>CM053793.1:703488262-704772991 GCA_028749045.1 Cupressus sempervirens
TTTTGCTATCAGAGCTTGTGTTTCAACACTAGGAACCTTAAAACCATTATGCTTCTGAAACTTAAAAACTAAACTTTAATTCGTGTAGGATGCCTATTTTTACTTGAAGCAACCAACGAGGTAGAGGTTATAGGATGAGAGGTGGTAGAGTAGGATAGGAGGATGGACCACCACCACCTCCACTACCTCCACCACCACTAAACCTGAACCAGGACATTATAGATGCCCTTCAGACATTGATTTGTGTAGTTCAGAAGAGGGTAATACCTGTAGTATAGCCAAGACAAAAAATTCCCATAGTGGAAGCAAAAGTAGCCAGAGGAGGCAGACTTGGAGGTAGAGAGAGGACTAGGAGTCCCCCAACCGAGGTAGTTAGAGGGTTAGGATGAGCACGAGGGTGAGTCAATACACTAGAGAGGACCCTCATTTGACAGACCTCCTAGGGATATAGGAGATGATATCAAGGAGTTGATATGACTTGGGCCACCATTATTTATTGATTCCACTAAGGGGATAGTAGCAAAGGCCTAGTTATAGAGCCTATAGTGGTGCTTTGGATTACGTCCTTATGGGAGTAATCTAAAGGAACATCTACTAGTCCATCAGCTGAGAGAAAATGCCTCCAATTGGTGGCATTAAGAGGAGACTATAGGACAAGTGAGGATGGATACCCTCACAAGGGAGTCATTCTTGGAGAGATTCTAAGAGAGGTACCTATCAGAGCACTTTAGACAGAAGGAGATAGAGGAGTTTCATTCTCTATATCAGAGGGGTTTTATAGTAGCTAGTATGAGAGCAAGTTTTTCGAGCTCCTTCCTTATGTTGAATACATGAAGGGTGAGAAACTGCGAGTGCATCGCTTCATCATGGGTCTGAATTTCTCACTTTAGGGTTCAGTTTGTATGGTCTTCCCTACCACCTTTAGACAGGTAGTGGAGATAGCACTAGTTGCTGAGGATACTCAAGGTAGGCAGGAGTCACAGGATCGGTCTTAGAACCGAAACTCTACCTGGCTGAAACCCCCTTGGAAAGGGAATCAAAACTATACAACAAGGTCCTCTAAGGGCCAAAAATCTCAATAGAAGTGTGATGAACCTCCTTATAGCAATATCGTGAGAATGCTCGAAATAACAGAATACAAAGTGATAGCAGAACTCAGAATGAATCTACTGATCGCAGGCCACTTCGAGGGGGTAACCTCCTTTGAGCAAGCTCAATACAATAAATTCGTCCGTGCCCATCAAGGGCCTCAACCTATGCATATGCGTCCAACAACACTACTCTAACAAAATAAACAGAAGGAACACACAGGTTCCTAACATCCCCTCTCCCTTAGAAAAAAGCTTTGTCCTCAAAGCTTAAGGTGTGGAAATTGTTGTTGAATCTGAAGAAGGGGTTCCCAGGTAGCATCCTCTGGTTGCATGCCATGCCACTGAATCAAGACCTCAGAGATGGAGCGAGAGCGAAGCTGGCGAGTGCGCTGGTCAATGATTGCCACCGGCTCCAGGATAATGGATCCTTTCGTATCCATTTCAGGGAGAGTAGTTTGTGCTCTGACAGTGGTACCCAGAACTTTCTTTAGACAAGAAACATGAAAGACTGGATGAATGCGGGAAGAAGGAGGAAGTTCCAGTTTATAAGCAACTGAACCAATCTTCTGCAGAACCTTATAAGGCCCATAAAATTTTGGGGCCAGCTTATGACGCCCTTTCAGCTTTAGGGAGGATTGTTTGTATGGCTGTAGACGAAGAAAAACCATATCCCCAACTTGAAATGAGCGCTCAGAACGGTGTTGATCTGCTTGCTGTTTCATCCGATTATGGGCCATGTGAAGATTATCCTGTAAGGTACGAAGAATCTGATCCCTGCTGCAGAGAACTATGTCAACTGCCTGGACTGGTGAGCTGTTGGGAGTGTAGGGAAGGAGCACTGGAGGTGCCTGACCATAGACTGCTTCATATGGAGTCATTTTAGAGGCAGTGTGGTAAGAGGTATTGTACCACCATTCAGCTAAAGGGAGCCACTTGGCCCACTGATGTTGCTATTCGGAAGTGAAGCAATGAAGATAAGTTTCCAAGCATTTATTGACAATTTCAGTTTGACCATCAGTTTGTGGGTGATAGCCCGAACTCATCTTCAGTTTGGTGCCAGTTTTCTGAAACAGTTCAGTCCAAAAATGACTGGTAAAAGGTGCATCACGATCAGAGACAATGGAAGAAGGGAGTCCATGAAGACGAAATATCTGGTCCAGAAAGATTTGTGCAACAGAGGAGGCAGTATAGGGGTGGCTGAGGGCACAAAAATGACTATATTTCGAGAGACGATCAACCACAACCAAGATCACTGTCTTGCCACCGGATTTAGGAAGCCCTTCAATGAAATCCATAGAAATATCAGTCCAAATCCATGTAGGGATGGGCAATGGTTCGAGCAAGCCAGGAAGGAGGGTCGTTTCACCCTTGTGGCGTTGGCAAGTATCACATTCAGCCACCATCTGTTGAATCGTCTGTTTCATCCCTTTCCAAAAGAAGTTTCTCCTTGCTCGCTCATAAGTTTTGAGGAAGCCTGAGTGCCCTGCAGAAGGAGAAGCATGGAGTTCATAAAAAATAGCCTGATGTAGAGCTGGGTTCTGAGGAAGCACTAGCCGACCCTTGTATCGAAGAGAAGCACCATCCCAAGAGTAATGTGGTATAGCAGAAGGATTATTGGCTAGCTGGTGAATGATTTGAGATAAAGAAGAGTCACTGTCATAGCCCTGCTGAACAGACACTAACCAATTGGGAATGGGCATAGAAATAGCGGAAAGGGAAGCTTGATTATCAAATGTGCGAGAAAGAGCATCTGCCACAATATTCTCTTTACCCTTCTTGTAGGTGATCTCATAATCATACCCCATGAGTTTGCTGACCCATTTCTATTGTGTAGGAGAGGATACCCGTTGTTCTAGGAAGTATTTCAGACTTTGGTGATCGGTTCTGATGCAAAAATGACTCCCTAAGAGGTATGGCCGCCACTTCTGTACAGCATGCAAAATAGCCATCATTTCTTTTTCATAAGTAGAGAGGGCTAGATTCTTACCAGAGAGGGCTTTGCTAGTGAACGTAATAGGATGGTCATCTTGCAGGAGAATAGCACCCAATCCATTGCCGCAAGCATCACTCTCAATAGTGAAGGGTTTGGAAAAATCTGGCATTGCGAGAACAGGTGTACTGCACATAGCCTGTTTCAGTTGTTCAAATGCAGTTTCAGCAACAGGGGTCCAGGAGAAGGCATCCTTTTTTAACAGAGCTGTCAATGGTGCTGCAATTTTCCTGTAATCTTTGACAAACTTGCGGTAGTAGCCAGTCAACCCCAAAAAACCCCGAAGGCTCTTGAGAGTTTTAGGATGCGGCCAAGTTTTCATGGCATCTATTTTTGTAGGATCCACCCGCACTCCATGGTGTGCAACAATATGCCCGAGATACTCCACTTCCTCCTAGCCAAACACACATTTAGATAGTTTTGCACAGAGTTGATGATTAGAGAGAAGTTGCAAGACAAGCTCCAGATGATGGAGATGCTCAGCCCAAGTTTTGCTATATATGAGGATATCATCAAAGAAGACCAGAATGAATTTTCGGAGGTATGGTCGAAATATGTTATTCATCACTACCTGAAATGTTGAAGGAGCATTCGTGAGGCCAAAGGGCATGACTAAAAATTCATAGTGACCATCATGTGTGCGGAAGGCAGTTTTAGGTATATCCTCCTCATTAACCCGAATTTGATGATACCCAGAACGAAGATCTAACTTGGAGAAAAAATGAGCCCCATGAAGTTCATCAAGAAGTTCATCAACAACTGGAATGGGAAACTTGTCCTTTATAGTGAGATGATTAAGTGCACGAAAATCAATGCAGAGTTTCCATGACCCATCTTTTTTGCGAACAAGCAGAACTGGAGAAGAAAAGGAACTGGTACTAGGGCGAATAATACCTTGCTTCAGTAAGTCACGGACAAGTATCTCGATTTCGGTCTTCTGATGAAATGGGTAGCGGTAGGGCCTGATGTTGGGCGGAACACTGCCAGGAAGGAGCTGAATACGGTGGTCCTCTGGATGAGAAGGAGGTAATCCCACAGGTTCAACAAATACACCAGAATACTTGTCCAAAATGTGTTGGAGATCGGCAGGAGTGCTAGAGACTGCTGATGGCTGCATCTGAATGGAATGGAGCTGAGCGATGACACCATGTGAATTCTTCTTAAGAAGTTTTTCCATACGGTGTGAACTGATGATGCTGAGAGACCCTGGTTGTAAGCCTTTCAAAGTGTGTTGGTGCCCCTTGGCTGAAAACTGCATCCAAAGTTCAGCAAAATCCCAGAGAATGGGGCCAAGAGTGCGTAACCATTGGGCACCCAAAACCACATCACAACCACCTAAGGGTAAGGCAAACATGTCAGAGCGCATGTTATAATCGCCAATAGAGAGACGCACATTGCGACATTTCCCTTTACAAGGTAAAGTGCCCCCATTGGCAATCATGACTTCAAAGCTAGAGCAGGGATGGATAAAGCAATCAGCCTGTTTGGCTATTCGTGGATCAATGAAGTTATGAGTGCTACCAGAATCAATGAGTATAGTAAGAGGGATCTTCTTGAAGAAACCCTGGACCCGCATGGTTTGTGGAGTAGTGACTCCTGCCAAAGCATGGACAGATATCTCTGGTGGAGCTTCTGGTGAAGGAGGTTCAGGCTGGTGAGGCTCAACCTCATCATCCACTGTTTCCTGAGCATCTACATATTCTTCCAGTTCCGGTGGAGAATCCACATCCAAGAGATAGAGCTTTTGCTGAACACATCTATGGCCCCGAGACCATTTCTCATCACAATTATAACAAAGCCCTTTGTCTCGCTTGACTCGCATCTCTGTTTTAGACAAGTGCTTGATCGGAGTAGTTCTGGGAGCTGGTATGACTGGAAGGTTGTGAGAACCTGTATTTCTGAATGGAACAAAATTAGATCTAGAGCGTTGTAGAGCACTAATCTTGTCTTCCGCTAACTTAGCCAACCCAAGGGCTTCCATCATTGTAGTAGGTTGAAACATTTTGACTTCTGAGCGAAGTGCATCCTTCAGACAACTGACAAAACAACTACGGAAGAATTCATCAGACAAGCCCTCTGTGTGATTAGCTAATTTTTCAAACTCTGTCTGGTATTCTCTTACAGTGCCTGTTTGATGCAGTTTAGTGAGTGCTCCTATGAAATCATCAAAGGAACTAGGGCCAAAGCGCTCCAAAATGAGGGTGCACAATTCTCTCCACGTTGGGCCTACATTAGCCTTGATGTACCAACGGAACCATTGAAGAGCTTCATGTTCCAAATGAAAAGATGCAAGGGGGACTTTGTGGGTATCCAAAGTATTATGCAAGCTGAAATACTGCTCTGCCCTATAGATCCATCCAGTCGGATCAGAACCATCGAAGCGTGGAAAATCAAGCTTTGGTCCACGGAAATTGCCAGAAGAGGACCCAGTATCTCCTGAATGGTTTCGGCTCATGGCTGACTACTGAAAGTTAAGACCCAGAATTTTGTCATCCAGATCTTGAAGTTTGGTTTTGAGGGATGCCATTTCTTCTTCCATGATTTTTGCTCCTGTACGCGTAACAACCATAAAGCAAGGTTTTTTTTTTTTTTTTTTTTTTTTTTTTTTTTTTTTTTTTTGGAATGGGTAGAAGATGAGAAACAAAAACTTTTTTAGTTACGGCAAACTTGGATTTGGGTAAAACTCAGATAGGAAATGGGTGTTCGACGGGTGGTGGGAGACTATCTGGGGACAAGGGAAATAGAAAAATGAGGGTTTCAAGGGTAGGGAGGCGAAATGAGGCGAACAGTCCAAGAGGGATAAGGGAGCAAAATGAGGAATTGAATCTTGTGGCTCAGTTTGGTGGCGATTGGATGAGAGGTGAAAAAGATAGGGCAAACCCTAAAATGAGATAAATGAGGGATTTAGGGCTTTGATATGTAAAATTTGGGGTTGGGTCGCCAAGGAAGGAAGTATGCGAAATGATATTGCAGACGTTCTGCGGAAGTATGAGCAGAAACAGAAAGCAAACAAGGAAGCTACGACTAAAAAACTGAAAAATTCACTCAGACAGAACAACTGAAAAGAGTTATTGCAATAACAAGAGATATTAGAAGTGAGAGGAACCTGAAGGCCACGATAGAAAAAAATTTGATGTAATTTCCACCCAGCGAGCCCAAGAGAGTGCTCTGATACCAGATGTGATGAACCTCCTTATAGCAATATCGTGAGAATGCTCGAAATAACAGAATACAAAGTGATAGCAGAACTCAGAATGAATCTACTGATCGCAGGCCACTTCGAGGGGGTAACCTCCTTTGAGCAAGCTCAATACAATAAATTCGTTCGTGCCCATCAAGGGCCTCAACCTATTCTTATATACTGAGTACGATCTAGAAAAGTAATACTACCTATGCATGTGGGATAATAAAATATACTCACGGGACGACTTACAAAGCATATGCGTCCAACAACACTACTCTAACAAAATAAACAGAAGGAACACACAGGTTCCTAACAAGAAGTAGCAATAGGAACCCTCACAGGGTTATCAAGGCTCAAAGCCCAAGTAGTGTTAGTCACATCAGGATTAGAGAAGACTCAGAAGTCTTCCAGGGGTGGATACAATGGGTCTAGCAGGTCAGGAGGGCCACAACAGTCGGGATCACAGGATACATGATCTATCATGCCAAAACTACGAGGCAAAAACACACATTTTTTTAAAAAAATAATTAGAATCCTCTAAGTTTGATATGGTTGTTATCACACTTTAAGTATAGGTTCTCTACATTGTTAAATTAATACTCTTGTTATTAAGTTGATATCGACAAAAGTTATGTTATTATATTAACTTACAACAATATGTGAAAATTATTTAAATAACAATTTAAATGAATTTAGGTTTAGATTAATTGAAATATCTAATCAAATAAAATCTATATTCAAACTTATTCTAAAAAGCCAACTAACCTTTAAATTAAAACTAATTAATACTCAAACAATTCAACTAACTTTAATACTAAAATCTAAATACATCTAAAATTTTAAGAACTTTCTTAAGATAACGATGACATTAATAATATAATGGAAGTTCAATAAATAAAAATCTAAACTAGATTACATCAGTAATACCTTACTAACTTAAACTAATCTATGAAATATATATATATATATATATATATATATATATGTTTAAAACAATAACATTTAAACCTAATAACAATTAAACAAACATAATTAATTAATACTACAATAAAAACTTTAATTTTAAAAAAACTATTACTAAACTAGACTAAACTAACACCACATAACATCTATTAAACTTAATAAATTTTAAACTAAATTACTAACACTATGATCCAAAACTTAATTTATAATTCTACAAATTATACTAACAAATTAAATTACATTTAAAACTTAACTAATAAAAATTATTAACAATTAACAAAAGTAACTACCTATAAAAACATATTCTAAACTTACTTAAAATTATGCAAATTATACTAACACATAACTAACACCTATTACAAACTAACAACCTAACACTAACCTATACTAACAACAAACTTATAAATTAATCACATTCACAAATAACAAAAGCAACATAAACTAAACTTAAAAACAACCTAACACTAATACTAACTTTCCCATCAACTGTGACCCACGTCACATCCCCCCCATCCTAAGCTCCCCGTACACCCTACCTACACCCTGGGTAGCACTTCCCAAGCACTGATATCAAGTATAGCACTCTACCCAACTAATGACAAGCGTAGACCCTCCCTCAATGTGGCGACCAAGGGATTTGGGATGGGGAGAAACAAACAAATTAAATATATATGCAAACTTTTTTTTTTTTAAAAAGAAGCAACTTTATTGCTTTCCCATCATGTGAGCACCCAAGTTGGAGAGAAGGGATGGGCTGAGGAGACAAGTGACATCATCCTATGATGGTAAACTTTGACTTTGTTAAAAATAAATTAAAAAAGACCTTTTTAAAATGCATTCCAAGACTGATGTCCAAGGGGGAATTAAAGCCAAAAGTTTATTAGGTAAGTCTTGGATATTTTAGATGGTATGTTATAATTTCTTTTCTTTTTTTGATGTTTATTCTATTACTATTTTTAATTTTAAATATAATTTTCAATAAAGCAAAAAGGATATTTAGGGAATCTTTTTTGATTCTCTATTACCAAAGGTATTTAATTTGTTTCTCCCGTACAAATTCTAGAGACTATTTGGCTCTAGGATACAACTCTTTTTTTTTTTTTGTCATATTTTTCTAAGTGTAGATTTACAAAGCAATATATATTTTTCTCAAGGTGTATATTTTTTAATGGATTTAAAACATAGATTCAATAGTTTGTGTCACATTAATACCAGATTTATTTGATCTCCTCAGCAAACTTGAATTAAAATATATCAACCATATCCATTTTTCTTTCCTTAACATAATTTTCAATTTTAAAATATAAGGAAACTTGAAAATTTTTCTTAACTAAACCATCATCATTTCATCCTATTTTTGATGTGCATCCATATAATTGAAAATTATGATTAAATCACATGATAAGAAATATCACTCAATACCCATTTTATTGGCAAGCCTAATTCAAAGGCTCACCGAGGAAAGAACCAAGAAGAAAACCCGATGTCATTGCCATTACAACAAGGTTTTGAAATAAAAATTACCTAGGATTCAAATCCCAAAATTTTAACAATTTAATTGAATTTCATTCATGACCCTCATCAAGGGTTCCATATAAATTTCTACAACACATTTCTAAGAACCGTGGAGAGAACAAAACCTGATCAGTTGTTAACAAGCATGACCAAGAGACAAATCAAACATGCATATTCATAAAAGGTTTTTACAATAGGATTCACAATGAACCAAAACTAGGGAAAGGTGGATTCTTCCAACAGGAGAAGTCAAGCACAACACCAAAATAGATGCCCAATTGGGGCTATAAACAAAGAACTTCCGCTCTTCCATTTTAACATGCCATACTCATACGAGGTTTGTACTGATAGGTAGGGGCCGATAACATTATACCCTCTCTCCCTCTTATCATCCTGAGAAGAGACTCTACACTAGTTGGAGTCCAACTAAAAGGACCTTTCCCAAAATTGGTCACTTCTACCCTATCCAAGGGTGAGTAATACCAAAACATCCATACAAGAAAACTTCAAAATGGAAACATAAACATGAAAGGAAAATATTTAGAAAAAACATGGTTGCAATCCTTCCCAACATACCCAACATACATACAAGCATCCAACAACAACAAGTAGAATAAGCATGAAATTTTGAACAAGGGAGATGAAGAGCTCCTACCTTCACAAAGAGGTAATGAAAAATGAACAAATTTGAGTAGAGGTTTTTCCTTCCTTCCTTAAATCTTCCAAGACTCCTCTCTAAAAGTAGAGATTGGGTAACAACCTAAACTACTCCCAAAAGGGCCTTTAAATAAGACTCAAACTCAACCACCAAAAGGGCAATAAATTCTCGCACCCACCTAAAAATCTAGAAGTTCCTAACTCAACCCATACTATGGTTAACCACTAAGTGGAGGTGGGTGAGGCAACTCATGGTAGCCATAGTCAATTTTAGCACAAAGGCAAAAAGAGACTTTTTGAGTGTTCTCAAAAGTCAATAAAAAGGGCTTAGGGGTTGGAAAAGACTCCCAAACCATACCCGTACCCTTTAGGCATAAATATTTCTTGTTTTAAAGCCTTAGAAATAGGTTTAGGACCCAAAAAAAGCTAGGAAATAAAAAGGACTATCTAACAACTCAAAAATAGCAGATTAAGCACTCATCCAGATTAAGGTTGACTAAACTCGATTAAGAACCAAATTAGCTAAAAGACACTAACTTAATATGACTCAGGTCCAAGGATTACATAGCTAACCCTAACTAGCATGCTGAAGAGCATAAACAATTCACGAGGGTCAAGGAACACTAAAAGAACATAGTTACGAACATTAACATTTACTAAACACAAAAAGACACATTCACACATCTCACAATAAAATACTTGAATTAAAAAAAAACAAGGTTTCCATAATTAGCACATAGGGATCAATTCTATTCCACTGTTGGTTGTCTCAACTAAAATATCTGCACACTCATTGTACACATCAGTAGTCCCATAAAATCACATACACATACATATATACATATCAAGAAATCACATAAATTAAAACATACATCTATAAATCAGTTAGGTTTTCTCTAAAACTCTTAACCATTAAAATTTCTTAATCCAAGTGTTAATCCTATGTTCTACTTAATTCACCAACATACATATACATAAAACATTAAATGACGAACATCAAATATTTGGAAGTAACATCACATAGCATGAAATAATATAATATGTTCGAACCATCATATAATGTCTCAACATCTTGAGTTGTGAGTATCAAAATAATAGTAATGTAACAACTAAGGCTTTGAAGGGTTAGGGTGAGGCCTCACATCCTCCCCCACTAGGAATGAACTTCCTCCCAGAGTTCATCAAAAGATAAGGGTACTGAGATCGCATCCATGGAACATCCTCCCATAAAGCCATGACCTCATTGTAACAATCCCATGGGACCCTAACCTTGTCTAGCTCTTGACCTCGAAGTGCTAGAATCAGTCTAGTAGTTGTCAACTGCTGTAAAAACTCTATGGGACATACCCATGTCTCCAACTGTTAGCTCTAAAAAAGCCCCTCTCTGACCACTGGATTACTATCCCTATGAACACTCTCTAGCTATGTGACCCATGCCACCACAAGTGTAGCATGGTCCTTGGGTATAAGATCATGCATCCTATGATCTAGACTACTATGGGTCTCCTGACCTGCTAGATCCACTGTATTCACCCTTAGAATAC
Source organism: Cupressus sempervirens (assembly GCA_028749045.1). Classification (NCBI taxonomy): domain Eukaryota; kingdom Viridiplantae; phylum Streptophyta; class Pinopsida; order Cupressales; family Cupressaceae; genus Cupressus; species Cupressus sempervirens. Next base: position 703,499,207 of record CM053793.1, read on the forward strand.
TACTAAGTCTTTACTGACTGTAGCTGTGGAGCATGTACTTTATGATCCTACTGTAACTTCCATTACTTGGGCTCAGAGCTCTGGTAACTGATGCAGGAGCATCCAGAGGTATAAGGGCAATCCTGTGTCGCCCAAAAAAAAATTACTTAGACTTAGTTTCTATTTCATGTCTTTACATTTTTGGATACCCATTTGGGTCAAATAAAGGTTCCAACTCTCACAGGTCCACTATCAATGTGTTTAAAAATCTCAAAAAAATAGGAGCATGCAATTTGGGCCATCATTTTGGTGACCTAGAAGGTGTGAATTGGCCAGATGAATGTAATTTTGATTTAGAGCATTCCAAAAAAAGAATCAGGTCAAAAGGCCCCACAGTTTGAAAGTTATTGCAATTTTTTGAGTTTTGGAGACCTCCTAAGAATGCTTCAAAGTTAGGTTTAGGGCATTAAATGACCTTGAAAAGGGTCAAAAAATGGGGGACAAGAAAAGCTAGTCCATAGGGCTATAGATCACTTCGAGAGCTTTCTGAAAATGTAAACAGTTCGTCAATCAGAGCTACGGTTCAAAAGTTATGCCTCCCGAAAGTTCGGCTACCATTTCTGGATTCTTCTAGATTTGCACCAACTTCTAACACAGCTTCTGGAACCTTTTGTTTTGTCAGTGGATGCCTACTAGCACTTTCTAGAATGTACTCCTAGTCCTTAACCCTCTGGGGTCTATTAAAGGAGATTTTTGGCATTGTAAAAGGCAGTTCGGAGTGGAGTTTGAGAGGAGGTGCTAAAAGGAGAAATATTCTCCAGATGTATGCTATTGTAAGCCCTTAGGGCATGTTCTGAAGTTTATTTTCTCTGTACTATTTGTACTAGCTTATTTTTTTAGTTAATATAATTTCCTTTTTCTGTTGTGTCCATTTTGTTCTTGGGTTGTGTCCCCATCAAGTGGTATCAGAGAGAGTTTTCCTGAGTGTGTAGATAGAGCGCCGACTGTGAGGCAGTTTGCACTAGGACTGTGTGGTTGTGGGTTTGAGTTAGAAGATGCCTCCATGAAGAGAGCATGTCAGAAGGGCCAAAGCTATTGATCCTAAGGAGGTTAGAGCCCTCCAGAGGCAGGTACAAGCATTGCAAGAGGAGCTTCGTAGAGGAGCAAATGTTGCCGCAGGTGACAATAGTGAGGATGACAATGAAGAGGAAGTAATGGGACCAGAAGAGGAAGTTGACGGGGAAGTTCTGAATCCTATAGAGGAAAGGCTTTTTAGGGCCATTACTAAGTTTGGGAAAAGACCTACAATTGAAGTGGGTATATTTTTCAGGAAATCTGAAACCAGATGAGTTGATCGATTGGATCAATGAACTAGAAGAATACTTTGAGTATGAGGATATAAGGGACCAAGATAAGGTTAAGTTTGCAAAGGCCATGCCAAAATCTAGTGGCAAGATGTTCAACTAGAAAGACTTAGAAGAGGAAAGGAGAAGATCACAAGATGGGATCGCATGCTTGACAAATTGAAGAAGCAGTTCATTCCTGTCGACTATGAGCTTGATCTGTTTAAGAAGATGCATGGGTTAAAGCAAGCAGGAAGATCAGTCCAAGAATATACAGAGGAGTTTTACCGACTCTTGATTAGAGTAGGGCATGCAAAAGCAATAAGGAGAAGGTTGCTCGTTATATCAGTGGGTTGCGACCTAGCATCCAGGAGGAATTAAGTCTAGTAAGAATGACCAACGTTGAAGAGGCATACCAGTTTTCCCTACGAGTTGAAGAGAAGCTGAATAAAAGGTTTGAAGGAAGACAAAGAGGGCGTAGTCAAGGAGGAAGGGGAAGTGGTAGATCATCTGGAGGCCGCAATGAAACCCAAAAGAAAAATGAAGATGTGGGTACTAGCAAAAACTAGAGGAATGAGGGTTTCAACCGCTCCCATGATCAAGACTTTGGAAATCAAAGAGGAAGAGGTAGAGGACATGGAAAAGGAAGAGGAGGCTTCTGTGGTACCTGTTTCCATTGCAATGAAGAAGGTCATCATGCCTTTGAATTCCCTCAATGACAAGGAAGGACAGATAGGAGAGCTGAGGGCCAAGCTAGGGTTTCTCATGTGGATGAGGATGCACAATCATCACATTCAGAGGATGTAGAAAGAGGAGAGACCTTGGTAAATGAAAGAGTTTGTTTGTACCAGATGCAAGTGTGAGGATAAATGTTGTGATGTGATCATTGATGGTGGTAGCACTGATAACCTGGTATCAGAAGAGATGGTCTCTAAGCGAAAGCTCAAGAGGGAGAAACATCTCCAACCCTATCGGATTTCTTGGGTAAAAGATGATCATAAGGTCCTGGTAAGTGAAAAATGTTTAGTAAAATTCAAAATTGGGAGTTACCATGATGAAGTTCTCTGTGATGTTATTTCGATGGATGTTTGCCATCTATTGTTGGGTAGACCATGGCAGTTTGATAGACATGCAGTGCATGATGGACATGCAAACACATACTCTCTCACAAAGGATGGAGTTTGCCATAAATTGAAGCCCATGAAAAAGGAAGATGAAAAGGTGTGTAGCAGTGCTAGGATTTGTCTTGTTGATGGAAGGAAGTTTTTAGATGGCATGAAACATCAGCATATGTGCTATGCTTTGATTCCTAGGAAAGATAAAGAAGGTAGTAGTGAAATACCATTTGAAGTTTCAGATTTACTAGGAGAGTTTGGAGATATTATCTCTGATAATGTTCTAGATGGATTGCTACCAGTAAGGCAAATCATTCATTAGATAGATCTGATTCTAGGAGCTAGTTTTCTTAACAAGGCTGCTCATAGGATGACTCCTACTAAAACAGAGGAGCTAAATAGACAGGTTCAGGAGCTATTGAGGAAGGGCTTGATTCAAGAGAGCCCGAGTCCATGTGTAGTACCTGCAGTACTTGCACCAAAGAAGGATGGAGAGTGGAGGATGTGTACAGATTCTCGAGCTATAAATAGGAAAACCATGAAGTACTGGTTTCCTTTACCAAGGATGGATGATCTTATGTACTGCTTGAGTGGAGCTCAGTACTTCACAAAGATAGATCTAAAGAGTGGTTATCATCAGATACGGATTCGAGAAGGAGATGAGTGGAAAATAGCCTTCAAGACCAAGGAGGGTCTTTATCAGTGGTTAGTCATGCCCTTTGGATTGACGAACGCCCCAAGCACCTTCATGCGGCTCATGAATGAGGTACTTAAGAAGTTCTTGGGAAAATTTGTTATTGTCTATTTGGATGATATTTTAATTTTCAGCAAGACTTTGGAAGAACATTTACTACATATTCGTAGTGTCCTTGAAAGGCTAAGGGAAGAGAAACTGTTAATCAATCTAAAGAAGTGCGTCTTTGCAAAAAGGGAGTTAGTCTATTTGGATTTGTTATATCACTTGAAGGTCTCAAAATGGATCCAGAGAAGGTAAAAGCCATCTTGGAATGGCCTACTCCAAGGTCTGCTACTAAGGTGAGATCATTTCATGGTCTGGTTAGTTTTTACAAGAAGTTTATTAAGAATTTTAGTGGCATATGTGCACCCCTAACTGATACAATAAGACGGGATAGAAAAGAGTTCAAATGGACTGCAGCAGCCGCGAGAAGTTTTGAATTGCTGAAGAAGAAGGTGACTGAACAACCTATGTTGGCACTTCCAAATTTTACAAAAGTATTCCAAGTGGATTGTGATGCTAGTGGTAGCACTATTGGGGCTGTATTAAGCCAAGAAGGTAAGCCTATTGCATATTTTAGTGAAAAATTGAATGATGCTAAGAAGAAGTATTCTGTTTATGATCAAGAGTTCTATGCAATAGATTAGGCCTTAAAGAAATGGAGGCATTATTTATTGCTAAAGGAATTTGTTTTGTATACTGATCATCACGCATTATAGTACCTAAATAGCTAAGGTAAATTGAATCAAAGGCATATGAAGTGGGTAGAATTCTTGCAGAGTTATACATTTGTGTTGAAGCATAGAAGTGGAAAATCTAACAGGGTTGCAGATGCACTAAGTAGGAGATAGTTGTTGCTTACAACAATGCAGGTTGAAGTAGTTGGGTTTGATGAACTCAAGAATTTGTACCCTGAGGATCCTGATTTTGCTGAAGCATGGAAAGCTTGTAAAGAACCTGTTGCTGTAGATAGAACAAAGTGGTTAGACTATTTGATTCAGGATGGCATGTTGTTCAAAGGTAGTCAATTGTGCATTCCAAGGAGTTCCATGAGGAAAAATTTGATTAAGGAGAAACACAGTGGAGGAATGGCAGGACATTTTGGTTGAGATAAGACCATTTCAATTCTTAGAGAACATTATTTTTGGCCTCAAATTTCACAGGATGTGAAGAAGTTCATACAAAGTTGCCAGGTTTGTCAAGTTGCCAAGGGGTTTAGTCACAATACTGGTCTATATTAGCCATTTCCTGTTCCATCAAGGCCATGGGAGGACATAAGTATGGATTTTGTTCTTGGATTGCCAAGGACACAAAGGGGTAATGACTCAGTATTCATGGTGGTTGATAGGTTCTCCAAAATGGCACATTTCATTCCATGCCACAAAACTCATGATGTTGTCCATATTGCAGAATTTTTTTTCAAAGAGGTGGTAAGACTACATGGTCTTCCAAGGAGTATAGTTTCTGATAGAGACACTAAATTTGTGGGGTATTTTTGGAGGACATTGTGGAAAAATGTTGAGGATAGACTTGAAATTCAGTTCCACGCATCACCCACAGACTGATGGCCAAATAGAAGTGGTAAATAGAAGTCTCGGAAATTTGCTGAGATGTTTACTTGGAGATAAGCCCAAGAGATGGGATTTGATTCTACCACAGGCAAAGTTTTCTTATAATAACTCTATAAATAGGAGTACTAGAAAATCACCATTTCAAATTGTATATGGGAATAGCCCAAGGACTGCACCAAAATTGAGGAAGATAGAACAAGGGGAGAGGACAAGTGCTGAAGCTGAGGAATTTGCTGAACACATCAAGCGTCTACATGAGGAGGTTCAAGCACACATTATCAAGATGAATCAAGAGTATAAAGCTAGGGCTAATCAAAGGAGAAGACATAAGGAATTCCAAGTAGGGGATCTAGTCATGGTGCACTTACAAAAAGAAAGATTTCTAGTTGGTACTTACAACAAGTTGAAAATGAAGAAATTTGGCCCCTACAAAGTTTTGAAGAAACATGACTCAGGAAATGCATATGAGGTGGAGCTGCCAGATGGTATTCACATTTCTTCCATTTTCAACATTGCAGATTTAACAGAGTATCATGATGATGGTGCAGATGAGGAGTTGGTTTTAGAGCCATGTCCAATTCTTGCTTCTAAGAAGGAGGAGATAGAAGACATTCTAGATCATCATGTGGGTAGGAGTACCAGAAACAGGCAGTATGAAGAGTATTTGGTCAAATGGAAAGGATGACCAATCAAAGGCTCAACTTGGATTTTAGCAGCTAAGGTTTCCCATTTGGGATTTCCTCTACCATCCATAAAGTGACAGGGTCACTTTTCAATCTACCCTGGGTGTCTGATGCAGGAGCATCCAGAGGTATAAGGGCAATCCCGTGTCACCCAAAAAAAAAAGTACTTAGACTTAGTTTCTGTTTCATGTCTTTACATTTTTGGATACCCATTTGGGTCAAGTAAAGGTTCCAACTCTCACAGGTCCACTATCAGTGTGTTTGAAAATCCTAAAAAAATAGGAGCATGTGATTTGGCCATCATTTTGGTGACGTAGAAGGTGTGAATTGGCCAGATGAATGTAATTGTGATTTAGAGCATTCCAAAAAAAGAATCAGGTCAAAAGGCCCCACGGTTTGAAAGTTATTGCAATTTTTCAAGTTTTGGAGACCTCCTAAGAATGTTTAAAGTCAGGTTTGGGGCATTAAATGACCTCGAAAAGGGTCAAAAATGGGGGACGAGGGAAGCTTGTCCATAGGGCTATATAGCACTTCGAGAGCTTTTCAAAAATGTAAATGATTCATCAATCGGAGCTATGGTTCAAAAGTTATGCCTCCCAAAAGTTTGGCTACCATTTCTGGATTCTTCTAGATTTGCACCGACTTCTAACGCAGCTTCTGGAACCTTCTATTTTGTCGGTGGATGCCTACTAGCACTTTCTAGAATGTACTCCTAGTCCTTAATCCTCCGGGGTCTATTTAAGGAGATTTCTAGCATTGTAAAAGGTAGTTCGGAGTGGAGTTTGAGAGGAGGTGCTAAAAGGAGAAATATTCACCAGATGTATGCTATTGTAAGCCCTTAGGGCATGTTCTGAAGTTTATTTTCTTTGTACTATTTGTACTAGCTTTTCTTCTCAGTTAATATAATTTCCCTTTTCTTTTGTGTCCATTCTGTTCTTGGGCTGTGTCCCCATCAGTAACCTTGTGAGAGTTCCTGCTACTATTGCTGAGACTGTTGGCCCTTAGAGGACCCTAGTGTATAGTTCAGATTCCCTTTCCAAGGGCATTTCTGTCGAGTAGAGTTTCAATTCTGAGATCAATCCCATGATTCCTGTCTACTTCAAGTACCCTTTACAACTAGTGCTATCTCCACTACCTATCTAAAAGGGGTAGGGAAGGCCATCTATACTAGGCCCTGAAGAGAAAAATTTAGACCCATGATAAAGTGATGCACCCGTAGTTTCTCATCCTTGATGTATTCCACATAAGGAAGGAGCTTGAGAAACCTACTCTCGTACTGAGCCATTGTAAGACCTCTCTGATAAAGAGAATGAAACTCCTCTATCTGCTTCGGTCATAAATGCTCTGACAAGTACCTCTCTCAGAATCTTTCTAGGAATGAACCCCATGTGAGGGTATCCATCCTCACTCCTCATATGGTCTCCTCCTAAGGCCACCAATTGGAGGCATCTCCTCTCAATTGATGAACTGCTAGGCATGCCTTTAGATTACTCCCATGCATACGTAATCCAAAGCACTATTGTAGGCTCTTTAACCATGACTCTGCTACTGTCCCCTTAGTGGAACCAGTATATAATGGTGGCTCAAGTCGAATCAATTCCTTGATATCCTCTCCTATATTTCTAGGAGGTCTGTCAAGTGGGGCTCCTCTCTGGTGTATTGACTCACCTTCATACTCATCCCACCCCTCTAACTGTCTCGGTGGAGGACTCCTAGTCCTGTCTCTACCTTTGGGCCCTCGTCCTTAGGGCCCCTCTACTTCCACTACTAGAATTTGTTGACCTGGCTAAACCACAGGTACTACCCTCTTTTGAACTAAACCAATCAAAGTTTGAAGTGCATTGAAAATGTCTTGGTTTGGGTTAGGTGGTGGTGGAGGTTCAGGTGGTGGTGATGGAGGTGGTCCATCCTCCTGTCCCACTCTACCACCTCTTGCCCTATGACCTCTGCCTTGTCAGTTGCTTCAAGTAACAGGAGGCATGTACACAATTTAATGTTTAGTTTTGAGTTTGAGAAGCATAATGGTTTAAGGTTCCTACTGTTGAAACATAGGCTTTGATACCAAAATGTCATGCCCAAACTACAAGGCAAAAACACACATTTTTTTTTTAATAATTAGAATGCTCTAAGTTTGATATGGTTGTGATCACAGTTTAAGTATAGGTTCTCTACATTGTTAAATTAATACTCTCGTTATTAAGTTGATATCAACAAAAGTTATGTTATTACATTAACTTACAACAATATGCAAAAATTATTTAAATAACAATTTAAATGAATTCAGGTTTAGATTAATTGAAATATCTAATCAAATAAAATTTATATTTAAACCTATTCTAAAAATCCAATTAACCTTTAAATTAAAACTAATTAATACTCAAAAAATAAAACTAACTTTAATACTAAAAACTAAATACATTAAAAATTTTATGAACTTTCTTAAGATAACGATGACATTGGTAATCTAATGGAAGTTGAATAAATCAAAATCTAAACTAGATTACATCAGTAATACCTTACTAACTTAAACTAATCTACGAAATATATATATAAATTTAAAACAATAACTTTTAAATGTAATAGCAATTAAACAAACATAATTAATTAATACTAAACTAAAAAAATTAATTTAAAAAAAAAAACTATTACTAAACTAGACTAAACTAGCACCACATAACATCTATTAAACTTAATAAATTTTAAACTAACTTACTAAAACTATGATCCAAAACTTAATTTATAATTCTACAAATTATACTAACAAATTAAATTATATTTAAAACTTAACTAATAAAAAGTATTAACAATTAACAAAAGTAACTACCTATAAAACATATTCTAAACCTACTTAAAATTATGCAAATTATACTAACACATAACTAACACCTATTACAAACTAACACTAACCTATACTAACAAAAAACTTATAAACTAATCATATTAACAAATAACAAATCAACATGAACTAAACATAAACTAAACTTAAAAACAACCTAACACTAATACTAACTTTCCCATCAACTATGACCCACGTCACATCCCCCCCATCCTAAGCTCCCCCTACACCCTACCTACACCATGGGCAACACTTCCCATGTGTTGATATCAAGTACAGTGCTTTGCCCAACTAATGACAAGTGCAGACCCTCCCTCAAGGTGGCGACCAAGGGATTTGGGGTGGGGAGAAACAAAAAAATTATATATATATGCAAACTTTGTTTTTTTTAAAAAGAAGCAACTTTATTGCTTTCCCATCATGTGAGCACCCAAGTTGGAGAGAAGGGATGGGCTGAGGAGATAGGTGACATCATCCTATGATGGAAAACTTTGACTTTGTTAATTTTTTTTAAAAATAAAACCTTTTTAGAATGCATTCCAAGACTGACGTCCAAGGGGGAATTAAAGCCAAAATTTTATTAGGTAAATGTTGGATATTTTAGATGGTATGTTATAATTTTTTTTTCTTTTTTTGATGTTTATTCTATTACTATTAGTAATTTTAAATATGATTTTCAATAAAGCAAAAAGGATATTTAGGAAATCTCTTTTGATTCTTTGTTACCAAAGGCATTTAATTTGTTTCCCCCATACAAATTCCAGAGACTATTTGGCTCTAGGATACAACTTTTTTTTTTTTTTTGTCATATTTTTCTAAGTGTAGATTTACAAAGCAATATATTTTTTTTCAAGGTGTATATTTTTGAATGGATTTAAAACATAGATTAAATAGTTTGTGTCACGTTAATACAAGATTTATTTGATCTCCTCAACAAACTTGAATTAAAATATATCAACCATATCCATTTTTCTTTCCTTAACATAATTTTCACTTTTAACATATAAGGAAACTTGAAAATTTTGCTTAACTAAACCATCATCATTTCATCCTGTTTTTGATGTGCATCCATAGAATTGAAAATTGTGATTAAATCACATGATAAGCAATATTACTCAATCACCATTTTATTGGTAAACTTGATTCAAAGGCTCATCTGGGAAAGAACTAGGAAGAAAACCCAGCGTCGTTGCCATTACAACAAGGTTTTGAAGTACAAATTACCTAGGATTCAAATCCCAAAATTTCAACAATTTAATTGAATTTTCTTCATGACTCTCATCAAGGGTTCCATATCAATTTCTGCAACACATTTCTAAGAACCATGGAGAGAACAAAATATGATCAGGTGTTAAAAAGCATGACCAAGAGACAAATCAAACATGCGTATTCATACAAGGTTTTCACAATAGGATTCACAATGAATCAAAACTAGGGAAAGGTGGATTCTTCCAACAGGAGAAGTCAAGCACAACACAAAAATAGATGCCCAATGAGGGCTATAAACCAAGAACTTTTGTTCTTCCATTTTAACATGCCATACTCATATGAGGTTTGAACTAATAGGTAGGGGCCCATAACACCCTACCCTCTCTCCCTCTTCTCATCTTGAGAAGAGACTCTACACTGGTTGGAGTCCAACTAAAAAGGCCTTTCCCAAAATTGGTCACTTCTACCCTATCCAAAGGTGAGTAATACAAAAACACCCATACAAGAAAACTTCAAAATGAAAACATAAACATGAAAGGAAAACATTAAAAAAAAACATGGTTGAAATCCTTCCCAACATACCCAACATACATACAAGCATCCAACAACAATAAGTAGAATAAACATGAAATAAGCATGAAAATTTGAACAGGGGGGATGAAGAACTCCTACCTTCACGAAGAGGTAATAGAAAATGAACAAATTTGAGTAGAGCTTTTCCCTTCCTTTAATCTTAAAAGACTCCTCTCTAAAAGTAGAGATTGGGTAACAACCTAAACTACTCCCAGAAGGGCCTCTAAATAAGACTCAAATGCAACCACCAGAATGGCAATAACTTCTCCCACCCACCTACAAATTTAGAAGTTCCTAACTCAACCCATACTATGGTTAACCACTAAGTGGAGGTGGGGTGAGGCAACTCATGGCAGCCATAGTCAATTTTCGCACAAAGGCAAAAAGAGACTTTTTGAGTGATCTCAAAAGTCAATAAAAGGGGCTTAGGGATTGGAAAAGACCCCCAACCCATACCCATGCCCTTTGGGCATAAATATTTCTTATTTTAAAGCATTAGGTATAGGTTTAGGACCAACCAAAAGTTAGGAAATAAATAGGACCATCTAACAACTCAAAAATAGCAGATTAAGCACTAATCTTGATTAAGGGTGACTAAACTTGATTAAGAACCAAATTAGAAAAAAGACACTAACTTAATCTGACTTAGGTCTAAGGGTTACACAGCTAACCCTAACTAGGATGCTAAAGAGCATAAACAATTCACGAGAGGCAAGCAACACTAAAAGAACATAGTTACAAACATTAACATTTACTGAACACAAAAATACCATTCACACATCTCACAATAAAATACTTGAATTACGAACAACAAGGTTTCCACAATTAGCACATAGGGATCAGTTATGTTCCTCCATTGGTTGTCTCCGCTAAAATATCTACACACTCATTGCACACATTAGTAGTCCCATAAAATCACATGCACATACGTATATATGTATCAGGAAATCACATAAATTAAAACATACATCTATAAATCAGTCAGGTTTTCTCTCAATTCTTAACCATTAAAATCTCTTAATCCAAGTGTTAATCCTACATTCTACTTAATTCATCAACATACATATACATAAAAAATTAAATGAAAAACATCAAATATCTGGAAGTAACATCACATAGCATGAAATAATATAATATGTTCAAACCATCAGATAATATCTCGACATCTCAAGTTGTGACTATCAAAATAATAGTAATGTAACAACTAAGGCTATGAAGAGTTAGGGCGAGGCCTCACATCCTTCCCCACTAGGCATGAACTTCCTCCCAGAGTCCATCAAAAGATAAGGGTATTGAGATTGCATCTGTGGAACGTCCTGCCATGAAGCTGTGACCTCATCATAACAATCCCACGGGACCCTAACCTAGTCTAGCTCTCAACCTCGAAGTGCTAGGGTCTGTCGAGAAATAGTACAGATAGGCTTCAACACTAACTGGCTGACCAAATCCACCTGTAACAATAATTGTAGCCTAATGCTCAATCTAGCGGTTGTCAAGCACTGTAAAAACTTTGTGGGACCTACCCATGTCTCCAACTGTCGGCTATGAAAAATCCCCTCTTTGACCACTAGATGACTATTCTTGTGAACACTCTCTAGCTATGTGACCCATGCCACCACAAGTGTAGCATGGTCCTTAGGTATAAGATCGTGCATCCTATGATCCAGAATACTATGGGCCTCCTAACTTGCTAGATCCATTGTAACCAACCTTAGAAGACTGGTGAATCTTTATTGACTATGGCTATGGGGTATGTACTTTCTAATCCTACTGTAACTTCCACTGCTTGGGCTCAGAGCCTTGGTAACCCAATGAGAGTTCCTACTTTTGTTGCTAAGACCATTGGCCCTTAGAGGACCTTGGTTTATAGTTCTAATTCCCTTTCCAAGTGGGTTTCTACCGAGTAGATTTTTAGTTCTAAGACTGATCCCATGATTCTTGTCTACCTTGAGTATCCTTTGTAACTAGTGCTATCTCCACTACCCATCTAAAGGGGGTAGGGAAGGCCATTCATACTAGGCCCTAACGAGAAAAATTTGGACCCATGATAAAGCGATGCACCCGTAGTTTCTCATCCTTCATGTATTCCACATAAGGAAGGAACTTGAATAACCTGCTCTTGTACTGAGCCACTGTAAGACTTCTCTGATAAAGAGAATGAAAATCCTCTATGTGCTTCTGTCAAAAATGCTCTGACAAGTACCTCTCTCAAAATATTTTTAGGAATGACTCCCATGTGAGGGTATCCATCCTCACTCCTCATATGGTCTCCTCCTGATGCCACCAATTGGAAGCATCTCCTCTCAACTGATGAACTGCTAGGCATGCCTTTAGATTACTCCCATATAGACATAATTCAAAGCACCACTATAGGCTCCATAACCATACCTCTACTACTGTCCCATTAGTGGAAGCGGTATATAATGGTGGCCCGAGTCGAATCAATTCCCTGATATCATCTCCTATATGTCTAGGAGGTCTGCCAAGTTGGGGTCCTCTCTAGTGTATTGACTAACCTTCGTGCTCATCTTGCCCCTCTAACTGTCTCAATGGAGGACTCTTCGTCCTCTCTTTGCCTCTGGACCCTCCTCCTCTGAGCCCCTCTACTTCCACTACTAGAATTTGTTGACCTGGCTGAACCACAGGTACTACCCTCTGGTGAACTACATTGATCAAAGTTTGAAGTGCATCCAAAATGTCCTGGTTTGGGTTAGTCAGTGGTGGAGGTTCAAGTGGTGTTGGTGGAGGTGGTCCATCCTCCTGTCCCGCTCTACCACCGTTCGCCGTACGACCTCTACCTTGTCAGTTGCTTCGAGTAAGAAGAGGCATCTACACAATTTAATGTTTAGTTTTAAGTTTCAGAAGTATAATGGTTTAAGGTTCCTACTGTTGAAACACGGGCTCTGATACCAAAATGTCATGCCCAAACTATGAGGAAAAAACTCACATTTTTTTTTTAATAATTAGAATGCTCTAACTTTGATATGGTTCTGATAATAGTTTAAGTACAGGTTCTCTATAGTGTAAAATTAATACTCTCATTATTAATTTGATATCGACAAAAGTTATGTTATTACATTAACTTACAACAATATGCAAAAATTATTTAAATAACAATTTAAATGAATTCGAGTTTAGATTAATTGAAATATCTAATAAAAAAAAATCTATATTTAAACTTATTCTAAAAAGGCAATTAACCTTTAAATTAAAACTAATTAATACTCAAAAAATTAAACTAACTTTAATACTAAAAACTAAATACATTAAAAATTTTAAGAACTTTCTTAAGATAACGATGACATTAATAATATAATGGAAGTTGAATAAATCAAAATCTAAACTAGATTACATTAGTAATACCTTGCTAACTTAAACTAATCTATGAAATATATATATAAATTTAAAACAATAACTTTTAAACCTAATAACAATTAAACAAACATAATTAATTAATACTAAACTAAAAACTTTAATTAAAAAAAAACTATTACTAAACTAGACTAAACTAACACCGCATAACATCTATTAAACTTAATAAATTTTAAACTAACTTACTAACACTATTATCCAAAACTTAATTTATAATTCTACAAATTATACTACCAAATTAAATTACATTTAAAACTTAACTAATAAAAAGTATTAACAATTAACAAAAGTAACTACCTATAAAACATATTCTAAACTTACTTAAAATTATGCAAATTATACTAACACATAACTAACACCTATTACAAACTAACGCTAACCTATCGCTAACCTATACTAACAACAAACTTATCAACTAATCATATTAAAAAATAACAAAGCAACATAAACTAAACATAAACTAAACTTAAAAACAACCTAACACTAATACTAACTTTCCCATCAACTGTGACCCACGTCACATCCCCCCCATCCTAAGCTACCCCTACACCCTACCTACACCCTAGGGAATGCTTCCCAAGCACTGATATCAAGCACAGTGCTCTACCCCACTAATGACAAGCGTAGACCCTCCCTCAACATGGTGACCAAGGGATTTGGGGTGGAGAGAAACAAACAAATTAAATATATATGCAAACTTTGTTTTTTGAAAAAGAAGCAAGTTTATTGCCTTCCCATCATGTGAGCACCCAAGTTGGAGAGAAGGGATGGGCTAAGGAGATAGGTGATGCCATCCTATGATGGAAAACTTTGACTTTGTTAAACAATTAAATTAAATAAAATCTTTCTAAAATGCATTCCAAGACTGATGTCCAAGGGGGAATTAAAGCCAAAAGATTATTAGCTAAATCTTGGATATTTTAGATGGTATGTTATCATTACTTTTCTTTTTTTGATGTTTATTCTATTACTATTTTTAATTTAAAATATAATTTTCAATAAAGAAAAAAGGATATTCAAGGAATCTTTTTTGATTCTCTATTACCAAAAACATTTGATTTGTTTCCCCCATACAAATTCTAGAGACTATTTGGCTCTAGGATACAACTTTTTTTTTTTTTCGTCATATTTTTCTAAGTGTAGATTTACAAAGCAATGTATTTTTTTCAAGGTGTATATTTTTGAATGGATTTTAAAAATAGATTAAATAGTTTTTGTCATGTTAAAACCAGATTTATTTGATCTCCTCAGCAAACTTGAATTAAAATATATCAACCATATCCATTTTGCTTTCCTTAACATAATTTTCATTTTTAACATATAAGGAAACCTAAAAATTTTGCTTAACTAAACCATCATCATTTCATCCTATTCTTGATGTGCATCCATAGAATTGAAAATTATGATTAAATCACATGATAAGCAATATTCCTCAATCACCATTTTATTGGCAAACTTGATTCAAATGCTCAGTTGAGAAAGAACCAAGAAGAAAACCCGGCATCGTTGCCATTACAACAAGGTTTTGAAATACAAATTACCTAGGATTCCAATCCCAAAATTTCAACAATTTAATTGAATTTTGTTCATGACCCTCATCAAGGGTTCCATATCAATTTCTGCAACACATTTCTAAGAACCATGGAGAGAACAAAATCTGATCAGGTGTCAACAAGCATTACCAAGGGACAAATCAAACATGCATATTCATACAAGGTTTTCACAATAGGATTCACAATGAATCAAAACTAGGGAAAGGTGGATTCTTCCAACAAGAGAAGTCAAGCACAACACCAAAATAGATGCCCAATTAGGGTTGTAAACCAAGAACTTTCATTCTTCCATTTTAACATGCCACACTCATACAAGGTTTGTGCTGATAGGTAGGGGCCCATAACACCCTACCCTCTCTCCCTTTTCTCATCTTGAGAAGAGACTCTACACTAGTTGGAGTCCAACTAAAAGGACCTTTCTCAAAATTGGTCACTTCTGCCCTATCCAAGGGTGAGTAATACCAAAACATCCATACAAGAAAACTTCAAAATGCAAACATAAACATGAAAGGAAAACATTCAAAAAAAATATGGTTGCAATCCTTCCCAACATACCCAACATATCCAACATACATACAAGCATCCAACAACAACAAGTAGCATAAGCATGAAATAAGCATGAAAATCTAAACAAGGGAGATGAAGAACTCCTACCTTCACAAAGAGGTAATGGAAAATGAATAAATTTGAGTAGAGCTTTTCCCTTCCTTTCTTCAATCTTCCAAGACTCCACTCTAAAAGTAGAGATTGGGTAACAACTTAAACTACTCCCAGAAGGGCTTCTAAATAAGAGTCAAACTCAACCACCAAAAGGGCAATAACTTCTCCCACCCACCTACAAATCTAGAAGTTCCTAACTCAACCCATACTATGGTTAACCACTAAGTGGAGGTGGGGTGAGGCAACTCATGGTAACCATAGTCAATTTTCGTACAAAGGCAAAAAGAGACATTTTGAGTGATCTCAAAAGTCAATAAAAGGGGCTTAGGGGTTGGAAAAGACCCCCAACCCATACCCATACTCTTTGGGCATAAATATTTCATGTTTTAAAGCTATAGGAATAGGTTTGG
This sequence comes from Cupressus sempervirens, assembly GCA_028749045.1. NCBI lineage: Eukaryota > Viridiplantae > Streptophyta > Pinopsida > Cupressales > Cupressaceae > Cupressus > Cupressus sempervirens. Next base: position 703,515,247 of record CM053793.1, read on the forward strand.
GACCAAAAAAAAGCTAGGAAATAAATAGGACCATCTAACAACTCAAAAATAATAGATTAAGCACTAATCCAAAATAAGGGTGACTAAACTTGATTAAGAACCAAATTAGCAAAAAGACACTAACTTAATCTGACTTAGGTCCAAGGGTTACATAGCTAACCCTAACTAGCATGTTGAAGAGCATAAAAAATTCATGAGTGTCAAGTGACACTAAATAACATAGTTCCGAACATTAACATTTGCTAAATGCAAAAAGACACATTCACACATCTCACAATAAAATACTTGAATTACAAACAACAAGGTTTCCACAATTAGCACATAGGGATCAGTTGTGTTCCTCCATTGGTTGTCTTGGCTAATATATCTACACACTCATTGCACACAATATTAGTCCCATAAAATCACATGCACATACGTATATACGTATTAGGAAATCACATAAATTAAAACATACATCTATAAATCAGTTAGGGTTTCTCTCAATTCTTAACCATTAAAATCTCTTAATCCAAGTGTTAATCCTATGTTCTACTTAATTCATCAACATACATATACATAAAACATTAAAAGACAAACATCAAATATCTGGAAGTAACATCACATAGCATGAAATAATATAATATGTTCAAACCATCAGATAATGTCTCGACATCTCGAGTCGTGAGTATCAAAATAATAGCAATGTAACAACTCAGGCTACGAAGGGTCAGGGTGAGGCCTTACACGATCTTATACCTGAGGACCATGCTACACTTGTGGTAGCATGGGTCATATAGCTAAAGAGTGTCCGCAGGGACAGTCATCTAGTAGTCAGAGAGAGGCTTTTTCAGAGCCGATAGCTGGAGACATGGGCAGGTCCCACAAAGTTTTTGCAGCGATTGATAATCACCAAGCTGAGCATCAGGCTATAGTTATCAAGGCTATAGGTGGATTTATATGGCCAGTTAGCAAAAAAGCCTACCTGTATTATTTCCCAATAGACCCTAGCACTTCGAGGCCGAGAGCTAGACTAGGCTAGAGTCCAGTAGGATTGTTACGATGAGGTTACAGTTTCATGGGAGGATGCAACACGGATGCAATTTTAGTACCCTTATCTTTGATCAACTCTAGGAGCAAGTTCATGTCTAGTGGGGGGGTATGTGAGGCCTCACCCCGACCCATCATAGCATAGTGATACTTTATTATTATTTTGATACTCACGACTCGAGATGTCGAGACACTATCTAATGCTTTCAACACACTATATTATTTCATGTTGTGTTATGCTTACTTTTAGATATTTGAGTTTATCATTTAATTTTTTATGAACATGTATGTGGATAAAGTAAGTAAATGCAGGATTAAAACTTTGATTATGAAAATTGTAATGCTTAAGAATATTTGTAGGATGAGAGAAACCTTGATTGATTGAAAGATGTATATTTTAATTTATGTGATTCCCTAATACGTATATACATATGTGCATGTGATTTTATGGGACTACTAATGTGTGCAATGAGTGTGCAAGATATTTCTGCCGAGAAACCTGATGGAGGAATGCAACTAATCCCTATGTGCCATTCATGGAAACCATGTTGTTCATATCTTATTATACTGTGAGATATATGGATGTATCTTTCCATGATCAGTAAATGTTAATGTTTTGTAACTGTGTTCTTTTAGTGTCACTTGACACTCATAAATTTTCATATGCATTCCAACATGCTAGTTAGGGTTATCTATGTAACCTTTGGACCTTTTCGCTAATTTCTTTTTAATCAAGTTTAGTTACCCTTAATCCATATTAGTGCTTAATCTGCATTTTGGAGGTTGTTAGATAGTCTTAAAATTTCCTAGCATTTGTTTGGTCCCTAATCTATTCCTAAGGCCTTAAATCATGAAATCTTTATACCCAAGGGGTATGGGTATGGGTGGGGGGCATTTTCCACCCCCTAAGCCCCTTTTGTTGACTTTTGAGGTCACTCAAAAAGTCTATTTTTGCCTTTGTACGAAAATTGAAAGTTGTTACTATGAGTTGAATAACCACAACTCCACTTAGAGGTTAACCTTAGGTTTGGTTGAGTTATAAATTTCTAGATTTTTAGGTGAGTGGGGGAAGTTATTACCCTTTTTGGGTGTTGAGTTTGGATCTTATTTAGAGGCCCTTTTTGGAGTAGTTTTGGTTGTTACCCAATCTCTACTTTTAGAGAGGAGTCTTGGAAGATTGAAGGAAAGGAAGGAAATCTCTTCTCAAATTGTTCATTTTACCATAACCTCTTTGTGAAGGTAGGATTTATTCATCTCCTTGTTTATGGTGTTCATGTTTTCTCATGATTTTTCATACTTGGTTCATGCTTATGCTATTGTGTTGTTTATTGGTATGCTTGTATGTATGTTGGGTATGCTTGGGAAGGATTGAAACCATGTTTTCTTGAATGCTTTTCTTTCATGTTTTTGTTTAAATTTCAAAGTTTTCTTGAATGGGTGTTTTGACATTACTCACCCTTGGATAGGGCAGAAGTGGCCAATTTTGAGAAAGGTCTTTTTAGTTGGACTCCAATAGTATAGAGTCTCTTCTCAGGATGAGAAGAAGGAGAGAGGGTAGGGTTTTATGGTCCCCTACCTATTAGCACAAACCACGTCTGAGTTTTGACATGTAAGAATTGAAGAATGAAGGTTCTTGAGTTATAGCCCTGATTGGGCACCTGGTTTGGTGTTGTGTCTGACATCTCTTGTTGTTAAAATCCACCTTTCTCTAGTTTTGATTCAATGTGGAAATTTTTTGTGAAAACCTAGTATGGATATGAATGTTGATTTTGTCTACTTGTTATGTTCATTTGTCACCTGGTCTGATTTTGTTCCCTCTACGATCTTAGCAATGTATTGCAGAAAATGATATGGATCCCTTGATAAGTGTCATGGAAGAAATTTATTTGATTGTTATAATTTCGAGATTGTAATCCCATATAAATTTTATTTAAAAACTTTTTTGTAATGGAAACGATGTCAGGTTTTCTTCCTAGTGCTTTCCTGGCTGAGCCTTTGAATCAGTTTGCCAATAAAATAGTGATTGAGTATTATTGCTTCTCATGAGTTTTCTTTGTAATTTTTGGTTATATGGATGCACATAAAAAATAAGATGAAATGATAATGTTCAATTAGAAAAAATTCTAGTTCATATATGTTGAAACAAAAAGTATGTTATGAACGTAGATTCATTTTCATGATTATTGAGAATAGAAAAATCAATCCTACAATGTTGTTTAAAGAACTTATTCAATTTTTGGCTTAACTATGTTTTAGCAAAATTTCTATAGCATAATACACACACACACACACACACACACACACACACACACACACACACACACACATATATATATACATATACATACATAAATATATACATATATATGTATGTATATATATATATACATATACATATGTATATATGTATGTATATGTATATGTATATGTATATGTATATATATTTATATATCCTCCTTTGAATAATGGATAAAATTGGTATTCATACTTAGACAAAAAATTATCTTTATGCCTTTTTTTCTTAAAATTTTCAACACTTAGAAAAATAAAGACTTAAAAAAAATTTGTCCCAAGAGAGCTAAAACTCTCTAATTTTTGTATGGGAAACAAATTTATTCTTCCCCTTGCAATAGAGAATATTCTAAGAATCTTTTATTATCCTTGAAATTAATTAATAAATTAATATATAAGCATAAGGTAAATATCCTAAATAAATGTCTCCAAAAGAAAATCCTAACTACTCTACTTTTTAATGTAACTACATTCTACATGTTCTAGCACGAAATAAATAAATAAATCATTTCTTTTGTACATAGTACCACCTCCCTAGATGCCAAGGTTGAATTGGAAGGAAGTGGAGTAATGGCAAATTCTTTTTTAATTTTAAAAAGGTGAAAATGGTCCTTATAAAGTTGCTTTTATACTCCTTTTTCATTCTCCCTTAAAATTGGCCCACATTCCTTTGAGTCTTCCTTGGAATCATGTGCCCTTTGTTAGGTCAGCATTTAACTTGGGCTACATTTTTAAGAAAAGAAAGTCTTTGTGCCTATGTAGGATGAGTGTGTAGGTTAGTGTAGGCTTTGTTTAGATTAGGAGTTAGGTGAGTTAGTATACTAGTATGATTTTAGTGGTGTAGTATTTGTTTTTTTAAGATTTGTCTTAATTAAAGTGTAGTATAATTAAGTGTTAGGATATGTATTAGAATTTAAAGTTAGGTTTTGTATGTTAGTTTTAGATGTAATTTATTATTATTTCAGTTTATATTTTATTTTATTTTAAACAAATTTTAAAAAGAAAATTTTTCAATAAGTAATTGTCATTTTTTTAAAATGGTATTAGTTGAGTATGATTTCATAAAAAGAATTGGGTAGGTAGTTTGAAAAAGTAATGTACTTATGATAAATTAATTTTTTATATGTTTTAATTTATTCGACTATAGTATTGTTAGTAAGAGATAAAGGTAACTGGAAAGTAAATGGGATGGTAAAAAAAAAAAGGTGATTAAGGAATAGGTAGTGTAGATATTAGATAATACATATTGTGACAAAAATAATAATTCCAATTGCTAGTAAATAAGTGAATTAGATGTAATTAAATTTGATAGTCTATGGACTAAATTAGTAAAGTAATTTTAAATTTATTGTTATTAGTTTTAAATTAGATTAGTTGTTAATAAATTAGTTGGTTGTAAAAGTAATAATTTAATTTGCATGTATGATTAATAAATTAATAAATTTAATAAGCTAAGCTTGTTATAGTTTTGCATCGCTCGTAAGTATAATGAAAGTTAGTTAGCATGGATATTTTAAAAAGAAAACATAGTAAAAAAATAAAAAATAAAAAAAAGATAATGGTTGATTAGTAAATTGGTTTATTTAAATTGAAAAGAAATTTGGTTAGTATTCACTTGTTAGTAGATTAGTAAGTTAATGCATGTAATTAATTTTATAAGTGGATTTTATTTATTGGATAGTAAGTGTAATTATCTAGTTAGTAAACAAGTGAATTAATTGACTTAGTGAACTAAGTTGGTAAGTGTAGGTTAGTAATTTAGTGATTATTTTAATTTAACCTCTATAATTAATATATTAAATAACACATATTATTTTATATTTATTAATTAAAAAAGAAGTTGAGTAATATAAAGTATTCCATGATTCATAAGATACTTTATGTTATTTAATATATAATTTGAATTACATACAATATATCATTATATATATATATATATTCCAACTTATTATAGCTATGCAGGAACATTGTGAATTCATTATGTGTATCTTATTACAATTTTACTGTGTGGATTATTTAAGACATTAAACAATGAAACATTTGAAACCAATACTTTTATGGCCTATTAAGCTTACTAAATAATGTCTTCACAAATGAGATGTGAATTATAATGAAATGTAAAATTGAATTTGATGATATGTTTAAACCTAGATATTGAAAATGAAACCTCCCATTGTGCATTAGCCTCATCATCACACTATCACCCATATTGGAATGTGTTATCTTTGAACCTTTAACCTAAAAACTTTGTAACCAAGTTAGACAACCTCGAAAATTGTAAACATGGTTGATCGTTAACAAAATTGTACCTCATTAAAAAAAATATTGTTGCTTTTTTGCCCCATTATTTTGGCATGACATTAGTCATATTAATTTCTCCCAACATCCTATTGTTCAAGTCAACAATTCTTGCTAATAGCCTCACATGGAAGCTTTCTTCAATATTTAATAGGTAATATAATATATTTGATTTTCTAGAGTATTTTGAGACCTAGATACAAATAAAGGCTTTCTATAATGTATTTTGTATAGGCAATACGATTGGTAGTAGAACGTCAAGTGACTAATCCTATAAAGGAGAAATATTTTTTGGCATTAACTATAGTTGAATGGAGATTCTAATGTTCAATCGATTTAAGATTCAAATAATCTTTTAAATTTATAGACTAGTAGTTGACAAGGAGTTAAAAAATCTTTTTCTAATGTCCAACAATAACAAAAATTTTCCAATGGAATGTTTGGAAGTGAGAATCATATTACATTGAAGTTTGTTTAAATCAATCAGTAGTATAGTGTTGGTATCTCTAACTATTGTTGTCTATTAGTGTGAAACACATAGTCATTTACTAGGCATAGTCAAACATTCATCACTATGATCAAGCTACACTATGTAGGTTGAGCCATGTATATAAACTTGTATATACTAAGCTCTATAGGAGTTGAGAAAGTAAGTGGTCATCAAATATTTTCTATAAGTATTAAAAGCATATAATTGCTGAGTTACATAGTAATTGCTAAGCATAGTATAGACTGAGCATCAACAACATTTTGAGTATTACAAAAAGGAAGTGTTGAGAAACACAAAGTTTGCATATAAGTTAGAAACGATACAAAATTTGAGGTAAACCATTTTTCAGCCAACATGGAAAGAATATTTAATATTTTCCAAGGTTGTTGTGAGGCCTCACCCCAACCCATCCTACCACCGATGATACATTGTTATTTTGATACTCATGCTGTTATGTCAGAACATTATTGGATACACTGAACATTATTATGCTATTTTTTGATGTGTGATGCTTACTTTAGTTATTTGATTTTACCATTTAATGCTTATAAATATGTATAATGATGAAGAAAAATGTATGCAACACTAACACATTTGGTTATGCAAGTTGGAAGGTTAGAAATATGGGTAGAATTAGATAAACAACTATTTATTAAAAAATGGATGCTTTAAATTATATATAATTCCTCTAGTACGTAATTCACATTATGCACATGATTTTTGGACCTACTGATGTGTGCAATGAGTGTGCAAAAAAATTAGCCGAGACAACTCAACGGAAAAGCGGAGCTAAACTACTTGTTAATTTTGTGCTAACTTTATATTGTAATTCTTTAAAGGTTGTAATTTGATCTTACTATTCTCGTAACCTTTAATTATTCCAACTAATCCTTTAAAGGCTTAGAAACATTAAATTTAAGTACCCCTATCGGTAAGGGTATGGGTGGGGGTACTTTCCAACCCTTTAGCCTCCTAGGTTGACTCTTAGGGTCTCTTAAAAACCCTATTATAGGTTGATTTCGAAAATGGGTTGCTCTTTACTTGGGTTAGTAAAACCAACCTCCATCTTGAGTTACTTGAAGCTTAGTGGAGTTAAGGACCATACTTAGAGGCCTTTTGAGGGGAGTTTTAGTTTTTTGTCACCCAATCCTCTAGTTTTGGAGGAAGCCTTGAAGATTGAAGAAAGAAAAAGGGAAGCTCTTCTCAAACCACCATTAACATAACTCTTTTATGAAGGTAGGAGTTCTTCACTCCATGAATGGTTCTTTGTGTGTTTTCATGTTTTGAATCTTGTTTGAATCATGTTGGAGACATTGTGTAGATATGCATTCCTTGCTTGTGTGTTGAGGGTGGTATTGGGAGGGATTTTATCTTGTTTTCCTTTGATGTTATTCATATGCCTTCTTGATGTTTTTTTTTTTTTTGAGAGGTTTTCATGGGGAAGTTCTTGGAAAAACTCACCCTTGGATAGGGAAGAAGTGGACATGCTTGGGGAAAGGGCCTTAGTTGGACCTCAATAGTGTAGAGTCTCCTCTCATGGAGAGAGGAGGGAGAAAGGGTAGGGTGTATGGGCCCCTGCTTTTCATCCCATACCTTGTTGTTATTGAGAATTCTTGAATGTGGTAAAGAATGAAAATCCTTGTGGATATAGCCTCGAAAGGGCCTTGTGAAAGAACGGAAATTCTTGAAGTTTTAGCCTCGAAAGGGCTAAGTGAAGGTATGGTGATAGACTTCTCCTATTGAGAAAATCCACCTTTCCCCTATATTGGTTCATTGTTGGACCTATTGTGCAACCGGGTGGGAATGTATGTTCTTTTTTGCTTGTCTCCTTGTGTTGTTATCCCCATGTTGTTTCTTGTATCTTCCATGTTTACTCTTGATGCAATGAAGACATTTGATAAAAGTCTCTTGTGGAAGCCTTGAAGAAAACTCAATGAATTGTAATATTATGTAAATTGTAATTAAATTTGATGTAGTGGCAAAGACATCAAGTTTTCTTACTAGTTCTTTCCCAATGGAGCCTTGAACCAGGATGAATAATAGAGGAAAGAAAAGATTATGAAATTTTCCTTGTAGTGCTCTCATGTGGTTCCAAACTTTGGCATATGTATGAGAGAAATTAGAATGATAGTTAATATCTTGAATTGGGAAATTCTGAGTTTCAATTATGAGAATGAAAGGCAATGGATGTGTTGAAGTTTCAATTCAATATTTTGAACATTAACATGTAATAATAATCCTACATTGTGATCACCAGGCTAGCACTTTCATTGTTAAGTTACATTAGTGATGCAATTAAATTTGATAAGAATTATTCATCACCTTTTTGAATTCTGAATATAGGTTCATAATTCCTTGATAAGATTCATTGAGAACAAGAGCAATTTGATTAAGAGGTTTTGAATTTCTTTGAATTTAAATAAAGAAGAAAGAACACATACCTTGTTATGATGACTATATAGAAAACATACAACCTTGCCTATGGATGGTTGAATTAACATGAACTATAGTAGAAAGAGAGTTTTAATCCCTTGTATCCTTTTTACATTAGTGTGCTTGTTCATAGGAACTCCATTAACTCTAGAAATATCTAAACTCATCTTGCATAACAATGAACTTAGGAAGAAAACATGCTAGAACTTGACAAAAGAAATTGGTTTTCAAATTGTGCATCTCCAGGTCTAAAAACCCTCTTTGGAAAATGTATGGAGGAAAATTTAATTCCCCCCATGTCACAGAGAATATTCTTATCCTAATACCCCAATAAAATAAACTTTTGTATTTATTGCCCCACCCTTCTATCCTAAATACCCTATAGTCTACCTATAAAACTTTAAACCTTAAATCTCCTTTTCCTTTGGCACAAGCTTATTGACCAACAACAATTACATGTTGCATTGAATAGGAGGGGACTAATTTTCTACGTGCCCATGTACGGGCCTGAGCATGGTAATGGCATTGTGGGTGGTAGTAAGTGGAGTTACAGAGGGTTTCATGTCAATAAGAAAATTTAAATTAAATTACCCTTGTTACCCCTTCCACCTAGCGCTCTCATTGGGATGTGCACTATGGAGAATCATACTCTCCCATGCCACTGTACACACGGTACAGGGCAGGTCTAATCAAGGGAAGATGGAGGGCTCTCATTGGTAACTGCCCATCCACCTCATCATCCTCCATGCGCTTGAGGTTCTTAACCTCCCACTGTGCGCGATGGGAAGTGGCAAGCCTACACTGGCAAGCTTAGGTCAGCGTGCAGGCCACTCAGGCAGTGCGATGTCCCTTGGGACAAAGGCCCACTTGACTTAAGCTATGGGGAGGGTAGGCCTTAGGATAGGGTTAGTGTTAAGTATGGTTTAGGGATGAGTAAATTTAGATAAGTTTAGGTTAGTTAGTATGTGATTAGTTGGGATTACAATTGTTGAAGTTTTAATTAGAAGGTTAGGGTGGTCAAGATTATAATGGGGTTAGGATAGTTTAAATATAGTGAGGCTTATATTTTAGTAATGCATAGTTATGGGGTTTGAATATTAGTCATTTAGTATTCCAATGAATGGCAATTTTAATGGGTTAATTAGATTTTAGTTTTCTTATATTGTTAAAGTCTTAGAGTTAATTAGATGTTGATCTTATGTCAATGTTCTGAATGTTAGTAAATTTTAAGTAAAGTTAATAGTTATCGATAGCTATATAAGTTCAGAATGTTAATGTCTTAATTATTTATTTAATTTTATTTAAAACTAGATTAGTAAAATTTTAAGCTTTAAAATATGATAAATATTAGAATTGAGATAGTTCTTAATTAGTTAGTCTTTTTATTTTAGCATCATTTGTTATAGTTGTATTTTATTTTATGTTGTCAATTAGTTTATAGTTTGCGAGATGAGTTAGATGGAACCCTATATTGGCATTTAAAAGTTGAACCTAAAATTATAGTAGTTTTTAAATAACATTTAGTTTGACTTATAGATCTATTTGAATTAACCTTAGTCTTTGATTTTAATCGTAATGATAGAATAATATAAATTATATTCTTATAACCTTTAGAAATGTTTTTTTTCTAATAAATTTAGGTTTAGAATTAAGTGGTTAGTAAAGGTTTAATTAGTTTAACTCTAGTGCTCAATGGTAAGGAAAGTTAATGATTACATTTTAAATAGTAATCGTCATAGTATGTTTTAGTTTAGATTTCCTTCATTCAATTTTAGTTATGTAATTAATGATTCTTAAACTTTAAATGATCTAGTTTTAGAAGAAAGTTTAATTATAGTTGGGATTATTATATTACATGGCATAGTAGAAATTAGTTCTTAAATTTCTATGCTATGTAGCAATTAGACTTATACTCCACCCGATCAATCTTAGAATTAATACTATGTATCGTTTATTAACATTTGCTCAATAATGTTTTAAATAATTTAACCTTCATATGTCCCTAATTAGAATTGGTTAATTTTTAAGTTAGTAGAAATTGGAGGTAGTTCAGTGTAATGGTAGATTAGTTATTTAAAATAGTTTTAAAAAAAATAAAAATTGTTATGTGTGTTTTTGCCCCTTACTTTTTGGGCATGACAGTTGTTGTGAAGATTTTTACACAATTTATTTTGTGGATCACAAATCCCTATGTTCTATGATTAACGACTTTGATGAAGAGGAAAAATAAGGAAGCATCTAGAAAACTATTTATGGAACTCTTTAAATAGACAAGATTCTAACCTAGATGATATGTTTTTGAGAGATATAGAGAGATATGGTGTCACAAACAATATGAAGAGAAGACCAATATGTGAATGGTGAAGTAAAGGATCAAGACTAGAGTAGAAGTCAAGTAGAAGTGTTCTACTATTTCGTAGTATAAAAAGTGACATAATAACTGTTCAATGAAAGTGAAGAAAAGCATTATCAAATAAAAAGAGAGGATTAGTTTGCAAAGACAAGACTCAAAATTAGCTTATAGTGCAAACTGAGAGTCAAGTATCAAATCAATTTTAGTAAAATTCAATTAGGGTAAATCTCTTAAAAGAGTGGTCTTAATAGATCTATGTAAATCTCCTAATAGAGACCTTACTTTACTATAAGTATTAAATCCTCTAATAGGGTGAGACATAACAGTCTCAAAATCTTTTAACAAGATAGACCCCACATAGGCTAGATCATATATTATGATCAAACATTGTAACCCTAACAAGTTAACCTTATTACTAGAATAGTGAAGATTTATGGGTGTCATCCCCACCCTAGTTTTACCTTCACCTTGGAGGGCTTATGGGTAACCAAATATTGTGCTATGTGTTTATTTTCATGCATGTGACAGATTAGATCTACATCTTACAAAAAAATTACTTTCTATAAGTTTTACATGCATAAGAAAGCTAGTGAATGAGTGAATGAATTATTGAAAAGTGAAAGTGTTTAAGGTCCCAATTCACCACCCCTCTCAATATCTTGTTTTCTAATTTATAATCACATCAATAAAAAATTGGTACCAAAGCATTGGTTCTCTTGGGGAAGCTTAATTACTTGAAGATTAGAACTTGGGTATGGTGGCTTATAAAATGGATAAGGTTATTGACAATCAGGTGATTGAAATTAAACTCATACTATAGAAACTTTAGAAAGAAAGACAAGATCCGAAGAAATCCCTAAAATGAAGAAATGAATTAGATATCTAGGATAAACAATTTTTCTATCAAGAAGTTGAGATTGAAGGATTGTTTGAACCAATCAATCCAAATGAAAAAGAATCTATAGATATACTTGAAAAGAACATACTCTTGAATGAAGAAATAATAGAATTAAAAAGGGAACATGAAATCCAATCAGCAAGACTATGTGAGGTGACTGATCAAAAGAAAAAAGTTGATGAATACAATGCTATGGATGAGGAAGACAAAATGGTGATGGATACTAGTCCTCATGAAAGGATATCAAATACATGCAAAAGCTCACAAACACTCAATTAGACATGATGAATGAATTGATGCTTTCAAATTAGGAATTAAATTAAAAGGATGTAGAAATAAAAACTCTCAGATCACAAAAGGACATAATAATGAATGAATTGAAAACTGAGAAAGAACTTATGGAAAGATTCAACAAACCAAATGAAGCAATCAAGTACATTGAATAGCTAATGAAGTCATCTAGAGGTACTAATGGTCCATGAAATTCATGCACCAAGCATGGAGACTAATCCAAGAATGGAGAAATGATGAATGCAAACTCAAAAGGAAAACCAACATGTTATGACTATTCAAAACTTGGTCATACTATAAAAATCTATTGAAGTAAACATGGTATGCAAAATACTCAACACAAATTTACCAGTTATTATTTGTATTTCAAGAAAAAAGCACATCAAATACATGAGTGTAGTTCAAGAATTTGGAAGGCACCCAACACACCTAGATTTGAAGGAGATTGAAATAACTATCAGAAGTATGGGCATAGAGCATATGAATGTAGATCATAGAAAAAACCTTGTTAGATAAATTAAAGGCACAATTATGCACCTAACAATGCATGTTCCAAGTGTCACAAGTTTGGACATTTAATCAAGAATTACATGACTCAAGTACCATCAGAAAATCACATCAAAGACAAAGGTAAAGGTAAAGTGGGCATTAAAAAAGTAAAGAAGGAAATGAATCAAATGTGGTAAAAGAAAGAAAAATATGAAAAAAGTGGTCCAAACGGAGTTGAGGTCACTCAATCCAATGGAGAAGTTGATCATGTCATCTCAAACTAAGCAAGAGAGGTATATATGGAACTATATATTTAATTGATATATCATAGATTAGTTCCCTTCATGAAATATGCCAAAGTTCATATTTACATATGTAAAGATGCATGAGAACAAATTTGTGAAAAAATTAGTACAAAAGACTCATTTATATAGTCAATGTAAAATATCAATAAAATAGTTTATGTTGAACAAGCATTGTGACATGGACCAAGTACTTTAGAAGTAAACTAGTGTAGAGGCCAAATCAGATGGTTGAGACTAAGTTAGATAGAATAGATCAAGCTTTATAGTTAAGACCTAGTTTGAAGGCACCAATGTTAACTAAGACAACTAGCTTCCACCTACCTGAGTACACAACATTAATGGAGACCCTAAATTGACCAAAAGAGGGTATATATCAAATTTTGAATACATTAATTCACATTTGACATATAGATTTCAAGAGAACAAAGCAATTTTGGTGATTTGAGGGGCTAGCAAAGAGTGTAAAGGTGATTTGAAGAAAATCTAAGATGAGAAGATTGATCAAGTAAATATCTGAGTTGTCTTGAGTAATTTAGAGGAAAGAAAAGTTTTAAAACCCTAAAAAAGAGAGAATGGAAGCTTCATCCACTGCTGGAATGATCCAAGAGGTTAGTAAAATTCAATTGGTGAAGAGTGATGTTTGTCCTCCACCAAAGTTTTGTGCTATTCTTGAAATTGCAATGAAAGGAGATTCAATGGTTGCGCTATATTCAATATTGCCCAAGGTCATTATGATTCATAATATAAGGATTTTTTATATGTATAAGATGAAAGTAGTAGGAGATTATCAAATGAGAGAAACATATCAGAAGTTATTTGAAAAAAAATCTTGAAGGATGAATTCAAAGTTATTGAAAGGAAAGCATTAACTTGTTCCCTCGAATTCCCATGGAATATCAAGATTGAATGGATCAAAATTATTGTAAGTAGGATTAATGACATGAAGTTTTGGTACAAAATGACTTGTAGAGATCAGGAAGAAAATGATTCACAAGGTTATAGGCTATCCAACCCTAGACAAGAATAAAACCATGCAATGTGCAATTCAAGAGGAAATTGAGGCAAACATGGGTGCTGAGTGGAATGAACAACATTTTTCCATCACAAAAATTCCTAATCTATTAATTGAATTTTTAGTGAGGTTATAGCTCAAAATTTTTACTAGTCAGTCAGACTCAATAGTGTGTTGTTTATGTAAATGGATCAAGCATGAAAAATAGTGATGAAAGATAATCAATATGATCTTTCCAAGCTTCAAAGACTATAATTGGAAAAAAATTTGGCATTCATTAGGAAAACAAATAATTCAATGTGCAAGTTTGGATCCCTCATTATGTGTATTTTCTTTTATATATAGAAATATTTTCCTCGTATCAACTACTTGGAACAATTTAAAAGGAATGGTCAAAGAAAAGATTCAATCCTGGAAGGGAAAATGGATCTCTCTAGTAGAGAGACTCACTATGCTAAAATTAGTTCTAACTACCATACATATATACTATATTTTAGTCTTAGTTTTCCTACCCAAAATAGAGATACTTTAAATAAAAAATTTAGAGATTTCCTTTCGCAAGGATCTAACAACAAAAAGAAATTCCATTAATGTTCTAGGATAAGATCTATAGGCCTAAAGTAACTGGGGGATTTGGGATAAGAAATATCAATGACCAAGCCTTAGCTCTTGGGGTGAAATTGGTATGGAGAATGTTTAGAAACCCTTACTTAAAATGACCTAGAATATAATATTATTTATGTAATTGAATTTGGAAGTCTTTTATATGTAGGTGATTTCAATCTCTCTATTCACATTTTTTTTGAATGGGGAATAAAGCAAAAAGAGAAATTGGATTTGATTGAGCTAGAGATGATCAAAAGAAAGGATGGAAAAAATGTAATATAGAGCCAACAATTGAAGATTAATTGATTGAAGTTGAAGAAAATCATGTTGAAGTTCTAGAAAGTAGTAGGACATTTAGAAAATATGGTTTACAGATGGGAAATTTTCTAGTGATGGATGAAGACTCTCTTTTTAGAGAAACTGAATCATCTAAACACATGATGCCTAAGAGTACAATTAAGCTACATCTAAAAAATATGTGGGAGAAATTTTTTTGAAAATAAATCTTTGATTTGTAAAGCGCAATTATTTTTCAAATTATTTAGGAAAAGAGAAATGAGTCCTATTATAGAGTTGCTAGGTGTTAACAATAAGAAAAGCTTAGAAGATAATGTGAAGGAAACAATAGTTTAGAATATAATAGATGCATTAAATGCTATTGATAATATAAGTTGAGTAGTTGATTTAAGTGTTGCACAAAGAGCATTGATGACCATGATTACAAGAAAGGACTTGTCATAGAAAAAAAAAGTTTGAGCAATTTCTAAAATGCTTAATCTATCTAGAAAAATTGTTCAAAGATACATAAAAAGAGATATTTTCTTGATGAGAACATTGAAAAGAATTGGAAAAATATTTGTTGACTTCCTCGAAAGGATAGAATTTCTCAAGATGTTAGAAGATAGGTTGTTGAGTATTGGACTAGCTAGTCTTTGTTTCTTTGAATAGAAGAGACACTATACAGATCAAAGACGAAGAGACAAGTATGAAAATAACACATCCAAAGCACTTTGTATACACTACAAAAAGTGAGTTATTTGAAACTTTCAAAAAAGAGTTTGAAAATTTGAAAATAAAACAATGTTTGAGAGGTTGTTCCCATGTTTTGTATGCAGAAATAAGGTAAGTGAAACTTTTTGTTGAAATCATGTTGACTTTCATCTTTATTTGCAATCTTTTAGAAAATCTATGGCAACACTTAAGCTAGAGGTGATAATTCATAGAGGTACAACACAATTTTTCAAGTCTTTGTTATGTGATAATGAAAAAGAGTCAAATGAATTCAATGTACAATGCATAAAAAATGCATGTATAAATTGTGGAGAGTTGTAAAAATTTCCATATGAAATGAGTAATGTTGATGTTTCAACACTAGTTGTGTGGAATAAATTTGAGTATGAGATATATTGAACAAAGAATGGAAAAGAATATAAAAAAATAGCTTTAAAGGAGACAAATTTTCCAAATGGTGAGGTTATGGATAAATTTTAAACTAGGATTTATCCACACATCCAACACTATCATGGTGTAAGATGGCAAGGAAAACAGTTTCAAGATTCAAAAAATTGTTTTCCAATAGGATGTATTTTGTCAATTGTAGACTTCTCTCAGAACTATACCTTTTCCCCTTAAGCTGAAATTCAAGCTACATGTTATCACTTAGATCATATTCTAATTTTTATACAAGTTTCCTATAGACATGCGCAATTTGAGGTGGTTGGGGTAGAAAGTATCAATCTAGATGAACACATTATTATCAAGAAGGTCTATTTTTGTCTTAGTGATGCTAGGGTTCATGATAGGAGCTATGTAGCTCATTGTTTTGGAATGTTCTTTGATGATCTCATGAATTGTGGGATTAATGCTTCAAAATATTGTATTTGGTATGATGGTTGTGCTTGTACCTATATTTGAAAGTTAAACTATAAATTTTTATGCATATATTTAATTTACTGAACAATTAACTATATATAAATTTGATTACTAATTCATTTATTTTAATTTCTTTTGTAGGGAAATTTAAGTCTATAAAAGCATTGAATTGGTTTGCAACACAACATGCGAGATAGAATGTTAAGTTTCTTTGGAACTTCTTTGAAAGTGATAATGGAAAAGAAGAGCATGATGGAGCAAGGGTATGTGTAAAGAATGCACTTTGGAAACATGAAATTTTAGGTATAATATTATTATGTACTAATCAAATTTGACATATATGACCATCTACTAGATAATTCTTTTATATTTTGTTAAAATTGATACAATTTTCTTTCCTATATAGGTGCAAAGATAGATAAAGAAAATCAAGTTGTTGAGTGGTGAAAAAATCATTTTTCTTCTCAAGATACAACATATAATAAATTCTTTTTTGGGGAAGAAAATGGTAATCTTTCCATTTTTCTTTGACATGATTACTTCAATATTTTGATTATTGACATAGATACTTGCCAATTTAATGTGTTACAGATATTGATTGATCAAATCATTACAATTGTCAACCCATTGTTGGAATTAGAAGATTGCATCAACTAATGACTATTAGACAACAAAAACCTCCATTAATTCAAGAGAAAAATCATGTTTTTGTGATGTCTGCATTCAAAACAATGCAATGGGTCAATGCAAGAATATTGTGAATGGCTATGTCTCTGAATAGGCATGGACAAACATAACCAAAAGTACCTCTTATGAAGAAGATGAAAATGACATAGAAATTCACAATCTTATGTATTCAGCTAATTATGAATGTGTTTCTAATTTAGTTGTTCCAGATGAGTTTCTACAAACATGTTTCATTTTTATATTTATTTGTCTTCATATTTTTTAATTTATAGTTTCTATTTTTTTTTACATTTGTAGGTGAAATATTTGTTGTATGTGTGGATCCTCCAAATGTAGGTGTAGATTATTTACTTAGAGGTAGTTAAGTTGACTAAACCAAGTACAAATATCTGATAACTAGTCGTATCCAACCAGTTTAGTTATTATAGAAGGTATAGGTTATCCCTGTATGATATATATACAACTAATTAGAGATTGAGAGATTAATTGTAAATAATTATTTCTTTTCTATATTATTATGGACACTCAATGAAGTAAAAATCTTATTTTGTAGGAACCTATTATCAAGAAATGAAAATTGACCAAAATGGTGTTTAATTTATTGAATACATGTGTCACCAATTTTTTTTGCATTACAACCACTTGGTTTTAACTACAAAGATTCAGTCTGGCATTATGCCCAAAAAAGGATGTAGCAAACCAAAGTAGAGGTTAGATATCAAAGAGCATGAAAAGTTGTTCAAGATTATTAAAGATAGAGAGGATCCTAACCATATGCATCGAAAACTTTTTGATTGATAGATAGGTTTAATGATTTGTTAAAATATTCCAAATTTATATATACATTAATTGTTTTTTTGTTTACATTAGTTTAAGTGTTTTTTCAATATTTATACACTTTTGCAACACAACTGGAAAATGTTGTAAGAAATATTTTCATTAATTTATAGAACATGTAAATTTCTTGCACATAAAAAGTTA
Organism: Cupressus sempervirens; assembly: GCA_028749045.1. NCBI lineage: Eukaryota > Viridiplantae > Streptophyta > Pinopsida > Cupressales > Cupressaceae > Cupressus > Cupressus sempervirens. The sequence continues at coordinate 703,533,283 of CM053793.1, forward strand.
TCTAAAAAATAATGTAATTATTTCTATTTACATTTACATTTTCTATCCACTTTTACAACACACATAGAAAATTATGTAAGACATGTTTTCATTAATTTATAGAACACACAAATTTATTACACATTAGTAATTATCTAAATAATAATGTATAGATGTTTCAAAAGCATGTTTCCACATTTACATAAAAGATATTTTATAAATGTAAATATCAAATATATCAACTACATATTAACATCGTCACATAACTCATGAAAAAATCATATATGTCAACTATAAATGTAAATGTTCACATAACTCATGAAAAATCAAACATGTCGACTATAAATGTAAATGGTCACATAACTCATCAAAATATCATATATGTCTACTATAAATGTAAATGGTCAGATAGCTCATCCTAATATGAAATATATCAAATATGAGTGTGTTGTAGATGTAAAATCTCCTATAGTTGTAAATCTAAATGATATCATCATAAATCAATATAAAACATAAAAATATATATGAGCTAAACTCATGTATATAAAATTTATGAATATCAAACATGATCATGGCATGTTCCACGATGTGATCAATTGAGACAAGATCTTGAACCCTATGTCCAATATAAGAATAAATGTATCATGAGCATGTGTATAATTAAATAAATATTAATAGAATTATAAATAAATTTACCTATGACTCAAGATGACTAGGGTTGACAACTATCTCTCCATCTCCACCCTAATGAGCTGCAAATGTAGTCTTTATGAAATAGAAGAAAAAAATATGTCACAAGTTATACTTTACTAAAGTTTTAAATGTAAGATCTATAGATAATTAAATAGACATGTTTGTAAAGTTTTACATGTCTCTCCTATTGCATAGGATGTATATGTGTCTTCAAGTCCCCATATGTCATTGTCATCACAAATATATGCCTACCTATCTCACTCAAGATTGTATCACTAAAGGTCATATCTTTGATGTCAAGTGTAGGATCTTTGATCATATCTATGAACAATGAATGTCTTGGCGAGTAAGAATCTTCCTTGATAGGGGGGATACATCCTCCTCAACTATGGTTTGTGGTAGAGTTGTAGCTACAACACATATGTCCTCCTTCCCCTGACCATCCTATGCCTCTAATGTACCTCTAATGATACCACTCACATATGATGGCACCACAATAAGTGGTTGTCTAGTCAACAACTAAATAGCTTGATAGGTTGAAAGTAGGTCAGTGGACAAACATGTACTGATAGCCCTCAAGCTATCTATCGAAGACTCCACAAAGACCTCTACTAGAGGTGGGATGTCAACCTCATGATATATATCATCACCTAAAGATGATGTAGTAGTGTAACCACCTATAGATGTAGATTGTGAGTGTGTCATATATTTGTGCACTCGGTCAAAAGACATCTCATGCACCTAGGCAAAAATAGTGGAAATCCTCTCATACACATCTCTACATATATCATCTACCACTCTATCCCTAGCTGCAGCTAACTCCAAATGTTTTGGAATCACCAAAAGGTTTGGACAAATCAATGCACATTTATTAACATGCATAGGAGCATCTGGGTGTCTAAATTTATCTAACAACCTACCTTGACCCTACCCAACATCCCCAGGGATATTAGTATAATCAACATCTCAATTTAGATGAAATTCTACAAACAATTATTTGTAGAAATATAAGGGGAACTCATTCATTTGGGGTCACATGTGATGTGCAACCAACCAATGAGGATATATGAAAGGTGCCACCAATGGATCAGTACACCTCATAGTGTGGTACCCCCTAACCTTTTTCAAAGGTCAATAATGTGGGAACATGCTCTTCACATTCTCCACTAAGACCATCTCATCTATCTCTCTCCATTGAAAACCATAGCTAACACTATGTGATATGACACTATAAAATGTGTCCAAACTAACACTATCATAAGGGTTAAAACCCTCAATAGTGTACATCATGCTAATCAACTCATCTCTAATCACAATCACCTTATCCATGTGCTATAGGGTAGGTGAAGCATGTAGACTCTAATCAATAGTATCAAGTGTGCTCTGTAAGTGATAAATATTGTCAATGAATAATGTCTCCCTATCTTAAGTACTATTAGTCAATCTATCAGATGAACCACTATGGGGATAACCATGTACACTAGCCTCTCTAGAATCACTACCCATTGATGCTAGAATAATGAAAGATATAAACAAACAAAACTAGGTAGCTAATAATAGAGATCTACACATGCATATGTATACATATATACATAGATTATTATATAAACTAATTGAATCAAAACACACTAAATGAATCTACTAAAACAACCTATTGTACAACATATAAAGAAATGTTAACTATATTTTAAAAAAATTAGTAATAGGTACAAGTCAAATTTAGATAAGAAGTCTAGGGATTATGGGGTTAGAGAGAGGTTTAGGATTTAGAGACATGAGGTTTAGGAGTTAGAGAGTAGTTTAGGGTTTAAAAATATGGGATCTAGGAGTTATAGAGAGGTTTAGGATTTAAGGAAATGGGGTTTAGGAGTTAAGAGAGAGAGAGAGAGGAGGTTAGGGTTGGGAGAGATGGGGTTATTATGAGAGAAAGATGAAGTCATGTAATAGAGAGAGAGAGAGAGAGAGAGAGAGATGAGATGGTAGGTATGAAGTCATGTTAGGGATTATGTAGTTAGAGAGTGGTTCAGGGTTTAGAGAGATAGGGTTTATGAGTTATAGAGAAATTTAGGATTTAAAGAGATGGGACCTATGAGTTAGAGAGAGACAACGGGTTAAAAAATTTAGATCTAGAAAGAGAGAGATGAGGTTATAGTTGGAAAAGATGAAGTTATGTAAGTTTTAAAGAGAGAGAGGAGTTTAGGGATTATGGGGTTATAGAGTAGTTTAGGGTTTAGAAAGATGGGGTTGAGGACTTAGAGAGTAGTTTAGGGTTTAAAGAGATGGGTTTTAGAAGTTAAAGGGTGGTTTAGGGTTTAGAGAGATAGATTTTGTGATTACAAAGTACTTTAGGGTTCATAGAGATGGGGTCTAAGAGTTAGAGAGAGAAAAAGGGTTAAAATTTTGAAATCTAGAAAGAGATCTAGATGAGGTTAGGGTTGGGAGAGATGAATTTATGTAAGTTCTAGAGAGAGAGAGAGAGAGAGAGAGAGAGAGAGAGAGAGAGAGAGAGAGAAATGTATGGATTATGGGGTTAGAGAGTTGTTTAGAATTTAGAGAGATGGGGTTTAGGACTTAGAGAGAGACAAAGGGTTACAAGTTTGAGATCTAGAGAGAGGGTTTAACATTTAGGGTTTAGGTCAACATATTTGAATTTAATGTTCAATATAAACCAATTAGAGTCTAATTTGGTTCTATGTGAGAGCTTTAGTTTGAGTTTTATTAGGTTTAATGTTGTGGTTTAATTGCATTCAATGTTAGGTTCCACACCTACCAATAATTTATAAAGTTCAATGTTTAGGTTCAATGTTAAGGTTTCAATTAGAATTTATTTGTGTTCACAATAAGAGGTAGAGTTTGATTTAGTTCAATCTAATATTTTTAGTTACTAGTTTACATTACTTTCTAAACTTTTACCTGTAAGACAATTTCTAATTATTTCTAATAAAAAATAAAATAAAAATATTTAAATTCTCTAATATTATATCTACCTAGTTTCCTATATTAAATAATTTTTTTTTCTATTCTTTTATAAAGTTTCTAACCATTCTAATTTTTTTTATAAATTTTCTAATATTTTCTATATAATTTTTGACTATTTTCTGTAAATAATGTTTTACAATTAATATAATTTCTCTAATAATGTCTAAATTTTACTACATTTCAATACTTTTTCTAAACTTTATCTAATATTACAACACTTAAAATGTAAATGTATAGTAATAAAAAAAAATTGAATAGTTCAAAATAATTGACATTATAAATACACGTTAAAAATCATATTTTTACGTAAGGAAACATAAACTAAAACTCAAAACATATTAAAAAATTGGGGGAAAATGTTGACATGCCATATCCAACTGAATGACTCATGTAGATCTTCCCACTCTACAATTCAAGCAAGCTTGTATAATGCAAATGACTACCAGATTTGTCTTTTTGTAGTTTATTAAACTTTTGGTGTTCTAATCAGATTGAATTTGGCTTGACCATTGTAGATTGTACACACAAATTGGTGCGTAGTTAGTGCTACATGGTTTTGGTCAAATTGGGTCCGGTTGGATTCAGTCTTGTTGGATCGATAAATTTATTCCCAAAGGTGACATATATCTGTACTTTCACCCATGTGTAGTGCCTCTCATGTTTTTAGTCTATACCTTTTCTATTTTGATTTGAGAGATACTTGATACTCTTAATTTATGTACCTTGAGATGACTATTTGAATACTTTAGAATAAATGATAGTAGGTGAGATGAATTAGTTATCCAAGGTCCAAATGTCTAAATAAAACTTTTCACTAGCTTAGTGAACAAATAAAACATTTATCTTCATGCATGCATCCATAAGATTATGCAATCACTTAATTATTGTAGGTTATTATTGAATCAACTTGTAGAAATGTAAACATGAAATATAATAGATTCATCAAAATACTTGACATAATGTTTTACATGAAAACCTAATTTGGGACAAACCACCAATAACATGCTACTAATTTTCACTCTTCTGAAGTGATGTCCTGTAAAAGGTCAACCATGTTAAAGGTTACAATACACAATGTTAAATGAGACCTTGTTAAAAGATTTCAATCACCCTATTAGGAGTGAGCCTTGTTAGAGGACTTTAGACCATTCACTTGGAATTTCACTCTATTAAAAGATTTACAAATGACTATTAGGTCAACCTTAATCTAAAGGATTTATCCTAGACTAATACAATTATTAGAGAATAACAGTAAGGCTTGATCTGATAACAACTAACAACTCCATTCATAGATTACAGATCTTTCTTTTAGTCCTTGACTCTACTTTGCCTTCACTCATTACAACTCTAATAGCTTGTTCATCCTTCAAGCATTCACACCCTTAAGTATTCTTGCTTAACATGCTAATGCAATCTCTTGTCTTATGTCACTCGATGAAGAAGAACCCTTGACTCCTTCTCTTCCTTAGGTTCTTGCACATGACAACCTTTTCTTTTGACCAAAACTTCCTTTAAATTGAAAATAAGATCTTTTTTTGCTCATTCTCCATCATCCAATTTAGGGTTATGAGAAATTAGGTAGGATACAATGAATCTACCCCATATTCATATCTCTTGTTGAAATTTCTCCTTGAATCCATTTTGAATTTGACTAAAAATGGTTTACTTTGAATTTTATGTCTCCAACTCATCAATCTTATCTTCCACTTGGTTCACATAATCCCAAAAATAAACTTTTTAGCTTAGATCCATCAAATTCATGATCTTTTAAAAAATGGAGCCACTCAGTATTATCTTGCTTCTAATGCTTGGGACATACTACATTGCTCGACTTCCTTTGTAAAATCACTCAACATGAACCAAAGTTTATTGCTGCTCGACATCAACTAAACTTTACTTGGCATCCACTATTATGCTTGAAACACACTAGGATAGACTTTTACCTAACTCCAACTAATTTTCTACTCAGTTTGCACTAACTTTTCTCAACACCTACTATCTACTCAATCAATCTTGGTAGACAAATTTTGTGTAACTTATTCTTCTAAACTTTCTTAGTATAACCAACCTTTGTAATGTTATGTAAAATATCAATACTTCATGTTATTACCATCTTAACTGATTCTTGTACTTCTTTACATAATATAATTCAACCTTTTCTCTAGGTGCTATTGTTATGTCTTTTGATCAAGTCCTCTTCATCAATCAAATAAGTGATAGTACTTAAATCATATAATTAGTTGTTTTACCAGTATATAGTAGGTTTGTCATCAATGACAAAACAATGATTAAATATGTTTAACATACTTTTCTCTCAATAATCTTAATCAAACAATAGTCTTCTTCATTCTAATCTCAACAATCTCCCTCTTTGTACTATTTTCAATCTATTTTCAACAATCTCCCTCTTTGGAATTGTTGGCAAACCAAACTAATCAACCAAACTATCTAGGTCAAAATAGTATGACAATACCAAAAAGGAAATGATTCCTCATATTGGAATATTTTCGTCTATCAGCAACTTCCATCTTCTGAATAGGTTACAAAATTTTTTCCTTATAACTCCCTTTGAATTTCTTCTTGTATCTCCCTCTTACTAGGCAGATGTTAGGATTTATCACTATTTTTGTTATCCTAATTAGCAACTATCTCCCTCTAAGATCAGTAAATCTGTCCCTCTTTGACAACAATGCCAAAGAATTTTCATCTTAACATGAAAATATGAATTTATTTAGTTTCTCCCTCTATCACCTTATTTGTGACTCATTTGAAGGTTTTGTTCTTTGATTACTTTACGTATCTCCTAAAGTAAGATCCTTTGCATCAATGTGTAACATATGAACATCAACTTTTTTGATGCAAGGCACTCCTCTTGTTACTTAGATAGCCTTTGATATGGGTATCGCCCCTATTTTACCTCTTAGATACTCATGAGCATCCTTAGGTAATGCTTTTGTGAAGATATCAGCAATTTTCTCTTTTGTATTAACATATTCCATCTTCACCTCTTTATCTTGAATTAATTCTCTCAAGTAATGATACTTGATTGCAATGTGCTTAATTTTTGTATGCATCACAAGATTCTTTGATATGTTTATGGCACTTGTATTATCACAATAAAGTGTCACTAGTTCTATGATCTCTTCCTTCATACCTTTGAGTAACTATTTGATCCATACAATGTTTGTACAATTTATAGTAGCAGCAGCATATTTAGCTTCAACAATAGATTGTGAAGTACATTTTTGTTTCTTTCTAGTCCATGTAACTAGCCTTTTGCATAAGAAAAATATTCCTCCACTAGTGCTCTTTCTGTCATTCATGTTTTGAGCCCAATAAATATTATTAATTCAATTTTTTCATTTTTATTATAGTATAGACCATACTCCTCTGTTCCTTTTAGATATCTCATTATTCTCATTATAGCCATAAAATGATTCTCCCTAGGATTAGTAGAGAATTTTGCAACTATCCCTATAGATAATGCAATGGCAAGTCTACTATGTACAATATATTGTAATTTTTCAATCATAGACCTATACACTGTTCGATTTACCTCAACTAAATCATCATTCTTTGACAACTTGTGTCCTATCACCATATGTGTACTTATTGGTTTGGAACCCTCCAATCCAAAAAAAAAATTAGTAGTTCTGTGACATCATTTAACCAAGTGATGTATATACCATATTTCAACTAATATACTTGCAAACCCATGAAACATTTCAAATTCTCACTTCATTTCATTTGTAAAAGCCTTACATTAGGCATTATAACCTCCAAATATGATATCAATAACAAAAATTTTAGATAACAAAATACCTTTCCCTTTTTCTATTTTTATGTATAGATTGTTTTTGTCATCAGTCCTTTCAAATCCAACTTTCACAAGATACTTATGAAGTCTCTCATACCATGCTCTTAGTGCTTGTTTCAAACCATATGGAGCTTTTCATAATCTACTTAACATGTTCTTATTATTAACATCAACAAATCTTTTTGGCTATTCTATGTAAACTTCTTCCTCTAATATGCCATTTAGAAATGTAGATTTAACGTCCATTTGATAAACTTTGAAACCTTTGTATGCAAAATAATCAAGTAAAGTTCTTACTCCTTCAAATATAGAAACAAGAGAAAATGTCTCTCCATAGTCAATTCCTTCTTTTTTTGTATATCTTTTTCAAACTAATATTTCCTTGTTCCTTGTGACTTCAACATTTTCATCTAGCTTCTATATGAATACCCACTTAGTGCCAATCATATTTTTGTCTTTTGGTCTAGGAACTAGGGTCCATGTTTTCTTTTCTTAACTTTTTCAATTTCTTCTTCCATGGCTTTACTCCAGTCCGCATCTACTAAAGCATCTATAACTAATTTGGGTTCCTTCATGCTCAACAAATATGTATCATTTCTTGATCTCTTTCTTGTCATTGGTCTAACATCTTTATCTCCAATAATTTGTGTAGCAAGATGATGCGTTTTGTCATATTTGGACACTCTTGGTTGAGCTCTTGTTTCTTCAATTTTTATTTTAGCTTTAGAGTCACTATGTACATTCCTATCAGCTAGCTCAACATCCCCACTAATCTTTGAATCTAAATGTGCTTCAACTTTATTTTGTAACTCAGCATCTAAATGTAGCTCGATTCCTTAATGCAACATGGAATTCATAGTATGTGACTCGACAATCACTAAAACTTGTTGTTGTCTTGTAGCTTTATTTGTAGCATCTTCTTTAGTAGGCATACCTTCATAGGAGTATACAAATTATTTATATTCTTCTAGATCTTTCATAAGTTTAGCCTCATGTACTTCTATATATTCATCAAAGTTTACATTTTCACTTTCCACAACTTTGTTTGTGTTAGTATTTAAACACTTGTTGTTAGAATTATTTTAGAATAACTAAGAGGTGCGGGGTGGGGGTGAATCAGTTATCCAAGGTCCAATGATGTATAATACAACTTTTTCTTCTAATCCTTAATGCAACATAACTAAAATTTTCATACATGCAATTGATTCCAACCACTTCTGATGGTTTGCTCTGTTAAAGGCTACAACACGCTGTTAAATCTGACCCTATTAAAGGATTTCTACACCCTATTAGGAGTGTTCCCTGTTAGAGGACTTAAGAACATTCAACTTGGAATGCCATCCTGTTAAAGGATTTACATAGAGCTGTTAGGCTTGCCCAAGTCCATGGTATTTATAGTCACCTTCTCAAAAGAATCTTCCATCCCTCTCTAAGGATCTCCTAGCCTCCTCCTAAGGATCTCTTATCCTTCTCCTGGGGATCTCTTTATCCTTCTCCTGAGGAACTCTTTATCCTTCTCTTGGGGATCTCTTTATCCTTTTCTTGAGGCTTATCCACCTAGCTATTAAGCTAACCTAGAAATGTAGGATTTCAATATCTAATACAATGGTAGGAAAGTATCAGAAGGGTTTTGACATGATACAAATTGCAACTTCAACCTTGCAAATTTTAGATTTCTCTTCAGCCCTTTTCTTTGCTTGGATTTCCTCCCTTACAGTGCTGACAACTTGTTCACCCTTCAAGATCTGTCTCCTTGAGTTCTTCCACTTATTATACCAATGCACTCCATGATCATTTGATCAACTCCCTCTTATACATGTGCCCTTGATCTCTGATCTATAACTCCTTATAAAGAAGTTATGTTCTTCATTTCCCACTCAAATCTTAATTTGATCTTGAGAAAATGGTATTGTTTTCCCTCCAAATTGTTTCTTCTACAAACTTCATGATAAATCCATTAGCATTCACCTTGAATTGGTTCTCATGGTTTACATAAAATTCTGTGACATGTACTCATCATCCTTATTATCCAACTAATTCACAAAATTTGATGTAACAAACTTATCGCTGTTGATATGGTGAATATTTTTCTTAACAAATAATGTAGCAACTCAGTATTATTGATTTACTATTTCTCGGCTCATTCTATGTTACTCAGGTTCTATATTTATTTTATTGATGCTCAGCATCTACAACCTTTTTTCTGTTCTTGACACTTGAGGACTCGACGACTCGGCACTTAAATATCACTCGGCTCTTGTATCTTGCTAGGCACCTAAAGTCACTCGGCACTTAATCTTCACTCGACACTTGAAGATCACTCGGCACACACTAAGTTGAATTTGCTCGGCTTCAACTAAAAATCTTTTCGGCACTAACTAGCTACCTTGGCTCTCTCCAATGAACTTAGTTAATCCTTACATCTTTGATGTGTCTTAGTGTGTCCATCCTCTATGTCTTAGAGTATGTCATCAATACACTATTTCATCAATGGCTTAATTGATCCTTATACTTCATTACAACATCATAACTTAAAGCTTTCTCTAGGTACTCTAGTTACATCTTATTGGTTGCCACCTCCTTGTTAATCAACCAATTGATAATATTCAGATCACTAAAGCAATTGTCATTCTTGCAAGTAGAAACTTTGACATCAATGACATAACAATGATTGAAAAAATTCTTTATCGGTTCCACTATTCTTCATTCATGATATTTTCAATCATTCCAATGATCTTCCTCTCTGGCATTGATGGCAAAACAAACTAATCCTTCATAACTGCTTATTGATTCTTATCTCTTCTTGAATCTCCCTCTTTCATATACATCTCTCATATATATCTCCCTCTGACTTAGTATTGATCAGTGTCTCATATATCTCCCTCTTTGATATAAATTCCAAAGATGTAGCATCTTCAACATGCAAAATATAAGCTTTACATCTTCATTTTTTCTTCCCCTGCCACCATGCTTGTGACTAATTTAGAACTTTTGTTCCTGTTGTCATCCTTTGCATCACTCTTCTGATATTTCAATGTTCTACTCCTGTTGATGCAAGGCAGCTTCTTTTTTCCTTTAGACTTCTTGAGTTAAAAGCATTACCCCAACTTGCCACTAAGATATTCATAAGGATCCTTGGGCAATGGTTTGGTGAAGATATCTATAGTTTGTTCCTTTGTGTGAATGTATTCCATCTTCACTTGTTTATCTTCCACCAATTCTCTGACATAGTGATACTTGATTGCAATATGCTTGGTTTTTGCATGCATTACTAGATTCTTAGATATGTTTATAACACTTGTAGTATCACAGTATAGTGTCATAGGTTTGGTTACCTTTTCTTTCATTCCTTTCAATAGATGTTTGAGCCACACAATGTTTGTGCAATTAACTTCTGCTGCCACATATTCTACTTCTGTAGTGGATTGAGATGTGCATGTTTGTTTCTTGCTAGTCCAAGTAACTAGCCTTTTACCTAAGAATAATGCTCCTCCACTTGAGCTTTTCATGTCACCAATGTTGCCTCCCTAATCTATGTCTATGTATGCATTGAGCTCAATTTTTTCATTCTTTCTGTAATATAGGCCAAAATCATTAGTTCCTTTGAGATACCTCATTATCCTTTTTACTACCATGAGATGATTTTCTCTAGGATTAGCAGAGAATCTAGCCACTATTCCAACTACTAATGCTATGTCTAGTCTATTATGTACAACATATTGTAGTTTTCCAATCATGTATCTGTACATTGTTTGATTGACTTCAGTTGATTCATCATTTTTAGGTAGCTTATGTCCTGTTGCCATTGGTGTGCTAACAGGTTTGGAATCTTCTAATCCAAAATTCTTGAGTATCTCCTTGATGTATTTTGATTGTGTCACAAATATATCATATTTAAGTTGATGTACTTGCAATCTTACAAAGAACTTGATTTCTCCAAACATTGACATCTCAAACTCATGTTTCATTTTGTCAGCAAAACTTTTGCAAAGTACTTCCTTTCCTCCAAAAACTATGTCATCTACAAATATTTCAAATACAAGAATATCCTTACCTTCTTCTAATTTGATGTACATGTTTTTGTTGTCATCAGTTCTTTCAAATCCTATTTGCACTAGATACTTGTGAAGTCTCTCATACCAAGCTCTAGGGGCTTTCTTTAATCCATACAGAGCCTTGTGTAATTTTCATATCTTATTTTTGTTCTTCTCATCAACAAAACCTTCTGGTTTCTCTATGTAGACTTTCTCTTCAAGTATACCATTTAGAAATGCAGACTTTACATCCATCTGATAGACTTTAAATCCTTTGAAGGCTGCATATGCTAGTAAGGTCCTTACTCCTTCCATTTTGGAAACTAGAGCAAAAGTGTCTCCATAGTCTAGTCCTTTTTCTTGTGCATACCCTTTACAAACTAGTCATGCCTTGTTCCTTGTGATTTCACCATTCTCATCCAACTTGTTTCTGAACACCCACTTGGTTCCAATTACATTCTTGTTAGCTAGTCTTGAGGCTAACATCCATGTCTTGTTCTTCTCAATTTGTTCTATTTCTTCTTTCATAGCATTGTACTAGTCATTATCTTTTATGGGTTCACTTACCATTTTTGGTTTCATTTTTCTGAGCAGACATGTTTCACTTTTGAGTCTATTCCTTGTCATTGGTCCTGCCTCTTTGTTTCCAATAATTTGATTTGTAGGATGATTCCTTCTTACATACTTTGCCAATACTAGTTCTTTCCTTGTTTGCATATTGTCTCTTTCAGAATTTGAATCTTCATGTATATTTTCATCAGGTATTTCTTAATTTTCTTCTTGTTGGCTATTCTCAGAATCAGAATGAACATTTTTTGTATTTTACAGCTCAGCTTCTGAATGTGTCTGTTGCTCAACATTCACTGTTTGTGACTCAACACATGCTAGATTTTGTTGCTAATTGTCATTCTAAGTTGTAACTACACCATTACTAGGTATACCTTCATAAAAGTATACAAAGGTCTTGTATTCTTCTACTTTCTTTTTATTCTCAACACTTTGAACTTTTGCAAGCTCATCAAACTTCACATTTGTGCTTTCTACTACTTTGTTAGTGTTAACATTCAAACACTTATAAGCTTTCCTTCTAGTAGAATAACCAAGAAATTTCCTTCCTCACTCTTTGCATCAAACTTTCCATTTCTAGACTCTTTATATATATAGCATCTGCATCCACATACTTTGAAATGTTTTACATTAGGAGAATTCCCATACCATTATTGAAAAGGTGTTACATTTGTACCTTTCTTGACTTGAACTCTATTGAGTGTGTATATTGCAATACTTATAGCTTCTCTCCAGTACTTAAGTGCAACATTTTTCTCCATCATTAAGGTTTTGGCATAGTCAATAACTGATCTATTCCTTCTTTTTTCTATACCATTATGAGGTGTAGTCCTGGGTGCTGATGTCTTCCTTTTGATTCTTCTTTCATTACAGAACTCTTCAAATTCTCTTGATGTGAATTCACCTCCTCTATCAGATCAGAGACATTTTAGGCTCTTTCCAGTCTCTTTCTCTACTTTTGCCAAGTACCATTTGAACATTTGAAATGCATCTAATTTTCCTTTAAGAAACATGACTATCATCATCCTTGAATAGTCATCTACAAATAGCATTATGTATCTATCACCTTTGTAGCTTTGCACTTCAATAGGACCACACAAGTTAGTATGAACTAACTCTAATACTTCATTAGAAGTATAAGTCTTGCTTTTAAAAGTTGACTTGGTCATCTTCCCTAGTTGGCATTGTTTGCACATGGTGTTATCAAGTTTCTTCAACTTTGGTAGACCAATGACTTTCTTCATTTTGCTTATGCTTATCAGATTGTCAAAATTTACATGACACATCCTCTTGTGCCATAACCATACATCATCAGTTTGAAAAATGAGACAAGAAGCATCTTCCATGTCAATGTAAAACAAATTACTCTTAGTCTGATCACCTTTTCCTATTAGACTTCCTTGAGAATCATAGATCTTAGCAACTCCTTTTTCAAATTCAAGCTTACATCCTATGTTGCGTAACTGTGAGACACTTAACAAGTTATAATTCAGGCCTTCAACATAGTATACATTATCACATGATATCTTTTCAGTAAGATTGATACTACCTTTCCCTTTGATCTAACATGGTGCATTGTTACCAAATCTAACACTATTTCCTTCATATTGAGTAAAGAAAATAAACTTACTTTTATCTCTAGTCATGTGATGAGAGCATCCACTATCTATGATCCATCTATCATTCTTGTTCATGTAGTTTACCAGGGCAATTGCTTCATCTTCATCTGATTCATCTTTCATAGCTACATAGACTACTTCATCATCATTCTCATTAGAGTCTTCTTCAACAATGTAGCATCTTTTTCCTTTACCTTGTTGTCTTCTTTCTTGTTCTTGAAGTTGCCTCCATCCTTGTAATTTTTCTTTTGTGTGCATTTGGCTGTAATGTGACCAACTTCATTACAATTGAAACAAATGATTGGCAACTTACTTTTGAATTTGCCTCTTCCTCTATGAAATCTTCTTGCTAGTAATTCCTCCAATTGGTCCACATCATCTTCATGAGTGCTATTGTCATTAGATACATACTTTCCTTTTCCACTCTTTTTCTTTGTTTGCATCTCTTCATTGTCTTATAATGTCATTTTGGCTTTGAATGCAGCTTCAAAGTTTTCTAGTTTGTAGTTATCAAAGTTGGATAGCTCAAGGGAAGTGAGTCTTCCAATTATTCCTTCAAATGATAATGTGTTGCCTGGTACACACCTTAGTTCTTGGATGGCTAATACTCTTATAGCATAGATGGGAAGCAAAGTTCTCAAGTATTTGCTACATACTATTTCTTTTGCTACCTATCCTTCTAGGCTTCTTATGGCACTTACTACTTCCTTCATCCTTGCACCATATTAAGTAGCATTCTTTCCTTCTTCCATTTTCATGTCATCAAACTTTCCTCTTAGGCTCTCTCTTTTGGCTCTCTTGACATTGTCATCTCCTCCATAGATTATTGACAATGTTTCCCACATCTGATGTGTAGTATCACATCCTTTAATGTCATCATACTTGACATAGCTTAGTGTTGAAGCAATATCTAACATCACTTGATTATACTCCTTCTTACTCATGTCATCTATAGTGAGGGGTCTTGTAGGGTCTACATGATCAACTATGATTGAGGTCTATGCATAGTCACCTATTGATCCAAGGTGTAGCTTCATCAAACTTTTCCATGCAACAAAGTTGTCTTTGTTTAGCTTGCGAACTTCTCTCATGGACATCTTGATCTTTTTGCTACTAGTACCTTGAAACAAATTAGTAGTGTGCTCTGATACCAATTGTTAGAATTATTTTTGAATAACTGAGAGGGGCGGGGGGGTGAATCAGTTATCCAAGGTCCAATGATGTTCAATACAACTTTTTCTTCTAATCCTTAATGCAACATAACTAAAATTATCATGCATGCAATTGAACATTAAACAATCATGAAAAGTAAACATGCATCACACCATAATACGAAGGATTTTGATGACCTAGAAACCCTCTAAGAATACAAAGGTAAATCTGGGGTGGGGATGATACCCACTAAATAACTATGCAATTGATTTCAACCACTTCTGATGATTTTCCTTGTTAAAGGCATGCCCTATTAAAGGCTACATCACACTGTTAAATGTGACCTTATTAAAGGATTTGTACACCCTGTTAGGAGTGTGCCCTATTAGAGGACTTAAGAACATTCAACTTGGAATGTCACTTTGTTAAAGGATTTACATAGAGCTATTTGGCTAACCCAAGTCCATGGGATTTACTGTCACCTTCTCAAAATAATCTTTCATCCCTCTCTAAGGATCTCCTATCCTCCTCCTAAGGATCTCTTATCCTTCTCCTAGGGATCTCTTTATCCTTCTCCTGGGGATTTCTTTATCCTTTTCTTGAGGCTTATTGTGATAACCCCAATAGGTTATAACTTCTTCAAAGACCAAAAATTTTTATACTTCAGTTGTTTGACATTTTCTCAAACACTTTGCAAGCAAGCTTTAATACCACTGTAATACCCCTCCTCAAATCCGCCCTCAAAAAAATTGATGAAAGCTCAAGGAATTTCATCAAACAATTCACATGCAAGGGATGTATGACTGATATAGTATTTCAGCTAGCTTCAAATGACTTTTTCTTCAATTTGCATCAATGAGAATCTTGTGCTAGAAGACTACAATGGACTACACAATGACCTAACATGAGTGTGCTACTAATTTTGACAATATTCATTGCATATATATGATCTAAGCATGAGAAATGAACACCTACAGTCAACTAGCATTTCTACAAATAGTTGGTATGCAAACTAACTAGCTAATAAATAATAATATTGAATTGCTTAAATGACACCAGCAACTATTATCTCCTTAATTGTAATGAAATTTCCAATGCTCATGAAATATGGCCAAGACTTTTTTGGCATTTACATAGATTAAAAAAAATGAAAATGCTGTTATAATGTACACCTACAACTGAAACTTATCACACAAAAAAAAAAAATACTAACAAAGGAACTTGGTTGTAGATGGCTGTAATAATTTTCTTCAATGTTGCCCCTTCTGCTTTGCTTTTTTCCGATCTGCTTTTTCCACCTGCTTTTTCAATTCTACTTTTTCGGCCTTGCTTTTTCAGACTGTTTTTTTGGCCTTCTTTTTTGGTTCTACTTTTTTGGCCTGCTTTTTCGATTTTGATTTTTTGGCCTACTTTTTTGGTTTTTCTTTTTAGACTGCTTTTTTCAGCCTACTTTTTTGGTTCCACTTTTTCGAATTGCTACCTTGTTGAATCTCAAGACCATATCTTTCAATGGTGTCAAGATTTCCATCTTGAAGGGATTTCATCCTTCAAACTATTGAGACATAGTCTCTAAAAAATTTCCCAATTTCTTTGATATTTTGAACCATGAATAAATGAGAGCTATCCTCTTTCTTTTAATCCCTTCCTCACTTGCACGACGCTTCCATCTTGCCAATGTGGGATAATACATGAGTTTTAATATTACTATCTTTTTTTTCCTTTTACAAAGTCCATGTATGTACTCGAAAGGGGAACTCTTCATTTTTTTTATAAAGTGACTTTATAAAATATTTTATAATTCAAGTCACTTTATTAAATTAATTAAATATAAAGTTACCTTTTAATATTTATTTATTTGATAACTTTATAAATAATTAACTTAATACCACTTATCTATTTAATTAAAATAATTAATTAGTCATCTTCATAAAATATTCATTATTTTGGACAACCTAATTAATTAAATTAATTAAATCAAATTGCCTACATAATATTTCTTATGCTAGCTATCCTTCTAGCCTTCTTATGGCACTTACTTCTTCCTTCCTCCTTGCAACATATTTAGCAGCATTCTCTCCTTCTTCCATTTTCATGTCATCAAACATTCCTCTTTTGGCTCTCTTGACATTGTCATCTCCTCCATAGATTATTTACAATGTTTCCCACATCTGATGTGCAGTATCACATCCTTTGATGTCATCATACTCGGCTGGCATAGCTTAGTGCTGAAGCAATATCTAACATCGCTTCATTGCACTCCTTCTTCATACTAATGTCATCTATAGTGAGGGGTCCTGTAGGGTCTACATGATCAACTATGATTGAGGTCTGTGCATAGTCACCTATTGATCCAAGGTGTAGCTTCATCAAACTTTTTCATGCAACAAAGTTTTCTTTGTTTAGCTTGGGAACTTCTCTCTTGGACATCTTGATCTTTCTATTGCTAGTACCTTGAAAAAAATCAGCAGTGTGCTCTGATACCAATTGTTAGAATTATTTTTGAATAACTGGGGGGGGGGGCGGGGGGTGAATCAGTTATCCAAGGTCCAATGATGTCCAATACAACTTTTTCTTCTAATCCTTAATGCAACATAACTAAAATTATCATGCATGCAATTGAACATTAAACAATCATGAAAAGTAAACATGCATCACACCATAACACTAAGGATTTTGATGACCTAGAAACCCTCCAAGAATATGAAGGTAAATTTGGGGTGGGGATGATACCCACTGAATAACTGTGCAATTGATTTCAACCACTTCTGATCGTTTTCCCTGTTAAAGGCCTGCCCTATTAAAGGCTACAACACACTATTAAATGTGAGCCTATTAAAGTATTTCTACACCCTATTAGGAGTGTTCCCTATTAGAGGACTTAAGAACATTCAACTTGGAATGTTACTTTTTTAAAGGATTTACATAGAGCTGTTAGGCTAACCCAAGTCCATGGGATTTACTATCACCTTCTCAAAATAATCTTTCATCCCTTTCTAAGGATCTCCTATCCTCCTCCTAAGGATCTCTTATCCTTCTCCTAAGGATCTCTTTATCCTTCTCCTAGGGATCTCTTTATCCTTCTCCTAGAGATTTCTTTATCCTTTTCTTGAGGCTTATCCACCTAGCTATTAAGCTAACCTAGCAATGTAGGATTTCAATATCTAATACAATGGTAAGAAAGTATCAGAAGGGTTTTGACCTGATATAGATTGTAACTTCAACATTGCAAATTTTTGATAGCTCTTTAGTCCTTTTCTTTGCTTGGCTTTCCTCCCTTGCAGTGTTGGCAGCTTGTTCACCCTTCATGATCTATCTCCTTGAGTTCTCCCACTCATTATGCCAATGCACTCCATGATCATTTGATCAACTCCCTCTTATACATGTGCCCTTGATCTCTGATCTGTAACTCCTTATAAAGAAGTTATGTTCTTCATTTCCTGCTTAAATATTAATTTGATCTTGAGAAAATGGTATTGTTTTCCCTCTAAATTGTTTCTTCTAGAAACTTCATGATAAATCCATTAGCATTTACCTTTAATTGGTTTGTATGGTTTACATAAAATTCTGTGACATCTACTCTGTTGGAAAATGAAGATGGGGTAACTGAGAGGGGAGGGGTGAATCAGTTACCACAAAAACATTTTCAAAAGTCCCAAAGATGCCTTAAACTTAGTTGCTGCTGCTACTCAATAAACACAAAAATTACTGCTTAAAACTTGATAGATGTTTAGTTAATTTATGAAGCATTTACTGAAATAAGAGACTATGCAAAAGAAAGTAATCATTAACACAGTAGACACCAGATTTACGTGGAAACCCAATATGGAAAAAACCACCAGCAACTAGTCACCAATTTTCACTCTTCTGAAGTGAGCCCTGTTAGGAGCCAACCCTGTTAAAGGTTACAAAACACACTGTTAGGTGTGACCCTGTTAGAGGATTTAATCACCCTGTTAGGAGTGGCCTTGTAAGAGGTCTTTTGAAAAATTCAACTGAATTGCCACCCTGTTAAAGGATTTATGAAATGGTTGTTAAACCAACTCTGTTAGGAGATTTTGGAATCATTGTTACAATGGTTAGAAAGCAATAATGAATGATCTGAAAATACATGCAACTTATCTTGCTGAATACAGATCTCAGTTTAGCTCCACAAGATCCTTACTGATCAAATATATCTTTGCAGCTCCAAGATTTCCCTCTGCTCAATTCTACTTAGGCACATGCAAGTCTCTTCCTTGCACTTCCTTGCACTATCCATACATACTCTATATTCCACACTTTTCGCATCTTGAGCACCTCTTTATATACTATACATAATACCAGGTCGGCCCAACCAACTTGTCAAAACAATTCCAAAGTCAGCTTGCCCAACCAACTTGATGAAACATATTCCAAAGTCGGCTTGAACTAAAAAACAAAATTCTTCACTGGCCGACGCTGCTCGGTCAATACAGAACAAAAACTTCCTTCCTGTGTTAACTGGCAGAACTCGGTAAAAACTACAATTACCGGGGAATTCGGTAAACCTGCAACTTCCTTTGGAAACCGACTGGACTCGGTAAAAGTTGTCTTCGACTACCGAGTGAGCTCGGTGAAAACTCATCTTTCCTTAGCTTACCGTGCGAACTCGGTTAACACTAACCGTTCGCTACAAAATCCTTTGATACCCGAGTGATCTCGGTAAGAACTAAACTTTCCTTAGCTTACCAAGTGAACTCGGTTAACACTAACTCATCGTGTGACATACAGGAACACTCGGTATACACTGCAAAAGGATTTTACTAACCGACTGAGCTCAGTAGACTCTGTAAACTATTTTCCTAGTTGATAGAACTCGGTAGACTCTGTCTGATAACTGATATGACATTTGTGTAACATCAAAGACAATACACAATTACTTAATTGTATCCAACAATCTCCCTCTTTGGCATTGATGGCAACACAACATGTCATAGCAGAAATGAAATTTGAAAGCAAGTCTACTGCAACACAACACAATTAACAATTCTCCCTCTAAGATAGAGAACTCTCCCTCTTACAGTAATCTCCCTTTGTGAAGAAATTACTTAATCAAATTTTGGATTTCGAAAAAGATCTGACAGTAAAACTCTCCCTCTTTGACAACACATGCCAAAGACCATCTAATTTCAAATGACTTTCATTGTACCTTTAGTACTGATTCATATGCAATATTTCCTTGATTTGCTGCATCAACTGATGATTGTTCAATTTTGTAAGAGCTGATGCATCACTAAAACTTATTTTAGTGAACTTCAGATAGGGGAATAACCCCTAACTTACCTCTGAGATACAAAAATGCATCCTTAGGTAAAGGCTTTGTGAATATGTCAGCAATCTGTTCCTTTGTATGTACATATTCCAATCTGATTTCCTTGTCCTGCACCAATTCTCTGACAAAGTGATACTTGATTGCAATGTGCTTAGTCTTAGAATGCATTACTGGGTTTTTAGATATATTGATTGCACTTGTGTTATCACAAAACATGACGACTGGTTCCTTGATTTCCATCTTCATGCCTTGTAGCAATTGCTTGAACCAAAAAATATTAGAACAATTTACTGCTGCAGCAACATACTCTGCCTCTGCTGTTGATTGAGCTGTACAGTTTTGTTTTTTGCTTATCCAAGAAACCAACCTCTTTCCAAGAAAGAATGCACCTCCACTTGTGCTTTTTCTGTCGTCAAGGTTTCCTACCCAATCAGCATCAGTAAACACTTTTAAGTCTAGGTTTCCTCCAAGTTTATACCATAATCCATAATCTTCAGTTCCTTTCAGATATCTCATTATTCTCTTGATTGCCATCATGTGATTTTCTCTTGGTTTGGCTGAAAATCTTGCCACAATTCTGACTACAAGAGCAATATCTGGCCTATTATGAACTACATATTGCAACTTTCCAATCATAGATCTGTACAATGTCTGATCTATTTTCTTTGAATCATCTTCTTTGGTAAGTTTTAGTCTAGTACACATGGGAGTTCCAACTGGTTTACAGTCTTCCATACCAAACTTTTTCAATATCTCTTTGATATATTTTGCTTGAGTGATGTAGATGCCATTCTTGTTCTGGTGAATTTGAAGTCCCACAAAGAATTTGATTTCACTGAACATTGACATTTCAAATTCCTTTCTCATTTGTTCTGAAAATTCTTTGCAAAGATCATCATTCTTTGTAAAAATAGTATCATCTACAAATATTTCTGCCAGGACAATCTTATTTTCTGGTCCTTCCTTGATATACAAACTACTTTTATCATTATTTCTTTGAAATCCAATTTGAATAAGATAGCTATGCAATCTTTCATACCATGCTCTAGGGGCTTGTTTCAGACCATACAATGCCTTGTGCAATTTGCAAATCATGTTCTTTTTATCTGGATCAACAAAACCTTCAGGTTGTTCAATGTAGACCTCTTCATCCAGTATACCATTTAGAAATGCTGACTTGACATCCATCTGATAAACTTTAAATCCTTTGTAGGCAGCATATGCTAATAAGGTTCTAACACCTTCCAATCTAGCAACGGGAGCAAAATTTTCTCCATAATCTATGCCTTCCTCTTGAGAATATCCTTTGCACACTAGTCTAGCTTTGTTTCTTGATACTTTACCATTTTCATCCAACTTATTTCTGAAAACCCACTTTGTACCGATTACATTTTTGTCTTTAGGCCCGGGTATAAGAGTCCATGTTTTGTTTTTCTCTATCTGCTCTATTTCTTCATTCATTGCTTCAATCCAATTATCATTTTCTAATGCATCTTTGACAGTTCTAGGTTCAAAATCAGCAAGTAAACAAGTACCTTTCAACTTACTTCTTGTGATGGTTCCTTCAGATTTATTTCCAATGATCTGATCTGCTGAATGATGTCTCCTGACATATTTGGCTAGAACAGGTTCTTTTTCTTTTGGATGAATTTTGTCATTATCTTCTTGTATTTCTCCTCCTTGCTTAGTTTGGTCTGGCTCGGTATCAACTAGCACAGTATGTACCTACTCGGTTACCTCAGGCTTGGTAATCTCTAACTCGGTATTTTCTGACTCGGTAGACGTTGGCTCGGTAGATGTTTCCTGCAACTCGGTTAGTGATGACTCGGTAGAAGAAGATTTCTGATTCTCAGATGCAGTTGATATTATATCCGAATCACTGAAGATGAATCTTTTGTAATCTTCTGGTTCTTTTCTGCTTTCTTTTTCAGTCGTTTCTGCAAATTCATCAACTTTCACATGTATACTTTCTATGACTTTGTGAGTAGATAAGTTCAAGCATCTATATGCTTTACTCTTGCATGAGTATCCAAGAAATATACCTTCATCACCTTTTACATCAAATTTACCTTTTCTAGATTCTTTCAAGATATAACATTTGCTTCCAAATACTTTCAAATAACTTACATTGGGTTTATAGCCATACCATATTTCGTAGGGAGTTTTGAATGAGTCCTTTTTTAACTGTACTCGGTTTAAGGTATGAACTGCTGTACTGATAGCCTCCTTCCAGTATTTGATAGCAACATTCTTTTCTATCATCAAGGTTCTTGCACAATCCATGATGGATCTGTTCCTTCTTTCAGCTATGCCATTTTGTTCAGGAGTACCTGGTGCTGAAACCTGTCTTTTGATTCCTCTTTCAATGCAAAAGTTATTAAATTCATGTGAAATAAATTCACCACCTCTGTCTGACCTTAGGCATTTCAATCTTTTCCCTGTTTCTTTTTCTACTCTTGCCAAATACCATTTGAACTTTTCAAATGCTTCTGATTTGTTCCTTAGGTACATGATGGTCATCATTCTTGAATAATCATCAACAAAAAGAATAAAATATTTTTCACCAGTATAGCTTTCAGTTTCAATAGGTCCACATAAGTCAGTATGCACAATTTCTAATAAATCTTCAGACTGATAATTTTTGCTTTTGAAACTAGACTTACCCATCTTTCCAATTTGACAATTCTTGCATAAACCGACCTCTGGTTTCTTTAAATCAGGAATGCCTCTCACTTTCTTGAATTTGCTTATCTTTACCAGATTGTCAAAATTCACATGACATAATCTTTTATTCCATAACCAACTCTCTTCTATTTGAACAATAAAACATGAATGTTCATCAAGTTCAAGATAGAACAAGTTACCTTTAGTTTGAATACCAGATCCAATCAGCTTTCCTTTACCGTTCAGCAGTCTTGCTTTGCCTTGGATGAATTCTACTTTGAGTCCATTGTTGAGTAACTGTGCCACACTCAATAAATTGTGCTTTAGTCCTTCTACCCAATAAGCATTATCACATACAAGTTCCTGGGTTAGAGTGATTCTTCCTTTTCCTTTGATGCAACAAGGTTCATTGTTTCCAAATCTTACACTGCCACCATCATACTCTTCAAATTGATCAAACTTTATTTTATCTCCAGTCATATGATGTGAGCAGCCACTATCAATGATCCATGTATCATTCTTACTTATGTGAGAGATGAGTGCCATTTCTTCATTGTCAGATTCATCTTTTACAGCAATGTAAACAATCTCATCCTCTTCTTCATCATTAGAATCATTAGAATCTTTAGCCATAAAACATGATTTCTTACTTTTATCCTTAAATGATTTGAAATCTTTCTTACTGTTCCATTTATTATCTTTCTTTTCATCTTTCTCTTTCTTGTTTGGACACCTTGCAGCAATATGACCGACTTCTTCACATGAAAAGCAGATTAGGGGTACTTTACCTCTGTATTTACCTCTTCCTCTTGAGTATTTCTTTGCAATTAGGGCTTCAATTACTTCAAGGTTGCTGTCAGAACTCTGATCTGATTGATCTTCACTCTCTGACTGAGATTCCTTCTTCTTTTTGCCTTTGTCCTTGAGTGAAAGCTTGGCTTCAAATGCAGACTCAATGTTCTTTGCAGCTGGAACATAATTATCAAAATTATCTAATTCAAATGCTGTCAATCTTCCAACTATGGCCTCTAGGTTTATCTTGTGATTGGCCTCACACCTTCTTTCTTGAATGGCTGATACCCTGATGGCATAAACTAGAAGTAGAGTTCTAAGAACTTTACTTATGACCGTCTCTTCACTGATACTTCCTCCAGAAGCTTTGATAGCATTGACACATGTTTTAATTCTTTCAACATATTTGGCAATATTTTCATCTTCTTTCATTTTCATCTGATCGAACTATCCTCTCAGACTTTCAGCTTTGGCTCTTTTGACATTGTCATCTCCACCATAGATCTCTTTTAGTCTTTCCCAAATTTCATAGGCAGTAGTGCAGTCCTTGACATCATCAAACTCTTCATAACTCAAGGCAGATGCAATATCAATCATCATAATGTTATGAGTCTTCTTTATAGCAATGTCATTGACTGATAATGTACCTGATGCTTCTACATATTTCTCATCAAGATATTTCAGACTAGTGTCACCAATGGAAGCTAGATGAAGTCTCATTAATCCTTGCCATGCTGAGAAGTTGTTTCGGTTAAGCCTTGGGATTTCCCTCTTATAAGACATCTTGATCTTTGGCTTAGATCTTTTGAAATCTTCTCCTGCAAGCACCAAATGCTCTGATACCAATTGTTGGAAAATGAAGATGGGGTAACTGAGAGGGGAGGGGTGAATCAGTTACCACAAAAACATTTTCAAAAGTCCCAAAGATGCCTTAAACTTAGTTGCTGTTACTACTCAATAAACACAAAAATTACTGCTTAAAACTTGATAGATGTTTAGTTAATTTATGAAGCATTTACTGAAATAAGTGACTATGCAAAAGAAAGTAATCATTAACACAGTAGACACCAAATTTTCGTGGAAACCCAATATGGGAAAAACCACCAGCAACTAGTCACCAATTTTCACTCTTCTGAAGTGAGCCCTGTTAGGAGCCAACCCTGTTAAAGGTTACAAAACACACTGTTAGGTGTGACCCTGTTAGAGGATTTAATCACCCTGTTAGGAGTGGCCTTGTAAGAGGTCTTTTGAACAATTCAACTGAATTGCCACCCTGTTAAAAGATTTATGAAATGGCTGTTAAACCAACTCTGTTAGGAGATTTTGGAATCACTATTACAATGGTTAGAAAGCAACAATGAATGATCTAAAAATTCATGCAACGTATCTTGCTGAATACAGATCTCAGTTTAGCTCCACAAGATCCTTACTAATCAAATATATCTCTGCAGCTCCAAGATTTCCCTCTGCTCAATTCTACTTAGGCACACGCAAGTCTCTTCCTTGCACTTCCTTGCACTATCCATACATACTCTATATTCCACACTTTTCGCATCTTGAGCACCTCTTTATATACTATACATAATACCAGGTCGGCCCAACCAACTTGTCAAAACAATTCCAAAGTCGGCTTGCCCAACCAACTTGACGAAACATATTCCAAAGTCGGCTTGAACTAAAAAACAAAATTCTTCACTGGCCGACGCTGCTCAGTCAATACAGAACAAAAACTTCCTTCCTGTGTTAACTGGCAGAACTCGGTAAAAACTACAATTACCGAGGAATTCGGTAAACCTGCCACTTCCTTTGGAAATCGACTGGACTCGGTAAAAGTTGTCTTCGACTACCGAGTGAGCTCGGTGAAAACTCAGCTTTCCTTAGCTTACCGTGCGAACTCAATTAACACTAACCATTTGCTACAAAATCTTTTGATACCCGAGTGATCTCGGTAAGAACTAAACTTTCCTTAGCTTACTGAGTGAACTAGGTTAACACTAACTCACCGTGTGACATACAGGAACGCTCGGTATACACTGCAAAAGGCTTTTACTGACCGACTGAGCTCGGTAGACTCTGTAAACTATTTTCCTGGTTGATAGAACTCGGTAGACTCTGTCTGATAACTGATATGACATTTGTGTAACATCAAAGACAATACACAATTACTTAATTGTATCCAACACTACTCATCATCCTTATCATCCAACTAATTCACAAAATTTGATGTAAAAAACTTATCGCTATTGATCTGGCGAATCTTTGACTTAAAAAATAATGCAACAACTCAACATTATTGATTTACTATTGCTCGGCTCCCTCTGTGTTACTCAACTTCTATATTTGTTTTACTAATGCTTGGCACCTATAGCATTTTTTCTTTGCTTGACACTTAAGGACTTAGCAACACGGCACTTAAATATCACTCAGCTCCTATATATTGCTTTGCACCTGAAGTCACTCAGTACTTAATCTTCACTTGACACTAAAGATCACTCGACACACACTAAGTTGAACTTGCTTGGCTTCAACTGAGAATCTATTTCGCACTAACTAGCTAGCTTGGCTCTCTCCAATGAACTTAGTTAATCTTTACATCTTTGATGTGTCTTAGTGAATCCATCCTCTGTGTGTTAGAGTATGTCATCAATACACTATTTCATCAATGGCTTAACTAATCCTTATACTTCATTACAACATCATAACTTCAACCTTTCTCTAGGTACTCTAGTTACATCTTATTGATTGCCACCTCCTTGTCAATCAACCAATTGAAAACATTCTTTACTAGTTCCATTATTCTTCATTCATGATCTTTTCAATCATTTCCAACACTTGTAAGCTTTACTTCTTATGGAATATCCTAGGAATGTAATTTCTTCATTTTTTTTCATCTATTTTACCATTCCTAATGTCTTTAAGAATGTAAAATTTTCTTTTAAATATCCTAAAATATTTTACATTGGGTGAGTATCCATACGATAGTTCAAAAGGTGTTCAATGAGTACCTTTCTTGAATTATATATGATTCAAGGTATAGACAACTATACTTATTACTTCTCTCCAATTTTTCAAAGAAACATTTTTCTCCATCATGAGTGTTTTAGCACAATCTATTATAGACCTATTCCTTCTTTCAACTATTCCATTTTTTGGAGGGGTTCTAGGTGTAGATGTTTGTCTTTTGATTCCTCTATGATTACAGAACATCTTGAACTCATTTGATGTAAATTCTCCTCCTCTATTATATCTCAAACACTTCATACTTTTACTTGTTTCTTTCTCAACTCTTGCTAAGTACCAGTTAAACATTTGCAAAGCATCAGATTTTTATTTCAAAATCAAAACTATCATCATTCTAGAACATTTATCAACAAACAAAATAATGTGGTTATCTCCTTTGTAGCTTTACACTTCAATTGGTCCACACAAGTCAATATGAACAGTCTCTAGTATACCTTTAGAGGGATAAGTTTTACTCTTAAAACATGACTTTTTCATTTTGTGTAACTAACATTGTTTGCACCTTACATTATCATGCTTCTTCAACTTAGGAAAACCTCTCACTTTTCTCATGTTATTGATATGGACTAGGTTATCAAAATTGACATGACATAACCTCTTGTGCCATAGCCATACATCAACAAATCTTATAACTAAACAAGTAGCATCCTCTATGTCAAGATAGAATAGATAACTTCTATTTTGATAACCCTTTCCAATTAGTTTTCCATTTGTGTTATATATCTTAGCAATCTTGTTTTCAAAATCAATCATGCATCGTAAATTATTTAGTTGTGACACACTCAAAAAATTATAGTTAAGTCCTTCAACATAGTAAGAATTGTCACATAAAATCTTATTTGTGAGTTTGATAGAACCTATTTCTTTTATCAAACATGGTGCATCATTTCCAAATCTTAAACTATTTTTTTGGAATTACAACTAGGAACAATATACTTCTAAGGTGAGGGGAGGGGTGAATTAGAAGTTCAAACTTTAGCTATGAAAAATTTCATCGTACATTAGATGCATGTAATATATGAACTAAAAATAGCATGAATGGTAAATACATCTAAGACATGTAAGTAATTGAACATATACACTTAAACCCATATATGATTACCCATAAGCCATCCAAAGAGAAGGAAAAACTGGGGTGGGGATGACACCCACAAATATTCACTAATACAATAATAAAGTTTAAGGTTATAATGGTTTGACCATGAAACATGATCTACCCTATGAAAGGCATGCCTTGTTAAAGGCTTACAAGGATTGTTAAGTCCCACCTTGTTGGAGGATTTCAACACCTTGTTAGAAGTGTGTCTAGCTAAAGGACTTCAAAACATCAACTTGGAATGTCACCCTATTAAAGGATTTACAATAGCCTATTACAACTACTCCACCTAGGAGATTTAACTAAAATCACCTGTTAGGATATTTGAGCATAGATCTTGTGATTGACTCTAGTTGCCTGATTAAAGATCAAATCTGTGTAGTGTCCTTGATCCTCTCTGATCTAATGTAACAATTGCTATATCCTTTTTTTCTTTGTTATCCTTCAACTGATTTTGCAATACACTCTTACTGCTAAGTCACCTTGAAGTGCAGTACAAAAAATTCAATTGTTCACCCCTTTGTTACCTCCTCTAACATTATCTCTCACACTTTCTATTCATTCACTCCTAATTATTGGGGCTTCATCTTTTGTATAAAGACTTTGGTGGCTTAGGGTTAGGTATGAATCTACAGTTGAGATTCATTCTTTTTGCCACTTAATCCTTCCTATTTTCTAATTTCTTACATGCAAACACATAGGGATTCTATAAATAGATTTGTCCTTATTTTTGAAGAATCAAAATTTGACCTTATGTCAGCTTGAAAAGTGTCTACATAGTTTTTTGTGCAATCAAAACAAAAAAAATGTGTAATTTGTGTTGCTCAACACTTGAAGTAACTGATGCTTGGCACACATTGTAATTCTATTTCTGACTCGACACTTGAACTTCTCAACGTCTATTGTTTACTTGGCACTTGAATCACTTGGCATGGTCTATCTACTCAACACTTGAGTGACTTGACACATGAGTGACTTGAAAGTCATTGTAACTCAGCAGTGTCTTGTATTTATATATCATACTCGGAATGCACTATTAGTTTGGCATAAACTAAGTGAATGTCTTAAGTGTATTGACACTCAATCATCAAAGCCAATCTAAGATAAAAAATCTCCCCCTTTGACATGAGTCTCAAAAACACATAACTGTACATAATCAATCTAATCTTATTGAGTATAATATATTCACAACTCAACTTATATACAAAACTTCAAAGTTTCAAAATTTTGTAATAACCTATATACCTTAAAATTTTTAACTCCCCCTTAGTTAATGTGCCTAATCTATATCAAAAATTTGTTCTCCATTTTGAGTAGATTTGTCTCTTGCTGATACACTTTGTCATCAATGTATTTTCAGTTGATGCTCTATCATCTAATATGCTTTGCTTCTATTCTATTTCTATCTCCATATCTATATATCACTGGGGTCAAAAACTGATTTAGCTCCCCCTTTCATTATTCTCTTCTTTCTTTATCTTCTTTTGTTTTCTTATTTCTACTCTCGTAGTCTCCCCCTTTGGTTTATCTCCCCCTTACTCTTTTCTTTCTCTATCTTTTTTCTTTTATCTCCCCCTTTTTCGACACTTATGTCAAAGGATCTATACACTTAGAGTGTATTTGTCTAGAAAGGATATGTGAAGCTCTATAATTATGTTTGGAGCTACATCCCAATTGTTACATGCAACATCTAGTGACTTGAGTTGGATTGCCAACTCAGTTGCTAGGTGAACTTGTCCATCTGATGTAGAAAGATGAGGATCTTTCTTTAAAAAAATTTTGGCATATCCTAGCTCTTTTTATGTATTTCCATGTATGGGGTGAGGGAGGATTGAATTTGTGTCAACTTGACTCTTATATTAGCCTCTTTTGTTGTTAACACAACTAGTTGACTTTGTGATTGAAGCAATGCATGAAAATGCTTCTCACTTTGAGCTGGGTTTTGCGGTAGCTACTTACCTGATACATTGAGATTTCTCTCTAGACTTAAAATTCTATGTCTTATTTCTTGAGTGAAGAGTGTTGGGTCACATAGTTTAGTTTATAATGAGAAAATATTCTCCAGTACTTTCTTCACATCTTAAACCTTTGTGGTTAGTAAAACTTGAGTGAGTGCAATCTCTCCAGATGTTTTCTAATTTACTTTATTCTAGAATTTCTTCTCTGATCACTCAAGAAGTTTTGTGTGCTTGTGTCAATATCCTCATTATTGACCTTCTCTACAATGTCTGACAATTGTTACAATAGAGGCTTTTCTTTTTTAGGTGGATGACTTCCCACTCTAAATTGGCTTGTATCCTTTCATTTTGTCCTCTCATCATTAGTTTTTGGCTATGCAAAGTGTTTCCTTCTTTACTTCTTCTACTATGGCCCTTCTTGTTTTATAGCCTAGACCTTTTGTTTGGCTTTTTCTTGGGCCTTTTGTAGGGTGGCTCGTGTGCTTGCCCTGGTTGTTGGTGCTATTATCTTTGTTGGGCTTGGCTTAGCAATCTTCTTTGCCTTTGTGTTTGCCATAGGCTATTCTTTGGCCTTTCTCTTTGTTGGTTCTTCCTATACTGGTACTTCCTTTATTTCCTCAGCACCTTCTACCTCTTCTTCATCCTTATCTTCTCCCAATCCTTAGGTTAATGTAAGAGGTTCTTGAGTTGGTTCTTGTTCTTCCTCTTTATCCTATTCATCATCTTCTTCTTCTTCACCTATACCTTCACCAAATTGGGCCTCTATTTTCTTCACCAATTTGTCTTTCTCCTTCAATGTGGAGGTTGTCTTCAATTCCATCTCAACTTTGGATTTCATAACATCATAGTTTCCAAATATTTTGGTGGATTTATCAACTTCTCTAGCTAGAAGTACAATGATAGCAACTGAGGCTTCATCAACATTAATTTCATAGCCTAGATATCTTAGCCATCTTACCCTAGGTATGGTAGCCTATACATATGTATATTCAATATAAACAAGAAAAAATGTCATTATAATATTGTTCAACCAAGGAAATTGGTATTCTCATCCTCTATTTCATAGAGTTCTTGAAGTCTTCAAAATAGCTTGTCATGATAGTCTCAAAGTTATCTCCCATTTGCTCAATATACTCATTAACTTGAACTACTACCAATATATTTGTCTTCCAACTTACCTTGATAATGGATGCAAATGTGTTTTGAACATAGAAAAATATTCAAATTAGGATTGCTCTAAACTTACATTGTGAACTATTAGTTTTTCTAATGGCACCTAGGTTCTTATTTTTTTGTTTCAATTGTAGTTCAACTAGATCATAGGTATCACCTCTCTTTACAATTTTGTAGCCCACATTGATAGAGGTCCGCTCAGATACCACTTGATAGAGGGCCACACCACTCTACCCACTCACAATCAAGAATGAAACAATATGAAGATAGAAATGACAAAAATGCTTCACAAGAAATTTTATTATACTTGAAGATCCTTACAACACCCACAAGATGATATCAAGCTTCTCATTGAGCTTCTACTCCTCAAGCTTCCCCTTGAGCTTCCACCTTCTTCTCGAGCTTCTACTTGAGCTTTCACTCCTCAAGCTACTCCTTGAGCTTGATTTAGAAATGCTCATATGCCTTGCTTAAATAGGCACATCTAACCCAAGACATTACAAACACAACCAATGTGGGATACAACTATCTTTAAATAAATATTAAATTCCCACCCAAATACAACTAAGCACCCAACAAATATTAAATACATGATTTATCCAAAACCTTCTAAAATTTCCACCTACACACCTCGATTAATGGAATGACAACTATTTTTCTTATTTTTCTATTTTATGCCACCTATGCACCTCGAAAATAGAAATTCCTCTTTTTTTTTCTTTTTCTCCTTTTTATTTTTTTATTATTTCTCCTCTAATTTTTGTCACTTTCTCTCTCCTCCATTTTTTTTTTTCAATAATTTTCCAATACAAGATGCTCCTGCATCACACATATACTACAATATAGGGGACACTATTCAATCTACTTGATTGATAAAACTTTTGAGAAGCTACCCTTATGAAAAAGTTAAGTAGTGGGTCTATAATAGTATCTATGGTCATTCCACATTTGTTCCATTTTTTTCCTATGTTTTTCTCAATAATTTCCTTTGAGTCACTTTGCAAAGTCTTCGACCAATCTAGGGTTGGAAAACCAATTATCTAATGAACTATTCTCTTTGAAAATTTAATGGGACCATCTTCCATCCATAAGCATCCATCATGTATTATGCTTAGCACTATCTTGATCCATTCTATTTTGAACAAAATGGAGAAATCTAGGGCATGGGTCAAACCCTTTCTTTCAACAATCTTGAATTGTTCTTTCAAAATACCACTGTCACACAAATTTTTGTATGCTTGTCTTATTTCCATGTCTCCTATTCCACCTATCTTGTAGTTACAACATTTTATAACATCTTGTACCATTATGACCTTTGGAGGAATCATAGAAAGTGTGCATGATGAGTCTTGTTTATATGCAATGTATGGAATTTCTCTAAAGGCTGGTTGCTTTACTTCATTTCTAACTAATTGAACATTCAAAACTTCTTGACCCTCTACATTCCTTGAACAAGATGCCATTTGACAAGCTAGGGTTTAACAAATTTTAAACTACATGACTCAGCTTATGAAGAATACCTTGGAAATTCAATGAGCTAGAGTGGGATCATTTCTAGAATTAGTGCAATCACTTGAAACTTGGTTTTTGAGTCTCCTTCTAGTCTCCTTATAATTGCTTGAATTTGAAATGACTAAAAATGAATGAAAATTGACCTTATAGCTTCAAAACTCAGCTTTTAATGCTTAATGCTTGTACAACTATAAACTCGGCATCAATATGATTTTAGTTTCACTCAGCATCTATTGTCATGACCATCACTCGATAGCTACTATAGTCTTGGCATCAACTAGCTAACCTAGTAGCTTGGCATTAACTAGTATTTCACTCAGTACACATAGAGAACTTTTCATGCTTGGCAACAACATGAAAACATGAAGATTTATCTTGAATTTTGTACAACTTCTTGCATCTTTATTCATGCTAATGTAATCTTTTTAGTGCTAATTTCTTTTGGAACTAATGTATGATATAATATTTTTTAATCTTAGTCCCACATACTTCTTGTTGCTTAGTTTGATGAAATGTGACCACTTGACCTATTAGGTGAAGTGATCCCTTCACCATTTGATGTGTTGCAACTATCTTTCATTTTCCATGTCTTATGCATCTCATTCTTGATGTGTTCAATATCTGTCTTGCCTTTACCTTTATCAAATTCACAACTTGGTGCCTTGGACTTAGTTGGATAATGTTTACTGGTATGACCAATCTTCAAATAGTTGAAATATGTAGTTTGACTCAACTACCTCTTGTAATTACCACTGAAGTGAGTCCTAATGTAGTTTTTAGGTAAATGTCCATATTATTGACAATAGTGACAACTATATCTTATATTGTAATCCCAATTATAGGAATTTGTAGAGCTTCTTAGCTTTTTTGGCTTGCTTGATGACCATTCAAACTTGGATCTGCATTCAAAGGCTCTATGTCCATACTTTTGACTATTGTAGCAATATATTCAAATTTTGGTGCATGCATGATTCTAGTTTTGCATTCATATGCCTAATGACCTTGTTTATTGTACTTATGATAGTAGACCATGTCCTTAGGCATAGAATTCTGATTTGTATTCTTGCTCCTACACACATTAGAGGTATGCCCTTTCTTTCCACAAAGATGACAAGTGGGTTTGCAGTTCTTACTTTTGTTTTTTTTTTCCACAACAACTTTGGGTGATTCTCCTTCTTTAGTGCTTCTGTAGATTAATTTTGATGTGTCTTTATTAGATCTAGGGAATTTTAGTATTTTTTCAAAGTACTTGATGGCTTCATTTGGCTTGTTGAAACTTTTAGAAAATTCTACAGTTGTTCATTTTGAAACTTCAATGTAGTTATCTCAATGTCCTTAACATTCAACTCATGATGAGCATTCATCATTTTTATTAAGGTATCCAATTGCATGTTTGAGATCATAGATAGCTCTATTGACTTTTCTTCCAATCTGTTTGCCAAAATTCTTTTGTCTTCTTCAATAATGGCCTTTTCTTCTATAGCTTTCTTCTTTTGTTCAGTCACCTCACATTGTAGTATAGCTTGTGATTCTTGCTCCAATTTGACATTTTTGATTTCTTTAGCTTGTGCTCTATTTTTCTCCATTAGATCTACAACTGTTGCATCAAATTCACTGGAGTTACCATCTAAAAATAGCTTTTTGGTGTCAATATCTTTGTATATTGTGTCATTTTCTACTATGGCAATCTCTTTCCTTCTTTTCAAGGAACTCTTCAAAGCCTCTCTAGCTCCATTTAGTTGATGTAGTATGAGATGCATCTCAATCTCCTAGTTCTCAATGGTATTTCTCAATTTGTAGACTTCCATTTCAAGATCTTTCCTCTAATCTAAAAAGCTTCTTCTTCTAAGAGTTTGGCTATGATACCAATTGTTGGAAATAAAAATAGGAAACATATACATCTTGGTGGGGGCAGGGGGGAGGTGGGGGGTTGTGAATCAAAAGTTAAAACTTTAGCTATTAAAACTTTCACCATTCATTAGATGCATGTAATATATGAACTAAAAATAGCATTAATAGTAAATGCATCTAAAATATGTAAGCAATTGAACATACATACTTAACACTAGATATGATTACCCACAAACCCTCCAAAGAGAAGGTAAAATTGGGTTGGGGATGACACCTACAAATATTTACTATTGTAGCAATAAAGTGTAGCCAACTAAGGTTACAATGGTTTGACCATGAAACATGATCTTGCTTGTGAAAGACCTACCCTATTAAAGGCTTATAAGGACTACTAAATCCCACCTTGTTAGAGGATTTCAACACCCTATTTAGAAGTGTTCCTGGCTAAAGGACTTCAAAACATTCACTTGGAATGTCATCCTATTAAAAGATTTACAACTACCTATTAGGACTACTCCAGCTAGGAGATTTAACTAAAATCACCTACTAGGATGTTTCAACATATATATTGCGATTGGCTCTAGTTTTCTAAATAAAGATCAAATCCATATAGTTTCCTTGATCCTCTCTAATATGATGTAACAATTTCTATATCCTTCTATTCTTTGTTCTCCTTCAACTAATTCTACAATTCACTCTTACTCCTAAGTCACTTTGAAATGCACTGAAACAAATTCAATCATTCACCCTTTGTTACCTCCTGTAACATTATCACTTGCACTTTATATTCATTCACTCACTTTTAATTTTTGGTGCCTCATCTTTCTTATAAAGACTTTGGTTGGTTAGGATTAGGTATGAATCTATAGCTAAGATTCATTCTTTTTGCCACTTAATCTTTCCTATTTTATGATTGGTTGCATGCAAACACATAGGGATTCTGCAAATATATTCATCCCTATCTTTAAAGAATTGAAATGTGACCTTATGTCAGATTGAAAATGGTTTACATAGTTGTTTGGGAAATCATAAAAAAATATGTCTAATCTATGTTGCTTGACACTTGAAGTAAATAATGCTTGACACATACTATAATTTTGTTTCTAACTTGGCACCTGAACTACTTAGCATCTACTACTTAGTCAGCACTTGAATCACTTGGCATGTTCTATCTACTTGACACTTAAGTGATTCAACACATGAGTGACTTGGAACATGAGTGACTCGACACCCATTGTAACTTAGCACAGTCTTGTATTTACATATCATACTCAACATGCATTACTAGTTAAACATAAACTAAGTGAATCTCTTACATCTATTAACGCTCAATTTTCAAAACCAATCTAGGATCAACATATTTTCATCATAACAATTTAGGGTAATGAATGTATTTTTGTCTCTAGTTATGTGATGTGAACACCTACTGCCAATGATCCATTTGTCATTTTGGTTCACACAAGTCACAAGTGTAGTTACCTCATCTTCATCAAATTCAATTTTTATTACAACATACACCACTTCATCATCATATTCATCAGATTCATCTTTTATTTCCTCCTCAACAATGTAGGATGACTTTTTTCCTTTGTATTTGTAGTCCTTGCTGTCTACATCTCTCCTACTTTGTACTTGTCACCACCTCTGTAGTTCTTCTTCTCTAGACACCTAGTAGCAATATGACCAAACTCATTGCAGTTGAAATAGATGATAGGTAATTTACCTTTGAAATTCCCTTTACCTTTGTGAAATCTTCTTTCCAATAGTGTTTCAAGCTATTCTACATCCTCCTCATCTATATCACTATCATTGGACACATACTATATCTTTTGTTCTTCTTCTTCTCATTAGTTTCCTTTAATGAAACATTAGCTTTCAAAGTAGATTCAATATGTTCAAGTTTATAATTATCAAAATTAGATAGGTCAAGAGTAGTAAGTCTACCTACTAGGCCTTCAAGTGATAAATTATTACCTTTGTGAAATCTTCTTGCCAATAGTGTTTCAAGCTATTCTACATCCTCCTCATCTATATCACTATGATTGGACACATACTATATCTTTTTTTTCTTCTTTTTCTCATTAGTTTCCTTTAATTAAACCTTAGCTTTGAAAGTATATTCAATATGTTCAAGTTTGTAATTATCAAAATTAGATAGGTCAAGAGTAGTAAGTCTACCTACCAGACCTTCAAGTGATAAATTATTCCCTACTATACATCTTAGTTCTTGAATTGCAAAACCTCTAATAGCATATACAAGCAATAATTTCCTTAAAGCTTTTCTTAACATAGTATCATCATCTATTTTTCTAGTAGCTCCTCTTATTGCATTAAAAACTTCTTTTATCATAGCAATATATTGAGCAATATTTTCCCCTTCTTCCATTCTCATATCATCATACTTACCTCTAAGACTTTCAACTTTAACTCTTAGAACATTTTTATCTTCTCCATGGAGGGTGATCAAGTCATTCCACATTTTATTTTCATTTTCAAGGCCTTTTATATCATCAAATTTAGTATAGCTAAGGGGAGAAGAAATCTCAAGCATTGCTTGGTTATGTTCTTTCTTCTTTTTCATATCCTTAGTAGTTGGGGCTCCAATAGGATTAACATGCACAATAGTAATGGTAAAATATGCATGATCTCCAAGTCCTCCAAGGTGTGGCTTCATCAAGATTTTCCATGTAGGATAGTTATCTTTGTTAAGCTTAGGTGTACTTCTCTTTTTGACATATTGATCTTCGTGCTTCTAGTAACTTCAAACTAGTCCTCTTAAGCAGTTGGCTTTGATACCAATAGTTGGAATACTTTAGAAGAACTAGGGGGGCTGAATTAGTTATCACTTAAATATTGTAGGTTATTGTTAAATCAACTTGCCAAAATGTAAACATGAAACATAAAAGATTCATCAACACACTTGACACAATGACTTATGTGGAAACCCAAATTGGAAAAACCATTAGTAATATGCTACTCTTTTTCACTATTTTAAAGTTATTCCCTATGAAAGGCCAACCTTGTTAAAGGTTATAATATAGACTGTTAAATGTGACCCTATTAAAGGATTTCAATCACCCTATTAGGAGTGAGCCTTGTTAGAGGACTTTAGACCATTCACTTAGAATGTCGTCTGGTTAAAAGATTCATAAATGACTCTTAGATCAACCTTAATCCAAAGGATTTACCCTGGATTGATACAATTATTAGAAAGTAACAGTAAGGCTTGATCTAATAACAACTATAACTCCATTTGAAAATTATAGATCTCTATGTTAGTCCTCAATTCTACTTTTCCTTCACTCATTGCAACTCTTATAGCTTGTTCACCCTATAAGCATTCATACCCTTAGGGCTTCTTGCTTAACATGCCAATGCAAACTCTTCTCTTAGGTCACTTGATGAAGCAAAACCCTTGACTCCTTGTCTTCCTTAGGTTCTCGTACATGACAAAATTTACTTCTAACCAGCCATTCCTATAAATAGGAAATTAAGATCTTTTGTTACTCATTCGCCATCCACTAATTTAGGGTTAGGATAGATTAGGTAGGATATAATGAATCTACCCCATATTTCATATCTCTTCTAGAAATTTCTCCTTCAAGCCTTTTTGAATTCACCTAGAAATAGTTTAACTTGAATTCTATGCCTCCAACACATCAATCTTATCTTCCACGTAGTTTATATAATCCAAGAAAATAAACATGTTAGCTTAGATCCATCAAAGTCATGATCTTTTAAAAAATGCAGCCACTCGACATCATCTTGCTTCTGATTCTCAACACATATTGCATTGCTTGACATCCTCTATAAAATCACTCAACATGAACTAAAGTTTACTAGTTCTCATCATCAACTAAACATTACTCAACATCCACTATTCTACTTGG
Source organism: Cupressus sempervirens (assembly GCA_028749045.1). NCBI lineage: Eukaryota > Viridiplantae > Streptophyta > Pinopsida > Cupressales > Cupressaceae > Cupressus > Cupressus sempervirens. The sequence goes on from CM053793.1 coordinate 703,571,370, forward strand.
TATATAATAGAATAGACATTTACTCAGCTCCAACCAATTTTTTTGCTTGGCTTGCACTGACTTTGATTGACACCTACTATCCACCATGTCAAGCTTAGTAGAAAAACTTTTTATAACTTGTTCTTCTAAACTTTCTTAATGTAACCAACCTTTGTAACCTTAAGTAGATTATCAATACATCATGTTATCACTATCTTAACTGAATTTTTCCTCTAGGTGCTATGGGAGGGGGCATGAATCAATTAGTCAAGGTCCAAATTTCCTAATAAAACTTTTTTTTGCTAAGTATAGTGAGCCCATTTAAACTAACCATGCATCCAAGCTAAACATTTATCGTAGTAGGTTAATGATAAATCAACATGCAGGAATAAGCCATGAAAGATCAACACATAACACAATGATTTACTTGGAAACCCAATTTGGGAAAAACCACTAGTAACATGCTACTCCTTTCTCACTCTTGTAAAGTGATGCCTTGTGAAAGGCCTGCCATGTTAAAGGATACAACACACATTGTTAAATGTGACATGGTTAAAGGATTTCAACCACCCTATTATAAGCGAGCCTAGTTAAAGGACTTTAGAACATTCACTTGGAATGTCACCCTATTAAAGGATTTGCAAAATGGCTATTAAACCAACCTAAGTTCATAGGATTTTTTCCTAACTGATACAATTGCTAGAGAGTAATAATAAGGGCTTTTAATTTGAAACAACTCACAACATAACTTACAGATTTAAAATCTCAATTCATTTTGCAAAATTGCCTAGCTTATAGTCTTTGTAGCTCTGATAGCTTGTCCTCCTTTCAAGCTTTTTCTCCTTGAGTCTCCATGATCATTGTTCCAATGAAATCACCTCTATGGTTAGCTATCAAAGTAGAGTCTCTATACTCTTTTCTTCCCTCTTCATGCCTTATTCTTGACACCACACGCTCTCTCCAACCACTCTTGCTTCTTGACCTATAACTCCTTAAATAGGAGTCTGGAATACTTTTCCCACTCTAATCTTCCCACTCTTATTTTTGGTTCAAATGGATTAGGTAAGATACAATGTATCTACCTCTTATCTTGTTTCTTCTAGAAACATCATTTAGTATCCACCTAGAATTATGTGACACTAGCTCATCATTCTTATCTTCCATCTAGTTCACAAAATTCAAGGTAACAAACTTGACATCTTAGATGTGGCAAATATTTGACTTTTTAAATAATGCATTAGCTTAGTATTATTGACTTTCTGATGCTTGACATATACTATGTTACTCTGCACCTATTGTGGATTCACTTGGCATCAACTACATTTTATTGATGCTCAACATCTATTACATTTTTGTCTAGCTTAGCACTTGAACTTTCTTGGCACCTTCTATTTCACTCAGCACACACTAGATTTTTCATTTTCTCAGCACTTACTGATAATTTTCTCAACATGAACTAACTTGCTCGGCACTCATTAATGAATTTAGTCAAGCTTTACAGACAACTTTGTTACAACTTATTTTTCTAGAGTTTCCAAGTGTAGCCAACCTCTGTATCTTCAAGTGTATTATCAATACATCATTTTACCATTTTCTTAATTGATCCTTGTAGTTCATTACAAAACCATAACTCAACCTTTCCCTTAGGTGCTTTTGTTACATCTTATTGACTAAATCATCTTCATCAATCAACTAAGTGATAGTAATTATATCTTATAAGCAATTGTCATTCAAGAAAATAGTAGGTTTGACATCAGTGAAAAAATAATGATTGAAAAAAATCTTTAACAACAATCTCCCTTCTTCAATAATGATCTTTTCAATCAAATTTCAACAATCTCCCTCTCTGGCATTGATGGCAAACCAAACTGATCAACCATGTTATCAAAATGCTAACTAGGTTAAAATAGTAAGTCAAATGCCAACCATGTTATCAAAATGCTAACAACTTTAAATTTCTTATGAACCCTTTGAATTTTGTAAGTAACTCCCTCTTTCAAAGTACTAGGGATATCTCTATTATTGATACACTATCTTCTCATTTTTTGTTCTACTCCTTCCCTGATCTTGTCATACTGATTGATTCTTGTCTATGTTGTTTTATCTCTCTTAGTTTCTCTTCCCTTTCTCCTTCCTTTCTTCTATTTCTTGCTTTACAAATTTGATCCTGTAGATTTGATCAGTTCTTGCTATTTCTCCCTGTTTGGCAATAATGTCAAAGACATATTAGTTTAGCATCTTATCATACAAGTAGAGCATTTGTGGGAACTCCAATTTCTCCCTCTCTCACCTTTCTTATGACTTATTTGGAATTTTAGTATTTTAATTACTTCAAGAGAAACCCAGAGTAAGTATCCTCTACATCAATTTATATCATTTCAATAATCAACTTATTTGATGCAAGGCAGTCTTGCTATTATTCAAGTAGCCTTGGATAGGGGTATTACCCCTAACTTACCTCTAATATACTCAAATGCATCTTTAGGTAATGGTTTTGTGAAGGTCTCAACAATTTTTTCCTTTGAGTTGACATATTCCCTCTTCACTTATTTCTGTTCCACTAGTTCTCTTACATAGTGATACTGAATTGCAATGTGTTTTGTTTTGGCATGCATCATAGGATTCTTTGATTTGTTGATGGCACTTGTGTTATCACAATAGAGTATCATAGGTTTAGTTATCTCTTCCTTCATACCTTTCAAAAGGTTCTTGATCCATACAATATTGGTGTACTTGATGACAGTGACAACATACTTAGCTTCAGCTATGGACTATAAGGTACAACTTTTCTTTTTGCTAATCTAAGTGACTAATATTTTACCTAAGAAGAGTGCTTTTCCACAGGTACTTTTTCTATCATCTATATTACCTCCCCAATCTACATTAGTGTAGACATTTAACTCAAACTTTTTAGTCCTCTTATAGTACATTCCAAAATCATCTATTCCTTTTAGGTACCTCATTATTCTTTTTACTGCCATAAGATGATTTTCTCTTGGATTTGCAAAAAATCTTGCCACTATTCCAATAGATAATGTCTGGTCTACTGTGTACAACATACTGTAACTTTCCAATAATTGATCTATACAATGTCTAATTTACTTCAGCTGACTCATCATGCTTGGATAACTTATGTCCTATTACCATTGGTGTACTGACTAGTTTTGAATCCTCTAAGCCAAAAGTCTTGAATATCTCCTTGATATATTTTGATTGAATAAAAAATATGCCATGTTTTAGTTGATATACTTGCAATCCAACAAATAATTTAATTTCTCCAAACATTGACATCTCAAATTCATGTTTCATCTAATCTACAAAATCTTTTCATAGTGCATCTTTTTCTCCAAATATTATATCATCAATAGAGATTTTAGATATCAAAATATTTTTACCTTTTTCTATCTTGATATATAGGTTGTTTTTGTCATCTATTCTTTCAAATCCTATTTTCGCAAGATATTTGTGAAGTCTCTCATACCAAGCTCTAGGAACTTTTTTCAAACCATAGAGTGCTTTATGCAATTTTAAAACCATATCCTTATTGTTTTCATCAAAACATTTCTCTAGTTATTCTATGTAGACTTCCTCTTCTAGTATACTATTCAGAAAAGTAGACTTTACATCCATTTGGTAGACTTTAAAACATTTGTAAGCAGCATATGCAAGTAGAGTTCTTACTCCTTCCATCATTGCAATAGGGGAAAATATTTTCCCATAGTCCAAACCTTCTTCTTGACCATAATCTTTACAGACTAGTCTAGGTTTATTTATTGTGATCGCACCATTCTCATCTAGCTTGTTCCTAAATACCCACTTGATACTAATCACATTCTTATCAGCTGGTCTTGGAACTAAAGTCCATTTTTGGTTCTTCTCTATCTAATCAATTTCCTCTTTCATAGCTTTGCACCAATCATCATCTAGTAGTGCATCTTTCACTATTTTGGGTTTAATCTTGCTTAGAAGACATGATTCATTTCTTAGTTTGTTCCTTGTTAGTGGTATTTCTTCCTTGTCACCAATGATTTGTTCTATAGGGTGATGTCTTCTCACATACGTGAATAGTCGTGGTTTCATCATTGTTCCCATACTTTCTCTTTTAACTTTAGAGTCACTATGCACATCTCTTTCAAGTAGTTTAGCATCAGTTTCATGTGTACTAATTTTAGAGTTGGAATGTGTATTATCTTCATTCTGTAGCTCAACTTCTGATTGCAACTCAAAATTTACTAGTTATGACTCGACAAATTTTGAAACTTGTTGCTAATTCCCAACTTGATTAGCATATTCTTCTTCAATAGGAATTCCTTTACAGAAGTATACAAAGGATCTATACTCTTTTAGTTTCTTGATGGATTCATCATCTTGAACTTTTGTATGTTCATTAAAATTTACATTTGCACTCTCCACAATTTTGTTAGTGTTAGGATTTAATCGATTATATACTTTACTTCTAGTGGAGTATCTAAGGAATATGCCTTCATCACTCTTTGCATCAAACTTTCCATTTATAGAGTCTTTAAAATTGTAGCACTTACAACCAAACACTTTTAAATATTTTACATTGGGTGAGTGACCATACCATAATTAAAATGGTGTTGCATTTGTACTTTCTTGATTTGTACTCAATTTAGGGTGTAGAAAATTGTACTTATCACTTCTCTCTAGTACTTTAGAGAAATATTCTTCTACATCATTAATGTTTTTGCATAGTCTATCACTAATCTATTCCTTTTTTCTATAATTCCATTCTATGGGGGAGTTCTAGGTGTTGATGTTTGTCTCTTGATTCCATTTTCATTGAAAAATGTCTCAAATTATTTTGATGTCTCCTCCTCTATTTGATCTTAGGCACTTCAAACTTTTTCCTATTTCCCTCTCAACCCTTTTGAAATGCATCACATTTTTCTTTTAAGAACATGATAGTCATCATCCTAGAGTAGTCATCAACAAAAAACATTATATATTTGTCTCCTTTATACCTTTGCTCTTCTATTGGTCCACATAAATTAGTATGGACTAACTCTAGTACTTCCTTGGAAGTTTATGTTTTTCTTTTGAAACTTGACTTGATCATCTTTCCTAGTTGACACTATTTGCACATTGTCTTGTCAGGCTTCTTCAATTTGGGCAATCCTTTGACTTTCTTCATTTTTCTAATGCTAATCCAATTATCAAAGTTGATATGACATAGCCTTTTATCTCATAGCCACACATCATCAAATCTTAAAATGAGATAGGCTACATCCTCTATATCTAGGTAAACCAAATTACTCCTAATTTGGCCTCCTTTTCTTATTATATTTCCATTAGTGTCATAGATTTTGGCAATTTTGTTTCCAAATTCTACTTTGCATCCTGCATTGCTTAACTCTGACACACTCATCAAGTTGTAATTTAATCCTTCAACATAGTATGCATTATCACATGAAATTTTCTCTTTAAGCTTAATGGAACCTTTTCCTTTGATTAGACATGGAGCGTCATTTCCAAATCTAACACTATTTCCATCATACTAAGTAAATGTAACAAACTTACTTTTGTCTCGTATCATATGATCTAAGCATCCACTATCTATGATCCTCTTATCATTCTTGTTTACAAATGTTACTAGTGTTGTTGCCTCATCTTCATCTGATTCATCCTTCATGGCTACATAGACTACCTCATCATCATTTTCATTAGAATTCTCTTCTTCAACAATGTAGCACTTTTTGGCTTTGTCTTTGTAATCTCTGCTATCATCTTCTCTTCTATTCTTGTACTTTTTCCCTTCTCTATAGTTCTTTTTATGTGTGCATCTTGTAGCAATATGTCCAACTTTGTTGCAATTAAAAAAATGATAAGCAACTTACCTTTGAATTTACCTTTGCCTCTATGAAATCTTCTGGCCATAAATGCTTCCAATTTTTCCACATCTTCTTCATCTATGCTACTATCATTGGATGCATATTTTATCTTTCTTTTCTTCTTTTTTGGTTTCACCTCTTCAGTGTCTTTCAATAATAGCTTGTCCTTCAAAGTAGATTCAAGATTCTCAAGTTTGTGGTTATCAAAGTTGGATAACTTAAATGCAGTTAGTCTTTTCACTATACCTTCAAGAGTTAGCATGTTTCCTGGTATGCATCTCAACTCTTGGATGGCTAATACTTTAATAGCATAGATGGGGAGCAAGGTTCTTAAGAATTTTCTACTAACATTTTCATCATCTAAATGACCACCCAAATTTCTTATTGCACTTACTACTTCCTTTATTCTAGAGGCATATTGAGCAATGTTCTCACCTTCCACTATTCTCATGTCATCAAACTTTCCTCTAAGGATTTTTATTTTTACTCTTTGGAAATTTAGATCTCCTCCATAAATATCTGACAAGGCTTTCCACATCTTAAATGTAGAGGTACATCCCTTGATTTCATCAAATTTAGCATAGCTGAAGACAGAGGTAATCTCTTGCATTGTTTCATTATGCTCCTTTTTCTTCATATCTTCTATAGTAGAGATACCAGCTAGATCAACATGTTCTAATTTGATTGAAGTTTGTGCATGACCACCTACTGATCAAAGGTGCAACTTCATTAAACTTTACCATGTAGCAAAGTTATCTCTATTGAGCTTGAGAACTTCTCTCTTGGACATTTTGATCTTTCTGCTTCTAGTACCTTTAAACCAAATCAGCCAATGGCTCTAATACCAATTGTTAGAAATATTTTAGAATAACTTGAGGGGGGGGGGGGGTGGGGGGGAGAATCAGTTATTCAAGGTTCAAATGTCCTAATAAAACTTTTTTCACTAAGTATAGTGAGCCCATTTAAACTAACCATGCATCCAAGCTAAACATTCATCTTAGTAGGTTACTAATAAATCAACATGCAAGAATAAGACATGTAAGATCAACACACAACATAGTGATTTACGTAGAAACCTAATTTGGAAAAACTACTAGTAACATGCTAATCCTTTCTCACTCTTCTAAAGTGATGCCTTGTGAAAGGCCTACCCTATTAAAGGCTACAAAACACACTATTAAATATGACCTAATTAAAGGATTTCAACCACCCTATTAGAAGTGGGCCTAGTTAAAGGACTTTAGAACATTCACTTGGAATATCACCTTGTTAAAGGATTTACAAAATGGTTGTTAAACCAACCTAAGTCTAAAGGATTTTTCCTGAACTGATACAATTGATAGAGAGTAATAATAAGGGCTTTTAATGTAATACAACTCACAACATAACCTGCAGATTTTAGATATCAATTCAATTCACAAAATTTCCTGGCTTTCAATCTCTATGGCTTTAACAACTTGTCCTCCTTTCAAGCTTTGTCTCCTTGAGTCTCCATGCTCGTTGTTCCAATGCAATCATTTCTATGGTCAGCTATCAAAGTAGAGTCTATGTATTTTGTTCTTCCCTCTTGATGCCTCCTTCTTGACACCACACACTCTCCCCAACCACTCTTTCTTTTTGAACTATAACTCCTTAAATAGGAGTCTAGAATACTTTTCCTACTCTAATCTTCCCGCTCTTATTTTTGGTTTGAATGGATAAGGTAAGATATGATGTATCTACCCCTTATCTTGTTTCTTCTAGAAACATCATGTAGAATCCACCTGCATTCACCTAAAAATGGTTATCCTTGAATTCTATGCCACCAAACCATCATTCTTATCTTCCATTAGGTTACAAAAATCAAGGTAACAAACTTGTTGGCTCAAATCTAGTGAATCTTTAACATTTCAAATAATGTAGCAGCTCAACATTATTGACTTTCTGATGCTCAACATATACTGTGTTACTCAACACCTATTGTGTATTCACTCGGCATCAACCAAGTTTGATTGATGGTTAGCACCTATTACATTTTTGTCTAGCTTGACACCTAAACTTTCTTAGCACCTTCTATTTCACTTGACACACACTAGATTTTGCATTTTCTTGGCACTTACTGATAATCTGCTCGACATGAACTAACTTTCTCAGCACTCATTAATGAATTTAGTCAAGCTTTGCAGACAAATTTGTTATAACTTATTCTTCTTGAGTTTCTAAGTGTATCCAACCTCTATATCTTCAAGTGTATTATCAATATATCATTTTACCATTGTCTTAACTGATCTTTGTACTTCATTACAAAACAATAACTCAACCTTTCCCTTAGGTGCTTTTGTTACATCTTGTTGATTAAATCCTCTTTATCAATCAACTAAGTGATAGTACATGGATCTTATAAGCAATTTAAATTTGAGAAAATGGCAGGTTTGACATTAGAGACAAAACAATGATTGAAAGCATTCTTTATCAACAATCTCCCTTCTTTAATAGTGATCTTTTCAACTAGGTTTCAATAGCTATTGTTACATCTTTTGATCAAATCCTATTCATCAATCAAATAAGTGATAGTACTTAAATCATATAAGTAGTTATCTTACCAAAAAATAGAAAGTTTGACATTAGTGACAAAAAATGATTGAAACATATTTAACATACTTTGCTCTTAATAATCTCTCTCTTTGTACTATTTTCAATCTATTCTCAATAATGACCCGTGGGTCAAGTGTTATAATTTAATTTAGTACCATCGATTATTTACAACTATGCTGTTCAATTTATCATATTGTGTGTTGATGCCATTTTTAGATGACAATAGGTCTATGAAGATATTTGATTATTTAATATTTGGACATATTTTCTTATTATGTTATGCAATTGATTTTATGCTATGATGTTCTACTTCATTCATGATTCAATATGCTATATGCAAGTGTGAGTGATGTAAATGGATTAATTAGTTATTTAATGCATTATTTCTTTAGCTATGATATTATATGCAATTGCATTTGATCATGTGTTTTAGTGTGTAGGAATTATATCCTTGGCAATGGCCTATGGAGTTGGTGATTCAACTTTTCATATTTTACCAATGTCATCCCTATATGGTCGATGTATCCTTATTTTAATTATTTAATTAAACCTTTTGGTTATTATTAAATCTAAACTCATTTGCATTATGTGATTAGACCAGTAACTGTGTTTGTGCATTTAGAGGTTCGCATTGTCACGAAAATTGTTAAGGGATTTTCTATGATTTTGGTTTTTTGGGCTTTAAATCTCATTGAATTTAATTTTTGGTAGCTTTTCCATAGGTGAATTCTCATTATGAATAATAATCTATTTTTTTTTGGGTCAATTTGGATTCTAGCTAGTCTAACTGGCTATTTTCCTCAATCAACTATTCATTCAAAAAGTGAACAAGTATTGAAAAATGGTTTTTTTTTCTCCCTTTTCAATTTTTCAATTTAGAAATTGGAGAGCTTTTCTTAAATCCTCTTTCTAAAGCATTGGTTTTCTACTTGTTCTAAGAGCTATGAGTGAGGGATCTTTACGAGGTAAGTCTCGTTGGATCTGGCTCAAGGAGAACTTTCTTTGTCATCACTTTTGGTAGTATGGGTGGGGTATTTATTTTATTAGGCTAATTTTAGTTTCTGCCCCTTTTGTTGTCAAGTAAGGCTTTCCCATTTTCTTGTTTCTTCTTCATTTTAGCTTTTTTTTCTAGCAGAAATTTATTAGGAGGCTAAGAACTAATGTTCTCCTCCATTTATGTTTGTTGGTTTTGCCCAATTGGTCGGGTATGAACATTTTCCTTGTTTTGGGATGGGATTTTGGGGTTTAGCACCATTATGATAGTCATTTTTGCATACGGTGTCTGAAACCAAATATTATTAGATTTTCTAAGATTTTTCACCCAAAGACCAAATGGGTTTTAATTTCAAAGTTTTTCAATTTTTAGAATTTTTACCTCATTTTGTGTGCCATCTTATTTTCTCAAGTTTTCTTGGCATGATGTTGGTCATGGACTTGGATCATTTGTTTCGATGTCATTTGGACCTTTATTACACTTTTATGTTGCATTGGGATGTGTGTCACATCCATCCTCTTGAGTACATTTTTGGTTGGGTGACTTTTTGGATTGTGTTCTCATCTAGTCCTTGTGTTATGATCTTTGTGATGGTGGTGTGCCACACATGATTACATGTGCATGCAACTATCAGGTGATTTATTGGGCCTAATCTTTTGTGGTACTTTCAAAAGTTATGATCATTAGGATTGGGTTGGGAATTTGCATGCCTATAGGCAGTTATCATTGGATGAGCATGTGTAGGGTAGGGAAGCATATGGAGGGTGCTTCTATCTCATAGCCTAGTGATCATTGTGCCTAGAGGGTTGGCAAGGGAAGTTCTAATTAAGTGATAACTAAATAAAACACTAGGTGGTTATAAAACTTAAGATAATAATCCATGCTAGAGCCTTTCCATTGAGGGATTTGAATTTGCATGATCTAAGCTTGGCCTTGTTGATTCCAAGTGACTCTCATGATGTCATCCCCTACTTAGTAGCCCAATGAGTGTTTGACTAGGACCTGTAGTTTATGTATTGTCTATGTTCTTGGTTTTAGTCATCATTCTATTTAGCATGTGTGTTAGCCATGGATTTTGTGAATTATGTATGTTTTTGGTTGGATAATTATATACATCAATATGATGGGAGTGGGCCTATGAGTTCCACATGGTTGGGACACATAGCTACCTATTCCATTGCTAGGGACCAATGTATAGAGACACTCTATAGTCCTGGTGGGATCATTGTTGTATTTTTTCACTTGTTACATTGGGTTCTAGAATATGGTTTCTTGTGATTTATGCTTTCATTGGAATCCTTGTATATTATGATGTTATTTTATTGATGCATTTCCCCTTTATGATGATTAGCATATGATAGATGATGTTATCTATTTTGTAGGATTATCCTATGCTTTACTTCTAGCATGTTAGATTTTCTTACTCTTATGTTGTAGCACATTACAGTAGTGACATCCTCATATGATTTCACTGATAATCTAGTCAGTAGTTTGGGATGTTACACGCAGGGGATCACTAGGGTCCATGATGATCTTATGATGCTATTATGCTTCAAAGGAACCATGTACTTAGTTTGGTTGTTTTGTTCATTGTGATATTTTTTTAGCATAGTGTGATGTTTTGTTCTATACTTTTCCTTCAGTACTTGTTAGATGGTTATATGTAGTTTCTATCCTTCAATATTGTGTTCAAGTGTTTATTCATTGAATTGTGGATCTGATACTACCTAATTTGGAGGTTTTGAACTCTATTTTACTATTTAGTTTGTCCTTGGAGAATTTTAAGCATTCCCTAGGTGACCATGTGTCACTATGGGGCAATACTATAAAGTTTAACACGACTAAAGGATTTTTATTGTGCGATACCAAAAAGTATCAATCTTTTTAGAAAGAAATTTTGTGCAATACTGGAAAGTATCACAACCCCTTAAAGAAGTGTTGCACAATAATTTTGAAGTATCATGGTCTCTTTTAAGGAGTGTCACCCAAACCATGAAAGTGTCACTCCCTCTTCTTGACAAAAGTCATGTGATACTAGAAAGTATCTAATAGGGTTATTTTAAAGTATTGCCTAGTATTTGGAAAAAATTCATCTAGGTAGACAATGGGCACTTTTCAATTTGACCCAAACTTTTTAGGAATTGTTTTGGATACCCACTTAGGTACTCTTCAATCCTTTAGCATTTCATTTTGAACACATAATGCTTTTTTTTTTAAAATTTAGTTATGCGATTTCTATTTTGAGTCATTTTGGTTAGTAGTGGCATTTGGAGATCCATTGGTGTTAGAATTTTTGGTTAGTCTTTCATTGTGATCTTTTTAATCCTCCTATGTTGTATCTCATGTGCATTCATACTTGTTCAAAAAAATTTATCTTGGCTTATGTTTATCCTTGTTTCCAAGGATATCTGGGTGGGGTATTACATCTGATATCAAAGCCCATGTTGAAACATTGGGATCTTTGTGTTATGCTTCCACTTTATTTTTGTTTTCCATTGTGTATTATTATATTATGGTTACTATTTTGATATCTCTTTATTTCATGGATTTGACTATTATGACCATGACCAAGTTGTTTTAACATTATCCTTTTATTCCCATCCTCCTACGTGTAGACCTAGTGGTTGGGGTGGTACCTATAGCGATAACCATAAAGAAGAACTCTAGGAAGAGGGACTTCAAGAAGGAGAGGGAGAATAGGATAATAATGAACATAATAATGTGGGGGCATTGATACCAGTGCTTCAAGAGATTCTTTCTTAGTTGGACCCTCATGTAGAGGAATGCTGACAAGATCAAAACTTGGAGGTGGGGTCCCATCATGGGGATTCCCATCACTCAGAGCATAGAGAGGAGGAATGTGAGCATGAACATTCCTATACTCCACCAAGTGGCTGATGGCACTATTGGGGTGGTAGGGACCACAATAGTGAAGATTCCATCTAGTTGGATATTATTAAGTCTCTTCATCAATCCAACCCACCATTCTACGATGGTAAGGGATGTAGCCTCAAGGAAAAAACATCATTATTGGACATGGAGTCCTACTTCACCATGTACCCATATGCAATCAATTTGAAGGTACATTGTGAAATTATGTATTTGAGGGACCATGTACCTGTATGGTGTAATATTGAGGGGAAAAAGCTCTAGATCAGCATTGTAGATCTCATCTAGGATATCTTTGAAGAGAGGTTCCATGAGAGATTCCCATCTCCTCAATTTAGAGAGGCCTATGCTAATGAGTTCCATACAATCCAACAAGGAAACATGAAAATAGATCAATATGAAATTTGGTATTTTGAGCTTAGGAAGTAGTCATGATAAAACCATGATGATTTACTCCTAGCTCATCATTTAATTTTTGAGGCCTTGAGAATGCCTTGATTGGAGAAGTCTGTATGCATCAACTTAGGACTATTGTTCTCACTATTGAGAAGGAATGTGTTGTAGAGGAGAATTTGGCTAGATATTTTAGTAGTAGATCTAGTTCTTAGAATAAAAGTACAAGGAATTTAGGGCAAGATGGATAGTTTACTGAATCTTCTAAGAAGGGCCAAGCCCAACCAAAACCCTCTTAAGGTGGTTATCACTATAAGAATAAGAAGAGTTATTAGACCAAGGGTGCACTATCTTCTAGAACCTCTAGAAAGAAAGGAGATAACTAGAATCAAGGAAAAAAATCTTAGTAGGATCATCCTCCTCAAAGTGTTCAACATAATTTTAGTAGGGGTAGTGCACCTTATCCTAATGCTACCTAGGGTGGTTGCAGAATAGGTTCCAACTTTGGAGGAAACTATTATTCTTGTGGCCACCCTAGCCATAAATCTTTTCAGTGCTCTATGAAACTATCTTTAGTACCTTGTAAGGGTATAGTGAGATCTGAGCCTACTATACAAGATGTTGGTAGGGATCACCTAGTCTTTGTAGTACTTCACAACCATCAAGTGGATCATCAAGGTATAGTAGTCAATGCTATAGGTACGTTGCATGGTATGTTTTCTTTAGTTTTATTTGACTTAGGTGCTTATAATTCTTTCATATTACCATATCTTATTTAGTGATGTGGGCTAGTGGAAGTGTGTTAGGTTGATAAGTGGTAGATTAGGTTAACCACAAGTTTGAAAGTGACTATAGATTATTTGGTCAGCTATTGTAGTTTAAATTTGGGAACCTTCACCATCACAATGGATCTACACATTCTACCTTTGGGATCATATGACATTGTGTTGGGCATGAATTGGTTAGCCTCTCATCCAAAAAATATAAAAAAAATTCATAAGATGGTATAGTGTGTTGATGATACAGGTGGCCAGGTGGAACTTTTTGGAGTTTAGAGACCAATCTTACTTCAAATGATCTAAGCTAATTAGCTGAAGTGAAGTGTGCAAAAAGGTTGTCAAATGTTTCTTATTTTTGTTAGTGATCTCAAGGAGGTTGAGAGTTGTATGGTGACACTTGATGATCAAATAATCCTTCATGAGTATGAAAATGTGTTTCTTGATGAGATTCCAGGTATTCCACCATTGCATGACATTGATTTTCAGATTGATCTTGTACCAAGAGAAGAGCCATTTTCATGAGCTCCTTACTATATGACTACTCAAGAGTTGAGTTAGATTAGATTATAGTTGGAGGAATTATTGGCCAAGGGCCATATTCATCCTAGTGTACCCTCATGGAGTGCACCTATCATCTTCATAAAGAAGAAGGATGGTTCATTGCATTTGTGCATTGACTACTAGTAGTTGAATAAGGTGATGATGAAGAACCATTATCCTTTGCCAATGATAGATGACTTGTGTTATTAGATGAAGGGAGTATGAATATTTGCAAAGATTGATCTAAAATTAGGATACCAATAGCTTCGTATTTAGGAGGTTGACATTCATCAAACAAATTTTCGTATGTGGTATGTGCATTATGTGTTCATGGTTGTACCCTTTGAGTTAACCAATGCACCATCAATATTTATGAGTTTGATGAATGGTGTATTTTGTACTTACCTCAATCAGTGCATCATTATGTTCTTGGATGATATATTGATTTGTTCAAAGAATATTGAGGATCGTCCACTTACATTTGGGTTCTTCTTGTCAGAGGTGAAGTATTTGGGACAAATCATCACTGGTGATGGAGTTGTAGTAGATCCAAAGAAGATTCATATTATCATGGATTGGCCAGTACCCTCTAATGTCTCAAAATTTAGTAGTTTCATGGGACTCATGGGTTACCACTATCACTTCATGAAGGATTTGTCATGAGTAGCTCATCCCATCACTTCTCTTTAGCAGAAAGGGAAGAAGTATGTTTGATTAGATCAGTGTGAGGTAACATTCAATGCCCTTAAGGAGCATTTTATTAGTGCACTAGTCATTGAAATGCCTAATCCCATAGGTAATTTCATGGTTTGCACAGATACTTTTGGAAGGCATGGGTTTAGTCTTGATGCAAGATGGTTAAGTGATTGCATATGAATCTAGGAAACTCAAGGACCATGAGCTTAACTACCCCACTCATGATTTTGAACTCATGACCATGCTATATGCCCTTGTCTATTGGAGGAATTTTCTTTTGGGACACAAGTTTGATTTGCATAGAGATCATAGGAGCTTGTAGTATATCTTTACTCAGCCAAACCTAAATGCATGACAATATTGTTGGATGGATTTCTTGTGTGAGTATGACTTTGATGAATTACATTAAAAGAAAAGAGAATGTCATCATAGATGCCTTGAGTAGGAGGAAAAATGAGGTATTAATGATATCATTGGGAGTGGATTTGCAAGGCCATATCTTGGAGGCTTTTCCTAGTGACAATTGGTATCAGAAGGTGAGGGTAGAGATTGAGTTAGGACATACCCTTGAGGGAAGATTTTTAGGTTATATTCTTGATTCTAATGGATTACTATGAGACTTGGGGTGTATCTATATACTTCTATTGGGTGATCTTCATACCTTGGCTTTGTTAGAAGCACATCATACATTGTATTCCACACATCCTAGTGTTAAGAAGATGTATGTTGATCTCAAGTAGAAGTACTTTTGGGGAGGGATGAGATGTGATGTTGCTAATTTTGTTACTAGATGTCTTGAGTGCTAGAGAGTGAAGGCAGAGCATTAGCATTTAGTGGGTCTTTTGTTGCCGCATACCATTCCAAAGTAGAAGTGGGATATGATAACCATTAATTTTATCATAGGGTTTCCTATGTCATCATAGAGGTATGATTGTATTATGGTGATAGTGGACAAGTTGTCCAAGGTAGCACATTTTCACCCATGAGGGTATCCTACATAGCTTCTTTTGTAACCCATGTTTTCTTGGAGGATATTGTTCATTTTCATGAGATTCTACATTGAATTATTTTGGATAGAGATCTAGTGTTTAATTTTAGATTGTGGACATCCCTACAACATGCTTTGGGCACGTAGATCAATTTTAGTTTGGCTTATTTCCTAGAGACTGATGGTCAGATTGAGAGAGTGAATCAAGTTTTGGAGGATATTCTTTACACATATGTTATGGATAGGTAGGTGAAGTGGAAGGACTATTTGTACATTGTTGAATTTGCACACAAAAATAGGTATCCTAGAGCTCTTGGCATGTCATCTTTTCAAGCCTTGTACAGTAGACCATGCCATACCCGTTTGAGCTGGGATCATTTAGAGGACCAAGTTCTTTTGGGTCTAGAGATGCTTTAGGATATGGAGCAACATGGTTTGTTCACATTAGAGATCATTTGGTTATTGCTGAGGATAGGTAGAAGAAGTATGCAAATGCCCATAGGATGGACTATCACTTTTCTATTGGTGATAGGGTGTTTTTGTGAGTGCGATAGAGGAAGAGCCCCATCTATTATGGGAAAGGCACCACATTTTGTTGGACCATTTGAGATCCTTGAGAGGATTGGTCCTGTTGCTTATTAACTAGAATTACCACCTAGCCTATCATGCATCCATGATGTTTTTCATGTTTATGTTTTAAGGCAATATATTCTAGATGTGACCCATGTTGTTGATTACAATGCTTTGCGAGTAGTACAGGGGTAGCTTACTTTGGATCCCATTTGTATCCTACAATAGTGGAGGTTGACCTTGAAAGGTTAGGACATCAACTGGGTAAGGGTCCAATGTGACCCAAGCGATGAGACCTCTGTGACTTGGGAAGATGTTGCACAACTAAGGGGATTGTACCCTTATCATTTTGATGGCTTCCAAGAGTAAGCCTATTCTAGTGAGGGAGGATGTAGTGCCTCTTGTGTTATTAGTTTGTACCTTTTCTATTTCAATTCAGGAGATACTTGATACTCTTATTTTATGTACCTTGAGATGACCCGAGGGTTGGATGTTATACTTTGATTCAATACCATAGATGCTTAAATGCTATGTTGCTCACTTTATTATATTGCATGTTGATCCTATTTTGAAATAGTAGTAGGTCTATGATGATATCTAATTATCTAGTATTTGGACGTATTTTTTGATTATGTTATGTGATGGATTTTATGCTATGGTGATTTACTTCATTCTTTCTTTAGTGTGCTATATGTGAATGTGAGTGATGTAAATAGATTAATTAGATATTTAATGCATTGTTGATTTGGCTATGATATTATATGCAATTGCACTTGATCATGTGTTTAAGTGTGTAGGAATTATATCCTTGGTAGTGACCTATGGAGTTAGTGATTTAGCTATTCATATTTTACCAATGTCATCCTTGTATGGTAAACATATCCTTATTTTAATTGTTTAATTAAACCTTTTAGTGATTATTAAATCTAAACTCATGTGCATTACATGATTAGACCAATGAGCATGTTTGTGTATTTAGAGGTTTACATTGTTGTAAAAGTTGTTAAGAGATTTTCTATAATTTTGGGATTTTGGGCTTTAAAATTTATTGAATTTAATTTATGGTAGCTTTTCCTTAGGTAGATTCTCATTATGAGGAATAACCTATTTTTGTTTGGGTCCATTCAGAGTCTAGCTAGTCTAACTAGCTATTCCCCTAATTGACTATTCACTCGAAAAGTGAATAAGTATTGAAAAATGGATTTATTTTCTCCCTTTTGAATTTTGTAATTTAGAAATTGGAGAGCTTTTCTAAAATACTCTTTGTAAAAGATTGGTTTTCTACTTGTTATGAGAGCTATGAGCATGCAATCTTCACAAGATCGGTCTCGTTGGATCCAACTTGAGAAGATCATTCTCTACCATCACTTTCTATAGTATCAATGGGGTATTTATTTTATCAGGCTGATTTTAGTTTCTGCCCCTTTTACTGTCAGGTAAGGCTTTCCTATTTTCTTATTTTTTCTTCGTTTCAACTTTTTGTTTTTGGTTGCAGTTTGTTAGGAGGAAGAGAACTAGTATTTCCTTCAATTTCAATTTTCTAGTTCTACCTGGTTGGTTGGGTATGAACATTTTCCCTATGTTTTAGGATGGGGATTTGGGGTTTCACACTGTTATGCTAGCAATTTTTGCATATGGTGTTAAAACCCAAATATTATTTGATTTTTGATGGTGTTGCACCCAAGGATCAAATGGGTTTTAATTTTGAAGTTTTCCAGTTCTTGGGATTTTACCTTGTTTTGCATGTCAACCTATTTTTTCAAAATTTTGTGTCATAATGTTGGTCATGGACTAGGATCAGCTATTTGGTTTTTAGTTGGAACTTTATTTTAGTTTAATGCTACATTGGGATACATGTCACATCTATCCTCTTGAGTCTATTTTTGGTTGAGTTACTTTCTACATTGTTCTCTCATCCAATCCTTATATTATGATCTTCTTGATGGTGGTGTACCACACACAAGTATGTGCAGATATAATTTTTAGATGAGTTGTAGGGTCTAATATTTAGTGGTACTTTTGAAAGTTATGTTCATTAGGGTTGGGTTGGGAATTTGCATGCCTATGGGAACTCATCATTGGATGAGCATGGGTAGAGTATGGTAGCATGTTGAAGGGGATTCTATCTTGCAGCCTAAGTGATCATTGTGCCCAGAGGGTTGGTGAAGTAAGTTATAATTAAGTGATAACCAAATAAACACTGGGTGGTAATGAAACTTAAGATAATAGTCTATACTAGAGCCTTTCCATTTAGGGTGTTGAATCTATATGATCTAGGCTTGGGCTTGTAAATGCCAAGTGAATCTCCATGATTTCAACCTACTTAGTAGCCCACTGAGTGTGTGACTAGGACTTGTTTATGTAATGTCTATGTTATTGGTTTTAGTCATCATACTATCTAGCATGTGTTATCCATGGACATTGTGATTTATGTGAGTTTTTGGTTGGATGATTATCTTCATCAACATGGTGGGAGTGGGCCTATGAGTTCCATGTGGTTGGGAGGCATATCTACCTATATCACTATTGGGGACCAGTGTACAAAGATGGTCTATTATCCTAGTGTGATTGTTACTAGATGTTTTCACTTGGTACTTTTGGTTTCGAAGTATTCTTTCTTATAATTTATGCTTTTATTGGAATACTTGTATATCATGTTTAGATGATGTTAGTTTATTGATGCATTTCCTCTTTATGATGATTAGCATATGATAGATGATGTTAACTATTTTATAGGAATATCTTATGCTTTACTTCTAGCATGTTATATTTTCTTTCTCTTATGTTATAGCATGTTTTAGTAGTGACATCCTCATAAGATAGCACTAATGTTTTGGTAGGTAGATTGGGATGTTATGCATAGGGGATGGCTTGGGCCCACAATGGCCTTATGATTCTATTATGGTCAAGAGGAACCACATTCTTAGTTTGGTTGTTTTGTTCATTTTGATGTTGTTTCAATATATTGCAATGTTCCCTTCTATACTTTCCCTTCACTTCTTATTAGATGGCTAGATGCAAATTTCATCTTTCAATATTGTGTTTGAGTATTTATGCCTCAAATTTTGGATTTGGTACTCCCTGGTGTGGAGGTTCTAAACTTTGTTTTACTCTTTAGTTTTTCCTTGAAATATTTTATGCATTTCCTAGGTGACCATGTGTTAGCATGGGGCGATAATATAAAGTGTCACATGCCCAAAGGAGTTATTTCATGTTATACTTGAAAATATTGCACCTCTTGGGAAGAAATTATGCACCCCCTTGAAGAAGTTTCATATGATACTTGTGAAGTATCACACACCCTTTTGAGGAGTGTCACCCAAACCCTAAAAGTGTTGCTACCTTATTTGAGAAAGGTCATGCATTACTGGAAAGTATCACATAGGGTTGATTTCAAGTATCACATAGTATTTGCAAAAACCATGTCTTGTCGGACAATGGGCACTTTTTGGTTTGACCTGAACTTCTTTGGAGTTTTTTTGGCTACCCTCTTAGGTTTTCTTTAATCCTTTGGCATTGCATTTTTAATTTGGAATGTTTTGATTTTGAATTTAGTTATGTGTCTTCCATTGTTAGTTATTTTGGTCTATAGTGGTGTTTGGAGATCCAATGGAGTTGGGATGTTTAGTTAGTCTTTTGTTGTAATCTTTTTTATCCTTGTATATTGTATATCATGTGCATCCATACTTGTTCAAAAAAAAATTATCTTAGCTTATATTGATGAAGGTACTCCCTGATACCACTTGATGAAGGTACACTCTTATACCACTTGATGAATCGCTACACCACCCCTACCAACTCACAACCAAGAATCCAAAAATATGGAGACAACAAGATGACAAAATATTTCAAACAATTTTATTATACTTGAAAATCCAATAGCAATTACAATAACATTTCTACAAGTTCTCTCAAGATCCAATCCAAACCCAAGCTAGTCTAGAATCACACTCTAGTAGAAACCTCTAAGATCTCAACTTGTGCTCGCAAGCCACCAAGTAACCTCCTTGTTTCTAAACCAAAGTCACTAGCTTTTCTCCAACTTTATCCAAGATGCAAGTGCAAAATGCCTCACATTTGATGCTATGTCTACACACTCACAACTCCATCACAATCCTGCTATAAATTGCCTCACATTCAGTGCTCTGTCCACAGACTCAAGAAAACTCACTCTACACTTCCTCCTTCTCTTTCACACCTTGAAGCCTTCACACCTTACAACTTTCACCTTGAAGCTTTTCCTTCTAAAGCTTCACCTTCCCAAGCTACTCCTTCTTGAGCTTTCCAAGCTTGATTAGAAAGGCTCATATGCCTTGCTTAAATAGGCACTTACCACCCAATGCATGATTTATCCACAACATTCTATAATTCCTCCTACACAATGTCCACAACCTTCTACAACTTCCATAACCTTCTAGAAATACAACTAAGCACCACAATATGGCCCAATTATATAATTACATTTCCTTTATGGATCACAACAAATATTAAATGCAAGATTTAAGAAACTTTCCACATGCTTCTAAGATGCCACCTACACACCTCAATTAATGGAATAACATCCATTTTTATTTTATTTTTCTATTATGCCACCTATGTGCCTCAAAAATAGAAATTTCTCTTTTCCTTTTTATTTATTTATTTATTTCCTCTAATTTTTGTCACTTTCTCTCTCCTCCAACATTTTTTTTTTAATTTAAATTTTTACATTCAACATGCTCCCCCTTTATTTTGGATGCAAGATGCTCTTGCATCATATATTTATCATAGTTTCCAAGGATCTTTGGGTGGGGCATTACACCATGGCTCTAGATAGATCTTCTCTAGAGGGGTGGCATTGGAAATCCTTCCATAAGATTTGTGGTCCTTAGGTATACAAGGATCTTATTTTGTCTACAATAAAAAGGTACCCTTTTCTTATCAAGCAGAGAGGCTAAATTAATCTGGGAAGGCTCCAAACAAAGAGAATTCATAGTCAAAGAAGGTTATCTAACTTCCCAATGAAGAGAAGAAACCTTCCTAAGGAGGAGCTACCTCATATCTCATGTTGGAACAATCTCTTTCACCCCAAGGTAGGGGCTTTCTCCTAGCATTCTCTTCAAGGAAAAATCATCACCACCAATAAATTTAGAAGTATGGGCTATGAAGGTACCCTTTCGTGTCCACTCTATGAAAAAGAAGAGGAAGATCTCAACCATTTATTAATTAATTGGAATTATGCTAGCCTATATTGGAACCCATTCTTCAATTTTGGTCTCTTTTCTTATATTGTCCTATTTTGCATTAAAAAAACACATTCAAGTGGTTATGGATAATATCTCCTTCCATAATTCTCGTAGAATTTAATGGAAAGAAAGGAATAGGAGGATCTTTAGGAATTTGAAGATGGATAATAAAAATATTACTAGTAAAATGGAGACCCTAATAATTGAGGTTATCCGTAGTAAGGTGTGGAGTAATGGTGGATCCCAAAAAGCCATGACCAAATGGAATGGTTCAATGTGAAAGAGGTGGATGGGACTTAAAATTCCATATTTTAATGGGAAAGGAAAAAACTAAAATAATAGGTAGCATTGTGTTTGTTCCCCCCCCTAAAAGGAATGGGTGAAAATGAATTTTGATGGAGCTTCTCGTGAGAACTCGGGGGTTGATGGCATTCGATGTTGTATTAGAAACCATAAATGAGACATCCTAATCAAATTTTGTAAATACATTGGTAATATATCTAAGAATGAGGTAGAGTTAAAAGCCCTTGAGGAAGGCTTGCGGCTATGTTCATTTTTGGATCTTGAAAATATCTTAATTGAGGGTGATTCAACCATTGTCATTAATACCCTCTGAAAGGGCACTATGCCTAATTGAAAATTGGAATCATTTTTGAAAAAAGCATTAGAGCTCCTGAAATTGCTGAAGAAAAATAAAATTAACAACATTAATAAAGATTAGTTGGAAAATTAAGGAGTTGGTGGCCTAAATAGGACTAGTATTATTCAAAGCATTTGATCAAACGGGCTGCTAGGCCTATGTGATATTATGAGGGAATTTCACATTCTCCTCTCTTGTTAAAACTATTTGTCCTTACTAGATCATCAACATTTCGTATATGTAAATTCAATTAGATATGTAGAGGATCTTAGGTTATTTTATCTACATCCTTCATTATTTCTCACTTGGTTTTTTAACCATCATTTGAATTATGTTTCTAACCTCTATCCTCTTTGATATATTTTACTTGTATACTTAGTTCTTTATTCTTTATTTTTCCTTCTAAATCTAATAAATTTTAATTGAGTATACTCCTATATTTCAAAATCAACCTTTTATTCTAAAGGGGACAAAAATCCCATCCAATCTAACTCTGTCCATTTGAATAATTTTCTAAACAAAGCTCTTAAGGGACTTTCAACCACTAATAATGATGAGGATATTTAAATTATTTGTTGGAATTCCCCAAATATCTTATTATTCTTTGATTTCTTTCCCATAGAAATTTTTATTTGTGCAATTTTAATTTTTCGTGTACTTTCAATGTATACTCATTTAATGCGTAATCAGTGTGGCAAGTACTTTTTGTGCATGTGTTCATTCTTTGTGTGGGACTTTATTGCTCCTACTTTCCTAAGAAAAGTGGCATATTTTTCATCCCCCACTCCCCTATATGTATTGAGGAATTTTGGTCTCTTTCTCATAAGAAAAATTATGGATACCCCAATTAAGATGACCTCTCCCACTTGGCTTATGGCTTTTGATAAGCCTTTCAAGATTGAAAGAATTGTGTAGTTTATCTATGTCAAGAATTAGATAATTTGGAGGGAAATTTCTTTAGTACTTAGGAACCCACTATATAAATTTTCCAAATATTTTATTCTCTAACACAAAAATTGTTGCTATGTTCATAGTAGTGGTCTATCATTTCTATGTGGAGAATGAGCTAATAGCTAGTCTTTGTTTTGAACTATTTGAAGACCATCTGCTAGGAGATCTTCACATTATTCTAGTAAATATTAGAGGGAATCTTACTATTCTCCTTGTAAATAATTATAATTTTATTTATATTAGAGGGGAAACTATTCGTACTTATCTGATAATTTTCATAGAGGACCCAATGAGCTTCTGAGAAGATAGGGAGGTCTACTTGAGAAACATTAGGTTTCTCCTTTACGTCTTCTCTATCCTGGACCCCATTATTTTGGACTAGCTAGAGCACTACATTGGAGTAGAGAGGATTCTACATGAGAGGTCCCTAAGAGAAGCTATTGGAGACCTCTCTGAAGCCTTCATGGATTTATAGTCCTCTATGGTTAATTTTGATAATTTTGTGTATATAGTATACTTAGTATGTTTGATATGACAAAACTAAGACCAAAGCTTTGATTTTTTTCTAAAAGGCTTATGAACTTTCATTTTAAGAAAACTTTATAATATACTTATGGTTTGGATAGCTACTTAATTTTTAATAATACAAGTTGACTTAACCTTCTTAAATGAGAGATATATATCTTAGTGGGAATGGTGTTTGGCTTTATTATTTTATGTTTCAATATTTTTTATTCTATTTCATGGAGAAAATTTAATAACCATAAAGGGGTCTCTTAAATCATTTCTTCCATAGTGGTGGTTATGTGTTTGCAAGTATTAGTCATTATAAAGCCAAGCTAGGTTAGCCTTTTTTGTAACTTTAAAACCAATCTAGCTGATTTCTCAATTCCAAGGCCTTTAAACTATGGCCAATTAGTATCATGGAAATGGAAATGATCATTTTTAGCTTTCTATCTCAATAAAATTAATGAATGATCTTTAAGCTGAATTATCTCATATCTACTCCATGTAATAGGTTTTCTTGATTGGGGATGCCATAGGTGAAAGGCTCTTCATGGTTTGTGTGTTTCCAATATTCTTTTAATTTCTTGTTTGCTTCCCATGGCATGGCCTAGAAGAGATTTTCTCTTATATTTCATAATGCAATATTTATCTGAATATAATATAGTTTAAAGTCTTATTATCTAAGTATGGGGTGAGATACCTTTGGAAGGTTCTTCAACAAGCCCTTCTTAAGGTCTTCCTTTTGTTCCAACATGCTTGGGTATAGTACTTATATGTCTTCTCCTTAATAGAACTGATTATTTAGAGTTGGGTTATACTAAGCTAATCTTTTTTAGCGAAAGAAATATTTGCATGTTTTTATTTTTGGTATTTTGAAGATGTATATGTGGACATACATCTTCTGATCTCAAGCTCAAGTTCTCTTCTTCTAGTCCTTAAGGATGAAACTCCAACTATTTTTTTCTCTCAATCAATATGTATATATTCTAAAGAGATATCTTTCAATTTGTAGATTAATTTAAATTCGCTGTAAAAGGGGATATGCCTTGTAGAAATTCTCTTTAAAAGAGGGAATTCCCTCTTCAAGTCCCATTTTGGACAAATGTACATATACAAGACTTTTGTCTTAGGTTATACTAGAGATTTTCTTTGCCCTATTCTTTTCTGCTTGGTGGATGCACTTGAGCAAGGTTTTGTAAATATTTTTGAAATAAATAAAATGGACTTTTTTCTCTTATTTATAAAATAAAAAATAAAAAATCTTATAAATATATATTAACTTATAATTGATATAATATTTTACTATATTATTAATAGTTCATTATATGCTATTAATTTAAACTAATATATATTTGGAATGATGTGAATTTTAGTTAAGAAGCATATAAGAGATGAACAAATAGAAATTTTTTGGAGATATAGTTGTCAATGTTCTTTTGTTTTTGGTTCTTTTAATTTGGAATGACTAGATAGTGGTTATTACATGTCACTTGAATGCATTGAAGCTGAACAATTTTACTTTTATCAGCCTTTTCCTTTATAAAAGGGTGATAGAGGTTTGTGCTTTTCTCAATTAAATACTTGTTTTAAAAAGAACATATAATTTTTATGTTGGGAAATGTAAAACTTGGAAGGCATCCACTAAGGTCCCATTAAATTATATATATTTAATAGAAAAAATATTTGGAAAAACTAAGACAAAATGGGAAATGTTATAGGGTAAACAAGATGCTCTCTCCCCACAACTCCATCATTGTTGCCATCTTCAACTATGCTAGAAAATATTTGTGCTTCTTACCTATTGGTTATTTTAGCCAACTTCTCCTTTCTAGAGTTTTCTTTTCTTTTGCACACCTCTTGTGTAGCACATGGGCTATGAATTTGTATATTAATTAATTTTAAATTAAGGTCTTACCTTCTCTAATTTTAAATTTTATTTATGATAGTTCTATATTAATATTGATCTTTCATAACTAGAGGCAAGTACTTATCCACTCTGTATCACTTGTTATAAATAGTAATCTATAGTTTTAAGATTTCTTTAATTCATGTAATAAACTGAATAATTTTTAATTCAAAAAATATGATAGAAAAATTTGAAATATTACATAGCATTATTTAATCATAAGTTACTATTAAATCTATTGAAGTTGATGAAAAATCAATATCACAACTCTCAAGAATCACCTCCATGCAAACACCTGTCAGAGAAAGAGAAACAAAAGTTATGGAGACTAGAATTTCCAAATCCAAATAGGAGACATTCTTGATGAGAAATAATAGAAATTTCAAAAGTGAATGAATAATTTGAAAGAGATCAATCCTTATCAAGGAGATCAAAATCCTAAAAGGTAAAACCTAGGTTGCATTATAATAACTAATAATAGAATTAATTATTAGATGCATAAAGTTTAGCTTAAATAAGATAGATTTAATTAAAAAATATTTAATTACTCTAACACTCTCGCTTAAGATAAATTAAGGCAGTAGCTAAAAATCTAGAAACTACTACTAAAAGTAGATTTGGGTCCCAACAATAAAGGCCAGATGAGGTACCCAAGCACAACCAAATCTCTAGGTAAACATGCAAAATAGATAACACCACATGGGAAAAATCCTACTCCAAAAAGAGATGAAAAATATATTGAAAGAACTAGTGAGGGACTGAAGAAGCCTCCCAATTAGAGAATGCCCTAGAAGATAGAAAAAAATGATATGATCATTTAGAACACCACTATAGCATGTAGAAGCTGCAAAGCTCTATCAAAAACTAACTGCTTATATGAAGAACCTCCACTAAAATAGAACTTGAATAGGTAGATAAGACTCTAAAATGCATGAGTTCTCTTAGAGGAAACTACTTGAATCATGTAATGTCCCTCCTCTTATACAATATATAAAATCATGATTGTTCAAATAAAAATGAAAATTATAGCAACAATGATGTCACATTGCCACTAGAGTAATTTGAAAACCCCAATGTGGTAACCTATTAACAAGTATTAAGATTGTGCATGAAATTAGTCAAGCAATGTATGCTAAAGTATTTTTATGATAAGTGTAAATGAACAATGGTTGAGGTTACTTCTTGTATGATAGAATGGATGATTAATGTATTGATATAAAACAAGCTAGAGTAAATAGGCATGAAGATAGTTAGATGTTGTAATAGTGAATTGTAGATGGTAATTCATAAAAAGGTACATTACATTCAATAGACATCAAGATGTTGGTCAATTTGACTAAGTGAAGAATACATAAAATGTTAATTAGTAAAGGTTATTCATTATGGGTTTTTGATTATTACAAAGCTAATTTAATGCATTCTTAGTGCTACTTATCTTATCATATTATGGTTTCTATTTGATGTTGATCAATCATGTTTAACAATTGAGTATTGAAATATGATTCATGTGTCCTAATGGTAAGGGAATGGAATTCTACATCTATATTGGCGATCTTATACTAATATGTATTGATTTATGCTATAATTGAAAATATATAGGAGTGATCATATTGAATGGTATTTTATAGTATAGAATTGGAAAAATTCCTTAAATGCAAGTGTAAAATGATAGTTGTGTTATTGTAAATGAAGAGTACATATGGATAGCTCATTATGTTGATTTACATTTTTGATACCGTGGACAAAAGTATTTATGGATTAATGTTACATATCTTGTATTTCATTTTATATTCTTATACCTCATATTGGGCTATTGATATTTTTACGAGTCTCCAAGTAGTAAGCCCATGGACACACATAGAACCTTGCTAGGTGCATTGTTAAGCCAAGGTTGACCCTAAGGAGGAGATAACCTAATTACCACTATATTTTGTTTGTGAAAATAGTTATTTGATTAATATGGATTCTTAAATGTAGTTTTGCATAATTATATTGGCATGCCAAATGTGTATTGTGATGTATTTTAAAAGTAGTGTCAATTGTTGTAATGTGACATGTCAAGTGTTTTGAGTGAGTAGTAAAGTAACCCAATGTGAGTTTCCTTAGTTAAGAAGCCAAGAGAGTTCTCCCCCACTTATATTTTTGAATTCCTAGGGTTAGTATAGGACTTTCTTTAAAGGCCCATATGGTACACCTTGGGGTTAGGGTCATATTTAAGTATATAACTCTTCCCTAGGCACCTAGGATACCACCCAAATGTTAGGGTTTTCCATATGGTCAAAATTAGAGAAGGAGGCATGTGAATATTTTGGGGAAAAAGGAGAAGATAAGGGAATATGTTGGGAAGAGTGGAGAAGAGACTTAGAAAAAAGTAGAGATTGAGAAACAATGGAGGGGGGGGGATGGGGGAGATAGAAAACAATGGAGAAAACCTTTTTAGCTAAGGAAGGAATGGAGAAAAGCCAAGGAGAGAAGGAAGGGAGAAGGAGAAAGGACTTAAAACTCAAGCTTGGAAGTGAGATGAATAGTCTTCCCTTGGTTAATGCTATATGATCTCTATGTTTTAGTTAGAACTTCTAGTTTCAAATTGTTATGTGTAGTTCATGTATTGTAAATTTGAGTTTTTGAGCATGCATTACTTGGGCTTAAAGTTATTTGTGTGAACTATATGTTGTGGTAAGATTTTTAGATTCAGTTTTGTGATGTGTCAACCCTTTAATGTGTTTTGTGGATTATGGATGTCATGTTTATGAGTTTCCTTGTAGACTTGGAGTTTTATTTTGGACATATTGGTTTATATTGTGCCTTTTTTTTTGTTGTGGTGGATTGAATGTTGTGTTGGGTGTGAATTCTTCACTCACCCTTGGGAGGGAAGAGAAGCCTTGGGGTGAATGGGTTTTTTGGGCTCAACATTGAAGTTGAGAAATCTTCCTTTTGGAGAAGGGACAGTTTCCATGGAGTATGGGCTCCATTGAGGCCATATACCTATTAGAATTTCTTTAGAATAATTGGTGGGGGGGGCAACGCTAGTAGGAGGGTGAATCAATTATTCAAGGTTCAATTGTCCTATTCAAACTTTTCACTAAGTAAAGTGAAATCATTCAACCATTCATTCATCCAAGCTTTAACTTATCTAATCAGCAAGTTACTATAAATCAACATGAAAATATAACACACAAGAAATCAACACATGATAGAATGATTTACATGGAAACCTAATTTGGGAAAAACCACTAGTAACATGCTACTCAATTTTCACCCTTCTGAAGTGATGCCCTATGAAAGGCATGCCATGTTAAAGGCTTACACCACACTATTAAATGTGACCCTATTAGAGGATTTAACCACCTTGTTAGAAGTGGGCCTGGTTAGAGGACTTGAGAACATTCACTTAGAATGCTACCCTATTAAAGGATTTACAAATGGTTGTTAGGAAAACCTTAGTCCATATAATTTTTAGATCTAATGCAATTGCTAGAGAGTATTAGAAAATCTTGACTTGATTACAACATACAACTTATCTTGCAGATCTCAAATCACTTCTTAGCTCATACCCTTGTCTGGCCTTCAATCTCTGCAACTCTTAACAGCTTGCCTTTTCTTTCAAGCTTGATCCTTGAGTCTCCATACTCAATGTACCAGTGCAATCATATCTTCATGACCACTTGTAGAAGCAGAGCCTCTATGGTCTTCCTTCTCCTGATGTCTCCTTCTTTACACCCTTTCAATCACTTTGCAAATTTGGCACTTCAGTAGCAACAATATCAGTAGCTCATTGCTTCTTGGTTTATGACTTCTTAAATAGAAGTCTTGGAGTTCCTTTTCCTATTCGATTCTTCCATTTTTCAATTTCAATTCACATGGATTAGGTAGAATTTATTGTATCTAAACCATATTTTATTTCCTCTAGAAATTTCTTGACTAGTCCTTTAGAATTCATCAAAACATGGTTTACATAAGATTTTGTACCAACAACTCATCATCCTTAGCTTCAAACTCATTCAAAAAATTCAATGCAACCACTATGTCGTCTTAGATTTGGCAAATCTTCATCATTTGAAATAATGCAGCAACTCAACACTATTGAAATACTAGTGCTCAACACATATTGTGTTACTCGGCATCAACTATGTTTTTCTTGATGCTCGACACTTAAAGATCACTCAACATCAACTAAAATTTTTATGATGCTCAACACCTGAAGATCACTCAGTATCAACTAAAAATTTCTATTACTCAGCTTCTACTAAGAATTTTCTTAGCTTCAACTAACTCGGTTGGCACCCACTGATGATCTTAGTTAAAGCTTTGTAGTCAAACTTGTTACAACTTCTTCTTTCAATGTATCTAAGTGTGACCAACCTCTGTATCTTTGAGTATGTTATCAATACATTACTTAACCATTGTCTTAACTAATACTTTCACTTTATTACAACATCATAACTCAACATTTCCTTTAGGTGCTCTTGTTACCTCTTGTTGATCAAATCCTCTTCATCAATCAACTAAGTGATAGTGCTTGGATCTTATAAGAAAATATCATCCCTAAAAATGGTAGGTTTGAAGTCAATGGAAAAAAATGGATTTAAAACATTCTTTTACAACAATATTCATCTTTGATCTTTAACAACAATGAGATTTTCAATTAGATTTCCAACAATCTCCTGCTTTGATCTTCAACAACAATGAGCTTTTCAATTAGATTTCAAACAATACTTTTTTATTGTTCCATGGGAGGTATAAGTGAGGATATGTGAAAAAAAGTGTAGACACTCAAAAATGGTTCGCATCTATGGTTTCATCACTTCTTCATACTAATTTGTCCCATTTTCTCATTCTACTAACTTTGATCTTTTGGCCAAATTGACCATATTTTGTCATTTGTATCCCCTTTCACATCAATTTCATATCAACTTGAAATCATATCAAATCAACTTGAAATCATATCAAATCAACTCGGAATCACCCCAAATCAACCCAAAATCACTCAAAATCCATCCTAATCAACCCAAAACATATCAAACCTCCCAAATCAATCATCATTTATCCACTCCTAGGCATTGTTGTGGCTTGCAGTGCCTTGGAAACCTATCAACTTATCAATCTTATCAATCTGACATTAGTACTGTCATGGCTCTCAGTGCTAGGTCAAACTATCATTCATGTCATTCAATATTTGAAATTTTTTAGGCTTTCAATGTCAGATCATGGCATCATTAACCATTTTAATAATATTGAGAGTATCTGTTGATGTTATTATGATCAAACCTTATCAATCAATTTCAATCCTGTAGCATTTACAATGTCAGTTAAATGTTACATATCAACCAATTCATGTCATGTGTCCTTGGCATGTTATCAACTTCAATCAATCAATTTGACCATGGCTTTGGTCTACCTTTTCATCATCTTATTCCATATCCATCATTGTCACATTTTCGTCAAAGGATAAAGTCACATTCATTTAATCAATTTGGCCAATTATCTACTAATTTTCTCTCTAGGATTAAATAACCCATAATTTAATCCTATTCTTTCTAATTATTCTTCCTAATTATCATCCTCAATTAATTAATTTTATTAATTAATTGGTTTATCATCTATAAACCATGGAAATTCTTAATTTTCTAAGTTCCATTTTCCATCATTAATTCCATTTTCTTCTAATTCTTATTTTGTGGAATAAGAGGATTTTTAATTCAAATATTCCATAAAATATTCCATATTCATGACAATTGGATATGACACCTCGTGGATTCTCCTTTCACACTTGGATGAGACTTGTCATAATCAAATATTATTACCTCTTATGCATGTCTATTTGGATTCTTTGTTATAGATTCTTGGCTTTAGGTGGGTTGAGGTGTCTTATGCTGTGTCATAGATTCTCTTCCACATTTAGCCAAGTTTGACTTGCATGTGTCAAAGAATCTCACAATTGGCATATTCTATCAAATGCGTCATAGGAATCTCTCGCCACATCACACATCTATGGGTGACAAATCCAATGCCCTCACTTTGAGTGTTGATTATAAAATGAACACTCTTTCTCTCATTTTGGGTCCTTGAATGTAAATGCTGAAGATTTGAAAATCCAAATCTTTGAGTCTTTGAGTCCCTACTTCTTTGTATGTTGCATTCTTGCTCTCACATTAAATCACACTTCAAGTATTATCATGACTTTATCCCTATAATAGGCTCTTTGCTTCAATTTTGTGTGCACTATAGGCAACTTTGGAGCTACAATCATTTGGAGAAGAAAGAAGGACATGGGAGCTACAAATGGAAAAGGGAGTTTTTAATTATGTTTTCTTTCTTTTGATTAGTTTGGCTTTCATGGTAGACTAGTGGCTACTAATATATTTTGATTGGGTTTGTGATTTTCTCATAGTATGTTATGCATTTAACCCATTTTTATAGTCCTACATTTGGTGAACCCGACATGAACATGCATATCTAACTTGGGTTTTCTTGTTTTGTGCTTGTAGATGAAAGGAAGGAGCTCACTTGGAAGGGCATAATGACTATCTACTTTTCCTTTTCACCTAGATTAATTTGGGGGTCTAGTAAACTGCTTATAGGCTCTTTTTTCATGCATTTTATTAGCTTTCTATCCTAGGGTGCACTCTTCTCTGTCAGGGCACACTTCGAACCCCTAAGAGTAGTTTTAGGAGCCCAGAAGCCACCAAAACCTCTTTTTGCTATTTCTAACTTACCAAATACATCCAACTAGGCACCAACTATGTCATTGATGTATTCTACACTATTTGGGTGCACTTGGGAGTGTAGTTTTGAAAATTCCAATTTTTGGGTCTTGTTTAGGCACCATTTCCCCACATTCTGCACCTGACTTCCCAACTGTGCCCTAAAACTACCAACTACATGAAACTAGGCCCCAACTATGTCATTGACATAGTTGGCACTGTTTGGGTGCACTTGGGAGTGTTCAAAGCCATTTTGGCTTTCTGGGGAGCAATCTGCTCTATCAGAGTACACCTAGGCTCACAATAAGCACATGCATCAATGAAAATCTACATTTTAGGTTCCTATCACTCTCTAGGACATAGATTAGGTGATTTTGTGTTACTGATGATCTATTTTCAGCATTTTCCAATCATTGGACGAAGATTTCATCATAAGAAACTACTAATATGAGCTTTGCAAGATGTTGTCGAAGACTTTGTGTGTCTTTCCAAACTATGTGTGTGGATTTCCTAGATTAGATAACATTTTGTTTGGTGCTTAAAATGAACCTTTTTCTTTTTTGCCTAGTGTTTCTATAGTGTTATATCCCTTGGAGTTGCATTGGACGTATCCTCTCCCCTTGCCATTTGTGGATCTTGGGTGTAATAGAAATCCATGTAACTTGTATAGGAGGCCTGCCTTGGACCAAGATACTCGATATTAGGTATGCCAGGGGATGACCTCAAAGTGATAATGGGCCAAATCTAGGTCAATGTTCTAGTTTCTATATAAAATTTTATTACGGTGAAAGCCATATCGACGATATTGCTGCCTGATAGCTCTCCTCCAGTACCCTTGTGGTGCGTCAAACACTAGTTCTCAGGGCTAGGAGACCTTCTGCGAAAGTTTATCATTCACTTGCTGAACGAAATGGCCTTACTAAAAATTGTGTTTTAGTGGCCAAAATCCTTTCTATCCACTAGCTCAAGGGGTCACCCATTCCTATGAAGACATCCTACATTCTTGCAGTCCTTAGTAGAGGCAACAATCCCTTGGGAAGTCATGCCCCTTGGGAAGCGGATCTTGGTAGCCCCAAGAAGTGAGTGCACTGTAAGGGGGAGCCTGTGGTGCCAAGATCCTAGGTTGTCCACTCTAGATAAGCATGGCTAAACTTTGGTTCAAGTAGGAATTCAGTGGATACAGTCCTAAAAGCCTAAGTTGTGGTGTGTTTGTTAACTTTTTACAACAATTATTCTTGTCTTAATGTGTCTTGCATTTGTGCAAAACATAATTACGATAAAAGCCAAACTTTTAAATTTACACCTTGGATATCATTTGAACTTGTCAAAACATCACACATTTCCAAAACATTTCAACCTTATCAAACTTTTCAAACATTGGTTCAACACACTCAAACCTTGGAAAACATGACAACTTGTGCTCTTAAACGTGCTTGGAAAAATGTAGATCTCACACTTTCATAGACTTCACTCACATTCTCCCTAGTATAGGCCTCATTCATGCATTATATAGACTTAATATTTCACCTTTTAGTTCTCATTTAGTATCTATTACCTTTCATATTGCATCCATTTAGGTTCAATTTATTTTCCTTAGTTTTTGCATTCCCATCTCAAAATCAACACTTTGCATTCACCACCTTGCATCCTTGCATACCTATTCATCATATTGACCACTTTATCCATCATTATAAGTGTCCTAACCATAATTTTGAGCATTCATACTAGCCCTAACATTGTCCTCTACTATTTACCTCCCTGTGACATCAATCCTGAAACAATAGCTCCCAAAATTGCCTCAATTTCAGCCCAGTTTACGAACTGCACCCAGAAACTACCAACTGGACCCAACTGGGCCCCAACTACATAATTGATGTATTTTTCACTATTTGGGTGCACTTTGTGGTCCTAAGATCCAATTTTTGGTTCCTGATAACATTTTGGGGCTTCAACAGTGTCCTTTGGTACTTAGTTAGCTCCCCTTGCACTAGCTTGCCCAGATCTGCATTCTACATCACCTTCACTTAAGACATCATTATATATGTCATAACATTCATTTTTCATCTCCCAACCCATCCTAACATCAACCCCAACATCTTATCTTCCTGGCATGTCAGTTTGGTAACCATACCCTTCAAAATCAGCAAACATTCTTCCTAGCATACCAACTGTGCCTAGAAACTACCAACTGCACCCAAACTGGCTCCAAGTGCATCAATGAAATATTTGGTACTATTAGTGCCCACTTGATAGTTCTAGGTCACACTTGGGTACCTACATGACCATTTTGGGCCTCCGAACTACACTTTAGGACCTCAAAACTGCATCTAGGAGCCTCTAGACCTCCCTGTTCTACACTTGACCCAAAACCGTATCTTGCACCCAAAATCCACTTTTGCATCATAGGCATTGTCCATATCACATATCTGATCAACATCACCAGCATTTTGAGTCCTCTAAACCTCATTTTGAACCTCCAAAACCTTTGAATTTAGTCAAAATCTAAACAAAGTACGAGTCTTAGAGTATCTCCTAGTGTTGACGGATAATGGATCTTGACTAGTCTTTTTATATTTTCTTATCATTTTATTTGGTCAATATTTGTCTATGTCTTGATCGATTTGACCTTTTCATCTTTTATCAATTTGATCTTTTCATCTTTTATTAGTTTTTGGTCAAGATCCAAAGTCCTTTATCACAAGGTTAAACTCCTAGACAAAATACTTTCTGAAAGGTTTTACCTAAGTTCAAAACTTTCCATATACCCTTGTCATAGCATAATCATATCCCTAGCATCTCCAAATGTCATTTTGACTTACCCTAGTGGTATATCCCCTTCATATTGCATTGATCAAAATCGTTAGCATCATTTTCACTACCAAAACCTATCAAATTGTCCATCAACCAATTTGCCTTCTTGAGCATTTACCCTAATTTTGCATGTCCCAAATGTCATTATGAACCCTAGAAAACCATCCTTTGCATAGTCTACCTTTCATACACCTACCTTTAGTATCATTACCAAGTCCAAAACATAACCCTAATTTTCATTTTGCATACCTTAGAGTCATTTTCATCCCCTCTAGTCAAACTTCAAAACATCACCTTGCATTTGCATTTGCATAACATCCCTAGGACATTTGCATTTTGCACATCAAAACCATAATTCATTTAGCATTTCCTCACATTGCATAACATTCCTAAACACTTAAAAATCCAAAAAAAAAAAACACTCACATCTTGCATACCCACCACTCTAAATCACCCAAAACACTCAAAAATTCTATTGCATTTGCACTCTTAGGTATCATGCCAGCACTTACTAGGACACAATCAGCTCAGAGACCCGAAGAACTCTGTCAACCTTTATTTTCTATGGCACAAGCACAACCAAAACCTCATCCAAGACAAAGAAAGAGCAAGAAAATCCAATAAACCTTTGACAAAGACCAAATCAAGGCATCACAACCATTACTAGCAGACCCCTTGAACATGTATCTGCAAGATAAACATAATCAAGCTATGGCACAACAAACCTTGAACAATGCACCTATCATGATATTTCCTCCAAACACTTCCCCCACACATGGGATGGTTTAGTGGAGTCTTGACTTTGAACCTATATTTGTGCCAATGCCACCAGGAGGAGGAAGTGTACCAACCTCACCTGAAGACGAACAATCACATTCCTTTGAATTCAACCAACCTAACAAATCAAAAATACAACAAGGTACTATAGACCTAAGTGATGAATCTGACACTTATTACAGCATCACTGATGAAGAAATGGCTAGGGCATGTCAAGACAAAAGTTTTTGCAAGAATTTCAAATGTTTGGCAGCCCAATAAATTGTCAAATTTAACCCAAACTTGGAAGGTCCTAAGTCCAAAAATCAAACCAACACAACAATTGAAAACATCCAAGCCATGATAAATTTTGACTTAGACAAGGGAAAAAAACCTTTGGAGTTTTCAAATGCAATAATGACACCTATAAGGTCCCATCAAGAGTCAACTATCAAAATCCTCCAAAGTACATTTGAACACATCAATGTTAATCCCTTGTTTGATGAAATACCACCAATCACTAAACACCCCAAAAGGACATTAAGACTTGATTTTAGGCACATGATGCAACAAAAAGATGCACCTAAAGGGACTTGTGCTCTAGGAATGCCAAACATACCTTCTTTGGAGGAAAATAAACAAAGTACACCTTTGCTCCTAATTTTACCAAGTGCTAGGACATCAAACACTATAGAACCTCTCACAAGTACATGTGAAACATCAAGTGCAACCATCCCTATGGACATACAAAGGAAAATTCTTATTGACATTACACCCATTCCCAATAGAAATGCATCTCATAGTCAAGTCAATATGATGTTGCAAGCAAGAAGATCTAAAACACAAAGGTACCAAAACAACAATACAAACATGATGTTCAATTCTCAAGGACTTAGTCAACCCCCACAACAACAACAACCTACAATGGTACAAGGACTCAAAACTTCCAAGGCACAATCAAGTCTACATCCACTTGACACACATCCTACATATAAACAACAACATCAAACACAATGACAACAACCACAAGTGGGGCAAACATCAAACATTCCTAACACGCAATCCCATGTGAACCCACTTGAACTACATAAAATTTATCAACACCAATTTCAGCAGCAATTCCAACAACAACAAATGATGTTTGCTAAACAACAAGAGCAACTCAAGCAACAAATGGAATACCAAAGATGCTTTGAGCAACAAATCACATACCAACAACATTTGTTACAACAATAACATGTGCCCCAACAACCTCAACAAATACCTCTACAACAACAAGCACACACATGGTCTCACATACAACCAATAGAGGTATCCCAACAATAACCACAACACATGGCACAAAAACAACACATGGTACAAAAATTGCAGTCAATCCCACAACAAGTGCCACATCAAATACCACAATAAGTACCCCAACAACAAGGACCTTTATTTCTTCAAGGTGCCAACATACCTCCACCACCTAGAGACACTTCATCAGATTCATTAGACACAGAAATGTTAGAATCAAGTAGACATAGTTCTCACCATAGGAAACGGTCTACTCACAGACACAAAAGACTTGAAGGAAAGACCATCATGCAAAGCCCCAATGAAGAAATATTACAACAATTCAAAAAACTTTACAAACAAGTCGAGGCATTGGGAGTCCAAAAGAAACAGGCTCTATATATAGAAAGGGACCTACATCCTAATCCATTTGATAAAAGTTTGTATATGCCTCCATTCCCAAAACACGTTGAGGCTCCAAGGTTTGAAAACTATAGAGGAAAAGGAAACCCTATTGATCACATCTGAGAATTTTGTGTTTCATTTACCAAACTCAGTGATGAGCCCACTTACCTTATGAGATTGTTCCATCATTCTCTAGGTGGGCTTGCACTTGAATGGTACTCCAAACTTCCTGGTAATATCAAATCTTGGTCAGAGCTAGCAGACAAGTTTATCTCCCACTTTACCTTTAACATCACAAATGAGGTGACACTTTCTAATATGTGCTTAACTAAATAAAAGATAGGAGAATCATTCATCACATTCTTACTGTGTTGGAGAAGCTTAGTTAGTCAATGCTCACTAGACATTCCGAAAGAAAAACAAGTAAACTTGTGCATTGAAAACTTATTCCCGAACTTAATGTATGAACTCAAAATCAAGAGTCCAAGCGCCATTTCTAAACTAATGAAAAAAGGAGCTAGTATTGAAGATGCTCTTATCTGTAAGGGAATCCTCAAGATAAACAAAGGAAACACAAACACCAACTCATCTAATGACAAGGAAAAATTTTTCTCCAAAAATAAGAATGTGACTAATGATGGCATTGTGGATGCTCGAACAATTAGCACAACACAACCTCAATTGACTTTGAAAGGCACAATCCCTAGAAATTCACAAACTCCTAATCAAACAACACCTCAACAATAGAAAACTAAGACTTCCACACAAGACAAAAGAAATCCTAGAACCAAGGATAGAAAATTCACGCCATTGGGAATACCACTTGAGACTGCATTACAACAGTTACTGAGTAATAACTTCCTGCAGCTACCCCCAATCAAAGATGAACCACTAACTAAAGAAAATTGGTGGAATGACAAAAAGTATTGTGATTACCATCATACCAAAGGACACAAGACTTCATTGTGCTTCCAATTGAAACATGCAATACGAGACCTTATTGATGATGGTGTCATCACAATTGATCCATCACTATTAGCATCCAACTCTGATCATACTATTTTCAAAGATCCTTAGGGCAATCATGACAAAGAGAAACCCTCAAGTTCAAACTCAAACTCACAAGGTAATTTGAATTACACATGCACCGGCTATGACTACACCATCAATTGCTTTAATGAGTCTGAATTTCACATATCCACATTCACATTGAAGGTTGAAGACCCTCATTGTGCTATCATTACATGTCGTAGCAAGATCACCCTACCTGGAGCCCCATCTAGACCTACTGCTTCTACTAGACCTACACCCTCATGTAGACCTACTACTCCTACTTCATTTGATTATAGCCTTGTTGAACAACTTGGAAAAACCCTTGCACAAATATCCATTTTGGACTTCTTGCGTGCATCCCCCCAACACCAAAAGATCTTGGAGCAAGCCCTGAAAGAGTCAATAGTCCCAGATAACATGGATGTTGTCAGTTCCAAGCCATGGTTGGGAACCTATCTATGTCACAGCATATCATCTTTTCCCCTCGAGATATTCCTAAGGACAAACCTAACCATACTGATCCCCTTTATCTCGAAGTCTTCATCCATAATGCCAAAGTCAGATGTGTCTTAATAGATGGAGGAGTAGGACTAAACATCTGTACTCTTAAAGTTGTCAACAGTTTGGGTTATTCTGAAGATGATGTGAATCCGTCTCAAAGAATCAAAATAAAATCTTATGATGATGGTGAACGCTTCTCTAGGGGCATCATCACACTACCTATCAGAGTTGGTCCAGCTACTGAAGACACATTGTTCCATGTCCTAGACATCGAAATGAATTGCAACATGATACTAGGATGCACTTGGCTTCATGCTATGAAAGCAGTCCCTTCTACATATCATCAATGTTTGAAGTTTTCCTATCACAACATAGAGGTTACCATCCTCAATAATCCAGATCCTTTCCAGTTTTGTGCTAATCTAAGAGATGCTACTCCATTCCAAATCCCAACAAACAATGAAGCACAACCCACAAATCCTTGTAAGTATGTGGATGCTGATATACTACTCAGTAAAGCCAAGGGAAAGATGAAGATTGAAGACAATGGGTGTGGAGAGCACTTTATGTCTCAAGTCTCTCACATTAGGGAGTCACCACTTTCTCCCATCAGTACAAAGAATTATACTTCTATCAATGAGAATACATCTGTATGTATTGAGAAAGAAAAAGTAGAATGAGAACCCACTTTGATACCTCCTAGCAAGTATGGACTTGGGTTTACTATCATGCAAAAAAAAGGCTATGATGACTACAGTGGTCTTGGATCTCAGAAACAAGGAATCATTAAACCTATCACTACAGAAGGATGACCTCCTAGTTTGGGGCTTGGATTTAAACCATTATGAATAGGTCCTCCTAGTACCATGGTACCTACAAGTAAGACTATGGATGTTTTTAATGATGAAAAGATGCCTGAGGATATCCCACTTGAAACCAACAATCCTCTAGCTTATGAGCATAACCCCAATGACCTAGTTGAATCAGATACCCATATATCTACCTTCAACCAAAGCCCATTCCATAATGATGATGACATCCCCTCAAGTTATCCTAAACCTTTAGATTGGGACCAACGTGGACCACCAATTTTTGATCAATTCAATGATGATGACACTGTCATAATAGACTTTGAAGGTATTATGACTAAAGATCATAAAGAAGTAGTTTCTCCTAAAGAGAACACAATGGCATATTTTGGGGAGCCAACTCCACTTTCTAGTTACAAAGAAAAAAGAGAAAAAGATAAAAAGCATAGGTCTCTTGGTAAAAACCGAAAGGCACCATTAGACCATAAAAAATCAAAAGCTAAGAAGCTCCCAAGGATACAAAATGAAAAATATGATGTCATGAATATTAGTGTTCCAGTGTTCAACATGCCACAAAGTCTTTTGGAGCTCTCTCAATCAGCATTCATGCGGAAGGTCATTGGTCTCAAACCTCCCAACCCTCCCTTATATCCCTTTGTTTATCCCCCAATCCAGCTACCTAATTTTTCCTATAAACAAAATCAGTCCTCTATCCAACAAGCCTTTGCTTATGTCATCATCAGTGACATCCCACATGACATCACTATTGACCCAATTATCCTTAGATGCCTTGATTCACAAGAGATAGACATTGTCTTACATATGGTACACGATGGTATCTCTCGAGGCCTTTCTAGTGGTTTGATTTTAGCTATAGACTTGGAACAAATCCTCCATAGTTATGGTCAATCATGGATCTAGAGCTCATCAGCTAGCTGCACCAACAAAAGATATCTTCTTAGCACTTGTCAGTGACATTCTTGACTTCATCTAAAAGTCCTTAAAAAAATAACAAAAAAATTGAAAAATGTCATGAAAAAAAGAAAAGAAAGAAAAAAAAAAAGGATGCCTTGATGAAAACCTAGCAAATAGGCATTTTGGCACTAAAATTTGAGTCAAGAGAAAAATTTCGTCCAAAAGTGAAAACTTGGCAAATAGGCACTTTGGGAAAGTACCATGGTGAAAACATGGCAAATTGGTGCCATGTGTAATAATTTATTGCTCCTCCATCTATCAGGATTCCATCTGGTCTTTTCCACCTCTATCATTCCTTGATAATATCCTTCATATTGCAAGACATCCTTGGTTCCTTATCATGGCTCACAAATTGGTTAATGTCCTTCATTAACTTGCTTAAGCATCACCAGTCTACACACACACTTTGTCATTAGCCTTTGTACATAATTTTCATCTTGTTTGGGGGCATATTACCTACATGGTGATGCAGAGCCAGACCTTGGAAAACTCAGGAGGAATCAGTCACTCAATTGAGTTGCTTCAAGGGTCATCTACAACCTTCAGGATCACACACAATATATTATAACCACCCATTGTGATTTGAACCAATTGTTCTTATCATTATTATTATTATGAAAAAACAACTAGATATACCTTAGACTCAACTCATAAGACTCCTATAACCATCCACTAGATTCAAAACTTTGAAAATAAATCCCCCCAAAAATTTCTTCTTGCTGCCTCTGGATAGACCTGCACTCATACATGAATAACTTTCAAACCAGAAAAGATTTACTCAATCCAATCACTAAGATTTGGTGCAACTAGGTTCCAAACAACATATAATTTTTTTAGAGAAATCCAACAGTTCAAACCTGAGATATTGACCACGCATCAGAGTACATTTTTCTGCAAAACATTGCTTCTTGTTGTCTCTAGATAGACCTATGAACAGACATATATAACTTTTAAACTAGACAATATTTTCTCAATCCAACCATTGAAATTTTGTGTAACTAGGCTTCAAACAAGATATAAAAATTTGTGAGAAATCTAACAGTTCAAACCAAAGATATTGACCCCACATCAAAGTACATTTTTCTACAAAACATTGCTTCTTGTTGTCTCTAGATAGACCTCTGAACAGACATGTATAACTTTTGAATTAGATCAAAAATCTTCAATCTCTCTAGTGAAGATGGGCATAATTAGGCCTTTAATAACATATCCAAAGCTCATGAAAATCCAATAGTGCATTTGGGAGATATTACCCATGTACTGAGACTAATTTTCTGCAAACATACCGAATTTGACCCAAAACTAAAA
Source organism: Cupressus sempervirens (assembly GCA_028749045.1). Lineage (NCBI taxonomy): Eukaryota > Viridiplantae > Streptophyta > Pinopsida > Cupressales > Cupressaceae > Cupressus > Cupressus sempervirens. The sequence continues at coordinate 703,613,447 of CM053793.1, forward strand.
CTTTTTAATCTTCTACAAACTATCAACTTGTTCCCAGTGAGAAGATAAGAAAAATTTGTTCCAAAATCAGACCATCAAAAACTTCCACAAAGTCAAAATAAAAAAACATTCCATATCTCTCCAAATTCAATTCGTGTCTTACATAGCCGACTGGCTCTCTTTAAAACTGACTCTCTTTTCCTAATTAAAGGATGTGAAATGTTTTCTTCTTATTTTAGAAAAGAAGAATGTCTTCTATCCAAAAAAAGGATAAGAATTTGAAATTTTTTTTCTACCAATATTAGACAGTCATTTTCTAAGTCAGGAATATTCAAAAAACTGCCTACTACCTATTATTGGATTCTAAAAATCATTAAACACTCCACCTATGAACTAAAAAAAAATTATTCTAATTTAAGATCCACACACCTAGTCCTAGGTGGCTATATCTGGAGAGCTTATCGAACTGCTACTCTAGGTATGCCACCACATGTAGGATGTTATTACAAACTTCAAAAACTAAAAGCATTTATAACATAACTTTAAATTTCCTATTACATTTTCAACAATGTTGCCTCCTGTAGCATTTCTCTTCTCTGCCACTGCAGCATACTCCCCTATAGAATGAATCTCAAGTCCTCTTGAGATGATGTGTTGTAGAAATGAATCTCATTCTTCTTTCTAACTTTCTAGTTTCTTTGAACTAGGATGAGCATATCTACAAGAAAAACAAAAATAATATCCAACTTCTCCACCTTGTAGCTTTGATTCTTTAATGCTGTAAATGTCACAAAAAATTCTCCAGCATGATTCACTATACATGAAATCTGCATCCCTGCATAAACATTATTAGAAGAAAACATATAATTAGCATTAAGATTATTTGAGTTCTCTTTTTGAATATGAGCTTCCTTATACACCATGTAATGTGCATCATATCTATCTTCATCAATAGTAACCATAAACTTATCTGCTTCTTGACTATCAACTAGTTTCACATCTTGAATCTTAAGAATCGTATTTATCTCTTCTTCCTTTATTAAACATTTATCCTCATCTTGATCTTCTGTAGTAATCTCACTTTCAAATATCTCTTTCTTATTACAACTTTTCTCAAGAACAATAATAGTATTGCACTCTTTCCTTTCTTCTTCAAGCTAAGTTTCTGTACTACCGCCATGCCTTTTCCATTCTCCCACAATGGCTACAAATATTTCTCATAAATTAGATTCTTCTTTAGAACTTGCTGTTACACATTCCTTAGCTTCATCTTCATGCCATTCCTCTTGACATTTTTCTTCATTATGCGTATTTAAGGCTTCATTAGTTGCCTCCAAAATATTTTCCATAGGAGTACCTTCCAACATTGTACTCTTCTCTATTTTCAAAGGACATGTTACTATTCCAACCACAAATTGTTCACACTCAAATCCCATAGGACTTGTCTCATTACTGCTCTCACCAATAGTTACTTGCTGCACTTCTTCTTTCTGCATTTTATTTTCTCTCAACTTAGCTTCATTCTCTTCAAGTTTCCTTCTCAAACTTTTTATTTCCTCTTCTATCTTGCTTACCTCTTCTCTTTGTTTTCTCATTCCTTCTTCCTCTCTTTTCTTCTTTTCTATCACTTCCACCTTCAAGTTTGAAGACTCCATCTCTAAATTTTCTTCCTCAGTCTGATTTTCAGCATCATTCTGTAATTTATCTTTGAGTACCAAAACTAGTGCAAAGAGTGGGCTCTTCTTTCCTTTCACCTCTTTCAATAATTCTTTCTTACCCATCACCATAACTTTGGCTTCTGCGGCTTTTGATTCTTCTTGACTTGGCTCAACTAAAGGTATCAGTTCAATGACCTTTCCATTCTTTGTAATGGTATACGTATTCTTCACTCCATCATGATGTGCCTTGAGATCATATTGCCAGGGTCTGCCAAAAAGTAAATGGCATGCATCCATATTAACAATATCAAACAATAATCTATCCTTATAGGCTCTTCGACTATAGTATGTTGCCCGTTATTTAACCAATATATTTTGTAAGGATACGGGTGTTGTATTCTTGGTAGCTTTAACTTTTCCACCATTTCAAGAGACACAAAATTTTCTATAGAACCAGAGTCTACTAGCACCTTACAAACTTTTCCTCTAGATTTACAGGTAGTTCTGAAAATGGACTTCCTTTGTGGTGGTTCTTCTTTGATAGGCATTTTCAACAGTGTTCTTCTCATCATAAGTGCTTCCCCCTTTTTTGGATAACTGTAACTTTCTAAATTTTCTTGTAAATTAGCTTCTTGTGCCAGGTGTATTCTCTTTTCTCCATGAGTACTAGAGCTTGCTTTTGCTAGACATTTGTGTGCCATATGACCTTCCTGATTACAGTTGTAGCATCTTATTGGTCCATTTTTCCTTCCTAGTGATCTTCCTCTAAAATTTGGCCTTCTACCTGTGAAACTTCCTTTGAAATTATCAAACTTATTATCTTCATTATGCATCTCTGTTTGTGGCTGAAAATTTGGACTCCTTTCGCTAAATGTACCTCTTCCTCTAAATAGTTTTCTTCCTTTGCCTCTATTATTATTTTCTTGTCTTCTTTTGATTTTCTCTTCCACCTTCAAAGCTAGCTGATAGCACTTAGCTACGGTGTTAGGACTCAGCAACTGCAACTCTTCTTGTATGTTCATCCTCAAACTATTTAGGTATCTTGCTACCTTGATACTCTCGGGTTCTACAAATTTTGACCTTAGACTTAACTTCTGAAATTCTTCTGTATAAGTACAGACATCCATATCCCTTTGTCTGAGATTCTGCCTTTTTTGATGCAACTGTACCTCATAGTCTTCAAGGAGATACATCTCTCTTATCATTGGCACCATCTTCTTCCATGAACAAATTTTTCTTTTATCCTCCTTTACCCTTTCTTCTTGCACAAAATTCCACCATGTAAGGGCTGCTCCCTTCATTCTAGACTTAGCCAACTTAACTTGCTGCAACTCTAAAACTTTCTCACATTCAAAATGATTCTCTAAGGCTTCAATCCATTCCAACACTAATTCAGCATCAATCTTTCCTATAAACATAGGTAACTCCACAGGTTTTCCTCCCAAAGCCTTTAAAGCTTTAAAAAATGGCTTCTCGTTCTCGAATATTCTATCTTCTTCACTGTCGGGTACTTCTTCCTCTTTTTCCATTTATTCTTTCATTTCTTTCTTCTCAACTACATTCTGCATATATTCCAACTTACTGGCTAGTTCTACCACTATCCCCTTCAACTCCCTATTCTCTTTCTGGATAAGTTCTTCTTGCTCTTCGACTTTCTTCGCTAACTCTGCATTGGTCACCATCTTGCTTGACCCTATTGAGGAATCTTGATCAGGGGCATTCAACATATAACTTCACAACCTGAAACTCTCAGGATCTGATACCAAAAATGATGCAGAGCCACACCTTGGAAAACTCAGGAGGAATCAGTCACTCAACTGAGTTGCTTCAAGGGGCATCTACAACCTTCAGGATCACACACGATATATTATAACCACCCATTGTGATTTGAACCAATTGTTCTTATCATTATTATTATTATGAAAACACAACCAGAGATACCTTAGACTCAACTCATAAGACTCCTATAACCATCCACTAGATTCAAAACTTTGAAAATAAATCCCCCAAAAAATTTCTTTTTGCTGCCTCCGGATAGACCTGCACTCATACATGAATAACTTTCAAACCAAAAACTATATACTCAATCCGACCATTTTGATTTGGTGTAACTAGGTTTCAAACAACATATAAAATTTTTAGATAAATTCAACTATTCAAACTTGAGATATTGACCACGCATCAGAGTACATTTTTCTGAAAACATTTCTTCTTGCTGTCTCTAGATAGACCCATGAACAGACATGTATAACTTTTGAACCAGACAATATTTTTTCAATCCAACTATTGATATTTTGTGTAACTAAGTTTCAAACAACATATAAAAATTTGAGAGAAATCCAATAGTTTAAACCTGAGATATTGACCCCACATAAGAGTACATTTTTCTGCAAAACATTGCTCCTTGCTGTCTCTAGATAGACCTGTGAATAGACATGTATAACTTTTGAACCAGATCAAAAATATTCAATCTCTCTAGTGAGGATGGGCATAATTAGGTCGATAATAACATATCCAAATTTCATGAAAATCCAACGGTGCATTTGGGAGATATTACCCGTGCACTGAGACTAATTTTCTATAAACATACCAAATTCGACCCAAAACTAAAACTTTTTAATCTTCTACAAACTATCAATTTTTTCCTAGTGAGAAGATAAGAAAAATCTGTTCCAAACTCAGACCATCAAAAACTTGCACAAAGACAAAATGAAAAAACATTCCATATCTCTCCAAATTTGATTTGTGTCTTACATAGCCGACTGGCTCTCTTTAAAATTGACTCTCTTTTTCCTAATTAAAGGATGTGAAACATTTTCTTCTTATTTTAGAAAAGAAGAATGTCTTCTATCCAAAAAAAGGATAAGAATCTAAAACCTTTTTTCTACCAATATTAGACAGTCATTTTCTAAGCCAGGAATATTCAAAAAACTGCCTACTACCTATTATTGGATTCTAAAAATCATTAAACACTCTACCTATGAACTAAAAAAAAACTATTCTAATTTAAGATCCACACACCTGGTCCTAGGTGGCTATATCTGGAGAGCTTATCAAACTGCTACTCTAGGTATGCCACCACATGTAGGATGTTATTACAAACTTCAAAAACTAAAAGCATTTAAAACATAACATTAAATTTCCTATTACATTTTCAACAATGTTGCCTCCTATAGTGTTTCTCTTCTCTGCCACTGTAGCACATGGTGCATAAGTTTGAATTTTAACTAGGGGCATATCCCTAGGTGCCTTTTATCCATTTGATCTATTGCATAATGGACTGGAGCTAACACTTGTATATGCTTATACGATCCTGAAAAAATCCCTAAAAATCATAAAATGTCTTGAGAAAATCTATAAAAATCACATAATGTCTTGAAAAAAAAATCTTTAAAAATTCAAATACAATCCTGAAAAAAATCACTAAAAATCACATAATATCCTTAAAAAATCCTTAAAAATTCAAATATGATCCTGAAAAAATCCCTAAAAATCACATAAAGTCTTGAAAAAATCCTTAAAAAATTCAAATACGATACTGAAAAAAATCACTAAAAATCATAAAATGTCCTGAAAAAACCCTAAAAATCATAAAATGTCTTGAAGAAACTAGTCACGCAAAAAAATCAAATATCCCCACTGTAGACGCTCAAAAATGGTTCGCATCTACGGTTTCATCACTTCTTCATACTAATTTGTCCCATTTTCTCATTCTAATAACTTTGATCTTTTGGCTAGATTGACCATATTTCGTCATTTGTATCCCCTTTCACATAAATTTCATATCAACTCGAAATCATATGAAATCAACTTGGAATCACCTCAAATCAACTCGGAATCATATCAAATCAACTCAAAATCATATCAAATCAACTCGAAATCACCCCAAATCAACTCGAAATCACTCAAAATTGGTCCTAATCAACCCAAAATGTATCAAACATCTCAAATCAATCATCATTTATCCACTCCTAGCCATTGTTGTGGCTTTAAGTGCCTTGGAAACCTATCAACTTATCAATCTTATCAATCTAACCTTAGTACTGTCATGGCTCTCAGTGCTAGGTCAAAATATCATTCATGTCATTCAATCTTTGATGTTGTTGAGGCATTCAATGTTAGATCATGTCATCATCAACCATTTTAATAGTATTGACAATGTCTGTCAGTGTTATTATGATCGAACCTTATCAATCAATTTCAATCCTGTACCATTTACAATGTCGGTTAAATGTTACATATCAATTTATTCATGCCATGTGTCCTTGGCATGTTATCAATTTTGATCTATCAATTAATTTGACCATGGTTTTGGTCTACCTTTTCATCATCTTATTCAATATCCATCATCGTCACATTTTCATCAAAGGATAGGGTCGCATTCATTTAATCAATTTGGCCAATCATCTGCTAATTTTCTCTATAGGATTAAATAACCCATAATTTAATCCTATTCCTTCTAATTATTCTTCCCAATTATCATCCTCAATTAATTAATTTTATTAATTAATTGATTCATTATCTGCAAACCATGGAAATTCTTAATTTCCTAAGTTCCATTTTTCATCGTTAAATCCATTTTCTACTAATTCTTATTTTGTGTAATAAGAGGATTTTTAATTCAAATATTCCATAAAATATTGTGTCATCATGACACTTGGATGTGACACCTCGTGGATCCTCCTTTGACACTTGGTTGAGATTTGTCATAATCAAATATTATTACCTCTTATGCCTATCCCTATTTGGCTTATTCATCATAGTTTCTTGGCTTTAAGTGGGTTGAGGAATCTTATGACGTGTCATAGATTCTCTTCCAAATTTGACTCTAATGTGTCATAGAATATTACTTTTGGCATATTCTATCATATGCGTCATAGGAATCTCTTCCCACATTGCATTTTTGTGGGTGATAAATCCAATTCTCTCACCCTACATGAAAATTAAAAAATGGACACCCTTCCTCTCATTTCAGATCTGAATGCTTAAGTTTTGAAAGTCCAAATCTTTGAATCTTTGAGTCTCTACTTCTTTGCATGTTGCATTCTCTCTCACATAAAATCACACTTCAAGTATTATCATGACATTATCCACATCATAGGCTTTGGCTTCAACCTTGTGTGCACTATAGGTGAATTGGATCTACAATCATTGGAGAAGAAAGAAGAACATGGGAGCTACAAATGAAAAAGGGGGTTTCTATTGCTTTCTTAATTAGTTTGGCTTTCATGGTAGACTAGTGGGTGCTAATATATGTTGATTGAGTTTTGTGATTTTCTCATAGTATGTTATGCATTTAACCCATTTTTTTGGTCCTACATTTGGTGAACCCGACGTGTACATGCATATCTAACTTGGGTTTTCTTGTTTTGTGCTTGTAGGTGCAAGGAAGGAGCTCCCTTGGAAGGGTATAACGATTATCTTCTCTTCCTTTTCACAGCTAGATTAATTAGGGGGTCTAGTAAAATGATTATATGCTTTTTTTTCATGCATTTTGTTAGGTTTCTATCCTAGGGCACACTCTGCTCTGTTAGGGCACACTTGGGACCCCTAGGAGCAGTTTTAGGAGCCCAAAAACCTCTTTCTGTTATTTCCAACTTACCAATTGCACCCATCTGGGCCCCAACTACATCATTGGTGTAGTTTTCACTGTTTGAGCGCACTTGGGAGTGTAGTTTTGAAAATTTTAGTTTCTGGGTGTTGACTAGGCACCTATTTCCCCACACCCTGCACCTGACTTCCCAACTGCACCCTAAAACTACCAACTACACCCAACTGGGCCCCAACTATGTCATTGATGTAGTCTACACTATCTGGGTGCACTTGGGGATTTTCAGAGCCATTTTGGCCTTCTAGGGAGCAATTTTCATTGTCGGAGCACACCTAGGTTCACAGTAAGCACATGCATCAATCAAAATCTGCATTTCAGGTTCCTCTCACTCTCTAGGACAAATATTAGATGGTTTTTGTGTTATTGATGGTCTATTTGCAGCATGTGGCAATCGTGGGATGAAGACATGATCATAAACTACTAATGCTTTGTTTGCAAGACATTGTCAAAGACTTTGTGTGTCTTTCAAAACTATGTGTGTGGATTTCCTACATTAGATAACATTTTGTTTGGTGCTTAAAAAGAACCTTTTTCTTTTCTTCCTAGCATGTCTATGGTGTTAGATCCCTAGGAGTTGCATTGGACGTATCCTCTCCCCTTTCCATTTGTGGATCTTGGGTGTAAGAGAAATTCGTGTAACTTCTATAGGAGGCGTGCCTTGGACCAAGATACTTGATATTGGGTATGCCAGGGGACAACCTCAGAGCAGTAATAGGCCAAAGCCAGGTCAACATTCTAGCCACTATATAAAATTTGATTACGGTGAAAGCTATGTCGGCAGTATTGCTGCGTGATAGCTCTCCTCTAGTACCCTTGTGGTGCGTCAAACCCCAGTTCTCAAGGCTGGGAGACCTTCTGCAGAAGTTTACCATTAACTTGTTGAACGGAATGCCCTTACTAAAAACCATGTTTTAGTGGCCAAAATCCTTTCTATCCATTGGCTCAAGGGGTCACCCATGCTCGTGAAGACATCCTACATTCTCATGGTCCTTAGTAGAGGCAATAGTTAATTGGGAAGTCATGCCTCTTGGGAAGTGGATCTTGGTAGCCCCGAGAAGTGAGTGCATTGTAAGGGGGAGCCTATGGTGCCAAGATCCTAGGTTGTTCACTCTGGATAAGCACAATTGAACTTTGGTTCAAGTAGGAATTCAGTGGATACAGTCCTAAAAGCCTAGGTTGTGGTGTGCTTGTTAACTTTTTACAACAGCTATTCTTGTCTTAATGTGTCTTGCGTGTGTGTAAAACATAATCAAGATAAAAGCCAAACTGTTAAATTTACACCTCAGATATCATTTGAACTTGTCAAAACCTCACACATTGCCAAAACATTTCAACCTTTATAAAACTTTTCAAACATTGATTCAACACACTCGAACCTTGGAAAACATGGCGACTTGTGCTCTTAAATGTGCTTGGCAAAATGTAGATCTCACACTTGCATAGATTTCACTTGCATTCACCCTAGTCAAAGATTCACTCTTACATCATATAGACTTCATATTGCACCTTTTAGTCCTCATTTAGTATCTATTACTTTTCATATTACATCCATTTAGGTTCAATTTTACTTTCCTTAGTTTTTTGCATTCCCATATCAAAATCAACACTTTGCATTCACCACCTTGCATCCTTGCATACCTATTCATCATATTGACCACTTTATCCATCATTTTAGGTGTCCTAATCATCATTTTGAGCAACCAAACTAGCCCTAACATTGTCCTCTACCATTTAGCTCTCTGTGACATCAATCCTGAAACCATAGCTTCCAAAATTGCCTCAGTTTCAGCCCAGCTTACCAACTGCACCCAGAAACTACCAATTACACCCAACTAGGCCCCAAATACATCATTGACATAGTCTACACTATTTGGGCACACTTGGTGGTCCTGAGATCCAGTTTTGGGTTCCAGATAATATTTTAGGGCTTCAATAGTGTCCTTAGGTACCTGGTTAGCTCCCCTTGCACTACCTTGCCTAGATCTGCATTCTATAGCACCTAATCATCATCACCTTCACTTAAGACATCATTCTATATTTCATAACCTTAATTTTTCATCTCCCAACCTATCCTAACATCAACCCCAACATCTTAGCTTCCTAGCATATCAGTTTGGCATCCATACCTCTCAGAATCAGCAAACCTTCATTCTGACTTACCAACTGCGCATAGAAACTACCAACTGCACCCAAACTGACTCCAAGTGCATAAATGAATTATTTTGTACTGTTAGGGTGAACTTTGAATTTTTAGGGTGCACTTGGGTACATGCATGACCATTTTGGGCCTTCGAACTGCACTTTAGGACCCTAAAACGGCATCTAGGAGCCTCTGCACCTACCCATTCTGCACTTGACCCAAAATCGTATCCTACACCCAAAATCCCCTTTTCCATCATATGAATTGTCTATATCACATATATTTTCAGCATCACCATCATTTTGAGTCCTCAAAATGTCATTTTGAACCCCCAAAACCCTTGAATTTAGTCAAAAATCTAAACAAAGTATAAGTCTTAGAGTATCTCCTAGTGTTGACGGATAATGGATCTTGACTAATATTTTTACCTCTTTGCTTATTATTTTCTTTGGTCAAAATCTATCTATGTCTTGATATATTTGACCTTTTCATCTTTTATCAATTTTATCTTTTCATCTTTTATTAGTTTTTGGTCAAGATCCAAAGTCCTTTATCACAAGGTTAAACTCCTAGACAAAATACCTTCTAAAAGGTTTTACCTAATTTCAAAACTTTCCATATACCCTTGTCATAGCATAATCATATCACTAGCATCCCCAAACATCATTTTGACTTACCCTAGTGGTATATCCCCTTCATATTGCATTGATCAAAATCCTTAGCATCATTTTCACTACCAAACCCAATGAAATTGTCCATCAACCAAAATGCCTTCTTGAGCATTTACCCTCATTTTGCATGTCCCAGATGTCATTGCAAACCATAGAACACCATTTTTTGCATAGTCTACCTTGTGTACACCTACTTTTAGTATCATTATCAAGTCCAAAACATAACCCTAATTGTCATTTTGCATACCTTAGAGTCATTTTCATCCCCTCTAGTCAAACTTCAAAACATCACCTTGCATTTTGCATTTGCATAATATCCCTAGGACATTTTCACTTTGCACATCAAAACCATAATTCATTTAGCATTTCCCCACATTTCATAACATTCCTAAACAATTAAAAATCCCAAAAAACACTCATATCTTTCATACTCACCACTCTAAAATCACCGAAAACACTCAAAAGAAAAAATTCCATTGCATTTGCACTTTTAGGTATCATGCCAACACTTACCAGGAGACAATAAGCTCAGAGACCTGAGGAACTCTATCAACCTTTGTTTTCTGAGGCACAAGCACAACCAAAACCTTGTCAAATACAAAGAAAGAAAATCAAACAAACCTTGGACGAAGACCAAATCAAGGCATCACAACCATTACTAGAAGACCCCTTGTATATGTATCTGCAAGATCCTCATAATCAAGTTATGGCACAAAAAACCTTGAACAATGCACCTAACATGATATTTCCTCCCCCACACATGGGATGGTTCAATGGAGTCCTGACTTTGAACTTATATTTTTGCCAATGCCACTAGGAGGAGGAATTGTATACACCTCACCTGAAGATGAACAATCACATTCCTTTGAATTCAGCCAACCTAACACATCAAACATACAACAAGGTATTGTACACCTAAGTGATGACTCTAACACTGATTATGGTATCACTAATGAAGAAATGGCTAGGGCATGTCAAGACAAAAGTTTTTGCAAGAACTTCAAATGTTTGGCAGCCCAAGAAATTGTCAAAGTTAACCCAAACTTGGAAGGTCCTAAGTCCAAAAATTAAACCAACAAAAAAATTGGAAACATCCAACCCATGATAAATTTGGACTTAGACAAGGGCAAACAACCTTTGGAGTTTTCAAACACAATAATGGCACCTATAAGGTCCCATCAAGAACCAACAATTGAAATCCTCTAAAGTACATTTGAACACATCAATGTTAACCCCTTGTTTGATGAAATACCACCAATCCCTAAACACCCCAAAAGGACATTAAGACTTAGTTTTAGTAACATGATGCAACAACAAGATGCACTTAAAGGGACTTGTGCTCTAGGGATGTTGTACATACCTTCTTTGGAGGTAAATTAACAAAGTACACCTTTGCTCCTAACTTTACCAAGTGTTATGGCATTAAATGCTATGGAGCCTATCATTAATACAACATGTGAAACATCAAGTACAACCATCCCTATGGATGCACAAAGGAAAATTCTTACTAACATTATGCCCATTCCCAATAGGGACACATCTCATAGTCAAGAAAATATAATGTCACAAGTAGGAATATCTAACACACAAAGGTACCAAAACCGTAATCCAAACATGACGTTCAATTCTCAAGGACTTAGTCAACCCCCATGACAACAACAACCTACAATGGTACAAGGACTCAACACTTCCAAGGCACAAACAAGTCTACATCCGCTTGACACACATCCCACATATCAACAACAACATCAAACACAATGAAAACAACCACAAGTGGGGCAAACATCTAACATTCCTAACATGCAATCCCATGTGGACCCACTTGACTTACACACAATTATCAACAACAATTTCAGCAGCAATTCTAACAACAACAAATGATGTTTGCTAAACAAGAAGAGAAACTCAAGAAACAGTTGGAATACCAAAGACACCTTGAGCAACAACTCACATACCAGCAACATTTTCTACAACAACAACATGTGCCACAACAACCTCAACAAATACCTCTACAACAACAAGCACGCACATAGTCTCACATACAACCAATAGAGGTATCCCAACAACAACCACAACACATGGCACAACAACAACACATGGTACACCAATTACAGTCAATCCCACAAAAAGTGCCACATAAAATACCACAACAAGTTCCCCAACAATAGGGACCTTTCTATCTTCAAGGTGCCAACATACCTCCACCACCTAGTGACACTTCATCAAACTCATCAGACATAGAAATGTCAAAACCAAGTAGACATAGTTCTCGCCATAGCAAACGATCTACTCATAAAGACAAAAGACTTGAAGGAAAGACCATCATGCAAAACCGCAATGAAGAATTATTACAACAATTTAAACAACTTTCCAAACAAGTTGAGGCATTGGGAGTCCAAAAGAAATAGGCTCTATATACAGAAAGGGACCTACATCCTAATCCATTCGATAAAAGTTTGTATATGCCTCCATTCCCAAAACACTTTGAGGCTCCAAGGTTTGAAAAATATCAAGGAAAAGGAAATCTTGTTGAGCACATCTAAGAATTTTGTGCTTCATGTACTAAACTCAGTGATGAGCCCACTTACCTTATGAGATTGTTCCCTTGTTCTCTAGGTGGGCTTACACTTGAATGGTACTCCAAACTTCCTGGTAATATCAAATCTTGGTCAGAGCTAGAAAACAAGTTTATCTCCCACTTTTCCTTTAACATTACAAATGAGGTGACACTTTCTGATTTGTGCTCAACTAAACGAAAGGTGGGAGAATCATTCATCACATTCTTACTGCATTGGAGAAGTCTAGTTAGTCAATGCTCACTAGACATTCCTAAAGAACAACAAGTAAACCTGTGCATTGAAAACTTAGTCCCAGACTTAATTAATGAAGTCAAAATCAAGAGTCCAAGCACCATTTCTAAACTAATGAAAAGAGGGGCTAGTATTGAATATGCTCTTATCTATAAGGGAATCCTCAAGATAAACAAAGAAAACACAAAAACCAACTCTTCTAATGACAAGGCAAAATTTTTCTCTAAAAAAAAGAATGTGACTAATGATGGCATTGTAGATGCTCACACGAATAGCACAACACAACCTTAATTGACTTTGAAAGGTGTAAACCATACAAATTCACAAACCTCTAATCAAACATTAGCTTCACAACAAAAAAATTGAGACTCCCACGTAAGATAAACCTCGAAGACATCCTAGAACCAAAGACAGGAAATTCACACCATTGGTAATACCACTTGAGACTGCATTACAACAGTTACTGAGTAATAACTTCCTGTAATTACCCCCAATCAAAGATGAACCATTGACTAAAGCTGATTGGTAGGATGACAACAAGTATTGTGGTTACCATCGCACCAAAGTACACAAAACTTCATCATGCTTCCAACTAAAACATGCAATACAAGACCTTATTAATGATGGTGTCATCATAGTTGATCCATCACTATTACCATCCAACTCTTATCAAACTATTTTCAAAGATCCTATGGGTAATCATGACAAAGAGAAACCCTCAAGTGGAAACTCAAACTCGCAAGGTAATATTAATTACACATGTACCGGCTATGACTACACCATCAATTGCTTTAATGAGTCTGATTTTCACATATCCACATTCACATTGAAGGCTGAAGACCCTCATTGTGCTATCACTACATTCCATAGCAAGATTACCCTACTTGGAGCCCCAGCTAGACCTACTGCTTCTACTAGGCCTATACCCCCATCTAGATCTACTACTCCTACTTCAGCTGATTATAGCCTTATTGATCAACTTGGCAAAACCCCTGCACAAATATCCATTTTGGACCTACTACATGCATCCCCCCAACACCAAAAGATCTTGGAGAAATCCCTTAAAGAGTCAATATTCCTAGATAACATGGATGTTTCCCAGTTCAAAGCCATGGTTGGGAACCTATCCGCATCATAACATATCACATTTTCACCCCGAGATATTCCTAAGGAAACATCTAACCACAATGATCCCCTCCACCTTGAAGTCTTTGTCCACAATGTTAAAGTCAAACATGTCTTGATAGATCGAGGAGCAAGACTGAATATCTGTACACTTAAAGTAGTCAAAGGTTTGGGGTATTTTGAAAATGATGTGGATCCCTCTTGAAGGATTACAATCAAAGCCTATGATGATGGTGAGCATTTCTATACAGGGGTTATCATCTTACCTATAAGAGTTGGTCTAGCTACTAAGAACACTTTATTCCAAGTCCTAAATATAAAAATGAACTGCAACATGATACTAGGCTACCCATGGATCCATGCTATGAAAGCGGTTCCTTCTACATATCACCAATGCCCAAAGTTCTCCTATAATAATATAGAGGAAACCATCCCTGGTGATCTAGATCCCTTCCAGTTCTATGCCAATCTTAGAGGAACTACTGCATACCAAGTCCCAAAAAATCATGTAGTAAATACACTAGAGTCCTCCAAGTATGTTGATCCTTCCACACTCACACCCACAGCCAAAGAAAAGCTTAAAATACAAGACCAAGGTTGTGTTGAGTACTCCATGTGTCATGCCTTTCACATTGGGAAAATTCCTTTATCCCCCAAGTCATATGGTAAACCTCAGCTTATACAAAACAAGCCTAAGTTTGCACTTCAAAATAAACCTCCTATGGCATTCACTAGTGGAGGCGGGCTACATGAAGAACACATCTATGAAAATACCTCTACATGGATGGAAAAGGCTAAAGTAGAATAAGAAATTACTCCTATATCCCCCAACAAGTATGGACCTAGATTCACCACAATGCAGAAAAAGGGATATGATGGATGTAGTGGCCTAGGACTCCAAAAACAAGGCATTGTTCAACCCATCACTGCATCAGGACAACCTCATAGCTTGGGACTTGGATTCAAACCATTTGTTTTGGGTCTTCCTAATACTGATTCATCCTCATCTAAGGAGGTGAATGCTTCAAATGATGACAAGGCATCTGAGAATAACCAACCTGAATCCACCCAATCTGTATCTAACATCGACAATCTTGATACCTCCCTTGGTCTTGGCCATATGTTTGCAGACCCAAATAGCTTACCCATTGAAGATAAATATGTTAATCCACCTATCACTTAAACTAGCTCTTCACCTTAGATCAAAACATTTTGGGATCCAAGCCCTCCTACTTCTGAACATGATCCCGATGACATCACTAAAGAAAATATCCATATATATGCCTTGGACCAAAGCTTATTCAACACCGATGATGGCATTTCCTTAGTTTTCCCTAAACTTATTGATTGGGACCAACAAGGACCACCAATGTTTGATCAGTTTGAAAATGATGATGCCATTGCAGAATTCTTTGACCTCTGTGAAGATGTACCAGAAGGTGATCACAAGTCTGGATTTTCCATTAATCTAAACATCATGGCATATTTTGGGGAGTCAACTCCATCTTCCAGTCACAAAATTCAGAAAATAACCAAAAAAGACACAAATAGGTCTCTTGGTGAAAACCAAAAGGCACCATTAGACCATGAAAAAGTAAAAATAAAGGACGTACCTGAAGGTGAAAACCTCTCTGAGGCACCTAAGGATGGAAGATTGGACACACTCCCATTAAAGGAAAAAATCAGCATTACTTGTGGAAATGACAGAAGAGATTAATTTGGGAACTCCTAACAACCCCAAAATCATACACTTTGCGGCCTCATTATCACCAGAAGAGAAGGATGAATTTATTAGATTTTTTCTAGAGAGGCAGATCAAATTTGCTTGGTCTTACACAGATATGCCCGGATTAGATCCTGAACTAGTTCTTCATCACTTACCACTAAAACCAGGAATGAAACCAGTAAAGAAAAAGTTGAGGAAGATACATCCTCAAGTGGCTCTCCTGGTCAAAGCTGAATTAAAGAAACTATTGGATGCTGTCTTCATAAGACCCATTGATTATGTAGAGTGGATATCTAATCTAGTACCAGTAAGAAAAAACTCTGGGGGCATCTGGATATGCACCAATCTTCGTGATCTTAATAAGGCATGTCCCAAGGATGATTTTCCTCTACCAAACATAGATATCATTGTAGACATGACAGCTGGGTATGAGATGTTATCACTAATGGATGGCTTTTCTGGCTATAATCAAATAAGAATTGCCCCTAAAGATCAACACAAGACAACTTTCACATGTCCTTGGGGAACATATTGTTGGAATGTCATGCCATTTGGTCTTAAAAATGCTGGGGCAACATGTCAAAGAGCAATGACTACCATCTTCCATGATTTCATGCACATCCTTATGGAAGACTATGTTGATGACTTACTTTGCAAATCCTATAAAAGGAAAGAACACTTGGGCATCCTAGATCAGATATTCACCAGAATGGAAAGCTATAAGCTTCGTCTAAATCCAAAAAAGTGTGTATTTGGAGTTGTCTGTGGAAAGCTCCTAGGCTACATTGTTTCTCAACGAGGCATTGAAGTGGATCCTAAGAAAGTAAAAGGAATACTTGACATACCTCCTCCAAAAAATCTAAAAACCCTAAGAGGGCTACAAGGAAGATTGCAATCTATCCATAGATTCATTGCACAATTGGCCGATAAGTGTCAAACC
The DNA here is from genome assembly GCA_028749045.1 of Cupressus sempervirens. Lineage (NCBI taxonomy): Eukaryota > Viridiplantae > Streptophyta > Pinopsida > Cupressales > Cupressaceae > Cupressus > Cupressus sempervirens. Next base: position 703,630,107 of record CM053793.1, read on the forward strand.
TTTCAACACCTCTTACGTAAAGGAGTATCCTTTCAATGGAATAAGCAGTACCAAGAATCTTTCCAACAACTCAAGGATTATCTTCTACATCCACTAGTTTTAATGGCTCCTATTCCAAGCAAACCATTTACCTTATATATATCTACTACAGATACAACATTAGGGGCTCTCCTAGCACAAAATGATTAACAAGGAAAAGAGTGAGCCATAGATTACATTAGTAGAACACTTGTGGGTTATGAGCTAAATTATTCACTAATTGAACAAGCATGCCTTGCTGTCATCTTTGCAACCCAAAAGATTAGACATTACATGCTCCATCAAAAAAAAATGCTCATCTCTAAGATTGACCCACTAAAATACCTCTTTAGTAGGTCTAGTCTCACAGGACGCTTAACCAAATGGGTCATGGTCCTTAGTGAATTTGACATAGAATATGTATACAGAAAAGAAATCAAAGGGCAAGTGATAGCAAATCAATTAGCAGAAGTGCCTATGTCAGATGATCATTCCATGTTAATAGACTTTCCAGATGAAGCCATATTTCACATGGATGTAGCTAACAAATGGAAGCTTTATTTTGATGGATCACATACACAAAATGGTTTAGGAGCTGGCATTATCTTTATCACTCCTCAAGGAGACATAATCCCCAAGTCGTATAGGATTGCATTTCACTATACAAACAACATAGCAAAATATGAGGCATTGATCATAGGGCTCAAGAAAGCTATCCAATGGAACATTCAACATTTACAAGTCTTTGGGGATTCCCAGTTGGTCATCCACCAAGTCAATGATGACTATGAAACCAAAGATGATAAACTAATGCCCTACAAGTAGATGGCAGACTTCCTTAAGTTTAAATTTTTTACTATATATTTTCATCAGCTACCAAGAATACACAACAAGCAAGCTAATGCTATGGCTACCATCGCTTCTATGATTGATATGCCTCAAAATGTGGAACGTTGTGAATTCCTTATTAAGAAACTTTTGATTCCAGCATTCGAGCTCTCCCAATCTGAGTTTGTGTGTGAACTTGTTGGTCCCAACTCTCCTTGGTATCAAGACATTTATGATTACCTACATGCCCAGATCCTACCACTCAACTTATCCAAAAATGACCGATGAGCCTTTATCCGTCAAGCCACTAGATATGACATCATCGGTGACACCCTTTACAAAAGATCTTTTCACCAAACCCTTCTCAGATGCCTTGAATCACAAGAAGCTAAAACTGCCTTGCATGAGGTTCACGAAGGTATATGTGGAGGCCATTTCAATGGTCTGAGTCTACTCAAGAAGCTTGTCAGAGCTAGGTATTATTGGCCCACCATGGAACAAGATGCCCATGTCTTTGCCAAAACATGCCATAAGTGTCAGATACATAGCAATCTAATCCATGCACTAGCACAAGAATTGCAACTAGTCATATCACCATGACCCTTTTCACAATGGGCATTTGATCTCATCGAAGCTATTTCTCCTCCATTCTCTGATGGTCACAAGTTCATTATCATGGCCAAAAAATATTTTACCAAGTGGGTTGAAGCTGTCCCCTTGACCTTCACCACCGGCAAGCAGATCTCCAAGTTTATTCTAAACTATATTATATGTTGGTATGGAGTCCCCTTAGCTATTATTAGTGACCATGATACTCCATTTCAAAACAAAGATGTAGACAAGATTTGCAAGAAGTACAACATATACCATGGATATTCTAGTAGTTACCATCCATAAGGAAATGGCCAAGTAGAAGCATCTAACAAGACCATCATTAAGATTCTCCAAAAGACTGTCAATAATTCAGGCCAAGATTGGCACCTCCAGCTGAATCTAGCTCTTTGGGCATATCAAACAAGTGTCTGTGCTCCTACTAGTGCAACACCATACTCTTGTGTCTATGGTACTAAGGCCATAATTCCCATTGAAGTTGAAATTCCATCATTAAGAGTATCCCTACAAGATGTTGTTGACGATGAAAACTACCAAATATCTAGGCTAAATGAGCTGGAAATGCTTGATGAATGAAGATGAGTTGCTTTGACACACTTGCAAGCTTACCAAAATCAACTCAAATGGAGCTATAACAAGAAAGTCTGAGGTCGTCATTTTGAGGTAGGTGATCTGGTCCTAAAGATGAATTACAAGACACAACAGCACAAAGAAAAACAAGGAAAATTTGAGCCAAATTGGGAAGGACCTTATATAGTTACTGCATATTTTCGATTTGGAGTATATCAGATTGCAACTCCAGAAGGTGAACCATTGCCCATGTCCATCAACAACATGCATCTTTGCAAATACTACACTTGATTCTATCTAAAAGTCTTGAAAAAATACCAAAAAAAAAATTTGAAAAATGTCATGAAAAAAAAAAGGAGGATGCCTTGATGAAAACCTAGCAAACAGTCATCTTGGCATGGAAATTTGAGTCAAGAGAAAAATTTTGTCCAAAAGTGAAAACTTGGGAAACAGGCACTTTGGGCAAGTACCATGGTGAAAACCTGGCAAACAGGCACCATGTGTAATCAGTTATTGCTCCTCCATCTATCAGGATTCCATCTATTCTTTTCCCCCTCTATCATTCCTTGATCATACCCTTCATATTGCAAGACATCCTTGGTTCCTTATCATGGCTCATGAATTGGTTAATGTCCTTTGTTACCTTGCTTAAGTATCACCTGTCTACAAACACACTCTGTCATTGGCCTTTGTACATAATTTGCATCTTGTCTAGTGGCATATAACCTACATGGTTCGTAAGTTTGAATTTGAACTAGGGGCATACCTCTAAGTGCTTTTTATCCATTGGATCTATCACATAATGGATTGGAGCTAACACTTGTATATGCTTATACGATCCTGAAAAAATCCCTAAAAATCATAAAATGTCCTAAAAAAATCCCTAAAAATCATAAAATGATCCTGAAAAATCACTAAAAATCACATAATATCCTGAAAAAATCCTTTAAATTCAAATACGATCCTAAAAAAATCCCTAAAAATCATAAAATGTCCTGAAAAAAACCTAAAAAACTTAAAATGACCTGAAGAAATCAGTTACACAAAAAAATCAAATATCTCCACAAAACCCTAAAAATCACAAAACTCGTCAAAAATTTGCAATAAACCTTGTGCATACTCACTGTGGATAACCACCCCTTTTGCATAAACACTTGCACTTTGAAAACTAAAAATCAAAGCACTACACTTCAATACCAATCACAATATCTGTACAACATGAACCAACAATCAATCCAACCAGTCACTATGACCTTATCAACTGAATCCACAACCAAAACTATCACATTATCAACATGTCGAACACTATCTACACACCTAAAACATTAACAAGAATGTAATAATGGAGAAGAATAGCTATTGGCTCATGCTATTTAGTGAGTGATTTATTTTTTCTTTGTTTTTTCTTTGATCATGTCCCTATGCTACTCAATGATATAAATTGATCTATGAAAGTGGCCAGGATGGTTCATGGTCATCTTTTTCTATTTTTGTTTGTTACAATGTACCTTTGAGAGTCTGGGGCATGTATATATGCCTCAGGAAGGACAAGGTCATTTTTGTCTACATCGTGCTTGTTTACATAAAATGCTTGTATTTGCGCTCTGGCCCTTTATGCCATGATGCGTTGCATTCTATTTGCCATATCAAAATAAAGCTCCATTTGACATATAGTGCACTTTCTAGAAGCAAAAGTATTTCCATCATACTAACATATCCTCATCTCATATTTCTTCTTCATCTCATCTTCTATCACCATAATCATGTCTTCTGATTCACCAAATCATCTTCATCTCACATTCATTCATTCATGCATCATCCTGCACTATCAATAAACTTTATATGGCTTTCCACTTGGTTCAACCTTAGTATGAAATTTGTCTCATCATATTTGACCAAATATGACCATTTTTGATGATTTCCCTCATGTTATGACATCATTCAATCATTTTGGGCATGCACGCACAATTTCGGGTCATTCTGAGTCCAATCAGGCTATTTTTGGGCCTCGAAGCCTTCTCGAGCACATTTTTCACTTTCTGAGACCACTTGGGCTTCCCAAGTGTGTCATTGATGCACTTGGTACTATCTTGGCACACTTTGAATTACCAAGTGTGTCAATGACGCACTTGGTTGAGTTTTGGGCACAGTTGGGGACCTAGGATACCCATAACTGCTCCCGGAGCCCCTATGTTGCACTTTGGAGCCCATTACTTTTGCATTTTAACTCAAAATTGCAGTCTATCAGTTGTGTTGGATTCATATCTTCGTTATAGAAAATATGAAATATCATTTTCATTATTTTGTTTTTTTCTTGAATGGTAACCCATGCAATCACTCTTGGGCTCCCGATTGACCCTATTTTGCACTCTAGACCTCATAACTTTCACATCTTAGCTCTGATTTGTGATCTGTCAATTACTATGGTTTTGTCTTCTTGTTTTCAAAAAATTGACTTATCATATGCTTATCTTAGTCAATTTCTTGAGTGGGCACCCATATATATCATCCCTACTAGGGCATGTTGTATCTTTCTGATAAGTTATTCTTTGATACAATGCTCTAAATCACAGTGTATCAAAGAGGTGCAAAATGTAGATGCTCAAAAATGGTTTGCATCTATGGTTTCATCACTTATTCATACTAATTTCTCCCATTTTCTCATTCTAATAACTTTGTTCTTTTGGCCAGATTGACCATATTTCATCATTTGTATCCCCTTTCACATCAATTTCATATCAACTCGAAATCATATCAAATCAACTCAGAATCACCTCAAATCAACTCGGAATCATATCAAATCAACTCGAAATCATATCAAATCAACTCTAAATCACCACAAATCAACTCAAAATCACTCAAAATCAGTCCTAATCAACCCAAAATGTATCAAACATCTCAAATCAATCATCATTTATCTGGTCCTAGGCATTGTTGTGGCTTTTAGTGCCTTGGAAACCTATCAACTTATCAATCTTATCAATCCAACCTTAGTGCTTTCATGGCTCTCAGTGCTAGGTCAAAATATCATTCATGTCATTAAATCTTTGACATTGTTGAGGCTTTCAATGTTAGATCATGGCATCACCAACCATTTTAATAATATTGACAATGTCCGTCAGTGTTATTATGATCGAACCTTATCAATCAATTTCAATCCTATAGCATTTACAATGTCGGTTAAATGTTACATATCAATTTATTCATGCCATGTGTCCTTGGCATGTTATCAATTTTGATCTATCAATTAATTTGACCATGGTTTTGGTCTACCTTTTCATCATCTTATTTGATATCCATCATCGTCACATTTTCATCAAAGGATACGGTCGCATTCATTTAATCAATTTGGCCAATCATCTGCTAATTTTCTCTATAGGATTAAATAACCCATAATTTAATCCTATTCCTTCTAATTATTCTTCCCACTTATCATCCTCAATTAATTAATTTTATTTATTAATTGATTCATTATCTGCAAAGCATGAAAATTCTTAATTTCCTAAGTTCCATTTTTCATCATTAAATCCATTTTCTACTAATTCTTATTTTGTGTAATAAGAGGATTTTTAATTCAAATATTTCATAAAATATTGTGTCATCATGACACTTGGATGTGACACCTCGTGGATCCTCCTTTGACACTTAGTTGAGATTTTTCATAATCAAATATTATTACCTCTTACGCCTATCCCTATTTGGCTTATTCATCATAGTTTCTTGGCTTTAAGTGGGTTGAGGAATCTTATGACGTGTCATAGATTCTCTTCCAAATTTGACTCTAATGTGTCATAGAATATTACTTTTGGCATATTCTATCATATGTGTCATAGGAATCTCTTCCCACATCGCATTTTTGTGGGTGATAAATCCAATGCTCTCACGCTACATGAAAATTATAAAATGGACACCCTTCCTCTCATTTCAGATTTGAATGCTTAAGTTTTGAAAGTCCAAATCTTTGAATCTTTGAGTCTCTACTTCTTTGCATGTTGCATTCTCTCTCTCACATAAAATCACACTTCAAGTATTATCATGGCATTATCCACATCATAGGCTTTGGCTTCAACCTTGTGTGCACTATAGGTGAATTGGAGCTACAATCATTCGAGAAGAAAGAAGAACATGGGAGCTACAAATGAAAAAGGGAGTTTCTATTTCTTTCTTAACTAGTTTGGCTTTCATGGTAGACTAGTGGGTGCTAATGTATGTTGATTGAGTTTTGTTATTTGCTCATAGTATGTTATGCATTTAACCCATTTTTCTGGTCCTACACCCACAAAACCCTAAAAATTACAAAACTCGTCAAAAAATTTCAGTAAACCCTATACATATTCATTGTGTATAACCATCCCTTTTGCGTTCACCCTTGCACTTTGTAGATTAAAAATCAAAGCACTACACTTCAATGCCAATCACAATATCTGAGCAACATGAACCAACAATCAATCCAACATGTCACTACAAACCTATCAACTAAATCCACAACTAGAACTATCACATTATCAACCTGTCAAACACCATCTAAACACCTAACACACTAAAAAGCAAGTAATAATGGATAATGATAGCTATTGGCTCACACTGTTTAGTGAGTGATTTATTTTTTGCTTTGTTTTTTCTTTGATCATGTTCCTATGCCACTCGATGATATAAAACTAATCTATGAGACTTGTCGGGACTGTTCATGGTCATCTTTTTCCATTTTTGTCTATTACAATTTACCTTTGAGAGTCTGGGGCATGTACATATGCCTCAAGAAGGAAAAGGTCATTCTTTGTCTACATCATGCTTGTTTATGCAAAAGGCTTGCATTTGCGCTCTAGCCCTTTATGCCATGATGTGTTGCACTCCATTTTCCATATCAAAATAAAGCTCCATTTGACATATAGTGCAATTTCTAGAAGCAAAATTCTTTCCATCATACTAACATCTCCTCATCTCATCTTTCTTCTTCATCTCATTCTCCATCACCATGATCATGTCTTCTGATTCACCAAATCATCTTCATCTTGCATTCATGCATTCCTGCATCATCCTAAACTATCAATCAACTTTCTATGGATTTCCACCTAGTTCAACCTCAATTTGACATTTTTCTCACAATATTTGACCAAATACGACCATTTTTGATGATTTCACTAATGCTTGGACATCTTTCCATCAGTTTGGGCATGCACACACAGTTTTGGTTCATTTCGAGTCCAATCGGGCTGATTCTGGGCCTCAAAACCTTTTAGGGTGCAATTTGCACTCTCAGAGCATAGTTGGGGTTCCCAACTGCATAATTGACACACTTGTTCATGCCAACTATGTCATTGATGCACTTACTAAAGTTTGGGCGCACTTGGGAACCTAGGTTATCCAGAACTGCTCCTGGAACCCATAGGTTGCACTCCGGAGGCCATAACTTTTGTGTTTCAACTCCAATTTATGAACCATTAGTTATGTTGGACTCATATATTCCTTGTGAACAAAATGAGCTATCATTTTCATTATTTAGTCACTTTATGGAGTGGTAATCCTTGAGATTACTTTTGGCCTCCTGTTTGCCCCCGATCATGTTGATTTTGGCCCCCTGAGCCTTCTCGGGCGCATTTTGCACTTTCTGAGACCACTTGGGCTTCCCAAGTGCATCATTGACACACTTGGTACTGTCATGGCACACTTGGGCTTACCAAGTCCATCAATGATGCAGTTGGTTGAGTTTTGGGCACAGTTGGGGACCTAGGATACCTAGAACTGCTCTCGGAGCCCCTATGTTGCACTCTGGAGCCCATAACTTTGGATTTTAACTCAGAATTGCAATCCGTCAGTTGCGTTGGATTCATATTTTCGTTACAAGAAAAATGAACTATCATTTTCATCATTTTGTGTCTTTCTTTAATGGTAACCCATGAAATTATTCTTGAGCTATGGATTGACCCTATTCTACACTCTAGGCCTCATAACTTTAACATTTTAGCTCTGATTTTCATTCTGTCAATTGCTATGGTTTTGTCTTCTTGTTGTTGATAAATTGACTTATCATATGCTTATCTTAGTCAATTTCTCAAGGGGGTACCCATACATATCATCCCTACTGGGGCATGTTATGGCTTTCTCATCAGTTATTGTTTGATACAACACTCTAAATCACATTGTATCAAAGAGGGGCAAAATGTAGACGCTCAAAAATGGTTCATATCTATGGTTTCATCACTTCTTCATACTAATTTGTCCCATTTTCTCAATCTACTAACTTTGATCTTTTGGCCAGATTGACCATATTTTTTCATTTGTATCCCCTTTCACATCAATTTCATATCAACTTGAAATCATATCAAATCAACTCGAAATCACCCCAAATAAACTTAGAATCATTGAAATCAGTCCTAATCAACCCAAAAAATATCAAACATCCCAAATCAATCATCATTTATCCACTCCTAGGCATTGTTGTGGCTTTCAGTGCCTTGGAAACCTATCAACATATCAATCTTATCAATCTGACATTAGTACTATCATGGCTCTCAGTGCTAGGTCAAACTATCATTCATGTCATTCAATATTTGACATTGTTGAGGATTTCAATGTCATATCATGGCATCATTAACCATTTTAATAATATTGACAGTGTCTGTCGATGTTATTATGATCAAATCTTATCAATCAATTTCAATCCTGTAGCATTTACAATGTCGGTTAAATATTACATATCAACCAATTCATGTCATGTGTCCTTGGCATGTTATCAAATTCAATCAATCAATTTGACCATGGCTTTGGTCTACCTTTTCATCATCTTATTCCATATCCATCATTGTCACATTTTCGTCAAAGGATATGGTCGCATTCATTTAATCAATTTGACCAATTATCTACTAATTTTCTCTATAGGATTAAATAACCCATAATTTAATCCTATTCTTTCTAATTATTCTTCCTAATTATCATCCTCAATTAATTAATTATATTAATTAATTGGTTTATCATCTACAAACCATGGAAATTCTTAATTTCCTAAGTTCCATTTTCCATCACTAATTCCATTTTCTACTAATTCTTATTTTGTGGAATAAGAGGATTTTTAATTCAAATATTCCATAAAATATTCCATCATCATGACACTTGGATATGACACCTCGTGGATTCTCCTTTGACACTTGGCTGAGATTTTTCATAATCAAATATTATTACCTCTTACACATGTCTCTATTTGGCTTCTTTGTCATAGATTCTTGGCTTTAAGTGGGTTGAGGTGTCTTATGACGCATCATAGATTCTCTTCCACATTTAGCCAAGTTTGACTTGCATGTGTCATAGAATCTCACAATTGGCATATTCTGTCATATGCATCATAGGAATATCTTTCCACATCACACATCTATGGGTGACAAATCCAATGCCCTCACTTTAAGTGTTGATTATAAAATGAACACTCTTTCTCTCATTTTGGGTCCTTGAATCTGAATGCTGAAGTTTTGAAAATCCAAATCCTTGAGTCTTTGAGTCTCTACTTCTTTGCATGTTGCATTCTTGCTCTCACATTAAATCACACTTCAAGTATTCTCATGAATTTATCCCTATCATAGGCTCTTTGCTTCAATTTTGTGTGCACTAAAGGCAACTTTGGAGCTACAATCATTTGGAGAAGAAAGAAGGACATGGGAGCTACAAATGGAAAAGGGAGTTTTTAATTATGTTTTCTTTCTTCTGATTAGTTTGGCTTTCATGGTAGACTAGTGGGTGCTAATAAATGTTGATTGGGTTAGTGATTTTCTCATAGTATGTTATGCATTTAACCCATTTTTTGGTCCTACAAAATGTAAGTGTTTATAGCCTTGTTGAGGCATGTGATTATTGATAGCCTTGTCGTGGCTTGATTCTTGAAAGCCTTATATGCATATTGCAATTGCAAGATTTTTGTTCAGAAGGATAGGACATTCTCCTCCTTGGAGAGCCCACCTTCACCCAATGTTTATGATTCCATTTGTGAATCATTTTGCAAGCCTTGGTGGGGAGTATTGTGTTGTAGTGTGATGATTGTATGTTCTAAAACTTGTTGTATAAGTTGTTGTGCAATGTTGTGTGTAAGATATTGGTTTTCAAAAAAAAATGTGTTACCACCTAGCATTGGTTCTTCTAGTGCAAGGGTAGTCATGAAAAGGCCTATGGTTGGGAGGAAAGTGTCCCATGAGTATTTTTGTGTGTTTCATTGTTAGTGATAGTTGTAGCTAAAGCTTGGAAGCAAATACTTGTTGTTGCCCTTCTATGTGTAAAGAGATGGTCTTTGTGTGTTAAAGTGTAAAGGGAGAGTCTCCCATTGTGTACCCCATTAAGATTTTTGAGTCGGCTTATATACCTTATTTTAAAAGAAGGAAACTTTATTATATTTTTGAAGTTCACTAGTTGTTTCATGTGTACTACCACTTGTGTTGAGCCACGAGAAAGTATGTAATAGTTTTGGTGTGAAGGATAAATGATTAGCAAAGTTGTATTTGCTGCAAAAAAAACAATTATGTATTTGATGTTCTTTGAAGAGAAGACATTTAATTTTTTTCATGTTGTAAATAAGATGTAATTATATCCTTGGAAAAATAAAATAGTATAAGTTCTATACTTGATTCATAACAAGGCTAGATTGTTTTGTATCAGAGTTATTATTAATCTATTGACTAAAGCATTCTTTTATTATCATTCAAATTAGTGGATTGAGATAGAGACTAAAGGGAATAATAATATTAATAATTATAAAAATAATAAAAAGTAAACCTTATGTTATGAAAGGAAAAGAAAATTGAAGTACAAAAATTTTATTGTCAACTTAGTAATGGATGATTATAAAAAGAAAGAAAAAAATTAGAAAAGGGTTTGGACTAAAAATTTGGGATATGACAAATGAAGAGGCACACAAAGGAAAACAACTAAATTTGAAGATATAGATGACATGAAACACAAAATCCTAAATAGATGCTTAATTGAACATGGAAGGATGCAACCAAATTAGGAATCAATCAAAGAGTGTGTTGTTGAGATAATGGGTGTTGCACACATTGCATAATATTGCATAAATTTTATTTTTTTATTATATTATGCAATGTTGTATCTAGGAGCACCTAGATGGATGTGCAACATGTAAAGATTCTCATAGAATATTCTTGATGAGTTGCATTGTAACATTGTGAAAATATTTCATGACATTATTTAATATTAGGGAAAAGAAATTAAATGCCCAATATTAAATGTGGGGTCAATGGGTTAGGTAGCACATGGTTTATGTAATACCACTTAGTGGTTTTGTGAGACTTTCTATGATATAAAAAGCCACAAGGGTAGTTGTTAGAGTGATAAGGAGAAGACAAAAGGCAAGAGTCAAGTGGGACAAGGCTTGGCAGGTTAGCCAAGGGAGAATTTGTGAAGGTTGGAAGCATGGCATGGGATATGTGGATTAATGCTTATCACATGGGTTTCTTGGTGGTGGCTATGGCTTTGAAGGCCTCCATGATTGTATTGCAATGGTGTTTTTCTCTAAATAATACATGGTGATGGATGCTTTTGGAGGCTGGGTTTTTCTCTCAATGAGGATTTCTCAAGGTATATCTTGTGTCACATTTTTTTTGGGTATGTTTTCTATTCTCTTGCATATGGATTTTAATTCCATGTTTATTTCAAATCTATTATGGGTTATGTGGAAATGGTTATATTCTTTGTTGCAAGTTTTCTTACAAGTGGTATCAGAGCTATGGTTGTGTTGTTGTAACCCTAGATTGAATCCATGGGATTGCATGAGAGGATAAAATAAAGGGTAAGATATATGAGTTGTTTATACAGATCTGAGGGTTTCAGGTTTGCTATTATGATGGGATGTTAAAATATTTGGGCATGTGAAATTGTTGGACAAATAGATTTTTTTTGGGATGTTTTATTTAAATGAGGGTTTTAGGGAGAGCTTGCAAAAATGACCTCCTGGGCAAAAAAAAACTGCACCATTGGATCCCGGTCAACATTTTCATAAATTTTGATGTATAATATGCCCTAGTTTGGCCATGTGTAGAGGAAATGAAAGAGTTTTTTAGTTTCAGCCCATGATGGCCATCAAATTTATTCCTGTCAAAAATTTTCATCAAAAAAAAAATAATAATCTCAGTGAAAATGGTAAAAATGGCCATCTTAGTAAAACAACCATAACTTTCTCTTAGAATATTAGATTTTAGAGTTCTTATAGGCACTAGAAAGCTAATTCAAAGCACTACAACTTGGTGTAGGTCTGGTTTTGTGATTTTGAAATTTTGTCAAGTTTTAAGAGCCAAAATTTAGATGTTGTTTATTTTGAACACAAATTAGTGTATAACTTGGGCATATAGAGTCATATTTTGGACTTCAAGTAGTCAATGGAAAGCTCTTGGAGAGCTCTACACATTGTTTCAGATTTGGTGCAAGTTTGGCATGATTTATTTGGTGATACATTGATCTGAACAATTTATGATATATATTGACTATGGTAACATTGTGAGTTTATGGTATTGGAGATTTAAGTTTCGATGTCATTGTATACTCAGTTCATATTTTAGATTGGTCTGATGATGATATGGTTATCAATATTTGATTTGGATACGTATTATGACTTGTTGGATCTACAAGTTGTGTAGTGTTGTAAGTGATCTATACTTACATGTTGCATTTATAGCTTGGTTATGGGTTTTCTTTACCTATTGATATTTCATTATTGATGTATATTTAGATTTGTGCCTTGGATTTTGGTGGTCTATGCCCTAAGTCACATGATTTGCTAAGTTTTTCTTCATGTAGAGGGGATGAGATTTTGTTATTAGGTACAATCATGGTGGAGGATTGTGGTTGACTATTTTATGTTGATAGGTTGGACACATTAAGAGATAGTTGCTCAGTTTATGGATGTGATCATGGTGCCATGGATTTTGGTATGATATGATTGGATATACAAGTACATCCTTGATGTTCATTGGTTTGAATTTTTTATTCAATTATGGTGGTATATCTTCTTGGTTGAGGATCATGGTTATTTGGTTTCTTTTGAGGAGCTCATGATGTGCATTTTGAGTTGAACTCTTTAATGGTTTGATGCCTTGGTTGATTCTCATAGTTAGAGGATAGATTTTTCATCATTATGTCATTTATAGCTTGGATACATGGTTTAGTGGGAGCTTTTCATAGTGATGGGGTGATAGTATAGGCTTAGTTCCTAGTTTGGTTTGTTTCTTCTTGGTTTTGAGATCTTGGTTTCACTTGGTACTAACACTTTGGTTGTGTGAGTGTAGACCTAGAGGATCTTTATTTAGGAGATTGATTTTATGATGTCATAGGTGACTTGGTACCATAGTTTAGTAGGAGTTTTTTGGCATTGATATATTTATTGAGTGTTTGCAGATGTTGGAGGTTTTTCTTAGATCTTGTTGCTGCAGAAGCATCTTTGACATTTTCATGGTGCACTTGGTTATCTTCATGGTGTGTGGAGATGGTTCTTCATGGTATGTGGAGATGGTTTTCTTCATGGTGTATGGAGATGGTTGCATCTTGAGGACTCATAGGGTTCTTGGTAAAGGTGTGGTTTATGTTTTTATTTGGATGGTTATCCTTGGTATGAGGATGGTTTCATTATTATATCATGGTATACTCTTGATACATGTTTAGAGTTGTGATATGTTATGGTGTGTTCATATAGAGCATGTTATATCTTTGGTTGAGATGGTAAGATCATGTTGTCATGTTTATGTTCCTAAGGCCACGGTTGGAACTTTGACATTGATCTTGGTTTAGTTTCTTGGTATTGAGTACACTAATCATACACTAGATACTTCTTGATATTGTTATGTTGTATTTGGAGTTGGCATGGATTGATTGATTATAGGTGCTCATGGATACTTAGAGATGGTGGAGATGCTGATTTCTCTTGGATTATAGAAGTATTTGTTGGGATAGTTGATGGTTTCAATAGGAAGTCTAAGGGGCAATCACCTGATATGGACTTGAGAGGAGAGTGTTCTTAGATGAGTCTTGGTTGGAGACTTGGATATCTTGATGAGCATTCTCATTCCCCACTCTTGGTCTACTCAATGGTTTTCTACTTGAGAGGTATAGCCTATTTTTTCTCTTAGGTTCATTGTGTTTATGCTTTTTTTTCATGGATATGGATCTTGAGCTATGTTACATGAGTGAGTTCTAGAGGGTTCATTTGAGAGATGGTTTAGAAATGGTTATCTCTATTTGCATATGTTGCTATGTTGGTTGAGTTTTGGTGATGGTTTTATATTGGGCATATTCTTTTGTTAAGAATGCTTTATGAGTTAGGTCTTCTTGTGAGAGGCTTACATCCATGATTAGTTATATGGTATGATTTGAGTGTTGTTGAGGCTTCTTGTTGGGGTTTTTATGGAGGAGATCATACTTGCACAATTTACATCTAGAGGTGTGTGTAGAAGGACATGACATAGGCTATGATTTGCATGGTTTCTCTTGGTCTTGGTTATCTTCTTGGATGTTTTATTTTAGTTACATTGAATTTGAGATTGGTTAGAGATTGTGATCAGTGGTTTGTTCTCATGTATGTCATGTGAGCAATGACATGGTTATTCCTTTATCTCTTTCCTCTATTGGTTGTAAAGAGCTTGGGAGACTATTGGAGACTTGTTATGAGAGTTGTTCTTGTAGGTTATTGGTATATGTATTGTGGATGTCCTTGATACTACATAGATTCACTTCTTTGAGATGTTGTGAGTGGCTTGGTTATAGATTTGACATTATCTTTTTTTGCAGTGGGACCTTCTTGATATATATTTGGTAGGTATTTCTCTTGAGGCTTGTGATTGCAAGTTATATATTGGATATGTTGATGATGTAAGATTCACTTCTTATACCTTTGGAGGTATGGATAGTTGGATGGGTTTGGCACTTGTTGTGGGTGCTATTTTATCTATGGATATTTTGATTACTATAGATACATGTGATTAACTTTGGATCAAGTTTTTTGTGCTTGATATTTCAGTTGGTATACAATTTTATGATCTTCTAATGTGACAAGTTGAGTGGCTTTCTCTTTGCATGGCTTCTATGTATGTCCAGTGGAAGTGGCATAATAGGAGGTGAGATCATTCATGTTTGAGATATTAGATACTTTGATTTTGTTGTAGGTACCAAGATGGAGCACTTGGCATACTTTGATCCATGATGGTGGATGTGTTGGGAGGGATTATTCCTTTTTTCATTTATGTGGCTATGGATTGACCCTATGCAATGTATACAACAAGTGAGAAATTGTTGAGATAATGGATGTTGCACACATTGCATAATATTGCATAAAATTTATTATTTTATTTTATTATGTAATGTTGTATCTAGGAGTATCTAGATGGATGTGCAACATGTAAAGATTCCCATAGAATATTGTTGATGAGTTGTATTGTAACATTGTGAAAATATTTCATGTAATTATTTAATATTGGGGGAAAGAAATTAAATGCCCAATATTAAATGTGGGGTTAGTGACTTAGGTAGCACGTAGTTTATGTAATACCACTTAGTGGTTTTGTGGGACTTGCTACTATATAAGCAGCTACAAGGGCAGCTGTTGAAGTGACAAGGAGAAGACAAAAGGCAAGAGTTGAGTGCGAAAGGGCTTGACAGGTTAGCCAAGGGAGCATTTGTGAAGGTTGGAAGCATGGCATGGGATGTGTGGATTCATGCTTGTTCGCATGGATTGCTCGGTAGTGGCTATGACTTTGAAGGCGTCCATGGTTGTATTGCAATGGTATTTTTTTTTGAATAATACATGGTGATGGATCTTTTGGAGGCTAGGTTTTTTTCTCAATGAGGGTTTCCCAGGGTATATCTTGTGTCACATTTGTTTTGGGTATGTTGTTTATTCTCTTGCATGTGGATTTTAATTCCATGCTTATTTTAGATCTATTATGGGTTATGTGGAAATGGTTATATTCTTTGTTGCAAGTTTCCTTACATGTGTATATGGTAATTGATCCATCTCACTAAAATGCATAGGTGCCTAGCTAGTGCATCCACATTGTACATAGGAACAAAAACTAAATACATAGCTTAGTCCAGTGAACCAAGGAAGCATGAGAAACAACTAGAATAAGGTAGCATAACAAACAACAGAAAAACAACATAAACAAGAAACCAAATAGCAATGAAAGTCCAAATAACCCACGCCATCATGACATCCTCAAATGGATCTTTTCAATGATATAATATTTGTCAAAAAATACCTCTATGTGCCTAAGATTTGGCAAAAAAACTATCAATATATCTTTAGGACAAAACAAATGAAAGAAATGATGGTGAAATGGTTGTCAAAATTTGGCTCCAAAATTGCTAATGTCATGACTAGCAGCTGCAATTGTACCTATGTCATTGATGTCAATGATTTGATAGGATGATGCAACATCCTTTACAAAGGCTTTAGAATTTTTTTTTGAAAGGCTTTTAAAAAGCATGCAATGAAGGTATTTTTTAGTGGCTAATATTTATAAATTGGATAATTTTAGAATTCTTTGGCTAGTAATTTTGCTAAAAATTTAAGATTTGATACAACCTAAATCATCATAATTTTAAAAATTTAGTTCTAGAATATTTAAAGTCACTCAATAATTTATTTTATTGAAAAATTTAAACTCAAACATTTTTCACAATATTAGTTACATGATTAGATTTGAGTCACCTAAATATAATATATTAGTGGAGAAATTAAATTGAACTAGCCAATACCTATCATAATTATTAGTTACTTTAGGGATATATCACCAATACTTAGTCTTCACTATTGATTTAAAGTATATGTAATGATCCTCATAATATTGTATGAGGTAAAAAAATGTCCAATTTTGATTTGTAATATTCCATGGTGATTAATGAACTTCGTATTGCTATTGAGATTTGTCAATATTTTCTACAAAAAAATTATGATTTGGAAATAATTTCTAATATTAATCATATTTAAAATAAAAAATTGAGAGATTTGCCAATAGAAAAATTTTATTTATTTTTCAAAATAATGAAAGATTCGTCAATAGTTTAAATATCTTCTTTTGGAGGTGGCTTTCTTAAAGTTTACCCTACATGCAATTTTTACTAAAATGCCATACAATTCTTTTTTTTAAATAAAGTCTTTGAAATTTTTTTTTGTGATATCTTTTTTTGATAAAAAAAAATCACCTCAAGAAGTTTGTCCATATGTGGGGGAATTTTTCTCCCTCAAATTGCAACTGTGTCAAAATGTTCCATCCTCTATAGATATGTAAATTCCAACCACCATAGCTTTTGCTTCTCTCTTTCTGTGATAGGTGTTTGCATATAGGTGATTCTTAAGAGTTGTGGGTTCATATTTCATCAACTTCAACAAAATCTTTTGAAAATTTAATTTAATATTTAATTATAGTATCATTAGATTTTAATTTTTGAACATTTTTAATAAGATTGGTACGACTATATTTTAATTTAGTAGATATTATAGCAATATTATTATTGAAAAATAAGAGTCCTTTAATAATGTCAACAGGCATATACAATGGCAGCAACAAATCCCAACATAGGAATATGCAAAAGAATATGTTGTTGAAAGAAAAAATATTGAATACAAGTTATAAAGCAATAAAAAATACACTTTAAGAAAAGGATAAACTTTGCATATGATATGAAAGTTTAGATAGAATTCAAAGAGTCCAAGCTAAAATGATTGTGATGGAAGGCCATTTGTTATCCATGAGTGCAATGTAGGTGGAAGGCTATTCATTTCAATTTCTTTGCACATATTTTAAAATGGTTATACATTCATTGTAATTTAAATCATCCAAAGATATGGATATTGATATCAAAATAAGACACCCATTTTCTTATACACCTATCATTTCTAACTTATTTTTACTTGTCCATGAAAAATCAAAGGTAAACCTAGGTTAGATGTATCTCTTTTTGAAGCTTAATGTTGTTGTTATGGGCTAAAGAAGGCCATAATCAATGAGATCCCTTATTTAAATGTTAACAAGTTCCATAATTTATTCATATATAATCTCTATAGTTTTTTCAATTCAATAAGTCCACCTATCTTGTAGTCTCTTGTTATTGACCTATCACTATCAATTATTCCTTTCTTAGCATAGTTTTATTTGTTTCTCCATACATTCAAATTAGTGTTGAAAAATTGATATTGATGGAATTTTTTTCTCATGGGTAGGACTAATTTTCCATTTAAATTCATTGCCTCATGTAATATTGTATGAGCACTTTTAGATGTTCTAAAATAAAATATCATTCTGCTTAAAAGAAGATTTTTTTTGCTCTGTTAAAAGAATAGAGCATATCATTTGGGATTTTGGTATATGGTATTTTTAAATTTCATTTATATGTTTTCGATGTTCAAGTTTTAACACTTTTCCTTTATGGGGTTTCATAGATTGTTTTCTTCCTTTTTAGGTTCAATATGAAGATGAAAAGAGGTGTCTTGTAGTGAATCCTAACATATTCATTGATAACCAATTCAATGAAAGAGTCTTCCCTATTTGTTTCAATATTTCATGGACTAGAAAATATGCAATTCATTTCAAAAAATT
Organism: Cupressus sempervirens; assembly: GCA_028749045.1. Classification (NCBI taxonomy): domain Eukaryota; kingdom Viridiplantae; phylum Streptophyta; class Pinopsida; order Cupressales; family Cupressaceae; genus Cupressus; species Cupressus sempervirens. The sequence goes on from CM053793.1 coordinate 703,648,715, forward strand.
ATAATTACTTGAACATAAATTTCAAACATTGATTCAAGCTAGATACAAGATGTCTGCTAAAATTGGTAGGTTAGAAAATAATTCCAAAACAAATCATATTTTGGGAAGTGATTCTCAACATTTATATCATGGATATTTATATGATGGGATAAAAAATTTCCAAGGTTTCTCTTCCATATTTGATAATCAATTTTCCCTAATTGTTTTGTGATAAATCAAAATCAGAAATCAATCCCAAGTATATATTTTTTGAGTGCATGTGATTGGGTTGTGATGGTTATTCACATGGATTCCCTGACCGATAGCTAAATTTGAAATGAACTAAAAAAAGAATTGAGTTTTTGTAACTTGCATGTAGATTTTATTGATTAGTAAAAATGTATGTTATTAATCTATCGAAGATTCTTTTATAAGACAAGTACTTTAGGGAATGGGTTTTAATGTTTATAATAATCAATGTATCCCCTACTTCTAAGTGTATAGAATTTCAAAGAATTTTGGTTGAAGCTATTGGCTATGTTTTGGAATGAGAACTTATTTGAAGAATCAATTTTTCTTATTCCAATTGTTAACTTGGCTAAAAAATGTCTTTTAATGGCATTAATTGTGATAGTATCAGTTATTTGATAATGGTGAGAGGTTATTGAAATTACTTATAGAAAGCTTCCATGTAATACATGGATGGGTTTTTAATGAATCTATTTGAGTAACCATTTCAAGAATAAGATCTTGAATGTGATTATATTTCATTTCATATTGGGAGTTGCATTAAGTCATGCATGTGTTTAGAAATGAATCATCCCAGAGTTAATTTTATCAGTAATTCCAACTACATAGGAATGCAATTGATTTTGTCGAGGTTAACTAAGTTGTTAATTATTCTTATAGATAGAAAAGAAATAAAGGCCTAGAAAATAGGGATATAATATTAATGATGTTAAATTTTGTCTAAAACATCAAAATGTCAAATCAATTTTTTTTTATAAACATATTAATTTATTCAAAAATTCATTATCCTATATTTTTTATCATTAATAAAATTTAGTTATTTTTAAGTTTAAAAAAATCAAATTTGATTTAGAAACTTACTATTTTCTAGCAAATTATGTTGCAATTTTTTACAAGAAATTGTAACACAATCTAAATCCTAATGGATTGTGGAAAACTACTATCTACAATTTTTTTAAAATTTTAAATTTTGGTTTGTAAATAAATTTATAGTTTATTTAAATAGAATAAGATTGTTAAAAAAAATTCTATTTCCATTCATTAGATATAAGATTTCTAATTAAAGATAATATAATGTCAAATATAGTTGTTTATGTCTTCAATTTTTACTTTTAAATGATTAATATGTATATAGGTTGTTATTTTCATTTCTTAATTACCACTAAAATAAAAGCTATTATACAATTGTTTTGCTTTGATTTCTCTTTCATTATTTATGATTGTATAATATAATAATAAAATATCTTCATTTTATTAAAAATATAGATTTTGGCCCTCTCTCCCACCTCCCTCCCTTTAACTTGGGGCCCCTCTATCTTCCCTCCATCAAAAACATTATATGAGTATTTTTAAAATTAGTCTATGGCTAATATTATTATGCCTATTGTACATTATTTGATAGATATGATCTACCACTAAAATAAAACCTATCGTACATGTATTTGATTCCAATTCTCTTTCAATGTATATGATTGCATAATATAATAACAAAATGTTGTAAAATGTCTTCATTTTATTAAAAAACTATTTGAATCTTAATATAAGAAAAGGCTATAAAAGAAATATGTATGAAAGGAGACCTAGTTATGTATTTTATTATAATAGAAATGTCTCAACCTAAATTCAAATCATGTAGTGCATACCCCTAGTTAACTTTTTTGATTTTATTGCCAAACTCTTTTAGGCTAATTTATGTTTATTCTTGATGATTAGTAACATTATTTTCTAGATTATTGATATTGTATTCTTACATAGTTGATTATATGACAGAAATACTCTAGTACTAGTTATATCATGTATGAATGATCATACTTTGATGATGATTACCTATAGTGATTCTAGTTATTTAATGATGTTAGTTAGATGGATTATTTATACATGTCATCTATGGATATTTATTTCATACTTGCATGTGTATGGTGTCCATGTCACCTAGTAATCTATGTCTGATGCAGTTAAGCAAGGGAGTCATTGTGAGGCCTCACCTCGACCCATCATATCATAGTTGATACTTTATTATTTTGATACTTATGACTCGATATGTCGAGACACTATCAAATACATTGAACATATTATGTTATGTTATTTCATGTTGTGTGATGTCCTACTTTTAGATATTTCATTTCATCATTTAATACTTTATGAATATGTATATTGATGAAGTAAGTGAATGCAAATTAACACTTTGATTATGAAATTTTAATGATTGAGAATATAAGAAGAACGAGATAAATAGTTGAATTATCTAAAAGATGAATGTTTTAATTTATGAGATTTCCCTGATATGCTATACACATATATATGCATGTGATTTTCTAGAGCTACTAATGTGTGCAATGAGTGTGCAGGGTATTTTAGACAAGGAACCTAATGGGGAAACAAAACTGAAACCTATGTGCCATTTGTGGAAACCTCGTTGTTTGTATTTTACTTGCACTGTGAGATGTATGAATGTATCATTTTGTAATTTAGTAAATGTTAATGTTCACAATAGTATTTTTATAGTGTCGCTTGACACTCTTGAGTTGTTTATGCATTTTACCATGCTAGTTAGGGTTAACTGTGTAACCCATGGACATAAGTTGGACTAAGTTAGTGCCTTTTTTGCTAATTTGTTTTTAATCAAGTTTAGTTACCCCTAATCCAAATTAGTGTTTAAGCTACCTTTTGGAGTTGTTAGATAGTCCTAAAAATTCCTAGCATTTTTTTGGTCCCAAATCAATCCCGTAGGCCTTAAATCATGAAATCTTAATACCCAAGGGGTATGGGTATGGGTTGGGGGCATTTTCCCCCTAGCCCATTTTGTTGACTTTTATAGTCACTCAAAAAGTCCATTTTTGCTTTAGTGTGAAAATAGTATATTTTCACCATGGGTTGGATGACCCTAACCCCACCTTAAGGTTAGCCTTGGGTTTAGTTGAGTTAGAAACCTCTAGATATTTAGGCAAGTGGGGGGGAGTTATTGGATTTTGGTGAGGTAGTTGAGTCTTGATCTTTTTAGAGACTTTTTTGAGGAGGTTTGGGTTGTTCACCCAACCTCTAGTCTTAGAGGGATTTTCAGAATTAAAGGAGAAGGAGAGGAAAGCTAGCTCTTCTCAAACTTGTTCATTGCCATAACCTATTTTCTTGAAGGCAGGAATACTTTACCTCATTTTGGTTTTGTGTAGTGCTTCATGTTTCAGTTTTATTACTTACATATGTTTGTATGTGTGTTGAGTATGTTGGGTGGGATTGGAAATGATTTTTTCTTCAATGTCTTTCCTTTGTGTTTGTTTTGAATTTCAAAGTTTTCTTTTATGGGTGTTTTGGCATTAGTCACCCTTGGATAGGGTAAAAGTGGCTATTTGTGGGGAAAGGTCTTTAGTTGGACTCCAAAAGTGTAGAGTCTCTTCTCAAGATGAGAAGAGGGAGAGAGGGTAGGGTGTTATGGGCCCCTACCTATCAGCACAAACCACATACAAATTTTGGCATGTAAGAATGGAAGAATGAAAGTTCTTGAGTTATAGCCCCAATTGGGCACCTATTTTGGTGTTGTGTTTGACATCTCCTATCGAAAAAATCAACCTTCTCCCTAGTTTTTGGTTCATGTCGAACCTGTTGTGAAACCCTGGTATGGGAATGAATGTCTAATTTTGTTCTTCATCATATGTTTGATTTGTCTTCGGGTCAGTTTTTGTATTCTCCATGATCACCGTGATGCATTGAAGAAATTGAGAAGAATCCCTTGTTAAGGACCAAGAAGAGAATTCAAATTGTATTGAGATCCTAGGTAAAAATGTATTTAAAGTTTGATATAGTGGCAAGGATGTCAAGTTTTCTTATTAGTTCTTTCCCAATGAAACCTTGAACCAAGTTGATTAATAGAAGAGAAAAGATTTAGAAGCATTCTTGCATTGTATCTTATGTTATTTCAGTTATGGATATGTGAAATGAGGAATTGATAATGTGGTGATGTTTAATTATGCAATTTTCAAGTTTAGTTATGTTAAGGAAGAAATTCATTATGTTGAATTTTCAATCCAATTTCATATGTATTAGAAGATATAATAAATCTCCCATTGTTGATATAACGAATTGTTCAACCATCTTGTTGAACTATGCATTTGGTAAATTCATTTAAAACAACTTGCATAGAATTCTACCTTAATTATCTTATAGATTTAAGGAATACACTGTTAGTTTTTTTTTAGCCCATATGGCACATTAGGAAGTATAACTCCTTGGTAATATTATCAACATGTTAGCTTTCCAAAATGTGATCCAACTTAGAGAGATTAATCCACCTTTTCATATCATCTCAAGGAGAAGATGCATATACTTTCAAAAAGGAAGAAACAAGAAAATTTACCAAAACACCCACCTACAGGATGTTGGAATTTGTATGAGAGAATTAATCTATTCCTTTGCTGAGACAAAGTATATTCCAAATTGATTCCCTTAGAATATTTGTTCTTAAATTTAATTAAAATCAAAATTAAATATAAGCAATTAAATAAATACATAAATTAAAATATCTTTCTAAGCCTATCTTATGGTCTCACCAACAAATCTATTACTATAACTACATCTATCCTATCACTTTATGAATTCACGTAACCTACCAACTTGCCCTTATCTCTCCCCTTAATGCATGCATTTATATCCCACCTTTTTAGCTATTATGCACTAGGTTAAAAGGCTAAGAGTTGTGATTAATGTTGTTTTGGCTCAAAGGTCAACACAACATTGTTATAAAGCCTTAAACAAAAGAAAACTCAAACCTCTAGCACCCAACTTAGGAGGCTTGGCAAGCACATGAAGATTTCTTAGAAATTTTCCATGAATGTAAGGGTAAGGTTGGGTGGTAAGAGGTGGAGTAAAATTTTTATTATATCATCTTCCTTGCTTGCAATTATGTTGTACTAGGAAATCATATTTCTTGGCTTGGGACACGTATAGCCCCCATCCCACTAGTGAGCGCATGGTCTATTGGTGTAGCATACAAGATCCTTGGGAGTTAAACAAGTCTAATTTGACTCATGCCTTTAAAAACTCCATCATATCTTCCCTATGATTTGTTTGGCCATCAGCTTTATTGCTGACTTTGGGAAGGGGCACGTACAACACCCCCAACTTGGATGTGTGCTTGAGAATGCACCCAAGTGGGAAAGTATAGACCCATGTAGGTAGTGAGGTAGGGATTAGAATGTTGTTAGGTGTAGGGGGTTAGAAAGTAGAGTGATTAGTTTGTTAGAATTCTTTAGAATAACTGAGAGTGGGGTGAATCAGTTATTCAAGGTCCAAAATGCCCTATTAATACCTTTTTACTACTTTTAATGAATCCATACACTTTTCATCCATCCAAACTTAAATCAATCATATAAGAAAGTTACAGTAAATCAATATGCAAAGATAAAACATCCATAATCAACACATGACACAATGATTTATGTGGAAACCTAGTTTGGGAAAAACTACCAGTAACATGCTACTTGATTCTCACTCTTCTAAAGTGATGCCCTGTTAAAAGCTTTCAATGTTAAAGGCTTACAACACACTATTAAATGTGACCTTGTTAGAAGATTTCACCAAACTGTTAGGAATGGGCCTGGTTAAAGGTCTTTAGAACATTCACTTGGAATGTCACCCTCTTAAAGTATTTATCTTATGGCTATTAAACCAACCTAAGTCCATAAGATTTAAACTCACTGTTACAATTGCTAGAAAGTAATGATAATGGTCTTTTGATTTGATATAACTTACAACATACTTTGCAGATTTCATATCACACTTTCAGTTCAATCCTTAGGCTTGGCTTTAATCACTCCAGGTCTGTCTACTTGTCTTCCTCTCAAGCTTCATCTCCTTGAGTCTTCTTACTCATTCTGCCAATGCAATCATCCTTGTGTTCATCTATCCAAACAAAGTTCCCGTGCTTTCTTCTCCTTAGCACATTCTCCAGTACTTCATGCTTTTATGCTTGACCACCTCTCTCTCTCTCTCTTTCATTAACTTATGTCTTCTTAAATAGAAAACTGATTTTCCTTTGCCGCTCAATTCTCCCTCTCCAATTTTAGGGTTTCAAAATCGATTAGGTAGGATACAATGTATGTACCCCATATCTTGTTCTCTTCTAGAAACTTCGTCAGTCATATCCTTAAAAATGTTCTACATGGTGCTTTGTGCCACTAGCTCATCATTCTTATCTTCCTTTTAATTCACAAATCTCTAGATAACAACCTTATCGGCTTAGATCTAGCAAATCTTCAATTTTCAAAATAATGCAGCAACTCAGCATTATTGAGTTACTGGTGCTCTACACCTTTGTGTTACTCGGCACCTATACCTGCTTGGCACTTGGTTCTGCTTAGCACTTTGTTCTGCTCGGCACTTGATTTTGCTTGGCACTTGATTCTGCTCTGTTTCACTCAACATCTGAAGTTTACTCAGCATCTAGAGTTTACTTGACATTTGGATTTTACTCGACATCTTTAGTTTACTCAGCATTAACTAGGAATTTTCTCAGCTCTTACTAGCTTGCTCGGCTCCTTCTCTCTAATGAACTTAGTTTGAGCTTTACAAAAGACTTAGCTAAAGCCTTAAATCTTTGATATGTTCTAGTGTGCCCATTCTTTGTATCTTATAGTATGTCATCAAATACACTTTTTCATCAATGGCTTAGTTGATCCTTGTACTTCATTATAACATCATAACTTCAACCTTTCTCTAGGTGTTCTAGTTACATCTTATTGATTGCCTCCTCCTTGACAATCAACTAATTGATAGTGTTTGGATCACTAAAACAATTGTCATTCCTGCAAGTAGCAAGTTTGACATCAATGAAAAAAAAATAATTGAGGACATTCTTTACCAGTTCCATATATTATTCCAACCACTTTTCTTATGATTATTTCAATCATTTCCAACAATCTCCCTCTTTGGCATTGATTGCAAACCAAACTAATCAATTAATCAACTTAGTTACCACTAAGATTGTATACGTTGTCTTGCTGTATTTTTACTACTGATCTCATATATCACTATTGATCTCATATATCTCCCTCTTTCATATATATCTCCCTCTTTATTTGTATTGATCAGATTTCTGTATATTTCTCCCTCTTTGACATAAATGCCAAAGATGTAGCATCTTTATCATGCAAAATATAAGCTTTGTCTTCTTGTTGATTTTCTCCCTCTGTCACCATGCTTGTGACTAATTTGGAGTTTCTACTCCTGCTATCATCCTTTTCATCAAACTGTTAATATTTCAATGATTTATTCCTGTTGATGTAGGACAGCTTCCTTGTTGCCTTAAACTACTTGAGTTAGGGGTATGACCCCCAACTTGCCTCTAAAATATTCATAGGCATCCTTGGGCAATGGTTTGGTGAAGATATCTGCAATTTGTTCTTTTGTGTGAATATATTCCAACTTTACTTGTTTGTCTTCTACCAATTCTCTAACATAATGATACTTGATTGCAATATGCTTAGTTTTTGCATGCATTACTGGATTTTTGGATATGTTTATAGCACTTGTATTATCACAATACAATATCACAGGTTTTGTTACCTCTTCTTCCATTCCTTCCAATAGATGTGTGAGCCACACAATGTTTGTGCAATTGACTATGGCTGCCACATATTTTGACTCTGCAGTGGACTAGGATGTATATCTTCATTTCTTGCTAGTCCATGTGACCAACCTTTTGCCTAGAAATAATACACCTTCACTTGTGCTTTTTCTATCATCAATGTTACCTCCCCAGTCTGAATCTGTATATGCATTGAGCTCAAATTTTCCATTCTTTTTTGTAGTATAGACCAAAGTCATCAGTTCCTTTAAGATATCTCATTATTCTTTTCATTGCTATGAGATGATTTTCTTTAGGATTAGCAGAGAACCTAGCTACTATTCCAACTGCTAATGCTATGTCTAGTCTACTATGTACAACATATTATAGTTTTCCAATCATGGATCTGTACATTGTTTGATTGACTTCAACTGACTCATCATTTTTAGACAGCTTATTTCCCATTGCCATTGGTGTGCTGACTAGTTTGGATTCCTCCAATCCAAATGTTTTAAGAATTTCTTTGATGTATTTTGATTGTCTAACAAATATTCCATGTTTGAGTTGGTGTACTTGCAATCCAACAAAAAATTTGGTTTCTCCAAACATAGACATCTCAAATTCATGTTTCATTTTATCAGCAAAGCCTTTGCAAAGTACTTCCTTACCACCAAACACTATGTCATCCACAAAGATTTCAGATACAATAATGTCTTTACCTTCTTCAACTTTGATGTACATGTTGTTGTTATCATCAGTTCTTTCAAATTTGATTTGCACTAGATACTTGTGAGGTCTCTCATACCATGCTCTTGGTGCTTGTTCCAAACAATAGAGTGCTTTATGTAGCTTACACACCATATCCCTATTGTTTTTATCAACAAATCCTTCTGGTTGTTCAATGTAGACTTCTTCTTCTAGTATACCATTTAAGAAAGCAGATTTTACATCCATTTGATAGACTTTAAAATCTTTGTAGGTAGCATATGCAAGTGAAGTTCTTACTCCTTCCATTCTAGCAACAGGAGCAAATTTTCCCCCATAGTCTATTCCTTCTTCTTGAGCATAACCCTTGCATACTAGTCTACCTTTGTTTTTGGTAATCTCACCATTCTCATCTAGTTTGTTTCTGAATACCCATTTTGTGCCAATCACATTCTTGTCAGTTGGTCTGGGAACCAAACTCTAGGTTTTGTTTTTTCTTATTTGATCAATTTCTTCTTCCATAGCTTTATACTAGTCATCATCTTGTAATGCACCATATACTGTCTTGGGTTCAATTTTGCTGATCAGACATGATTCTTGTCTTAGTCTGTTCCTTATCATTGGTCTTGCATCATTGTCACCAATTATCTATTTAGTAGGGTGATGTCTTTTTACATATTTGGATAATCTTGGCTCTATCCTTGTTTCCATATTTGATCTTCCAGATTTAGGATCACTATGCATTTTGTTGTCAAGTTGTTCTTCATTATGTGTACTGTCTTCAGAGTCATATTGTCCATTTCCTTCATTTTGCAACTCAGCTTCTGAATTCAACTCGGCATTCACTGGTTGAGACTCGGCTGAGACTAAAATTTGTTGTTGAGTTTCAATTTGTTTGACATCATCCTCATCAACAATCATTCCTTCATAAGAATACACAAAGGTTCTGTACTCTTCCATTTTCTTTGGTACTTCAGCTTGGACTTCTATGTGCTCATCAAAATTTACATTTGCACTTTCCACAATTTTGTTAGTGTTAATATTCAAACACTTATATGCCTTACTTCTAGTGGAGTAACCAAGAAATATACCTTCATCACTTTTTGCATCAAATTTTCCATTTCTAGCATCTTTAACGATAAAGCATTTACAACCAAATACTTTGAAATGTTTTACATTGGGTGAGTAAACATACGATAATTGAAAAGGTGTTGTATTTGTATCTTTCTTTACTTGTACTTGGTTTAGTGTATGAATAGTTACACTTACTACTTCTCTCCAGTATTTTAGAGCAACAGTCTTTTCCATCATTAGTGTTCTGGCATAGTCAATCAAAGATCTGTTTCTTCTTTTAGCAATTCCATTTTGTGGGGGAGTTCTAGGAGCTGATGTTTGTCTTTTGATTCCTTTATCATTACAGAATATCTTGAATTATTTTGATGTAAATTCACCACCTCTATATGATCTTAGGCATTTCAAGCTTTTCCCAGTTTCCTTTTCAACTCTAGCCACATACCACTTAAACATTTGAAAGGCTTTAGATTTTTGTTTTAAAAACATAACAGTCATCATCTTGGAATAGTCATCAACAAATAGCATTATGTATTTATCTCTTCTATATCTTTGTATTTCCATTGGACCACATAAGTTAGTGTGAAATAACTCAAGTATCTCTTTAGATGTATAGTTTTTGCTTTTGAAACTTGACTTTGTCATCTTTCCTAGCTAACATTGTTTGCACATGATGTTATTAGGCTTTTTCAATTTTGGTAAACCTCTGACTTTCTTCATTTTACTAATGTTGACTAGATTGTCAAAGTTGACATGACATAATCTTCTATGCCATAACCATTCATCATCAAATTTTGCAAATAAACAAGAAACATCATCCATATCAAGGTAAAATAAATTACTCTTTGTTTGATCTACTTTTCCTATCAGTTTACCATTAGTATCATAGATTTTTGTAGTTTTGTTTCCAAATTCCACTCTACAACCTATATTTCCTAACTGTGAGACACTCAGTAAATTGTAGTTTAATCTTTCAACACAGTATGCATTGTCACATGAAATTTGTTCTATGAGCTTAATAGAACCTTTTCCTTTGATTTGACATGGAGCATCATTACCGAATCTAACACTATTTCCATCATACTGAGTAAAGTTGACAAACTTACTTTTGTCTCTTGTCATGTGATGTGAGCATCCACTGTCTATGATCCATCTGTCATTCTTGTTTATACATGTTACTAGTGTTGTGCGGTCTTCTTTATCAGATTGGTCCTTCATGGCTACATAAACAACTTCATCATCATTGTCATCAGAATTTTCTTCAACAATATAACACTTCTTACCTTTTTCTTTGTAATCTCTCTTGTCATCATCTCTTCTGCTCTTATATTTGTTTCCTTCCTTGGAATCCTTTTTCTGTGGACACCTTGCAGCAATATGACCTACTTCATTGCAATTAAAACAAATGATAGGCATCTTACCTTTGAATTTTCCTTTGCCCCTGTGGAATCTTCTAGCAAGAAATGCTTCCAATTGTTCCACATCTTCCTCATCAGTGCTGCTATCACTGGATACATACTTCATTTTTCTTCCTTTCTTTGATTTCACCTATTCAATATCTTTCAGTGATAACTTGGCTTTAAAAGCAGATTCAACATTTTTAGGTCTGTAGTTGTCAAAGTTAGATAACTCAAATGTAGTGAGTCTACCTATTATACCTTCAAAACTTAGATTGTTCCCTGGTATACATCTTAGCTCTTTTATTGCTAATACTCTAATAGCATAGATAAGGAGCAAGGTTCTTAAGAACTTACTATTAACAGTATCTTCATCTAGTTGACCACAAGCATCTTATTGCACTTACCACTTCCTTTATTCTTGCACCATACTGAGCAGCATTCTCATTTTTTTCCATTTTCATGTCATCAAATTTTCCTCTGAGACTTTCTCTTTTTTCTCTTTGTACATTATGATCTCCTCCATAGATGTCTAATAGGGCTTTCCATATTTTGAATGCAGTGTCACATCCTTTGATATCATCAAATTCAGCATAGCCGAGTGAAAAGGCAATTTCACAAATTGTCTGATTATGCTCTTGCTTATTTTTTATGTCTTCTATAGTAGGAGCACCTATTGGATCTATATGTTCAGTGACAATTGAATTTTGGGCCTAATCTCCTATGGATCCAAGACGTAGCTTCATCAAACTTTGTCATTCAACAAAGTTGTCTTTGTTGAGCTTGGGAACTTCTCTCTTTGCCATTTTGATCTTTTCTGTTTGTAGTCCCTTTAAACTGAATCAACAGTCAGGCTCTGATACCAATTGTTAGAATTCTTTAGAATAACTAAGAGGGGGGTGAATCAGTTATTCAAGGTCCAAAATGCCCTATTAATACCTTTTTACTACTTTTAATGAATCCATACACTTTTCATCCATCCAAATTTAAATCAATCATATAAGGAAGTTACAGTAAATCAATATGCAAAGATAAAACATCCATAATCAACACATGACACAATGATTTATGTGGAAACCCAATTTGGGAAAAACCACTAGTAACATGCTACTTGATTCTCACTCTTCTGAAGTGATGCCCTATTAAAAGCCTTCCCTGTTAAAGGCTTATAACACATTGTTAAATGTGACCTTGTTAGAGGATTTCACCAAACTATTAGGAATGGGCCTGGTTAAAGGTCTTTAGAACATTCACTTGGAATGTCACCCTCTTAAAGGATTTATCTTATGGCTATTAAACCAACCTAAGTCCATAGGATTTAAACTTACCATTACAATTGCTAGAAAGTAACGATAATGCTCATTTGATCTGATATAACTTACAACATACTTTGGAGATTTCATATCACACTTTCAGTTCAATCCTTATGCTTGGCTTTAATCACTCCATCTCTTTCTACTTGTCTTCCTCTCAAGCTTCGTCTCCTTGAGTCTTCTTACTCATTCTACCAATGCAATCATCCTTGTGGTCATCTATCCAAAAAAAGTTCCTGTGCTTTATTCTCCTTAGCACCTTCTTCAGTACTTCATGCTTTTATGCTTGAACACCTCTCTCTCTCTCTCTCTCTCTCTCTCTCTCTCTCTCTCTCTCTCTCTCTCTCTCTCTCTCTTTCATTAACTTTTGTCTTCTTAAATAGAAAAATAATTTTCCTTTGTCGCTCAATTCTCCCTCTCCAATTTTAGGGTTTCAAAATGGATTAGGTAGGATACAATGTATCTACCCCATATCTTGTGCTCTTCTAGAAACTTCATCAGTTGTATGCTTAAAAATGTTCTACGTGGTGTTTTGTGCCACCAGCTCATCATTCTTATCTTCCTTTTAATTTAAAAATTTCTAGATAACAACCTTGTCGGCTTAGATCTGGCAAATCTTTGATTTCCAAAATAATGCAGCAACTTGGCATTATTGAGTTACTGGTGCTCAACACCTTTGTGTTACTTGGTACCTATACCTGCTCGGCACTTGGTTCTGCTTGGCACTTGGTTTTGCTCAGCACTTGATTCTTCTTAGCACTTGATTCTGCTCTGTGTCACTCGACATCCAAAGTTTACTTGGCATCTAGAGTTTACTCGTCATCCGGAGTTTACTTAGCATCAACTAGGAATTTTCTCGGCTCTTACTAGCTTGCTTGGCTCCTTCTCTCTAATGGACTTAGTTTGAGCTTTACAAAAGACTTAGCTAAAGCCTTAAATCTTTGATATGTTCTAGTATGCCCATTCTTTGTATCTTATAGTATGTCATCAAATACACTTTTTCATCAATGGCTTACCTAATCCTTGTACTTCATTATGACATCATAACTTCAACCTTTCTCTAGGTGTTCTAGTTACATCTTATTGATTGCCTCCTCCTTGACAATCAACTAATTGATAGTATTTCGATCACTAAAACAATTGTCATTCTTGCAAGTAGCAAGTTTGACATCAATGACAAAACAATGATTGAGGACATTCTTTACCAGTTCCATATATTATTCCAACAACTTTTCTTATGATTATTTCAATCATTTCCAACATAGTTTAGTTTAGTTGAGTTTAGGTTTGGATTGGTTTGGTTTAGTTAGTTAGAATTAGGTTATAGTGGATGTTAAGTTTAGTGTTGATTTAAGTGGTATTAGTATTTGTTTTTAGGATTAGTTTTTATTTAAGTTGTTTTATTAGTAATTTAATTAATTTGTTTGAAGTATTAAATTTTACATAATTAGTGATGTTAGATTTGGGATTTAGTTTTAAATTAAGTATAGTTAGTATATTTAGCAATGACATTGTTCTCATTAGTATGCAATAAAATATTAATCTTAAATATTATTGGTTAGTAAGCTAATGTTTAGGTTAGTTTAGATTTTAATTAAAGTTTTAAAGTTGGATAGTATTTTGTAAATAGTTTAATTTAGATGTTTTAATTCTTTAGTGATTTATTTTCTTGCAAATTGTTATATACGTTGAGAGCATTAATACCTTATTCATTTATTTAACTTTTATTTAATTTTAGATGTATTGTTATTTTATTAGAAATGTATTATTTTGAATAGGATATAGGTTTTAAAAAAATTGTTAATTGAATAAAGTTTAAATAAAGTTCATTTGATTGTATGTTAGATGTTACATTAATTAGTGAGTTCATTTTATTCAAACGTTTTGAATAAGTAGAATTATTTTATTTAAATAGTCATCCGAATCAATTAATTATATTGTTAAGTTATATTTGCTTAATAGATATGTATAGGTTAATGTTAAAAGGATTAAAATTAAATGTAAATTGTGATTACTAGTAAGCTTAGTACTTTTGTTCTATGGATGTAATATTTTAGGGGGCAATTAAAAATAATAAAGTGTTAGATCCTTTAATTAATTAAATTTAGTTTTTTAAAATTTAAATATCAATTTAACAAGGAAAACTTGATTTAACTACCCATTCCTACATGATATTTTTAAACTAAGTTGGAATCTTGAAGTATTGTTAGGAGATCTTGTGTCCGTCTCTTAGTGCACCTATACTTTATCTTGTAAATCAAACATAGAAATCTTCATCAAAACCCTTAATGAACTCATCAGTTTTAAACACAAATTATTTTAAAAATAAAATAAAATTTGTGTCTTTTTCCCTCGAATTTTTGGGCATGACAGTCATAGTCACCTACTAGTCGGGATCTACACAATGCACCACTTTCTTCCATTGCCTATTTAGCTTAGAATATATGTGCCTGTCAATTCATGAATTTTAAGCAAATTGTAGGTACTAGATATCCAATTCCCTAAATTAACAAGATGAGCATACTTTATCACAATATCTCAATGGTAGGAGAGGGGAGATAAATTCTTGAGTCTGAATCCTAACCTTAAATTGAATTGTCCTAGAAATTAGGATAAGTATTTGAGATGATTACCCTTCACAATTTGTCATATGAGATAAATTCATGATTATAACCCTTGAGTTTAATCTTATATTTAGTACTTTAATGATGGGTTTTCATATTTCATCTTGTAGGTCTTTGGTGATTTTTCTATTAATTAAGTCAAAATAAAAGAATATTTAATCATTTAATTTAATAGAAAATAATTGAGATAATTTTAATATTTAAATGCTATCCAAGGAGAAAATATTGCCATTTGGTCAATGCATGCATAACTGCAGCAAGTTCCATATCGTGAGTAGGATAGTTCATCTCATGATCCTTGAGTTTCCTGGATTCATATGCAATCACCTTGCCATCTTGCATTAAAACTGCTCCTAGTCCATCCAAAGAAGCATCCATGCAAACTACAAATTCTTTACAAGGATCAGGTACAACCAATACAGGTGCACTAGTCAAACATACTTTAAGATGCTGAAAAGCTTCTTCACACTTATCTAACCAGACAAATTTCTTACCTTTTCTCTAAAGAGAAGTGATAGAATGTGCTATTTTTGAGAAATTAGCCACAAACCTTCAGTAGTAACTAGCTAAACCCATAAAACTTCTTACTTCCAACATGTTTGTAGGTGCTAGCCACTCTACAATAGCTCTAATTTTAGCTGGATCCACGGCGATTCCATCTCCTGTAATAATGTGTCCAAGGTAACTTATTTCTGATTTGAAAAATTCACACTTATTAGGATTAGCATTCAGCTTATTCCTTTGGAGACATTCAAAAACTTGTCTCAAATGTTGTTCATGCTCCTCCAAGGAGTTAGAATAAACTAGTATGTCATCCAGAAAGACAACTACAAACCTATCAAGGAAGGTTCTAAAAACTCCTTGCATCAGAATCATAAATACTTATGGTGCATTTGTTAAACCAAAAGGTACAACAACAAATTCATAATGCCCATACCTAGTTCAGAACGTTGTTTTATGAATATCAACTTCTTGAATTCTTAGCTGATGGTACCTAGATTTAAGATCAATTTTAGAGAATACTTTAGCACCCTTCACCTGATCAAATAAGTCATCAATTCTAGGTAATAGATACCTATTCTTGATAGTAACTTTATTCAACTATCTTTAATCAATACACCATCTAAGAGATCCATCTTTCTTTTTAACAAAGATAACAAGTGCTCCCCAAGGAGAGACACTAGGTCTAATAAGCCCTTTCTCAAGAAGTTCTTCAAGTCGAACTTTGAGTTCTACCAATTCTTGTGTTGTCATGTGGTAAGGAGTTTTAGAAATTGGTTCAGTTCTAGGCACAAGATCAATCCTAAAGTCTATCTCTCTTGGGTGGAATACCCAAAATTTCTGTTGCAAAAATATTAGAAAATTCCTTTAACAAAAGATGGTCTAGACTAGTTTGCTTTGCCATGGGTTCAGAAAAATCATTAATAGAAACAAAAAATAGCTTGCAGCCTTTCCATAAACACCTTTGAAGTTGTTTAGCAGAAATGGTTTTAATAGAAAAAGGCCTTTTAATACTTGCTATGATTTTACTTACTCCATTGTCATCAATGCACTCAATAGTCTTTTCACTGCAATCAATTATAGCTTGGTGCTGATCCAACTAGTCCATTCCTAGAATTACATCATAGGTTCCTAAAGGAATAACTTTGAGGTTTGCTATAGTGGTAAATGCCTTAAGATGAATTTCACAATCTACTACAGTTAGTCCAGTTTCTACCTTAGATCCAGAAGCTAACTCAACTTGCCATGCCAACTCAGCCTTTCTCACAGGAATATTATGATATTTAACCAAATTGGTAGAAATAAAAGAATTAGTGGCACTTGAGTCAAATAAAATGGAAATTTTCATTCCTTGATAAGTACCTTTAGCCTGAATTATCATGTTCTGATGTTCTGCTTGATTATGATCCACAGTAGCAAAAATACGGTGGTTCCTTCCAGAATCACCAACAGTAGCTTCAGAACCTGATGCTCTTGGCTTACCCTGATTATTGACTTTAAGAGAGAAATTCCATTGTAAATGAACCAACTGCCCACAATGCCAACATTTTTCTCCTCTTTTGGTACTCTTATCCTGTGAGGGATTTTCTTGTGGTGGTGCAAAACTCTGTTTCACACTTTCAGCAGGCTTAATGGGTTTAGGTAGTTCAAGGACCTTAAACCCCTTGTCTGATTTGGTAAACTTATTGAACTTCCTCTTTTGGGATTTACTACCATAGCCACTAGGTGCTACCTTAGAATCATCCCTGAAGGATTTTTGACTTTTACTGTTGCTAAGAATAGATGGGTTAACAACACTCTTGGTTGAAAAGGCAGATTCCATTTCACCAAGCTTAGCCTGATCAGTAGTTTCCTTAACAGATTTAGGTTTGAAAGTTCTCACTTCCTCACCAATCCTAGGATTTAAACCCCAGATAAAGTGTCGCACTAAAGGTTTATCACCTTCATTTCAACCAGAATACTTCTTAAGCTGAAAGAATTTTCTTTCGTACATTTCCACTATTAAATTACCTTGAAAAATGTTAAAGAATTCCTTAGATCTGGTTTGCTACCAATACTCAGACATGAATCTTTCTCAGAACCTCTCTAAGAACAATTCCCAAGTGACTTGAAAAATATGAAGTCTAAGGTGTTCTAATTCCATCTCCCACCAAACAGATGCAAAAGACCTTAACTGCATTACAGTCCAACGAACCTTCACATTAGTGTGATAATCATGCAGAATAAAACATCTTTTCGATGTTTAGAAGCCAAGCTTCATCTTCATTACTAGATTCGATTCCATTAAAATATGGACCTTTGAGCTTAGATATTTCTTTTAGCTGAGTCTTGATAACAAGATCTACTACTACAGCTTGATTGACATTGGGAATCTGAATACCCTGAGCATTTGCTTCCCCACCAAGAATATTATTCCTAGCTTCAATCCCATCTAAACATCCAAGAATTTTTTGAAGAATCCCAGCTTGAAATCCCTCTTTCTCTTCAACATTAGGTATTTCATCATCAAGCCTGTCTTGACAATCTTGAGACTTACCTAGGCCACGACCTCTACCTAGGCCTTGACCGTGACCTCTATGTCCACCTCTGCCTTTGCTTGCATTGGCATCAGCATTAGGGATACCTCATCCCCATGCCCCTCATGTAACAGGAGGCATACTAAAATTCCTATAAAAGAGATTTAATTAAAATCTCATAGGAAGCATAATGAAACCCCTAATTAAACTTATCGAGTCTCGAGTGTTTAAACCTAGCTCTGATACCAAATGTAATACCTTGACCATCACAAAACCATATAATAACCATACAACCAAAACCATACATAATAAGAGATTAAAAGCCCGAACAATTTTTTTAATAATAAAACTCCATTACAAAATTATCCTTTAAACAACAGGTACAGTAAAGTACTCATAATCAATAATCTAACATTTCTATTTATTACATAAGAGTATATGATATATTTTTACTCTCTTATTAGAAGTACAACATCTTTGAAATACATTCAAATTAATTACTGAATCTAAATTTTAAGTAGCCAATTCCTTCTAAGTTCGTATTCAAACATATCTCTAACTTGAAATCCAAAAAAACAAAACCACAACACACCAAACAAGGCTTAGAACACAAATTAAATTGATAAGATCTCCAGTAAACTTGCATGTTAGATTTTATAACAAAAATATATTGATTTAATCTAAATAATAGATCTACTAAAAATATCTTTCTCTTTTCACATTCAAAATATAAAGCAGGTATATAATTTCTTACACGCAGATATGCAGAAATAAACTTGCACAGAATATGACAAGGTAATGATCCAATAGTCCATGGGTGTCAACATAAGATTCTACATTCAGCCGCTCATAGAACCCAATATGCCAGATGAAACCATAATATTCTTATCTTATTATATGATTCCCAAGCCATGAAATTTTAAATATTACCACTTGATTAAATAACTATCATAAACTGTCCCATAAGGATCTAGACTAGTGTCAGAGGGCATCCGGCAACATAATTCTATCACCACAAGTTACTCTATGACAGCCACCCAATCTAAAGGATCACACTTGCATAATCTAACACACACATTATAATTAGTTATACTAATTGGAAGAAAACATAAATTAATTTTCCAATTCCAACTAATACGCTTGTCTCATTTGCTTCAATATAACAATTGAATCAGCAAAATAGAAATACTATATGAAACCAACTTCCAATCTTTCAAAATAACCATCTTTAAAAGTTCCAACTAAAACCATATTTGTAACCTTTCATACAATTCGCATTTCATATTTCCAAAACAACCTTGTTCCTTTTACTCTTCAAAAGTAATCAACCTTATTCCAATTAAATAATAAAGAATTGATCCTTTTTCTTTTCCAAATTCACTAAATTTACTTTTCATTTTAATAATACCCATATAAAAATTATCCACAATTCCTAATACTTACTAACCTCAGAATATATATATATATATATAAATTTCCATTTCCAAAATTAGTAATCATAGAATTTCAAGATTACATATCTAGGGCAATTCTAACAATGCAATACATAAGGATAAACATAAATGTTAATACATATAAATAAATACTTATACATATATATATACACGTACTCACTTACATATACCAATATATACATTAAACCTCATAAATTAAAGTCAGAATTAAAATAGATGAATAATCTTTCTACTGTAAAATTTAATGACTTGCTATTACACATATCATATAAATCTTTATGCATTCATATATATGAATTCAAAATATCATGCTCAGTCAATAAAGTATCGACTGGTACTACATGTAACTTCCAGCTTGTCAATAATCACAATAAAACAAAACATTGCTAACCAAATGAAAATCCAACCTTGTTTCAGGTTACCTTAATTTTTTTGACATAATGATTATGTCTCGATTCACATTATAACTACCATTTAATTACAAAATAATTGTTAATCAAAATGCCAAAATCCTCGACTATAACTGAGAAGAAACCAAACCAACCACAATTCAAACAATATAGTATTATGTCTGTGATACAATATCATGCAAGTTGACTGACAAATACCAACCCTAACTCATGATCACTGTGAACCCATGACTGAAATCCAAGTCACATTCAACTTAAAGGATGATGAACTCAAAGGCATGAAACACACTGAATTAATTGAAACCCACAATAGCAGCCAAATGAAATAATAATGTGCCTATAACCATAGACCCTAAATACACCATGATGTGTATTTATTCTTAAGACATGCTCAACAATATGTTTGATAAGAAACCTACATACTCATTTAAACCCATGTGTAAACACAAGTACAGAGCTTAGCGATAAACACACCAAATACCTCACATAACAAAGTTTGATATTCAAAAAAATTCATATATCTAAATGATTCATTACAATAACTAAAAGATAGGGTCAAAGAGAAGCCCCCTACCTGTGAAAGTGTAGAATGATGCTCAAGAAACATTGCCGAAAGAGCCCTCTAACTCAAACTTGTAGCCCACAATCCCAAACTTTCGATGCCATTTTCTAGAGATACCACACGATTCTCCAAATAGCAACAATAGAGAAATAAAATCATGAAATGACAAAAGAATGAGGAACAAAAAATTGTGAAAGTTTATAAAGCTGGAGAGAGTCAAAATCTCTTTCATGACTAACAGTTTCCAAAAATTTGCACCGAAAAACCAGTTCAACAAAAGTTTCATGTTGCCTCGACTGGAATCCAACAATGACAGACTGATTGAATTATAACTATCTCCCAACAAAACCAGTTTAGACATGCGAAGTGATGCTTATTACTATGAGCTTATCCCAAAACCCCACTACCTGAGCTTCCTTCAACACTTGGCAATAGGAGTACGAGCTCGCTACTCGATAAACCTGCCAGCATTTAAAACCCACTAAATCAGCCGCCAATACCTAGTCCAAGAAATGCCATGTTCAAAATATGCATTGATAACTTAGGCCATGTTCCAAGTTTAGTTTTAGACTTAGTTTAAACCATGCGATAGGTTATTTAGGCACTAACTTAGATAGTAATAGCTTTGTATTAATATTCACATCAATACTAGCTAACATTAATATTAACATTAACATATATATATATTACTATTAATACAAATTAATATTAATACTAGTTAATATTAATATTAATATCAATATTAACATTAACATTAATACTAAATACTATTAATTCCATTGACATAATAAATGTTACTAATTTGATAAGTGTATATATATATATATATATATATATATATATATATATATATATATATATATATATATATACACACACACAAATACAAGCACACTAATATACAAACAACTACAACTACATATATGTATATAAATATAACATATATATATATATATATATATATATATACGTATATATATATATATATACATATATATATACGTATATATATGTATATATATAATTATTTTATACTAATACACTTATATTTATATATACATATATATTTATTTATACAATACCATATTTATATAAATATATATATACACTTAAATCTGGCAGTAACAGAAACAAGTTTCTAATAAAATATAATGCTACCTTAATGTAAGTCTAAAAATACGAATCAGACAAAAGTAAAACTAAAACCATACTAACATCAATTCATTATTTAGAATTTCATTCCTAAATCGAAATTGATACAGATAATAAAATTCTGCATAAAACACAATACTGAAAGTATTAAAACATTTGTTCTGAGAATCAGATTTTAGTAACATCTGAATTCTCATAATGTTGCCAAAATTAACATAACCTCAACAAGTACCGAACTATCCAAAAAATAATACAAATTTCAGAATCCAAGATGTCAGATGTAGAACTATCAGGGCCATGATATGATCACACAATCAGTGCCCCAAATTTAGGAGAGAAGTCCTTATCAAAGATTGAGAGTTCATTTCACGGGGACCAGAGATTTTTGGAGAAGGGATTTTTAGAGAGAAGGTTTTGAGAAAAGACAATCTCCCACAATGTTTAGGTGGTTGCGTATTTGCACTAGATTTAGGTAGAGTCTTGTGTTTTATTCAAACAATGAATTATGTTCTTTGAAATTCCTATCTACATTGTATTTGTTGAATCTATTTTCCAAATTTCATTTGTAATGAAACTTTCAATCTTTCATTTTGAATTTACTTTATTCATAACAAATTTTATTTGTATATAAGGATTGAAAGATTAGGAAACCCTCGTTCTATAAAATTGAATAGTTTTTATTTTAATTAGGAATAGTTTTGAAATGATATCAAAATTTAGAATAAATTTGGATTGGCTTATCTAGATTTCCCTATTAGATTATATTTGTAATTTTTATTTAAAAAATAATAATTTTGGGGTCGTATTTTAACAAAAACATTTTATACTAAACAAGAAAAAAAAATTAAAATATTGGGGAGTGAGGTGGGACCCATACCCCAGCTCCCCTCCTGGGGGTGATTCGAGTCTTGGTTGCTCGCAGAAGTACTATGGTAGTAGCTATTAAAGGCTAGACGATGGGCCTCAAAACATAGGGGTTTTAATTATATACATTTTTAATTTAGTTTATTTTAAAATATTTTTTATTAAATTAAATTTTATTAATCATTGTAATAATAGTTTTTTATTAATTATTAAATATTAACAATTAATAATTAATAATTACTTTTACAATTTACTATTTATTAATTAATTTAGTTTAATTAAGTTTTAATTAATAATAAAGTTTAAATTTATTGATTTTATTATTACTAATGATTTTGATTTTTAATCAAATTGTAATTATTTGATTAGATAATCAATAATTATTATTTTAATAATATAATAAATAATTATCTTTAAATTATTTTAGAATATTTAATTGTGATCCTTGTAATCTAATAAGTTAAGGGTAATTGTGCAATATGTTTTAACATGAGAAATGGGTTAAGTTGTAAGGGTAAAATGTAAATCTTATTTGCTCAAAAACTTACATTGAAATGAAAACTTAGACCTTACTGCTAACTCAGACTATGTGTCTTCAAAATCAAACAAAATTATGAAACTACACTGATAATTGTATGTTATCTTATGTGTTGGGGTTTGGGTTGACTAGAGTGTTGACTAGACATAGGACATTTACAAGAGGCTCATGAGTTCTATTTTTGTGATGATGTTGTCATCTTGATCTTTTATACTTAGCCATGGTAATGTATCTAAAATTCTCTATGATGATTTTGGGTCTATTTTTTGTTATTGCTTTCCAATGTTCTTGTGTGAAACTGAGATCAATGGTGTGACCTATTTGACTTAACCTTTGAGTCTTCAATTAGTTATTTTTGGATGCTTTCCAGTTGGTTGTAAAGGATTGAAGTGTTATTGTGAATTGTCTTTTGATTCTTTCCAGTCACTTGCATAGGGTTGAGGTGAAAAATATGATTCTTTGATTTGTACTTTTATGAGCTTAGGGTAGGTTATCTGTATGTAATGTTGAGAAGTAGCTTGCAATGGAAGCTAGAGCCCAAAGTGGCTGCCTAGGTAACCCATTGTAGGTTATTTTAATAAGCGAAAATACTACACTAAATGAGAGTAAAATGAACCTAATAATCTAGTCTTTGTCTTTTCTTTCCTATGCCTTGAGTGCAAGTACAGACTAGGATAGGAGTAGAGAGGATGCTTGGTTGTGACCATGCATTATTAGTATGCCTTGTTAGTACGAAAGGATACTAGTGTCGCATAGAGTCACTAGGGGGCTGAGGACATGTCAAACAACTAGGGTAAATCTAGAGTTGACTCATGTGATGACACTTGCCCTCTTGTATAGTAGATTCCCTATGTGTCTTTTTTTTCCTTTGGGTTTAGATATTGTTTTATCTTAGAACCTTTCAGTTAGATCACTCTCAGGTTTTCCCTTGACTTAGCTATTATTTTTCTTTTTTGGGATTGTTATCCTATTTGGGACTTGATACTATCTCCTCAGCATGGTGGGAGTGGACCTTTTTGGGTTACCATGAGATTAGGTGGTAGTGATTTTTACTTTTACCATTGAGATTTGTTTGTTGATGTTATGGCTGGAGTTCCTTGTTTTGCATTTCCTTTCTTCTATCTTTGTGTATTATAATTGATTCTTATATCTATATGATGGATGATTTTACTTATTGTATTGCATTTTGTTTTATGAATCTAAAAAGGATAATGTAATCTATTCCATAAATGTATATTCTTTCAATTTTTCATACCCTGTGACATGTACTATGGATGATTGTGCATTTTGAATTAATACCAAGTGGCATTAAGAACAAATGTATATTATTTAAATGGATTTGAATTTGTAGTTATTCTTTAATGTGGATGTGTTATTTATTGGACTTAGTATTAATTAAATTTAAATGTGATTCAACATCTTGGGATCCTTAAGGAATGTAATATATTATGTGTTTCTTATGTATTATTGTATGTTATTGCTTCTGCTACTTTATAATTGTTTTTATATGTTATCTTTAAAAAACTTTTGTCAAACGTAGTATAATTTTAGGTTAGTTCTTTTGGATCCCTTTGTGGGGCATTACAAATTGTAACTATAATTTTAACCATGATGTTAAAATCTAATCTAACAATAATAATAGTCACAGTCTAATTGTAAATAAAATCATATAATGTTTTTAATGGAGGGAATATAGAGGGACATGTTAAATATTTAATATCTAAAGATTCTTTCATTAGAGAGATCTTAGAGATTTGGGTAGAGAGAGGGCTATAATGGTGGGATCAAGGAAAGGAGAGAGAGAGGGCTAATTAGAGGGAGATATAGGTATCATATCTAGAGAGAGATAATAGAAAAATAAGGAGGGAAAGTGAGAGAGGGTGATTAGGAGGAATAATTAGATATAAGGAAGGGACAGAGCAAGTGAGAGAGGGAGAGGGGGTAGGGAGGTGGATAGAGAGAAAGATAGAGAGAGATGGTCGTGAGATAAGATAGGGGACTGAGTGAGAGAGAGGGTGACAACGAAAGCAAACATACTTAGGAATCTTATTATAATATAAATGTCTCCACCCAAACTTAAATTGCAACTAAAATTATAACCATGATGTTAACATAAAATCTAACCATAATCATAGCCATAGTCTAATTGTAAACCCCCTATGTTGATCCTCACCTTAAATTATAATTTTAAGAATAATACTAATTGTGATGTAGACCCTACACCTAAACATAATCATTAATATAATCACATTATTAGAACTTAATCCTTATCCTAACCTCAAACCTTAAATTTAATGACATATTACTCAATCCACTATACTAATGATAATGTACACCATAAAGATAATGATAAAGCTAAATCATAAATCCTTAATCAAAATCCCAACACCAAAGAGAATGTTGACCATGGTATAAAAAATTATGCAAACAATAATCCTAATCATTATATTAAGCTTAACCATAACAAAAATTATTAAGTCCACTCTAAATCCTAACTATAATCACTAACCCTAGCCTCAAATGCCACCCTTAATCAAATAAAATATGAAACGTAGTGCAAAACCAGTTTGAATCCTCAATACACACACACACACACACACACACACACACACACACACACACACACACACACACACACACACACACACACACACACACAGAGAGAGAGAGAGAGAGAGAGAGAGAGAGAGAGAGAGAGAGAGAGAGAGAGAGAGAGAGGGGGGGGGGGGGTTTGAACCTCACTCTTAGATTTGACTATTGTCTAAGATTCTAGAAGGGCTTTTTTGTATGTTATCAAAAAAAGGTAGGTCTAGATTTGAGTGTTGAACACATTCTATCTACGAGATATGGTCACTTACTTTTATCAATCCACCCATATTCCAAGTTGTTGGCTCATATTAATTTCTCCCAACATCCTATTGTTCAGCTCACTAACGCTCACTAATAGCCTCCCATGGAAGATTTCATCAATATTTAATTTAAGTGTATTTGATATTCTAGAGAATTTTGAGAACTCTATAAATAAAGGCTTTCAATAATTTATTTTATGCGGGCAATAAGATTGGTATAAGAGCTTCAAGAGACTAAGCCTACGAAGGAGAATTATTTGTTGGAATTAACTATAGTTGAAAGGAGATTCTAATATTAAATTTATTTAAGGTTCAAATAATATTTTAAATTTGTGGACTAGTAGTTGAGAAGGAGTTAACTTGAAGGATGAATTGAAAGTTGTTAAAAGGAAAGGGTTAACTCATTCCCTAGAATTCCCAAGGAATATCAAGATTAAATGGATCAAAATTATTCTAAGAAGGATTCATGACATGAAGCTTTGGTTACAAAATGGACCTATAGAGATCATGAAGAAAATGATTCACAAGGTTGTAGGCTATGAAACCCTAGACCAAAAAAAAACCATGCGATGCATGATTCAAGAGGAAATTAAGGAAAACACAGGTGTTGAGTGGAATGGATGAGGTTTGTCCAACACAAAAATTTATGATCTATTAATAAAATTTGTTGTGAGGGTTATAGCTCAAAATTTTTACCAATCAATCAGACTTAATAATGTGTCATGTATGTAAATGGTTCAAACATGGAAAATAGTGATGAAAGATCATGAATATGATCTTTCCAAGCTTCAAATACTGCAATTGGTAGAAAATATGACATCCATTAGGAAAGAAAAGAATTCAATGTGTAAGTTTGGATCCCTCATTATTTATATTTTCTCTTACATATAGAAATATTTTCCTAGTATTATGTTGGATATTCTTCGTGAATTCATTGATATCCATAGCTAACCTTCAAATTCCATGGACTTATCTTTAAAAGGGAGAAAATTTTAAGAAATCAATAGTACTCTCACAATATCCTCTTCTTTAGCAAAAGAGGCACCATTATGGGTGATACCATTGATTCTAATAGTAGTCTGATGCTTAAAAGTGGACAAATGGATGAACCTAGTGTTATGGTTATTACATTGAAGCTAGAAAGCTTTAGATCTTTCTTTCTAAATCTCCTCTTTAGAAATAATTAGTATTATGAAGAATTCAAAGGATATAAATTTTTTTAATAAAAAATATTAGGTTAAAGCTCCTATAATTGAGTAAGATGTTAAACATCATCAAGTTGAGTTTTAAAGTGTATCTTAGCTTGGAAGATATGCACAATGATATATTTACTCTACCTGTACACATTAGATTTAAAAAGAGGAAAGAGTTTTAACCACTTAATACATTCTGGAGGAATTAATATAACATTCCATCATTCCACTATTTTTAAAAAAAAATCTAGATATAGTGTCCACATTTCTTCAAATCTAAAAGGGATGCAATATTTATGAAAAAAGCTATTAGAAAAGAAGTCATTTGGGAAATAGTTTGAACCAAGATGAATGCAAGATAATAGATTAAAATAATAAGAGACCAACTACATTGGATTAATTAAGGCCTAGTCTAATTTAACTTAGCCAAGTTCAATACCACAACTAAAATGTTAGACTAGGTAAACAATGCCCCCTATAAATTTAAAGCCATCAACTCTTGAGAATTGAAAAACTAGAAAAAACTGATCCTACTATCATAAATAATTTAGGGACATCCATTTTGCATCATCATTATGTAAGGGGGTATTTAAATTCCCTCCTATATACCATTTATTAAATGAGAATTAGATCTAAAAAACTAGATAGTTCAGTAGGTTCATTCTTGTCCCCTTATTATTTTGAGCATAGATAATTGATTGGATTTGAGAGCTGAAATCTTTCAAATTGGATAGAAATGGGATTTAAATTATAGAGGATCTTAGTGCCTTAAAAAAAATAGTTTTAATTGTTTGCCTCTAGAAGCACAATATACATCATAATAATAAAGTCCTTAATCTCTATAAAAGCACAAATTAATCCTTTAGATTTTATAACTTTGCATTTTTATCTCTTCAATAAGAAATTAATATCATCTATGACCACTTTTCATATTTGAGAAGGGTTAAAAATTCCCCTTTTACTCCATGAAATAATCTTCAATTAAATTTATGATGAAATGAATCTTAGCAGGTGTACATAGTTGGTTCAGTTCATATCCATAATCACCCAAAGACTTTTGGAGGAACATACATAAAAGTGCCCATAGAATGTATCTTCAACATCAAAATATTTAGGAGGATAATTTAAAAATATATAAAATAATATTATTATTAACTTATTATTATTATAAATATTTCACCTAATTTTTTAAAACAAGTAGACATTTATTACCATCTTCTTCATCTATCTTTTGCAACGTTTGGAGCAAAGATGGATGGATCTTTTCTAGATCTAGTTTCCACCCACCATAGAAACTCTTCAAGAAGCTACCTTACTTAGGATTGATGAAAGATATTCCCATGATTATTCATTTCTTATTTAGATGAAAGGAATTTTGCAAAGATACCTTTATCTTTATATGTTGAACCTTTTTCAAATAAAGAATCATGACCGTGAGAAAGAAATCCATCATCTTTTCCATCATCTTTTTTGATCTTTTGAAAAATTTTCAACAAATAAGGATGAACCATTCTAGGGTCTAGCCTCCTACTACCACATAAGTTCTTCAAGAAATTTACTTGTAGAGATTCATACAGAATCTGTTTCTTTGAGTATGAAAAGGTTTCATCTTCACTGTCATTGTCACTATCACTTTCCACTTTCTCTTTTGTAACAAACAATGTTTTTAATTTGAACCTCAAATAGAGTTGCCAACCTTCATTCAAAGGAAGGTACATTCATCAACCAATTTACTAATTATTATTTACTTGACCTTGGATGTGACCAAGATTTTTCCTATTCCTTATTGGAATAACAATTATTATTTCAATGACTACAACATTTTGACCAATAGGAGATCTTCACAAGATTTTCCAAAATTCTTCTTCTTCTTCTCAAACTTGATTCACCCAATGATATTGCTAAGAACTTTATCTACATCTCAAAGCTAAAGTGTTCAAATTTTAAATAATGTCTTCTTGTGTGTCTTGGAAACCAAGGGTTGGCTTTAGAATTTGAAGTGCATTCTCATGAGGCAACACCATCTTACCACATCACAAGTGACTAATTAATCTTTCTTGTTTCAATCCCTAGTAGAGTCATCAAAAATTTGTTGGTAAAAAAAAATTTCACGTGACAATATTCAAATTTAACATGCTCCTATTGGAAATTTCATACTTCAAAAAATATGCTTGTGCACGAGTGCAAGGAAGTTGTGAGATTTCTATATTTAGTTATTATGTTGACCTACAATACTTCCAATATTGATAATATTCTTCTTTTCACCATTCACAATCATAAATTGGAGGTGACACCTTGTTATACTTGAGCTAGTCAATGGACATTATAGAAAATAGTTCCCATGCTTTGTTACTAATTGGGTTGGTGCACACACATTTTATCAAATAGCTAAAATTCCTTGTTATTGGTTAGATTAGTAAATAAAATATCTTATCAACCTATCCATCTTGGCACAAAGATTCAAAGCATTCCTCCACACTCATTATTGTGATTCTTAGCCTTAGAGGCTTTAACAAATATTGAAATTTATCACACATCCTTGAAATTGTTTGTTGATGCCACTTATTGATGCCATGCTTGGGAGTGGGAAATGTCAAAGATAATTCCCCAATGTAGGGAGAACTAACTTCATTTTTTATACAAGTATCCAATCTTCTAACTTCATGTGATGACTTCAAGCTAGAGACAAGTGTGGGTTTTTTCATATATTCACAAAGACTTACAACTTTTCCAGAAAATTCCTTGAGGTGGTCATATATAGACCAACATCATATCAAAAAATACCATGCACTTGCCCCAATTTTGTATATGTATTTCTATCACTTCTAATGGCTTTGTTCAACATGAGTAGAGAATGTATGTGTCTTCATGGAATTTGGCCAATGGAGGAGTCTTATATCTATGATTTTACTATTCTTGTTTGATGAGTGCTCATGACAAAACTCATGTGCTAAAGGATGGACATCTCTATTCATTCCACTATTCTCAATGCATTATGTCAATCTATTGATGCACACTATTATCCCCTACATTTTCAACATTCAAAGTCATCTTCAACATTTGGATTGGTATTTCACTACCAGTAGGTTGACGATCTAAAAGCCAAGCCAATATTCAAAGCATGCCTCAAATGTTTAAGTGTTGGAACCATTGAAAGCATGAATCACCAACTCTCCAATTTTGTTTAGTGTCTTTGTAGGCTAGACATTGGAAATGGTATGCATAAGCTAATATCATACATCTTCCATGTATTCCAAATCTAACTTAGAGTTCTCTGAAGGAAAGAAATAATGGGCATTCATTTGACACATTTAGTCAAAAACTTAATACTTGTCATCTTCCATCAATGCATTATAGGCTATGAACTAGTAGAGGGGTATCCTATCAAACAAATCACATGCTTGGTCTGCACTCCCACATTTCTTTCATTATTTATTATTCCACAAAGTGTCTTCCAACAACATTTCAAAGCTCCCACTTGAGTATTTTATCAAATAAGTTGTCTTTCAAATGGTTTTACCTTGGTAGAAATTGTTATCATCTTCAACTCACCATTTCAAATTCATGCTCAAAGTACATTTGGTGTGATTTCTATGAAAAATAGAGGTTCAATTGTGGCATACTTTATTCTATAATAAAGAGCTCTCTAGGATTTGATTTTTAATGAATGACCTACTGCTTGTATTTAGCCAAATTTTTATGGTGGTTGGTATAGTTGATGATTCATTAACCTTTATCAATTTTAAAATGAGATTAATTACCATCTCCAAAATATGTGTTTGAGCTCCAATCTTAACCTTTTTGGATGAGAGGTTAATTTTGGAAACTTATCTTAACCTCTTTTATTTTTAAAGTGGAGAAGTTAAGATTTCAAATTGAAATATGTTTTTTGGAGCCTGAACCTTTTTAGATGAGGTTAATGGTTCATGATTGAAATAAAAATATGTATTTTAGAAATCTTAACCTTTTTGATGGATAGGTTAAGATTTTGAAATGAAACACATGTTTTGGGATGCTTCATTAACCTTTGATAATTTGGGACTCAAGAACCAAATTTCAAAAAATTTAACTATTGGACAAAGATAGGAATGGGCCAAAGATATTCAAAAGGAAAAAATTCTTTAAAATATTGAGGAGAAGAAATCATCTAACTTTTAAAAATAGGTGCATCGAAGGAATAATCATTGTTTGACATGATGAGGATTTTGACAATTCAAAGCAATTTTTGATGTCTAGGCAAGAACTGGCTCTATCTGGGGACAAGAACTAACAAAGATGAAGCTCAAATCTAGAATAACTAAAATAATTCCTTATTTATTGGGCTATAGAGTGACATGGGGAACCACTTTTCAAAGGGATAAAATGACACCAAAAATAGGACAACTAAAAGGAAGACTAGGTGCAATAAAACAACACAACAAAAACTACTAACTAGACTATGTACAAGTTAGGTTTCCCTGCCTCTAGTGACTCAAGGTATAATCATGCAAATCAATTCAATGGCTGCGGAAAATAAATACCATGGCATTCTAACATGTGGCAACTTTCAGGTTCATGTATACTCAAGTATATGTTCTCTCTTTGAATTCCAATTCTAAGATTCCTAGCATGCTTCACATCACTTGATAAAGGAATGTATCCAAATAACCATGTCTCATAAAAAATCTTTGACTTTGAATTCAACTTTACTTCATGTTGCATGTAATTTATGGCTTCATTTTGAAAGAGTTGAATAATAAGGCTCTTAAATTTTTGAACAAATTTATGATACTTTTCTCCACTTGACAAGCCCTCTACTTGAAATTTTAGTGATTGGTCATCATAGATTCTTGAACTCATTTCTAACACTAGACACTCTTCCATTTCCATGGGGATGATTGTGCTTGTATTCTCTGTAATGCCCCGCCAAGGGATCCAAAGAATTTCACTAAGTTTGCCAAACAATTTTTTTTTTTTTAAACAAGAAAGATAAACCATTCATAATATTCGCGAAAGCAATAGTAACATCCAACTAAAAGTAAAACATAACATAACATAATAGATTACATTCTTTAAAGATCCCTTAACATTGTATCACATCTAAATTAACTATTCATCTAACATCCCATCTTTATGAAATAACAATGATACATCCAACATTTTTAAACCATATACAAGTGTCCTTTTAGTAATTACATTTTAGCTCAATCATCTACTGTACATGTCACAAGGTATGAAAAACTTAAAATAATATACATTCGTATAAATAAAGTACAACATCATCCAATACTAATCCATGATGCAATAACATAAATGAAACCACATATCATACATGATACATCATCATCATAAAGATATAAACATCCATCATAAAAGATAACCATGAATCACAAACATAAATAACTAAGTGCACGGTTCCTCCCAACCATAAATAGCATCATTACACCATCGTAGATCCTAGCCATCCCTCCATGCATAACATTCCAAAGCACCGAAGAGATCATTGATATTATCATAGTAGGAATGTCACTCCTAAAACATCCTACTAACATGCAAAGTAAAACATAAGATACCATCATCTAACATATGCAAATCATCAATATAAGAAACATACCAATAAATACATCCATCATAAAGTATATCATCTATCATAATGCTCCAAGAACATAATGAAGATAAATACTAACCAAGAATACTCCAGCCACGGTGTTTCAATGGATTTCAAATGATAAGAGGGATAAAACACTACCACCCGACTGTGTGGAACCTAAGTCGTCCACTCCCACCGTCTTGAGGAGATAATCTCAAGTCTCAAATAGGCTATCAAAATAACATAGCATAAATCTCTATAAGTCTAAGAATCCTAAAAGTATACTACTCAAAGGTTCCAACACATACAAAATTGACATCTAATTCCCAGAGGCACAAAATGACATGTAGGAAACCTACTGTACAAGCGGGAAATTTTCATTGCATTTATCACGTACAAGTTACCCTGGCAGTTAGCTAAACTCCACAGGTCCATACTGATCTCATGCGGCCACTAGTATCCTCTCATACTGACGAGGCATACTACGGAATGCACGATCGCAACCATGCATTCTCACTACTCCCATCCTAGCCTGTACAAGCACTCAAGGCATGGGCGAGAACATCAAAACAATTATCTTTTTAGGTTCATTTAATCCCCATTTAGTGTGTAAATGTTATAACTTATTAACAAAACTTACAATGAGTTACCCTAGCAACCACTTAGGGCCCCGATCCCCATTGCAAGCCACTTCCCAACACTACAAGTAGATTACCTACCCTAAGCTCATGAAATCATAAATCACCACAGTCTTGTACAAACGACTATAAAAAAAATCCAAAAGATAATCCATAAAAATAATCATCAAATATCCATGATAAAAGCATCAAATATCCATAATAAGAATCATCAAATCACCAAGATAAGAATCATCAAATCTCCATGAGCATCTAAAAAGCATCCATAGAAAATCATGACCACAATAGTTCTCTATTGGCAACTGAAGGCATCACTGATAATCATAAGTATCCATTGGTTCTCAATAACCAAAATATGTCTCAAAATAAATCACAATATCCATTGGTTCTCAACAAGCAACAAAGAATATCTCAAAATCATACTGATCGAAGACTCTAAAATGGTTGAGTCAAAACATGTCACAACATGACATCATCAAGAAATAAATCAACACTTTAGTCCCATCATGGTGACTAGAAAACAAACCAAGGATAACTGATCGATGACTCAAAAATGATTAGCTCAGGTGTCTCATATATCTCAGCTTCACACATGAAGAATGATGAACAATAACAATCAGTAATACAAACATTTCATAGAGCATACAATCACATTACCATGGTTGGGCTTATAAAGATCGAGACCAAATAAGATCAACATGCCATCATATCTCATAACCCTCGAGCCTCTGGTAACAACCTAAGACTAGTCAACACTAGTCAACCCAAAACCCAAAACAAGAAGCATATAGAATACACGATGCAAACACATATTTTGGTTTACTAAATTCACATAGTTGAATAATGTGTAAGAGTTTCTAGTTTTCTGTTTGCAAGTATATTTTCAAGTGTCTTAAGTTTCATCATTTGACCTACAAGTCAACCCAATTGTTCTTCGATAGCATTATCCTTCCATTATTAAGAATTACATTCTAAGAATAACTTAAGGATAAATATTCACTAACCAATCATCATTGACCTTAATTAAATTGTCCTCTATATTTAACCATGATCCATATTCTAATTGATTAACCTCTCAACTTTTCTAAGATCATTATTCGTTATATTATAAGAGGATCATTTATCATTCTTCGAATAAGAGATTATAACTTTATTAGAATGATCAATTAATATT
This sequence comes from Cupressus sempervirens, assembly GCA_028749045.1. Lineage (NCBI taxonomy): Eukaryota > Viridiplantae > Streptophyta > Pinopsida > Cupressales > Cupressaceae > Cupressus > Cupressus sempervirens. Next base: position 703,683,028 of record CM053793.1, read on the forward strand.
GGATCACAATCCTTGACCTTTTATCATTCTAATAATTCTCAATTATATATTACTAAGTCTTCACCATTAAAATATCTAAAGTCATTATTCAAGTCATAAGAATAAGACCTATCAACTTGATATCAATATTTTTACAATCTCATTAAAAGAATTATATCAATTAAATCTCTATTACATAACTTAATTATTAATTAAATTCAATTAGCTCTAGTTAATTGATTTAATTAATAATTTCACAACCAAACCATCAACCCAATGAATATTAGTTGACTAACAATAGTTTGTACATCAAAGTCAACTTCAATCCAATACACAAATATTAATATTTTAATAATAATAATATTAACAAGTTATTTTGGAAATCTTATCCATAATGACTACATTCATCTTTCTTAACGATTTCGTATCAATGATAATCATTTCAAGTTAAAACTCTATCGCATAATATAATTATATTGACAACTCAATGAATATCAATTGATTAAAATCAATTATAATCTAACTCCAAAAATTATTATCTTTTACAAAACTTCAATCAATAAATAATCTCCACTAGATTAACTCTAATCAAATTTGTTGATATCTATTTAAACCATTATTTATTAATAGTTTGCTAGTCCTTACAAACATTAATAAATAATAAACTCCTCAAACTATAAATACTCGATCTATAGAATCCTTCCATAAACTCATTAGTTAATATTTGGCTAACTCTTAACTCCATTAAGGTATTCAAATGTATTAACCAATAACATAATAATTCAGTCTTAATCCAATATCATTCAGAGTTTCTAAATTTAAATCAACATAATATAAATTATCATCTTACAATTATTTAATCAATATTAAAATCAACCATTAGACTCCATTTTCTAATTGTTCTAATAATATTTTGTCTATATAAACGTTGTTTGAAAAAGATCCCTATCACAAACCAATAAGACTCATTGTAGATTTTAAAATGAATAATCTCCAAATTCTTAACATTATCATCTTCATTAAACAACTCTAAAATTGTTTAATATATATTAAATAGTATTCAATATACATTATAAAAAGTCCACTATATAAACTATATTAAAATCTCTTTTCTTTTAATTTTCTCTCATTTAAAAATCCATTTACTTAAATTGACTAATAATTAATTACACTTCCTCTACTATTAACTAATCTTAATTAAATTTGATTTAATTAGATTAGATAATAAACCATATAAAACTAATGCATATTAATAAGATTCTAATAAGGGAAGATTACAATAATATCTTTAATCCATTCCATTCTTTGATATATTATTTTTGTGAAGTTTAAGCATAAAGAACTCTTGGTTATGGGAAATGGAGAAATATTTGTCCTTGAATAAAATAGTCCTAGTACGATGGCCATATCTCCTTAATGAACTATTAGATTGGGATGAAATTGAAATATGTTGGAGAGGGCCAAGTTGCACCACTTCTGACTAGAGCGGTCGAATAAATTTGATCACAATAAAAAGTTATGAATGACTTAGTTCAGGTCTATCCAAGGGGCATCGACAGGACAATTTGTGATGAATTAAGAATTTCCTCTTAAAATAATTGTTCATTAATTTTTTAATAGGTTTGACTATAGATTAAGAAACCCTTTTCAAATCTATTTATTAATTTGATAGAAAGGTTACATCTAACCATTCAAAATTTAGAATTTCCATTTTAATTTCAAACTTTGTCTATCTAATTTCACAATATAAATTCGAACCCAAATCCGATTCAGATCTAATTTCTTTCTCACTAGGGTTTTCTAATGTTTTCTTTTCAACCAAATAAAATATCTAGATTACAATTTAACTGTAGATTCATTCACAAGAGTATTCAGACACATATAACAGACATGATGAAGACAGGAAGAGAAATAGTGCAAAGAGAATATGTGAATATCACGAGTGCACCTGGACACTGATGCTAATCTATCATGCCTTAGAAGTCCATATAAAATCCTTTCTTTCTCCATCATTCTCAATTCCTCCAAGATCCAAGACAACTGAAAATCTCCAAGTGACTAAAAGTGCTAGAAGAAGCATAGGAACAAGTAGAATCATATGAGCACATGAGCTTCTCCAATGCATGTGAGCTTTGAAGCTTCCATTTTAGCTTGAGGCTTGTAGCTTCCATTAAGCTTATAGCTTGTAGCTTCCATTAAGCTTGTTCAAATACACTAGGAGAGCCTCTATTTAAAGGTCTCTAAGATGCATCTAGAGTGTCTCTAGAAACAATTAGAAGATAAGCATGACAACCAAACATGAGTCTCCTCCAACCTTCTAGATGAGTCTTAAGGTTGTAGACACCATGTGCTCAAATAAAATGCTAACTCCTAAGTGTAGACAACTTGTGCATTCTTAGAGTGCAAACTCCAGTGTTGTCTACATGACAACTCCCGAGAATTTGCCAACTCCTATGTGAGAAAATATTAATATAATATTTAATTTACTCTTTCTAATTTAATTTATTTATTTATTAAATCTCATGCACTAACTTTAATAATTCCACTTATTTAAAAGTAAATATATTTATATTTTAGTCACATGAAATCTAGAATCTTTTAATAATTTAAAAATATATTTTCCACTTTTAAATTTCATTTTCAAAAACTTAATTGCTAAAATATTTATTAGCTTTAATAATAATATTATTTAGTCATTTATTTAAAAATGAACTCCAAATATATTATTATTAAAATAAATATTGTCACATTCCAAATTTAAACTTTTAACTTTTATTTTCACATTTAATTATTTTATATAATTAATTTTTTAATTAATTAAATTAAATAAATATTAAAATACCATATTAATTTTCTAATTAATTAAACCATTAATTAAATCTTTTAATTAGGCTTAATTAATATAAATTACTCCAAAGACTCACAAAGGTAAAAATATGAAAAACCCATCATAGTCAAAATACATAAAAAATTAAACCAAGGGTTTAAATCATGAATTATGTCATCTGACATATTCAGAGGGTACTCAACTCAGATACTTGTCCTAATTTTCCAATTAGAACAAATGGCTTAAAGGGTTGGGATTTGGACTTGAGAATTTATATCCCCTCTCTTATCATTGAGATAATGTGATAGGGTACGCTCATCCTGGCAATTTAGGGAAGTCAATACCTGTTACCTGCAACCTGCATACAAACCATGCATGTACAAGCACAATATATACTAAACTAAATGAGCAATGGCAGGAAGTGGTGCATCATGTAGATCCCGACTAGCAGATGACTACGACTCCCTTCTTTAAACACATCAGACACACCATACAAAAGCAAACACACAAAGCAAACACACACACCATACACATGCAAGTATGGGGTAAGTATCCATAAGAAAACACACATGATAATAAATCATCTTACTAATCATCATTAATAACTGAAAGCAATGTAATAATCATCATGCATATATGGAATATAAAGTCTAAGTGATCTCATCACATAATAAACTGAATCCATAGCACAATATCTGATAATCTCAAAAGAATGTTGCTAACCAACAACATAAAACTAGCTCTAAAAGAGTTCAGCAATAATCCAATATGAATGCTCATCCTTGTCACATTGGATCTTCCCATGATGTATTTCTTCCTCTTCTCCCATCAAATCACTCAAAGAAGAAACAATCATCATTTCCATTTTAGTGTGCCTATCCTCTAATGAGTCTTTTTTATCAGGAGAATTGTTCATCAATTGATATTAATGTAAGGGAAATTATTTTAGAAGAGCATCATCATCTATGCCTTCATCTTCACATTTTTCAATCATTAGATCACAACACATTTCTTCAAGGCCAAGTACTTCTCTAGTACAAGATACCATCACATTGTTTTCTTTATTGTAGTCTCCACTTGTGAACTTGAATGGTTCAAATTGAAGTTTCATGCATGAGGAAGATTTAGAACTTGATGTCTCATCTTCTCTTACCTAAAGCCTATCCTTAATCCCCATTTCCATCATGCCTATTATTAAATTTTCATTAATTTTTAAATCAAAAACTTGGTTCATTGATTCTTCTTGATGACCATCTTCACACAATGGGAAAGCTTCATATTCCACTTGCATGTAGGCTTGAAGAATATTTCTTCACAACTAATCATCTTTCTCTTGAAAATGATCTTCTACTCTTGTGATGATCATACTACTTTTTGAAAACTCCTCAACATCCTCAAAACTAAATACTTCAATCTCAAGAGTTAATGAGGATGTCTGGAAGATTTCACTATAGGTTATTTATTCATCAGTGGTAAGGGTAGAAGATTGTGAAAAATATTCCAAAGAATCAACTTCAATAATAGAGTTCTCTTCATTAATGATTAGGGGTGAATGAATAAGAAGGTCTTCTCCATAGAGGAAAGTCATTATTTGAAGCATTGAGGTATGAAGTAGGAATAAAAGTAGTATGAAATTCACCTTGATCCATATTTCTCTCATCTTTAATTTTATGTTGTGTAGTTCCTTGAGAAACATGTAACGCCTCGCCAAGGGATCCAAAAGAATTAACCTAAAGTTTCACTAAGTTTGCTAAACATTTTTTTTTTTAAAGTAAGAAATCATAACATACACATCAAACACATAGTAGCAGAAGCAATGACATGTAATCATCAACAAACATACATCAAAAGTTATACCTTAAGAATCCCAAGACGTTGAGTCACATTTAAATTTAATTAATTCTAAGTCTAACAACTACCACATACATATGAAAGAATAATCAGAAACTCTAATATCCATAATATACATTTGTTCCAAATGCCTCTTGGAAAATTAATTCGGAATGCTCAATCATCCACTATACATGTCACAGGGTATGAAAGGCTTAAAAGAATATACATATGTAAAGATAAAGATACATCATCCTCAAATCCATGATACAAAGTACAGTAAAATAAATGAGATCATCCACCATACATGATACATCAATACATCCAAAATGATAAAACATCCATGAACAGAATGAAGGTAAATGCCACTAAGAAAACTCCAGTCACGGTGACCATAGAACGAATCTCAATGGTAAGAGTAAAAAGCACTACCACCCGACCACGTGGAACCTAAATGGTCCACTCCCACTGCGCTAAGGAGATAGTCTCAAGTCCCAAACAAGGTATCAAAACACAAAACACAAGTACTCTCTAAGTCTGGGAAATGCTAAAAGTATACTAACTCAAAGGTTCTAACATAGATAGACATCTAGACCCAGAGGCACACAAAGACACATAGGAAACTTGCTATGCAAGCGTAAAAGTGTCATCACAAAAGTCACATTGGAAGTTACCCGAGTAATCCCTTAGGAATCTCGGGTCCCCTGTGATCCTGCGGCCACTAGTATCCTCTCGTACTGACGAGACATACCACGGAATGCAAGGTCGTAACCAAGCATTCTCTCTACCTCATCCTAGCCTGTACTAGCACTCAAGGTATGGGAGAGAACATACAATTATCTTATTAGATTCATTTAAGTCAGTATTTAGATGAGATGTTTCCACTTATTAAAACAACTTACAATGAGTTACCCTGGCAGCCACCTAGGGCCCCAGCCCCCATCACAAGCCACTTCCTGACACTACACATAGATAACCTACCCTAGGCTCATGAAATCACAAATCACAAATATCATCTCAGCCTTATACAAGCAACTGAAAAACATCAAATGATAATCATAATGATCACAACAGTTCTCTATCAGCAACTGAAGGCATCAATAATAAGTCACAATATCTAATGGTTCTCCAACGAGCAACCAACGAGTATCGCAATAATAAATCACAATATTGATCGAAGACTCCCAAATGGTCAAGTCAAAACATGTCACAACATGACATCACCAAGAACAATTCACTTAAAAACACCTCAGCCTCACACAGGGAAATTGGAAAACAATAACAACCAGTAAAGACATCCATAATAGAGCATAGCATCACATTACCAAGGTCAGGTATAAAGATCGAGAACAACTCACCATAAAATCACAATCGCACAACCCCCGAACCTCTGGTAACATCCTAAGATTGGTCAACATCTAATCAACTCCAAAACATAGATAACATAAACAAAATAGTACAGTTCATAGTTTGGGTTGATTTTCAAAAAAATCATAACAGGGTTAACAGTAAAGTTTAAATTGCGTTTCAAAGTACATTCTAAGTACATGAGATTCTCCGCTTAATTTACAAGTCAACCCATAAATTCATTGGCTCAAAATACATATAAGGTTATCCTTAATATTAAATTTACTATCCTAAAATAATTTAGGATTAATCTTTAATTAAATCAAATATAATTAAATTAACTAATAATTTATTTAACTATTATTCATGAATTAATAATATATTTAATTATTATTTAATAATATAACTTAATAATAAAATTTTGATTTAATAATAATATAAATTTATTAATAAAATTATTGATAATTAATATTATGAATTTAATATTATTTAAAATACCATAAAATAACCATGTTTTGAGATGCACGTAAAATGAAACAAAATAAAAATTAAAAAAAGAAAGCCCTTTTTACAAAGGCTGTCGGCATCAATGCAGTACCCTGTCGTCGCAGTACCTACGATGCAGGATATCGGTCACTGACGGCAACAGGGGGTGGGGCACGGGGTAAATCCCTCCCCCCCATACCTTATTTAATATTATTAATTTTAATTAAAATTTCTAACATATGAATTATGCATTTTATAATTTAATTTATTCAAATCTTTATAAAAACAATAATTCCATTTCTATATATATATATATTGATTTCATCTATTTTCTAATGGAGAAAAATATTATCAATCATCCCAATTTAGAATTTTTTTTGATTAAATCCTATGTTCTTTAATTTAAAAGAAACAAGGGTTTTCCAATTTCTTTTATGATCCCTACATATACAGAAGTTAATTGACAAGCATCTAATAATTCATAATATTGAAATGGTAAAATTTTCATCACAAAGAATTTAGATTTACAATCCACAGACACGAAGAAGATAGGAAAGGATTTTTGCATAATTAATCAGTGATCAAAACACAAGACCCTACCTGATCCTGATGCTAATACGAAATCCTCAAAAAATTGTGGGAGAATTCGCTCTTCTTCAATATCTTTCCTCTGAAAAATCTTTCCTAAAATTCTTATTCTGAAATTCGCTTCCAAAAATTGCCTCCCAAAAATTCTTGTCTTTCCCCAAATTCCCAGTCCAAATTCGTGTCCCCCAAAAATGAACCCCCCAAAGTTGTGATAAGAAATTTTCTCCTCAAATCAGGGCACTAATTGTGCGTTCACCCAAGAAGACTCTTTGAACAACTGAGTTAACTCCAAATTAACCTTTATTATCTTTTATTTTATTTTGTATTCATCTTTTCATGCACATTAAGTTGAATTATTAAATAACTTTATTTAATATTCCACTTGACTTCTATTTTAAATTAATTTATTACTTTAATCCTCATGTGCACTTTATGAAATTAAAATAAAATTATTATTTTCTATTATTTTTATTTTTTAATTAATTTCTCATATTTAAACTCATGCTTAGATCATGCGATCTAGAATCCTTAATAATTTAATATAATTTATTTTAGAAACTTAATTGATAACATATTTAATTAATTTAAATAACAATAATATTTAGCATTTATTTAAAAATGAACTCTAAATATATTATTATTAAATTAAATAAATATTATCATGTTCTAAATTTATCTTTGAACTTTTATCTACAAATTTAATTCTTTTATTTAATTAATTTCTCAATTAATTAAATATTAAAGATATCATATTAATTCTCCATTAAATTAAATCATTAATTAATCTTATTAATTAGACTTAATTAATAGAAAACACATCAAGGACTCATATAACAACATATGAAAACCCATCATAGAAAAATACATACTAAATCAAAAAAGGGTTATAATCACGAAATTACATCCTTTGATGTATTCAGAGGGTACATAACTCAGATACTTGCCCTAATTGTCAATTAGGACAATTGGCTAAAGGGTTTAGGAATTGGACTTAATAGTTTATCTCTCCTCTCTTACCATTGAGATAATGCAATAGGGTACGCTCATCTTGGCAATTCAGGGAAGTCAATACTCGGTACCTGCAACCTGCATAAAATCCATGCATGTACAAATACAATATTCTAAGCTAAATAGACAATGGCAGGAAGTGGTGCATCGTGTAGATCTCGACTAGCAGGTGAGTACGACTCCCTTCCTTAACCACATTAGAAACACCATACATAGATAAAATAAACACGCACACCATACACATGCAGTATGGGGTAAGTATCCATAAAAAAACATGTGTGATAATAAACCATCTAACTAATCATCATTAATAACTGAAAACATTGAATAATCATTATACATTCCTAAAATATAGAGTACCAAGTAATCTCATCATATAATAAACTGAGTGTAAAACAATATATGATAATCTTAAGATAATGCTACTAATTATCAAACATAAAACTTGGCCTAAAAGAGTTTGGCAATGATATCAGGAATGTAACCAGAAAAATGTAGACTAGGGCAGACACTAAAAAACATTTGGTATTTCTTTTCCTTTCTCAATAGGATTAAGATGATTGAATACATTCTCCTTGGTTTTGAAATCTTCATAGTGATGGCCTGATACATTAGGAGGCCCTTCTTCTTTCATAGACTTCATTTCCTTACCATCTCTTTTATTAGACATAAAATCCCTATCTTTTTCATGCATGTAGATCTAAATGACTCTTTTCCAACATTTGGATCAAGAGATGTTCTATTACCAAGGAAATAATTCTTGCATGGGTCTTCTTTCTCAAGTTCTTACAGTTTTTGAAGTAAAGAAGGATGGACTTTGTCAAGATCTAGGCATGCATTGCTACATAAGCTTTTTAGAAACTCAACCTGATTGGGATCAATGGAAGTGTGATTTTTATAAGCAATAGATGTAGGCATTGGGACACTCTTTTACCACCATTATCCATCCTCGATTCACATGAATCACTTTTCTAATCAAGGTCTTCCTTATGCTCGCATGTTAAACATCTTTCTAAAAATATTTATATTGGTTTGTGAGAGAGAAACTTATTATCTTTACCATCTTTTTCATCTATCTTTTGCAAAGTTTGGAGTTGGATCTAGTTTTCGCCTACCATAGAAACTTTTCAAGAACCTACCTTGCTTAGGATCAATATAAATCTGATTTTTTTATGAGATAGGTGAATGAGAGACATTCCCATTATTCTTCATTGCTGATTTAGATGAAAGGCATTTTGTGAAGAGAAATTTATCTTTATATGTTGAAAAATTTTCAAATAAAGAATCATGATCATGAGAAAGAAATCCATAATCTTTTCCATCATCTTTTTCGATCTTTTGAAAAATTTGTGATAGGTAAGGATGAACCATTCTAGGATCTAGCATCCTGTCACGATAGAATTTCTTCAAGAAATTTACTTGTATAGGTTCATTAGGAATTTTCTTCTTTGACTATGAAAAGTATTCCTTGTCACTATCACTATCACTATCACTATCACTTTCCACTATCAATTTCCCTTGTTAGAAATTGTTATCATCTTTAACTCACCATTTCAAATTCATGCTCAAAGTACATTTGGTGTGATTTCTATTAAAAATAGAGGTACAATTGAGGCATACTTTATTCTCTAATAAAAAGATCTCTCTAGGATTTGATTTTTCTTGAATGACCAGCCACCTGTATTTAGCCAAATGTTTATGTTGGTCGACATAGTTGATGATTCATTAACCATTTTTAATTAAACAAAGAGGTTAATAACTATCTCCAAAATATGTGTTTGAACTGAAATATTAACCTTTTGGATGAGAGGTTAATTTTGAAAACTTATCTTAACCTTTTTTTTACTTTAAAAGTGGAGAGGTAAAGATTTCAAATTGAAATATGTATTTTGGAGGCTGAACCTAACCTTTTTGATGGAGAGGTTAAGATTTTGAAATGAAATACATGTTTTGAGATGCTTCATTAACCTTTGATAACTTGGGACTTAGGAACCAGATTTCAAAAATTTGAAGTGCTAGACGAAGACATGAACAAGCCAAAGATATTCAAAAGGCAAAAATGCTTAAAAATATTGAGGACAAGAAATCATTTAACTTTTAAAGAGTTGCATCCAAGGTATAACCATAGTTTGGCATGATGAGTATTTGAAAATTTGAAGCAATTTTTGATATCCAGGCAACACACTGACACAAGCTTTTACCAATTCAAGAAATTAATAAATAAAATAGATAAATTTTGAAAATGCATTTTAGATGTTGTTCAAGATATATATGCTCTGCTTATGGAGAGGCCAAAATGCACCTGCACAATCAATTTATTTATATTTTTTAATAAAGTAAAATTCATAAAACTATTAAATTTTTAATTAACTAATTAAAGTGCATCTTAGCACCTCTTTAGATAGTACCGATAAATAATGCATTCACATGATGGACATGCACAAAAAGAGATTAGTACAAATAGATAATCTTGTAAGTTAATGTAAGCTTTTACTTGGATTGGGTTATAGCTATAAGAACTTTCCAATCAGTCTCAAGAACACCATAACTACCATTACTTTAAGCTTTTACATCTATCATGGAAATGATCATTGAGCTATTAAACTAGGGAAAGAAATTATGAGAAGTAGTTAGTAGAAAAATAGATGGACTATATGTTAATATAAAATGTCATAATGCAAACTATTAACTACATGATTTATTGTGAGGATTGATGAAACTCACTTTCATTAGCCTTCTAAATTAACAATCAACTCAACTATAATGAATTAAGATCGAGATAATATATAGACATGAAATCACCTAAGGATGTGGGTGCTAAGGTAATACTTTGATAATTCTTACTAAAATTCTTTCATAAATTCTCTAAGATATCTTTAAATATTTGTATAACTGATCATCAAATAAATAAATGAATGTCTGAATACAAATGTATATTGACTTGGTTCACAATGACTAGTGAAGCATTTGACAATGTTTAAACTTGCTTTTCAAATGTTTTGGATCCATAAATGTGGAATGATTATAGGTCAATTTCATAGCTAAAAAACTAATTTTAACTAATAAATGTGCAAATTGTAGAGTACTATGATACCAAATGGAAAGGCTAGTAATAACTAAAAAAAATTTCATCTATGTAGCTGGAAATTCATGTGTTTAATTCTTTTGAATTCATTGTATTTAATTTTGTTTCATAGTTCTTTAAAGCTTTGGATCAGTATCTATTGATTTTCTTAAAGTGGAGTTCACAAATTTAACAATAATTTTCCTTTTAATGGGGATTTAGTTATATATGTAAAATTAAGTACATCTATCTTTAAAAAATTAGACAGATAGAACTCAAAAGTACTATGATAATCACTATAAAAAAAGTCACATAGCTAGAATTATCAACTATGAAAGATTCCAGTTTGCCATTTCTATGATGTATCTATCCATCAAATTTTAAGAGAATATATAATGGATAGTTATAAGTTTAGAGATATGTAACTTTACAAAATATAAAATTGAAAGAAATATATAGCCTTTTTTAACTCTTGATAATTAGAAATTGCTAGAATTTATATATGATTTTTTTTTATGTCTTAGAAACCCAATGCATTGCTATACAACTCTACTATATTTTAGATTAGTGCCAAAAAAGGGAAAGAGCATACAATTTCTTTATGCAGTTGATTTAGAAAAACTAAAAATATCCCGTGATAATGATTGGCCTCAACTTAGTGCAATGAATGAAAAATTGTTTCCATAAAGCCCATGTTCTAAGAACAAAATATTTAAACACTTTTTTAAATTGCAAGACGAATTTCTTGTATATGAATTCATCGATGAAAAACCTGCTTTTAATTACACTTAAAATATTATATTGACTTTGTTGGCCAAAGATTTTAAAAAGTAGAAATAATTGTCATGCCTAAAATCTGGGGCAAAATCACACTAACAAAATTTATTTTATTAAATTGATAATAGGATTAAATGTAATAACTTAGTATTCGAATAGAATCACTTAACTTCTTCATACACATGTATAATTTCAAATTTTAAGTACAACTCCAATGCAATTTTTCTTAACATAATTTAAAACTAAATTGCAAAACTTAATATATATCACAATGTTATATAATTAACCTCAATCAAAAGAATATGATTTGAAATTCAAAGAATGTTGCAGGAAGGTGAAACATCATTTTGTCCATTTAACATAAATCAAGTAAACATATACAAAAACTGAAATACCAAAAAAAAAAAGAACATCATATGCAAGAACTGAAATACATAAGATCCAATGCAAAAGAGTTACTCAATATTTTCTCTTCTATTAATCAACCTGGTTCAAGGCTCTATTGGTAAAGAACTAGTAAGAAAACACAACATCGTTGCCACTACAACAAAAGTTTAATATACATTTCTACATAAGATTTTAATCCCAAACATAAATGAATTTCAACAATCAATGCAAATTTCCACCATTGTCCTTAACAAGGGATCCATTTCATTTTATGCAATGCATCACTAAGATTGTGGAGGAAACGAAAATTGACCAGGTGGCAAACAAACATAACAAGGAGCAAATCAGACATTCATATCCATACTAGGTTTTCACAACAGGATTCAACATTGAATCAAAACTAGAGAAAGGTGGATTTTTCCAATAGGAGATGTCAGACACAACACCAAACCAGGTGCCCAATCAGGGCTATAACTCAAGAACTTTCATTCTTCCATTCTTACATACCAAAACTCATACATGGTTTGTGCTAATAGGTAGGGTCCCATAACACTCTACCCTCTCTCCCTCTTCTCATCTTGAGAAGAGACTTTACACTCTTGGAGTCCAACTAAAAAGACCTTTTCCCAAATTGGCCACTTCTACCCTATCCAAGGGTGAGTAATGCCAAAACACCCATACAAGAAAACTTCAAAATTCAAACAAAAAATGAAAGAAAAGCATTCAAGAAAACATGGTTTCAATCCTTCCCAAGCATACCCAACATTCATACAAGCATACCAATAAACAAGACAATAGCATAAGCATGAACCAAGCATAAAACATCATGAAAAAAAATGAACAACATGAACAAGGAGATGAAGAACTCCTACCTTCACAAAGAGGTTATGGTAAAATGAACAAATTGAGAAGAACTTTTCCTTCCTTGCCTTCAATCTTCCATGACTTCTCTCTAAAAGTAGAGATCGGGTAACAACCAAAACTACTCCAAGAAGGGCCTCTAAATAAGACCCAAACTCAACCACCAAAAAGGGCAATAACTTCCCCCACTCACCTAAAAATCTAGAAGTCTCTAACTCAACCAAACTTAAGGTTAACCTCTAAGTGGAGTTGAGGTTATTCAACTCATGGCAACAACATTCAGTTTTCGCACAAAGACAAAAATAGATTTTTTGAGTGACCTTAAAAGTCAACAAAAGGAGCTATAAGGGTGGAAAATGCCCCAAACCCATACCCATACCCTTTGGGTATTTAGATTTCATGAATCTAGGCCTAAGGGATTAATTAGGGACCTAACAAATTCTAGGATAATTAGGACTATCTAACAACCTTCAAAAATGCAGATAAGACACTAATCCAGATTAGGGGTAATTAATCTTAGTTAAAATTTGATTAACAAAGAGGTCACTAACTTAGTCTGACTTAGATCTTCTAGGTTACTTGATTAACCGTAACTATCATGTTGGAATGCATATACAATTCACGAGTGTCAAGCGAGAGTATAAAGTCATTGTTACGAAACATTTACATAAAAAGATTAGAAAATGATACATTCATCCAATGCACGATACAAATAAAATATGAACACCAGGGTTTGTATCTTTCATTAGGTTTAACCCTAGTTTCCACAAATGGTGCATACAGTTTAGTTTCATTTCTCCATTAGATTCCCCAATTAATAAATGTCTTGCACACTCATTGTACACATCAAAAGCTCAATAAAATCACATAAATATATATTCAAAACTTATCTAGATGGTTACATAAATCAAAACATGAATCTTTCATATAATTTACTGTTTAATTCATTTCTACTCATATTCAATCATCAGCAAACACATAATCAATATAACATAACCTATTCCTTAATTCAGAATAAGTACTAGTACAATCATCATTAGGCATGTATATACCTAAACATCATAACATCACCAATAGTGCAGTGCCTACCCTTGTTCACATCTTTTCTGAACATATTGTTGCTATTGTTATTAGACTATGATGGACTAGTTTTATGTTGATGGATTAGTGGTATTGTTTTGACACTATCAGACATTATGTTATGGATTCAGTGGTTGTGTGATGAGATCATTTAGACTTTACATTTCATGCATACATGATGATCATTATATTGTTTTCAGTTATTGTTGATGATTAGTTGATGGTTATTATCTCGTGTGTTTTATTATGGATACTTACCCCATACTTGCATGTGTATGGTGTTCGTGTTTTCTTATTGTATGGCATATTTGATATGGTTAAGGAAGGGAGTCGTAGTCATCCGCTTAGTCAGCATCTACATGATGCACCACTTTCTACCATTGTCTATTTAACTTAGCATTATATATTGTATGTACATGCATAGTTTTTCTGCAAGTTGGGAGTATTGGGTATCAACTTCCCTGAATTGCCAGGATGAGCATACCCTATTATACTATCTCAATGATAAGAGAAGGGAGATAAATTCTCAAGTCCAAATCCCAAACTATTAAGCCAATTGTCCTAGTGAGGTAGGACAAGTATTTGGATATTTTACCCACCGAGTGTGTCGGATGACGTAATTCATGATTTTTAACCCTTTAGACTAATATTGTGTGATTTTCTCTATGATGGGTTTTCATATTTTATCTTGGAGGTCTATGGTGAATTTCCTATTAATTAAGTCTTAATAAATAGATTTAATTAATAAATTAATTATTTGAGAAAAATAATATAAAATATCATGTTATTTGATATTTTGATTATAATTAATTAAATGGGAATTAATTGATGAAAAAGAAATAAATAAAAGAAAATTAGAAAATTTAAAATTAATAATAATAATAAAATAATAATAAAGTAATAAATAAATAATAATAATAAAAGTTATAAGAATTAAAATGAAAGTTATAAATATTTAAATAGAAATTATATAAAAAGTGAATTGGAGTTATAAGCTTGCATGGGAGTTAACGCACTTTTCTATTTCTCAAGTGTCAACAACACGGGGGTTAGTGCATCAATTAAGCACATGGTGTCTACAACCCTATGGCTCATCTTGAAGGTTGGAAAAGACCCATGCTTAGTTGGTGACACCTTCCAACTATTTCTAGAGGCATTCTAGATGTTTCCTGAGAGCTCTTTATATTCAGGCATTCCTAGAAGCTTAGACATAGCATTGGGAGTGCAATTAGAGCATTGGAGGACTCGAGAACTCTGAAGAAGGGAGGAGCTTGCTCTGTGGGTTTTCTGAGGAAGAACGATTTAGCATCCGAATCCAAGTAGATTCTTGTGATTTTACTTATGCTATTTCCGCATCATGCATTCTCTGTCTTCTTTGTGTCTTCCATGTGTCTTCTGAGGAATTTCATATTTTATTGTGCATTCTCAATATGGGTAGATTAATTTATTTGAGAATTTTATATGCATAGATCTAAAAAGAACACGGGGCTAGGGTTGAGATTCATAGTCAAACCCATTAGATTAAGTATTAGAAATTTTGGAGATCAAAGGTCTATGGAGGAATTCTGAAAATTGAAGTTTGTATTGATATATTGTCAATTTTCTTATACATACATATATATATGCAATTATATATATATATGTTCATATACTATGATATTTTTAATTCTGTTTATATATATATATATATATATATATATAAAGGTATATGTGTATATATATACACATATACCTTTATATATATATACATACATACATATGTATATATATAATAAATATTTGTTAAAAAATTGGATAACATACCCGTGGGTGAAAACGTTTTAAACCAAGTCACAAATGGGAATCACGTAAGCGATTTTAAAGAAAATTATAAACATTTTATACATTGAGTTGGGGGGGGGGGGGGGGGACGAGACCCGCACCCCCACTGCAGTCATAGTGTGCCGCCATCGCAGGTACTGCGACTGCAGGGTCCTGTGTACCGATAGTTATGTTATATAAATATGTGTTTCAAAAAAAAATGTTTGCCATATTCGATTTTAATTATTATTAAAATTTTTGGCATTAATCAAATTTGTTAATTCAATTTTGTTTAATGGTAAAATAATTTATATATTCATATATGTATTTATATGTATATATTTTAATATAAATATATATATATATATATATATATATATATAAGTATGTATATAATATGTAAATATGATTATTAATAATTTTTTTTATAATTTTATAATTGATAATTGATTTATATCACAGGCTCATGGTTTAAATTAATTGTTTTATTAAGTATATTAAATTTGATTCTTAGATTGGTGAGGGACGTTTGGATTAAAATTATAATTGAAGAGTGGATTTGTATTCATTCAAAATGTATAAATGTTCCTCCAAATTCTTTCTCTAAACTTGGAAACATAAATTGAGACTTTTGCATTTAAATTCAATTTGTAAATTTAGCAAAACCAAAACATGTGTTTGCATTGTGTATTCTTTATGCTATTGTTTTCGGTTCACTAGTGTTGATCAGTTATAGGACGTCTACCAAAGGCTTGGTAGTTATGTGATTGTGATGTCATGATGATGTTTAATCTCGATCTTTATAAACCCAACCATGGTTATGTGATGGAATGCTCTATGTATTGGATGTGATTACTGATTGTTATAGTTGAGATTCTTATGTATGAGACACTTGACTTAACCATTATTTTTGGTCATCTTTCAATTATCCTTGGTTATTTTCTAGTCAGCATGATGGGACTGTAATGTGGATTTATTCTTGATGATGTCATGTTGTGACATGTTTTTGACTCAACCATTTTTGGAGTCTTCGATCAGTATGATTGAGATATATTTGGTTATTGAGAACCATTGGATACTTTGATTATCAGTAATACTTCAGTTGCCAATAGAGAGTTGTTGTGATCATGATTTTCTATGGATGTTTTCTCATGGAGATTTGATGCTTTTATGCATATTTGATGATTTTATTATGGATTATCTTTTGTGATTTTGAGATTTATGATTCCATGAGCATTAGTGTAGGATATCTGCATGTAGTGACAAGAAGTGGTTTGCAATGGGGGTCGGGGCCCTAAGAGGTTGCCAAGGTAACTAATTGTAAGTTGGATTAATAAGTGATAACATTCACACCTAATACTAACTAAATGAGCCTAAAAAGATAAGTGTTTTGTTCTTTCCCATGCCTTGAGTGCTTGTACAGGCTGAGATGGGAGTAGTGAGAATGCATGGTTGCGACCTTGCATTCCATAGTATGCCTCTTCAATATGAGAGGTTACTAGTGGCTACATGAGATTAGTATGGACCCATGGAGTTTCACTAACTGCCAGGGTAACTTGTACGTGATAAATGCGATGACACTTTCTTGCTTCCATAGTAGGTTCCTACATGTCATTGTGTGCCTCTAGGATTAGATGTCAGATTTTGCGTTTGGAACCTTTGAGTTAGTATACTTTTAGGATTCCTGGACTTATAGAGATTTGTGCTATGTGTTTTGTTAGCCCATTTGGGACTTGAGATTATCTCCTTAGCACAGTGGGAGTGGACCACTTAGGTACCATGTGGTCAGGTGGTAGTGTATTTTCCACTCTTATCATTTGAGATTCATTGAGACATCGTGGCTGATGCATCCTTCGTGATGGTGGATATGTATCCTTTCATTGACGATTAGCATATGTTAGATGATGTTATCTTATGCTTCTATTTGCATGTTAGATTACTTTCTGCATATGATGTTGTATATATTAGGAGTGACATTCCTACTATGTTAGTATCTATGATCTCTTCAGTGATTTGGAATGTTACGCACGGAGGGATGGCTAGGATCCACGATGGTCTAATGATGCTATTAATGGTTGGGAGGAACCGTGCACTTAGTTTATTATGTTGATCTTTATTATGAATGTATTTATCTTCTATGATGATGTATCATGTATATCATGTGATTATGTTTACTTTGATGTATCAAGGATTAGAATAGGATGATGTACCTTATTCTATGTATGTATATTCTTTTGAGCTTGTCATACCCTGTGACATGTACCGTGGATGATTGAGTATTTGAAATGTAATGTATAAACATTGGACTTATCATTATTATTTCATGTGGATTTTGTACTAGATGGATTCATGTATGTTAGATGTTTCTAGATGTAATCCAATGTTAAGGGATCTTAAAGAATGTAATCAGTTATGTATGTTATGTTTACTATCAGATGGACATTACTGTTGCTTCCGTTATTGTGCAGAAGTTATACGTGGTATTTACTTTCAAAAAAAAAATGCTACTAAACTCAGTGAAAATTTTATGTTAATTCTTTAGATCCCTTGGTGGGGCATTACATTTGGTATTAGAGCCCGAGTTTCTACATTGGGAGCTCTGGTTATTTTGGAACAACTGGAACTTTGAACTATTAAGTGTATTTTTTCAAACTTGAACTAGGTGAACTGAAGCGAAACCTAAACTGTTACTTGAATATTTTTTATACTTCAACACTTAGTTTCAAAACTAGAAATTTTAACTTAAACCTAAACAAAGAACTGGACTTAGTACCTTGTACTATTGTAGGATGTTATCTGGGACTAGGTCTTCTGTTAGAGGTCGTGGTTGTGGCAGAGCTATCAGTGTCCATGAGCCTACCCATGAGGGATTGGCTCATGTAGAGAGCAAGGAAGAGCACTCTAGCAAGTAGTAGGAAGAAAGTCATAGAGAGGACCAAGCTGAGTCTGAAGAGGTTGGTTTGAGATAAATGATGCAGACTATTCTAGAACGTCTACCTCCTATTCAAGAACAACCCAAAATGCACCAAACAGAACAAGAGCATAGACCCAGATCTAGAAGTCCTCAGAAGGATTGTCAGAGGTCCATTGTGTCCACTCAGATGAAGGATCTTTCAAGATCCAAGGTTAAGCCTTTCAATGGGAAAGGTTCTAGTATGTGGCTGAGTAGTGGCTTATTTCCCTCGATAGGATTTTTTCCATGTAGGAGTTCGATAGCAATGTTAAGGCAAGATTTGTGATCACTAATTTAGAGAATTTTGGGGCCACTTGGTAGATGATTGAGGAGAAGAAGTTGGGAATCGATATGAGCAGTGTCACATGGGAGCTATTCCTAGAAAGTTTCTATGAACAATTCCTACCAGAGGAATGGAAACAACAAAGGGCTAATGAATTTCATAATCTTAGACAGTACACTATGTCTGTGACTGAGTATGAGCGTAAGTTTTATGAGCTCATGTCTTTTTCAGGGTTTAGTGAAAACTCAGCTCAGTTGAAACAACATTTTATTAGGGGTTTGAATAATCGTATAGTTGGGGGTGTCAAGGTATTTGAGCCAAAAACCCTCAAGGATGCTGTACATCGAGCTATCCTTGTTGAGAAAAGTATTAACCTTGGTCAAGGTGGTTTTGTAGGAGCGCGAGCAGCATTAGGATCTAAAAGCAACTACAATTTGGGTGGTAACAAGAAGTTTTCTTTCTCTAAGGGGAAACAGTATCAGCAGCAGTCTCAACAGACACAGCAACAGAAGGGCTCAAATTCTCAGACTCAAGGTGGTGGCAAAGGTTCTAACACCAAGAACAACAGCAATGCTAAACACAATAAATAGAATCAGTCCAATTAGCTAGCTCAAAGTAGCCAGTCTTTTGTGAGGAGGAAAAATTGTCAGCAATCAAATGTACCACCTATGGGAAGAGGTTCTAGCAGAAATATAGAATATTTTTCATGTGTTCAAATTGGACATTATGAAGCTTAGTGTCTTTAGTGAGCACCTTAGTTTTCAGGACCTAGACCTATAGTTTTAGAGCCTATAGTTGGTGATGCAAGTAGAGCTCATAGAGTTTTTGCAGCAGTTGATCAGGGTCAAGCAGATTATTAGGGAATAGTGGTTGAGACCATAGGTGCTATTAGAGGTATATCTCTTTTAGTATTGTTTGATTCAAGATATACAGATTCATTTATTTCACCATCTATAGTTTCTAAGCGTAAGCTGGATGCGGTGAAGCAAGATCATGGTTGGCAAGTGGAGCTAGCCTCAAGTTTTAAGGTCTCCATAGAATCTATAGTTCATAAGTGTGGGCTTAGCTTAGGAAGTTTTGATACTACAGTGGATCTTCAAGTCATACCCCTTGGTTCCTATGATGTTGTGTTAGGCATGGACTTGCTTGGATCTCATAGAGCTAGTATAGATTGTAGGAAGAAGATTATTTTGTGCCAAGATGACCAAGGGAATGATGTGCAGATAGTTGGGATTCCAAGGCCTATATCTCTGCAAATGATTTCTGCTATGCAATTGAAGTGAAGTTTCTATAAAGGGATGTCAGATATTTGCTGTTATGGTAAATGATCTTGATGAGGAAGATCCCATGAGGGAGACTTTAGATCACCTAATTTTGCAGTAGTACGTAGATGTTTTTCCAAGTGAGGTTCCAGCCATGCCTCTAAAGAGGGACATTGACTTTAGTATTGATCTAATTCCTGGAGCGAAGCCTATCTCTAAAGCTCCTTATTACATGACTACTCAGGAATTGGGTGAGCTATGCCTTTAGCTAAAGGAACTTTTGGCCAAAGGGAGCATTCCACCTAGTGTATCACCATGGGGAGCTCCAATGCTCTTTGTGAAGAAGAAAGATGGTTCTTTGGGCCTTTGTATTGACTACAGACAGTTGAATAAGGTGACAATTAAGAACAGGTATCCTCTGCCTAGGATTGATGACTTATTTGATCTGATCAAGGGAGCTATAGTATTCTCGAAGATTGACCTTAAGTCAGGATACCACCAGCTTTGCATTAAGGAAGCAGATATTCACAAGATCACTTTTCAAACTTGCTATGGGCATGATGAGTTCATAGTGGTACCTTTTGCATTGACTAATGCTCCATCAGTTTTCATGAGTTTGATGAATGGTGTGTTCTGATCTTATCGAGACAGGTTTGTACTCGTGTTTCTTGATGACATATTGATATATTCTAAGACTCAGAAAGAGCATGAGGAACACCTGCAGTTGGTATTGTAGTTTTTAAGAGATAATCAGCTTTATGCCTATGCAGCTAAGTGTGAATTCTTCAAATCGAAGATTCAGTATTTAGGGCATGTTATTTCAGGTAATGGTATTTTAGTGGATTTTGCAAAGGTTTAGGTGATAATAGATTGGACGACACTAACTAATGTGTCAAAAATTTGTAGTTTCATGGATTTAGCCGATTATTATCACAGATTTGTCTAGAACTTCTCTACGATAGCACATCCTATCACTTCTCTTCAGAGGAAAGAAAAGAAGTTCGTATGGATGGAGAAATGTGAGGAAGCTTTCCAGAAGCTCAAGGATCTTTTGACTAGTGCACCAATTTTAGCTATACTTGATCTGCAAGGTGATTTCATGGTGTGTACAGATGCTTCTCTTGAAGGGATTGGGGTAGTGTTGATGCAGAATGGACAGGTGATTGTGTATGAATCACGCAAGCTCAAGGATCATGAGTTAAATTATCCTACGCATGATCTTGAGTTAGTAGTAGTAGTTCATGCTTTAACTAAATGGAGACATTTCTTGTTGGGGCACAGACTTGAGCTACACAGTGATCATCGTAGTCTACAGTACATTTTTTCTTAGCCTAATTTGAATGCTCGCTAGAGGCGATGGATGGAGTTTCTATGCGAATATGATTTTGAGGTTAAGTACATTCAGCATAAGGATAATGTGGTGGCAAATTCTTTGAGTCGCAGAAGATGTGGTATTATCGATGACTCTTAGTGTGGATTTGAGGAGTCAAATTCTTCAAACACTTCCTACAAATTCCTGGCATCGAGAAGTGTGCAGAGAGATAGATTCAAGGAGATCTTTGGAAGGAAAGTTTGCAAGTTATGTTCAAGAATCAGATGGTCTTTTAAGACATCTGGGGAGGATATATGTGCCATTTTTGGATGAGCTTCATACCTTGATACTGGCAGAAGCCCATCATACACCTTACTCAGCACATCTAAGTGTCAAGAAGATGCATGTTGATTTGAGACATTTGTTCTTTTGGTCTGGGATGAAGCAAGATATTGTTGATTTTGTGGCTAGGTGCCTTGAGTGTGAGAGAGTTAAGGTAGAACATCAGCACCCGGCTAGACTTTTGCAGCCAAATCTCATTCCTTCTTGGAAGTGGGATATCATCTCCATGGATTTCATTGTGGGATTACCTATGACAGTTCGACATCATGATGCTATCATGGTCACCATTGATCAGTTGACTAAGTTGACACATTTTTCATCGATTAGGTCTTCCTACATAGTAGCTTCTATAGCTAATGTCTTCATGCATGAAATTGTGAGATTACATGGTATTCCTAGAAAGATCATTTCTGACAGGAATCCTGTATTCACATTTGCATTCTAGACATCACTGCAACATGAGCTTAGAGTGCAGTTAAACTTTAGTTCGACATATCATCCAGAGACTAATGGTTAGATAGAGAGGGTGAATCAGGATTTGGAGGATATGTTACGAATGTATGTGATGGATAGGCAGACACATTGGGAGGACTATCTCTACCTGGTGGAGTTTTATTACAACAACGGGTATCATAGTTCTATTGGCATGGCACCATTTCATGCATTATATGGATGTCCTTATCATACACCATTGAGTTGGGACAACCTTGAGGATCGCATCCTGTTGGGTCTTGAGATGCTTCGTGATATGGAGCAATAGGTAGTGCGTATCTGTGAGCATTTGACTATAGCACAGGATAGAGAGAAGAAGTATGCTGATGCTCATAGGACTGATAAGCAGTTTGCTGTGGGTGATAAGGTTTTCTTGAGAGTGTGACCGCGAAAGAGTCTGATCCGATATGGAAAGTGATCTAAGCTAGCACCTCACTTTGTGGGACCATTCAAGATTCTAGAGAGGATTGGCCTGGTTGCTTACTGCCTTTCTCTACCACCCATCCTAGCTCACATTCATGATTTTTTCCATGTTTTAGTGCTTTGGTAGTATATACCTAATATTGTACATGTTCTTGATTGGAATGCATTGTAAGTAGAGGATGGGCAGCTAGCTTTGGAGCCAGTTCGTATTTTGGAGCAGCAGGAGTTGACCCTCAGGGGTCGAACCATCAAGTAGGTAAGGGTCCAATGGGACCCTACTAATGATTCTTCAGCTACATGGGAGGATGCAACTAGATTGAGGGAGTTATATCCCTACTTCTTTGTAGGCTTCTGGGAGTAAGCCTAACCCTAGGGGGGGTGGATGTAGTGCCTACCCTTGTTCACATCTTTTCTAGACATATTTTTGCTATTGTTATCAGACTATGATGGACTAGTTTTATGTTGATGGGTTAGTGGTATTGTTTTGACACTATCAAACATTATGTTATGGATTCAGTGGTTGTGTGATGAGATCATTTAGACTTTACATTTCATGCATACATGATGATCATTATATTGTTTTCAGTTATTGTTGATGATTAGTTGATGGTTATTATCTCATGTGTTTTATTATGGATACTTACCCCATACTTGCATGTGTATGGTGTGTGTGTTTTCTTATTGTATCGCATTTCTGATGTGGTTAACGAAGGGAGTCGTAGTCACCTGCTTAGTCAACATCTACATGATGCACCACTTCCTACATTGTCTGTTTAGCTTAGCATTATATATATTGTATGTACATGCATGGTTTTTCTGTAGGTTGCAGGTACCGAGTATCGACTTCCCTGAATTGCCAGGATGAGCATACCCTATTATACTATCTCAATGATAAGAGAAGGGAGATAAATTCTCAAGTCCAAATCCCAAACCATTAAGCCAATTGTCCTAGTGAGGTAGGACAAGTATCTGGATATTTTACCCACCGAGTGTGTCAAATTACATAATTTGTGAATTTTAACCCTTTAGACTAATATTGTGTGATTTGCTCTATGATGGGTTTTCATATTTTATCTTGGAGGTCTATGGTGAATTTCCTATTAATTAAGTCTTAATAAATAGATTTAATTAATGAATTAATTATTTGAGAAAATTAATATAAAATATCATGTTATTTGATATTTTGATTATTATTAATTAAATCAGAATTAATTGATGAAAAAGAAATAAGTAAAAGACAATTAGAAAATTTAAAATTAATAACAATAAAATAACAATAAAGTAATAAATAAATAATAATAATAAAAGTTATAAGAATTAAAATGAAAGTTATAAATATTTAAATAGAAATTATATAAAAAGTGAATTGGAGTTATAAGCTTGCATGGGGTTTAATGCACTTTTCTATTTCTCAAGTGTCAACAACATGGGGGTTAGTGCATCAATTAAGCACATGGTGTCTACAACCCTATGGCTCATCTTGAAGGTTGGAAAAGACCCATGCTTAGTTGGTGACACCTTCTAGCTATTTCTAGAGGCATTCTAGATGTTTCCTGAGAGCTCTTTATATTTAGGCATTCCTAGAAGCTTAGACATAGCATTGGGAGTGCAATTGGAGCATTGGAGGACTCAATAACTCTGAAGAAGGGATGAGCTTTCTCTGTGGGTTTTCTAAGGAACAGCGAATTAGCATCAGAATCTGGGTAGATTCTTGTGATTTTACTTATGCTATTTCTGCATCATGCATTCCCTGTCTTCTTCATGTCTTCCATGTGTCTTCTGAGGAATTTTATATTTTATTGTGCTTTCTCAATATGGGTAGATTAATTTATTTGAGAATTTTATATGCATAGATCTGAAAAGAACACGGGGCTAGGGTTGAGATTCATAGTCAAACCCATTAGATTAATTATTGGAAATTTTTGAGATCAAAGGTCTATGGAGGAATTCTGAAAATTGAAGTTTGTATTGATATATTGTCAATTTGCTTATACATACGTATACATATATGTGTGTGTGTGTGTGTGTGTGTGTGTGTGTGTGTGTGTGTGTGTTCATATACTGTGATATTTTTAATTCTGTATATATTTATATATATTTATATATATATATATACATACATATGTATATATATAATATATATTTGTTAAAAAATTGGATAACATACCCATGGGCAAAAATGTTTTAAGAAACGTTTTAAACCAAATCGCAAATGGGAATTGCATAAGCAATTTTAAAGAAAATTATAAACATTTTATACATTAAGTCAGGGGGGGACGAGACCCGCATCCCCACTGTGGTCGTAGTGTACCATCATCACAGGTACTGTGACGGCAGTGGTACACAGTACCACTGATGTCATAGGCCCTGCAACCGCAGGGTCCTGCGTACATGCAGTTATGTTATATAAATATGTGTTTTAAAAAAAAATGTTTGCCATATTTGATTTTAATTGTTATTAAAATTTTTGGCATTAATCGAATTTGTTAATTCGATTTTGTTAAATGGTAAAATAATTTATTTATCCATATATGTATTTATATGTATATATTTTAATATAAATATAAATATATATATAAGTATGTATATAATATGTAAATATGATTATTAATAATTTGTTTTATAATTGTATAATTGATAATTGATTTATATCAAGGGATCATGGTTTAAATTAATTTTTTTGTTAATTATATTAAATTTGATTGCTAGATCGGGGGGGGGGATCTTTGGATTAAAATTATAATTGAAGACTGGATTTGTATTCATTCAAAACGTATAAATGTTCCTCCAAATTCTTTCTCTAAACTTGGAAATGTAAACTGAGACTTTTGCATTTAAATTCAAATTGTAAATTTAGCAAAACCAAAACATGTGTTTGCATTGTGTATTCTTTATGCTATTGTTTTGGGTTTACTAGTGTTGACCAGTTATAGGATGTCTACCAGAGGCTTGGCAGTTATGTGATTGTGATGTCATGATGATGTTTAATCTCAATCTTTATAAACTCAACCATGGTTATGTAATGGAATGCTCTATGTATTGGATGTGATTACTGATTGTTATAGTTGATATTTTTATGTATGAGACACTTGACTTAACCATTATTATTGGTCATCAATCAGTTATCCTTGATTATTTTCTAGTCGCCATGATGGGACTGTAATGTGGATTTATTCTTGATGATGTCATGTTGTGACATGTTTTTAACTCAACCATTTTTGGAGTCTTTGATCAGTATGATTGAGATATATTTGGTTATTGAGAACCATTGGATACTTTTATTATCAATGATACTTCAGTTGCCAATAGAGAGTTGTTGTGATCATGATTTTCTATGGATGTTTGCTCATGGAGATTTGATGCTTTTATGCATATTTGATGATTTTATTATGGATTATCTTTTGTAATTTTGAGATTTATGATTCCATGAGCATTAAGTTAGGATATCTGCATGTAGTGATGGGAAGTGGCTTGCAATGGGGGCCAGGGCCTTAAGAGGCTGCCAGGGTAACTCATTGTAAGTTGGATTAATAAGTGATAACATTCACACCTAATACTAACTAAATGAACCTAAAAAGATAAGTGTTTTGTTCTCACCCATGCCTTGAGTGCTTGTATAGGCTTGGATGGGAGTAGTGAGAATGCATGGTTGCGACCTTGCATTCCGTAGTATGCCTCATCAATATGAGAGGATACTAGTGGCCGCATGAGTTCAGTATGGACCCATGGAGTTTAGCTAACTTCTAGGGTAACTTGTATGTGATAAATGCAATGTCACTTTCCCACTTACATAGTAGGTTCCTACATGTCATTGTGTGCCTCTAGGATTAGATGTCAGATTTTGTGTTTGGAACCTTTGAGTTAGTATACTTTTAGGATTCCTGGACTTATAGAGATTTGTGCTATGTGTTTTGTTAGCCCATTTGGGACTTGAGATTATCTCCTCAGCATGGTGGGAGTGGACCACTTAGGTACCATGTGGTCGGGTGGTAGTGTATTTTCCACTCTTATCATTGGAGATTCATTGAGACATCGTGGCTGATGCGTCCTTCGTGATGGTGGATATGTATCCTTTCATTGATGATTAGCATATGTTAGATGATGTTATCTTATGATTCTATTTGCATGTTAGATTACTTTCTGCATATGATGTTGTATATATTAGGAGTGACATTCCTACTATGTTAGTATCTGTGATCTCTTCGGTGATTTGGAATGTTACGCATGGAGAGATGGCTAGGATCCACGATGGTCTAATGATGCTATTAATGGTTGGGAGGAATCATGCACTTAGTTTATTATGTTGATCTTTATTATGGATGTATTTGTCTTCTATGATGATGTATCATGTATATCATGTGATTATCTTTACTTTGATGTATCAAGGATTAGAATAGGATGATGTACCTTATTCTATGTATGTATATTCTTTTGAGCTTGTCATACCCTGTGACATGTACCGTGGATGATTGAGTATTTGAAATGTAATGTATAAACATTGGACTTATCATTATTATTTCATGTGGATGTTGTACTAGATGGATTCATGTATGTTAGATGTTTCTAGATGAAATCCAATTTTAAGGGATCTTAAAGAATGTAATCAGTTATGTATGGTATGTTTACTATCAGATGGACATTACTATTGCTTTCGTTATTGTGCAGAAGTTATATGTGGTATTTACTTTCAAAAAAAAAATGCTACTAAACTTAGTGAAAATTTTATGTTAATTCTTTGGATCCCTTGGCGGGGCATTACAAATAGGGCATACTGTACCATATAAATTACATATAACTTAATCATCATGGTATCAAAATCAACATCCTCATTATCAAGTGAAAACACTTCGTCCCACCATTAGTAAAAATTAATGTTTTGCATAGTCGACGTGATGTAGTAGTTCTTGAATTACTAAGTATCTAAAACATAAATGAATCAGCTAATCTTAGTTTGTTTTAGGACATTCACAACATAAGACATTACTTCATTTTCGATATGATCTCCTATAATAGTTTTAATAGAGGATTCATATTCAATAAGTACATATGAGGAGGGTCCCTACATCCTCCCCCACTAGCCTTTGACTTCCTCTTGGAAGTTGCACAACTAAAATGTTCATTTTATGCTAGACCTTATCTAGACTTGTTCCAAAATTTGTACTTATAAAAAGAATGATTAATAATTCACATGCATACTCCATAACTCTAACATGGTTATGTTTTATAGGGTCAAACACTTCTTAAAATATATAGGTCACATAAAAAGAACTTTCTAATCTAATATAAATGTGCCTATAGAGTTTCTATCAATAGTAATATCATAAGATGTTTCGATTCCACATACCCACTCATCAGGTAACAACGGTACGAGGCTCCCTCAAATGAGGTTTCATATTAAGCAACTTGTACCTTGATACAAGGTTAAATACTTTCCCTTAAGAGTTTCCATGATGCACTGATTCTTGATAGTATACTCAACGAGTCCATCACTACACATGCACCTTTCCATCTAGAAGTCCTTTTGATTAACCCATGACCTTAACCAAATTTATGTTGGGATGTAATTTTGTTACTCAAAATAGTCAATGGATAACACTAGTCCTATTCTCAAAGTCCTGGGAGAAGGTGGGGCACGAATACTTACACTAATAACCCCATACCGTAATGTTGTACATCTGCATGATTGTAAGGAATCCCTTTGGTAGGCTCATAATATGTCACTTTGCTTATAAAATTCACAAGAAAGTGCCTCAAAATTTAAATTCAACATCAAGGATAAAACATCCAACACAAAAGTCTATAAATAAAATAAATAAAAAGTGGCCACAATAGTTTTAAATTTAGTGTTAAGTAATTTTATAATCAATTAGATTTAAACATTATCATTTTTAGTGCTATTAGTTTTAGTTTTAATTTACTAGATTGTTTCAACAAGAGTGAGATAGTTAGGAATGTGCAAGAAAGAGAGCATCTTAGTTTACTATGAGGAATGGAACCCTAATTATAGGGCAATGTTGATGAAGATAAGTATGTAGTTAGTATGAAGGATCAATCAAGGTTTGAGTGACATGGTTGTTAGACCACCATCTAAAATCTATTGAAGATCCCTGCAATGTCTTTGGAAGACCTAAGATCCCTCATGTTCCTCAGTGACCCTGGTATGGCTATATTATGTCATATTGTAAATTTTGTAAGTGATTGGATTTATGTCTTTATTTGTTTGATTTCAGATTTTGGTACTCTTAATGTTCCTTCTTGCCATCAATGTAGTGTGGGGCTATTTAGCCAACTATATTATTGCTGATTCTATTTTGCCTCTTGGTTAGGCCTTTATTTCTTGGTTAAAATTTTACTATTGTGGCCACTCTTTATTTCTTTTATTTTCAGACTTTTGTGCTGGATGTTTTATCCTTGATGTTGAATTTAAATTTTGAGGCACTTTCTTGTGAATTTTATTAGCAAAGTGACATATTATGAGCCTATCAAATTTAAGTAAATAACAACTAAGTAAATTTAACTAATCATTAAATTAAAACTAACTAAAATATATATCTAAAATTTACAAACTTTAAACAATACAACTATCTTAACATAATAAATAACTATCTAAATCCTACTATCAATATATGACCAACTTAAAACTTTATTAATTAAACTAACATCACATAACTAACACAAATCTAAACTTAATTAAATTTATAACTAACTAACTTTAGTTAATGTTATTTGGAGTAGTATTAGTTAGTAAGTATTTTATTTAAGTTGTTTTAGATTTTCATTGTTGTTTGTAAAGTTAGTTTATGTTTTTAGTTAGTATTCTAAATATTTATTTAAATGTAATTTTGTTAGTTTTAATCGCGAATTGGTTAGTAATTATTAAAAATTAGATTCTAATTAAAGAAATTTAAATTAAGTATAATTATGTAGTAACATAAGAAATGTCAATGTCATTTTAATGACAAAAGTTCAAATCTTAACGATGTATTACTCCACAAGTTTATAAACTTAAGATAAAATATAGAGAACCTTTACTTTAACTCTGATCAAAACCATATCAAACTTAGACCATTTTAATTATAATTATTTTTTAAAAAATTGTGGATACCAAAAGTCATGCCCAAGCCTGCATTTACGCAGGTCTTGTCACCCCTTGCTATGCATGTGAACCAACTCCTCCTCAAAAAGTCCATAAGAATGGTAAAGGTGGATAAAGGTTAAATCAATTACTTTGACCTTGTCAAATTGAGAAAGAGCCAATTTTCTATCTTGGCATTAAATACACTGTCCTTCCCCAAGTTTTAGAATTGATGCCTGGGCAGATTTAAATCACATGGAGGGAGGAACAAAAGGTAATATCCACCCTTTTCAATGCAATTTTAAACAAATCCCAACCTGCCTTTCCTTGTACGACATGTGGAGATTCTATATCATCCCCTCCTCCAAGCTGCCTAAGCTACTACATGTTGTCCAAGAGCTAAAATTCGTTGGTCTATGGGAGGGATGAATAGGAATGTTTTAATTTGTCATACTAAAAAACAAACAAAAAACACTGCCCAATCTTTAATGCATTTTCCCCCATGTCTCCCATGCTTTCCAAAGGCTGCCTAATGCAGCAAAAAGATCTTCTAAGCAGGTTGAGCGGCCATGTCAAGGTGGAGACCAAGGAATTTTTAAAAAAAAAACATACTTAATTTTAAAGTCTGCTCAACTTAATTTATCTCTCAACTAACTAATCATGTCAGACTCTCATAGAGCCATGTGAAAGATATTTTGCAGACCTTGAAGGCCTTGCCAACGCCTTGCATGGGGAAAGAGAAAAGGGAGTTAAAGGCTTAAAATTTTCTAGGTGAGGTAAGGGTAGAAACAAATAAATTTATGATTTAAAGTTTAGTAGTTAGGATATTTAGGATATTTAGAATATACATATTTCTTTCTTTTTTGTTAATTTAAATTGACAATATTTATTAATTTAAATAAGGATATTTAAAAGGTGAAGGTATCTAGAGAATATTCTCTATTACCTTTTGAATGTAACAAGCTCCCATGTGTTAACCAGCATCCTGTAGATGCTTATTTTGTTTTGAAAATATGTTTTTTTTTTTTTTTTTGAAACTATATTTTTTTTTCTAAGTGTTTAGGATTTTCCATTTTATTTATATAGCCGAGGGGGATTTTTTTTTAATTTTGAATTATAAGATAGAGTTTAAATGTCTTGCTAATACAATAACATAGGATTATTTCCCCTTTCAATTAAATATGAAAATGTGAGAGGAGATTTAATTCATGTAGTTTTTAATGTTCACACTTTACATGGACCCATTATTGCCCAAATGTCACGAAACCAGGCTCTGATAATAATTGGAATCTAGAATGTATTTATTAGCTCTCTTGAAATTGAATATTACTGCAGATAGGAAAGAAAATTTATATTGTAGATGACAATAACAGTTATGAACTATTATACAAAAATATCAAAACAAAAAACCAATAGCAAATGTAAACTAATATAAAAGAAAAATTAATCTAATATTTAATATTTAGAAACTATAAAGATGAGGATTAACATCCCCCCCTTAATCTGAAGGGGTTAAACCAAGCATTGCTATAAACTTCTCAAACTTTTCGCTGCCTAATGCCTTGGTAAAAATATCTATTAGCTAATTTTCCATGGGATAATATTTGAGGTGTATATTTCCATCTTTTACATGATGTCAAATCAAATGAAACTTTGTGTTTATGTGCTTTGTGTGATCATGCAATACTAGATTTTTAGCCATTTTGATAGTAGATTGTTTATCAATCAAGAGTGGCATTGATGAAACTTGTGGTATTTACATGTCTTCAAGAATCCTTCAAAGCCAAATGATTTCCAAGTTGCTTTAGAGGCTGCCATATATTCAGCTTCTAAAGAAGAGATAGCTGGCACTAATTTTTTTTTAGATTTCCAAGAAATTATAGTAGACCTAAGATGCATTAAATATCCAATTATAGATTTTCCATTTGTTGAGTCACCTGCGTAATCTGAATTAGAATAGCCAAGCAAAGAAAACTCTTGTGTCTTGGAGTATTTTAGCCCATAGTGTTGAGTACTTTGTAGATATCTAAGAATTATTTTAGCATCCAACCAATGAGTTTGTATAGGTTGTTGCATAAATCTTGAGAGAACTCCAATAGCAAAATAAATATCTAGATGAGTAGTTGTAGCATATATCAAATTAGCAACAAGTTTCCTATACATAGTTACATCAACCAATGTTGAGGCATCATCAAATATGAGTTTGATATTTTGGTCCATAAGAGTACTAAGGGGCTTACAATTAGCCATGCCAAATTTATACAAAAGATCACCAATATATTTTTGCTAGGTAATAAAAATAGAATGAGGTTCTCGAAACATTTTAGTACTTCAATAGTAATGAAGATGACCCAAATAATTCATATCTAATCCCTTCTTCAATTGTTCTTTTACATCTTAAATATATTTCTCATCACTACCAGTCATAAGTAAATCATCCACATAAACAACAAGATAGATAATAATGTTATTGACCTTTTTAACAAAAAGTGTTGCATCATCAAATTCAAAATGTTTGAAATTCAACTTCAAGAGATGCTCTATAATATTTTCATACTAGGCATGAGGTGCTTTTTTAAAACAATATAGAGATTTTACAAGCTTGCATACCTAATGTTCCTTTTCATTGACTGCATATCCTTCAAGTTGAGTCATATACACTATTTCTTTAAGATCTCTATTTAAGAATGCAGTTTTGATGTCCATTTGGTGAATTTTCTATTCATTTGAGCTACAAGACTCAACAAAGAATGAATGGTAGTCCATTTTGCTATAGGTGCAAATGTTTCATCAAAATCTATTCCCTCCTTTTGAGTATATCCTTTAGCAAAAAGTCAAGCTTTGTGTTTTTCAAATGTGCCATCTACTTTATATTTATTTCTAAAAATCCACTTACAACCAATAGGCTTACAACTAATTGGTGGATCAATCAACTCCGATGTGCCATTTTTTATAAGTGCATCATACTCATTTTGCATAGCTTTCCTCCTAACTACAATATTTTTAGCTCCATTAAAGGAACATGGTTCATAGTCACTTGTGAAATTGAGTTCATCAATAGGTTCTTGGTTATCTACAACATTGGATTGAGCCTATAGCCTTTCCTTGTAAGGACTTCTTGTACTTGTCTTACCTATTTCATCTGGTCTTAAATCTTTCAATGTTTGTTGGACTTGTTTTTCCCACTTATGAGAAGATTTGGGTTGCACAGAAGATGTTTCAATAGTGTCCAATGGTTCTACAATTTCATGCTCATTATTTGATGAATTTTCCTCTTGCTCATTCATAGATGGATCAGTTTGACTGGGGATAGCTTGAGGAAAACATTCCACATGTGAATCCATTAAAGGTGAGGCTAAATAGGTTGGGTTCACCTTGGAAAGTGTATCATTTAGCTAACATTCAATATTTTCAGAGTTCTTAGAAATTTCCAAAAATACAACGTCACATGTAATTATGAATTTATTATTAGCTTCATCACACAACCTATATGCTTTAGAGGATTCAGAATATCGAAGAAAAATACATTTAAAACTATGTTGATGCAACTTTTTTTTCCCTTAGGAATTAAATCATAGCAAGTGGACCCAAAAAATTTAAGATATTGAATAGAAAGAGGATAACCAAACCATACTTCATATGGAATTTCTTGCTGAAGTGTAGATGATGGAGATCTATTACAAAGATATACTACAATTCTTGCTACTTCAACCCAAAAATATAGTTTGATTCCTTTAAAATACAACATTGCAATTTGATTCCTTTAAACTACAACATTGCTCTAACCATATTCATGATGACTCTATTCATTCATTCAACAACTCCATTTTATTAAGGAGTACCTAGTATAGTTAGATGATGTTGAATCACATGTTAATGTAGATAATCTTCAAATACTAAAGAAGTAAATTCTCCACCATTGTCTATTTGAAGATTACCAATTTTAGATTGAGCTTGATTTTCAATCATAACATGAAACCTTTTAAAAGTTTCAAAAGATTTTAATTTTTTCTTGCAAGAAATAAATCCATGTCATGTAACTATAATCATCAATGAACAATATAAAAAATTGAGATCTTCCTAGAAAAGTTACTAGTAAATTACCACACAAACCAAAATGAATAAGCTACAATTTTCTTTGTTCTCTCCAAGTGGACGAAGGGAAAGAACATGTATGTTTCTTAGCAAGAATACATGCTTTGCATTTTTCATTTGATTTAGGCAAAATAGGCAAGAAATCAACACCATTCTTTTTCATAATATGAATTTTATCATAACAAATATGCCCAAATCTAACATGCCATGACATAGTAGTATATAAACAACCTTCCTCAGTAAGATATGCAAAAAATTTAGATGGAGCACAAGTTCCATTTAATTTTAATAATCTTCCATCCTCACATCCAGTCAATACAACTTCATTATTAAATTTCTTTCTGATAGCAACTTGGCAATCTTTTAATAGAGTAAAGTGTCCTTTTTGTCCAATCAATATTAGTGATAATATATTACATTTTAATTGAGGAATAAATAAAACATCATGAATCTCAAAATCTAGAAGATTAGGACACTTAAACTGAATTGTTCGCTTTCCAATAGGTTTGAGAATTGACTTATCTACTAAGTAAATTGAACCATAATAAATTTTATGAAATTCTTTAAAGTAACACATCAAAATGTCATATGTTGTGTGGCTCTAGTATCTAAAATCCAATTACCATACCATGAGGAATTAGATGCACATTCTGAAACAAATAGAACATATTGATCTTCATCACTATCACAACAAAACTAAGCTACTCTTGAACTTTTATCACATGAAGGTGTATCATCATTATGAACTTTGATTTTATCTTTGTGTTTAAAATAATTTTCTTAAAAAAATTCTATCGTATCCCAAGAGAGTTTGCATTCATGGGCTTCATGACTACCTTTTCTACCACATCTTTTATAGTGTAAAATTTGTCTATCATTTTGACTATCACATTTTTCCATTGACCTCTACCTTTCCCTCTAACATTATAACCACCTCTTGAAGAAGTTTTATTTGGAGGTTTCTCTTGATCAGCAAGACAAAAATTTTCATTTGTATTATCTAGTTTTCTTCCAAATGATTTCTCACGCTTTGCTAACTTTTCAACAAATAAATTAAAAGTAATAGTTTTTAATTGGTTGCTTGTTTCAAGAGATTCTAAATATGTGGAATGTGTTGGAAGAAGTGCTTTAATAAAAGTTATGAGATACATATCAACTTTCCCACCTACAACACCAACATCTTGTTTTATGGCTCTAATTTCTAAAGCTAGATTCATGACATCACCATTTTTTAATTGAAGATTGAATAGTTCTAATTGCAACTAAATCAATTCTAACTCTAAATGAGAATCAATTTATTTTTTCAATTTATGAATGTCATCTCAAGAAAGTGTGAATCCTTGTATATGTTGATACACTTCTCCATTAGCAGAAGCCCTTACCACGATTAAAGCTTTTGAATTTTTATATAGCCATATTTCTTTTTCTTTAGCATCAATTGATTCTATAGGTTGAGTACTACAATCACACATTTTGGTCCACAAATCATTAAAAATAAGTGTATTTTCTACTTTTCTATTCCATTCTATCCAATTATCTTTTCTAAACAATGTTTCCCCAATCAATAAAACAATAGACTGCATTGTAAATTCAAAAACAAAACACATTTGCATAGATTGCAAATTTAAATAATTGCTGAAATTTTCTTGCCAAAATTTAGTAAAGAAATCAAGTTTTAGATATCTTTAAAAATTGATTGCAGCTGAATCAATTTTTTTTCTGTGTAAAAATGCTCCAATCTTCAGAAGCTTTGTGCATAGATTTGTTCCAATGCTCTGATATCACTATTGGCCCAAGATTTGAAAAAGTATAAATAATTAGAATCTAGAATATATTTATTATTTCCCTTGAAATTAAATACTATTGTAGAACAATAAATGAAATTTATAAAGTAGATGGCAATAATAATCATGAACTGTTATACAAAACTGCCAAAACAAAAAATTAATAGCAAACCTAAAGTAAAATAAAAGAAAACCTAATCTAATATTTAGTATTTAGAAATTGTAAAGATTAGTGATTAACAGACTTAACAGTAACTAGTTTCAAACTATACATAGTAACCACATGTATTTTCTTGGAACAAGTAGCACATATTGAACAAGATCACCTATGCACAAATATGAAAGATAGAATACTTTTAAAAAATGAAGATCATAGCATGCTTGAGAAATCTTGAGATTATTAGTGTGGTTTCATTCCTTTACACCCATGTTCAAATGTTACGAGTAGTTTTGAGGGAAAATCATGGGAATTCGGGAACACACTATGCTAAATGTTCTCTGAAAAAAACACAAATATAATCAATAAAGTATCAAATAAATAACATTTTCAGCTTCTAAAAATATAAAGGAAATTGCAAATTACATAAATTGATGGATCCAATTGTTTTCCTATCATATCAAATCTAATAATAGTCAATACAATGGCATTGTACACATTCAATGTTGTAATATCTCACTTTTCCATGGAGATTTCTTCTACATAATTAGAATATATATTACTCTTCTAAGAAAAATTAAGGGCAACATAATTGTTGGGCATTGTAATTTGTTCCTCATAACATTTGTTAGTAGGTACAAATAGGGATCCACCTACTATTAGTGAGGCCATTTAATGGAGAACAATCATACAAACAAAGACTAATTTAAGTTGTTGAAGTAGGTGTCGATCTCATGCTATTGTTGAAATTTTGTGAAGATCCTAGTGAAGAACTTAGAGCACATTGCTATTTATATTCATGAGGATTACAACCTAGATATTCCACAATTTCTTGCCAATCTATGTTGAGAACTTCATCAAAGGCAAGAAAACTAGATTGATTCCTTTGTTGAGGACCACTTCTCAAAATATCCTGAGTAGTTTGAGAATTCTAATCCATTTTTTGAAATTGTTCAGCACATTGTAGACTACTTAAAGAAGAAGAATTCACCTATGGCTTCTAAAATTGTTGTTGGGAACTATTAATAACATTGTGAGTGGTTTGGGGATTCTAATCAATTTCTTTAAAAAAATTTGCACCACACACAACAACACTATGAAGATTTTCTGAAGAAGAAGGATTCACCAGTTGCTGCCATAATCGTTGTGGGCAAGTAATTTCTGTAGACACCTAAAAACCTTTAGAAAATAAAGTATTTTTATTTTCTGAAAAAGTCCTGATGACATCATCATTTATTAATTAATTAATTATTTAATTAATTAATTAATTTTTATGCCATTAAATCCCTTTATCTTAATTAAAAATATTTAATTAAGGAATCCCTCCCAAAAATGTTTAAATCTTATTTAAACATTATTTCCTTATTTATTAATTATTTAATTAATAAATTGACCAAAAATCCTAAAATAAATAAAGAAAACTTGGCCAATTTCCTTATGACCAATAACCTCTTCCAAAATCTTCTAATCCTTCTTTAATTTCGATTAAAGGCTAATCTCATCATTTCCTACCCCTAACCCCAACTCAAAATATTTAATTAAAATTAAATATTAATCCTCATGTTTATTAAAAATATTTTAATAAATATCTCCTCAACCCAAACCCTTGAAATAAATAAAACTTTATTTATTTCATAAAATCCTCATCCTAAGAAGTTCTAGACTCTTCTAAAAAGTCTTCATCCTCATCCTAGGAAATTATAGACTATTCTAGAAAGTCTTTATCCTCATCCAAAATCTAGACTCTTCTAGAAAATGTCTTTAAACCTAATCCTAATCCCCTCCTAACCTTGTCACATTCCCTAAACATGGGTTAAAACTTACTAACCCAAGCCAAAGTTAACAAATATCTCCTCCTTCACCCACCCTCATTAAATGCCATCCACTTGCCTATCCCTAAGCTAATCCTAAACCATCCTAATCCATCCTCTAATCATTTGCACAAGCCTAAACAAGCTTAAAACTTTCCTAATCAAGTCAAAGTCGAAATTGCTCTCATCACCCTCAAAATATCTCAACCATAAAACTTTATGAAGTCCACTAGGTCATAAATGACTCTTACAAGCCCTTTTATTGCTCTTACAAGTCATTATGAGGGTCTTTATGAAGATTTTATCCCTTGAGCCTCCTTTGTTGACTCATCCTTCCCCTTTCCTCCATCCTCTCACCATGTGACATGTGTCACTCTTTGATTGGTTGTAAGGAAGCACAATCCATGTGCTCTCCTCTCATGCAATCTGAGCCTTCCATAAGCTTTTTTCCATCCTTGCATCTTAGCCCTCAATCCCTCAAGCCTCTTGCCTATAAATTGGATCCTTCCCCTTTACAAAATAACACAATCCATGAAGTAAAGTCATAATGCCATTTTGAGAAGCCATTTTACATCCAAACCATACACTCACATCCAAATTCCAACTCCATTTGAAGCCCTTTTTGAAGCATAAGCTTGAGCATACATCCTATCTATTTAGACAAAGCTACTCAACAAGAGAACTTCTCATTGAGAGAGCCCATTAATGGCTCATATTCTCAATTGAGAGCTCATCTTAGTCTATCTTGAAGTTTATGAATTTTGTTTAGTTTGTAGAAGCTTTATTTAAATTTGGTTTCTATTAGCATACTAACATTGCTCATATACATTTTGGCACGCCCGATGGGACCCCGCATGGGTCATCTTCATTAGCTTTTTTAGTCAAAGTTTTGTATTTTATTTGCTGATTTTGGCTAATTTTTCTTGTTTTTGTGATTGGTAGGATTGTATAAATTGGTTTTGTAGGTCCACATGAGCATGAAGAAGACAAAGGAACTCATAATCTATCTCATAGTGTTTGCAGATTTTTCAAGCTTATAGGTGGACAAAGAACTTGAAATTCTTCTTCCTCTTCTTGTCTATATTCTTCTTATTCCATCTACTTCTTCTTCTTCTTCTTGTGGGAGATCTTGGCCATTTTTTTTTTAAGGAAGCAAAATCATACACACTTCTTTTTAGTGCTTAAAATGAGCCCCCAAATCATACTTAAATCCATTAAAAAATTAAAAATTTGCAAAAAAGAAAAAAATCTTTTAACAAGTGAAACTAAACCAATCTAATCATTTGCATCCTTGCAACATCAAGGTTTTAGATGCATTCATGCAAAATTAGGAACACTTCATTTTTGGGAATTTAAAAAGAACTTCAAGTTTCCATTTCAAAAGGTTCAAAATCAACACTAAGTGCACACTAAAGTTCTTTTAAAAAAATCTCATGAAAACTAAGAGTCCTAAATGGTTGCCAAAAATTGTCCTAAAAGCTTTGTTATTTGTTCCAAACAAATTTCTTGTTGCAAAATCTTGAATGTTTCGTAGGTTTTTCATGCATCAAAACAATCTAGGAATATCTTTTTTGGGCTTAAAATATGCAAACTAGAACACAAAATCTTGAATGAAAACCAAAGTCCAAAGAGTCATTTTCACTTTTGAGTCCAAAAACAATCTTGAATGATCTAAGGTTAAAACAAAGCACTTCAAAGTTCTTAAAACAACACACAAAATCTCAATCTTGAATGCTCAAAGGAAAAAACTTGAATGTTTAATCACTTATCTTTGAATGCATGTTGCTAAACACACTCTTGAATGCCATGGATTAAAATCAAATTTTCCTTGAATGCACATTAATCTCGCTCACACTTCATTTGGGCATAAAAACTGGACAAATCTTGACGTGGAGGGCCTTCGGGCGTGCGTTTGGTAATCGAGTTTCACACATCTTTGTTTTGAGCTTAAAATAAACTCACACTCAATCTTGAATGCCTAAAAATCAATGAACATCACATGGTTTTGATGCATTTTCAATGGCGCTTGCATTTCTTATGTTGACGATCTCTCAACTTTCATTATGCTAATGACGTTGTCAAATTGGAATGAACATTGTATGCCATAATCACAAGTGTCTTCAATCATAGCTTACAAAATTTAAATCATCAATTGGAATGAACGCGTGTCTTTTAAAGCCCAAGATCATGTATGTGGTCTTGTTTTACACTTTTTAGGAGGCCTGCTTGGGGATTTCATCACCCCTTGGGATGACCTCAACTCCAGCATTCCGGCGGAGTATAAAGATCGGGAGGTGAATCCAAAGACACCTCTCTTGGGATCAAAATTTTGTCACTCGGGCTAAGCCTCAAGGAACTTTATACCCTTGAGAAGTGAAAGAGGAGAAGTGGGTTACCACTCCTCTTGGCTGTGTGACATCTTTTTGGTTTCATCTACGGATTTGGGCCTCACGTACCTTGTGTATATCGAGGACTCCCTAGCTATAACAAATTTCATCCTTGTAGAAAGCTTCCTAGGATGTTGGTGTATTTGACGTGCTTGCTCCAAAATTTTGTCTGCTTGTTTGTTCATAGCTTTTGAATGAATGTTTTCCAACTTTGGTCAAAATCCCAGAAAAGTAGAAATCTCCCAGCTCAAGGCATACTTAGCGTAGTCACTGCCTTATCAGAAAATTATCCAAGCTCCCCCGCTGCAATCGAATCTATCCAGTTCTTTGCCTTAGAACGATCCCAAATCCAAAGTCCATCCAAATCATCCCCCTAGCCAGCTAGCAACCCAATCCAAAATAACCCAAGCCTTTAAAGAGTTGTTGTCACTTTGCCAAAATTTTCTATCCAATCAATCTATCCTACCAATCAACCAATCTCACCAAGGTTATCCCTCTGACAGAGCATTGTCTAGGGTAATCTAGCTTTGTCACTTGCATCCCTCATCACCTTGAGCTAAAGGTTGGGATCCACAAGTGGTCAATCTCATGTCATGCCCATAGGATCATTAGTCTATCCTCAAGTTGACACAGCCACCACCAAATCTAGCACATAGGAAAGAAAAACTCTCACCTTTTGACAACATGCCCTTGAAGTCTTCCATCCACAGGAAAGCCAAAAATCTCCAGCCAATCCTCCTTAGGTCTGTCATGCAGCTTTGACTCTCCCTAGGAAATCTTTCATTAGCCAATCCAAAATCTGTGCTTAATCCAAATCCAACCATGAGCTTCCGTGTTCATCCATATGCAAGACCCCATCCCCATCAAACTCATCATCAAAGCATGAAGTACCAATCCTATCATGATGTGTTTGGTCGCATTGTCCTTGCTCCCGCCACCTCCTATTCCAATGATGATAAA
Organism: Cupressus sempervirens; assembly: GCA_028749045.1. Taxonomy (NCBI): domain Eukaryota; kingdom Viridiplantae; phylum Streptophyta; class Pinopsida; order Cupressales; family Cupressaceae; genus Cupressus; species Cupressus sempervirens. The sequence goes on from CM053793.1 coordinate 703,724,398, forward strand.
AATCTTGTTGACTATGACGGGTATATTGAAAGCCTTAGAAACATTCCCCCAAGCATCCCCCAAAATCCAAGAGTTATTCCAAACTATCTAGTCATGCCATCCGATATTCTAGCTTCCCCTCCATCACCCCATCAACCAAGCTTCCAATCTTCCACCTCCATCACACTAGCTATTCCTGTCAATCCACCTCCACCTTTGACACATGAGTCTCCAAGGAATCTCCTAGAGGAAATATAATAAAAGTTGCCTCCAACAGTCAATAAGCCATGGCATCTAATCCAACCATGTGAAGTAGTCAGTGATGAAGCTTCCCCATCTATAATATCACCTCCATCTCCCATAGCTATCATCCCCATACCATCCATCAAATTGCTTAAAATCCTTCCACTTCCTGCAAGCATCAAAATCCCACCACCTGTCAAATCCCTCCAAATCCTATCCACATCGCCTCCAAGCATTTCCCAAATCTCTTGTAATGACCCTTATGCATCCATCTTCTACTCACCCATCTCCACTACTGAATCTCCCATCTATCCATCCGCTGCCTTTGAAGAATCCATCCCTTCACCTCCTATTGCACCATCCACTCCAAACCAATCCTATCAAAATCCTGCCCAAAAGCATGTTGACATCCCCCAAAGCATAAATGAAGATATAATCGTACCATGTCTTCCATCCATAGTGCAGTCACCATCTCCTCCATCTCCAAAACCTCAAGCCATATCTCCTCCACTACAAGATATCTTGTCATCCCACCAGCTACATCAAGATCCTATCCTTCCATCTCCCTCGCTCCATGCTTCCATCTTACCACCTATCCAAGCTATTCCACCATCTATAATCTACCCTCTTGGTTCACTTACATTCATCCACGGTGGCCCTCTCTTAGCAGAAGAATTAAGAACAGTATCTCCCCATTGCAATACACCTAATAAATCACTTCTACCATTTTCTGCAAGCAAAAAGTTTCCTCAGCTTGTTCAAATGCTCAATCGATGGCATTATCAAGGTCAAGGTTTAGGACCACAAGAGCAAGGAATCAGAGAGCCTATTATTGCACAAAAAAATGTAGGATTTCATGGTCTTGGATATGTCTCCAAAGGCTCACCATCTAAAGGTGTTGGTACACCATACCCCCAAACCAAGCCTATCTCCAAGCCCACCATGCCAACCTCCCATCACTCCTTCAAGAAATCTTATGTCATCCCCCCTCCACCATCTTTGAAACCCAAAACAACCTACCATATCCCCCCTTCATCTGCTAAATCCATTTTGGGTCCCTATGTCCCAAAATCTACCATCCTCCATTCTCCTATCAGCCATCATAAAAATCCTATTCCATCCATTTCTATGCAAGATCAAAAAAGGCACATATCAAGGCACATCATCCATCATCATCCCCCTACATGCTCTTTCATATCCTCTCCATCTCACAAAGCTTCTCCTAACCATCTTCCCAAAGCTTACCACAGCAATGTGAATGCCAACTTCAAAATGCATAAAGCTAAAAATCCACATCCTAGGCAATCATATGTCTATTCTAAAATACATACTCCAAAAAGGCAAAATCCAATCAAAGAATGCAAAACAATGCAAAATCCTATGAAAAGAAAATCCAAAACCATGTGGATCCCCAAGAAAAAAGTTGAAACCCAATGCATAATGGCATCCACCATTGCTAATCCCCCATCTAGTGACTCATGTCCCCCATCTCCTAACTCCATCTTGGGTGCCTATATCCCCAAGCACACTTCCACAAATCCTCCATCACGCCCGCATCTACCATCTATCCCCCATATGCTCTTTTCACACTCGTTCCAACATGTGCCAGTGTTGCTCTTGCAAGCATCCCCATCTCATGCTCCTTTCCAGCATTTTCATCCCTCCATCTCTTACCATCAATCCCATCTAATCCAATCTATTGCATAAATCACACATCCGGTGTACCAACAGCTAGCAACAAAATTGAACATTCCAACAGCCAATGAAAAATCCCAAAAAAGCCAAAATAGTTGAAGAAAGCCAAAATCATTCTAGCTAAGTCCAAAGTCAAAAAAGAAAAAAAAGAAAAAGAAAAAAAAAGCGTCCACTGGTGAAAACTTGGCAATTCAAGCACCTTGGACAAGTACCATGATGAAAACTTGGCAAACAAGCATCATGTGTAATCTAGCCATCCCCAGCTTAGCCTATTATCCTCATGCTTTTGGTCACATCTTGCCATCCAGCTCCATCTTCCAATTTATCCACCTATCTTTCATCGTCCAGCTTTTATCTATCACTATCCACCTATCTTTCATCCTCCAGCTTTTATCTATCACTATCCTCTTATCTTCTGCAACCTCACCCCACCATCCTAGTTATCATCCATCTCCCTAGCACCTTCAGCTTTTCTATCCTAGCTTCAATCCTATCACATCCATCATAAGACCTCCTTCCACATGTTATCTTCTAATTGGGGGCACTATATTCCTTGGAGATCTTGTCTTGTCCATCCTCCCTTGTCATTGGTATCTAGCTCTAGGCTATCCTCATGCAAACCCAATGTCATCTCTTTATATCCATCATAATCCTTGCTATCTACCATCCTATCCAGCCATCTCATCCTGCTCCCCTATCTATCCTTGGTCACAAAATCTCTCATCATCATTGGATGCATCCTACCAAATCCATATCTTTCGCTATCACCCCACCCTTAGCTTTCACATCTTGCACAACATCGAACCATCCCGCTATCCTATCATCCTGAGCTTTTGCCTGCTTGTAACTATCTTGGTCCATTAGCTTGTACCATATCTTGATTAGTTCACTTGTAAATATCTTGGTCTGTCAGCTTGTATATCCTCTTTAGCTTAGTACCATTGCATCTATCCAGCATTCGTGTCAGTTCATCCTTGATCAGCATCTTGCACCCATTGCACATCTTGGTTAGCTATTCCAATGCATCCTTTAGCTAGATTTCTTGTCACCAAAGTGTTATCTTTATTAGTTCAGCTTGCCAGACGCATCACTCATCCAAATCCACCAGCTTCGGTGCTCTCCGATAGGTCCTTGCAGGATATAGCTTTCCTCATGTCTGATCTTGGTCCGTTAGTACCTTGTCCTACCCATCTCGTTGGCAAACAGTTCTCTTTTGGATTTTCGCTTTCTTTTGATTTGGGATCTTCCCTTTTGGGTCTTGAAATATCTTTTCCAAACAATCTCCTTGTTCCCTCCTCAAGGTTGCCATGATCTTCCATATCATGGTATGCTATGAATGGGGCAATCTGAGCGTAAGGTCTTGATCAAGTCTTTCTTTTGTTTTTCTTTTCTGCTTGTGGGTTACCTAGTGTCGGTTCCGCACTGCTTCCTCTGGGATTCATGTGTGATGCTCGGGCAACCCTTACGTGTTTGTTTTGAGTTAGTTTGTCAGTCCTCTGGACAGTTGGTGAATAGGCCTTGATGTTCTTGGTAACCTTGGCAATTAACCAATAGTCCTATAGCAAATCTAGTGCTCAACTACATGGTGGTACTTCTCTTTGAAGTATCCCCTCGCTCAAAAAGCTTCAATGGTTTTCCTTCATCTCCATTATCCCCCATCCATATCCAGCATCCATCTCTCCTACCCTAGCTTATGCATCAGTATCTCTTTGAATCACTCATCACTCTTAGCTTTAGGGATCCACAATCCTAGTCTTAGGGATCCACCAATCCAAATCAATCCACCAAGCCTCATCTTTCGAGATCCACAATCCTAGTCCTAGGGATCTCTAAAACCCATCTTCCACCAATCTGACTCTTTGAAATCCTGTTGCATCAGCTTTATAATCCCCTCATCCATCTCCCTATCCTGGATTCCTTTTTATAGCGCTTTGCTCATTCATCCTCCACCTTCCCTAAAGTCTTAAGCTTGCTTCCTCTTGTGCATCTGATTCTGCTTTATCATTCTCCCATAGTGAGAGTTTGAGCTAATTTAACCCCTTCTCTTTGCCAATCTGAGTCTCCTTGCTCATCTCAGATTCTTGTACTTTTCAAGAAGCCATCGAGCCTCGCTTTCTCTCCTCGCTACCTTCTTGAGGGGGCAACTCACAGTTTATTCTCTCCTCTTCTGCTCTAGCCTTGGGCATCTTATTTTCTTATCTTTGATGCCATGCCACTTGCGGCATCACATCAAAGAGGGGCAAAATGTAGACACCTAAAAACCTTTAGAAAATAAAGTATTTTTATTTTCTGAAAAAGTCCTGATGACATCATCATTTATTAATTAATTAATTAATTTTTATGCCATTAAATCCCTTTATCTTAATTAAAAATATTTAATTAAGGAATCCCTCCCAAAAATGTTTAAATCTTATTTAAACATTATTTCCTTATTTATTAATTATTTAATTAATAAATTGACCAAAAATCCTAAAATAAATAAAAAATTTATTTTTTGCCCAAAACTCTGCCAATTTTCTTATGACCAATAACCTCTTCCAAAATCTTCTAATCCTTCTTTAATTTCGATTAAAGGCTAATCTCATCATTTCCTACCCCTAACCCCAACTCAAAATATTTAATTAAAATTAAATATTAATCCTCATGTTTATTAAAAATATTTTAATAAATATCTCCTCAACCCAAACCCTTGAAATAAATAAAACTTTATTTATTTCATAAAATCCTCATCCTAAGAAGTTCTAGACTCTTCTAGAAAGTCTTCATCCTCATCCTAGGAAATTCTAGACTATTCTAGAAAGTCTTTATCCTCATCCAAAATCTAGACTCTTCTAGAAGATGTCTTTAAACCTAATCCTAATCCCCTCCTAACCTTGTCACATTCCCTAAACATGGGTTAAAACTTACTAACCCAAGCCAAAGTTAACAAATATCTCCTCCTTCACCCACCCTCATTAAATGCCATCCACTTGCCTATCCCTAAGCTAATCCTAAAGCATCCTAATCCATCCTCTAATCATTTGCACAAGCCTAAACAAGCTTAAAAATTTCCTAATCAAGTCCAAGTCGAAATTGCTCTCATCACCCTCAAAATATCTCAACCATAAAACTTTATGAAGTCCACTAGGTCATAAATGACTCTTACAAGCCCTTTTATTGCTCTTACAAGTCATTATGAGGGTCTTTATGAAGATTTTATCCCTTGAGCCTCCTTTGTTGACTCATCCTTCCCCTTTCCTCCATCCTCTCACCATGTGACATGTGTCACTCTTTGATTGGTTGTAAGGAAGTACAATCCATGTGCTCTCCTCTCATGCAATCTGAGCCTTCCATAAGCTTTTTTCCATCCTTGCATCTTAGCCCTCAATCCCTCAAGCCTCTTGCCTATAAATTGGATCCTTCCCCTTTAGAAAATAACACAATCCATGAAGTAAAGTCATAATGCCATTTTGAGAAGCCATTTTACATCCAAACCATACACTCACATCCAAATTCCAACTCCATTTGAAGCCCTTTTTGAAGCATAAGCTTGAGCATACATCCTATCTATTTAGACAAAGCTACTCAACAAGAGAGCTTCTCATTGAGAGAGCCCATTAATGGCTCATATTCTCAATTGAGAGCTCATCTTAGTCTATCTTGAAGTTTATGAATTTTGTTTAGTTTGTAGAAGCTTTATTTAAATTTGGTTTCTATTAGCATACTAACATTGCTCATATACAATTTCCTTAGTCGATATGAATGGGAAATTTTGATCCATTTGTTGAAATTGTTCCTCACTAGGCAAACAAGACTCCAAAGCTTGCCTAAAGAAGAAGAATTCACTAGTGGATGCTAATTTTTTTTTGAGAAAATAACAAAATCTTTTTGAGTAATTTGGGAATCATAAAAAGGTTCTTGAAAATGTTGTGCTCTATGAAGATTAGATTGAGAAGAATTCACCATTTTTTGCTGAAATTTTGGAGAGGAATTAGTTAAAGTTTGATCCTTTTGGCAAAGTTGTCCTGCTTTGCATTGACAAACAATACGCAGACACCATGAAGAAGAACTCAAAAAGTTATGATCGACTTATTGTTGAACATGATGAGAACTATCCACTTATTGATAAACATGATGAGAACTATCCTTGAATTTCAAATTATTTGAAGATTCAAGAGGAACAAAATGTTGCATGTCATGATTGAATTGTTCTTATATTTTAACAAATAATTGGAGACAAGATTGTGATCCTTAAGATTTTCTTCTTCCATAGCTAATTTTGGCAGTTGAAATCCCAGTGTAATAGGTATAAGAACAACAAGATAAAATGAATTAGCATCTCTACAAATTTTAGGTCCTCCACCAAAAAAAGCTAGCTCTAAATTTTGAAACTTAGATCACTAGGCCATCCCTGCATGCAAAACAAATCAGAAAGAAGAATCATATATTTTGTTCTAAATTTTTAGTTTATTTTAATCTATGCATTTTTAGGAAGCAAATAAAGGTTTTTTGTACAAATGGCCTTAACACTACTTCAAGATCTTAGATTCCCTTTGAATTTGAAGAAATGGTTAAAAATATATATATAGAAATTGAGGTGATATATTTGATATGAAGTTTGTATCTTTCTCTATCTAGAATGTACACTATTAATTATCAAAAATATTTAAAATTACCTATAAATGCACTTGAAAACTCTCATTTTTCTCCATTTGCATGCTGATAAGGAAAAGGAAATAGAAGTTGCAGGTTGAAACCAACATAGCTTCTTCCTCCAACTTTAGGTCTTCAAAATTGAAAATAAGAAAGAAATAAGATTGCATTTAACAATAATTTAAATAATAAAAATAAACAAAAAATACCAAAGCATACCTCTTAGCTACTTGGACTGGCAAATGTAGCAAAATAATTTTCTTTGTATGAAGATTTGAGGTGGCCTAATATTTCTCTTGAAGTGTTTTTATTCAAAATCATAGTTGAATTCATCAATTCATTGATGTTTTCATTATCAAAACAAAGAAAATATTGGTCATATACCCTAGACTTCATTTTGTGCCAAATCGATAAATAAAATTTAGACAAAATTAATATGAATAGTTACTCCATTGCATGCAAGTCCAAGAGAAAATATATTACAATGTACAAATTTTATCAAAAGAGAGTACTAGCTTTGATGCACTTGCCTGATTTATGACCATTGTTATGTCTTACAAGAGCTCGAGTCATCGAAAAGAATGCGGGACGAAATTTGTATTTGCTTTGCTTAACCCAATTTTGCTAGCATGCCATTTTCTTTCAAATTTGCTCTACTCACCTTGTGATTTCACTTGTTGAGAATGAGATTACCCTACTTCAACATGGATTTAAATAACACCATATTATCTATGTAGTGTAATGTACTTCACTCCACTGCATCTCTATTTTAAGTAGCTTAATTTTCATTTTTATTTTATTCTTGGCTTTTTCATTAAATTGAAGGAATATTTTAAAATAACTACAATACCATTTTTGTTTAACCAAATTTTTAAATCTAATTATATCTCATTCTAATAATAAAATTACTTAAAAATATTATTTCAATTATATTTAATTAAATACTGATATGCTAATGTTTAACAATTTTTGTTTGGATGCCAAATTTTACTAATAATTTTTTAAATATATTTTTTTTTTATTTACATAAATTAATAATAAAATTAATATAATATTATATAAATAATTTAAAAAGCTATTTAAGGAATTATAGTGTAATGTGAAATTCAAATTTAAATATATTGTCATATTAGTTTCAAAAATCATATAATTGTTTTATTATTATAGATAATTAGTATAAGGTTAAATTATTGATTATTGATTTTTTATTATTGTTAAGATTAATTATTATTATTATGTGTTAATGGAAAACTAGACATAAATTATAAAAAACATTATTGTCCTATTTTAATTATTTAATTTGACATTTGTATTATTTAAAAAATATACATTTGATTTAATTTTATAATATGTAAGAAAATATTTATTAAATTAGAAATTAATAGTGGAATGAAATTTTCCATAAAATGATCTATTTATTTTAGCCAAATTAAAATAAATAAAATAAAATTGTGAAATCAAGCATTTAATAATATACATTTGTAGTATTAAAAGATTATTAATACTTATCATTAGAGGATTTCAATACTTTTTAAAATTATTAAAATTATTGGAGGATTTCAAGACCCTATTACAAATCATGGGAGGGATTTAAAATGTTGGACCTAGCTAGTTATGGTGAATAGTGTGCCATGTTACGAATCATGTGAGGGATGTTGGACCACTACCAACAATCCCCCTCCCAACACCACTTGTCATACCTACTAGATTTAAACCTGTGATGAAGCTCTGATACCAATTATTAGAAAGGCCAATGTTGTCATTGCAAAAAGATCAACCTATCAATTCCCGACACAACCAATAGTATTACAGAACCAAAGGAGGTTGTTAATCCATGTCGCAAATCCTATGAGGGTTGTTGGCCCACTACTAACATTAAGGAGTAGCATGTGTTGTATACATTACATGCAAGGGTCCAAAAAAACTGTTAATAACACAAATCAATAGGAATCATGGAATAGTAAGAAACAAAATGTAGTTCATTTTAGAGTTTCTGGACATGTTCCTTATTCATTAAGACCATTAGAATTGAAAATAATAAAAGCGCAAAATGCATTTTTATGTATTTAGTAGAGAATCAAAATCTTATAAATTATGAAGAAGAAGATTCATGGGATGAAAATAACAAAAAAAAAATTGCTAGGAGTAGCACCAATATTTTAAAGGTAAGATAAATCAAAGGAACAAGATACTCAAACACCACCTAGTACTCTATAAGGTACATTGTGCAAGGAGTGCCATCTTATCATTTGGAAAATTCTACTCCATATTCAAATTTAAGTGATGAATCAAAATATACATCCACAAGACCAAGGAGTAGAGGTAATAAAATATGAATCTTCAAAGACGTGTATATGATTAAGAAGAAAAGAATGTAGACATGTTATCAAATTTTTCTTAATTTTCTTGTATCCTTTATATTTGGAGAAGAAGTTTTAAAGAGCAAAAATGGATCAAGAAAATAAATGAAGAGATTGACTATTGAAAGAAATTAAACATGGAAACTAATAGATCTGCCTAAAGAAAAAGAATGTATGTGACTCAAATGGGTCTATAAAGCCAAATATGATGCTGAAGGTAAAACTTTTAAGCATAAAGCTAGGCTAGTCACTACAATATTTCACAAAAATATGGGATTGATTATAATGAAACATTTTATCTAGTTGATAGACTTGATATAGTTTGAACTATTTTACCAATAACCACACATAATAATTGGAGAGTGTATCAAATGTATGTAAATTAAAAAAAATTGATTGATTTTCTTGAAGAAGAAGTTTATGTTAAACAACCATCTAGTTATCTTGACCTTTGCAAACTTCATGTTTAGAACGAAGTATATATTTTGTAATATTTATTAACGATTGTAATAGGAAAATTTCAATATAATTTCTCTAAAAAATAGTCATAATCTTTTGAAAAACTCAAGGACTTTGTACCTTTGGTCAAAAAATAATGTGGTCTATGCATTGAGGCATTGCAATATGATAGAGATGGGGTTATTCTACCTCTCCAAAAGTGCAGTCAATAGTGCTATGTGATTTTTCCAGTGAGGCCACTTATTGACATGGTCAATCTAAAGAGATGGACATGTCTCCAATCTATATATATATGTAAGTCTCTATGGTAGCTCCATGTTCACTAGACAATACTTCCACAATCTAAAAAATAAGTGTAGCCTCTTGACACATAAAAAACTCAATTGTTAGTCCTTGCTCTTAGTTTTAGACCCTCCTAGTTAGGGACATCATAGGCACCCCTCATCTTGCGATATAGGGCATCTTGTGTTAATCTCATTTTGGTTTTGACAAAGTAGTGACAAAACACTTAAATTATTACTTAATAGAACTCAGTATGTGTTGAGTAAGTAGTGTATGTTGAGAAATTTACACAGTTACTGTCGAGAACCAATATCTGCCAAGTCACTCAAGTACCAAGAAAGTCATATATGAAGAGTAAAATAGTGAATGCCAAGTAATTCAAGAACCAAGTTACAACATTAATGATATAGTAAATGTCAAGTGTCAGAGCTTTCAAGTGTTGAGTAAATAGCTTTTGGCATAGTTGTTTGTAATGACACAAACTCCTATGTACCATTTTTGGGCTGACTTAAGGATTGTTTTACAATTCTAGAAGATTTATACAAAGGTATATTGATAATCCCTATATAGTGCATAAAACCAATCAGATGAAGGGATGTTCTAAGTGACAAAATGGATGAATCACAATCATTAATTCCTACCTTACCCTATCTCACCAAAGTCTTCATAAGGAGGGAAAAATCTTAAGAATTTGTAATATGTGGATGACAAGAGAAGGTCAAATGCTAAATGTAGAGAGAAAATTCATGCTGAATATGGAGTTTATGATAGAGATATGAATTGCTGAATCAATTAGAGAGAACATGGTAGAGAAGTTAAATGAAAGAAGAGATACATCTGATAAGGAGGATCAAGTACACATCAAGAAAGAGAAGATTTGATATGTAGCAAAGAGGTGCTAACTAAAGGATAAATGTTAAAACATTACAACAGGTGAATCAGTGAAAATCTCTTAACAAAGTAGCCTTGATAGGTTTCAAGTCTTAACAAACTTTTGTGTAAATCTCTTAACCAAGTGCTTGTTTTATTGTAAGTTTAAGTCCTCTAACAAGACACACTTTTAGCAAGGTATTGAAATTCTTTAACAAGGTAAGATTTAAAAATCTTTGTAGACCTCTCACAGGGTATATTATAGTTTATGATCAAACAATTGTAACCTTAATTGGATACACTTTACAACTACACTAGTTAAAATTTGTGGGTGTCATCCCCACTCTAGTTTTACCTTTTAATTAGAGGGTTTCTAGGTAAAAAAATTATTGTGTTATTTCATATTTGTTTCATTGTATGGATGAACATGTATAGCTAACTATTTTAGTTTGCATGATAAATTGTGAGATGGATGTGTGCTAAATGTTTTATACTTAAATTTTTGAAGTATTGATTCACCCCCCTTCCTCTTAGAGTTTACCTTCCCATTGTTAATTCCAAAAATTGGTATTAGAGCCTTGTTCTCTAAAAATGTAAATTTTAAAGCTTTGAGAAAAGATCTTTAAGAAGGAAGTCTACAAGTTTGAAAAGAGTAATGAAAATTGGAAGATTAAAATTCAGTTTTCTCTACAACAACTCATAGAAGAAAGAGATGAACTACAATATTCATTGAAGACAAGGAAATATATAGCTATTGAGAAAAATGACACTCATTACCATGAGGAAGACACTATAAGATTGTTTAATAATGGGTACTCAAGTGAGTTTGATTTAGTAGTTGTAGATCTAGTGGAGAAGAATGGTGCCCTAACTAAGGAGGTCATAAATCTTAAGATAGAAGAAGAATTCCAATCAGTATTACTATATGAGGTGACTAGGCATAAAAAGAAAGTTGAGGAAGACAAGGTTATGATTTAAGATGATGAAAGAAAACTAAGAAACAAACTTGAAGAGAAGACATCAAAGGTGCAAAGGATTTCTAGAATGAAACTATATATAATAAATCAATTAATGATTGCCAATCATGAATTGAATGGAAAGGACATTGAGATAGCAACCCTAAAGTTGCAGAATGAACAACTAAGAAATGAACAAAGAAAAGAAAAGGAATTTGCTGAAATTTTTGTAAGAAATCGAGCGAAATGAAAACTAATAAAACAATCCAAGGGAGCTTAATGTGAAGAATATTACCATAAACCAAATGAGCTTCATGATGAATCAACAAGAATGGAGTCAAGAGATTTTGAAAGGGGAAAACAAAGAAAACCCCTTGTGTAATATTATGAATGGAAGACAAAAGCCCTAAGAAAGGAGAGAGAAAGAAGGTGGAGAAAATAGCTCATTACAATAACATCAAGATGATGTGTGGAAGAAGAATTAGAGAGGCATCTCTTTTATAGAGATGAGAAAGGAGTTGCATGTGTAACTCCCATTTCTATGAATGCCACCATTCATAATAAGTGTGTGCAAAGTGTCAATATCCTCTTAAGGAGGAATAAACTACTTTCCATAATACAGGAATTACAAAAAAGTGTTATCCTCACATGTAGACTAGAGGACAGGAAAATAACATGTCCTTCACATGTGTACTAAAGGATAAAATACATAAGGGATACCTTAGTTTATCCCATTTAATAAATAAATACAACCAAGGAAAGATTACTACTTCTAACAATTTTCAACAAACCCAATAAAGCCATCAAATACTTTGAAGGACTAATGAGATCTCTGAGATTTAACAATTATACTATTGCATTAGGATATACCAACACTAAAGAAGGGAATCATATAAAAGTGGTGAACAAAGAAATAACAAAGGTAATAACTACAAACCCACTTGTCATAATTATGGGAAGTTAGGTCATACAAAAAAATTTTGTAGGAGAAACAATGGAAATAATAACCACAAGTAGAAATTCAAGAGTTATTGTCAGAAGTGCAATAAGAAAGGACAATAGGCACATCAATGCAGGACCAAGACCTTAAGCACACAAATATTTGAAGGATATTGCTTGTTGGAAATATAAGAACAGTAACTGAGAGGCAAGGGGTGAATTAGTTACCACAAAAATAAATTTTAGATCTCTTAGATGTCATTATGAAATGGAAACAGATAACTAAATATTGTTGAAGCTGGGTAAACACACAGAATGTTGTAACTTGGTAGTAATAGGATTAGCTTGGTAAATGATTAACACATAGATCATTAGATGTTATCTTTGTTGGCATTATATTGTATTTTTCATTAGTGACAACACTTACTCAAATCTGAATGATTATTGAGTTCATCACTTAGTCTACAGTGTATACTGAGCATTCAGTGGTTACCTTGTATGTTCATCACTTAAGTAGTTCATACTAAGCATTCCTAAAGCTATCGAGTGAGTGTGCAGTTAAGCAAGTTCATACTAAGAATTCATGAAGCTACTGAGTCAGTGTGTAGCCCAACAGTATCTACTGAGCATATAGTGTTCACCATGCTTCATAGTGTTTACCAAGTGATAGAAGCCCAGTGTTTACCAAGTAATGAAAGTGTAGTGTTTACTGAGTGAAATCAAGGTAAACGAAAGATTCAATTTTTACCAAGAGATACTATATCTACCGAGTCTCCAATGGTTACCGATTTTAGAAATATGTCAAGTGATTAATATGGACTAAGCCTTCACTTCTACCAAGTGCATAATGATGCCGAGTCATTCAATGGATGCCGAGTATCAAAAGGTCACTGAGTTAGTTCAGTGAACCCATGTTATTTACTGTTTGGCCAACTCAGTAATATTTTGTTCACTTGTGTCTTGGCCAAACTTGCAATTGTAATTATTGGAATGGTATATATGTAATTTATTATATCATTTACAATGCGTGCATGTGAGTATCAAGACAGACATGTAATGCTTTGAGAAGAATGAAAGAGAATTAGCAGTAGAGTAGAGTATTCAACAAGGTCTACAAGGAGCAGTAAAGATTCATCAGTCACAAGAGGTGAGCTATGCTTCAAGGATCTAATTAGCAATCAAGTTGTAAGTAGATCCACTTTTTCATCCTAATAGGTGAATCAATTTTGTAAATCCTTTAGTAGGGTAGACTTAACAGTCTTTGTATAAATCTCCTAATAGAGTGCATACTTCACTGTATGTTTGTAAATCCTCTAACAAGGTGAACCTAGCAGTCCTTTGTGCTCCTAACAGGGCAGATCACTAGAAGTGGTCAATGTAAGCCTTAACAGGGCAACTTCATACTATAGTAACAAAGTTTTGTGGGTATCATCCCCACCCCAGTTTTACTTTCTATTTGGAAGGTTTCTAGGTTACCAAATCACTATGTACATGTGTTATGGATGTTTGATTTCTCATATATGTAGTAGATTAGATAAATAAATGGTGAATAGTATATATGGTTAAAACTGCTGAATTTTTTAGATTTTTGAAGTTACAAATTCACCCCTCCCCTCTTAGTAACCTATCACATCTTGAATATTTCCAACAATTGGTATCAGAGCATTGTGGTTCCCAGGATAAAGTTTAACAGCTTGAGCAAAGATCAAGGACAATGGAGATATTCAAACTTGATAAAGCTATTGAAAATGAAAAGCTAGATTTGGGAATGGCCATGGCTCAACTCAAAGAAGCGAAGGAGCATCTTTCTCAATCCCTAAAGAGAAGGAAGGAACTTGCAAGAGAAATGAGTGACCATCAGTATGTTGAAGAAAATATTGAAGACATTTTACCATCAAGCAGTTCAGATCAAGCTAATGAGGTAATCAAATAACTTCTAGCAAAGAATGACTCTCTATAGGAAGAAGTAAGAAAGCTTATAAGAGAACAAGAAATCCAATCAATCAGGCTATGTGAAGTTTTGGAATAGAAAAAGAAGGTAACTGAAGACTTAGAGAAAAGAAATAATCAATCCAATCAGCATGAAGATCTTGTGGATCAACTATCTAATGCGAATGAAGAAATTATGAATCTGAGATCTGAAAATGAAAGCCTAAGGAATGATTTAATCACTGAAAGACAAATCAATGAAAGCTTACAAAGTGACTTGAGATCTAAAAGACAAATCAATGAAAGTTTGGAAAATGACTTAATCACTAGAAAGCAAGTAAATGAAATAATGATGAAATCTCAAGTAGACATGACTCAATTAAAACAACAAATTGAGCAGAATCTTCATAGACAAAAAGGTAAATGATGGGGACACAACCCAAGAATAGAATAGACACAACAGAAAGGGGAAAATTATATTAACTGAGAAAATAAGCTAGTACAAATAGTATAGAGAAAATAACTTTAAAACATGCCCTAAGGCTTACAATAGCATAAATCTGGAGATAATTTCTCCTTTTAGTACCTCCTCTCAAACTCCACTCCGAATTGCCTTTTACAATGCCAAAAATCTTGTTAAATAGACCCCAAAGGGGTAAAGACTAGGAGTACATTCTAGAAAGTGCTAGTAGGCATCCACCGACCAAATAGAAGGTTCTAGGATCTGCGTTAGAAGTTCGTGCAAATCTAGAAGAATCCAGAAATGGTAACCGAACTTTTGGGAGGCATAACTTTTGAACCGTAGCTCTGATTGACGAACCGTTTACATTTACAGAAAGCTCTCAAAATTCTCTAGAGCCCTATGGACTAGCTTTTCTCATCCCCCTTTTTTTGGCCCTTTTAAAGATCATTTAATGCCCCTAAACTAACTTTGAAGCATTCTTAGGAGGTCTCCAAAACTCGAAAAACTACAATAACTTTCAAACCGTGGGGCCTTTTGACCTGATTCTTTTTCTGGAATGCTCTAAATCACAATTACATTCATTTGGCCAATTCACACCTTCTAGGTTACCAAAATGATGGCCAAATTGCATGCTCCTATTTTTTCAAGATTTTCTAGCACACTGATAGTTGAACTGTGAGAGTTGGAACCTTTATTTGACCCAAATGGGTGTACAAAAATAAAAACACATGAAACATAAACTAAGTCTAAGTATATTTTTTTGGGTGACACAGGATTGCCCTTATACCTCTAGATGCTCTTGCATCAGACACCCAAGGTAGATTGAAAAGTGACCTTGTCACTTTATGAATGGTAGAGGAAATCCCAAATGGGAAACCTCAGCTGCTGAAATCCAAGTTGAGTCCTTAATTGATTGTCCTTTACACTTCACCAAATACTCTTCATACTGCCTATTTCTAGTACTCCTACCCAACGATGATCTAGAATGTCTTCTATCTCCTCCTTCCTAGAAGCAGGAATCGGACATGGCTCTAACACCAGCTCCTCATCTACACCATCATCATGATACTTTGTTAAATATACAATGTTGAAAATGGGAGAAATCTGAATACCATCTGGTAGCTCCACTTCATATGCATTTCCTGAGTCATGTTTCTTCAAAATTTTGTAAGGGCCAAATTTCTTCATTTTTAGCTTGTTGTAAGTACTGGCTGGAAATTTTTCTTTTCGTAAGCGCACCATGACTAAATCTCTTACTTGGAATTCCTTATGTCTTCTCCTTTGATCTGCCCTAGCTTTATACTCTTGATTCATCTTGGTAATGTGTGCTTGAACCTCCTCATGTAGATGCTTGATATGTTTAGCAAATTCCTCAGCTTTAGCACTTGTCCTCTCCCCTTGTTCTATCTTCCTCAGCTCTGGTGTAGTCCTTGGGCTACTCCCATATACAATTTGGAATGGTGATTTTCTAGTACTCCTATTTATAGAGTTATTATAAGCAAACTCTGCCTATGGTAGAATCAAATCCCATCCCTTGGGCTTATCCCCAACTAAACATCTCAGCAAATTGCCCAGACTTTTGTTTACCACTTCTATTTGGCCATCAGTTTGTGGGTGATGCATGGAACTGAATTTCAAGTTGGTTCTTAAATTTTTCTACAATATCCTCCAGAAATACCCCACAAATTTAGTATCTCTATCAGAAACTATGCTCCTTGGAAGACCATGTAGTCTTACCACCTCTTTGAAAAACAAGTCTGCAATATGGATAGCATGATGAGTTTTGTGGCATGGAATGAAATGTCCCATTTTGGAGAACCTATCGACCACCATGAATACTAAGTCATTACCCCTTTGTATCCTTGGCAATCCAAGAACAAAATCCATACTTATGTCCTCCCATGGCCTTGATGGAATAGGAAATGGCTGATATAGGCCAGTATTGTGACCAAACCCCTTGGAAACTTGACAAACTTGGCAACTCTGTACAAACTTCTTCACATCCTGTGAAATTTGAGGCCAAAAATAATGTTCTCTAAGAATGGAAATGGTCTTATCTTGACCAAAATATCTTGCCATCCCTCCACTATGTTTTTCCTTAATCAGATTTTCCCTCATGGAACTTCTTGGAATGCACAATTGACTACCCTTGAACAACATGCCATCCTAAATCAAATAGTCTAACCACTTCGTTCTATCTACAGCCACAGGTTCTTTACAAGCTTTCCATGCTTTAGAAAAATCAAGATCCTCAGGGTACGAATTCTTGAGTTCATCAAACCCAACTACTTCAACTTGCATTGCTGTAAGCAACAACTGTCTCCTACTTAGTGCATCTGCAACCCTGTTAGATTTTCCACTTCTATGGTTCAACACAAATGTATAACTTTGCAAGAACTCTACCCACTTCATATGCCTCTAATTCAATTTACCTTGGCTATTTAGGTACTGTAATTCCTGATGATCAGTATACAAAAGAAATTCTATTGGCAATAAATAATGCCTCCATTTCTTTAAAGCCTAAACTATTGCATAGAACTCTTGATCATAAACAAAATACTTCTTCTTTGCATCATTCAATTTTTCACTAAAATATGCAATAGGCTTACCTTACCTTCTTCTTGAGCAATTCAAAATTTCTCACAGCTGCTACAGTCCATTTGAACTCTTTTATATCCCCTCTTATTGTATCAGTTAGGGGTGCACATATGCCACTGAAACTCTTAATAAACTTCATGTAAAAACTAACCAGACCATGAAATGATCTTACCTCATTAGTAGACCTAGGAGTAGGCCATTCCAAGATGGCTTTTACCTTCTTTGGATCCATTTTGAGACCTTTAGGTGATATAACAAACCCCAAATAGACTAACTCCCTTTTTGCAAAGATACAGTTCTTCAGATTAATTAATAGTTTCTCTTCCCTTAGCCTTTCAAGGACACTACAAATATGCAGTAAATGTTCTTCCAAAATCTTGCTGAAAATTAAAATATCATCCAAATAGATAGTAACAAATTTTCCCAAGAACTTCTTAAGTACCTCATTCATGAGCCGCATGAAGGTGCTTGGGGGCATTCATCAATCCAAAGGGCATGACTAACCACTCATAAAGACCCTCCTTGGTCTTGAAGGTTTTTTTCCACTCATCTCCTTCTCGAATCCGTATCTGATGATAACCACTCTTTAGATCTATCTTTGTGAAGTACTGAGCTCCACTCAAGTAGTCCATAAGGTCATCCATCCTTGGCAAAGGAAACTAGTACTTGATGGTTATCCTATTTATAGCTCGAGAATCTGTACACATCCTCCACTCTCCATCCTTCTTTGGTGCAAGTACTACAGGTACTGCACATGGACTCAGGCTCTCTCGAATCAAGCCCTTCCTCAACAGCTCCTAAACCTGTCTATTTAGCTCCTCTATTTTAGTAGGAGTCATCCTATGAGCAACCTTGTTAGGCAAACTAGCTCCTGGAATCAGATCTATCTAATGGCTGATTTGCCTTATTGGTGGCAATCCATCTGGAACATTATCAAAGATAATATCTCCAAACTCCCCTAGTAAATCTAAAACTTCAAGTGGTATTTCACTACTACCTTCTTTATCTTTCCTAGGAATCAAAGCATAGCACATGTTGATGTTTCATTCCATCTAAAAACTTCCTTCCATCAACAAGAGAAATCCTAGCACTACTACATACCTTTTCACCTTCCTTTTTCATGGGCTTCAATTTGTGGCGAACTCCATAATTTGTCAGAGAGTATGTGTTTGCATGCCCATTATGTATTGCATGCCTATCAAACTGCCATGGTCTACCTAACAATAGATGGCAAACATCCATCGAAATAGCATCACAGAGAACTTCATCATGGTAACTCCCAATTTTGAATTTTACTAAACATTGTTCACTTACCAGGACCTTATGATCATCTTTTACCCAAGAAATTTGATAGGGCTGGGGATGTTTCTCCCTCTTGAGCTTTAGCTTAGAGACCATCTCTTCTGATACCAAGTTATCAGTGCTACCACCATCAATGATCACATCACAACATTTACCCTCACACTTGCATCTAGTACGAAACAAAGTCCTCCATTGTCCTAGTTCAATCTCACCACTTAGTAGGACTCTTTCATTTACCAAGGTCTCTCCTCTTTCTGCATCCTCTGAATATGATGATTGTGCATCCTCATCCATGTGAGCAACCCTAGCTTGGCTCTCAGGTCTCCTATCTATCCTTACTTGTCGTTGAGGGCATTCAAAGGCATGATGACCTTCTTCATTGCAATGGAAATAGGTACCACGGAAGCCTCCTCTTCCTTTTCCATGCCCTCTACCTCTTCCTCTTTGATTTCCAAAGTCTTGATCATGGGAGTGGTTGAAACCCTCATTCATCTAGTTCCTGCTAGTACCCACATCTTCATTTTTCTTTTGGGTTTCATTTTGGCCTCTAGATGATCTACCGCTTCCCCTTCCTCCTTGACCATGCCCTCTTTGTCTTCCTTCAAACCTTTTATTCAGCTTCTCTTCAACTCATAGGGCAAACTGGTATGCCTCTTCAACACTGGTCATTCTTACCAAACTTAATTCCTCCTGGATTATAGGTCACAACCCATTGATATAATGAGCAACCTTCTCCTTATTTTCTTCTGCATGCCTCACTTTAATCAAGATTCAGTAAAATTTCTCTATATATTCTTGGACTGATCTTCCTACTTGCTTTAACCCATGCATCTTCTTAAACAAATCAAGCTCGTAGTCCACAGGAATGAACCGCTTCTTCAATTTGTCCACCATGCGATCCCATCTTGTGATCTTCTCCTTTCCTCTTCTATTTCTTTTCAATTGAACCTCTTGCCACCAGATTTTGGCATGGCCTTTCAGCTTGGCCTTTGCAAACTTAACCCTATCTGGGTCCTTGATATCCTCATACTCAAAGTATTCTTCCAGTTCATTGATCCAATCGATCAACTCATTTGGTTTCAGATTTCCTGAAAATACACCCACTTCAATTGTAGGTCTTTTCCCAAACTTAGTAATGGCCCTAAAAATCCTTTCCTCTTCATGATTCAGAACTTCCCCATCAAATTCCCCTTCTGGTCCCATAACTTCTTCTTCATTGTCATCCTCACTATTGTCACCAGCGGCAACATTTGCTCCTCTACAGAGCTCCTCTTGCAATGCCTGTACTTTCCTTTGGAGGGCTCTAACCTCCTCAGGATTAATAGCTTTGGCCCTTTTTCCATGCTCTCTTCGTGGAGGCATCTTCTTAACTCAAACCACAACCACACAGTCCTGGTGCAAACTACCTCATAGTCGGCACTCTGTCTACACACTCAGGAAAACCAGCTTTGATACCACTTGATGGGGACACAACCCAAGAATAGAATAGACACAACAGAAAGGGGAAAATTATATTTACTGAGAAAATAAGCTAGTATAAATAGTACAAAGAAAATTACTTCAAAACATGCCCTAAGGGTTACAATAGCATAAATCTAGAGATAATTTCTCCTTTTAGTACCTCCTCTAAAACTCCACTCCGAACTACCTTTTACAATGCCAAAAATCTCCTTAAATAGACCTCAGAGGGTTAAGGACTAGGAGTATATTCTAGAAAGTGCTAGTAGGCATCCACCGACCAAATAGAAGGTTCCAGAAGCTGCGTTAGAAGTCGGTGCAAATCTAGAAGAATCCAGAAATGGTAACCGAACTTCTGGGAGGCATAACTTTTGAACCATAGCTCCGATTGACAAACCATTTACATTTTCAGAAAGCTCTCAAAGTGCTCTAGATCCCTATGGACCAGCTTTGCTCATCCCCCTTTTTTTTGGCCCTTTTGAAGGTCATTTAATGCCCCTAACCTGACTTTGAAGCATTCTTAAGAGGTCTCCAAAACTCGAAAAAATACAATAACTTTCAAACTGTGGGGCCTTTTGACCTGATTCTTTTTCTGGAATGCTCTAAATCACAATAACATTCATTTAGCCAATTCACACCTTCTAGGTCACCAAAATGATGGCCAAATTGCATGCTCCTATTTTTTCAAGATTTTCTACCACACTGATAGTTGAACTGTGAGAGTTGGAATCTTTATTTGACCCAAATGGGTGTCCAAAAATAAAAACACATGAAACAGAAACTAAGTCTAAGTACATTTTTTGGGTGACACAGGATTTCCCTTATACCTCTGGATGCTTCTGCATCAGTAAAGCTAGACTTGGTTATAAGCAAGAAGGTGAAACCTCCAAACAAGGTGCCCAAAGGAATCAAAGACCTACTTGCAATCACTGTGGTAAGTTAGGTCACACATAAAACAAGTGTTGGAGCAATGGAAAAGGTAACTTAAATGGAAAATGCTACAATTGCAGTCAGCATAGTCATAAAGCTAATGAATGCAAGGAGAAACCAAAATTTGAAGGAAATTGTCACAAATGCAAGAATCATGGTCACAAGGTATTCCAATGCAAATCCAAATTATTCAATCCAGCTAAACAACTTGTTAAAGAAATATTTGGATGGGACTAGAATACCTGGTGCAAATGTCATTATTGTAGAGAATATGGACATATTGGTATAAATTGTGCAAGACATCACCTAAGGAAGAAGGACACTACTATAAGGTGCTATACATGTACATAACTCGGTCATATAGCTAAAAATTGCATGAACATAGGAAGAGTTGAAGATGAAAAGAAAGCTAAAGCTAAAAACATTCAAAAGTAGATGAGGCAATAGTGGATTCCTAAATCCACAAAGAAAAATAGTTCAAATGATGGAAATGTCACTCAAGAAGTGGGTGACTCCACCATCTCCAGTTAGATCCATAAATAAGGATATGGAACTACATCTTCTAGTGATATCTCAAGCTGTTCCAAAATGAAGGAAAGAAAAATGATCAAATTAGTATTTTAGATACACAAGGATCAAAGAAAGCGTATCTTTGGCAGAGTTGCATCTACTGAGGAAAGTCAGTTGAAGACCTCATCTAGCTAGGTCAGGACCAACAAAAGTTTTATTTGATCACCAAGTTGCAAGCTTCTACCAAGCAAGTGAATGACATCCTGTCAAGCACTATGTCATTTCAGCTACCTTTGTACCAAGCATTTATGGAAAAAAATTTGTCAAAAGGGTAGAATTTGATTTCATTTTTCACCGCAATTACAGAGCTAAGAAATTTCTAGCAACTCCAAAGAAAATTCCAAGTGATTTCAAGCAATTTTCAAGTGGATAATTTGTTCAAAATTTTCTTACACCTACCAAGAAACGATGGCATCCACGAGTAGTAGTAGCACCAAGGCAAATAGAGGTTTAGAAATACTAGGTAAAGGAGTGGAGTAGAAGGTGTCAAATTTCAAGATAGTTCTGGCAATTGCAAAATCACTCAACCCTAATGGAGCTCAATCGCAAACTCCACCAAAGGTACTTCTCATAAATGACATTCATGCACATTTCAAATGTTCTATTCAAGAGATTAGGAACCTAGAGATAGACAATGCCTTAGGAGAAATGAGTATTGATGGCTCTTTGAAACCTAAGCATAAGCATCTAGAGACCAAATGGTTAACCCATATCTCACATATGCCAAGAAGTTTCCAAATTAAGTGGATCAAGTACATACTCAGTCATGTTCACAATGGGCAACTATGGTTTGAGCAGCCAATGTTAATCACCAACAAGATGATTCATAAGATTACCAATCTCCCCATGCTAAGTAAAGTGGAAACTACCAAAGCCCTAGGTCGGGACGAGTTACAGAACAAAACCCTAGCTGAATGGGATGGTAGAGGTTTGAAGGTCAGCATTGTATCTGACATTGAATTAAGGTTTGGCATTCACATCATTGCCCACAAAATTTATAGCTCCAGTCATTTGAATAGTGTGCCCTATGAGGCTGTTGATTTGGCATTCAAAATTGTGAAGAAAAATCTTGAATTCGACCTATCAGAATTGTTGTTGAAAAAATTGAACAAGAACATGGACAACATAAGGACTTCAAAGAATAATCCCTACAAATTTGGTTCCCTATTAATTTGTTTATTTTTCTATATTCAAAAATTCTTTCCATCCAAAGGAATTGTTGTGTGGAGAAAAGATGTTCCAATTTTATATCAGATTAATGAGTTTATTGCTGACATGGGTGAAAACTTTGAAAACGTTATGGATAACTATTTTGAAGACTTCAAGGAAAGAATGAACAACAAGTTCTAAATTCCACCCAAACTAATTAAAGATTAAAAAGATGATGTATTCTTCATGGTTGACTATGATGAGGTATACATTCAGGCAGTCAGAGCCCGAGTTGCATGGGTAAAACCTCTTCCTTACGAGGTAAATATTGATGAGGCCAGGGACATTATTGAAGCACTAGTAAATGAACCTGTAGATCTTAAGCTTCCTACCTTTGGCACTTATGATGAAGCCAAAACTAGAATTGAGCTTGAAATCAAGCTACCCTAGGCTATAAGAAAATGCAAGAGAAAGATAGCAAAGTTGAAAATTGCAACAAACCCTCTTATGCTTACTAAAGGAAAAGGTGAGGATGAAGAAGAAGAAGAAGAAGAAGAAGGTGAAGAAATTGAATCTAAAAAAGAAGAGGAATCACCAAAGAAGAAAGGGAAGGTGATTATCACCAAACCTAAGAAGAAGCCTACTACAGTATTCTCCAGAAGAACCAGACAAGGCAAGCAGGAACCTATACTTGTCAAGCCTCCACTCACATTTGAGGAAAGGCTAAAATAATTGGAAGAGGGAGCTAGCTTCACAAATTTCAAGGCACTAAAATTTTAAACAAGAAATGATGTAGAGAAAATGAAAATTGAGGAACTAGTACTCAATAAGATGGGAGAATGGAAATACTCCCCAGACTAGCTTGCCCCTCAAATCTACAAAGAGTTGTTGGAGAGATTGCAACCAAGATGGGAATCAACCACCCAAATGGTCAAAGACATATATGAGCAATCCCTAAAGAATCTTCTACTGAGTCTTACTAAAGTAGAATTAAAGGCAGCAATGAAGAACAATGAAGGTAAAATGATGATTAGATTTCACACATTTTTTATTTTAATTAAGGATATTGAGCATGTTGTAAGAGATGCAACAAACATGTGGGAAAACATCTATCACATGCAAAAGCCTAGTGATGATCCTGTTGAAATCAAGGATAATGACAGTAGTGATAGTGATGATTTTGATAGCACTCCATCCAACACAATTACCCCAGGAGAGCTGCATGCACTAATGGAAGATAAAAAGGTAGAAGACAAGGAGGAATAAGCACATGAGGAAGAAAAGGATGAAGATGATCTAGTAAAAATATCAATAGAAGTTATTGCATCCCTTCCTCACTCTCCACCAAAGACTATTACATCTACTTTGGATATAGCTTCTACAAGTGAGATTGTGAACACAACAATCACATCAATTGCTCATTCTTCACCAACCACCTCCTAGCTCTAGGTATCTGAAACTGAAGTGCCAAGCACTTTATCTACCGAGCTGTCTGTCACCTCTTCAGCCATCGATTTAGCCTCCTTAGCTCCTTCATAAACAATGAGTGTACCAATAAGTTCCATAATTTTTCTTTCATCAATTCTAGTTATTTCTATAGTTTTGTTTCCATTAGCATCATCTATATCCACTTCAACTCCAATCAGTTCAGATACTACTATGGGTACTCTACCAAGTGTGATACCATTTTTTGGAAGTGTTTCAATTTTTGATCTGGTTAGCACTTCTATTGGCATTCAATCTTTGAGTCCTATCCCATTTTTCACTACTAGCCCTTCAATCCCCACTATTGTGTCTGTTCTGAAGGTCAAACCAGTAATCACAAAAATCAAACAAAAGCATCCATTAAAACTTTTGATCACTGGAAAGGAAATTGGAGAGGACATTGACGTAGACACAAAAATAGTGATTCCAAAGATTGACTGTGACACTGCTACCATTGAAGAGATGAGGTTAGCCAGTCAACTCATAGAGATGAAAGCTAAGCAAAAAAAATTAAGATCAGAAAGGGATAAGGAATATAGAATAATTGAGAATGCCAAGGATATAATTATAGATGTTGTAGGTGTTGAAGTAAATTCTACTCAACACATTTTGATTCAGTTAGAAGAGGCAGTACAAAAATTTAATGAAGATTCTTCTAGACAAGAGAAACTTATTATGAAAGCTGAAAGGAAATTTAATAATAAGGTGCTAGAGCATATTGCTCAAAAGATAGCAATCAAACAAGTTGAATTGTCAACATTTTTGGGTAATTTTGAAAATTCTTTTAATAATGTAGCATCACTTTTTGCCAAACTTTGTGATGTTTTTTTTTTTACTAAAGAAATAAAGGATAAGCTAAATAAGATTGACATTGATATGTGTTGGTAAACAAACTGTTCTTCTTCTTTTCCTCTTTTAATGTGCCCAAACTTATAAAAAAGAACAACTTTACACAATAGTTGGGAAACTATTTCTAAGAATATCTAATTTCCCTATGAATTGAGGTACAACTCCCTCTGTAAATGATATTCAATGAATTATTTTTTATCTCTAATTCCTAATATAGGGTATGTTCTTAACCAGAGAACAACAGAGGCAAAACCAAGCTAATCCTATCCAGGACTAACTTAGGCAAATTTAGATTCTAATCCTATCCAATTTTACAAACTCACACATCCTATGACTTCTCAACTTTGGTGATGCAAGAATGCTATTTGTTATGCAAATGCAATGACATAAGATGAAAAATGAAGATTGAACATTCAAACCTTTGCAATAGGATTAGTTGATAGTACTCTGATCTATCTCCCAATCACCATTTGACCAAGAATATAAGAAAGTGCTCAAAACTGATCATAGCAATACTCTTAATTAGAAAAATGTTGCCCAAATACTATGATTCATAGAAAAACTCTTCCTTATTTCAAACACACAAACACAATACTTTGATCATATTTGTTTACAAACTATAGCCAAATCTATTACAAAAACTTAGCATTATTCTTAATACATGAATGAAAATATGGAAATAAAACATGCTCTCTCCTCCACTCTAGCTCTCTGACTAAATGCAGAAAAGGGAAGTGCATGGACAATAAAGAATTGACACCAAGTATGATTGTCTCTGTAACCTCTCTTTTTGCCAACAATTTTCCAACCCCCAATATTGAGTTTCCTACAACATTTATGGAATTTCCTTACAATCCATAGAGTTCACAGGAACTCATGATCTTCCATCTTCTCTAAATACCAAAAATCAAGAGACAATATATTGTGAAAATGCAAGGAATATGGATCAAGTCGATCCTATCTTTTCACTTCCGCATAAAGGAAACTAAACAGTCCTTTTACTATTTAAAACTTTGAATCAAGATATGAATATCAAGCTACCATTTATTAAAAAATATAGACTTTCAATGCCTTTATGCCTCTGAAAAGTCTCTGAACCAGATTATATATTATGATCTCTTGGTGTCACTTCAGATCTAGAAAATAATGTCCCATCCTTTGGGGAATGATTAGGAATGAAGTGCATTGCAACAAGATGTTTCTTAGCTATCATGATAGAAAGTTCTCATATTGTAAAACTAGAGCATTTGAGGGTGGTAACTCACCTGAAAGTTGAGCATGGAAAAAATGAACATCAAAAGGCCGATATGTTACAAGAATATAATCTAGGCATATATCCATCACCATAGGCCTTCAAGAGAGCTATTAAGTTAAACCCTATCTTGCATATATGATATGTTGGCTCATTAAAGAAGTGTGGCATGATGATCATGTGTAGTCTGAATTTCACAATATTCAAAAGTGCTTGTTAGTACTTGATCAAGGTTTGATAGAACGAAGTTCCCAACTACCTTCTCCATCACTCAATTGTAATTCCATTGAGTGGAAAGGTATAAGAGCAGGCCTCTGTGAAATAGTAATTATTGTAATGCTGAGATTTTGTGCAAGCTTATAGAGTTTTTCTTCAACATCAATATGTGTGGCATTGGTACACTCATCAAGAATGTCAAATTTGGGCTTATAAAAAAAATATCCAAGCCATGCCTAGTCTCTATTGTTCACCCAAAGATAGCATGTCTTCCCAATTGGTAGCTACATCCCAGCCACCTTGTCACTTTAGTAGATAGACAAGTATAATATTCTCTAAAATATTTCTTAGTTTTCCATCAAGTATCTCTGCAGCATCAAAGCTATTACTTTGTCCAGACCCTTGTGAAGCTTTTAAAGTTGCTTCTGCAAGTGTCAGTGGATATATAATTTGATCTCGAAGGGTGCCAAGAGCAGTATAAGGCTACTGAGGTACATAGCATATGTTTTGACTAATTTGTGAACTTGGAATGTTATCACAATTCTCATCTAGTTTCTTTATTCTTCCACTTGCTACTGGCCAAAGACCTTGAAGAACATTAAATATTGAACTCTTGCCACTTCCATTTGGACCAATTACAAGCAAGCTTCTTCGTGGAGTGACTTCAAAAGTCAATTTCCTTGCCAACAATTTTTGTGCAGGACTAATGATATCATCTTCAAAAAAGGAGATAAAATCCTTGTCCAGAAAATGATCAAATTTCTTTGAGTTCCTATTTTCTTCAATAACCAATAATGGATTAAACATAGCAAGCTTTACATCAAGTATGGTTTGGCTTGTTAATGTGATCATGAATGTCATCAAAATGCTTGACAATGACTTTTATGTCCGAATGGTCTAAGCCTCTAGTATTCTGCCAGCTTTGGCGATAGAATGGGCTTTAGAGCACTCAAAATCCAAATTTCTACCTTGAGCATTCTGCACACTTTCAAGCCATGCTTTCTAAATATAAAATTTTATTTGAACCATTTAAGAAATACCCAAATCATTATAATTTAAAAAGAAATTGAAATTGCCAAGATATAGACTAGTGAGTTTTTGTATTTTAGGTGTGAAAATGAGTTCGATGCACTCAATTTTGGATTTTCCACCTTGGGTATTTGTAGGAAATTTTAGACCAAACTCTTTGAAGATGAAATAATGCTTGAGTAATTCCAAGGTGACCCATATGATTGGTTCTCAAATTGACTCCAAATTGTGTAAGAACGACGCAGGTGAGTTTTAGCATTTTAGGTGCGAAACTGCAATGGTGCACTTAGATTTCAAATTTCCACTTTCATTAATATGCATGAAATAAATTATTGAAAATTATAATAAATCCCATTTTTCATTAAAATTGTGAGCATGCATATGCTAAAGGTGGGAACCTTCTTCGTAAATGGAAAAATATGAAATGATCATCAAATCTGCTTTCTTAAAGATAAAGTTGTGCAGTACTATTTAAGCCATGCAGAAGTAGGTTGCATGACATGCAATTCTCCACCTCTAAAAATTTCTCATCTTCACCACTTAATAAAATAGCTTTATAGCTTCCATCGTGATTGAAGAAGTCAACAAATGGTATCGAAGTTAGGCCCTTTGAAGTAATTCTTCAAGTACGTGAGCCAACTAAACCATATGCATGCATAAATTTTCCAAATGTTGCATCTCCAAAAATGTGAGGGCACTGATGTAAAGCATTTTGAGTTGCAACAAATTCATTTTTAATGCTTCCTTTACGGTGCATTGCCTCACGGTAGACATCACTTTGTTAAATCATCTCTAATTCCTCCTCAGTTCAAAATACATTTTCTACAATCATCTATAATTACATCAATCATGCGAGAAAAACTTTCATTAAATTCCTTGTATATGCCTAAAAATCATAGCTTTACAATCATCTTTTATCTGAGAAGATCATCAATGAGAACATGATATCCTTGCCGGGCTAGGAGCTATCACCTACCGAACATGACGACACTTAAAACAACCACCCAACTTATGAATGAGAAGGAAAGAAAGAGGGAAACCCAACAAGGATGGCCTACTTATGAAGGACTTAGACCCTGACACGAAACTGACTTGAGGACTATATGACTCCAATATTGCCAAAAAAAAGGGTGACTTAAAGTTAGGCACAAATATGCAATCAAGTGCATCCAAGGTAAAGGTGGACTCCTCCTCCACAACCTCCCATCACACAAAAATAAAATATTTGGTAGATGTACAAGTAGAAATATTGAGAGAGGAAGTAAGGATCTAGTCTACACTCATAGATATCCAAAATATGATCCTTCCTATCATGGACACAATGTAGAAACTTCTTGCTCATTGCAAAACATTCGTCCAAGATCAGAACTTCTCAATGGCTGATCACTTGATCCAATTATCAATGAAAGTTCAAATTGCTCTCTCCACCTATCAAATTTTGTAGCAGACTTGGGATAATACTTTTTCCACCATCCTTAAGGTACATCAAGAATTTCTATCTCACTTTGGTGTAGTCATATAAACTATATATATGTAGCCTTTTGGCATTATTATCAAAAAGGGGGAGAGATCCAGCATAATAAGTGAGTAGATTTATCACTATAAGTGATAAGGGGAGTTAGAACTCATTAGAGTTAGCATGTGTACATAAGTATCTTTGTATATACATTGTAAGTCATCAAGTAGGTACATAGAAATGTATATGCAATAGTTCTACAAAGATCAATTTTGAAAAACCAAAACTCATTGAGTCAGGTTATGTATATATGTTTTGCCATATAAGTGTTTTGTCACTAATGCCGAAGGGGGAGATTATTGGCATTATATTGTATTTGTCATTGGTGAAAATAGTTACTTGATTCTGAATGATTACCAAGTTCATCACTCAGTTTATAGTGTATACCAAGAATTTAGTGGATAGCTTGTAGGTTCATCACTTAAGTAGTTCATACTGAGCATTCTTGAAGCTATCAAGTGAGTGTGTTTCCAAGAAAGTTCATACCGAGCATTCATAAAGCTACCAAGTGGGTGTGCAGCCTAGCAGTATCTACTGAGCATACAATGTTCACTGAGCTTCATAGTGTTTACCGAGTGATGGAAGCCCAGTGTTTACCAAGTAATGAAAGTGTAGTGTTTACCAAGTGAAAGCAAGGTAAACAAAGGATTCAATTTTTATCGAGTCTCCAATGGTTACCGAGTTCAAAACTATGTCAAGTGATTAGTATGAATCAAGCCTTCACTTCTATCGAGTGCATGATGATGCTGAGTAATGTAGTGGATGCCAAGTATCAAAAGGTCACCGAGTCACTTTCGTGAACTCGAGTTATTTACTGTTTGGCCAACTTAGTAATATTTTGTTCACTTGTGTATTGGTCAAACTTGAAATTGTAATTATTGGAATGGTATATATGTAATGTATTATATCATTTACAATGCATGCATGAGAGTATCAAGATAGACATGTAATTCTTTGAGAAGAATGAAAGAGAATTAGCAGTAGAGTAGAGTATTCAACAAGGTCTACAAGGAGCAGTAAAGATTCATCAGTCACAAGAGGTGATCTATACTTCAAGGATCTAATTAGCAATCAAGTTGTAAGTAGATCCACTATTTCATCCTAACAAGTGAATCAGTTTTGTAAATCCTTTAATAGGGTAGACTTAACACTCTTTGTATAAATCTTATAACAGATTGCATACATCATTGTATGTTTGTAAATCCTCTAACAAGGTGGACCTAGTAGTCCTTTGTGCTCCTAACATGGAAAATCACTAGAAGTGGTCAATGTAAGCCTTAATAGGCCAACTTCATACTACAGTAATGAAGTTTTGTGGGTATCATCCCCACCCTAATTTTAAATTCTATTTGGAAGGTTTTTGGGTTACCAAATCACTGTGTACATGTGTTATGGATGTTTGATTTCTCATATATGCTGTAGATTAGATAAATAAATGGTGAATAGTATATATGGTTAAAACTGTTGAATTGTTTAAAGTTTTGAAG
Source organism: Cupressus sempervirens (assembly GCA_028749045.1). Lineage (NCBI taxonomy): Eukaryota > Viridiplantae > Streptophyta > Pinopsida > Cupressales > Cupressaceae > Cupressus > Cupressus sempervirens. Next base: position 703,755,046 of record CM053793.1, read on the forward strand.
TTACTGATTCACCCCTCCCCTCTTAGTAACCTATCACATCTTGAATATTTCCAATAATCTTTAATTACCATTACTTTAACTTAGTTGCAAAGACATAAAATAAAATAGCATGAATACATTTGACACTAAGATTTAACATGGAAATCCAATTTGGATAAAACCACCAATAGAAAATAGTTATTGATCTTCACTCTTCTAAAGTGATCCCTATTAGGATTCAACCCTATTAAAGGTTACAAAACACACTATTAGGTGTGACTTTGTTAGAGGATTTAATCACCTTGTTAGGAGTGGTCTTGTTAGAGGTCATGAGAACAATTCAATGGACTTGCCACCCTATTAGAGGATTTGCAAATAGCTACTAAGCCAACTTTGTTAGGAGATTTCGATCACTCCTATAATGGTAATTAATGAGTAACAATGAGATGACCTAATTTTAATGCAACTAAATTGTTGATTAAAGATCTCTATTCTAGCTTGTACTTGATCCTTACTGATTAAATATTGTTTTTCTATTGCACACATATATTCAAATTATCCTTCAAACTCACTTCCTCTACTCATCATTAAATCTTCAATCATATCATCATAACTTGCACACTCACTTGAACACTTTGAAATCACAACTTGGTCTTATACTTATATCTTCCACTTTGTCAAGTTAGCTCAAATACAACTTAGAATAATCAATATTCATCACCTTGGCTGACTAGAATCAATAGATAAATCATTTGAGCTTAATACAAAAAAATAGGAAAATCCTGCATTAGCCAACCCAACTCAGTAGGAACTAACTCAGAAAAAATTTCCTTCGTTAACCAACAAAATCTCATTTAGCTTTCTTAACATTGGACACTTACAAAAATCCTTTGGCAACTGAGTGAGCTTAGTTAGCACTAGTTCCATCCAACTTTCCTTTGTTACTCGAGTGAGATCAGTTAACACTCACTTTCTACAACTTTTCCTTTGACACCTGAGTGAACTCAGTGAATACTGCCTTCTAAACTAGCAAACATAGGAATTCTTAGTAGACACTAAGAATTATCTTCACTACTCGAGTGAGCTTGGCATCTACTGATTGATAATGATATGACATTTGTGTAACATTAAAGACAACATACAATTAACCAATTGTATCCAACAATCTCCCCCTCTTTGGCATTGATGGCAACACAACATGTTATAGCACAATGAAATTTTGGATTTTAGACTTGAGAACTCCCTCTATCAATATGAGCTCTTCTTTTCACTAGATTCTATCTGCAATAGCTAATACTAAGTTCATTTGAAATATTCTCCCTCTCTAGTTTCTTACTTTATTCTTGTTCCAAAAATTTCTTAGAGATATGACAGTAAACTTCTCCCTCTTTGACAACACATGCCAAAGACAATAACTCTATAAATACCAATGCACCTTAATACTAATTCATCTGTAATATGCCTTTGCTAATTTTTCACCAACTCATTGATCTTCAATAGGTTTTGGTTGATGCATTCACTAAACTTCATTTAGTGAATTTTAGATAGGGGAATGACCCCTATCTTACCTCATAGACATAGAAATGCATCCTTAGGTAATGGCTTAGTGAATATGTCTATAATCTATTCCTTTCTATTCACATATTTCAATCTAACTTCTTTATCTTGAACTAACTCTCTTAAGAAGTGATATTTTATAGCAATATGTTTTTTTTGGAGTGCATTACTAGATTCTTTGATATATTGATTGCATTGGTGTTATCACAATATATGACAAAGAGATCTTTCATCTCTACTTTCATTCTTTCCAAGAGTTGTTTGAACCAAAAAATGTTAGAAATTTTGACTATTACTACTACATATTCTACCTCTGATGTGGATTGAGATGTACAATTTTTCTTATTTCTTGTCTCAGATACTTGTATTTTACCAAGAAAGAATGCTCCACCACTAGTGCTTTTTCTATCATCAAGACTTCTTGCCCAATCAACATTAGTAAACACTTTCAAGTCCAAATCAGCTCTAAGTTTTTACCATAAACCATAGTCTTCAGTGCCTTTCAAATATCTCATGATTCTCTTGGTTGCCATCATGTGATTTTCTTTAGGATTTGTTGAGAATCTTGCTACTATTCCAACTGCTAAAGCAATATCAGGCATTGTATGTACTCATTTCTTTTGAGAATTATTTGCATAAGTCATCATTTCTTGTAAATAGAATATCATCAATAAATATTTCTAACAACACAATATTCTTATTTGGTCCTTCCTTGATATACAAACTACTATTATTATTAGTCCTTTGAAAAACAATCTATACCAAGTAATTATAGAGTCTTTCGTGCCAAGCTTTAGGAGCTTTCTTGAGACCTTTTGGTTGGTCAATGTAGACTTTCTCATCAAGAATTCCATTTAAGAATGTAGATTTGACATCCATTTGATATACTTTAAATCCTCTATGTGCTACATATGCTAGTAAAGTTCTAACACCTTCTAGTCTTGCTATAGGAGAAAAAGTCTCACCATAGTCAATACCTTCTTGATAATAACCTTTGCACACTAGCCTTGCTTTATTTCTTGATACTTTTCCATCTTCATTAAAATTATTTCTAAATACCCACTTTGTACCAATTACATTCTTTTCCTTGGGTCTAGGAACAATAGTCTAAGTTTTGTTCTTTTCTATCTATTATATCTCTTCATTCATTGCTTCAATCCAACTTTCATTTTCTAGAGCATCTTTAACACTTCTAGGTTCAAATTCAACAAATAAACATGTACCTTTTAATTTTCTTCTTGTCATTGTTCCATTTGATTTGTCTCCAATTATTTGATTAGGTCCATGATACCTTCTAATATATCTTGTTAATACAAGCTCTTTTGTCTTTGAATAGGTTCCACCATCTTCTTCTTGAATTTTAGTTTTAAGCTTGCTTCCTTCTATTGATGACTTGGGTCCATCAAGCTTGGTAGCCATTGATTGTGACTTGAGCCCTTGTAGCTTGCATTGAACTATCTACAACTTGGTAATTATTGGAGTTTCTAGGGACTCCAAAGATGAAGCTTATTTTCTTTCAAATAGATTTGGTAGGGTATCAGGTTCATAGTAGACAAATCTTTTGTAGTATTTAGGTTCCTTGTTGCTTTCTTCTTTAGTCTTTTCTACAAATTCATGAATTATAATATGTGCAGTTCCTATAATTTTGTGAGTAGACAAATTCAAACATCTGTATGTTGGATAAAATTGTCTAATTGTATATTGTCTTTGATGTCACACAAATGTCATTTCAGTTGTTAGTTAGTGCTTACTGATCTCACTTGTTCAACAAGATGGTGTTCCTTGTCTACCGAGCATTCTTGAAGTTTACTCTATGAAGACAATGTCTACTGAGCTTGCATAGGTGTCAAAGGGAATCATAGTAGAAAGCAGTGTTAACTAAATTCTCATGGTTAACAAAGGAAAGTTGGATAGAGCTAATGCCAATTGAGTTCACTCAGTTACTAAAGGATTTTTGCAAGTTCATGGTGTTAACCAAGCTTCTATTGGTTAACACAAGAAATTGTCTCAAAACTAGTGTTTACCAAGCAGGGTCAACTAATAAAGGATTTTGTTGTTTTGGATGGGAAGCTTAATTATTTTAAGTATTATTTCAAGCTAACTATTGTAATGATTATTGGTTATTTTAATTTTAATTTGGGCCAACTTAACAATCTAGAAGGTATAAATGAAAGGTCAAGTTGAGATTTCTAGTGTGTGTGCAAGTGTGTTGATTGAATTGAGAAGGAAAAGAATGAGAGCAAACTTAAAGGATAAGTAGGTATCCTTATGGAGAAAAAAAGTTTTATTTGATCAGGAAGGATCAAGTATGAAGTAGAATAGAGATCTGTAATCAAAAATTTAGTTGCATCAAAATCAAGTCATTTCATTGTTACTCTCTAACTATTGTAGCAGTGATCTAAAATCTCTCAACAAAGTTGGTTTAACAAGTACTTGTAAATCATCTAACAAGGTGGAAATTCCATTGAATTCTTTCAAGACCTCTTGCAAGGCCACTCCTAATAGGGTGATTAAATCCTCTAACAAGGTCACACCTAATAGTTTGTTTTGTAACCTTTAACAGGGTTGTCTACTAACAGGGCAAATAGTAACTAGTTACATTGGTGGTTTTTTCCATATTGGGTTTTCTCATTAAATCTGGTGTCTCATGTGTTCATGTTATTTCTCTTATGCTTGAAAATTAATTACTAATAATTTTTTAGGATCTGTTAAATGTAATTCACACTCTGTATTTACCAAGTTACAAAATTTTTAGTTTGTTTACCGAGTAACAGTAGCAATAAGTTTTCTCTGTCTAAATTTTATTGCTAAAATCTAAGGGACCTAGGATTTTTTTTAGTGGTAATTGATTCACCCCCACCCCTACCTGGTAAGAGTCTCTTCTTAGGATGCAAAGAGGGAGAGAGGGTAGGGTGTTATGGGCCCCTACCTATTAGCACAAACCACATATGAGTTTTGGCATGTAAGAATGGAAGAATGAAAGTTCTTGAGTTATAGCCTAGATTGGGCACCTATTTTGGTGTTGTGTCTAACATCTCCTGTTCAAAAAATCCACCTTCTCCCTAGTTTTGTTTCAATGTCAAATCTATTGTGAAAAACCAGTATGGAAATGAATGTCTAATTTTGTCTCCTTGTTATGGTTGTTGTCACTTGGTCAGTTTCTGCTCTCTCCATAATATCAATGATGTATTACAGAAAATGAGATGGTCCCTTGTTAAGAGCCATCAAGGAAATTTAAAATTCATTCTTGAAATTTAGTCACGTTTGAGATTGAAATCCTATGTAAATTGGTTTTGAACATTTTGTTTTAGTGGCAATGATGTTGGGTTTTCTTCCTGGTTCTTTCTTGGTGGAGCCTTTGAATCAGGTTGTAAATAAAATAGTGATTGAGTAATATCGCTTTTTATAAGTTTTTCATTTTTTTTAAAAATTATATGTATGTATATCAAAAGTAAGATAAAATGATGATGTTTGATTATGCAAATTTTAAGTTCAAATACGTTAAGGAAGAAATTATGTTATGTATGAAACTTTGATTCATTTTCATGATTATTGGGAAAGAAAATCAATCTTGCATTGTTGTTAAAATGAATTATCCAATTTTTTTTGTTTAACTTGGTATTTAGAAAATTCTATTAATATATATATATATATATATATATATATATATATATATATATATATATATATATATATATATATATATATATATATATATATATATATATATATATATATATATATATATATATATATATATATATATATATATATATATATATATATATAACTCCTTGTTATAAAAATACATTTCTAAAAAAAAAAATCTATACTTAGAGAATTAATTGCAAAGAAAAAAATTCTACACTTAGACAAATAACACTTAGAAAAAAAAAAAGCAGGCATGCTAGAGTAAAAAGTCCTCTGGAATTTGTATGAGGGCAAAAGTTTTAATCTTTGAACAACAGAGTATATTCCTTAAGATGTTGTTTTTTTGAAAATTATTGTTAAATCTATTAAAACAATATATATATATATATATATATATATATATATATATATATATATATATATATATATATGAAAGAAAAAGGCTAAACAAATATCTTAAATAACTAATATCTTATCTCTACCAAATTAACTTTGTGTTATAACTCACCCCCCCTTTGTGTTATAAATAAGGTTGGTTTTTTGAGGTGGTTGAGTTTAGGAGCTTATTTAGAGACTTTTTTGATGAGGTTAGGATTCTTCACCCAACCTCTAGTTTTAGAGGGATTTTTAGAATTAAAGGAGATGAAAGCTAGCTCTTCTCAAACTTGTTCATTGCCATAACCTAGTTTCTTGAAGGTAGAAATATTGTACCACATTTTGGTTTCATGTTGTGCTTCATGTTTCAGTTTCATTGTAATGTATGTATGTGTGTGTATTGAGTACGTTGGGAGGGATGGTAAATAGGTTTCCTTCAATGTTTTTCCTTTGTGTTTATTTGAATTTTGGAGTTTTCTTTCATGGGTGTTTGGAATTACTTGCCCTTAGATAGGGAAAAAGTGGCCATTTTTGGGAAAAGGTCTTTAGTTGGACTCCAACAATGTAGAGTCTGTTCACAGGATGAGAAGAGTGAGAGAGGGTAGGGTGTTATGGGCCCCTACTTGTCAACAAAAATCATGTATGAGTTTTGGCATGTAAGAATGGAAGAACGAAAGTTGTTGAGTTATAGCCCCGATTGGGCACCTATTTTGGTGTTGTGTCTGACATCTCATGTTGGAAAAAATCACCTTCTCGGTAGTTTTGTTTCAATTTCAAACCTATTGTGAAAACTTGGTATGGAAATGAATGTCTAATTTTGTCTCCTCCTTATGGTTGTTGTCACCTGGTCAGTTTCTATTCTCTCCACAATATCAACGATGTATTATAGAAAATGAGACAAGTGCCTTGTTAAGAGCCATGAAGGGAATTTAAAATTCATTATTGAAATTCAGTCATGTTTGGGATTGAAATACTATGTAAATTTGTTTTGAACTTTTTGTGGGAGTGGCAATGATGTTGGATTTTCTTCCTGGTTCTTTCCTAGCAGAGCTTTTGAATCAGGTTGTCAATAAAATAGTGATTGAGTAATATCGCTTATTATGAGGTTTTCATATTTTTTTTTTTCAGTTATATGCATTTATATCAAAAGTAAGACAAAATGATGATGTTTGATGATGAAAATTTCAAGTTCAAATAGGTTAAGGCAGAAATTATGTTATGTATGAAACTTTGATTCATTTTTGTGATTATTGGAAAATAAAATCAATCTTGCATTGTTGTTAAAATGAATTATCCAATTTTTTTGGCTTACCTTGGTATTTAGCAAATTCTATATATATATAACACTCCTTGTTATAAAAACACATTTCTAAAAAAAAAAACTATACTTAGAGAATTAATTGCAAAGAAAAAAATTCTACACTTAGACAAATAATAGTTAGAAGAAAAAAAAGGAGGCATGGTAGAGTAAAAAGCCCTCTGGAATTTGTATGAGGGAAAAAGTTTTAATCTTTGTACAATAGAGTTTATTCCTTAAGATGTTGTTTTTTTGAAAATTATTGTTAAATCTATTAAAACGATATATATGTGTGTGTGTGTGTGTGTGTGTGTGTGTGTGAAAGAAAAATCCTTAACAAATATCCTAAATAACTAATATCTTATCTCTACCAAATTAAATTTTTGTTATAACTCACCCAAACCGCCCCCCCCCCCCCTCACCCTCTTTTTCTAGGCATCAGTTTTGAAGTAAATGGGAGTTTAAACACAAACATAGTAAATTCACATGCTTTTAATGCAAATTTTTACCCAATATCATTCCCATGATTGGACAGGGGGTCTAATCTTCTCATTCCCCACTCCTATGCGAAATCACTATCAGAAAAACAACTTGCTTCAGACCACGTACCTATGATAGTTGTGTGATGTGTAATTATTTATGTGGGTCAAATCCTTGGTGGTGGATGCAAATTTTTTTTTAGAAAAAAAATTAATTTTTCAAACTTTTGTTTTGTCTTCCTACTTCAAGCACATTTAAAGTGCACGGAGATTGGGTAGCTTGGGGGTTGGGGGGCGGGGGGGGTGGGCGCCTCACGTCAACCCCATTCCCACTTGGTGTTGCACTAGAAAAATGCGCCCAAGTTTTGGGAAATTTTAAACCCAACATGATCTTGGTGGGAAGTTTTAAAAAAGGGGTTTGTGCAAGAGTATCAGCGCTTAGGGTAGTGTGTTGGGGTTAGAGGGTTGCGTTAGCTTAGGTTGGTTAGCAATAGTTTTTAGTGTGTTTTTTTTAAAGTTTATTTTAGGTTAGTAAGTGATTTGATTAAAGATTTATAGTTTTATGAGATAGTTAGTTTTAAGTTCAATTATTAGTTAGTATTGATAGAGTAGTTTGTTAGTAATTGTTAAATTTAGATTTTAATTAAATAACATTTTAACTAGTTAGTTAGTTTATTTCTATAACCAAGTTTTTTAGTATATGTTAGACTAGTAGATAATGTTAATTTTTTTTGTTTTATCATTTAGTCAAATTTAAGTTTAATCTATATTGTTATTATATTAGGAACGTTTATTTTCAAAAAAAAATCTATAGATTTGAATAAAATTATGATTTGAATAAAGTTAAATAAAGTATATTTATGTGTATGTTAGATGTGACATTTATTTTAAATAGTTCTATGTTTTTTTCTAATAGTTTTAAATAATTAGATCCATACTCATTTGAATTGTTGTTCAAATAATTTTGAATATATTGTTATAAAATTAATGTAATAATGAAACAAATGTCGATATCGATTTAATAACGAGAGTTTAAATTTTAACAAATTATTCCTACTCGTTGATTATAAACTTAAGGTGAATTGTAGTGAACCTATTCTTTTACTTGTGAATCAACTCTTAAACCTTAGTAAACCTAATTATTATTACTTTAACAAAAAAAAAATTGTGTGTTTTCACCCTCATATTTAGGGCATGACAAGAGTGAAAAATAGTAATTAGTTACATTGGTGGTTTTTCCCATATTGGGTTTCCATGTTAAATCTAGTGTCTCATGTGTTCATGTTATTTCTCTTATTCTTGTAAATTAATTACTGTTAATGTTTTAAGATATGTTAAATGTAATTCACACTCTGCAATTATTAAGTTACAGCATTTTCAGTGTGTTTATGAAGTAATAGCAGTAATTAGTTTTCTCAGTCTAAATTTTATTGTTGACATCTAAGAAATCTGAGATTTAGCTTAGTGGTAACTGAGTCACCCCCCCTCCTCTCAGTTACTCCTTCTATATTTCCAACATTGTATGCTTTACTTCTGCAGGAGTATCCTAGAAATATGCTATCATCACCTTTTACATCAAAGTTTTGTTTTCTAGATTCTTTCAATATATAACATTTTCTACCAAATACTTTCAAGTAACCTAAATTAGGTTTGTAGGCATACCATAGCTGATAAGGTGTCTTTTTTTAATGCTTCTTCAATTGAACTTTTATCAAGGTATGAATTGCAGTGTTGATAGCTTCCTTCCAATATTTTAGAGCAACATTCTTTTCAATCATTAATGTTCTTGCTCAGTCCATGATAGATCTATTTATTCTTTCTACTATACCATTCTATTGAGGTGTACAAGGGGCTAATACTTGTCTTTTGATTCCTCTTTCAATACAAAAATTATTGATTTTATGGGAGATGAATTCACCATCTTTTTCTAATCTTAAGCATTTCAACTTCTTTCCAATTTCCTTTATTACTCTTTCCAAATACCACTTAAATTTTTGAAACGCTTTTGATTTTTCTTTTAGGTACATTACTATCATCATTCTAGAATATTCATTAAAAAAAAAAATTTTCTACACTATATCTCTCTACTCCAATAGGCCCACATAAGTCTGCATGAACAATTTCCAAGACTTCTTCTGACTAATAGTCTTTGCTCTTGAAGCTAACCTTTCCCATCTTGCCAATTTGGCAATTCTTGCATAGACCCATGTTAGGTTTCTTCAAACTAGGAATACCTCTTACTCTTCTATGTTTTCTTATGTTGACTAGATTATCAAAATTCACATGAAATAGCCTTTTGTGCCATAACTAGCTTTCCCCTACTTAAGTAATAAAACATGAACAATCACTGAGATCAAGATAAAATAGATTATCTTTTGTTTTCTTGCTAGATCCAACAAAATTTCCTTTCCTATCTAGCAGTTTGGCCTATCCATTCATAAATTCTACCTTAAATCCAATGTTATTCAACTATGCCACACTCATTAGATTATGCTTTAGTCCTTCAACCCAATAAGAATTTTCACATACAAGTTTTTTAGTCAACAAGATAAATCATTGTCCTTTTATGTTACAAGGTTCATTGTTTCCAAATCTTACACTACCTCCATCATAATATTCCATATGCTCAAATTTTGTTTTGTCACCAGTCATATGATGAGAATAGCCACTATCAATAATCCATAGATCATTTTTGCTAACATGAGAGATAAGTGCCATATTATCTCCTTCATTATTAGATTCATCTTTCATAGCTATATATACCATTTCAACTTCATTGTTATCAAAATCTTTAGCTATAAAACAAGATTTCTTACCTTTGTCCTTGAATTTTTTTGTAGTTCTTGAAGTCCTTCTTGCCTTTATGCTTGTTACTTTCTTCTCATCCTTGATTTCCTTGTTTGGAAACCTAGTAGCAATGTGACCAATTTCTTCACAAGAAAAGTAGATCAGAGGAGCTTTACCTTTGTACTTTCCTCTTCCTTTAGAATACTTCCTTGCAAGTAGGGCTTCAACAACTTCAAGATCACTATATGAACTTTCTTTTGATGATCCATCTTTTCCACTATCTGATTTACTGGATTTTGACTTTTTACCCTTTTCTTTGAGTGAGAGTTGAGTTTAAAATGTAGATTCAATATTCTTTGAAGTAGGAAGATAGTTATCACAATTGTCTAATTCAAAAGTTGTCAATCTTCCAACTAGATCATCTAAGCCTATTATATTATTTGGATCACATCTCATTTCTTGAATAGCATATATGCTAATTGCATAAATAAGAAGAAGAGTTATGAGCACTTTACTTATAATAGTTTCCTCATTAATGTCTCCTCCAAATGCTTTGATTGCACTTATACTAGCCTTGATCCTTTCAACATATTTTTCAATGTTTCCATCTTCTCTCATTCTCATTTGATAAAATTATCCTCTAAGGCTTTTTTCTCTGGCTCTTGTCACATTTTCATCTCTTCCATAGATATCTTTTAATTTGTTCCACATTTCAAAATCTTTTTTGCAATCTTTTACCACATCAAATTCAACATAATTGAGAGTAGATGCAATATCAATAATCATAATATTATGATTCTTCTTTTCAGTAATGTCTTCAATTGATAATGTTCTAGTGGAAGTCTTATATTTAGCATCAAGATACTTGCAAATTGAATCACTAATGGTAGTTAGATGTAGCCTTATAAGTCCTTGCCATGCTGCAAAAATTATCTCTATTTAGGTTGGAAATCTCTCTTTTGTAAGACAACCTGATCAAGTTAGCTTAGGTTCTTGAAACCTTCTCTACAAGCACCAAAAGCTCTGATACCAATTGTTGGAAATATAAGAGGAGTAACTAAGAGGGGAGAGGTGAATTAGTTACTACAAAAATAAATTCCCGATCCCTTAGATGTCAGTACAAAATACAAATAAATAAATGAGTAATGTTGAAGCTCAATGAACACATAAAATATTGTAACTCGGTAGTAATTGGATTAGCTCAATAAATGATTAACACATAGATCAGTAGATGTTGTTTTTTATTACCATTACTTTAAATTAGCTACAATACACATTTGACACTAGGATTTAACGTGGAAACTCAAATTGGGAAAAATCACCAACAGCAACCAGTTATTGATTATCACTCTTCTAAAGTGAGCCCTATTAGGAGCCAACCCTATTAAAGGTTACAAAATACATTGTTATAAAATGTGTGATCCTATTAGAAAATTTAATCACCCTATTGGGAGTGTCCTTGTTAGAGGTCTTTAGAATAATTCAATGGAATTGCCACCTTGTTAGAGGATTTGTAAATAACTATTAAGGCCATTCTGTTAGGAGATCTAGATTACTACTACAATGGTTAGAGAGTAACAATGAGATGACATGATTTGAATGCAACTGAATTACTAATTATAGATCTCTATTTTGTCTTGTACTTGATCCTACCTGATCGAATATGGCTTTGTTGCTCCACAAGGATACTCTACCTATCCTTCAAATTTCCTTCCTCGGCTCATCATTAAATCTTCAATCATATCATCACAAATTGCACACTCACTTGCACACTTTGAAATCAAAACTTAACCTTATTCTTATATCTTACACTTTTTTAAGTTGTCTCAAATACAACTTAGAATAATCAATATTCATCACCTTAGTCGATTAGAATCAATAGGTAAATCATTTGAATTTAATATAACAAAATAAGAAAATCCTTCATTAGCCAAACCAAGTTGATAAAAAGTAAGTTAGAAATTATTTTCTTCATTAACCAATAGAATCTTAGTTAACACTACACACTTACAAAAATCCATTTGCAACTAAGTGAGCTCAGTTTGCAGTGGTTCCATCCAACTTTCCTTAATTACTCAAGTGAGCTTGATTAGCACTCACTTTCTACACCTTTTCCTTTGATGCCCAAGTGAACTCGGGAAATATTGCCTTCTAAACTAGGTAAACATAGGAATGCTTGGTAGACACTAAGAATGGTCTTCACTACTTGAGTGAGCTCAGCGTCCACTGACTGATAATGATATGACATTTATGTAACATCAGAGACAACAACACACAATTATCCAATTGTATCCAATAATTGCCACAATTGTCAGAAGTATGGATATAAATCATATGAATGTAGATCAAATTCCAAGTGGACATCAAACAAGTAGAAAAAGGTACAAAATAATGGAAAATCCTACAATTGAGATTACAACACAAGGTATAGTTGTCACTATTATTAAGAGTATGGAAATGTTCTTGAGAGTTGCATTACTAAACATTTGAGAGGCAATAGATGGTTGAGTGAGATTACATGTTTTATCATTTTTAAGACTAGTCATATTAGTAGAAACTATCCAACTAGATCACCAGCTCTGAGTAAAGGAAAAGAAAAGGTGAATGTTGAAAAGGTCAAAGTGAAGATGAATAAATCATGGAAGAATAAGGAAGATTGCAACACATCAATTTTAGATGAGGTCACTTCTTCCAATGGATTAGGTGATCAAACCACCCCCAACTAAGAAATCAAAAGGTATGTGTGGCAATAATATTTCAAAGTTACTTCATACACTAGTTCCAAACATTGGAGCTCTGAAAATATAATATATGCATGAATTAAGATGCAATGTATTGATTGGAACCTAGAATAAATCTATAGTTTCGGTAGCTATTACCAAGCATGGAAGCTTTTATAGTTGTTTCTAAGAAAATGGAATAATGTTAGTAGTGGCCAAGTTCACTATGGTTTCTGAGCATAGTGGAAATCATGTGTAAGCTAAGTGAGTGGAAATCCTATGATAGTCGAGCTTACAGATGTAGAAGCATTAAGCATTTATTGTTGAATATCAAGGGTTATATCATAAATTTTTTACTCATTTGTATTCATTAGAGATCAAAGAGTGCACTAAGAGAATAAGGATAATTGAGGAGAAAGATTGAAGTGTTTGCGAATTGGATTCAATTACTACTCATCATCACTCATCAAATTGATAAGGTATTTATCAAGTGTCAAGTTTTGATGTTTGAATTTCTGTGAACCCGAGATACATAAAATGGTGTCTATCTCTTCTAAAAATGTTAGGAAGGAAGGAAAATAGGTTTTAAATGTGTAATTAATTAGTAATTAAATTAGACAACCACCCTTTTGAGATATTCATAAGATAACATGTAAGGGAGACTCGTCTGGTGTGCTATTAATGATACCACCAAAAGCTTTAATGATACAAGATGTTAGTTATTGTTACACTTGTAAGGTTGGAGGTATTGGAGACATTGAAATTAGAGATTTAATAGCAAACTATTATTAATGGAGTCTTGAGGGAAGAGAAAAAAATTGTATAAAGAAAAGGGTTAACCCGTGCCCTAGATTTTCTTAATGTATTCAAAACAAAATGAACTAAGATCATACTTAGTAGAATACATGATAACTTCATATGGTTAGAAAATCAGCCTACTAATATTACAAAGAAGACAATCCACCAAGTGACATGGTATCTTACACTTCACAAACCTAAGAGCATGAGAAGTGATTCAAATGAAGTCATAGAGAGGAACACAAAGACAATATGGAATGAGAGAGGGATTTCCATAGACACAATTTCTAATCCCCTAATCTACTTTATAGTGAGAGTGGTTTCTCACAAGTTATTTTAATCTAGAAGATTGATTAATGTCTCCTATAAAGCAGTAGACTTAGGATACATGATTTTTAAGAGAGACCACTCTTATGACCTTGTTGAGTTACAACATCAAAAACTATCTAAAAACCTAGAGGTTATTAGGAAGGAAAAATGTGCATTATAAAAATTTGGTTCTCCATTAGTTTATATATTCTTGTATGTATAGAATACATTTCCCACATTTGGAAAGATAGTATGGATGAAAAATAGGCCAATGATAGTGCATATTTCAGAGTTGATTGAACAACTTGGAAAAAAATGAAGCAGTGATGACAAGCTACTTTGAAGATTTCAAGAAATCTATGAAGTAGAGACTAAGGATTTAGGTGTCACTAGTAGAGAAATATTATAATGATGTTTGATTCTTAGTTGATTATGATTATACATAAGTACATGCTAGAATACCTAGGGTCAGATGGTTCAAGGCATCACCTTATGAAATCAACGTGGATGAGGCATCTACAACCATAAAAACACTATTGACAAAGGACATAGACAAGAGTGCCACCTCACTTGGAAATTATGGGGAGTCCAAGTAAAGAATAAAAATAGACTTGAAGACAACTATTGTGATTAGAAATAAGAACACGATTGTAAATAAAATAAAGGATAGATGTGGCAAATGGGGAGGAGGAGAAGAAGAAGATGAAGATGAAAAAGAGGAAGAATAGGGCCAAGCCCCATTAGAACTCACTCAAGGTTAATGTCAAGACTAGGAAGAAAATATAGAAGGTTATCAAGAAGAAGAAGCTAAGAAATAATCCCTATGGGATTCAAAATTGAATTCTCATTTTGAGTACCATACTAAAATTTTGAGTCAATTTGAGCCCCATTAAATGCTTTTCGTACATGTGTACATGTCTACTATTTTGAGGCCTATGAAATGTTTAACACCTTAAATTTAGTTTATCCATGTGTCCTATAATGATAATTTTCATTTTGATTCATTCCATGAAGCATCATTTTGAGCTATGTTCAAATCTACATTTGTGTCAAATAGCGATAGGAAGCCTAGTTTAAGTTTGAATATCTTGTACCCGATTATGTTTCATGACTCACTACTTTGGGAGTGTTTAGTATGCATATCAGAGAGCCCATTTTTTAGCTTTCAAGTAATTTTGAATATGTTTTGAATAGGTTTTGAATCCCCCCAAATTTTCTCATTTACTATTGTCATGCTAATGTATATTTCTCATAATTTCAAGAAGCCTTGTTTGACCCATTATAAATTTGACCTAGTTGACCATAGTAAGAAAATTTATTTTGCATTGCATTCTAGAGATCAAAAAAATTCTACATTCTAGATTTGAGCCTATAATGAATCCTTTTGACTTGTTTGCAAATGTGATTCCAAAAGTAACTTATAAAGTTTTACTAGTGTATAAAGATGCAAATTGATTGGTAGCCCTATTCAATATGTCATAACTTTAAATATGTGATAGATGAGATCAAATGGTTTATACCACTATGTTATAATCTAAAAATATTTTAAATATGCCATTTTTCAAGTCTTTAACAATCCATTTGTAGACTTTCCCAAGTTCATTTTGTTTGTGAAAACCACAGTCTTGTTGATGTTTCTAGTTCTGCAAATCCAAGTACCTCACTTCACACACTTGCCAAATTTTCCCAATTATTTATCATGAGCCTAAATTAGAAAACTATATTCTTCTCATGATAGTGAACTAATGCCCCATTTTTCATGCTTTTAAGTATCTTTTTGACCTATTTCCAAAGCCAAAACCAAACACACTTTATGGTTTTCTAACATGTTGTTTGTAGATAGTTTCAAATGAGGAACTTTGAGGGTCAATATCTTTCGACCCAGGTGTCTTCATGACATGAAATGTGATAGGATACAAAATTTTGGGAAAAATAATTAGTATGTTAGATGTTTGGGCTCATCCAGGTGTTTCAGTTAGTTTTTTAGGCCAATCAGAGGACTCTTGGGATGAAAATCATAGTTTGTGATAACAAGATAAACTCAGTTTTAAATGATTAATTATTGATTGATTCTAACCTAGATCAAATTTGGTCAGGTCAAAGAGTCATTTCCATGGACTCCAAGGGTCAGGTGTCTCAATTCAAAAAAAAAATTAGCCAGGCCCACTTTGGGGTCTAACTAAATTCACCAAACTTATGACAATTGAGGGAATAAAAGATGTTTTATAGAAGAGTTATAATGATATTAATCATTAGAATACCTTAGTTTCACATTCCAAAATCATTAAATTTTTGAGGGGGTATAAATTAGTTTCTTTTTAGTATGGGTTATGACTTGTGAAATAAAAATGTATCACTAAGTCATAGAATGAGATCCTTAAATTGTTTTGATGACATCATCTCGGTACTTATTCAACAATTATACTAAGGAGTTTGTGCACATGACTAGATTTTTCAAAACTAAGATTCCTTCGGAGATCACTACTACACTATAACCTATCAAAGAAAATGATGAGCTTGTAAGGTCTTATGGTATACATCTAGGAAATGAACTGTAAAAGCTTTTAAATTTTACCCATTAAAATACACATTACCCATAGCTTATCATAAGAGAATATTATGAACTTATGATCATAGAG
The DNA here is from genome assembly GCA_028749045.1 of Cupressus sempervirens. NCBI lineage: Eukaryota > Viridiplantae > Streptophyta > Pinopsida > Cupressales > Cupressaceae > Cupressus > Cupressus sempervirens. Next base: position 703,771,637 of record CM053793.1, read on the forward strand.
CATCCACTTAAGGGAATCATGTCACTATAATGACAAAATATCCACCAATGAGAAAGATATGTGTGACATGAAGTAGCATGAAGATTGATGTGCCTATTGTAGCTGAAACAATATTTTCATATACTAAATGCACAAACTAGTTTTTAAGCTACATAGAGGATGGGGAATTTATGTTTTGTCACTCCCATGGATTGGTTGAGAAGGATAGCTAGATAAATGTGTGATTTTCTTATCATTTTAATGTCCATCAAAAGTGTTTTTCGGAGGATTCACACCCATGTTCAAGCCGAGTTATAGTGAGTTGTTTGACTAAGGAAATCTCTAGTCTAAGCCCCATTGGTTTAGGAGCACTCATATCTCTCACTATTATTTTAGTAAGTAGCGTGACCAATTAGGGATGCATTGCCTCCAAGCTAAGGTCATTGGTATGTGGTAGTGTGATGTATTGGGTATTTTGGGGAGGCATGGTTTTTCCAAAGCTGCAACCCATGTCAAGGAGAGTAAAATGACATGAAGGTACATAGAATGAAGTAGGGCATGGAAGAATGCAAAGAATGTGGCACCCTAGCATGGAGATTTGGCAGGCACCCTTTTACACCAAAGGCAAAGGACTACACCTTGCTTTGGAAGTTAGAAGTAATAATTCCTATCAAAATTCATGTTAGATATCTAGACATGTACCAATGGATATGTCATCCCAATAGAAGAACACCATTATTTGATTCTATCTTCCACTGATCTTTCAACCTACGAAATCAAATGCCCAATTTTTTCAAGAAGGTTAGTCCCACATTCATGTGGAGACAATTAATTAGTTTTAATGTTTAAATGTATGATCTTGTAATTTTATTGTGTCTTATGAGGTGCAATGGCTTTTGAAGCCATAATGCTTACAAATGGAGGGGCCCACCAAGGCTAAGTGGGCATCATGGTCAACAAAATTTTGAACAATTAGGCATGAGGAAGAAGAGAACACCATGTGCAAAATTTTGAGGTTGTCATGAGTTAGAAGATGAAGGAAGACTTAGATTGTCAAGAGGAGTCATGAGATTGGAAGAGGAAAGTTTGAAGGCTTTGAAGCTATGCTAGTTGGGAGATTATCAGGCGAAGCAAGGAAAGTTTTGATGTTACAAGGCCATCGTATGATTGGAGGCAAGAAAAATGAGATCTTTGATCCTATGATGCTAGGAGATTGGGAAGGCTAGAATTTGAGGTGCAAATGCTATGACATGGCATGAGATCGTAAGAGGTGAATTTTAAAGCTATGATCATATGATATTGTCATCTATTTGGGGGATTAAATATTAAGGCTTGAGATGTTATGATTAATTGTAACATCATGATTTTGTGAGATCAGAAGATCAAGACTTCAATCTTCCAAAGTTACACTTGGAATTATGTGGGGCCCACCTGGTGAGATGGCCAATAAGAATTTGCCACATGGTACCTAGGGATAAGGGAAATAAGACAAATAAGAATAAAGTGAAATATTAAAATCAAGTGACTCCCAAGTTGAGTGCTAACATTTAGATTTGGACTTTTTAAATAAAGTTATTTTTTCCTAATGTTTAGACTATGAAGATTTTTATATCTTTTCAACTTTTAAATCCTTCATTTATGGTCCATGCCTTAGTTTTTTAGATGCATAACAGAGGCATTATTTTTATTAGAAATATGTTATATAATATACTATTAGAACTAGGAGAAGCTAAATTTTTAATCTTCATAGTGAGATTTTGCATAGGTCTTAAATGAAAGAAGCTACATGAAGTTTTACAATTATGGGCCATTCTTAGTATTAATACAAATTTGATGTATCCAAATTGGGATATAATCAGATTTTGATAGGATAAGATGCACTGAGCACTGTAAAGGAAGAATTGAATGATTTTGAGGGAAGTTGTAAGTGATAAAATTATGTTAGCAGAGGTAGTTGAAGATTCATGGCTAAGGGGTAGAAAAGGACCAAAATAATCAAATTGGAAGATCTGTACATTTTGGGTGTGTATTAGAATTTCCTTCATGGGAGGATTTTTAATTATTATTCTAAGAAGATATTTCTACAATAGGTAATGATATAATTTGATTTTTGGTAGATGAAGGAAGAGACACATTCTACAATAGTGGAGGGAAGACTTTCAGGTGAACACTTGGAAAGATTGAACCTAATTAGGGAGTCTCTTCCTATCTATACGTCTTGTTTCTTTTCTCATTATAAGGGTTCCAATTCCATTTTCTACAATTGTGATACCTCAAGGTTGGTTCTAGTTCCAGTCTTGTTAATATGAGACCACCATTAGAGTAAACTTCAAGAAACCCCACTCCAGAAAAAGATATAAATTATTGGCAAATTTTTCATTATTTTGAAAAACCAAGTTATTCTTATTGGTGAATCTCAATAATAACAGGAAGTTCTCTAATTTCCATAGAATATTGCAAATGAAAATTGCATATATTTCATTTCATGGAAATTATGAGGATAATTACATTATATTTTAAATCAATAGTGAAAACTAAATATTGGTAATATATACCTAAAGTAACTAATAATTATGATAATTATCTGTGAATTAATTTTAATTTCTTTGATAATATATAATATTTAGGCAAATCAAATCTAATCATGTATTGAATATTGTGGCAAATCTTTGAGTTTAATTTTTTTAATAAAATAAATTATTGAGCAATTTTAAATTTTTTAGAACTAAATTTAATAAAAATGTGATGATTTAAGTTGCATTAAATCTTAAATTATTAGCCAAACTACTAGTAAAAAATTTCTAAAATTTGCAAAATTACTAGTATTCACCACTAAAAAATACCCTAACCACCATTCTTAGCATATTTTCTCTATTATGAATAATAATTATAATTTCTTTTAAGAAATTAGCTAATAAAGTCATCTGTAGTGTATTCTCTAAGTTTTTGTATGTATATGATGTATTGATTTCAAAGAAATGAATACAAAGCTTTATTGAAAGTTTCATTCTAAAAATTCTCCTATGTGTGGGTTTGTACTTTCCTATTGACTATGTACATGTTGCATATCATCTAGTTGTAGCTTGACTTTGAAGTTGTATTCTATTGTGTATCGTGTTGTTGGGTATCCATGTGTATGTTTTGACTTAGTTTATGCCTAATGGATAAGGGACTGATCAGGTTGGAGATTACATGTTCTTGTTGTTACAAACCTAGGTTATGCTAATATTCAACATAATTAATCAAATATCTTTTCCCTTTCATGTTGAAGAGTTGAAAAGAAGTTTCCTTCACATAGTTTATCACATGCATAGGTTATGTCATTAGCTATTTCATATCCATGATTTTTTGCATAAGCACAAAATATTTATGGGTTTTATCTATTATACAGATTTGGTTACATGCTTTGACACTAGTACCATATAAAAATTTTGAGGTACACCCACCTAGGTTTTGAAGAGCCTAAAGAAGAGGGAGAGTAAATAGCGTTATAGTTGGCCCTAGTGTCTGAATAGGTACATTGAACATGGGAATTAGTTTCTCCTAGGTGTATGTGCTCTTACCACTAGGTTATTTAAAAAGTATTAATTCAGAAGCCAATAAAACAGTGACTTTTTTGGGGACATATTGAATTGGAAGGTAATTCAATACAAAATAAAATTGCATGGAACAAGTTGTAGCAGTAAGATTTCTAATAACTGGTTAGTACTTCTGGAATTTGATTGTGTTTTAAGTTTTTTGCATCAACATTTTGGATCACACACAGTGATCCATCATCAGGATGAAGAGCAAGAGAAAAATAATAAGCAGCAAACTGGAGGAAACACAAAGATATAATAAGAGGAAGGAGAGGAGGTGGGGGGAACACGCGGATTGAGGGGGAGATAAAAAAAATTAAAAAAATTAAAAATAAAAAATAAAAAATAAAAAATAAATTAAAAAATGATAAATAACAATGAAAGTGCTCACAAAATGAGAATAATAATAACAATAATTGAAAATAACAACAAAAATAGAAATAAAAATAGAAGAACATAAAACCAAAATAGACCAAATAATAAATAACAATAAGAATGAACTAAGAATGAGAAACAAAATATTAAAAAAAAAAAGAAAAAAAAAAGAAAAAAAAAAAAGGAAATGAAATGAAGAAAGCACAAATGAAAAGGAAGAGAAAACAAGCACACATGGGTGATGCAAAAAAATAGGACGATCAAAAAGGAAAAAATGAACCTCGGGGACCACCATAAAGTAAGAGGAAACAAAGGAACCAAAGATGGGAGCATCCTAAAGATCCTGACAACACAGAGAAAGGAAGGAGAAAAGAAGAAAAGGAAGAGAGCAATCACCATCCTCAAACAGGCCACCAACTAGGGAGAAACTAGGAGCAAGGAGGCGAGGAGAGACCGACAGATTGAGAACACCAAAGGATCAAGTTCATTGGTCTTTAGTTAGCATAGGAATCCACGAAGGGTTTAAGCTCCACCCATCGTCTCTGTTGAGGTTGACAAGGTGACTGTTGATAACTATAGCTTCTTTGAGCTTCCTTTTAAAATAGTTGTCCTCCTTGGATACGATTTGGGCATCTTCTAAACAAATGTGGTGCTTAGTGGCTGACGAGTGCTTTGCTAAAGCAGACTAATGAACCCTGTCGTGTCTAATGTCGACACTATGCTCCTTGATTCTAGTGCTGAAAGAGCGACCAGTTTCACCAATATACGGAATCCTGCAAGAGCAAGAAACTTTGTAGACTCCTGATGCTGAAAAAACATCTATGGTATCTTTGAGAGCGGGGGTACGATTCTTGAGCCTAAACCAAGGTTTGAAGGCCACGTGTAGGCCTTTTCTGGTTAGAATCTTGGCAAGTTTCTGGGAGACCCCATCTATAAAGGGAAGTGACACAAAATCGGGAGGTGGAGAGGGGTTGGGTTGGGGAGCAAAGAGGGAAAAAAAGAAAGAGCGAGCACGGACAAAGGCCTTAGAGATTTGTTTGTGGGAGTACCCATTTAATCTAAAGACTTGGCGGAGGTGGGTCAACTTTGAATTTAAGTGGTCATCATCACAAATCCTAAGGGCTCTTAAGGCTAAGGTCTTAAGCGTGCCAACTTTTTGGCTCAGATGGTGGTGAGAAGAAGCATGAAGGTATAGATCGGTGTGCATGGCCTTTCGAAACACTCGATGTCCTAGAAAGCCGTCTAGTTTCTTAATGAGTAAAATATCAAGGAAGGGCAATTGATTGTTGGTTTCAAGCTCTTTGGTAAAAGCAATGCTAGGAGAGATGTTGTTAAGATGAATGTGAAACTCTTCTAGTTTATCAATACCATGGGGCTAGCAAACATTGGTATCATCAACATACCGCTTCCACCATTTAGGCTTGAGGGGGAAGGAGTGGAGGGCCAGCTCTTCAAATTTCTAATATTATTTTTTAGTTTCTTACTCAATTTCATGCACTCCAGTGGTTACCTTGTGCACAAAAATAGTAGCTTTGAAGGTTGAACATTAATTGCATTTTTACTAGTGTTTCCATCATCAGTTAGTCTAGTTGGATATTGTCTTCAAAGTGTTGTAGTGTTCAGAGTGAAGAATGAACAATAAGGTTTTTTTTCTTTTTCAAGATTGTAAATCTCCAAGAGTGGTTTGATGATCTACATATTTTCCATAATTTGAAATTCTAGTCCTAATTTATCAAGTGAAAAATTATATTTTATTTCTCACAAATATGAGTGGCAACTTTGTATCTTTGTACCAATTTTCCTAGTTGATTTCATGTTAAAAATTTGAAGGATTTTTAGTTTGTGTGGTTAGATCTAAAGTTATTGATAGTGGTTCTTGGAAAAGAAGTCATAGTTTCTTCCTTGATAGTTTTTAGTGTTGCGTGCAATCTGTTGTTCTAAGAAATTGAATGTTAAAAGGTAAATCAAAAATATGATTTCATTTGTCCTCTTCAAGGAGGTGGTGGCTCTACAATGGTTTTGATCAATGGTATGAAAGATTTATAGTTTACACCCATGCCAAATTAGTAGAGTAAAGTTTCATGAATTAGCACTTGAGATGTTTTGATTTTAATGTGTTTCTCTTTTCATGAAAGTCAAGTGTTAGAAGACTGTTACCTCTATTTAGTGATTTTCAACACTAGAAAAAAAGTGGTAGAAGTTTTATTTTAGTATGGAGTCAGATCTCAGATCTGAAGTTAATGTACCAAGTTCTAAAAGTTATTTAACTATGGTTAATAATATTACTATGTTGAACAAGAAAATTCACAACAAGATTGTCAGTATGGTAAAAGGGGCAGTAGGAAGTACTCAAGGTCTAAATGCAAAGAAATTTTATATAAAGTTTAAATCAAAAATCATGATGTTACCTTTTTCTACAAGACTCGAGGAGTCTTCCTTACCTAGTGTTTTTTGAGATATTTTTATACTTGATTCAATTAATTGGCCAACACATTTAAGATTTTTTTTCCAAAGTTCAGGAATACATCAAGAAGGTGGAAATTAGTTTGTATAACAATAGAGTTCATGTTATATCATCTAATGATGTTAGTGAATGTGTTGATGATTATAGTCAATTTAGTGAATCCATAAATAATGATAATATATTCTCCAAGTGTGAAGAGAAGGATTCAAATGATAGTGAGTCAAATGATTGCAACCATCATAAGGAAGATCAATTTGTAACTAAAAATGAATCTTGTGACAGTGTATATGAAGTTGAAGAAATGTATAAATGCAGTAGAGGTAATGCTTACTATGATGAATATGAGTGTAGTGATGATTTTGATTTTTTAGATTTCCATACTAATGGTTCTACTATTATAAGTTGTTCATTTCATCTAGATAATAATTACAGGTAAGAGAAGAATATTTGTGAGGAAGTCTTCTTGAGCCCTGATGAAATTTCAGCTTTGTTAGCTCTTGATTTTGAAAAATATCTAAGTGTTTCTAAGGATGCTCATATTTTCCATTATGATTTTTCTTCATTTAGTAAAGTCACTTCCTCAAATTTTGATGTGGAAAGAGACAAAATAAAAACCATCTTTGTCAACCTTTGGAGGTGTATATGATTGTACCTCTAATGTCTATCCACATGATGATTTGTTAGATGTAGGGGATGTAATAAAGTCAAAGTTTGGTATTGTTTCAGATTTTTCTCATGTTTCTATAGTGTTGTAATAATTTTTGATGTTTTGTATGATGAAGAGGAAAATAGGGAAAGCTATATTTATAACTATGTATTTTCTTTATATGTTGATAGATCTTGTAATGATAATTCCAAGGTTCCCTCTAATAGTTTTTTAGATGAAGAATGTGATGTGATCAACATATTTTGTGTTAGTATTTTCAAGATAGTTTTTGAACTCGGTGATTGGCCAATTTTTTAGTGTGAAGGAGTTTTAGCACATGATAAATTTGAGTGGATAGTAGTGAGACTACAAGTGAGAAGGGATCAGATTTCACAAACCCTTCTTATCTAGGTACACAAGGTGAGTTACAAATTTATGATGAATATGACTCTTTAAGTGAAGAAGATTATGAGAACCTTGTCTTTCCTATTGATAACATGCATAGTCATATATAGATGAAGGTTTTTAGTTGGATCCTAATTTCTATGAGCATTCTAACCCCTATTTTCAAAGTGAGCATTATATTGAGGATATTCCTAGTATGGACTATGAAAATTGGGAAAGTTATTTTGTTTTGCCAACTGAGCTAATCAATAATTATGATGTGTGTGGTAAAACTAATGGAAATGATACTTATAACTCACCATAGAGAGATGTAAATTATAATCAATTATTTGACAAAGCTAAGAAGTTTTGAGAAGTTTTGGTGGCTTGGGGCCATCATCTTGTACAATTAGAGTAGGTTTCCTATTTTCAATAAGTTGTTTGAGAGAGAAATTTTTTAGTGGTTTACTTCTTCCAAATATTTGAATCACTTCCATGCCCACAAGGGACATGTATCCCTAGATAGGGCCATTTATGAGACTCAAAATTGCATTCCCATTTTGAGTAATATACTAAAATTTTGAGTCAATTTGAGCCCCTTTAAGCACTTTTTGTGCATGTGTATTCGGTTATCATTTGGAGGCCTATGTGGTGTTTTTTGTTTCTAACACCTTGCATACAATACACTCATGTGTTGTATAATGATAAATTTTAATTCTGAGTCAATTTGTGAAGCATCATTTTGAGCTATGTTTAAGTTAGCATTTTGGACTAAGTGTCAAACAACACTAAGAAGCCTAGTTTGCATTTGAATATCTTGCACCTGGTTATGTTTCATGACTCGCCACTTTGGGAGAATTTAGAACACATATACAAGAACCTATTTTTTTAGTTTTCAATTTATTTTGATATGTTTTGAATACTCCAAAGTTGGTCATTTACTATTGTCATTCTGATCCATATTTCTTAGGATTTTGGGAAGCCCTATTTCACCCATTATAACTTTGACTCAATTGATCATACTTAAAAAAATTCCTTTTGTATTTAATTCTAGAGATTAGAAACTTTCAAAATTCTAGATTTTAGCCTATCATGAATTCATTTGACTTGTTTTTAAATGCAATTCCAAATGCAACTTATAAAGTTTTACAAGTGTCTAAAGATGCAGATTGATTGTTAACCTTGTTTGTGATGTCATAACACTGAATCCATGATAGATGAGATAAAATGGTTTGTGTTGTGCTATGCTCTACTTTGAAAATAATTAAGAATGAAGGTTTTCAATTCTTGACCAATCCATTTGCATACTATCCCAGATCTTATTTGTTTCTGAAAACTATAGTCCTATTGATGTTTCTAGTTCTCCAAATCCATGTACCACATTTTGCGTGCTTGCCCAAATTCGCTCAATTATTCATCATGAGCCCAAATCGCCAAATTATATTCTTGTTATTACAATGAGATAATACCCCAAGTTTCATGCCTCCAAGTATCTATTTGACCTATTTCTAAAAGAAAAACTAAATGCACTATATGGTTTTATGACATGTTTATAGGTAGTTTCGAATGAGAAACTTTGACAATCAATATCTTTTGATCTAGGTGTCATAATGACACAAAATTTGATAGGCTATAAGAGTGTGAAACAAAGAATTAGCATGTTAGATCTCATGGCTCAATCAAGTGTTTCAGTTTTTTTTTAAGGATAGTTAGATGACCCCTTGGAATGAAAATCACAATTTGTAATAATAGGGTAAACTCATTTTTAAATGATTAATTGGTGGTTGTTTTGATTTGAATCTAATCCAGTCAGGTCAGAGAGTCATTTCAATGGATTCTAGGGGTTAGGTGTTTTAGTTCAAAAAGAATGTAGTGATTCCTCCTTTGGGGTCCAACTAACTTCATGAAACTAATGACTATTGAGGGAATTAAAGATGTTTTAAAGAAAATTTATAATGATATTAATCATTAGAGTACCTTAGTTTCTACATTCCAAAATCATTGCATTTTTTAGAGGGTTTAAATTAAATTTTGTAAGTAGAGGTTATGACTTGTCAAATAAAATTGTGTCACTAAGTCATAGAATGAGAACCTTCAATTTATTTTATGACATCATCCTGGTGCTTATTCATTTTCTACTAAGGAGTTTGTGCACACGAATATATTTTACAAAACTAAGATTCCTTTAGAGACTATTGTTGTACTAGAACCCATCAATGAAAATGATGACGTTGAAAGGGCTTATGGTATATATCTAGGAAATGGAATGTGAAAGATTTAAAATGTTACCCACTAAAACACACGTTAGCCATAGCTCATCATAAGAAAATATTGTGAACTTATGATCACATAGCATCCACTTAAGGGAATCATGTCACTATAATGACAAAGAATCCGCTAATGAGAAAGATATGTGTGATATGATGTAGCATGAAGATTAATGTGCTTGTGGCAGTTGAAACCATATTTTCATACACCAAATGCACAAACCCATTTTCAAGTTGCTTAGAGGATGAGAGAATTTATGTTTTGTGGCTTCCATGAATTAGTTGAGAAGGATAATTAGATAAATGTGTGTTTTTCTTATCATTTTAATGTCAGACAGAAGCATTGGTTGGAGAAGGCATGCCCATGTTCAAGCCAAGTTTTTGTGAGTTGTTTGGCTAAGGAAATCTCCATCGTGAGCCCCATTGGTTTAGGGGCACTCATAACTCTCGATGTTATTTCAGTAAGTAGTGTGTTGAAGGGAGCTCCCCTTAATACAATTAAATTCATAACATAAAATAAGAAACAACAGCAAATGCAAGAACAAAATATGGACTTCTTATTTGCACCACAAATGTAGAATTACATAATTCACAAGTACAATATGCTAACCCACATGGGTGCCTTCATTATAATAAATCTGCAAGACATGCTACAAACTATCACCTAGAGCTGTCAAAGACAATGTTGAGGCCTTTCTTAAATAGGAAATTTTATGTCACCTAGGAAGGTTGTAGACAATGAAACTTAATACCTAGGACCAACAAACTCTAACAATACATAAAGAGTCAACCAAATACATATTTGATAATTATTTTAGATATTTTGGGTAGCCCAACTTTGGAAGGTCATAACTCTTGAACCATTTCTCTAACTGTATATTATAACCACTTTTTAGAAATGCTAGCTCCTGATCTATAGGCTCGAAACCATGAAAGCGCCCTCATGTCAAGTTTTTAGACCTCATTCAGGAACTTGAATGCCTCGAATGGTGAGCCTAAAGATTTTTTTGTAAATATTTCCACTGAAAATCCATAATAACTTCTCTAATACTTATCCTTGAGAAATGAGATTTTTATGGTAGGCTTACAACTCTAAAATGAACCTTCCTGTAGAAAATGAGAATATTTTGAGCTCATATGATAAACTTACTAAAAATAGTAAGTTCCCATAAATAGTAACCACCATGCCTACTTGTCCTTATTAAAAATGGAAAAGACTGAAAATAAAATATTTTTGGGTGATGTGAGATTTCTTCTTCATCATAGTGTGAGCAACAAGGGACATGTTGGCTCCAAACCAAGGTCATAGGTATGTGGTAGTAGGATGTATTGGGTCTTTTGAGAAGGCATGGTTTTTGAAGAGTTGTAGCCCATGGTAGAGGAGAGCAAAAGGATTTGGAGGTACAAGGAATGATGTAGGAGGTGGAAGAATGCAGGGAATGTGGCATTCAACATGGATATTTGTTAGGAAACTAATTATAATGAAGGTAGAGGACTACACCTTGGTTTAGAAGGCATAAGTAATGATTCCTTTCAAGACACCTATTGGATATCCATACATGTATCACTAGATATGTCATCTTTATAGAAGAACGTCATTATTTGATTGTGTCTCCCACTAATCTTTCATCATGGAAAATTAGATTCCCATTTCTTTTCAAGAAGGTTAATTGCACATTCATGCAAAGATAGTTATTTTTAATGTTTAAATACATGCTCATGCAATTTGATTATTTCTTATGAGACATGGTAGCTTTTGAAGCTATAATTCCCATGCATGGAGGGGCCCACCAAGGTCAAGTGGGCATCGTTGTCAACAAAATTTTGACCAATCAAGTAGAGAGGAAGAAGAGGATGCCACATGGAAAATTGGGAGGTTGTTACATGTTTAGAGATGAATGAAGGAAAACTTATGATGTCACAAGGAGTCATGAGATTGGAAGAGGAACTTTTGTAGGTTCCCAAGCTATGCTAGTCGGGAGATCATGAGGCCAAGAAAAGAAAGTTGTGATGTTAAGAGGTCATCATGTGATCGAAGGGAAGAAAAACAAGAGCTATAATCCTACAGCATCAAGAGATCAAGTAGGCCAAAATTTTATGCTAAGATGCTATGAAATGGTGTGACATCATAAGAGGTGAATTTTCCAACTATGATCATATGCCATTATTGTAAGTTTGGGGGATTAAATATTGATCCTTGAGATGCTAAAATTAATCATAACTTTGTTATTTTGTGAAATGGGAGGTCAAGATTTCAATCTTTGAAAGTGATACTTGGGATTATGTGGGGTCTTCCTAGGTGAGATGGCCAATAAGAATCCACCACCTAGAACCCAAGTGATTCCCAAGTTGAGGACTCACATTCAGATTTGGAATTTTTAAATAAAGTTGATTTTATTCTAAACTTTAGACTATGAATATTTTTAAATCTTTTCAAATTTAAATACTTCATTCATGGTCTAGGGCCTAGTTTTTCATATGCATACTAGAGGCATTGTTGTTATCATAAATATGTAGTATAATATACTATCATAATTGGGAGAAGCTAAATTTTTCATTTCTATAGTAAGATTTTGTACAGGTCTTCAATGAAAGAAGCTATAGGTAGTTTTATAATTCTAGGGAATTCTCAATATTAATGTAGATTTGATATTTTTAGATGGGATACAATCAAATTATGATCAAATTTTGATAGGATCAGATGCACTGATAGCCATAAAGGAAGATGAGAAATTTTTTAGGGTAGTTGTAAGTGATAAGTTTTTGTTAGCAGATGTAATTGAATATTCATAGCTAAGGGGTGACAAAAAAAATCAAATTGAAACATCTATACATTTTGGGTGTGTATCTAATTTTTGCTCATGGGAGGCTTGTTTAAATTATTCTAAGAATATATTTCTGTTACAAGTATTGATCAATTTGATTGCTAGTAGATGAATGAAGAGACAAGTTCAATAGTAGCATAGGGAAGAGTTTCAAGTCAACACTTGGAAAGATTAGATCTAATCTAGGAGTTTCTTCTTTTCTATATATCTCTTTTCTTTTCTCATTATAAGGGTTTTGATTCCATTTTCTACAACTGTGATACCGCAAGCTTAGTTCCAATTCTAGTCTTGTTATTGTGAGACCACCATTCTCAAAATATTTTCTTTGTTATGAACAACAATTGTATTTTCTTTTAATCAATTAGCTAATACAGACATCTGTAGTGTATTCTCTAATCTTGTGTATACATATGATGTATTGATTTCAAGGAAATGAATACAGAGATTTATTGAAATTTTCATTCTAAAAATTGTCTCCTCTATATGGGTTTATAGTTTTCTATGGACTATGTACACGGTGCATATTGTCTAGTTGTATCTTGGCTTTGAAGTTGTATGTCATTCATTGTGTATCTTGTTGTTGGGTCAAGGACTTGAGTAATTTTCTTGATATGCATTGACAAAATTGCAGGGATCATAGGAGGATTTGATCAGTATGAATCTCATTTTGAAGATAGATGTCTATTTCAAAGGTGAATACATAGATTAGATATCTGAGTACATGAGCATATTTTGGATATCCACGTGTATGTTTTGACTTAGTTTATGCCTAATGGATAAGGGATTGATCAACTTGGAGACTACATATTCTTGCTATTGCACATCAAGATTATGTTGATATTCAACATCATTAATAAAATATCTTTTCCCTTTCATGTTGAAGAATTGAAAAGAGTTTTCCCTCACTTAGTTTATCACATTCATAGGTTATGTCATCAGCTATTCATATGCATGATTATTTTTATAAGCACAAAATATTTAAGGGTTTTATCTATTATATAGATTCATTTATACACTTTGATGCTAGTGCCATATAAAGAATCTAAGGTCCACCCACCTAGGTTTTACAGATCCCAAAGAAGAAGAAGGAGATTAAATAGCCAAAGAAATGTTGTGAAATATACACAACAGAATCTAGCAGTACCTATTAATAAGGCTAGCACAAGGGAAGCTACTGATCAATCAAAAGAAGCTAGAAAACCTAAGGGTAAAATGACTATTCCTACTATAGAGAAGAGTTAGTCAAAAAATAAAAAGAGAAGAAACTATGTTTCTACAACCAAATTAGGTGAGGAAAAGACAAATTTAGATGACGTGAGTCAATTTCAACTGGTAAGCCACACTTCCTCCTCTGATTTAGAGAACTTATGCGATCACATTAGGCATAATGTTGATTTTTCAAGATTCATACATTTTGAATTTGATAAGTTAGGAAAATTAGATATGAATAAGGTGAAGAAAAGTATATATGAGATGATGGCCACATTCAAGACCACACTAATGAGATTTCCAACTCATTACCCAAAAGTTTATATGAAAAGGTTGATCAAAAATTGTAATACAATTTACATTCTAAAAGATAGATCAAGGAAACCACTTTTTCCCAAGTCATGCTTGAATTGCTAAAGATAATGATAGATGAGCCTATGGAATTGCATGAAGGTAAATTTACTCAACAATATAGAGAATTCAGTATCTTGAAGAAGAATAAAGAGGATTTGGTAGCTAAGAGTAAAGACATATGGAGATATATTTAAAAGTTATCCATTCTTTCTATAATAAAGAAAGGTGAGCAAGAAATGTAAAATCCTAAGAAATTTGAACAAAAGGTAGTAGAGACTAAAAAATATGTATCATTCAAGGATGGTCGTGTGGAAGGCACTTAGGAAATAATAGGAGAAGAGGCCACAATATAGGATAAAAAACAAGGTGGTCAAAGTGTACCTAAGGTACAAGTGGCAAGTGGTAGTTCTCCACATGAAGACCAAGTAAGTCAATAGGAATTCTTAAATATCAAGGATTTTTTTGACAATTTTGCTGAAAACATCAATCCCTTGACAGATGATGATTTGAAGAATATTTTGAAGGGTTCCACTATGCCAGCTAAATTATGCTCAAATCTTGTATTGGTGAGAATAGAAGAAATTGAAAAGTTACAAATAACATCAACAAGGGAGAAGAAAATTGACACATCTAGTGTACCCCCAGAGGTAAAAGTCATACAAGAACAAAGTGAAAGAACTGAAAAAGAAGGTGTTATTACATCACTAGTTGCATTACCTCTAGTTCCAATCATTTCTCATAAGCAAGCTTTACTTATAATTTTAAAAGATGGAACTAAAGTCAAACTAGGTCAAGAAGCAAGTCCTGTACCTACATCATAGATACAAGGTGGAAAGTAGAAAGAGGAAAGTCAAATTGACAAGTCTGAGGAATTTAAGGTGACTGCTACTATAGAGGAACAATTTTCCATATAGAATCTAGTCACTTTACTAGTTTTTGTAACTCCCACTAGTAGTCAAGTTCTTAAAAGACCAAGCACTTATGCCACCCAATTGAAAATACAAAAGCCATGTGTAGAGACATCTAGATTAGAAGATATATCTTATGGAGATGTAATTCTTGGCAAGGTAACTAAACTTCCAAAGTTTGATCTTACAAAAATCACCATTGAGAAAATGAGCATTCTACAAGAAGCTCTACAAAAGGAGAAATAACAAGAGGTTCTATGAAGGGAGAACAAGTAGAAGCACATTCTTCATGAAATAAAAGACATATTTCTTGATGCCTTTAGCCTCCCAGCCCCTAATGAAGAAAAACCTATTCTTGAGAAACTAGTAAAAATTGATGAGAAGATTAGTGATGAAGACTTGGATGTAAACATCAAACTATTGGAAGGGTCTAAAAGAAAGTTTCACTCTAAAGTTCTTGAATAGATCTCTAGTGCTATTGCACTAAGATAGGTTGAGTTAGAAACCAAACTAGAGGAAATGAAAAAGGTGTTGGAGGATATCTTTTTTCTATACACAAAGCTTTGTGATGTGAATTTATTCACACTATAAGTACAAAGGGCTATTGATAGACTACAAGGAGATCTATAGTCCATAGGTACAACAATGAACCTATCTCCTAGTCAAAGCCAAACTCGTTTTTAGAGACCACTATCTACTCAAGGTTTTCTAACAACATCACTTTCACAAGATGCAAACATAAGGGCTACCTTGATGAGTATGTAGTCCATGTTGATGCCACACATGGAATTACTATATAAGGAACTAACCTTCTTTGAAACAATGATGAAGAAAGATATTCAAATTTCAACACATGATAACTTAGTTGACCTTACTGCCTAGCTAGATGTTCAATACAAATCTCTAGAGGTAGTATCCAATAACTCAAATGAAATAATTAAATTAATCATGGAGATTCACAATTTTTTTTTGAATAAACACACTATTAGTACACCACCCATGACATAAGTATCCAAAAAGGGGGATAGTAGCTATGAGGGAGATAATGAAAAAAAGGGCATAGTGAAGGAACACATGCAGTACATAGTTTTGGAACATAGTTTTGAGATAGAAACATGGGACAACAAAAGACCACACACCAACTCAACAAGAGTACAAAATTTAGTTACAAAAAAGGAATATCAACTTAGGGAGAGTTATAAAATTTTGGTGAAACACATTATGATAGTTATGTCATCAGTTGTGCAAAATTTTAAAATTTTAAAATTTTGTATGAGAGCTAAGAAATGTATACAAATTATCTAAGTTATGCATATAAGTTAGGTTGTATATGCATGAAATTTTTTTTTCTCCACTCATGTCAAAGAGGGAGATTTTTTATCTCATTTTGGTTTTAACATGGTAGTGACAAAAAACTTAAGTCATTATCTTAAAAACTCATGACAAAAAACATAAGCCATTACCTAAAAAACTCAATATGTGTTGAGTAAGTAGTGTATGCCAATAAATATATAGAGTTAGTGCCAAGCACTAGTATGTACTAAGAACATTGAATGTGTTGAGTCACTCAAGTGCAAAGCAAGTCATATATGTTCATTATTTTAGATGCCAAGTAAAATAGTAGAATAGTGAATGTTAGGCATCAGATCTTTCAAGTGTCAAGTAAATAGTTTTTGGCATAGTTTTTGGTAGTGGCACAAACTCCTATGTAAACCATCATTGGGTTGACCTAACAATTTTTTTACAATTCTATAATATTTAAATGAAGGTATATTGAGAATCCCTAGGTAATGCATGCAACCAATTAGATTAAGGGATTTTATAAGTGGGAAAATGGATGAATCACAATCATTGATTCCTACCTAACCCTATCTCATCTAAGTCTTCTTAAGGAGAGAAAACCCTAAAGATTTTGCAATGTGCAGATGAGAATAGAAATTTGAATGCTAAATGCAGAGCAAGAATTCATGGTGACTATAGAGTTTATGATAGACATATGAATTGAAAAATTAGTTAGAGACTATAGATTAGAGAAGTTAAAGGAAGCAAGAGATGCATCTAATCAAGAGGATCAAATACACATTAAGAAAGAGAAGACTTGATATCTAGTAGAGAGGTGCTAACCGAAGGATCAATGTTGAAATATTCTAATAGGTGAATTAGTGCAAATATCTTAATATAGTAGCCTTGATAGGTTTCAAGTCCCAATAGACTTTTGTGTAAATATCTTAACCAAGTGCTTGTTTTATTACAATTTTAAGTCCTTTAACAAGGCACACTTTTAGTAGGGTGTTCAAATCCTTTAATAGGGTAAGATTTGATAGTCTTGCTAAGCCTTTAATAGGGTAGACCTTTCATAGGGTAGATCATATTTTATGATCAAATAATTGTAACTTTAATTCTATACACATTACAACTGCAATAGTGAATATTTGTGGGTGTCATCCCACTCCATCTCATTAGGGGTTTTTGGGTAACAAAATTATTATGTTATGTTTTATTTATTTCATTCTTTAAATGAACATGTGTAGCTAGCTATTTTAGTTTACATGATAAATTGTAAGATGGATGTGTGGTGAATGTTTTATAGTTAAAGTTTTGAAGTATTGATTCAACCCCCCACCCTCCTGCCCCATTAAAAAATTTACTTTCCCATTGTTAATTCCAACATCATGACCCCTGAGTGGTCAGCTAGTTCCTTTTTGTCAAGGTTGTTCATTTTGTTAGTTCCTCAACTTGGATGGAAGGGGACACTAATCTATGAAGATAACACTATGTGGTCTCAACCCATTTCAAGATTTACACAAATGACACTTCATCTATGCATCCAATTATACCTTATTTTCCTTCCTCATTCATGGAAGTCCCTTGATTATGATGTGGGAGCATCCTAGATGTGAGGGAAATCTTGCATCACTCAAAAATATTTTTATTTTCATCCTTCTCTATTTTAATTAGGACTAGTAGACAAAGGGTTATTATTTCTAGGAGCTTAATATTTTTAGGAAGTTTGTCATACAAGCTTGGAATTTCCTAATTTTAGATGTGGATATTCATCTTGGATATATTAGCCTACCAGTTGAAGCTCAATGCTATATCATTTGTGTTCATGGATTAATTATGGATTTTTGGTTTTCAATTTTAGCATATAAACTTTAGGCTCATCATTAGAGGCCTTAAATGATTCAAGGAGGGTAAGAAAGAAATAGAGCCAAAGGAAAACCCAACAATCCAATCAACCTTGTAGAGTTAACACAATGAAAACAAGTACACAAAGAGAACAATACCTTTGTGTGTGTGTGTGTGTGTGTGTGTGTGTGTGTGTGTGTGTGTGTGTGAGAGAGAGAGAGAGAGAGAGAGAGAGAGAACAATATTCATTGTTGATTCATTAAATAATCAGCATAATGCCAAGCTATAAGACCTTCCAAGTTACAACTAGATACAAAATACATTCAAGATCCAACATCTAGCTTCACATTTGCACTCTTTGACATATATGCAATAAACTTTCTCAGTCCTCTAAAATCTCTAAATTCCACTCCAACTCTAAGCCTAAAAACCATATTTATACTTTCCAAAATGACTTATATAGAAGATTCTAGAACATTACATAAAATAAAGGCCAACCTTAAAATGGCCTGTAAACATCTCAGACAAGATTGTGTCATTAAAGTCATAATCAGAACTAATCATGCAAATTGGCTCCCAAAGTATAGAAAACTCATCCAAAATTCTAACACTCAGCATCAACAGGAATACTTGACACATGAAGGATTACTTGGCATGTAAAGAATTACTTGACACATGAAGGATCACTTGAAACACACTATAGGACTCAACACACACTATAGTGCGAGATGGGATAACATGTTAACTAGAGCTTAACATGATGTGGGATAAATTGAAATTAGCAAATACTAAAAAATTATTAGCACTTAGTAATTATTGTAACTCTGCAATGTATGTAACTTGGCAACAACTAGCAGAATGAACACAAACAAGCAAGATAGTGCATCAACCTAGGATGCTTCTATGTTAGATAACAATGGTAGATAGAAATGATTCTCTTGAATCATGAAAGTTTCACAACTTGAGCTGAATCTAACTCAGATTGAGAAATCCATGTAGCATTTTCAACTCCTCTATTCTTCCATTTTACAAAAATCCATAGTATCCTTTTTCTCTTGTGCTTTTACCAAATCTTTGATCCCATATCTATTCAACCTCTTCAATTTACTTCTTAATATAATCATCAAGTACAAAAAATTCATCATCTAACTCATGATACGTATATAGATTAGCAACATTGAACATAGGAGATACATCAATGTCATTAGGTAACTCAACTTCATAAGCATTTCCACTATCAAACTTCCACAAGATATTACAATGTCCAAACTTCTTCATCTTTAGCTTACTATATGTTCTAATAGGAAATACTCCTTTCTTCAAATTAACCACCACCTCATCACCAACTTCAAAATCATGATGTCTCCTATATTGATGAGTATTCTCCTTATACTTTTGATTACTTTGTTCCAACTTTAGCTTCACTTCCTTATGCAAAGATAGCATAAAATCTCCAAACTCTTCTCTTCAAAACTTCTCTTTTCTTCAAAAGAAACACCCCTTAAATCTAATACTCATCTAGGCTTCATTCAAGTAACAATCTCAAAAGGTGTCTTCCATCTACTCCTATTCACAAAATTATTATACACAAACTCGTCTTTTGCCAATACTTGTTGGAAATATAGATGAAGTAACTTAGAGGGGAGGGGTGAATCAATTACCACAAAACAATTCCAAAAAAAATCCCTTAGATGTCTATAATATTTACTTACTACTAATACTCAGTAAATAGTGTAGGAATATTGTAACTTAGTAGGTTAACTAATTATTGATCATCTATCATTCATAGTTATTAATATGCTTGCAAAGATTAAAATAAATGAACACAAGAGACACCAGATTTAACATGGAAACCCAATATGGGAAAAAACCACCAAGTAAGTCACTAATTTTCACTCTTTTGAAGTGAGCCCTGTTAGGAGCCAACCCTATTAAAGGTTACAATGCACACTGTTAGGTGTGATCTTGTTAGAGGATTTAATCACCCTGTTAGGAGTGGCCTGGTTAGAGGTCTTTAGAACAATTCAACTGAACTATCACCTTGTTAGAGGATTTACAAAATGGCTATTAAACCAACTCTGTTAAGAGATTCTAGATTCACTATTACAATGATTAGAAAGCAACAATGAGGTGACCTAAATGATATGCAACTTATCTTTCACTGATTCCAGATCTTTTGTTCTACTTTATTGGATCTTTACTGATTGAATACAACTTTGAAGCTCCTCTAGGATATCTAATCCTTCATCAAAATTTGCTCAATATTCACTTATTCCATCCTCATCCATATACTCACACACACTTTAATTCACAACTTGAACATCTAAATATATACCTTTCAAATTATCAAGTCGGCTCAAATATAAGTTACAAAAACTAAAGAAAAATTATTACATCAGTCGGCTACATGAAACAATTGAACTTAATATCAAAATAATAAAATCCTTTGTTGGTCGACCCAGCTCGGTAACCACTATTCTAGAATGGTTTCTAGTGTTAACCAAGTGAGGCTCAGTGAACACTGCAAACCCTACAAAAATCCTTCAGAGATCGAGTGAACTCATTTAGCACTAACCTTCCTTTGTTGACCTTGTGAGCTTGATAGAGGCTAACTCTCTACCACATTTCCTTTGATAACAGAGTGAGCTCGGTAGACATTAACTTTTCTTTGTTGACCTTGGGAGCTCGGTTGACACTAACTTTTTGCTACAAAATCCTTTGATGCCCGAGTGAGCTTGATAAACATTAACTTTTCTTCATTATCCTTGGAGCTCAGTTAACACTAACTTTCTACTACAAAATCCTTTGATGCCCGAGTGAGCTCGATAAGAACTAAGTTTTTTGAGTAATGTTCTAGAATGCTCAGTAGACACTATAAATTTCTTTGTTGATCATTTGAGCTTGGTAGACTCTGTCTAATGACTGATATGACATTTGTGTAACATCAAAGACAATACATAATTTAACAATTGTATCCATCAATCTCCCTCTTTGGCATTGATGGCAATATAACATGTCATAGTAGAATGAAATTTGAAAACAAGTCTAACAAGTCTTTTCCTATCAAAACAACTTTTTCTATTAGATAGAAAACTCTCCCTCTTTCAGTAATCTCCCTCTATGAAGGAATTCCATAGCAAACTTTTCTTCTCAAACAAATTTCAAAAAGATATGATAGTGGAACTCTCCCTCTTTGACAACAAATGCCAAAGACAACAAAACTCAAATAAATTTTAATGTACCTTTAGTATTGATTCATATGCAATATTTCCTGATTATGCTAAATCAACTAATAGATCTTCAACTTGCTATGCATTAATGCATACTAAAACTTCATTTTAGTGAACTTCAGATAGGGGAGTGATCCCTAACTTACCTCTTAGATACAAGAATGCATCCTTAGGTAATGGCTTTGTGAATATGTCAAAAATTTGTTCTTTTGTATGAACATATTCCAATCTTATCTCCTTATCTTGCACCAATTCTTTGAGAAAATGATATTTTATTGCAATGTGCTTGGTTTTGGAATTCATCACTGGATACTTAGATAAGTTTATTGCATGTGTATTATCACAGAACATAACAACTAGTTCTTTCATTTCCACCTTCATGCCTTCCAACAACTGTTTAAACCAAACAATATTAGAAAAATTTACTACTACAACAACATACTCTACTTCTACTGTAGATTGGGATGTACAATTCTACTTTTTACTTGTCCAAGAAACCAACCTCTTTCCAAGAAATAATGGTCATCCACTTGTACTTTTTCTGTCATCAAGGTTGCCTACACAATTAGCATCAGTAAACACTTTCAAATCTAGCTTACCTCCAAATTTATACCATAAATCATAATCTTCAGTTCCTTTCAAGTATCGCATTATTCTTTTGATTGCCATCATGTGATTTTCTCTTGGTTTTTCTGAAAATCTTGCTACAATACCAACTGAAAGGGAAATATCTAGCCTAGTATGAATTACATACTGCAACTTTCCAATCATAGATCTATACAATGTTTGATCTACTTCTTTTGATTCATCTTCCTTGGTAAATTTTAATCTAGTACACATAGGAGTCCCAACTGGTTTACAATCTTCCATACCAAACTTTTTCAATATCTACTTGATGTATTTTGATTGAGTGATGTAGATACCATTTATATTCTACTGAATTTGAAGACCAACAAAGAATTTGATCTCTTCAAACATAGACATTTCAAATTAATTGTTCATTTGCTCTGAAAATTCTTTGCAAAGATCATCATTCCCTATTAAAACAGTATCATCTACAAATATTTTTGCCAAATAATCTTATTATTTGGTCCTTCCTTTATATGCAAGCTACTGTTATCATTAGTTCTTTGAAAACCAATCTAAATAAGATAGTTATGCAATCTTTCATACCATACTCTAGGGGCTTTTTTCAGACCATACAATGCCTTGTGTAATGTGCAGACGATGTTCTTCTTATCTGGATCAACAAAACCTTCAGGTTGTTCAATGTAAACCTCTTCATCCAGCATACCATTGAGAAATGCTAACTTGACATCCATCTGATAAACTTTGAATCCAAATACTTTTAGATAACTTACATTGGGTTTATAGCCATACCATACCTCATAGGGAGTTTTGAATGAGTCCTTTTTAAGCTGTACTCGGTTCAAGGTATGAACTGCAGTGCTGATAGCTTCCTTCTAATATTTGATAGCAATGTTCTTTTCAATCATTAAGGTTCTTGCACAATCCATGATAGATCTATTCCTTCTTTCAGCTATTCCATTTTTCTCAGGAGTTCTAGGGGCTAATACTTCTCTTTTGATTCCTCTCTCAATGCAAAAGTTATTGAACTCATGTGAAATGAATTATCCACCTCTGTCTGACCTCAAGAATTTCAATCTTTTTCCTATTTCCTTTTCTACTTTGGCCAAATACCATTTGAATTTTTCAAATGCTTCTGATTTGTTCTTTAGATACATGATAGTCATCAATCTTGAGTAATCATCAACAAAAAGAATAAAGAACTTTTCTCCAGTATAGCTTTCAATTCCAATGGGTCCACATAAATCAGTATGCACAATTTCTAATATATCTTTAGACTGGTAGTTTTTACTTTTAAAACTAGTCTTTCCCATTTTACCAATCTAACAATTTTTGCATAGACTGACCTCAGGTCTCTTTATATTTGGAATGCCTCTTAATTTCTTGAATTTTCTTATCTTCACCAAGTTATCAAAATTTACATAACACAACCTTTTATGTCATAACAAACTTTCTTCAACTTGAGCAATAAAACATGAAAATTCACCAAGTTCAAGATAAAACAAGTTACCTTTTTTTTAGTGCCTAATCCAATTAGTTTTTCTTTGCCATCCAGCAGTCTTGCTTTTCCATGCATGGATTCTACTTTGAATCCATTATTGAGTAGTTGTGCCACACTCAACAGATTATGCTTTAGTCCTTCTACCCAATAGGCATTATAACATATAATTTCTTTGGTTAGAGAGATTCTTCCTCTTCTTTTTATACAACAAGGTTCATTGTTACCAAATCTTACACTGCCACCATCATAGTCTTCAAAGTACTCAAACTTAGTTTTATCACCAATCATGTGATTAGAACAACCACTATCTATGATCCATGTATCATTTTTTCTCATATGAAAAATAAGTGCCATTTTCTCATCATTATCAAACTCATCTTTCATAGCAATGTAGACAATTTCATCTTCTTCTTTATCATTAGAATCATTAGAATCTTTAGCCATAAAACATGTTTTCTTACCTTTATCCTTGAATTATTTGAAGTCTTTCTTGCCATTGTACTTGTAACCTTTCTTCTCATCTTTGTTTTGCTTGTTTGGTCACCTAGCAGCAATAAGACCAATTTCTTCACATGAAAAATAGATTAGAGGAACTTTACCTTTATATTTTCCTCTACCTCTAGAATATTTTCTTGCTAGTAGAGCTTCAATCACCTCAAGATCATTGTCTAAATTTTGGTCTAATTCATCTTCACTTTTTGACTGAGATTCCTTTTTCTTTTTACTTTTCTCCTTGAGTGAAAGCTTGGCTTCAAATGCTAATTCAATATTTTTGGAAGCTAGAACATAGTTGTCAAAATTGTCTAGTTCAAATGCAATTAATCTTCCAACTATGGCCTCTAGATTTATCTTATGATTTGCTTCACATCTTCTTTCTTGAATTGTAGAAACTCTGATTGCATAAATGGGAAGTAGAGTTCTAAGAACTTTACTTATAATTGTCTCCTCCTTGATATCTCCTCCAAATGCTTTGATTGCACTGACACATGCTTTGACTCTTTCAACATATTTTACAATGTTTTCATCCTCTCTCATCCTCATCTGATCAAATTGTCCTCTCAAACTCTTTTCTTTGGCTCTTATTACATTATCATCTCCTCCATAGATTTCTTTCAGCTTTTCCCACATTTCAAAAGTAGATTTGTAGTCCTTGATGTCATCAAATTCTTCATAACTCAGAGCAGATGCTATATCTATCATCATAATGGTGTGGGTCTTCTTTTCAGCAATATCATTGACAGATAGTGTACCAGCTAGTTCTACATATTTTTGTTAGGGTATTTTAGTCTTGTATCTCTAAAAAAAGCTAGGTGAAGTCTCATCAACCCTTTCCATGTTGAGAATTTTTCCTTGTTAAGTCTTGGAACTTCCCTCTTATAAGACATCCCAATCTTTGGCTTAGATCCTTGAAATCTTGTCCTACAAGCACCAAAAGCTTTGATACCAATTGTTGGAAATATAGATGAAGTAACTAAGAGGGAAGGGGTGAATCAGTTACCACAAAAAAATTCTAAAAAAAATCTCTTAGATGTCTATAATATTTACTTACTACTGATACTCGGTAAACAATGCAGGAATACTGTAACTTGGTAGGTTAACTAATTACTGATCATCTAGCATTCATAGTTATTAATATGCTTGAAAAGATTAAAATAAATGAACATAAGAGACATCAAATTTAACATGAAAACCTAATATGGAAAAAACCACCAAGTAACTAGTCACCAATTTTCACTCTTCTAAAGTGAGCCTTATTAGGAGCCAACCCCGTTAAAAGTTACAATGCACACTGTTAGGTGTGACCTTGTTAGAGGATTTAATCACCCTATTAGGAGTGGTCTGGTTAGAGGTCTTTAGAACAATTCAACTTAACTATCACCTTGTTACAGGATTTACAAAATGGTTGTTAAACCAACTTTGTTAAGATATTCTAGATTCACTGTTACAATGATTAGAAAGCAACAATGAGGTGATCTGAATGATATGCAACTTATCTTTTGCTGATTATAGATCTTCTGTTCTACTTTACTAGATCCTTACTGATCGAATACAACTTTGTAGCTCCTCCAGGATATCTAATCCTTCATTAGAATTCACTCAATATTCACTTATTTTATCCTCATCCATATACTCACACACTTTAATTCACAACTTGAACATCTAAATATATACCTTTCAGATTATCAAGTTGGCTCAAATATAAGTTACAACAACTAAAAAAAATCATTACATCAGTCGGTTGCATGAAAAAATTGAACTTAATATCAAAACAATAAAATCTTTTGCTGGCCAACCTAGCTCGGTAACCACTGTTCTAGAATGGTTACTAGTGTTAGCCAAGTGAAGCTCGATAAACACTACAAACCCTACAAACATCCTTCAGAGACCAAGTGAACTCAGTTAGCACTGACCTTCCTTTGCTGACCTTGTGAGCTCGGTAGAAGCTAACTCTCTACCACATTTCCTTTGATAACTGAGTGAGCTCGGTAGACATTAACTTTTCTTTGTTAACCTTGGGAGCTCGGTTGACACTAACTTTTTGCTACAAAATCCTTTGATGCTCAAGTGAGCTCGGTAAACATTAACTTTTCTTTGTTAACCTTGGGAGCTCGGTTAACACTTACTTTCTGCTACAAAATCCTTTGATGCTCGAGTGAGCTCAGTAAGAGCTAAATTTTTTGAGTAATGTTCGAGAATGCTCGATAGACGCTGTAAATTACTTTGCTAATCATCTAAGCTTGGTAGACTCTGTCTAATGACTGATATGACATTTGTGTAACATCAAAGGCAATACACAATTTAACAATTGTATCCAAAAAATTATACCATCTTCCAATTTTTGAGAGAATGTTGGAAACATGAATGCTGATGATATTCCTATGGGAGAGTATTGTAGATATGTTACTATGATGATATGTTACATTCATGACTGAGTTTATCATTGATGTCAATATAGAAATCTTCTGTGATATCTAATAGAAGAACAATGGAAATATCAAGTTGGTATAGATGGCTAGTTTAATATTCTAACTATCAAGGGTTATGGGAGATACATCTGATTATCTAGTACATTTAGTTAATGTTAGGACAAGAAATTATAAGTTTGAAAGAATTTATGTAAGTTTTGATGATGTCTATTCTGAGATAGAGATTATAGAGGCATGTTTTGGTAAACTTTATATCTCTTAGAAGAGTTGTTTTTTCTAAGAATCAAGGTTGAAGATGTGAAGAAAACATGTTAGTGATGACATGGCTTAGTTGTCTCATCATAATATTATGTGTATCAAAAGATATTCAAGTTGTAAGGTAGAAGATTAATGTTATCACTAAGTGTAACATGTTCTTAATTTGGTCCTATAATGATTAATTAAGAAGGTCTAACACCTAACTTAGGGTATTATATTATGGACTTGGATTAAAGGAAGTGCATTTTTCTTTATCAAGCATGACATGAAAAAGTAATTTTGTAATCAGTACAAGAGTAGAATGCAAACTTGATTAGAGCATAGAAGAAGTGAAGGAAACTTCATTATTGAGGTTTTGTTGAGTGATCCAAGGTTTTTGACTTGGTCTACAAGGTCTGATAGTGACTGGTCTGGTTGATAGAAAAAAAGAAAGAAGACTATAACAATAAATTGCATGTTTGAGCAATGAGCTTCTCTTGTAGATGAAATTTCTTGTTTGGGCAATGGGCTCATCTTGCACACATTATACCACAACTCCTAATAGGGTTAGCACAACTCCTAACCAGGTTAGAATCTCCTAATAGGAACTCATATGTATTCAATGTTGTAATAGGCTCCTAATAGGGTCCATCCTCTAACAAGGAGTATTTATATTAGTACATCATCTTGTGGGCATCATTCCCAATGGGGTTTTCCCTCTTTTCAAGGGTTTTCTTAGTTAACATATCTAGTGTAATTGTCTATGTGCATCTTATTATGCTTTTTTTTTAGTTTGGTTGAGTGGTTAAGTTTGTTTAAAGAAGGTTAATGTTTTAATTGTTCGATAATTGATTCACCCCCACCCCTCCCCTCTCAGTAATCTTGGTGAACTATTATTTCTAAAAATTGGTATTAGAGCACTAAGTCCTTGAAGAAAAATCTTAAAAAATTTGGGAGATTAGTGACAAGTCATTTTAGAAAAGATAGTCCTAAGTATGATGGAGGAAATTTTGACACCGAAAAGATGGAGCTTCTTGGTGAATATAAAAATTATGTACAAAATTGAGCATTGAGCTTCAAGATAGAGGCACAAGTAAAGATAGATTGAGATTCAAAGAAGACATGATGATCAAGGAAGGTATTGATCTTATTATGAAAATAGAAGAAGAAGATATGGAAAAATTTACATATTGGACATGTAATGAGTTTGGTCATTTTTCATCTACATGCCTTAAGAGAGTAAGGAAAACTAGAAATAGTTTACTTTTTGATGAATATGAAGAATTTATAGAAAGTTTTAAAAGATTCTTGAATGATTGTGATAAACATAATGAGATTTAATTGGTTAAGGAAAAGGAAGTATTAGAGGAGAAAGCTTTGGTAACTATTGTTGATCCCAAGGCTAACAATGAAAATGTGGAAGTTATCATTAGCAATGATTTGTAGAATGGGAATTAGATTGAAGAGAAATGATTCAATCCTAGAGCAGAAGAAAAAGTTGAGTTATAGATTCCTAAATAATGATGCTAAGAATGATGCATCCAAGATATTTTGGAGAGAAGCTATGAATATAGTAGTCTATGCTATGAATATAGTAGTCTATGCTATGAACAGAGTGCAATTCAGGAAAGATACAAAAAAGACCCCTTATGAACTGTAGTTTGGTCACTCACCTATAGTTAAGTATTTCAAAAAATTTGGTAGCAAGTGTTGTATCAAAAGAGATTATGATATTGGTAAGTTTGATGCTAGAAGTGATGAAGGTATGTTTCTTGGTTATTCATTGAAAATAAATGTTTATAGATGCTATAACCTAAAAACTAAGACTATTATAGAAAGTGAAAATGTGAGAATTGATGAGAAATTTAGGATGCAAGAGAGAATAGTTGATTACAATTTAGATGATGATGTTGTTAGTAAGCCAAGGAATAATGAGGTATTTCTTGAGACTAACAATGATTTGTAGAATGAAGAAGATCTAAGGTAGGAAAAAATCTTGGAACCTTTAGTAGATCTAGGAGTTGAGATAGAAACTCCTATTTTAGGAAGCAATATAATAAAGAATCATCCATTCGAGTAGATCAACCAAATAAGAGATAAAGGTGTGATGACAAGAAGTAGAGTGAATGAAGAACTATGTTTGATATCTCAAGTTGAACCTAAGAATGTAGATGAAACATGTAAAGATGATTATTGGAAACAAGCTATGAAAGAAGAATTGGATCAGATAGTAAAGAATGAAACACAAGAATCAGTCCCCAGACCAATATATAAGAATGTGATAGGAACTAAATACATATTTAGGAAAAATATGAATGAACAATTGAAGTTTTAAGGAACAAAGAAATATTGGTTTGTAAAGATTACACATAGCAAGAAGGGATAGACTATGATGACACCTATGCTCTAGTGGCTAGAATAGAAGCAATAAGATTATTCTTAGCCTATGCAACACAAAAGACATTCAAAGTTTATCAGATGGATGTCAAGTTAGCATTTCTAAATGTAGAACTTGAAGAAGAAGTGTACATTGAGAAGCTTAAAAGTTTTCCTTTGATAGGTGACAAAGAAATAGTATGCAAATAGAAGAAAGCACTATATGGCTTGAAGCAAGCACCAAAAACTTGGTATGCAAGGTTGGTAAAGCATTTGACAAAAATTGGATATAGAAAAGGTATGGTAGATAGTAATCTATATTGGAAAGAAATAGATGATTGTTTGATGATTTTGTTAATATTTTTTGATGATATCATATTTGGAGGAGATGATGATGATAGTGACAAATTTGTTGAAAAGATGAAGAAAAAAATTGAGATGAGTATGATAGGAGAAATGAAATATTTTCTAGAATTAGAGATTGTATAGAATAAAGAAGGATTCTTTATTTCTTAGAATAAGTACTTGAAGGATTTACTAAAAAGGTTTAATTTTCAAACATGTGAACCTATTGGAACACCTATAGTAACTAGACATAAGCTATCTAAAAAGGATGTGACACCTACAATTAAGTAGAAAAAGTATACATCTATGATCAAAGGACTGTAATATCTAACTCACACAAGGTTGGATATAGAAAATGTAGTTGGAATTGTTGTGAGATTCCAAGTTGATCCCAAAGAAGCACATTATGTAGCAATCAAAAGGATATTTAGATATCTAAAAGGAACATCTAAGTTCTAATAGTGGTATGGTAGATCTAATGATTTTACTCTAAGTTCTTATACTAATGTTTATTGGGTAGGTAGTATGGAAGACAAAAAGAGCACCAGTGGTGGAGCCTTCTTTCTTGGAGGAAGACTAGTTTCTTGGCTAAGTAAGAAGCATGATTGTACATCACATAATATAGTGGAAGTAGACTATGTTGTATCAACAAACAATTGTAATCAAGTTGTTTGGATGAAGTAGGCATTGATGGTTATAAGGATAGAAATCAATGAACCTTTTGTCATACATTTTGACAACACAACATGGTAAATATATCTAAGAATCTAGTGTTGCATTCTAAGACCAAGAACATTTCTATCAAGTATCACATGTTGAGAGAGAAAGTTGTAGAAAAGGAAATTAGATTTGAGTATGTGAGCACTAAAGAGAAGATTGTAGATATATTCACTAAGAATCTTCTCAAAGAGACTTTTGAGTGTTTACACAGTATTTTAGCAGTTATACCCCTTCCTACATTAGAATAGATGATGCAAGAGTGCATCAGTCTAGCATAATAGAGCACTATTGTTGTTTGGAGTGAATGTTGATGCTTCTTATATGGGGGAGTATCTATCATGGACAAGGTCATCTAGGATACTTGAGCTAAGTAAGAATCAATTGTTGTAGAATTTGATGTATTGAATTTGGTTGCTGAAACCTTTGACATTTATGTCAATGGGGGAGAAGTTTGGCATGAAAAATATTATGTTCAAAAGTAGAACAACATGGATTAAAAGTTTGACATAAATCACATTGAGGTATATCAATGGGGAAGAATGATTGATGAAGAGGATTTTAAAAGTAAGATGAAAAGTCTTTTGTTTTTATTCTTGGAACTAGATTTTTTTCATCTATGTTTCCATCAATGCTAAAGGGGGAGATTGTAGAGAGATTGTTGGAAGCATGAATGTAGATGATATTCCTATTGGGGAGTATTATAGATATGTTACTATGATGATATGTTACATTCATGACTGAGTTATTCATTGATGGAAACATAGATGAAAAACATCTAACAGGTTCCAGCCTCTAACAAGAAATATTTACATTAGTACATCATCTTGTGGGCATCATTTCCACTAGGGTTTTCCCTCTAATCAATGATTTACCTAGTTAACATATATGGTGTAATTGTCTATGCACATCTTGTTATGGTTGTTGTTTACTTTGGTTGAATGGTTAAATTTGTTTAAAGAAGATAAATGGTTTAATTGTTGGATAACTGATTCACCACAAACCCCCCACGCCCCCCATGAATTATCTTGGTGGACTATTATTTCTAACTCTAATTATGTGGTTCATCTCCAACTAAGCATCTTAGCAAATTACCCAAGCTTCTATTCTGTCCATCTATCTCTATATAGAATGTAGAAGTAAATTTCAACTCAGTGCCCCTCTTCTTCCATGAAGTCTTCCAAAAATAACCAACAAATTTAATGTCTCTATTAGAAATAATACTTCTTGGTAATCCATGCAATCTAACAATCTCTTTGAAGAAAAGTTCAACAATATGCTTAGTATCTGATGTCTTCTTACATGGTATAAAATGAGCCATTTTGGAAAATATATCCACAATAAAAAATATAGAATCATACCCATTTTTTTTCATAGGCAATCCAAGAACAAAATCCATATTTATGTCACTGTCAGGTTTCTCAATAAAAAATATAGTTGCATACAATCTAGTATTCTAACTTACTCCTTTTGCAACTTGACAAACTCCACAACTCTTCACAAATTTCTAAACATCCTTATACATCTATGGCCAATAATACTTCTCCATTAGCAAACTCAATGTATTATCAATTCCAAAATGTCTAGCCAATCCGCCACTATGCTTTTCCTTAATCAGATTACCTCTCATATAACTTCTAGGGATGCACAGTTGAATACCTTTGAACAAAATACATTCTTGAATAAAATATTCATCATACCTGTTGATGTGATCTATTAGATTTGGTGCTCTACACTCTCTCTACACCTCAAAAAAATCAAGGTCAGTATCATACAACTCTTTCATTTCATCAAGACCAAAACTTGAACCTTCATCTTAGTCAACAAAGAACATCTTCTACTCAATGCATCAACAACTTTGTTAGTAACTCCACTTTTATTCTTAATCACAAATGTAAAACTCTACAAATACTCAACTCACTTCATATGTCTCTAGTTCAATTTATGTTGACTTCCCAAGCACTACAAAGCTTTATGATTAGTATACAACACAAACACCTTAGGAATCAAATAATGTCTCCACTTCTAAAAGGCTTGAACAATAACATAAAGCTCTTGATCATACACAAAATACTCCCTTTTAGTATCATTCAATTTCTAACTAAAGAAAGCAACTTGTTTACCTTCTTGATTCAATATAGCTCCTATTGCACTACCACTTGCATCACATTCAACTTGAAACACCTTGTTGAAATCAAGCAAAGCCAATATAGGTAACTCAACAACCTTTTGTTTTAAAGTCTCAAAACTCTTATTAGTTCTATGTGTCCACTTGAATTCCTTTTTATCTCCTCTCATTATCTCAGCCATAGCATTATTTCTAAAAACGAGCCAAACCATGAAATGATCTTAGATCACCCACATTCTTAGGTATAGGCCATTCCAAAATTGATTTAAACTTCTTAGGATCCATTCTCAAACCATCAGTTGAAATTGTAAATCCCAAATACATAATCTCCTCTTACATAAAAGAACACTTTTTCAAATTAATCATCAACTTCTCCTCTTTCAATCTCTCCAATACTTGTCTAACATGTTCAAGATTTTCTTCCTTAGTCTTAATTATTATCATAATATCATCCAAATAAACAATCACAAGCTTACCCAAAAAAAAATTAGAACTTCATTCATCAACCTCATAAAAGTACTAGGTGCATTAGTCAAACCAAAAGGTATAACCAACCATCAATACAAACCATGTTTTGTCTTGAAATTAATCTTCCATTCATCACCTTCTCTAATTTTGATTTAATTATAGCCACTCTTCAAATCAATCTTGGTAAAATACTTTTCTCCACTCAAACAATCCACTATGTCATTTGTCCTTGGCATAGGAAACCTATATTTCATTGTGATCTTGTTAATATCTCTAGAATCAATACGCATTCTTCATTATCTATTCTTTTTAGGTGCTAATATAGGAGGTACAAAATGTGGACTCAAAATTTCTCTGATTAATCCCTTTTGTAATATTTTATGCACTTCTATATTAAGTTATTCATTCTTTGTAGGTGTCAATCTATATAGCCCTTTATTCGTAAAATGAGCTCTATGAATCAGATCCATATAATGACTTCTACTTCTTAATGGAGGTAAACCATTAGGTATATCCTCTACAACAATATCCTTATACTCATTCAAAAAATATGTAATTTCTTCTAGCACTTGGTCACTCAGTCATTACTTCCAAAACTTAGTCTTCTAGGGATTATGAAAAAACATACTTGATTCTTCTTCACTTCTTTTTCAAATTTTTTTCCATTAACCATATAAACTTTTATTGTAGTACAATTAACCTCATATGGACTTTCAATCAAAGGAAACAATATTTTCTTTCTCCCATTCATCCAAAGAGTATATTGATTCAATCTTCCATCATGTACAACAGGGTATGTGGAAGATCATGGTCAACCAAACTATGCTCTTAAGTGGCAATAAAAAATAAAAAAATTAGGTTATTTCAACTTGACGCACAATTTTTTACTTTTTATTAGTTTTATATCAAAAAGTTGATAGAAAAGAATCTCTAGGAAACTGGATCTAGTTTCTAAACTACTAGGAATTATCTCAAAAAAATAAAAATTGATTGGTCAAATTTTTGAATTTTAATGCAATATTACAAAAATTTTAGAACAAAAATAAGAAGTAGACATATGTCTGACCATCTTAATCAAAATTAAATGATAATATTTTTTACTAATATTCTAAATATAATTAGTAGACTCATGCTTAGATGTGCCACATATTTTTGGGTATTTTTATTCAAAATAAATAATTAATAATTAAATTTTGTCTTTAGTATTTTTGCAATTAAAAAACTCTCGTGTCTTACCACCTTAAATAATTCAAAACTCTACAAAATTAAATTTTTAATTTTTTTTCCTTATAGTGGAAGGAACATAGAATGTGATATATCTTTTGGATTTAAAAAATGTTTTACCATTTGAAAGTTATAGTTATTTTTCAAGTAGTGTGTTAGTCAGCACTTTATTCTTAACTCCTTAGAAAATAAGTAATAATTACTTACTAAACTCATAATTTGACAAACCTTACATTTATGGAAAGATAAGAACATTATTAAGAAACCCTTTTCATTTCATTAAATTTTGGCAAAAAAAAAAGTCGTCAGCTACATGTTTGAAGTAAAAATCACATAAAAATAAGCCAAAAACACATTTTTAGGATGTTTTTAAAGTTGACCATATAGAGTTGGTATCAAAAGATATGGTAGACCTTATAAATATATTAATTGTTTTCATTTAGTATTAGGGTGGGTGGGAAAAAGGTTGGAATAGATTTTGAAATGGTTTGAAGCATTTCAGAACTACATATTTTTCAGATTGCCACTTTTTGGCACACCATGATCCTACACATACCCAACATATCTATCATATTGCCAAGGTCTACCCAAGAAAATATGGCAACAATCCATAGGCATAATATCACACAACACTTCATCAAAATAATGTCCAATCTTGAACTTCACAATGTATTGCTCACTTACCAATATCTTATGCTCATTTTTTTATCAATGAAATGTGATAAGGTTTAGAATGCTTCAGCCTCTACAAGTGTAACTTTGTAACTAGCTCTTCTGATTGCAAATTTGTAGAACTTCTACTATCCATGATCACCTTGTAGCATTTTCTAGCCATCTTATGTCTAGTCTTGAAAAGACTTCTTCTAAGAATAGGTTCTATGTGAACTCTCAATGTCTTCTTGAATCACAACATTTCTATTACCTTTCCCACTTTTAGAGGATTTATGCCCTTCTTTACCACATTTGCAAAAATTACCGTGGAAACCACCTCTATAATAAGAATTACCTCTTCCCTGGTAAGAACTAGTACCTCCTCAATATGAACTACCACCTTTCCACTGAGTCTTTTCTTTATCATCATTCTTCCAATGATGTTTTCCCTTATCTTGTACAAAACTATTAGATCTACCATAAGATCTACCTATGCCTCTCTAGAATCTTCCACCTCTACCACTTTGTCTTTATTCATGTTTCTTTGTCAAGATCTACTCAATTTTTAAAGCATATTGGTATGTTTCTTCCACACTTTCCAATTTCAAAAAATTATCTCATCTTGAATTCTTGATCTCAATTCATTTAGATATCTTGCAATTTTCTCAACATCATCATGCAAATATCTAGATCTAATGTCCAATCTATAAAATTCCTCAATATGCTCCTTCACAATCATGTCTCTTCGTCTCAAATTTTGCATTTTTCTCAATAAGCTAACATGGTAATTAGTGAGAAGGAATTTTTTCTTTACTTTGTTCACCATCTTCATCCAAGTCTTGATCTTCTCCTTTCTTCTCCTTTTTCTATCAGTTTGGAAATGCTCCCACCATAGTGAAGCATGACCATTCAACCTAGTAACTACAAGTTTCACCTTCCTATTATGAAGAGTGTTTTCATACTCAAAGAACTTTTCCATATCAAAGATTCAATCAAACATAACATTGGTGTCCAACTTTTCATCATAGGGAATAATTTGCATAAGAGGCTTTGAATGTGCCCTAGCTATTACTCTCAACAATATTTTCTCATCTTGAGCTTCTTTTGGTTCTAAATTAGGGTTTGGTGCTATTGCTTCATCATCACTCACATCATCAAGATGTAGTCCTCTCCTCTAGGATGTCTTTTTAGCATCTAATCTGACTACAATTTGTCTCAATGTATCCAATATGGCATTATCAATATTTCCTCTACCATAAACCATCTTTATAATAGGTTTCTCAGATATTGTAATCCTCTACAAGTTAAAGGTCAAATCTATAGATCTGCAACCCTACAACCAACTTTGAATCAAGGTTCTACATGATCCAATCTACACAAGGATAGACCTCAAGATGTGATACCACCTAATGTAAGGAAGGTAAAAAAGAACTACGGCCAAAGGCACCCCCAGTAATCCAACCAACCTTATAGAGTTAACACAATGGAAAAAAACACACAAAGAGAACAACACCATAGAGATAGATGACAATATTCATTATTGATTCATCAAATAATCAGCATACATTCCTAGCTATAAGACCCTTTGGGTTACATCTAGATCAAAAATAAATTCAAGATCCAAGACCCAACTTCAAATTTTTACTCTCAAACACATATGCAATAAACTTTCTTAGTCCTCCAAAATCTCTAAATTTCACTCCAACTCTAAGCCTAAACACCCTATTTACACTTGCCAAAATGGATTACATAAGATTTTATAATATTGCATAATAGAAAGGTTGACCTTAAAATGGTTTGGACACATCCCAAGATAAGATTGTGTCATTAAAGTCTTGATCAAAATTAATAATGCAAGTCAGCTCCCAAAATACAGAAAGCTTGTCCAAAATGTTGACACTCAGCATCAACAAGAACACTCAACACATGAAGGATTACTCAGCATGTGAAGGATCACTTGTCACATAAAGGATAACTCAGAACATACTATTGAGTGAGATGGGATAACACACTAACAGAAGGTTAACATGATGTGGGATAACTTCAACTTGGTAGATACTACAAAATTATTGGCACTCAATAATTTCTATGACTTAGGAATGACTACAACTAGTAGAATGAACAAAAATAAGTTGGATAACACATCAACCTAGGATGCTCCTGCATCATTAAAGTTCATAGATGAGGCTAGAAAACTTGATGGGTGGGCACTTACACTGGTCCAAGCCTATAGATTAGGAGCTGGGGTTTTCAAAAAGTGCTTATAATAGCTTGTCAGGCAATGGTTTGAGAGTTATGGTCTTCCAAAGTTGGGCTATCAAAAATGTCCAAAATAAATGTCAAAGGTGTATTTGGCCAACTTTATATGTATTGTTAGTGTCCTTCGGCCCTAGGTATTAAGTTTGAATGTCTAGAACCTTTCCAGATAGCATAAAATTTTATATTTAAGAAATGCTCAAACATTGTCATGGATAGCTATGGGTGATAGTTCATAACTTTTTCTTGTATATTATTGTAATGAAGGAACCCATGTGGGTTAGCATATTGTAATTGTGCATTTTGTAATTTCACATTTGTAGTGATAATAAGAAGCTCATATTTTTTTCTTGCAATTACTTTTTTTTCTTTGTTTCTATTATGTGTTTATGATATTAAGGGGAGCACCCTTTGTCAGATTGTCATATGAAAAGAAGACAATTTAAGGATTTTCATTTGTGTAAATGACAACTAATTGATTAAGGTCTACACCTAACCCCTTTTCCATAAAATTTATACCCACCATTTAAAAATAAAATTCATAAGGTGAGTGTACTCATTGGTGCTCCCATGTTTGTTGATTGCTGGTGGGTTGAGATGCACTATCCAAGCTGAAGTCTCTATGGGAGATCCATCCTTCACTCTAGTTCTACTATGTCAAAGTGGGAAAATGAATCATCCTTAGGCCCTTTAAGACATTATATAGGTCCCCTTAGAGGCCATTTTTGTCATTTCTCATATTTTACATTTCAATCCTCACTTATTGCCCAATTTGACTCTATCTACCCCATGAGTCATACAAAGGTTAAAAATATTGTTTTTGTTCTTAGTTTCCCTCTCAATAATTTTTTTGAGAATATTATACAAAATTGATAGTTTTTACCCTATTTACTCAAGGGGGCACCCTCCTCCCCCATCATCAAAATGACATGACTCCTAGGACTTCTCTTCTCTATAGGATACCCTATGTTTAATTTTCTTTGATACAATATTGTTACGACACTACATTAAAGAACAAAAAATTGTAGATGCTTAAAATCATCCCAATCACTATATTAACTTATTTAATATCTCTTGTAATAGTATAATTAATTATATTTATTATGTTCATCTACCTATTTAAATAAATTTATTTAATTAAATATGTTCATTAGCCTAAGGTATTTGAACTAAGTTCAAATATACCCCTAATGTATTAAATCTTATTTACTACCTAGTTGCTCCATAAAAATCCCTTTTAAAGTATTTTTTTTAATTTAAATCATCCAACATGATAAAAACTCGTTAACACACTATTAAACCAATCCTATTTAATTAGATCCTAAAACCTACATAAAGTCTAGTCTACCACCCATCACTTCCATCCTCCTAAGTCTGCCAACTAATTAACTAAGGTTAATTAAAATAAAAACTCTTTTATCCCCCTTTTAGTACCTAATGGGTGTCATGCCCATAACTTTACATGGAAAAAACACAACTAATTTTTTTTTTTTTTTTCATGAAGAGAACAAAGGAAAGTACTAATCAACCCTTAAACTAGGAGGGGATGGAGAATGATAATGGTTGTGAGCTTTTAATCTACTTCACCCAACACAAAATATTCTGATGCACAAGTAAAGCTCAATTATGTTAGTGCTAGGTAAAAAGGGAATCTAGGATACAAAGAAAATTGGTCTATGAATTCATCAATTGTTTAGTACTCTATGATCAAACATAGATAAACATGTGTTTCATATTTACATATTGCTAAAGTTTGGAAAAATAAATTATATATAAATACATATTTAGAATATTATATAAATGACTTATTCAATTATGATTGGTTCGATCAATTTGGTCTTATATAAGACTGACCACCCCCCCCACCCGTGCCCCTTTTTTTGGAGCCATATTCCATAATTCTTTTGCCAAGATTTTAGGATTATAATGTTAAGAACAAATTTTAAATTTTCAAACTATTAATCTAATTTTTCATTAACGTTTGAATTAATATGTACTTTATTTTACTTTAGAGATATCTAATTCATGTCAACTTTGAAATTTTAAAAAGTAATTTATCTACAAATTGATTAATAAATGTGTTTCTTATTGACAAATTATTTTATATTTTGAAACTTTATTTCTCTACTTCCTCTTTGCAATTTAGTAAATATAATCTATTTATGAAATTCATTTATAATTCTTTTCTTTTGAAAAAAATAAATTTACAAAACATTTCAATTCAACTCAAATTGAATTTAAAATAAAATATTATTTTAAAATCTATTTTTTTAATACATTATTTTTTTAATACTAAAATTATATATATAGTATAATTAAATATCTTAAATTTTAAATTACTTCCATTACCATTTGAATTTTGCTAACAAACTAAAATCAAATATAATCTAATTACTATGTTCAAATTACATAACTAAAATCTAACAAAGTAACTAAAGAAATGTGAAATATTCAAATCCCTTATGTATATATGTATATATGTATATATGTATATAATATATATATATATATATATATATGTATATTATATATATATATATATATGTGTATATATATATATATATGTAATATATATGTATATATGTATATATATATGTATATATACATATATATATATGTATAATATATATATATATATACATATATATAATATATGTATATACACACACACACACATGTGTGTGTGTGTGTGTGTGTGTATAAACTCCAACACTCAACATCCTACCCATCTATCCCTAGGTGCTAACTACCCACTAACTCACGCATTTTTCCCACTAACCCAAGTGCCTACCACCTACCCACTCACTCTCCCGCTCCTTCCACATGAACTCTGATGGGGTTTGGGTTGCATGTAAGGAGTGTGGCCTATCCTAAGGTAGCATCTTAAATGCAATGAGAGGGGAAAAGATGATGCATCAAGTGGGAAGTGGAGTGTTTTAAACTCCAAGGAATTAACAATTGTTTTTTTTTAAATTTAACTTCTTTCTTACTCACCATCTCAACTTTGTTGCCCTTTTTAAGGAACTTGATTTGATTATTTTATTTTAGTTTTCTTTTGTCTTTTATTTTTAATTTATTGTGATTTGATTCTTGGCAGTCCAAGGTACAAGTATAGTAGGGTCCTCCAAGTTTCTATATTAATGAGAGATTTTCAAGCTATTTTATTTTTCTAATTTTTTTATTATATATATTTCTTTACAGGTTCATATCATCATTCATGCTTGACATCTATTTAATGAAGAAGACCTAATTTATGAACACCAAGATATTATTATTTATTTCAGGGTCTAATATTTTAATGGACTGTAATAAGATGGAGCATTATTTGGTTTCCCCATACATTTTCCAGAATAGAAATATGCATCTACATGTCTCATTTAAGCATAACTTATTTGTCTAGTTCCTTTCATGCAATCTCTATGGTTGTTAACATTGAATTGGTAATAGTCTATTATTGCATTATGTGTTATAATTTCCAATTCTAATAAGCAAATATAACATAAAACAACTATCATATCACTAAAAAATTGTAATTGTAAGATATAGTAATATGAGACTCAATGAAATCCTTGAAACTAAAATTTCATGAACTTGAAATATTCAATATATTCTAGTGACATCCAATTTTCATATTTTAAGCTATGTACAAATACATTGTTATCAATTGCATATCTTGCAACTGATTTGAATTCAATATTGATCATTAAGCAACTAAATAATTATCATGAAATTTGAGGAGATTAAGGTGATAATGTTTAGTCCATTCTTTGAAGGTGTAACATGATACAGATTCTTTTCTTCAGCACATTAAAAATTTAAGAAATGATAAGAGAACATGCACACAATATCAAACAACAATAGGGTGGTGGATTCATCAATCAAGATACACAATAGAGA
Source organism: Cupressus sempervirens (assembly GCA_028749045.1). Taxonomy (NCBI): domain Eukaryota; kingdom Viridiplantae; phylum Streptophyta; class Pinopsida; order Cupressales; family Cupressaceae; genus Cupressus; species Cupressus sempervirens. The sequence goes on from CM053793.1 coordinate 703,812,300, forward strand.
ATCTCTCAAACAAGATATCTTACAATCTCTCTATTTGGAATTTACATGAGACCAATAGCAAAACACTACAATACAATGAATTCATATAATAAGATGAATTGGAAAAAATAACTACACTCTTATATTACAAACTACTTCATATAATAAGTGGAGTTTATCTCTCCATTACCAATACAATAATAACGAGTCTTCTCCTATGCAAATAATAAACTTCATGAGCATCAAGCTTCCAAGCTCTTCAAGTGAATACCTACAAAGAGAGACAAAATGGAAAACCATGGAGGCTCATCTCCCAACCTAGGCCTCAAGGAGACCACCCATTGAGATTGGGGAAAGATAGCATAGATGGTTACATACTACACATTCACTTGCTATGCATGATCACAACAAAATGACAAGATTTAACACAATACATTAAAACACATCCCATTCCAAGGCTTTGCACAAACATTCAACAAATGAATCAAGTATAGGGTGAAGGTGGGCTCTCAGCACAAGGAGGATTTCCAAAGCTATGATTCACAATATACACATCTTCTCATTATCAACATGCCCTTTTAGGGTTTACAATATCTTCCCTTCTGCACACCTCCTTATACCTCCCAAAATGCAAGTAAGTAAGATGAACACATTCCATTGAACATATACAATCATCTCCACACATGGGAGTGTTACTCAACTACATGTGTGAGCCCAACTAATGCCTTCACCCATGTATATCTTCCCTTCCAAGGGTGAGTGATGCTTCACACCCATTACACAAAACACATATTCATGAAAGCAAAGCAAGATTCAAGGAATGATAAGGAAAAAAATTTCTCACATGCAACACTCAAACAAAAGAACTTTTCTCACAAAACCACATCCACAATACACCAAATCCATCATGGAATGAAGAATGCCATATATATTCTACATGCAAAATGAAAAATCATTATGGATCATGGGTACCAACCTCACTCCAAGCAAAGGCAATGAAAAGTTGTAGTAGAACTCTTTCCTCTTCCTTCAAACCCTAGTTGTCTCTAAAGATAGAGAGAGGCCAAATGAGTTTCCAATTTAGCCATACCCTTATATATCCTTCTCATTTTCGGATTCAATAAAGAACAAAATTTTTTTGGGGTCTCCTAGGTTAACTAGGCACCCTAGAGGTCATTATTAGCCACCTAACTTAAGGTACTAACATGGGTAGGGTTTATTTTTCTCACAAACTCACCTTAGAGTTACTTGAGGGCCCTCCCAATGCTAGGTAATCTAATTTCAAATTTTCACATGGTGATAACCATGTTCTCATTACTAATTTTGGCAACAATCAAATTTCTCAATTAAGGTATTTTACTTGGAATAAGGTGGCCACATGATCCATCATCAGAGAACATGTCATTTCATATAACGAATACAAGTGTCAAGTGACACACACATAAAATGCACTATACATCACACATGACACATTTAGAACATATTCATGAAATGCATACTATACACATACATCACATGTTTAAAAAATAAACACATCACAATGAGGTTTTAAAATCTTACAAAGATTCACCTTGGCAGAGTCATTTAAACATGTGTTTATACCTTGTTTCCTTGTTAGATATCCATGGTTCCTCTTACTACACATCAAACTCAAGCATCAGTAGTTCAATGGCTCAAATTAACATATACTAAATAAGTGCACATAATAATAATATCCACATTAACATTATTCAAATAAGATTTTAATTATTCCATTTGAAATCTTAAGATATCAAAATATGCATGTCATAAGTCATCATTATCAAATTAACATCTGTCTGCATTTCCTAACCATTCATCTAAATGTCATAAAACATCATAATCAATTTAACATTTATCTATAAATTATAAATCATCAAGATCAAGTTAACATTTTCATTACATCAAAATCTAACAATATCATCTCATAAAGTTGCATCCATATATGTTCAAACACTTCTTACTAAATAATAGTTACTTAGTGCATAAAACAATGCAAAACACTAATAAAGTATCAAAATCCATAGATAAGGAAAATCCACTGTCCATCTAAGCCTATCAAAATATCAAGGTCTCGAATATCAAAATGTAAGTAAAAAATCCATGCTATGACAGGTCAGTGTGAGGCCTCACATCCTCCCCCCCTAGGCATGAACTTCATCTTGGAGTTCATCAAAAAGATATGGGTAGTGTGCCTTCATCTAAGCTACATCCTCCCATGAAGCTATTACCTTGTCATAACAATCCCACTAGACTCTAACCTGGTCTAGCTCTCTACCTCAAAGTGTTAGCCTCCATCTAGCCAAAATGTGAATGGGTTCCAATGCTATCTATCTGTCCGACTCTACCTACAAAGCATCCCAACCTATGATGTGAGACTTGTCATATACATACTTTCTTAATACAGATACATGAAATACATCATGAATAGATGATAAACTAGGTGGCAGGGCTAAACAATAAGCAATTGGTCCTATCTACTCCAAAATCTCAAAGGGACCAACAAATCAAGGTGCTAACTTAGAGCCTTTTCCAAAATGGATTGGACTCTTATGTGGTCTCACCCTCAAAAATACTTTATCTCCAACCATGTACTCTTTATCCACCCTACTAGCATCTACATATTTCTTTTGTCTATCTTGGAATTCTCTAAGGCATTGTCTAATCAATACTACATGTTTCTCCACGTCCTTGACTAATTATGGCCCTATAGATATCCTATCTTCGATCCTATACCAACTTAGGGGTTTCCTACAAGGCCTACCATACAAGGCTTGATAGGGTGGCATGCCTATAGAAGTGTGATGTCCATTGTTGTAGGCAAATTCTGCAAGATGGGGGTACTCTTCCCACTTGGACTAGTGGTCCATCACATACATTCGTAACATATCTTCTAGGATTTGGTTAACCCTCTCTGTTTTCCAATCCATTTGAGGATGATAGGTAGTGTTAAAGTTGAGCTTGGTACCAAGTGCTATATATAACTCTCTCCAAAAGCATGATGTAAATAAGGAGTCTATTAGATATTATCTTATGAGGAATGCCATTGAGTCTAACAATATCTCACAAGAATACCTATGCCACTGCGGGTGTTGTGAAAGTGGTATGGACTAGATAAAAGTGAGAAAGTTTGGTCAAAGAGTCAACTTTCATGATGATGGCATCATGATGATGAGATGACTTCGAAAGACCAACAATGAAATCCATGGAGATAGTGTCCCACTTCCAGTCAGGTATCTCATGTGGTTGCAAAAGTCCACCTAGATGACTATGTTTAGCTTTAACTCTTTGACACTCTAGGCATTTTGGAATGAGGTTGGAAATTTTATTCTCATTCCTAGCCAATGATATAACTGCCTCAAATCTACATGAAGCTTCCTGACACCTAGATATGTTGCATAGGATGCTCTATGAGCCTCCAAAATGATGAACTCTTGTAAGTCTCCTATGGAAGTTACATAGATGTGCCCCTTATGTTATAGTAATCCCTCAGAATCCAATGAATAGTCAAAAAATTTACCCTCAAGAGCTCTTTGAGATTGGACTATTTGGCAAAATTCTACATAGAATTCATCCTTTGGTAGGTGATGCATAATGTGCTCCCTTAAATCTGTGCCAATCACCATGGAAGAGAGCTCATGTCATCATCTACTCAAGGCATTTTCTTCCATGTTCTCCTTACCCTTAATTTAATGTACATCAAAATCATACTCACATAGGAACTCCATCCATCTCCTTTGCCTAGCATTAAGATTTGACTATGTGAAAATATACTACAAGCTCTGATGATCTGAATGAAGTTCAAATCATTTCCCTAGAAGGAAATGGTTCCATTGTGCCAAAGCATGGACCACTACTACAAGCTTGAGATCATGAGTAGGATAATTGAGCTCATGCCCCTTGAGTTTCCTTGACTCATAAGCTATGGCTCAACCCTCTTGCATAAGAATAGCTCCAATTCCATCCAAGGAAGCATCTGTGCACACTACAAAATCCTTTGGGGGGTCAAGTACTAATAAAATGGGTACACTATTGAGCACTCTCTTGAGCTTCTGAAAGGCCTCTTCACACTTTTCTTTCCACTCAAACTTCTTTCCCTTTCTTTTAAGAGAGGCAATAGGATGAACTACCTTAGAGAAACCTACCACAAACTGCCTATAGTATCCTACTAATCCCATGAAACTTTTGACTTTTGTGACATTGGTAGGCACTAGCCAATCCATGATGGCTTGTATCTTGGATGAGTCCACTGAGATCCCATCCCCTAATATCACATGACCCAAATAATGCACTTCTTGTTTGAAAAAGGAACATTTCAACAAGCTATCATAAAGTTGATTCTCACTCAACCATTGCAATAACTACTAAAGGTTCTCTTTGTGCTCCTTCTCATCACGAGAATAGACCAATATATCATCTAGGAACACTACTAAAAACTTCTCTAGAAATGTGCAAAATACCCTATTCATGAGACTCATAAATACAACTGGGGTATTTGTGAGACCAATAGGTACCATTATGAACTCGTAGTGACCATATCTCGTGCAAAATGCAATCTTGTGGATGTAACTTTCCATGATGTGGAACTGATGATACCTTGACTTCAAGTCTATTTTGGAGAATACTCGGGCACCCTGTAATCGATCAAATAAGTCATCAATCCTTGGTAATAGGTATTGGTTCTTGATAGTCACCTTATTCAGCTATCGATAATCAATGCACAATCTGAGTGATCCATCATTCTTCTTTACAAAAATGACCAGTACTCCCCAAGGTGATACACTAGGTTAGATATGAGCCTTCTCCAAAAGTTCCTCTAGCTAAATCTTAAGATCATTGAGCTCATGGGTGGTCATCTAGGTGCTCTAGATATGGGTTCAACCCCTAGTATGAGATCAATATGAAAATCAACTGCCCTTGGTTGTGGCATACCAAAGCTCTGATGGAAACACATCTACAAATTCTTGTAATATCAAATAGTCATCAAGGGAAGGTTCCTCACCTATATCCTCCTCTCTATCATTGATGGTAATGGCAAACAATTGACACCCATTTTGCATGCACCGCTTAAGCTGCATGGTAGAAATCATACAGAGGGATACTAGCCTCTAAACTCCCAAAATCACCCTAGGTGTACCATGACCATCTACATACTCAATCCTCTTTTGTTTTCAATCCACCTTAGTGCTGTGGGCACTAAACCAATCCATGCCAAGGACTACATCATAGGATCCCAATGGAGTAATACGCAAGTCTAAAGTGGTGGTCATATCTCCAATCTGAATTGGGCACTCATGGATCAAGGAATGAATTGACACCCTAGTCCTTAAAGCTAACTCAACCTCCTAGTCAATATCTTGTCTAGCTACCACTAGCCTACAAAGCTCCACTACAAGTGGGGAAAGAGTCTATAGCTCTGGAGTCAAATGGTATAGTACCCTCAAAACCTCTAATCATACCTACAGCCTCAATCACTATAGCTTGATGCTTAGCTTGGCAGTCATCAACCAATGCAAACACCCTATGGAACCTACCCATATCACCTACTGTAGGCTCTGAGGTGGCTTCTCATTGACTACTTTTCATGGGACCCTATGGACACTCTCTCACAATATGACCCATACCACCACAAGCATAACATGGTCCACGGGTCTGAATCTGTACTCCCTATGGCCTGGGCTTTTGCTGACCCCCAGTCCTGCTAGACCCATTAAAACTACCCCTAGATGACTGTTGAGTCCTAATTGGCTGTGTATACCATCTATGTGGCCTCTGATCCTATCTAGGGCCTTGTAACCACCACTGCTTGGGTTTCAAGCCCTAATAACCCTATGATGGCCTCTGTCTAGTGTCTTTCTACACTCTTTGTTATGTCTATAGCCCCTTTGAGGACCCCACTAAATGAGTTTGATTAACCTTCCAAGAGGTTTTTTGCTGAGTTGGCTACTAGGAGGGGTTCCGTTATGGGACCTATCCTGAGATTCCTATCTAGATCAAATCTCTTCAACAACCAATGTTGTCTTGACTGGCTCTTTGAAAGTGGTAGGGAAAGCCAACTGCACTAGTCCTTAGAGAGATAAGTTAAGGCCCTTAATGAAATGATGGATGTAAAGTTTCTCATCTCTCATGTACTCCACATAAGGGAGTAACTCTAAGAGTCTACTCTCATACTGGGCCACTATGAGACCTCTTTGCTAAAGATCATGAAACTCTTCAACCTACCTCTATCTAAAGTGTTCTAACAAGTATCTATCACTAAATAGGTCCACAAAGGACTCCCATGTGAGTGTCTCTATGTCAACTCTCCCTACAGTCTCCTCCTGCTACCACCGAGTAGAGGCATCATCTCGTAGTAGGTATATGGCTACTCATGCCTTCAGATTGCTCACATTGGTACATAATCCAAAGCACCTTTGTTACTCTATAGCCACACCTCTGCATGTGTGCCATCTATGGTACCAATGACTAGGGGTGGCTTAAGTCATAGAAGATCACTAATCTCATCTCCTATATTTTGGGGTACTCTCACTGGTGCTCCCTCTAATGCAGGGGGTGGTTCAACCTAATGTACTAATGCTTCCTCCTGATCATCTACAAGTCTAGGTGGGGGAATTCTACTCCTTTCCCTAATATTTGCCTGATGCCCCTCTACATCTTGTTGTCCTAGATGTGGAACGAAAAGTGGTAACCTCTACTACACTACTCCAATCAGATTATTAATTGCATTCAAAACTTGATCAATATTTGGAGATTTCCCTTGTAGGGGTCCTCCCACATCCTATCCTGCCCCCTCTTGGCCTATGGGGTTTTCTCTAGGACCCCTAGCCCTCCAATGACCATTGTGGGTGACTACAGGCATCCTACAAAAAGTTGCAGTTCATAGGTTAGATGCAATGGGTTAGGCTTCTAGTGTTGAAACAAAAGCTCTGATACCATAATGTCATGCCCATAACTTTACATGGCAAAAATAGAACTGATTTTTTTCTTTTTGATGAAGAGAACAAAGGTAATTACTAATCAACCCTTAACCTAGGAGGGGATGAAGAATGATAATGGTTATGAGCTTTTAATCTACTTCACCCAATACGAAACGTTCTGATGCACAAGTAAAGCTCAATTGTGTCATTGTTGGGTAAAAAAAAGATTCTAGGATACAAAGAAAATTGGTTTATCAATTAATCAATGGTTCAATATTCTTCGATCAAATATAGATAAACATGTGTTTCATATTTACATACTTCTAAAGTTCCAAAAAAAAAATAAATTATATATATATTCATTTATAATATTATATAAATGAGTTATTGAATTATGATTGGTTCGATCAATTTTCTCTTATAAGACCCCCTCCTCCCCCTTTTTTTTGGAGCCATACTCCATAATTTTTTTGCCAAGATTTTAGGATTATAATGTTAAGAACAAATTTAAATTTTTCAAAGTATTAATCTATTTTTTCATTAATGTTTTAATTAATATGTGCTTTATTTTACTTTCAAGATATCTAATTCACCTCAACTTTGAAATTTTACAAATTAGTTTATCTACAAATTGATTAATAAATGTGTTTCTTATTTACAAATTATTTTATATTTTGAAACTTTATTTCTCTACTCCTCTTTGCAATTTAGTAAATATAATCTATTTTTGAAATTCATTTATAATTCTTTTCATTTTTAAAAATAAATAAATTTACAAAACATTTGAATTCAACTCAAATTGAATTTAAAATAAAATATTATTTTAAAATATATTTTTTTAATACATTATTTTTTAATACTAAAATTATATATACTATAATTAAATATCTTAAATTTTAAATTACTTCCATTACCATTTGAATTTGGCTAACAAACTAAACTGAAATATAATCTAATTACTATGTTCAAATTACATAACTAAAATTTAACAAAGTAACTAAAGAAATGTGAAATATTGAAATCCTAAAATATATATAAAAATTAAAACCCCAACACTTAACATCATACCCATCTATCCCTAGGCACCAACTATCCACTCACTCATGCATTTTTCCCACTAACCCAAATGCCTACCACCTACCTGCTCACTCTCCCTCTCCTTCCACGTGAAGTCTGATGAGGTTTTGGTTGCATGTAAGGAGTGTGGCCTATCCTAAGGTAGCACCTTAAATTCAATGATAGGGGAAAAGATGATGCATCAAGTGGGGAATCAAGTGTTTTAAAATCCAACGAATTAAGGATTGTTTTTTTTTTTTTAAATTTAATTTCTTTCTTACTCACAATCTCAACTTGGTTGCCCTTTTTATGGAAGTTGATTTTAATTTTTTTTGGTCTTTTATTTTTAATTTATTGTGGTTTGATTCTTGGCAGCCCAAGGTATGAGTACAGTAGGGTCCTCCAAGTTTCCTATATTAATGAGAGCTTTTTAAGCTATTTTCCTATTCACTTTTTATTATTATATATATTTCTTTATAGATTGCTATAATCATTCATGCCTGGCATTTATTTAATGAAGAATATCTAATTTATGAACACCAAGATATTATTATTTATTTCAAGGTCTAATAATTTAAAGGACTGTAATAAGATGGAGCATTATTTGGTTTTCCCATACATTTTCCAAAATGGAAATATGCATCTACAAGTCTCATTTAAGCATAACTTATTTGTCTAGTTCCTTTCATGCAATCTCTATGGTTATTAAGATTGAATTGCTAATAATCTATTATTGCATTGTGTTATAATTTCCTATTCTAATAAGATAATATAACATAAAACAACTATCATATCACTAAAAAATTTTAATTGCAAGATAGACTAATATGAGACTCAATGAATTCCTTGAAACCAAAATTTCATGAACTTCAATTATTCAATATATTCTAGTGACATCCAATTTTAATATTTTAAGCTATCTACAAATCCATTGTTATCAATTTCATATCTTACAACTAATTTGGATTCAATACTGATCATCAAGCAGCTAAATAATTTTTATGAAATTTGAGGAGATAAAGGTATCAAATGATAATGTTCGGTCCATTCTTTGAAGGTGTAACATGATACAGATTCTTTTCCTCAGTACATTCCAAAACACAATATCAAAAAACAATAGGGTGATGGAGTCATCAATCAAGATTCACAATGGAGAATCTCTCAAAAAAGATATCTCACAATCTCTCTATTTGGCATTTAGATGAGACCAATAGCAACCCACTATAGTAAAATGAATCCACATGATAAGATAAATTGAAAACAATCATTACACTCTTAGATTAAAAACTGCTTCACATAACAAGTGGAGTTTATCTCTCCATTTCCAATACAATAATAATGAGTCTTCTCCCATGCAAAGAACAAACTTCATCAAGCTTCAAAGTTCTTCAAGTGAATACCTACAAAGATAGACAAAATAGGAAACCATGGAGAGTCACCTGCAAACCTAAGCCACAAGGAGGCCACCCATCAAGCTTGAGGAAACAAGGCAGAGATGGTTGCATATTACACATTAACATGCCATGCATGATCACAACAAAATGACAAGATTTAACACTACATTACAACACATCCCATTCCAAGGCTTTGTAAAAAGATTCAACAAATGAATAAAGTATAGGGTGAAGGTGGGCTCTCAGCATGAGAAGCATTTCCAAAGCTATGATTCACAATATACACATATTCTCATTATCAACATGCCCTTTTGGGGCTTACAATATCTTCCCTTTCACACACCTCCTTATACCTCCCAAAATGTAAGTAAGCAAGATGAACACATTCCATTGAACATATACAATCATCTACACATAAGGGAGTGTTCCTCAACTACACATGTGAGCCCAACAAACCCCTTCACCTAAGCATCTCTTCCCTCCCAAGGCTGAGTGATGCTTCACACCCATTACACAAAATAAACATTCATGAAAGAAAAGCAAGGTTCAAGGAATGATACACACAAAATTTCTCACATGCAACACTCAAAAAAAATATCTTTTCTCACAAAACCATATGCACAATACACAAAATTCATCATGGAATTAAGAACACCATAACTATTCTACATGCAAAAAGAAAAATCATCATGGAGCATGGGTACCAACCTCACTCCAAGAAAATGCAATGAAAAGTTCTAGTAGGGCTCCTTTCTCTTGCTTCAAACCCTAGTTGTCTCTAAAGATAGAAAGTGGCCAAGTGAGGCTCCAATTTAGCCATAGCCTTATATATCCTTTTCATTTTCAGATTCAATAAAGAATGCAATTTTTTTGGGGTCTCCTAGGTCAACACGGCACCCTAGAGGTCATTATTAGCCCCCTAACTTAAGGTACTAACATGGGTAGGGTTTATTTTTCTCACAAACTCACCTTAGGGTTAATTTATGGCCCTCCCAATGCTAGGTAATTTAATTTCAAATTTTCCCATGGTGATAACCTTATTCTCCTTACTAATTTTGGCAACAATCAAATTTCTCAATTATTACATTTTACTCAGAATAAGGTGGCCACTTGATCCATCATTAGAGAACATATCATTTGACATAACGAATACAAGTGTCAAGTAACACACACAAAAAATGCACTATACATCAAACATGACATGTTTAGAACCTACTCGTGAAATGCATACTATACACATACATCACATGTTTACAAAATAAATGCAGCACAATGAGGTTTATGAATCTTACAAAGATTCACCATGGAAAAGTCATTTAAACATGTATCTATACCTTGTTTCCCCAGTAGATTTTCATGGTTCCTCTTCCTGCACATCAAACTCGAGCATCAGTAGTCCAAGGGGTCAAATAAACATATACTACATAAGTGTAAATAATAATAATATCCACATTAACATAATTCAAATTAAATTTCTTTTCCTAGTCTTTCAATTATTCCATTTGAAATGTTAAGATACCAAAATATGCATGTCATAAGTCATCATTATCAAATTAACATCTATCTACATTTCCTAACCATTCATCTGTATGTCATATGACATCATAATCAATTGATTTAAAATTTATCTATAAATCATAAATCCTCAGGATCAAGTTAACATTTGCATTGCATCAAAATCTAATAATATCATGTCATAAAATTGTATCCATATATGTTCGAACACTTCTTACACTAACAGTTTCTTATTGCATAAAACAATGTAAAATACTACTAAAGTATCAAAAAACATAGATAAGGAAAATACGTTGTCCATATAAGCCTATCAAAATATCAAGGTCTTGAATATTAAAATGTAAGTGAAATATCCATGCTATGATAGGTTGGGGTGAGGCCTCACATCCTCCCCTGCTAGGCATGAACTTCCTCCTGAAGTTCATCAAAAAGATATGGGTATTGTACCTTCATTTAAGCTACATCCTCCCATGAAGTCATGACCTCATCATAACAATCCCACTAGACCCTAACCTAGTCTAACTCTCTACCTCAAAGTATGAGGGTCCATCAAGCCAAAATGGGAATGGGATCCAATGATATTTGTCCATCTTGCTCCACCTAGAAAGCATCCCAATCTATGATTTGAGACTCATCATATAAATACTCTCTTAATAAGTATACATGAAATACATCATGAATGCATGATAGGCTAGGTGGTAGGGCTAAACAATAAGCAACCAGTCCTATCTACTCAAAAATCTTGAAGCGACCCACAAAGTGAGGTGCTAACTTAGAGCCTTTTCCAAAATGGATTGGAATCTTATGTGGTTATACCCTCAGAAATACTTTATCTCCAACCATCTACCCTCTATCCACCTTGTTTACATCTGCATATTTCTTCTGTCTATCTTGGGCTTCTCTGAGGTGTCATCTGATCGATACTACCTATTGCTCCATGTTCCTTACTAATTGTTGCCCTATAGATATCCTATCTTCAATCCTATCCCAACTTAGGGATGTCCTACAAGGCCTACCATACAAGGCTTGATATGGTGGCATGCCTATAGAAGTGTGATGTCCATTGTTGTAGGAAAATTTTGCAAGATGGAGGTACTCTTCCCACTTGGATTATGGGACCTATCCCAAGATTTCTATCTAGATCGAATGTTTTCTGCAACCAATTTCATCTTGACTGCCTCTCTAAAAGTGGTAGGGAAAGCCAACTACATTGCTCCCTAGAGAGATAAGTTAAGAGCCTTAATGAATCGATGGATGCGAAGCTTCTCATCTCTCATGTACTCCACATAATGGAGTAACTCTAAGAACCTTCTCTTATACTAGGCTACTGTGAGACCCCTCTACTAAAGATCATGAAACTCTTCAACTTGCCTCTATCTAATGTGTTCTGACAAGTATTTTTCCCTAAAATGGTCAAGAAAGGACTCCCATGTGAGTGTCTCTATGTCAACTCTCCCTACAATCTCCTCCTATTGCCACTAAGTGGAGGCATCATCTCATAGTAGGTGTATGGTCAATCGTGCCTTCAAATTACTCCCATGGGTACGCAATCCAAAGCACATCTATAAGATCTATTGCCACACCTCTACATATGTGCCATTTGTGCTACTAGTGAATAGTGGTGGCTTAATTCTGAGAAGATCAATAATCTCATCCCCAATATCTCAGGGTGCTCTCACTGGTGCTTACTCTAATGTAGGGGGTGGCTCAACCTAATGTATTGATGATTCCTCTTGATCCTCTACAAGTATAGCTAGGGGACTTCTACTCTTTTTCCTAATATTGGCCCCATGCCCCTCTACATCCTATTGTCCTGGCTATGGAATGATAGGTGGTAAACTTTGCTGCACTACTCCAATCAGATTATTAATTGCATTCAAAACCTGATCAATATTTGGAGGTTTCCTTGGTGGGGGTCCTCACACATCCTATCCTACCCCCTCTTTGCTTATGTGGTTTTCTCTAGGACCCCTGGCCCTCTGACAACCATTGCAAGTGACTACAAGCATCCTACACAAAGTTGCAGTTCATAGGTTAGATGCAATGGGTTAGTCTCTTAGTGTTGAACTAAAAGCTCTGATACCAAAATTCATGCCCATAACTTTACATGGAAAAAACACAACTAATTTTATTTTTTTGATGAAGAGTACAAAGGAAAGTACTAATCAACCCTTAAACTAGGAGGGGATGAAGAATGATAATGGTCGTGAGCTTTTAATCTACTTCACCCAATACAAAATTTGTTGATGCACAAGTAAAGCTCAATTGTGTCGTTGTTGGGTAAAAAAAAATTTGAAGGGTACAAAGAAAATTGGTTTATCAATTAATCAATGGTTCAGTACTCTTCAATCAAACATAGATAAACATTTGTTTCATATTTACATGCTTCTAAAGTTCCAAAAAAAATTTAAAAATTATTTATTTATTTATTTATTTAGAATATTATATAAATGACTTATTGAATTATGATTGGTTCGATCAATTTGGTCTTATAAGACTCCCTCCCCCACCCTTTTTCGAAGCCATACTCCATAATTTTTTTGCCAAGATTTTAGGATTATAATGTTAAGAACAAATTTAAAATTTTCAAACTATTAATCTATTTTTCATTAATGTTTCAATTAATATGTGCTTTATTTTATTGTCGAGATATCTAATTCACCTTAACTTTGAAATTTTATAAATTAATGTATCTACAAATTGATTAATAAATGTGTTTCTTATTTACAAATTATTTTATATTTTGAAACTTTATTTCTCTACTTCCTCTTTGCAATTTAGTAAATATAATCTATTTTTGAAATTCATTTATAATTCTTTTCTTTTTTTAAAAAAAAAATTTAGAAAACATCTGAATTCAACTCAAATTGAATTTAAAATAAAATATTATTTAAATTTTTTTTTTTAATATATTATTTTTTAATACTAAAATTATATATAGTATAATTAAATATCTTAAATTTTAAATTACTTCCATTACCATTTGAATTTGGCTAGCAAACTAAAATCAAATATAATCTAATTACTATGTTCAAATTACATAACTAAAATTTAACAAAGTAACTAAAGAAATGTGAAATATTCAAATCCCAAAAAATATATATAAAGTAAAACCCCAACACTTAACATCCTACCCATCTATCCCTAGGTGCCAACTACCCACTAACTCATGTTTTTCCCACTAACCCAAATGCCTACCACCTACCTGCTCACTCTCCCTCTCCTTCCACCTAAAGTTTGACAGGGTTTGGGCTACGTGTAAGGAGTGTGGTCTATCCTAAGGTAGCACTTTAAATGCAATGAGAGGGGAAATATGATGCATCAAGTGGGGAGTGGAGTGTTTCAAACTCCGAGGAATTAAGGATTTTTTTAAAAAAAAATTAATTTCTTTCTTACTCACCATCTCAACTTGGTTGCCCTTTTTGAGGAACTTGATTTGATTATTTTATTTTAGTTTTTTTTTTTTGTCTTTTATTTTTAATTTATTGTTATTTGATTCTTAGTAGCCCAAGGTACGAGTATAATAGGGTCCTCCAAGATTCCTATAGTAACAAGAGATTTTCAAGCTATTTTCATTTTCTCTTTGTTATTATTATATATATTTCTTTATAGGTTGCTATCATCATTCATGCTTGACATTTATTTAATGAAGAAGATCTAATTTATGAATGCCAAGATATATTATTTATTTAAGGGTTTGAAATTTTAATGGAATATAATGAGATGGAGCATTATTTGGCTTGCCCATACATTTTCTAGAATGGAAATATGCATCTACAAGTCTCATTTAAGCATAACTTATTTGTCTAGTTCCTTCATGCAATCTCTATGGTTGTTAAGATTGAATTGGTAATAGTCTATTATTGCATTATGTGTTATAATTTCCTACTCTAATAAGAAAATATAACATAAAACAACTATCATATCACTAAAAAATTCAAATTACAAGATACATTAATATGAGACTCAATGAAATCCTTGAAACTAAAATTTCATGAACTTGAAATATTAAATATATTCTAGTGACATCCAGTTTTCATATTTTAAGCTTTCTACAAATCCATTGTTATCAATTGCCTATCTTACAACTAATTTTAATTCAATACTGATCATCAAGCAACTAAATAATTTTCATGGAATTTAAGGAGATAAAGGTATCCAATGATAATGTTCAGTCCATTCTTTGAAGGTGTAACCTGATATAGATTCTTTTCTTGAGCACATTCCAAATTTAAGCAATGATAAGGTAACATCTACACAATATCAAACAAAGATAGGGTGGTGGAGTCATCAATCAAGATACACCATGGAGAATCTCTCTATTTAGAATTTACATGAGACCAATAGCAAGACACTACAATACAACGAATTCACATAATAAGATGAATTGGAAACAATCACTACACTCTTATGTTACAAACTGCTTCACATAATAAGTGGATTTTATCTCTCCATTTCCAATACAATAATATTGAGTCTTCTCCTATGAAAAGAATAAACTTCATGAACATCAAGCTTCCAAGCTCTTCAAGTAAATACCTGCAAAGAGAGACAAAATGGGAAACTAGGGAGGCTCACCTCCCAACCAAGGCCTCAAGTAGGCCACCCATAGAGCTTGGGGAAACAAGGCATAGATGGTTGTATACTATACATTCACACACCATGCATGATCACAAAAAAATTACAAGATTTAACACAATACATTACAACACATCTGATGAAGCTACAACTCTGATACCAATGACAAAGTGCCACACCAACCTACCAACTCACAACCAAGAATGCAACAATATGAAGACAATTTTATTATACTTGAAAATTCAATAGCAATTACAATAACATGTCTACAAGATCCAATTCAAACCCAAGCTAGTCCAAATCTGCACTCTGGTAGAAACCTCCAAGATCTCAACTTGTGCTTCCAAGCCACCAAGCAACCTCCTTGTTTCTAAACCGCAGCCACTAGCTCTTATCCAACTTTATCCAAGATCCAAGTGTAAACTGCCTCACATTCAGCACTTTGTCTACACTCACAAATCCATCACAATCCTATTGTAAACTGCCTCACATTCAACACTTTGTCCACAGACTCAAGAAAACTCACTCTTCACTTCCTCCTTTTCTCTCACAACTTCCAAGCTTTCCAAGCTTCACCTTCCACAACTTTCACCTTTCCAAGCTTTCCTTCCAAAGCTTTCACCTTTCCAAGCTTCTACTTCTCAAGCTTCTCCTTCTCAAGCTTCTCCTTGAGCTTCCACTTCTCAAGCTACTCCTTGAGCTTCTACTTCTTGAGCTCCTTCTTGAGCTTTTCCCTTCTTCTCAAGCTTCTCCTTGAGCTTGATTAGAAATGCTCATATGCCTTGCTTAAATAGGCACTTACCACCCAATGCATAACTTATCCACAACCTTCTAGAATTCCACCTACACAATATCCACAACCTTCTATAACTTCCATAATCTTCTACAACGTCCACAACTTTCTACAATATTCATAACTTTCTAGAATTCTACCCACACACCTCGATAAATGGAATGACAACCATTTGTTTTTTTATTTTTTCTATTATGCCACCTATGCACCTCGAAAATAGAAATCCTCTTTTTCTCTCTTTTCTCCTTTTTCCCATTTTTTTATTTTTTATTATTTCTCCTCTAATTTTTGTCACTTTCTCTCTCCTCCACAATTTTTTTTTTCTTTTTTTTTTTTTTAATACAATTTTTTTTTTCCCCAAATAATTTTCCCATGCAAGATGCTCCTGCATCAACATCCCATTCCAAGGTTTTGCACAAAGATTCAACAAATGAATCAAGTATAGGGTTAAGGTGAGCTCTCACCATGAGGAGGATTTCCAAAGCTATGATTCACAATATACACATCTTCTCATTATCAACATGCCCTTTCGGGGCTTACAATATCTTCCCTTCCACACACCTCCTTGTACCTCCCAAAATGCAAGTAAAATGAACACATTCCATTGAACATATACAATCATATCCACACATGGGAGTGTTCCTCAACTACATGTGTGAACCCAACTAACTCCTTCACCCAAGCATCTCTTTCCTCCCAAGGGTGAGTGATGCTTCACACCCATTACACAAAACACACATTCATAAAAGAAAAGAAAAATTCAAAGAATGATACACACAAAATTTCTCACATGCAACACTCAAACAAAAGATCTTTTCTCACAAAACCACATCCACAATACACCAAATTCATCATGGAATGAAGAACACCATATCTATTCTACATGAAAAATTAAAAATCATCATGGATCATGGGTACCAACCTCACTCCAAGAAAAGGTAATGAAAAGTTGTAGTAGATCTCCTTCCTCTTTCTTCAAACCCTTGTTGTCTCTAAAGATAGAGAGTGGCCAAATGAGTTTCCAATTTAGCCATACCCTTATATATCCTTCTCATTTTCAGATTCAATAAAGAATAAAATTTTTTTGGGTCTCCTAGGTCAACTAGGCACTCTAGAGGTCATTATCAGCCCACTAACTTAAGGTACTAACATGGGTAGGGTTTATTTTTGTCACAAACTCAGCTTAGAGTTACTTTATGGCCCTCCCAATGCTAGGTAATTTAATTTCAAATTTTCCCATTGGGATAACCTTGTTCTCATTACTAATTTTAGCAACAATCAAATTTCTCAATTAATGCATTTTACTTAGAATAAGGTGGCCACATGATCCATCATCAGAGGACATGTCATTTCACATAAAAAATACAAGTGTCAAGTGACATACACAAAAAATGCACTATACATCACACATGACACGTTCATAACCTACTCATGAAATGTATACTATAAACATACATCACACATCACAATGAGGTGTATGAATCTTACAAAGATTCACCTTGGAAAAGTCATTTAAACATGTCTCTATACTTTGTTTCCCCGTTAGATATCCATGGTTCCTCTTCTTGCACATCAAAGTTGAGCATCAATAGTCCAAGGGGTCAAATAAACATATAATACATAAGTGCACATAATAATAATATCCACATTAACATAGTTCAAATTAGATTTATTTTCCTAGTCTTTCAATTATTCCATTTGAAATGTTAAGCTATCAAAATATGCATGTCATAAGTCATCATTATCAAATTAACATCTATCTGCATTTCCTAACTATTCATTTTCATGTTGTAAAACATCATAATCAGTTTAACATTTATCTATAAAGAAAAAATCATCAGGATCAAGTTAACATTTGCATTGCATTAAAATTTGATAATATCATGTCATAGAGTTGCATCCATATATGTTCAAACATTTCTTACAAAAAATAGTTTCTTAGTGCATAAAAAAATGTAAAACACTACTAAAGTATCAAAATCCATAGATAAGGAAAATCCATTTTCCATCTAAATCTATCAAAATATCAAGGTCTCAAATATCACAATGTAAGTAAAATATCCATGGTATGATGGGTCAGGGTGAGGCCTCACAATGGGTTGCTCACACATGTTTGAAAAATTCATCCCAAGGAGCTACCCTTTCCTTAACTACTTTTATAAAAAAATCCTTTAAAATTTTCCTCCACTGCTTTTCCCAAATTTTCTCATAAGTGTGTGAAAACCTCAAGCCACTCGCACCTTAAAGTCTTATTTTGACTTTTTCATGATTTTTCCTTTTTGCCAATGTGTCACCTTTGTGGCACCTATGTGGATGCTACATAGATATCACCTACCCATGTTCTTTTTCAACCCTATATATAAGACCCTTGTCTCAAGATTTTTCCATCTTGCTTCATTAGATTTTTATAGTGCTAGAATATTGCTATATGTCTTAGAGTTTTATTACTTAAAGATAAGCTTTTGTAGTTGTTTGCATTTCTCTTAGTTCTTGAATTTTCATTGTAATATTGCTTTTTTATTTTCCTTCCTATATCCATACTCACCCTCCATTTGAATGAAATTGATGATGGTTTCTTCCATGACCATTTCTAGAAGGTATTCTTCATCATTTAGCATAAGTTTCAAATCATTTTGCATTTTCAATCATCTTGGGATTGTATTTTGGGAGAGCACATTTACATACCCCAATCTTGAGAAAATCAAGAAGCCTCTTATGGGTGCACCTATGGAGTTTCTCCAACATTTTGTGAGGATTTCTATTTGTTTAGTTGTATTTGATTTGTTAAACATAAGTTTGTTACTCATTAGTTTACATTTGGCTCTTGATATATACTTGTGCAACTAACATTATATTATTTGCATGTGCTCCAAGTTGGTAGGTTTTCTGTGTATACAACATCTCAAATATAATTCAGTCTTGTTGATCATTATTACCTCATTTTCATAAATTCAAAGTTTAGTCATAAGAATCCTAATCATATTCACCCTATGAGTAGCTTATCAACTCTTCAATATTTTCCAACCTTACATTTCAAACATTTTATTAGCACAAACATTCTTTATTTTTCAAACTAAACACTTTAATTTGATGGGTACACACATATTGGATGTTTCTATTTACATTTTAATCTAACTTTTTGAATGAATATACAATCATTATTTGAAACACAAATAATTAATTACTTATTATATGATTCCAATGAGCTACAATGGTGAATCGTATCCTTTTCATGAACATTTTATTTAATACATCAATACCTATATTATGTTTCTTCTAGCTTAATGATAATCCTAGCCTATGCTTTATCATATCATTGTTGTACTTTATAAGAAACATAATAAATAAATTTCCCTTGTCTCCTCACTTGGGGTCAAGAGATCTATTTCCTTTTCTTTTAAATGTGTGTGTGTGTGTGTGTGTGTGTGTGTGTGTGTGTGTGTGTGCATATATATATCATAGGATCCATTTTCTTCCCTTGTTGACTTGTTTTACTTTTATATGATAACATCTTTTCTTTGATTCATTTATTTTTTATTACTTATATATTAACATCCCAAGTGCAAGCTTATGTTTTCTTGAAATCAAATGTATAATATAAATTGAAATCTCTAGGGAGGCATATGTTGGAAGTCTTAATTGGAAACCAAGATACTAAGAGGAGGGGACTAAATCAAGATATGTAACACTTTAACATTTTTAACAATTCTATAATGAATTCACCACATTTAACATCTCATATCTAATTTCTTATGCATGCATTACTTATACAATCAAATTGTAATAATATATAGATCTACTCTATCAAACACATGAATTAAAGTACCCTAAAACACTTTAGTAATAAGGTAAAATTATGGTGGGGATGACACCCACAAATCTTTACTAGTATAGTAATAAAGTTAACCTATTAGGGTTATAATGTTTAACCTTATCAACAATCTACCTTATGAGGGGTCTACCCTAATAAAATATTTTGATACTATTAGATCTCACCATGTTAGAGGATTTCACACTTACAAAAAAGTAAGGACTCTATTAGGAGATTTACAAAGATCTATTAAGACCACACTATTAAGATATTTACCCTAAATCATTTTGTTAAAATTAATTCAGTACTTGATCCTTTGTTTTCTCTAATAAGCCAATGTTGGATCTCCTATTTCTAGTCTGATCTAATCACTGATCTAATAAAGCTTTTCTATCCTTCACTACTTGACTAGGTTTTTTGCTCTATTATGGAATAACAAAACTCTTTGCCTCTTTTATAATGTTCACATATTTAGACTTGAATTTCATGAATAGCTAGTTTTCTCCTTTGTATCACCATATAATTCACTACCATACAAAAATATGTCAAGTTCTACCCTATTTAAAGATTTCATAAAGAGTTTTCTAGATGCTTCCTTGTTTTTCTTCTCCATCTAATTCATCGATCAGAGAACATAGGCATTTGTGATCCACATCATAAATGTGTAAAGCTCTCTATAAAAGAATCTACAAATAGTAAATATCACATCCATGTCTACCTGAAATGTTTTACCTCAAATTTTTATCATTATTCACTTGAATACAAATTCTATATTGTTGGACACTTCCTATTTCGAATACTCATCACTAACTATATATGTTGTTGACACTTTGTCTTTCATAAGCTTAACACCTTTTTTAAAACTCAGCTTCAATATGCTCAAACTCCTTGTTCAGCATTAGTCTCATCTTACATTGAAAATAATCGATGATGATAGACTTACTCGGCTCCTATAAAGCTTCGTATATACAAGTTTATATATAAGCCTATCTCATGACTCAACTTATATGGAGTAGCTTGGTCACAATGATGATCATTTGACTTTGCCTAGTAAATGACTAATTTTTTGAAACTAATGGACAATAACTATTAGGGAGACCAACAATCTCCCACTTTGACAATAGTGGAAAATTCACTTTTTCATGATTACATCATTACAAATATGAGTAGTCCCCCTAAGCCTATGACTTAGTTCAAAAATAGAACTAAATAACTTTGACTTATGCCAAATAAAAAAATAATGAATAATATATAAACATGAGTCTTAAGTAATCTGATTATTTTAGTATCATACCCTATTTTCCTTTTGCATTTTGATTGTCTTTTGAACTTTGAATTCTTCTTATCACAATTACATTTTCATTTTTCTTTTCTTATTTTCTCCATTTAAAATTTGTAATCATGATAACATGTACATTTACACCTTGTTTTCTCAGTTATGTCTACTATTGGGGTTGAGTTGGTGGAATCACACCATAATTTTTTAATAAAAGGTTTGTGTACTTGGGTGATCATTGAAAGTGTGTGATCCCAAGTGGTTATTTTTTATTCCAAAGTGTGATTTTAAAATTGCAACCTAGCTTCCAAATCAATCAAATTGTCAATCATTGAAAGATTATGATCTTCATGTTGACATTATAGTCAAGTTTTTTATTAGTGACACACACTTATTCAAATAGTAAGTATCTACCAAGATTATTATAAAGTTAATAGTGTTAACCAAGCATTTTAGACTCTACTGAGTTCTATAGTTGTTACCAAGTTGAAGGAAAAATATTCAATTTGCGTCAAGAAGTTTCTACTAGGATGGCGATTATCAGTGTAAACTAAGATTCTTAGTGTTTACCAAATTTTATAGTGCAAATTGAGTTTTATAGTGGCAACTGAGTTTGTAGTTATAGTGATGTGAATCCAATGTTGGGACTAGTCCATACAGTGTTAACCAAGTGATTTAGTTTATATCAAGCTTATATAACAAGTGATTTAGTTTATATCAAGCTCATATAACAAGTGATTTAGTTTATATCAAGCTCATAGTGATAACATTAACCAAGCTGTGTAGTGTGAATCAAGTTATTGAGTTTATATATCAAGTTTCATAGTATTCAGCGAGTCTCTAGTGCAAGCCAATTTCAAACTACTTGGAAGTGATTAGAATGGATAGAGATTCTATGTCTACCAAATGCATGATGATGCCAATCATTGATAGTGGATGTCAAGTATCAGAACCTCACCAAGATAGTCTTCAGAACCTGAGTTCTTGTAGTTGGGCTGACTTTGTGTATTTTCTATAAACTTTTATTGTAATTGACTTTGTTAAATTCTAAATTGGATTGGTATATATGTAATGTATTGTATCACATCCAAAGAATATTTTGTATGTATGAAAAAAGTAGAGAAGAGCATAAATGTGAAGTAAAAGGCTACAATAGTATAAGGAGTAGCAAATATTTATCTATCACAACAAGGTGATCATTACATTCAAAGGAATCTCATTCATCGAATCAAGTTGTAGATTAGAGATCAACTACTAGTTCATCCTAACAGGTGGAGTAGTTAAATCCATTCACTAGGTAGACTTAACAATCTTTTGTAAATATCTTTACCAAGTGCATACTTCATTTTATGTTTGTAAATCCTTTTGCAAGGTGGACCTAGTACTCATTATTGCTTCTAATAGGGTAGATCATAAGAAGTGATCAATGTAAGCCTTAACAAGCCAACTTTATACTATAGTACTTAAGCTTATGGGTATCATCCCCACCCTAGTTTTACTTTCTATTTGGAAGGTTTTTGGGTCACTATATTGTGTGTCAAAGTGTTATGAATATTTTAATACTTTTAATTTCTCATGCATGCAATTAGATTATAATACACATCAATAATTAATTGGTAAATAAAGATTAACTTTTATTAGTTATTTAATCACCCCTCCCCTCTCAGTAACCTATCTTATCATATATATTTTCAACAATTGGTATCAAAGCTTTTTGGTTCATAAGGAAAGACGTTTAATAACTTGAGCCAAGATCAGAGGCAATGGAGGTACTCAAACTTGATAAGGCTATTGACAATGAAAAGCTAGATTTGGAATTGGCTATTGGTCATCTCAAGAAAGAAAAGGAGCAACTCTCTCAATCCTTGAAAAGATGAAAAGATCTTGCAATTTAGATGAATGGAAAACTCTACATTGAAGAAAGAATTGAGGACATCCATTCATAAATTAATTCGGATGAAGCCAATGAAGAAATTAGAGAACTATTAGAGAAGAATGATAACCTTCAAGATGAAGTAAGAAAGTTAAAAAGAGAACAAGAAATTCAATCAGTAAGATTTTGTGAAGTCATAGAAGAGTAAAGCAAGAAAAAAGAAGAGTTGGGAGGAAAGAATAATTAAATTAAACACCTATGCCTTCAACAAGTATACTTCATTGATCAACTCATGAATTCATATGAAGAAATCTTGAATCTAAGATCAGAGAATGAAATATTGCATAATGATCTAAACACTAAAAGGAAAACCAATGAGAGGATGATGAAATCTCAAGCAGACATGGGTAAACTAAGTGGCCAAATTGAATATTAACAAAAGGGAAAAGTAGGAATTGGATATATAGAAGAAGGTGAATCATCTAAGCAAGAAGCTCAAAAGGATCAAAGACCTACTTCCAGTGACTATGGTAAACTAGATCATACATCAAAAAAATGTTGGAGCGATGGGAAAGCTAATTCAATGCAAAATACTACAATTGTAATTGGGATGGTCATAGAGCTAATGAATGCAAAGAGAAAACTAAATTTAAGGTAAAACATCACAAATGCAAGAAGCATGGCCACAAATATTTTGAATGCAAAACTAAGATATTGAATCCAATAAAAAAGATTGTAAAAGCTATATTTGGTTAAAACTAAAATACTTGGTGTAGATGTCATTACTATGGATAATTTTGACACATTGGAATGAGCTGTGTAAAACATCACATGAGGACAAGAGACACCACCAAAAGATGTTTCATTTGTAAATAACTAGGTCATCTGGTCAAGAACTATATGAATACTAGAAGAACTAGCAATGAAAAGAAAGCCAAGATTAACAACATCAAAAAGAAGATGAGACAACAATGGATTCCAAAATCTTCTAAGAATGCAAGTCCAAGCAATGAAGGATATGTAACTCAAGAATTGGGTGACTCAAACATTTCCACTTGATCTCCCACAAGGAGAACTAAAACTAGGATTTTGAAGTAGGCATCTTATATCAGTTCTAGATACCTAGAAGGAAAGATCAATATCAACATTCAAGATGCAAAGGGATCACCAGGTATCACAAAAAATGCTAGTCATTACCGAGCGAGTTTAGGTTGCAAGACTTTAATGAGCAAGGTCAGGAGTTACTAAATTATTGTATGGATACTGAATTGTGAATGTTCCTATTGAGCATTTAATGAAAACCAAGTGGAAGACATTATTTCATTTAGCAAGAAATCATACCAAGCATTTATGGTGATTGAAAGGAGAAATTAGATAAAAAGGAAAAAATTGAAATCATTTGTCATCGTAAATTTTCAAGAGCTATTTGTATAGAGTGATTTAAGTGTATCTGAGTGATCTGCATGAATCGTTGTTGAAGATTACCATGTTTTTAGAAACCCTACTAAGCAATGATATCCTCTAGTAGCAAGAAAAAGAAAGGGTCGGAAATGTTAGTTTGAGGTATTGAATGGAAATCACTAGATTTCAAGCTTATTTGAGCTATTGTAGAAACCTTAGATCAAACTAGAGCACAATCTAATATCCCAGCTAAGGTACTATTAATTAATGATATTTATTTGCATTTTCAATGTTCTATCCAAGACATAGGAAACCTAGAAATGGATGATACATTGGAGACTATGTTTGAATGGTGTGTTAAAATTGGAGCATCAACATCTAGAAGTGAAGGGTTTGACTTACATTCTACATATGCCATGAGATTTTTAGATTAAGTGGATAAGATTTATCCTTATCACTATGCATAATAGGAAATTATGGTTAGTACAAACTAGTTTGATAATGAAGAAAATGATGCATTGGATCATAGGGCTTCCAATGCTAACCAAGTAAAAATTGACTAGAAAACCCTAAGTTGGGTATAACTGGAAAAGAAAACCCTTTTTGAATGGGATGGAAGGGGAATGAAAATTAGTTGTCTTACTAATATGCAGTTGAAATTTGGTATACATGTGATTTCACATAAGATATATA
Organism: Cupressus sempervirens; assembly: GCA_028749045.1. Taxonomy (NCBI): domain Eukaryota; kingdom Viridiplantae; phylum Streptophyta; class Pinopsida; order Cupressales; family Cupressaceae; genus Cupressus; species Cupressus sempervirens. The sequence goes on from CM053793.1 coordinate 703,837,604, forward strand.
GCTCAATTCATCTAAATAGTGTATCCTATGAAGCAGTGGATCTTGCTTTCAAAGTGGTCAAGAATAATATGTCATTTGACCTAGTTGAGTTAATGTTGAATCAGTTCAACAAAAATATGGAGATCATAAAAACATCAAAGAATAACCTTTGTAACTTTGGTTAACTCTTAACTTGTCTATTTTTCTTTGTGCAAAAGTTCTTCCCATCAAATGGTACGGTTGTGTGGATAAAAGATGTACCCCTTCTCTATCAAATCAATGAGTATATAGTAGAAATGGGAGAAAACTATGTTAGTATAATGGATAACTATTTTGATGAATTTAAGGACAAGATGAAAAATAGATTCAAGATACCTAAGAAACTTGTTGAAGACTATAAAGATGATATTTTTTTATGGTTGATTGTGATAAAGCGTATATACAAGTAGTCAGACTAAGAATTATATGGGTCAAGCCTCTAAGTTATGAGGTTAATATAAATGAGGCCAAGGATATTATTGAAGCATTGTTAAATGAGGAAGTTGATCCAAAAGATACATATTTTGGCACATATGATGAAGCCAAAGAAAGAATTGAACATGAAATAAAACTCCCTCAGGCAGTCAACAAAGGGAAGAAAAGGATAGCTAAACTTTAAAAAACCAGCTCCACTCTCCTATTGACTAAAGGTAAATGAGATGAAATTGAAGAAGATGATGTAGAAGAAGAGGAGAAGTTAGAACAAGAATAGCCTATAAAGAAGAAAGGTAAGGTTATTATAACCAAATCTACAAAGGCATCTACTATAGTGTTTGCAAGGAGGACATCTAGAAAGAAACTAAAGTTGGGTGAAGAAGCAGAGGATATAATTTTCAAAAAGCCTCCACCCACCTTTTAAGAAAGACTAAAAGAAATTGATTTGGGGTTCAGCATGAAAATTTTTAGATCATTGAGATATGAAATTGGAACTATAGAGTAGAAGTAACAAATTGAAGACATAATCATGTCAAAGCTAGCTAAATGGAAATACTCTCCAGATCAAATTGCATAGCGAATTCCAAATAAACTAATGGAGAAAATTAAGCAAAGATGGGAGCATGCAAAGAAAATGACAAAAGATATTTACAAGAAGACCATGAGGCAACTCATGTCAAGCTTGAATGATAAAGAAATAAAATTTTCCATCAAGAAGAATGAAGAGAAGCTTACTTTGAGATTTAACACTTGTCTGATATTGATAAATGACATTGAACATGTGGTAAGGAATTCCACCAACACATGGAAGAAAATTTATAATCTTCATAAGTAGAGTTATTTTTTTGTTGATGTCAGTGACAAGGAAGATGATAAGGAAGAGGAAATTGATAATGAAGAGTTAACACATTATGACAATATTGATGATGAGGAACAGGAACATGAAGCTACTGAGGAAGATCTCCTTGAGTTCTAGAACATTGAGGAGACTAACCCTGTGAAGATTACAATAGTGGTCATAGCCTCACTTCCTCATTCTTTGAGGAAAACATTGAAGACATCAAGCTCAAAGAAAGTTACTATATAATTGGTTGTGTCAAACATTGCAAGTTCAAGTACTCAACCAATATTTTCACTTGTTCAACTCAGTACTTCACTGAAAGAAGTGACAAGTGTTAGAATTTTTTTAGAATAACTGAGAGGGGGGGTGAATTAGTTATTCAAGGTCCAATAATGTCCAATACAACTTTTTCTTTCTAGCCTTTTTACTTTCTCATCAAATCCTTAATGGCATATAATTGAAATTATCATGCATACAATTAAACATTAAACAATAATGAAAAGGAAACATGCATCACCACATAACACAAAGGATTTTGGTGACCTAGAAACCCTCCATGAATAAGAAGGAAAAATTGGGGTGGGGATGATACCCACAAAGTAACTGTGCAATTGATTTCAACCACTTCTGATGGTTTTCCTTGTTAAAGGCCTGCCCTATTAAAGGCTACAACACACTGTTAAATGTGACCCTGTTAAAGGATTTCTACACCCTATTAGGAGTGTGCCTTGTTAGAGGACTTAAGAACATTCAACTTAGAATGCCACCCTGTTAAAGGATTTACATAGAGCTATTAGGCCCACCCAAATCAATGGAATTTATATTCACCCTCTCAAAAGAATCTTTTATCCCTCTTTAAGGATCTCCTATCGTTCTCCTAAGGATCTCTTATCCTGCTCCTGGGGATATTCTATCCTTTTCCTGAGGCTTATCTACTTAGCTATTAAGCTAACCTAGCAATATAGGATTTCAATGTCTAATACAATGGTAAGAAAGTATTAGAAAGGTTTTGACCTAATAAAGATTGCAACTCTAACCTTGTAGATTTCATATCACTCTTCAGTTCTTTTCTTTGCTTGACTTTTCTTCCTTGTAGTGTTGCAGCTTGTTTACCCTTCAAGATCTATCTCCTTGAGTTCTTCCACTCATTATGCCAATGCACTCTATGTTCTCTTGATCAACTCCAAGTCTTCATGCTCTATGCTTGCTCCTCACTGTGTACTCTTCTTGACACTTCTCACTAGCCTTCTCTTGGCTTCTTCACATGACCACACTTATGACCAACTCACTCCTCACTTTTGATCTCTGACCTGTAACTCCTTATAAAAAATGTATGTTCTTCATTTCCCACTCAAATTTTCCCACTCATCAATTTGATTTGATTTAAGAGAATGATATTATTTTCCCTCCAAATTGTTTCTTCCAGAAACTTCATGATAAGTCCATTATTATTCACCTTGAATTGGTTTGCATGGTTTACATAAAATTTTGTGACATCTACTCATCATCCTTATCATCCAAATAATTCACAAAATTCAATGTAACAAACTTATCATTACTAATTTGGTGAATCTTTTGACTTAACAAATAATGCAGCAACTGGGCATCATTGGTTTACTAATGCTCGACATTAACTGGGTTACTCGGCTTCTACTGCTATTTACTAATGCTTAGCACTATCTAGTTCTAGATTGCTCGACATCCTCTGTAGTTCCTACTTTACTTAGCACATAAAGCTTCCCTATATTGCTCTGCTTCTACTATTTTCTTGAATCACTTGGCACCTGAAAGATTGCTCGGCACACACTGAAGTTGAACTTGCTTGGCTTCAACTGAGAATTTTCTTGGCACTAACTAGCTTGCTCAGCTCTCACAAATGAACTTAGTAAAACCTTACATCTTTGATGTGTCTTAGTGTGTCCATTCTCTATGTCTTAGAGTATGTCATCAATACACTATTTCATCAATGGCTTAGCTGATCCTTATACTTCATTAAAACATCATAACTTCAACCTTTCTCTAGGTGCTCTAGTTAGATTTTATTGATTGCCTCCTCCTTGTCAATAAACCAATTGATAGTATTTGGATCACTAAAGCAATTTTCATTTCTACAAGTATAAAATTTGACATCAATGATAAAACAATTATTGAAAGCATTCTTTACCAGTTCCATTATTCTTCATTCATGATCATTTCAATCATTTCCAACAATCTCCCTCTTTGGAATTGATGGCAAACCAATATTGATCAATTGATTGAGCTGATCAACTTAGTTACCACCAAAATTATATACCAAATAGAAAACTTGTTAACATTACATATCCTTTTTTGCTGATACAAACTAAATCCTTTGTTTTGCTTCTCCCTCTTGACTGATGCATCCTTACTTTGTATTCTTGATCCTTCATAGCTACTTGCTGATTAGTTTCTTATCTCTTCTGAATCTCCCTCTTTCGTCTCTCTTTTTTTTCTCTACTACTGATCTCATGCATTCTCATACATCTCCCTCTTACCTTTTATTGATCAGTTTCTCATAAATCTCCCTCTTTGACATAAATGCGAAAGGTGTAACATCTTCAACATGATAAATATAAGCTTTGCATCTCATGTTTTCTCCCTCTGTCACCATGCTTTTGACCAATCTAGAATTATTGTTCCTATTGTCATCCTCTACATCATTTTTCTAATATTGCAAGGATATACTCCTGTTAATGCAGGGAAGCTTCTTTGTTGCTTTAGATTTCTTGCGTTAGGGGCTTCACCCCCAACTTGCCTCTAAGATATTCATAAGTATCCTTGGGCAATGGTTTGGTGAAGATATCTACAATTTGTTCCTTTGTGTGAATGTACTCCATGTTCACTTGTTTGTCTTCCACCAATTCTCTGACATAGTGATACTTGATTGCAATATGCTTCATTTTTGCATGCATTACTAGATTCTTGGATATGTTTATAGCACTTGTATTATCACAATACAATATCACAAGTTTGGTTACCTCTTCTTTCATTCCTTTCAATAGATGTTGGAGCCACACAATGTTTGTGCAATTGATTGTTGCTGCCCCATATTTTGCTTCTATAGTGGACTGAGATGTGCATGTTTGTTTCTTTTTAGTCCAAGTAACTAGCCTTTTACCTAAGAATAATTCTTCTCCACTTGTGCTTTTTCTGTCATCAATGTTGCCTCCCCAATCTATGTCTGTGTATGCATTGAGCTCAAATTTCTCATTCTTTTTGTACTATAGGCCAAAATCATTAGTTCCTTTGAGATACCTCATTATCCTTTTCACTGCCATGAGATGATTTTCTCTAGGATTAGTAGAGAATCTAGCCACTATTCCAACTGCTAATGCTATGTCTAGTCTACTATGTACCACATATTGTAGTTTTCCAATCATGGATTTGTACATTATTTGATTGACTTCACCTAATTCATCATTTTTGGATAGCTTATGTCCTATTGCCATTGGTGTGCTGACAAGTTTGGAGTCTTCCAATCCAAACATCTTGAGTATCTCTTTGATGTACTTTGATTGTGTCATGAATATACCATTTTTTAGTTGATGTACTTGCAATCCAACAAAGAACTTGATTTCTCCAAACATAGACATCTCAAACTCATGTTTCAATTTGTCAGCAAAACTTTTGCAAATTGCTTCCTTTCCTCCAAAAACTATGTCATCCACAAAGATTTTAGATACAAGGATATCCTTACCTTCTTCTGATTTGATGTACATGTTGTTCTTATCATCAATTCTTTCAAATCCTATTTTCACTAGATACTTGTGAAGTCTTTCATACCAACCTCTAGGGGCTTGTTTTAATCCATATAGAGCTTTATGTAATTTGCATACCTTGTTTTTGTTATTTTCATCAAAAAATCCTTCTGGTTGCTCTACGTAGACTTCCTCTTCAAGTATACCATTCAAAAATTCTAACTTAACATCCATTCAATAGAATTTAAATCCTTTGAAGCCTACATCTACCAGTAAAGTCCTCACTCCTTCCATTTTGGCAACTGGTGCAAAAGTGTCTCCATAGTCTGGTCCTTCTTCTTGTGCATACCCTTTATAGACTAGTCTTTCCTTGTTCCTTGTGATTTCACCATTCTCATCTAACTTATTTCTAAACACCCACTTGGTTCCAATTACATTCTTGTCAGTTGGTCTTGAGACTAAGGTCCATGTCTTGTTCTTTTCAATTTGTTCTATTTCTTCTTTCATAGCATTGTACCAGTCATCATCTTTTATGGCTTCTCTTACAATTTTTGGTTCCATTTTGTTGAGCAAACATGTCTCACTTCTAAGTCTATTCCTTGTCATCGGTCCTACCTATTTATTTCCAATAATTTGATCTGCAAGATGATGTCTTCTTACATACTTTGCCAATACTGGTTCTTTGCTTGTTTGCATGTTGCCTCTTTCAAAATTTGAATCTTCATGTGTATTTTCATTAGATATTTCTTCATTTCCTTCATGTTGATAGTTCTCAGAATCTAAATGAACATTCTCTGTATTCTATAGCTCGGCTTCTAAATGTGCCTACTACTCAGCATTCACTGTCTGTGACTAGGAAGATACTGGATTTTGTTGCTATTTATCATTCTGAGTTGCAACTTCACCAATATTAGGTATAACTTCATAAAAGTATACAAGTGTCTTTTATTGTTCTACTTTCTTGGTGTTCTCAACACTTTGAACTTCTGCAAGCTCATCAAATTTCACATTTGTGCTTTCTACTACTTTGTTAGTGTTGACATTCAAGCATTTATAATCTTTGCTTCTAGTAGAATAACCAAAAAATGTGCCTTCCTCACTCTTTGCATCAAACTTTCCATTTCTAATCTCTTTATATATATAGCATTTTCATCCAAATATTTTGAAATTTTTTACACTAGGAGAATGCCCATACCATAATTCAAAAGGTGTTGCATTTGTACCTTTCTTGACTTGAACTCTATTGAGTGTGTAGACTATAGTACTTACAGCTTCTCTCCAGTACTTGAGTGCAGCATTTTTCTCCATCATTAAGGTTTTAGCATAGTCAATGACTAATCTATTCCTTCTTTCTACTATACCATTATGAGGTGGAGTCCTAGATTCTGATGTCTTCCTTTAGATTCCTCTTTCATTGCAAAATTCTTCAAATTCTCTTGATGTGAATTCACCTCCTCTATTAGATCTAAGACATTTTAGGCTCTTTCTAGTCTCTTTCTCAACTGTGGCCAAGTACCATTTCAACATTTGGAATGCTTCTAATTTTTGTTTTAGGAACATGACTGTCATCATCCTTGAATAGTCATCTACAAATAGCATTATGTATCTATCACCTTTCTAGCTTTGCACTTCAATAGGACCACACAAGTTAGTATGAACTAGCTCTAATACTTCATTAGAAGTGTAAGCCTTTCTTTTGAAAGTTGATTTGGTCATCTTCCTTGGTTGGCATTGTTTACACATGGTGTTATCAGGCTTCTTCAATTTTGGTAGACCTTTGACTTTCTTCATTTTACTAATGCTTATCAAATTGTCAAAAATTACAGGACATAGCCTCTTGTGCCATAACCATACATCATCAGTTTAAACAATGAGACAAGAAGTATCTTCCATGTCTAGGTAGAAAAAATTACTCCTAGTCTTGTCACCTTTTCCTATTAGACTTCCTTTAGAATCATAGATCTTGGCAATTCCATTTTCAAATTCAACCTTACATGTTATGTTGCCTAACGGTGAAACGCTTAACAAGTTATAATTTAGGCCTTCAACATAGTATGCATTTTCACATGATATCTTTTTATTAAGCTTGATACTACATTTCCCTTTGATCTGACATGGTGCATTGTTACCAAATCTAACATGATTTCCTTCATATTGAGTAAAGAAAATGAACTTACTTTTATCTTCAGTCATGTGATGAGAGCATCCACTGTCTATGATCCATTTGTCATTCTTGTTCATGTAGGTTATCAGGGCAGTTGCTTCATCTTCATCTGATTCATCTTTCATAGCCACATAGACTACTTCATCATCATTCTCGTCAGAGTCTTCTTCAACAATGTAGCATCTTTTTCCTTTACCTCTATAGTCCTTGTTGTCCTCTTTCTTGTTCTTGAGGTTGCCTCCATCCTTGTAATTTTTATTTTGTGTGCATCTGGTTGCAATGTGACCAACTTAATTACAATTGAAACAAATGATTGGCACCTTACCTTTGAATTTGCCTCTTTCTCTATGAAATCTTTTTTCTAGTAATGCCTCCAATTGGTCTACATCATCTTCATCAATGCTGCTATCACTAGATACATAGTTTCCTTTTCCACTCTTTTTCTTTGTTTACAGCTCCTCATTGTCTTTTATTTTCATCTTGGCTTTAAATGCAGATTCAAATTTCTTTGGCTTGTAGTTGTCAAAGTTGGATAGCTCAAAGGCAATAAGTCTTCCAATTATTCTTTCAAATGACAATGTGTTGCCTGGTACACACCTTAGCTCTTGGATGGCTGATACTCTTATAGCATAGATAGGAAGCAAAGTTCTCAAATATTTTCTACTTACTATTTCTTTTGATAGCTGTGCTCCTAGGTATCTTATGGCACTTACCACTTCTTTCAATCTTGCGCCATATTGAGTAGCATTCTCTCCTTCTTCCATTTTCATGTCATCAAAATTTCCTCTTAGGCTCTCCCTTTTGGCTCTCTTGACATTATCATCTCCTCCATAGATTCTTGATAATGGTTCCCACATTTGATGTGCAGTGCCACATTCTTTGATGTCATCATACTCAACATAGCTTAGTGCTAAAGCAATATCTAACATCGCTTGATTATGCTCCTTATTCTTGCTCATGTCTTCTATAGTCAGGGGTCCTGTAGGGTCTACATGATCAAATGTGATTGAATTCTATGCATAGTCACCTATTGATCCAAGGTATAGCTTCATTAGACTTTGCCATGCAACAAAGTTGTCTTTATTTAGCTTGGGAACTTCTCTCTTGGACATCTTGATCTTCCTACTGCTACTACCTTGAAACAAATCAATAGTGGCCTCTGATACCAATTGTTAGAATTCTTTTAGAATAACTAATAGTGGGGGTGAATTAGTTATTCAAGGTCCAATAATGTCCAATACAACTTTTTTTTTCTAGCCTTTTTACTTTCTTGTCAAATCCTTAATGGCATATAATTAAAATGATCATGTATGCAATTAAATATTAAACAATAATGAAAAGTAAACATGCATCACCACATAACACAAAGGATTTTGGTGACCCAAAAACCCTCCAAGAATAAGAAGGTAAAGCTGGGGTGGGGATGATACCCACAAAGTAATTGGGAAATTTATTTCAACCGCTTCTAATGGTTTGCCCTGTTAAAGGCTACAACACACTATTAAATGTGACCCTGTTAAAGGATTTCTAAATGCTATTAGGACTATTCCTTCTTAGAGGACTTAAGAACATTCAACTTAGAATGACACTCTATTAAAGGATTTGTAGAGCAGTTAGGCCCACCCAAATCCATGGGATTTATAGTCACCTTCTCAAAAGAATCTTTTATCCCTCTTTAAGGATCTCCTATCCTTCTCCTAAGGATCTCTTATCCTTCTCCTATGGATCTTCTATCCTTTTCTTGAGGCTTATCCACCTAGCCATTAAGCTATCCTAACAATCTAGGATTTCAATTTCTAATAAAATGGTAAGAAAGTATTAGAAAGGTTTTAACCTTGTAAAGATTGCAACTCTAACCTTGCAAATTTCAAATCACTCTTCAGTTCTTTTCTTTGCTTGACTTTTCTTCCTTCTAGTACTAACAACTTGCTCACCCTTCAAGATCTATCTCCTTGAGTTCTTCCACTTGTTATGCCAATGCACTGTATGGTCACTTGATCAACTCAGAGACTTGATGCTCTATGCTTGCTCCTCACTGTGTTCTCTTCTTGATACTTATCACTAGCCTTCTCTTGGCTTCTTCACACGACCACACTTATGACCAACTCACTCCTCACTTTCAATCTTTGACCTGTAACTACTTATAAAGAAGTCATGTTCCTCATTTCTTGCTCAAATCTTCCTACTCATCAATTTGATTTTATCTGAGAGAAAGATATTGTTTTCCCTCCAAATTGTTTCTTCTAGAAACTTCATGATAAGTCCATCAGTATTCACTTTGAATTGGTTTGCATGGTTTACATAAAATTTTGTGACATCTACTCATCATCCTTATCATCTAACTAATTCACAAAACTCAATGTAACAAACATATTATTACTGATCTGGTGAATCTTTTGACTTAACAAATAATGTAGCAACTCGACATCATTGGTTTACTGATGCTCTGCATTAACTAGGTTGCTTGGCTTCTACTACTATTTATTGATGCTCAACACTATCTAGTTCTGGATTGCTCAGCATCCTCGATAGTTCTTTCTTTACTTAGCACCTGAAGCTTCCCTATATTGCTTGGCTTCTACTATTTTCTTGAATCACTTGGCACCTCAAGGATTTCTCAGCACACACTAAAGTTGAACTTTCTTGGCTTCAACTAAGAATTTTCTCAGCACTAAATAGCTTGCTCGTCTCTCACAAATGAACTTAGTAAAACCTTACATCTTTGATGTGTCTTAGTGTGTCCATTCCCTGTGTCTTAGAGTATGTCATCAATACACTATTTCATCAATGGCTTACTTAATCCTTATACTTCATTACATCATCATAGCTTCAACCTTTTTGTAGGTGATCTACTTACATCTTATTGATTGCCTCTTCCTTGCCAATCAATCAATTGATAGTATTTGGATAATTAAAGAAATTGTCATTCTTGCAAGTAGCAAGTTTGACATCAATGAAAAAACAATGATTGAAAGCATTCTTTACCAGTTCCATTACTCTTCATTTGTGATCTTTTCAATCAATTCCAACAACAAGCACTTCATCTACTGAGTGGTCAGTACTTTCTCCTCTATTAGTTTTGGTCACACAAGGTATTTCTTCAATAAGTGCTATGTCTACTTTTTCTACCTATCCCTCCATTTCTACTATTCTTTCTATTCCTAGCATGTAAATAATTAGTATAAGGACAATTGAGACCAAGCCTCAATAGAGTACACAAGTTCTAAGTAAAAGTAAAGATAAGGAAGAAGACATTGATCTTGATGAGGAGATAGTTATCCTAAATTTGGATATCTCCAATCTAAACCTTGATCAGATGCACATAATTGGAGAGCTACTATAGAAGAAAGCTAAGCAGAAAAGGCTTAGAGAGGAAAGCAATAAATAATTTCAAGTGCTTGAAGATGCAAAAAATATTCTTATAGAGGCAATCAGCACTAAGGTTGATAATTCTCAACTAATTTTGGCTCAGTTAGTAGAAATAATCTAGAAATTCAATGAAGATTTGAATGGACAAGAGAAATTGTTCTAGAGAGCAGAGAAGAAATTTGAAAATAAAGGTTTGGAGCTAGTAGCACAAAATATTACAATTCACCAAGTAGACTTGTCTACTATTCTATGCTCTCTGGAAATCTCTTGCAATAATGTAACTTCATTATTCGATAAACTTTGTGACACACCAATTTTCACCAAGGAAATTAAAGATAAACTTTCAAAGATTAATTAAGATCTACTAGCTAGTGCACAATAGCTGCAACTTGACCTGAGCTATAGTTATGCCCACTATATAAAGATCAAATTTCTAGCTTACATGCAAGAAAAATTGCTAAGGGAAGAAGCCAAGGTAAGAGCTATATTGGTAGATATACAAGGCATGATTCTTCCAAATATGGATGCATTGTAGAAACATATTTCACATGGTAAAACCCTCATCCATGATAACAACTTCTCAATTGTTGACCACATAATAAAATTATAAGTAGAAGTTTAGATTGCATTGCACACAAGCAAGGTGTTGCAAGAAAATTGGGACAAGACAATGGCACTAATTCTAAAGGTACATTTTAATTTCTTGTCACATTTTGAAATTACAATATAGAATACACCTTTGGCATTTATGTCAAAAAGGGAGAGATGATGTATATAACATGTTGTAAAGGGGAGAAGATGAGAAGATGTATATAAAATATATTGTATATATGTATGGGGGAGAAACATCATATTATATATATGCACATATATTTTAGAGAAACATCTCCTACAAAAGCAATTTTGAAAAATCTCTAAAACATCTAATACTTCACTGAGTTGGAGACATAGAATAAAGACCAAAGATTGTTTTGAATTTTTTGAGAATTTAGTTTTGAATGATTAAGTGTTTTTTGTCACTAATGCCAAAGGGGGAGATTGTTGACATTATAGTCGAGTTTATTATTAGTGATAAACCTTATTTAGGTAGTAAGTATCTACCAAGCTTATTATATAGTTAATAGTGTTAGCCAATAATTTCATACTCTACCAAGTTCTATAGTTGCTACCGAGTTCAAGAAACAATATTCAATTTGTGCTTACCAGTTTCTACTAGGATGGTTATTATTAGTGTAAACTAAGTTTCTTAGTTTTTACTGAGTTTCTTAGTGAAAACTCAGTTCCATAGTGGTTACTAAGTTTGGAGTTACAATCATGTGAGTGTTGATTGAGCTACATAGTGTCAACCTAGTGATTCAGTTTATACTAAGCTCATAGTGATAGCATTGATCGAGCTATGTAGTGTAAATCAAGTGATTAAGCTTATATGTCAAGTTTCATAGTATTCATTGAGTCACTAGTGTAGACCAAGTTCAAACTACTTGGAAGTGATCAGTATGGATCAAGCTTCTATATCTACCAAATTCATGATGATGACGAGCATTGACAGTGGATGCCAAGTATCAGAACCTCACCAAGTTAGTCTTTAGAACTTGAGTTCTTGTAGTTGGGCCAACTTTGTGTATTTTGTGTAAACTTGTATTGTAACTAACTTTGTTGAATTATAATTTGGAATGGTATATATGTAATGTATTGTATCACATCCAAAGAAGTGTGTGAATGTATAAAACAAGTAGAGAAGAGCATATGTGTGAAGTAAAAGGCTACAATAGTATAAGGAGAAGCAAAGATTTATCTATTATAGCAAGGTGATCATTATATTTAACAAAATTTTATTCAGCAAATCAAGTTGCAGATTAGAGATCAGGCACTAGTTCATCCTAACAAAGTCAAATCATTTCATAAAGTAGACTTAATAGTCTTTTGTAAATCTCTTTATCGAGTGCATACTTCTTTATATGTTTGTAAATCCTTTTGTAAGGTGGACCTATTAGTCCTTATTGCTCCTAATAAGGTAGATTATCAAAGGTGATCATTGTAAGCCTTAACAGGCCGACTTTATACTATAGTACTAAAGCTTGTGGGTGTCATCCCCACCCCAGTTTTACTTTCTATTTGGAAGGTTACTGGGTCACCATATTGTGTGTCAAAGTATTATGAATTTTTTAATACTTTCAATTTCTCATGGATGCAATTTGATCAAAATACACATGAAGAATTAATTGGTAAATAAAGACTATGTTTTATTGGTTACTAATTCACCCCTCCCCTCTCAATAACATAGCCTATAATATATATATTTCCAACACTTCATTGATAAGATATTGGGTTGATTTGATTTCTTTTTGCATATTTCCCAAATGAGGTATCAACTTGGATTGGATAGAGATCAACTATGATCTCATGCTACTTTCAGTGACTTGAATCTCAACCAATTTTCTTTGAGCATTCAATAATGTATTATAGTATTAGGAGCTAGACTTAGTTGAATGAAAAATAGTATTTCTTGTTGTATTCATATCATCCTGAATCTATTAATGTTTGATTGAATATCACTCGTCATTCTTGACACATCACATAAAATATTGTACAAAAGTTATTTTTCTAAATTTATTTTGTTATGATCTATACATGTTCTTGCAATTGAACTTTCTACTTGACAATTGTTGTAGACACTTTGTCCACAACATTATTCTTGAAATTCTTTAGAGACCAATCCAACAATTTTTCATTGGATTCAATATCTCCAACATTTATTTGTTCAACAATATTTACAACTTTGGAAATTATTGGGGCTTTCCCATCAAAATTTTTAATATTAAATGCCTCAACAAAAATTTCTTTAACATCATGTAGTACAATTACTTCTATTGACGTTCTCTCCTTAGCTCTTCATGTTTCTTTTTCTTTTCCAAAATCTCTTGCAACAACATTTTTTTTTCAAGAGTGAGATTTTCCAAATCTAATTGTGGCATCTCACTAACTTCATCTAGAGTAACTTCAATATTTGGAGAGAGGTCCTTTATTACTTTCCTTATGCGATGTGTAGAAGTGTTTCTACTTGACACTTTTTTGGGAGATGGTGACGGGGTATCAACAATTAGTCATGTTTGTACATTAGTGCTAGAGATAACAATGGTAACACTTGCCTCTATTTTATCTTCCTCCTTATTTACCTTAGTGTGAGGTCCTAACACTTTTGGTCCTTCTTGACCTTTGGTCAAGATGTACAAATAAAAAATTTCATAGCTTAGTGAACCCATATCCATAAAACATATTCATGCATGTATCCATTAGATCAAAGAATACTTAAACTAATTTGTAGAAATATAACCATGAGGAATAATAGATTCAATAACACATTTAACACAATGATTTTACATGGAAACCCAATTTTGGAAAAACCACTAGTAACATGCTAGCAATTCTCACTCTTCTAAAGTTATTGTTGGAAATATTATGAAAAGCTAAGTTATTGAGAGGGGAGGGGTGAATTAGTAACTTCTAAAACTTTTATCCAATTTAGCAATCAATCCTTTATGTGAATTTTGATCTAATTGCATGCATGAGAAATTGAAAACATGAAAGCATACATAACACTTTAACACAAGATTTGGTAACCCAGAAAGCTTCCAAATAGAAATTAAAACTAGGGTGGGGATGATACCCACAAGATTTAGTACTGCAGTATAAATTTGGTCTATTAAGGCTTATAATGATCACCTCTAATAATCTACCATGTTAAGAGCAATAAGGACTGCTAGGTCCACCTTGCAAAAGGATTTGCAAGCATACAATTAAGTATGCCCTCAGTAAAGAGATTTTCATCAGATTGTTAAGTCTACCTTTTTAAAAGGTTTGACTAATCCACCTATTAGGATGAAGCAGTGGCTGATCTCTAATCTACAACTTGGTTTGCTAATGAGATTCCTCTAAGTGTACAAATCACCTTGCTATGATAGGTACATCTTTGTTGCTCCTTTTATTGTTGTAGCCTTTTTAATTTGCTATTCTAATCTTATCTAATAATTACATTACTTCCTTTCATACATTTGGATGTGATACAATACATTACATATATATCAATCTAATTACATAATTACAAAGTTAGCCACAATACAAGTTTGCAAATATTACAAAGTTGGCCAAAGTGTAGAAACTTAGGCTCTAAAGACTAACTCAGTGAGGTTCTGATACTTGACATCAACTATCAATTCTTGACATTATCATGTGCTTAGTAGACATAGAAGCTTGGTCCAAACTGATCACTTCCAAGTAGTCTTGAACTCAATCTACACTAGTGACTTGGAAATTTTTGTAAAACTTAGCATATAAACTAAATCATTTGATTCACACTATATAGATAAGTCAACATTATCACTTCAAGCTCAATATAAATTGAATCTCTTTATTAACACTGAGTAGGTTGGTTAACACAAGACATGCATCACATTAAGTGTGAACTTAGTAAGCATTGCACAACTCAATTTGCACTGGTAAACTTGCCATACACTGAGATGCTCAATTTACACTACTAATCATCACCTTTGTAGTAACTAATTGGTCCAAACTTAAATCTATCCATTGGACTTGGTAGCAACTATAGAACTCGATAACAACTAAAATGCTTGGTTAACATTGTTAACTATATAATATGCTCAGTATGAACTCACAATCTAAATAAGTGTATCTCACTATTAACAAACATGACTAGAATGTCAATAGTGATGTCATGTGAAAGGCGAAGTTATAATAAACACTATTAAATGTGACTTGGTTAAAGGATTTTAAGCACCCTATTAAGAGTGAGACTTGTTAGAGGACTTTAGACCATTCACTTGGGATGTCACCTGGTTAATGGATTTACAAATGACTATTAGGTGAACCTTAATCCAAAGAATTTACCCTAGATTGGTACAATGATTAGAATGTAATAGTAAGGATTTATCTAATAAAAAATTACAACTTACTTTTAGATAATAGATCTTTGTTTTAGTCCTCTATTCTCTTGGGCTTTCACACACTTCAACTTTGATAGCTTGTTCACCCTTCAAGAATTCATATTCTTAAGCCTTCTTGCTTTGCTTGCCAATAGTGGTCTCTTATGTTTGGTCACTGAATGAAGCAAAAACCCTAGACCTCCTATCTAACTTAGGTTCTCAAACATGACCTCTTTTTCTTCTGATCAACCATCTCTATAAATAGAAAATTAAGAGCTTTTGTCACTCAACCTCTATTATCCATTTTAGGGTTAGGTAGGACTAGGTAGGATAAAATCAATTGGCCCACTTTTTCATTTGGTTCCTCTAGAAATTTCTCCCTTGAATCCTCTTTGAATTTTCCTCAAAATGGTTTATCATGAATTCTGTGTCACCACCTCATCATAGTTATCTTCCACAGACTTCACAAAATTCAAGAAAACAAAATAGTTGGCTCTAATTTTTCAAATCTATGATCTAACTTGAATACTAGCACTCGTCATCAATATATTGTCACTTAGCTTCCATACTATTCTTCACCTCATCATCCACTAGATAACTTGAGAAATACTAAAGTTTATTGGTGCTTGGCATGAACTAAAATTTACTTGGCTTACATTGTGTCACTTGGCATACACTAAGTTTCCACTTTTCTTGGCTCCAACTAATTTTCTTCTTAGCTTGCACTAACTTTTTTTGGCACCTACTATCCCCTTGGTTAAGCTTAGCAGACTAAATTCTTCTTACTTGTTCTTCTAGACCTAATCAATGAATTCAACCTTCACATCCTTAATTAGATAATCAACACACTATAACATCATTATCTTAAATGGTCTTTTTACTTCTTTTTAATACCATAACTCAACCTTTCCTCTAGGTTCTTTTGTTAACTAATTTGATCATAACCTCCTCATCAATCACACAAATGATAGTACTCAAATCAACTAGGAAATTGTCTTACCATCAACTAGCAAGTTTGACATCAGCAATAGAACAATGATTGAAACACATTCTCATACTCATGAAAATCTACTTTTTACAATAGGAACATCTACACTAGTTCCTTTATCAATTTCTTCCTCCTCTTGCTCCTCCTTGTCTACACCCAAGGGATTCTCTTGAGTGTTATGGGTATCATCATGAACTAGTCAGATGCTACCTTGCAAACTTGACACACCTAAACTCATTTCATTACTCTCATCATCTTGAATGGTAATAGTATCAATATATTTTTCTTTGGTTGTGAGGCCAAAAATACTCTTCCAAAGTAACTCATTTTGTTGAATTACAATATCAATCTTATTTTGCAATAGCATAATTTTTTTGAATTTAAGAATGAATATGTTCCTATATCTCTCCAAAAAAATCCTTTTGTTCTAGTGACACATCAAGCATAACCTTGGCTATTGTGCTAGTTCTAATGTGTTTCCCTTATTTTTCTTCTAATGCCACCTTCTAACAAGTCTATTCTACAAATCTATAGGTATCTTCTTCTCTACTTCATTTGGAGCTAACTTATAATTTTCCATTATATCTATCATGGCCTCCTCAACTTGTGTTCTATCGATATTATCCAATGTGTCATATTTCACAAATAAAAAATTGGATAAGTCTAAAGATTTTCTTAGGTCAACACATACCTCATCAATGGATTGTATTCTCCCTATGGATTTTCCTTTAACAAATCTTCTTCTGTCTTGTTTTCATCTAATAGACTTACTAGCCTCTAATACACTTTATTTTGCAGACTGCTCGGCACTAGTTGCTGCCCTAGTCCTTGGTTTGATAGGTGGTAGAGGAGAGAGGGTTTTCCTTAGTAGATTATTTGTAGTTTCTTTATCCTTTTAGCTAGGTGATGTGACAACAACTATGGATTTAACATTAAATCCTTCTTCTTCCTCTTCCTCATAACCATTATGCTTTTCTTAATCTTCTCCAACAACTTGTGTAATCTAGAGAGGTTCATTGCTCTTGCCTTGGATTCCTAGCTTTGCCTCTAGGTATTTAATAATTTTCTTCATTTTATTTTCCTTGGAAGCTATCTTGATATCTATAGTATCTTCATATTTCCCAAAAAAAATAGCTTCTATATCAATATCATCTTTCAAAAATATAACAATGTTTGCATTAATAGTGTCACTATAAATCTCATTATCAAATGCTACTAGCCATGCCTTCCTTGGCTTAACTATCTATAGATATGTGTTATCTGTGTCTACCAATAAAGATACAGAATTATAATATTTTATTACAAGTCTTCTAGTATCCTCATACTCATTTTCATTCTCCATTTGGATTCTTCAAAATATGTATCCATGACATTATCAAAATTATCTCCTAATTGAGTTATGGACTCATTAATTGTCCTTATTACTAGTTTTCCTTGTTCCTAAATAATGTTTCCAATATGAGGAAAATATATTTCTGAATGTAGAATAAAATTCCCATGATAAGTTAACCAAACTTACACATTAAGTTCTTTGTCATCTTGACGGCTATTAAGTTTTCTACTAATTCTAGTCTCTACAGCTTGGCAAGATCATAGTCATAAGCTTTCATGGCTATCTTCCATGCTTGATCCACTATCATAAATGACACACTGTTCAATTTTCTAGATTGATTAGAAATGTTTGTGATGGACTACCCTCATCCATTCCATTTGGCACCCATATTTTCTTTAAATTCCTCATGACTCAAAATTCTCATTGTCTACTTCTTGTCTAGTGTAGGATAGCTAGCAACCTTGTGAATCATCTTCTTGGTTATTTCAACCAGTCAATTGTGTATCCATAAATTCATGTCATGGATCTTGCTTAGCACAACCTTGATTCATTTAGTGTAAGAATTTCTTGGGAACTCTAAAGCATGGGTTAACCCTTTTGTCTCAATCATTTTGAATTCCTCCTTAGAAACTCCTTTGTCACACAATTTCTCATATGCTTCCTGAATTTCATATTATCCTAATTCTCCAATCTTACACATGTAGAAACTTTACACATCATGTATCATGATTACCTTGAGTGGTATCAAATATAACACACTAATTGAATCACCTTTCATTGTAATTTTAGGAATCGAAAAAAAATTGGGTAGAGGAAAAGCCTCACTTCTCACCAATTGAATCTTACTAACCTCTACTCCTTTATGTTTTCTGACAGATGATGAAGTTGCCATATTTCTCCTTGCTAGGGTTCAAAAACTTTCTTCCTCTAGATCAATCAACATGACTTAGATCTTTACTTGATCAATCTTCTTGGCTCACATTTTCTCTTCAATTTCCTTAGGATCTCTATTTCTCTCAAATTACTCTGTACTCTTGTGTTCTGTATGCAAGGTATGGAATAATGCCTTCAATTTTTACATATAATTAATTTTTCTTGATTTAGGGTCCTCATTAATGCTATGCACTTAGGTAGGTTCAAGCTAGCTATCTTGATAACCATTGTGCCTTTGAACTAGGTCTTCACTATACAACTTGGTATTTTCCATCTAAATCGGCCTATACATTAGTTGCTTCATAAATAGTAATCCATATTGAAATGCTTGATCAATATAGACAATTTTAGTGGTATTTGATACTATCTATACAAATTATTCTTTTGAACTAGTCCTTTCATAGATATATTCTTTTGCATCTTTCTTATGAAAATATTAACTTTAGCATACATTATGTTAGGAAACAATGTTAGATGTATCATTATATAAAAAATTCCATACATACCTTTCTCACTTAATTTGAGATGATATGATGACCTTCTCCATTAGATTGGGTGATCTCTTTCCCTACTATTTCCATCTTCTATCTTTTTCTTCCATGTTTGATACATCTCCTTCCTTTTCTTGTCTAGTGTAGGATAGCTAGCAACCTTGTGAATCATCTTCTTGGTTATTTCAACTAGTTGATTGTGTATCCAAAAATTCATGTCATGGATCCTACTTAGCACAAGTTTGATCCATTTAATCTCAAAATTTATTGGGAACTCTATGGCATGGGTTAACCCTTTTCTCTCAATCATTTTGAATTCCTCCTTCAAAACTCCTTTTTCATGCAATTTCTCATATGCTTCCTGAATTACATATTCTCCTAATTCTCCAATCTTACACATGTAACATTTTCGCACATCATGTATCATGATTAACTTGAGTGGTATCAAATATAACACACCCATTGAATCACCTCTCATTGCAATTTTAGGAATAGAACAAAATTTGGGAGGAGGACAAGTGTTGCTGCTCACCAATTGAATCTTACTAGCCTCTACTCATTTATGCTTTCCCATAGATGATGAAGTTTCCATATTTCTCCCTGTTAGTGTTCAAAAACTTTCTTCCTCTAGATCAATCAACACAACTCAGATCTTTACTTGATCAATCTTCTTGGCTCACATTTTCTCTTAAATTTCCATAGGATCTCTATTTCTCTTAAATCACTCTGTAGTCTTGTGTTTTGTATACAAGGTATGAGATAATACCTTCAATTTTTACATATACTTAATTTTTCTTGATTTAGGGTCTCCATTAATTCTATGCACTTAGGTAGGTAAAATCTAGCTATATTGATCAACATTGTGCCTTTGAACTAGGTCTTCACTATACAACTTGGTATTTTCCATCTAAATCAGCCTATAGATTAGTTGCTTCATAAATAGTCAATCCATATTGAAATGCTCGATCAACATAGATAGTTTTTGGTGGTATTTGATACTATCTATACAAATTATTCTTTTGAATTATTCCTTTCATAGATCCATTCTTATGCATCTTTTCTTATGAAAATATGAACTTTAGCACACATTATGTTAGGAAATGATGTTAGATGTATCATTATATACACAATTCCATACATACCTTTCTCACTTAATTTGAGGTGATATGATGACCTCCTCCATTGGATTGGGTGATCTCAATTCCATTTTCTCTACTATTTCCATCTAATATCTTTTTCTTCCATGTTTGATACATCTCCTTCTTCTTTTTTTCCAATGCTCACTTTACGTTTACCCTTGGTGTTGTTGAGATTATCTATTGGTACTTGAGTTTTGTATTACTTTTTTGAATGTTTGGACTTGTGAAATTTGGAACATACATTGTTAGGTGCATGGTTCCACCTTTAATTATTCCAATAAGGTTTTGTCTATGATTTTCATGCATATACTTTATTTCCATACTTTAGACAATTGTAACAATAGCCTTTAAATATAGGTTTACTAGAGACATTCTTCATTCTTGACCTACACTAATGTATTTTATGTCCTTACTTCTTGTAGTAAAAAATATAACTGATAAACTTAGGTTTGGGATTTTTCATATCATTTTTGCTTGAGTAGATGTTTGTAGTATGACAAGGTTTTCCATGGTCATAACATGTAGGTTTTCCTTTTGACTTTGCATTTCTTAGTTCTCCACTCTTGGATAATTATCTTTACTTGGTAGAATGAATTTCATGATCTAGTAGTGTTTCTAGATGACCTCATAAGGTTTTCAAAGTATTTTATTTCTTCATTTGGCTTGTTGAATCTTTCCACAAGTTCTTTTCAGTTTTAAGTTCATTCTTCAGTAAGTCCTTTTTTGATATTAGATTTTCTATTTCCATATCCTTCCTATTGAACTCCTAATTTGCAAGCATCAGTTGATTCATCATCTCAAGTTGAGTGCTTATGAGCTTTTGTACATCAGATATCCTTTATTCAATTCTAGTTTCTATTACACTTTTTTCTTCCTTAGTGAAAACCTTGTCTTCCTCTACTTTCTTCTTTTGCTCAGTTACTTCACATATCCTTACTAATTGAATCTCATTTTCCCTTTTTAGTCCTCTGACTTCTTCATTTAGAAGTCAATTCTTTTCTATTAGATCTATATATGTTGTTTCATTTCAATTTATCATTTCAAATACTCCTTTAGTTTCAATTTTTTCATAAGAAAATTGTTTATCCTAAATAACCAATTCCTTTCACCTTTTTAAAGATTTCTTCATATCTTGTCTTGTTGTCTCAAGTTTCTTTTGTATGAGATGGATGTTAATAACTTGCATGTCGATAAATTTGTGCAATATATAAGCCTCCATCTCCAAGATCTTAACTCCAAGTTAATAAACTTCTCCAATATAATTTAGCTCTAATACCAATTGTTGGAAATCTTAACTAGAAACCAAGATATTGAGAGGGGGGTGGGGTGAATTAGGATCTCTAACACTTTAACCTTTTTAGAAATTCTATAATGCATTCACCATATTTACCATCTCATATATAATTTCTTATGTATGCTTAACTTATATAATAAAACTATAATAACATATAGATCTAATCTATCAAACATATGCATTAAAAGTAATCACATGACAAAAAGATTTTGGATACTTATAAACACTCCAATATGAAGGTAAACCTAGGGTGGGGATGACACCCACAAATATTCACTACTATAGTAATAAATTTAACCTTTGACCATATCAATGATCTACCCTGTGAGGGGTATAATCTATTAAAAGCTTTTGAGAGTGTTAGATCTCACTCTATTAGAGGATTTTATGCTTATGATATTGCTATCAGGATTTAACTGTGTGACTTTTGAGTCAAACTTATTGACCCATATTTCATGAGTAGTGATTCAACATCAATCCATCTCTCATGAGAATAAATGGAACACTTAGCACTCATTGGATCTAGGTGATGCTCACAGGGATGAAGCACCAAGCCTTCTCGATAGGTCACCCATCCTAGTACTACTTCAGCCTAAGTGCGCTTAACTATAGAGTTTCCTCCATAGATAAACCCAAAGCTTGCAACCCCATTTGCAAAACCTTCGCCAACTGTTGTGCCTTATGAACCATTCATCAGAAAGCCCCTTAAGCTCATCAATTGATAAGTAGGAGATAATTTCCATAGCAAGTCAAATTATGATATTGCTATCAAGATTTAACTATGCGATTTTTGAGTCAAATTCATTGACCCATATTTCATGTGTAGTGATTCAACATCAATCCATCTCTCATGAGAATAAATGGAACACTTAGAACTCATTGGATCTAGGTGATGCTCATAGGGGTGAAACACTGGGACTTCCCGGGAGGTCACCCATCCCAGTACTACTCCAACCTGAGCGCACTTAACTATAGAGTTTCCTCCATAGTTAAACCCAAAGCTTGCAACCCCATTTACAAAACCTTCACCAAGTGTTGTGCCTTATGAACCATTCATCAAAAAGCCCCTTAAGCTCATCAATAGATAAGTAGGAGATAATTTCCACAGCAAGTCAAATTATGATATTTCTATCAGCATTTAACTGTGTGATTTTTGAGTCAAACTCATTGACCCATAATTCATGAGTAGTGATTCAACATGAATCCATCTCTCATGAGAATAAATGGAACACTTAGCACTCATTGGATCTAGGTGATGCTCATAGGGGTGAAGCACTGGGACTTCTTGGGAGGTCACCCATCCCAGTACTACTCCAACCTAAGCGCACTTAACTATAGAGTTTTCTCCATAGATAAACCCAAAGCTTGGAACCCCATTTGCAAAACCTTCACCAAGTATTGTGCCTTATGAACCATTCATCAGAAAGCCCCTCAATGAGTTTGAATCAAAAATCACATAGTTAAATCCTGATAGCAATATCATAATTTGACTTTCTATGGAAATTATCTCCTACTTACCCTTAATGAGTTTGACTCAAAAATCACATAGTCAAATCCTGATAGCAATATCATAATTTGACTTGCTGTGGAAATTATCTCCTACTTATCAATTGATGAGCTAAAGGGGCTTTCTAATGAATGGTACATAAGGAACAACATTTGGTGAAGGTTTTGCAAATGGGGTTGCAAGCTTTGGGTTTAACTATGGAAGAAACTCTATAGTTAAGCGTTCTCAAGCTTGAGTAGTATTGGGATAGGTGACCTCCCATGAAGTCTTGGTGCTTCACCCCTATTAGCATCACCTAGATCCAATGAGTGCTAAGTGCATTTATTCTCATGAGATATGGATTCATGTTGAATCACTACTCATGAAATATGGGTCAATGAGTTTGACTCAAAAATCAAACAGTTAAATCCTGATAGCAATATCATAATTTGACATGGCATGGAAATTATCTCCTACTTATCAATTGATGAGCTTAAGGGGATTTTTGATGAATGTTTCATAAGGCACAACACTTGGTGAAGGTTTTTCAAATGGGGTTGCAAGCTTTGGGTTTAACTATGGAGGAAACTCTATAGTTAAGCGTGCTCAGGCTAGAGTAGTATTGGGATGGGCGGCCTCCTGAGAAGTCCCAGTGCTTCACCCCTATGAGCATCACCTTGATCCAATGAGTGCTAAGTGTTCCATTTATTTCACATGAGAGATGGATTCATGTTAAATAACTACTCATGAAATATGGGTCAATGAGTTTGACTCAAAAATCACATAGTTAAATCTTGATAGCAATATCATAATTTGACTTGCTATGGAAATTATCTCCTACTTATCGATTTTATGCTTACCAAAAAGAAAGGACTCTATTAGGAGATTTACAAAGATCTTCTAAAACCATTATGTTAAGATATTTACCCTAACTCAATATGTTAAAATTTATTTAGTACCTAATCCTCAATCTACTCTGATAAGCTAATGTTAGATCTCCTCTTTCTAGTTTGATTTGATAAAAAAAAAAATTCCTTCACTTCTTGACTAGGTCACTTGCTCTGTTATGGAATGACAAAACTCTTTGCATCTTCTACAATGTTCACACATTCACACTAGAATTGCATGAATGTTTTTTTCACTTATTTGTACCACCATAAAAACTATGCCAAGTTATGCCCTATTTAAAGATTTCATAAAGAGTTTTCTAGCTTCTTGTTTGTTTTGCCTCTCCATATGATTTGTTCATCACAAAACATAAGGATCTATGATCCACATTATAAAATGCATAAAAATCTTTGTAACAAACTCTAAAAATATTAAATGTCACATCCATGTCAGCCTGAAATGGTTTACCTCAAATTTTGCATTTCTCAACACTTATTGCTTCTAATACTCAGGGATAACTATATATCCTTTTCATACTTGGTCTTTACCAAGCTCTACACAATTTGTATAAATTAGCTTCAATATGTTCAAACTTATCGGTCAACATTGGACTCATGAATCAGCCTATATAGAGTATATTAGTCGTAGTGATGACTGTCTACCTCTACTTAGTAAATGACTAAGTGTTTGACACTAATTGACACAAAGAATTAGAGAGACAAACAACATAATGTGACCTTTTCTTATGTTTCAATCAATCGAATATCCATTATGAATTTTCATTCTCCTATAATTTGACATTCTCTTTTGGATGCATTTATTGTGTTTTGTGTTATGTATGGCTATGTGACACTTTATTTCATGCGGTATTGAATTACCACTACCTAAAAATATGTTTACATGGCTTTGAATTTTAATGTTAACCATGTTGGTCTAGTTTTCACTTGAAAATTATCTTGATGCATATCTAAGTGAATGTTCCAATTCCCTTTGTAAAAAATTATGGTTTTCTATTTTTTAACTTCTTTTAACCCTAGAATAACTCTAATTTTTGTTTCACTAAGTATTTCCCTAGAAAGAATTGGATTATGTTTCAGAGCATGCCTTTTCAAAATAAAATTGCATTGAAGAAATCTTTTAAATACCCCTTCTTATTCTTGGGAACCTTTTTTTTTTTTAAAGGTTATTTGCATTGTCTAACATTATCCTAAGTTCCTAAAATAATTTTAACCCAAGTTTTTATCTTAAATATTTTATGAGTTTGTGTTTTTTATGTGAAAAATCAATTGAATAATGATAACCCTTGATCTTCCTTTAGATCAAGGTTTTTCACTTTGTCGCCATAAGAAATCATATGCTATTTACTCCTAGTGACATAGCAACCAAGAAATACTTTCCCATAGGACCCAATAAACGAAAAGGAATGATGTTATAAGACAAAAGGCCTTCACCATTAGATCTTCTCAAGATTGACAATGGTTGCTTTATCACTAAGGGAAGCCATAATTTTTTTGCCCTTGGCAACATAGCGACAACCCACCATGTGGATATGTGGTGAGATTAACCCCTAAAGAAAATGCCATAAGTTCCATGTCATTAACATCTTGTCAAGTTGTCATATTTTTTAGATTGTCAGATGCCATGAGGGATTCATTTTGTATAAGGTAATATGTTAGTCTACACCATCAGATCTTCTCAAGATTGATAGTGGTCACTTTTTCACTAAGGAAAGCTACAAGAACTTCCTCCCTAGTAACATAGCAATTACAAGAAATTATCATGGGCCCACTTTGTGTGTAATTTGATTATCATAAAGATTTACCATCAGATGCAAGGTTGATCAATGATGGTCACTTTGTCACCAAAGAGAGTTGCTTGATTATTACCCTTGGCGACATAGCGAGAACATGACACATGTCTAGAGGTGTAAGTGGGTCCAATGTAAACCATCAGCAATGAAAGAAAAGGCTTATGTGGAAGGATTTGATTAGATTGATTGCCAACTAGAAGGGTTGAAGATGAGTCATAAAATGTTTTATTCCTAAATCGTATGATTTTCCAAAAATCAATGACCTATTTTCAAATTTGAAAGGTGATGCCACTTTGTTTCTCTACAATCCATTTATGATAATTAAAGCTCCCCATGTAAAATAAAACAAGGAATATATTTCAAAAAGTCAAAGCATTTTATTCACGTAAATGTATTCTCAGTTTTTTGGAGCCAAAATCTATTGAAGAGCTATTTTTCCTGCCTAGTTGAATTGTGAAAACTTTCAATATTAGCAATTCATTAAAAAATTCAATGAAAGAAAAAAGAAAACCAAGTAAGTACCACAGTCTAGATATAATTCAAAGAATTTTGGTTTTTCTACACTATTATCCAATATGCTTCCAAAAAAGGGTTTCTCTGGGAAGGTAGAATATGCTGGTATGAATAACCATGATGATTTTTTGGAACAATTGAGTGAATCTACAAATGAATCAGCCCAAATGAAGAAAATAGTTCCTGTAAACCGTAGGCTCCAAGTTGTAGATGCATTATTTGATAATGGGAATTGGACTAGGGATGTTGATGAAGGGTGCTCCCCTTAATAACATAAACCATAAGAATAAAAAAAAACAAAGAAACAACAACAAATGTGAGAAAAAAATATGGACTTATTATTTGCATGATAAATGTGGAGTTACAAAAATCACAAGCATAATATGCTAATCCACATGGGCACCTTCATTTCAATAATCTGCAAGATGAGCTGTGAACTATCACCTAGAGTTGTCCTAGATAATGTTCTAGTCTTTCTTAAATAGGCAATTTTATGCCACCCATGAAGGTTCTAGACATTGAAAATTAATACCTAGAGCCAACAAACCCTAACAATACATATAGAGTCGATCAAATACATCTCTGACAATTATTTTAGATATTTTAGGTAGCCCAACTCTAAAAGACCATAACTCATGAATCGTTGCTCCAATTGGCTATTATAGCCACTTTTTACAAATGCCATCTTCTGCTCTATAGGTTTGGAATAATGCAAGAACCCTTTCATTGAGTTTTTGGACCTCATCCAGGCACTCTAAGGCCTTAAACAGTGAACTTGAAGATTTTTCTACAAATGTTTCTACCAAAAATCTGCAATAACTTCTTGGAGACTTAAGTTGGAGTAATGAGATTTATATGGTAGATTTATAACTCTAAAATGAACCTTCATGCAGAAAATGAGAATATTTTGATCTCATATGATAAACTTACTGAAAATAGCAAGGTCCCATAAATAGTAACCACCCTGTCTACTAGTTCTTATTAAAATAGAAGCAATTGAAAATAAAATATTTTTGGATGATGCAAAATTGCTCTTATACCTAGGGTTCTCCTACATCAAAAACCTAGGGTAATTTGAGAAGTGACCTCATCATGTCTCAAGTGTTTAGAGGAAAACCAAGATGGTTAACCTCCTCCTTTGCTAGCCATGATGAATCCTCTACTAGTCTCCCTTTCCATTTGACCAAATATTCCTCTCTTTTTTTTTCCTAGTACTCTTTCCAACATGATCATCCAGTATCTCCTCAATCTACTTTGTAGCCAAACTAGTTGCTGAAATACTCCTGTGTGCTTTTGCAATTTCATCTCCATCACCTCCTTCATAATAATCTTTCAAATCTAAAATATTAAATATTGGTGAAATATTCAATTCAGCAGGCAACTTGACTTCATAAGAAATTCTAGAATCATGCCTATTCACTATCTTGCATAGTACAAACTTCTTCATCTTTAGCTTATTATATGTACCTAATGGAAAATGCTCCTTTTTGAAATGAACCATGACTTCATATCTAATCTAAAATTCCTTATATGTCTTTTTCACATCTACCTTAGCCTTATATTATGTATTCATTTTTATGATGTGGTTCCTTACCTCCTCATGGATGTTCTTCAAATGTTTAGAAAATTCTTTTACTTCAGAGCTACTTATCTTTGATAGAATTATTATATGTAAATTTTGTCTTTGGTAAAATCATATCCCATCCTTTTAGTTTATCTCCATCCAAACATCTCAATAAATTTCCCAAACTATGATTCACAACTTATGTTTGTCCATCACTCTATGGATGATGCAATGAACTAAACTTCAAATCTATCGTCCACTTCTTCCATAATGTATGCCAAAAATACCCAAAAAATTTGGTATCTCGATCTAAAACTATACTTTTTGGTAGACCATGTAGTCTCAATACTTCTCTAAAAAATAATTCTGCTACATGAAAAACATCACTAGTCTTCTTGCAAGGAATAAAATGTGCCATTTTTGAAAACCTATCAACCACCAAAAAAATAGAATCATACCCATGTTGTGTCCTTGGTAATCCAAGAAAAAAAATCCATGCTCACATCCTCCCATGGCTTCTCTAGTATAGGTAATGGCTAATACAACCCTATATTCTACTTCACTCCTTTAGCATTTGACATACTCTACAACTCTTTACAAACTTCTTCACATCTTACTATAACTATGGCCAATAATAATTCTTTGCATCCAAAGATATGGTTTTATCTCTACCAAAATGTCCATCCAATTGTCCACTATGCTTCTCTTTGATGAGATTCTCTCTCATTGAACTTCTGAGAATGCACAACTAGCTTCCTTTGAACAACAAACTATCCTCGATCATGAAATCCAACCACTTTGTCTTATTAAATGTAACAAGTGTACAAGCCTTCCATACTTCACTAGAATCAAGATCATCTAGATACAAAGTACTGAGTTCTTTGAACCCAACCACCTCTATTTGTATTTTTGTTAGCAAAAGTTGTCTCCTACTAAGAGCACTTACAACTTTGTTAGACTTCTTAGTCACATGTTTCAAAAAAAATGTATAACTCTACAAAAACTCAACCCAATTCAAATGCCTTTGGTTTAATTTTCCTTGATTATTCAAATATTGCAAACCTTGATGATCAATATACAAAATAAACTCCTTAGGAAGAAGATAGTGTCTTCACTTCTTCAATGCTTGAACTATAGTATAAAATTTCTAATAATAAGCATAATATTTTCTTTTTCCATCATTCAACTTCTCACTAAAATAAGCAATAGGTCTACATTCTTGGCTCATAACAGCTCCTATTGTAGTACCACTAGCATCACAGTCTACTTGAAACACCTTATTAAAATCAGGAAGTGCTAAAACAAGTTGCTCAGTAACTTTTTGTTTCAACAAATTAAAACTCTTATCTACTCCTATAATCCACTTAAATTCTTTCCTATCCCCTCTCACTTTTTTAGTCAACGGTCCACAAATACTACTAAAACCTCTTATAGGCTTTCTATAAAAACTAGCCAGTCCATGAAAAGATCATACCTCTATCACATTCCTTGGAGTAGGCTATTCAAGGATATCCATCACTTTCTCTAGGTCTATTTTTAGACCTTTTGTTGAGACTACAAATCCTAGGTACACCGACTCCTTTACAAAATTGAACTTCTTTAGGTTTATCAACAACTTTTCTTCCCTCAAATTATCAAACACCTTGTGAATATGGATCAAATGCTCCTCCAATGTCTTACTAAAGATAAATATATCATCTAGGTAAACAATGAAAAACTTACCCAGAAGCTCCTTCAGTACCTCATTCATGAGACTCATGAAAGTGCTTAGTGCATTGGTTAGTCTAGAGGCATGACTAACCACTCATACAACCCTTCTTTTTTCTTGAAATCAATCTTCCACTAATCACCTTCTATGATATGAATCTAATGGTATCCACTCTTCAAATCTATCTTTGTGAAATACTTAGCTCCACTCAAACAATCCATAATATCATCCATCCTTGGCAATGGAATCCTATACTTGGTTGTGATCTTGTTGATAGTGTGAAAATCTATGCACATCTTCCATTCTCCATTCTTCTTTGGTGCTAATATAGCTGGTACAACACATGGACACAAAATCTCTCAAATTGACACCTTCTACAACATCTCATGAACTTTCTTTTTCAACTCTTCACTTTCTACTAGTGTCATTATGTGCACTACTTTGTTTGGAAAACTAGCTCCTAGAACCAAATCTGTCTGGTAAATGATCTTCCTCACTAGGGGCAGTCTATTAGGTGTGTTATCTGACACAGTATCATAAAACTCTCCCAATATATCTGCAACTTCTATAGAAATCTCTTCTAATTATTCTTTACTATCTTTAGGAATTATAACAAAACACATATGCTCATCTTCATACCTTTGAGAAACTCTTTACCATCAACAAAACATATTCTAGCAACACTACATATACCTTTTCTTCCTTCTCTTTCAATGGCTTCAACTTATGTTTCACTCCATCCTTGGTTAGAGTGTAGGTATTTGCTAACCAATTGTGTACAGCATGCCAATCAAACTACCATGACTTATGTAGCAACATATGATATATGTCCATAGGTATGATATCACACAATAGCTCATCCTAGTAGCTTTTGATCTTGAATTTGACTGAGCATTTCTTATTGACCATGACCTTGTGGTCATCTTGAACCCAAGAAATATAATATGGATGTAGGTGTTTCTATCTCTTTAGCTTTAGATTTGTGACCATCATTTTTGACACTAGATTATCAATACTTCCACCATCAATGATCACATCACAATACTTATCTTCACATCTACAACTTGTGTGAAACAAACTCCTTCTTTGATCAGGTTCATTCTCACGAATCAAAAAGAATCTTCTATTAACTAGGACTTCTCCTCTTTTAGCATCTTTAGAATGTGAGGATCTGGCACTTTCATCAACATGTGCAACTTGTGTCTGGCCTTCTGTTCTTCAGTCTATCCTTCCTTAGCATTGGGTATATTTGAATTCTCTATGCCCTTCTTCTTTGTAGTGAAAACATTTCCCATGGAAGCCTCCTCTTCTAGATCCTCTTCCTTTGCCTCTTCCTCTTTTATCTCTATTATTTTGATCATGGAAATTATTGGAATTGTTTCTCCTCTAGTTTTGACTAATACTTCTAGCCTCATCCTTATTCTCTTAATCATCACAATGACCTCCATAATATTGTCTTCCTGATCTTCCACTGTGACCTCTTCCACTATTCTTATTATGAAACTTTTTGCTTAGTTTCCCCTCAACCTTTAGGGAAAACTATTATGCCTCCTCAATACTGGTCACTCAAACAAGACTCATCTCATCTTGAATGCTTGGTTGTAACCCATTAAGATAATGAGTGACTTTATCCTTGTCAACTTCTGCATGGCCAGTTCTAGTGAGAACTTGGTAGAACTCTTCAATATACTCTTCAATGAACTTTCCCCCTTGCTTCAACCCTTGCATTTTTTTCAATAGATCAAGCTCATAATCTATGGGAATGAACTATAACTTCATTTTAGCTACCATCCAATCCCATCTAGTTATTTTTTCCTTTCCTCTTTTATTTCAATCCAACTGGATCTCCTACCACTAGATCTTTGCATGACACTTCAGTTTGGCCTTCACAAACTGGACCCTATCCAGATCTTCATTATCTTCATATTCAAAGTAATCTTCCAATTCATTGATCTAGTCAATCAATTCCTCTAGCTTGAGATTTCTCAAAAATGTGGGAACATCAAACTTAGTTCTTTTTCCAATACTGGAAATGATACTAAAAAGCTTCACCTCTTCTAGGTTAAGAACTTCCTCTACTATGTCGTGGTCCACATTTCTTTCTTCTTCTTTTTCAACCTCACTTTCATCATCTCCTACAAAAAGATTCATTTCTCTATGAATTTGTTCTTGCATTGCTTGCATTTTCCTCTAAAGGGTTCTAAATCCTCAAGTGTAACACCTTCAACTCTTCCACCATGATCTCTTCATAGAGGCATTTTTGCACTTCTATTAACACTCTGGTTCAAATTGCCTCACAATCAGTGGTATATCTACACAGTTAGCACAAACCATAGTCCTGGTGTGAACTACCTTATAGTTGACAATCTGTCCACACACACAAGAACTCTAGCTCTGATACCACTTGATGAAGGGTGATCCCCTTAATACGATAAACCATAATAGAAAAAATAGAAAAAACAACAAATATGAGAAAAAAAATGGACTTCTTATTTGCACCACAAATAAAAAATTATAGAATTCACAAGTACAATATGCTAACCCACATGGGAACCTTCATTGCAATAATCTGCGAGACAAGCTATGAACTATCACCTAGAGCTATCCTAGACAATGTTTAGATCTTTCTTAAATAGACAATTTTATGCTACCCAAGAAGATTCTATACATTGAAACTTAATACTAGGGCCGACAGACCTTAAAAATACATATAGAGTTGGCCAAATACATCTTTGACTATTATTTTAGATATTTCAGGTAGCACAAATTTGAAAGACAATAACTCACAAACCTTTGTTCCGATTGGCTACTATAACCACTTTTCGAAGACACCAGCTACTAATCTATATGCATGAAATGGTGTAAGTTCCCTTTCATCAAGTTTTTGGACCTCATCTAGGCACTCTAAGGCCCCTAATGGTGAGCTTGGAGATTTTTCTGCAAAATTTTCCACCAAATTTTGGCAATAACTTCTCTGATACTTATTCTAGAGAAATAAGATTTTTTTGGTAGACTTATAACTCTAAAATGAACCTTCATATAGCAAATGAGAACATTTTGAGCTTTTATGATAAACTTACTAAAAATAGAAAGCTCCCATGAATAGTAACCACCATGTCTACTAGTCCTTATTAAAATAGAAAAGACTGAAAAGAAAATATTTTTGGGTGATGCAAGATTGCTCTTACACCTAGGCTGCTCCTACATAAGATGCCATAACTTCCAATATAGGGATCCAATTGTTCAAGAAATGGTTCTCAGAAAGTAATTTTTTTGCCACTCATAGAAATATTTAGAATTTTGATTGAGGTAAGTTAGTAGTCCTTGGGGTTTTCATGGATTTAGAACTTCTCACATATGTAGCCCTAAATTATGACCCAATAGCTAGGATGGTGAGAAGAATAGATGTCAAATGTTTGATGAAAATCATTGTAGAAGAAATTCAAGAGGTTTTTGTAATGGAGCCAACTATATATTACCATGAGATCATTGACTTTTAGGGATTGGAATAGGAATACTTGACTCATAAAGATCAAATCAAATAAGGTTCATTGAGAGGACACCTGGCTACAATTGGTAATTTGACTTTTGTTACAACATCAAGAAAAGATCCTTTCAAGAAGTAGTTTTTCAATTCTAGGGCCATTGATATTTACATGACTTTATGTAGGGTTTTTGATGAAGATAAAAAAGAGTTTATGACAATAAAGTTCATGTACATGATGATAAAGATCTCTTCCTTTGGTGCAAATATTATTTTTGATTTTGCATCCTATTTAGAAGAATAAATTCACACAGGTATAATTGGAATTGTAAAGGGAAAAGTTGAGAAAACCTTTGGCTACTACTCTTTGTCAATGCATATGCTTTTATATAAGGGAGTTGCATTCTTTGAGGAAGAAATGGTGTTAAATATAGAATTTGAGGGAGAAGCTTTGCCAGTTCAATTTTGGATTGTAGTTATGACTTGGCATGCAAAAGAGGCCAGCTTTGTTGTATTTGATGGATACTTCACATCTAGGTTGAGGAGCCTTTTATTAAGGGACAATCCCAAGATACCTAAGGCACTATTGGATTTCATTAAGCCTATGGATAGCCTTATTGGTTTCAAGGTCTCCCCTAATTGGGAAAATATCATAGCTTATCCTGTGTCAATTGTGTTCAAAGTATATGGATTTCAAGGAACCACAGATGTTCTTCCCTATCAGGTACCTTTGAAGGTGGGAATAGCTGAAATGTTATGGTAGATAGGTGGACTAGAGGAAGCACAACTATTTGGTCAATCTAGAGGTTCAATTTTCCCATCTTGTACAGTGGCCTAATAATTCATAATCACTAATGGTGGTTGGTTATTTTTGTATAAATTCTTAGACTAATATAAAATGGTTGTTTCTGATTATCACTTCAATGATAGTGAAGGATCCTTTAATATTTTTAGGTAGAGGGCCAAGACTAGTACCAAGAAACATCAACCCTACTTCCTTGAACATATAATAAGAAATAAATTCTCTCTCTAGGAACAAGGGATAAAAAAGGAGAAGTGGAGAGTTTATTCTAGGGTTTTAGAATTTATTAAATGTTTTGATAAGGATTATAAGCCTTTGAAAGACTCCAAGGCAGAGCTAGATAAGATAAATAAATTGATGATCACTTTTTGAGAGATCATGGAGGAAATGAATGAGAACAAGACATTCTTTATTAATTCTTATCCTGACAAGGTTAAATAGGTCATGAAATTTTATCTTTTACCCCTATAGTAGGATTAGAGCAATTGGTTATTTAGAGGAGACTTGGCTACAATATCATTAGCAAAAAAAAGATATGTAGTTGACAAGGGTAAACAGATAGTTGGATCAACTAGTGCTATCATGGAGGAGAGGCCTGATGAGCCAAATTACAAGAGGTAAAAGATAGAAGAGAAATAGGGGCCTCAAAGAGAGGAATACTCACCCTCTCAATCCCCATTACATATAGGAGATGAACAGCTCACTAAGGAGTAGATGGAGCAATTAGGATCCCAAGAGGGAGCTTTTATTATTGTCACAAAGTTGGAAGAAGGATTCTCAAGAGCCTCCCATGCCTAGCTTGGAATTAATTGTTGTTGATTATAGAGGAATGGAATTGGACCTTGTTGTACAAAAATCTAGTCATGAAATTCTTTCTAATGATAACTTTGTTAAATCAAGAGCTTTTTATCAAGTTTCATGGAGAACCAATATTGAATTATTTGAAGAAATATGTAATAAGAAAAAGGAAAAGAATCCTAAGATTGAAGAGGCATCCATAGAAAACCAAATAAAAGATAAGATGATACAAGAGTTCAAAATCCTAACCCTGGAAGAAGGGATAAAAATGATAAAATCATCCAGGGTTTTTCTTCTACCAAACTAGGACATTACAAATGTCATGGTCTTTAACTCTATTACTAAGCAATTAAATGCAGATGAAAAGGTGAAAAGGGAACTAAAAGCTATGAAATTCAGTGAGGATCATGCTATATTAGTGATTTGGTCTATGACAAGAGGGTCTAGAGCTAGTTTATCCCAACCTAATGATACTAATTTAATGGGAAACTTGATTGTAAAAAAGATAGAGGATACTCCAAATGAGGAGGCTACAAAGCTAAGTGTTGGAATAACCAACCTCACCCTAGCCACAACCTTGAGGGAGGAAAGAGAGAAGATAGAATTATAGGAAAATATTGAGACGGTTTGGGCAGCCTATAATAAAGAAGTATAAAAGAGAATATAACTTGATAATAAGGTGATAGGGCACCAAGAACAGTCTAGCAGGATTATAATTACTTATCCCTATCCACTAGTGGAGCCTTTTAATTCCACTCCTCTTATAGAAATTCCAAACACACCACAAAGATCTCAGGTATTATACTACAGAGGATTTTGAAGAAGAAAAGAGAAAATTGAGGGCATTGCATGTGGAATTAGATATCCATTATGAGGATATGTTGAGGAACTAAATTATGTATTTAGTAGATAAAATTGGTTGGTCTACATTCTATGAAAAATTGGAAAAGGTAATAAACATATGGAATGAGTTACAAGGAACTGAGGAGGCCTTGAAGCTAGTTGTTAATAAATGGATCAATAGGGATAAAGATGTCACTCTTCTATGTTTTTAAGTTATCAGTTTATCTTGTGAACAAATAGAAAGGAATTTTGACTTGACAAATGATCTCTCCAAATTTTATGATAAGAGAATTTCTTTACAAAGGAGAATTATAAATTATCTTGCAGATTATAACAGTAGAGACTTTAGACTCTTCCCCCTTGCCTTTCATAAGAAAGATAAATTAAAAGATAAAGAGGAATGGATGCAAGAATTAGATGATCTATTGTGCCTTAGGATGAATAAGATCATAAATGAAAAGGGACATGCATGCTGGGTGAATATGATAGAAAAAATTGTAAAAGTGCAAATATTTTATGATTCTTTAAGAGAAGAGTTTATTGAAATAGATAAATTGGGAGAGTATGTGATGAAGAAACAACATGAGATTTTGATTTTTAACTAGCTAGATGACACACTTTTTGACAAGTTGATGGAAAATTTTGTACATACAAAGCAGTTAGTGATTGGTGCAACTGATGATGATGAAATGGAACAAGATAATTTTCAAATAATGACACATCAGTAAAAGTAGAAGAGGACAAAGATACACAACTAACCACAGAGACAAATACATATGTTCAAATTGATGACTTGGCAATAGGACAATAAAATGTGACTGTCAATTTCTTAGTACAAGATGATATGGATGGAGAACATTGGGTTCAGCTTAGCTTTCAAGTATCAAAATAGGGCCCATCACAAGTAATTATAATGGATGCATGCTTCAAAGAATGTCCATCATGACAAAACTAATTATGAATTCCTCAAAAAAGAAGTGCCTCAGAAGTGCTCACCATAAAAAGAATATTCATAATGTAAATCATTCTATTGCACCAATTTTTGTCTTTTATGATAGTAACCTTGTAAAATATATTTATGTTTGAAGGACAACTATCAGTATTCTCTATTCCTAAAGCTTGTTGCATCTCACACTATATAAGTGATACTCCAAGGCTAGAGAAAGGGTCCGAACTATTGTGCCATTTTAATTTTTGCTAGTTTTATTTGGTCTAGTTTACCTTGATGTCTTTTCTCTACAAATTTGAAGATACATGAGCTTTTAAGGATTAGATTTTCTAGTCTTGAATTTTGAGTACTATTCCAATGTTACATAATTTTCAAAGAGAATTAATACAAATATGGATCAACATATTTGTTTTATCTAAGTCTTATCTCCATTTTATTGACTGGTTATTTTGAGGTTGTATGGGCAAAGCTTGCTCAATTTAATACAACTTGGATAGGTTGTATGTCAATTCACTATTGCTTTTAATTCAATGAATTAAGTAAATACTTTAGTGAATATGATAGGATTTCTAGGCAATAATAAGGATATGCATAAGAATGAGTTTTAGGGAAGATTTATGATAATATTCATTATAATGCAATCAATTAGGTAAAAATAGTTGGATAGATTTTGAATCCCAATGAATGAGGCACTGATCAATTATTTTAGTTTTCATATGAAGAGATTATGGATAAGCATCAAGAAAAACATCAAAATCAAAATTAATTTTATTTTAAAGTATGAAGAGTATCATAGATGGTCAATACTTGTTTGCATATAATCTTTGGGTTTTAGTTAGCTTTTGTTACCTAGAATTTCTTGTAAATATAAGAAGAATCATGGCCACACATCTTCTATAAGGGATGAGTATTGTAATATAATGTCATTGAATGAATTCTAAAGATAATATCAAATTTTTAACCTTCTTATCCCTTAGGTGCACTTGCCTTGGTTTTGCAGACCCTAAAGTGTAGAAAATCTATATGATTTTGTTGAAGTTGTGTCCAGATCTAAAGACCATCAAGTTGAGTTTAGGAAGTAGATAATCCTTAGGCTATTTTGATCTTCACCATCTTCATATTAGGTATCTTATTACTTGGTAGTGTAAAAATACCAACAACTAATTTATTAATCATCTATAGTTTACTTCATATGATACCTTTTCTATCATATTATATTTCTTGGAATTTTATATCCTATGATTTTTCCCACCTTCATTTTTTCCATGGTGTTGCATTATTCTATGATACATATTGTTCAATATATGGTGTTTTCTTCTGTGCATGACTATATTTTGGTTTCATTGCAAAGTTAAACTTTATATCATACAAGATTTTGTTTTATAACCTACCATGTACTTATTTTATCACCTCATTATTGGGGGGAAAGGTTGTTTGTACACTTATTCATCCATCTTTCTCTAAGGACCAACTTACCTTAGTATTGTGACCTTTATTTATTATGTGATCTTCTTTTTCAAGAAGGAATTGTGCCTCTATCATGAATCTCTCTTACATACAAGAGGAGAATGGCCATGATCACCACCTCTTATTTATTGGAAAAGTTATGGTTCATTATAAATATTTACCCTTACTTTGTGGTCCAAAGTTTTTCATCCTTTGTTTAAGAATCCCTATTTTACCTATACATAAGGGGCTAAATCAATGCATTCCTTTTCTCCTTCCCCTCTCTTTTCTTGAAGATGTTATCTTTGTTTAGACATTCCTATTGAAGGTGGATGTATTGATAACAATATCTCTTCCTTTGAAGGGTCTCTTCATATAGGTGATGTATATCCTTTCACAATTATATATTTTCTTACCTTATAATAGTCAACATTTATTGTTATGTTTGTGGCACACATTATCATATAAAGATATTTCCTTGTTAATTGAAGTAGTTATCCTTGATTCTCTTCCTTATGATACCTATATCTATATATTCATCATAAGGTGGTGGGGGTTGAATAAACTTCATACTTATACTAAATCTTATGTTTTATGCACTTTTACTTTTATATTGAAACATGTCACTCTCTAATGGGTATAAGTGATACTTCTCCATCACAAGGAAATACATTTACATACATTTCCTCTATAGATAACAAACTCTTGTCAATCCATTGAGAGTAAATACATACTTCCACTTTGTTATGATACCAGTGAATTGATCCATGGGTGGACACACACATACACACTTGCAAAATTTGTTTGGCATGTGCAAAAGATTGACTTCTGAGCACATGAACCCACTAAACCATTTGATCCTTTTTTTTGTTTTTTTGTTTATGTGATTCAGACAAAGGAACAAAACCCTTAATGGGAAAGTTAATCAATCCCTCTTTTTTAATCCTTTCATGATAATAGGTAGAAGGGTAAAAGCACAAACTTGTGTCACCCTTATTTAAAGGAGTAGGCTAACAAAAGTATAATTATTCACCTCAAAATGACATAAAACTAGTATTATTATTTAGTATTTCAAAATGAAGTAAACTAATGAAATGTGTCCAAATGGATGAAGTTTAGGATTATAATTTTTAATAATTATTTGAAATAAGAATTGATATATTATAGTAATTTTTATAGATAATTTTTTAGTTGCTGAAACACGCTAAAAAATAGGGATCTAGTTCCCAACACAAAACTATATGGAAATAATCTTATTTCTATTTGAACTCAAACTGTGTTATAGACAAAATATATAGCTAAAAAAATAATAAATAAAAATTGACTTTAGACCTATTCTTATTTTTTATAATGATTCAAATTTCAACTCACTTGAAATCGATGGTTTTCATCTCCCACCACATTTTTCCAAATAAATCTATTCTAACTAGAAGAAAAATATACATTCTAGAAGAGGACTCTCTCCTCTAGAATGCCATATAACTTTTTAAAAAATTGATATGATTTTATTTTTATTTTTTTTCTCAAAGTTGACATCTTTTTGAATGTTAAAATATGTGTTTGTAGAATTTTTTAATTACAATATACTATATCTAATTAAAATGCTATAAAATATATATGGAAATATTATGGTGTTTATATGTTAATAAAAAAATATCATAAAAAATAGTGAGAGTTATTAAAATGTCAGTTTTCTGAAATAATTATATTTCCTTAGTAATTAGATATAAACTAGTATAAAACATGTATTTAATAGATATTTCCAATCGGAAAAGTGTGAGACCATATATAAATTAGCTAGAATGAATTTATCTAGATCATATATTTAAAAAAAATTGATTTTTAGATATAAATCCTTGAATTTAGTCATTCTAATAAGTCAACCTAAAAGATGACATGACTTTATAATTTTACCCAAAATCCTAAGGGATATGATCCATTGTCATGTCCTTTCCCTTCCCATGTGATCTCCTATGCTTTGTATTAACATTCCAAATGTAATACTAATGGATGAAACATTTATTCAGTTGAGGTCTCTTTTA
Source organism: Cupressus sempervirens (assembly GCA_028749045.1). Lineage (NCBI taxonomy): Eukaryota > Viridiplantae > Streptophyta > Pinopsida > Cupressales > Cupressaceae > Cupressus > Cupressus sempervirens. The sequence goes on from CM053793.1 coordinate 703,877,598, forward strand.
TGATTTGATTTAGGCTTTAATTTGTGTCTTTTGAAATTTATTTTTCTTTCTCTTGTTTTATTTTTGTATTCCTATGCATAGAGTCTAGGGTCCTATGTTTGAGGAATTATGCTCTTGAGCTTGGTAATGTTCTATGTCATTGTGACTTGTCACATCATCTATCTATTTATTCTTTCTTTACTGAAATTGTGAATTACTTCATGCTCCCACTAAAGTGGGAGCTAAATTTTTACCATCTTAAATGGAAGCACTTAATTTTGAGAATTTGTATTCCTCCTTGGTGTATTTTTTTCTCTCTTTATTCCTCTAGTCTTGCTCATAGTTCTAGGTCATCTCTCATTTTCTAGCATGATTGTTTAAGTGTTATTTTATCATCTTTTGGCCATATCTTCTAGGAGATTCAATATTTTCTAGATCTTTTTGCATGTTCTTTGTGGTCTTAGGTACCTCTTTTTTTGGGTTTCATATAGAATAGATCAACTTGGATTGACCTATTCTGACACTAGTCAACCTAGGTTGACTTATTTTGAAAGATGTTAATGTCTTTCCTGAGGATTTTTAATTTTAAGTCCAAAGTGACCCTAGATTCTAAATTGTTTCATCTTGATTCTAGGTAGGATTTCTTTTCTTTCATTCTCAAAACTAATATATACTAAGGCTTTGATATTTCATTTTTATCCATCCACACAAACATCATTCTACAAGAGACCAAAAGAAAAAATACACACATATTTGAGACTTTGAACAATCAATCATCAAAGTCAAGCATTTTATTCTTGCCTTAAGCTTATTCCTTCAAGCTGGTAGTCAAGTTTGAAATTTAAGGTGGAGATAAGCCATCCAAATTATTTATATTTTTCCATTCTTCATCATGACACATTACATAAATTCTTAGTCATGAGGTTTTAAAATGTATGGTTTCCTTATCATTTCTTTGAGTCAAAGCTATTACAACTACATACATGATCATATATCAAATTCAATTGCATCTACAAAGGAATTATATTTATTATTTTTATATTCAATTTTATTACATGTTAGCATTTTTTTAATAATCTTTTTACATCTCAATTTCAGGGCTCATTACCAAATCTACATCTTGACCAAGGAAAACCCTCATCAAGCCAACAAAAAAGACCAAGTTTCATTAAGTGCAAGAGCATAAATAGTTGTAGATTTAAAAAGTATTCACCAAGACCTTTATAAAAATGTTGTTTTAATTTTTCTCTAGTGTCCTAGGAACATTACCATATTCTTGTAAAGTGTCCAAATACTACCAAGTTGACATGTTCCTAAAGTTCTAAGAAAACCATCATTTTTTGGGTTTTCTATTATGAGCACAGATTCAATATTAGATATATCTTACACTTATTATTAAATAAATTAGTTAGATTTGATATTTATAATTACACAATCTTTAATCAAATTTTCATTACATGAAAGAAGCATTTCTTACATACTTCCTTGATATAATTAAGGTTTAGCATTGGCATCTCTTCATATTATTTGGGTTTTACTAATCTAACTTGGGTTGTATTGAGAGTTATGTTTGGAAGCCTCTTTATTTTTTCTTTTTGAATTTTAGTGCACCTTTAGCTAGTCAATGAAATCCTATAAAATTGAATTTAGGGTAAGTGCACAAAGTTGTGGTGCCAAAAGGTGGGTATAAGTGGCCACTTTTTTTTTCTTTTGAATTTAGCAATTTCTAAACTTCAACAAGAATATGAAGATTGTTACACTCAAAATTTTAAGATATGACAAAAACAACAGTGATAATCCTTTTAATCTAATTTCTAAACTAATAACTTCTTTCAAAATGGTGTAGTTTAAGGCCTTCAAAAAAGGGGGTGGGGGGCTAAGAAAGTGGTACTATTTTATTAGAAAAAAATAGAACATAATGCAAAGTGTGGCCCCAGTAAAATTTTAATTTTTTGTTTTGAAATTATGTAATCACTTTGGTCAGCAATTACCTAACACCAAGTAGTTTATCCCATTTTTTTTGATAATTTTATAATGTGTATTTTTTTCATGAATTTTGTAAGTGTACACATCCCAAAAACATGAAATGTGTGTGTGATCCCCCTAGAATTATTGAAAGCTAATTAAAAATTGAAACTTAGTTTTTTTTAAATATGTATAATTTTAGAGTAATTAGATATTTTCTAATTGACTCTAGTTGCTTAAGCTAAATTTGAGTCATATAATAATTAATTCTTTATAAAGGAGATCAAAACCATAAAAGATTCTAACCTAGGTTGCATCAAAATAATTAATTAAAGAATTAATTATTAGATTCCTAAATTTTATCTTAAGCAACTAGAGTTAATTGAGAAATATCTAATTACTCTAACACTCTCCCTTAAGATAAACTTAGGGAGTAGCTAAAAACCTAGAAACTACTACTAAAATAAAATTGGGTCCCGAAAACAAGGCCTAATGAGGTACCCAAGCACAATAAAATATCTGTAAAGAGGAGGAATAGAAAGAACCACATGGGAAGAACCCTACTCAAAAAAGAGATGGAAATAATTTTCTAAAAGATGAGAAAAAAAAGGATGATTATGACAAACACTATTGAAGCATGAAGCTCCAAACACTATCAAATTGTTGATCTGAAGAATGTCTACTATATAGATCATGGCTAGGTAGAGAAGACTAAGTCTAAAGAGCTGATAAACCAAAGATAGAAAATATCTTCATGCCCTCCAAAAATAGGAATGAAATAATGACTATATGGTAAATGATCCATCTCACCAAAATGCATAGGTATGGATAGCCACTGCAATCGCCTAATAGATAGGATCAAATATTGAATACATAGCTCACTCCATCGAACCAAGAAAGAAATAAAACCAATATAACCCCTCTATAATGCTGAGAGGTAAGACATAAACACTTAAACTAAATGCAATATCTCCTACAAAAGGAAGAACTAGGAACATCGAGAGTGTAAAAGAAGTACAAACACCTATAATAGCACTTGTCATCAACACATCTTGAGGCTAGTGTCATGGAAGGAACACTCACTTGACAAAAGAATATGGTAGATATGGTCAACATGAAATCCCCCAAGGCACCTCATAGTGTACTGTGAGTATAACAAAACACAAAGATGTGAAATATCCCAATATGCAATAGAATGGCACTTTATCTTAGTGTGTTTGCAAAATACTACAAAAGGATGTCAACAAAGATCAAAAGAGGCATAAGGCTGATACAATAGATAGTATAACCCATGAAAAGTTATCTCAAACAAAAAAATTGATCCCTGGACTTGAAACAACTAAGATGTCCATCACACTATAAAAAAGAAAAACATTGAATGGGATGTGCTTGGAGTAGAATCTAGAAAATATAATGTTTCAAAATATGTCTCTCAGAGTTCAAAATAGAAATTCTTACTTTGATGGACAAAATAGGCCACCAAACAACATCAAAAATCCAAATAAGCTACACCATCACAATGGGCTCAAAATCATCTTTCGACACTTCTTTTGGATCAAAAAATGGAGTTTGTATGAGCAAGTTATTGCCAAAAAACCACATGTAGGTAAAAAAGTATTGGAAAAGCCAAAAAAAATTAATGCATCAGAATTTGTGCCAAAATATCTCAAAAAGTGCACCTACTAATACAAAAAATTGGCTCAAGAAGTGTGCCTATTATGTACAAAATTGTCTCGATTTGCATGCCAAAAAGGCTCAATTTGTGTGCCAAAAAATATATATTTTTAAACCAAAAAATCACAAAATTTCCACCTCACGAAATGTGCAAAGAATCTTAATTTTTTTTAAAAATCTCAATTTGTGCACCAAAATTCATAAAATTGCCACCTTGGGAAACATGTTTAAAAAATGATAAAATCACCATCTCTGAAAACACGCCCAATCTAGGAGCAATAATTTTTAGCCTCAAATTTCAATTTTGTCCAAATTGGACAAATGTTTTATGAAAATAGGGGTTTTTGGGCACTCTAAGCTCAACGGTGATGTATGTTTGGTCTCAAAGTGCACAAAAAAATGGTGACCCTAGATTCAATACAAAGAAAAATCTGAAAAATGAAGCCCTATGAACAAAAAGCACATATCTAAAAGCCACGTCAAACTTTTCATAAATATAACATGGGCATGAAGATCTCAAGCTCTGATATCATATTGTAGTTGATGAGAGATCAACCCCACAACTCCCAAGAATCACTTTCATACAAACACTTGTCACAAAAGAGAGAAGTAAAAGGCTATGGAGGCTAAAATTAGCAGATCAATAGATGAGGCATTTTTTATGAATAAAAAGAGAAATTTCTATTATCAAAAGTGAATTAATCTCAACTAATTTTTACAATGAGAGATCATCCTTATAAAGAAGATCGAAATACTAAGAAGGTCTAACCTAGGTTAGTTTAAATAGTTAGTAAAAGATTTAATTATTAGATACCTAAAGTTTAGCTTAAGAAACTAGATTTAATTAGGAAATATCTAATTGATCTAACATAGAATGGAGTCTACTTTCTAAAAAAAACTTGTTGCAAAATTTGATAATTGAGATAAAATCTATATCCCAATTTCTAGATGTTGGTTTTTAAGAGAAAATGGACATACTTTGAAAATAAATTATAGTTGAAAGGCTTGAAATAGTATGAATTAGAAATAAATTATATGGTTATATAGCTAACATAGAGATCTACAATATTATGTAACATAATTTTATGAATGCTTAACCACAAGGAAACTTGAAGGAGAGTATAGAAGATCCAAGCCTTAGGCTTCATGGTATCCAATGCTTTGTATAGCACATGCACATAATAGCATGCATGTGATATTGTGTGTGCATGCAATAGTGTATGTGTGCCATTTAAAGAATTTTTAAATTCAAGGCTTCAATAGAGTGCATGCACTATATTGTGTGTGCGTGCACGCGTGCACGCACAGACACACACACACACACACACATTGTAAGCCTTGTATTTCAATAGAGAGGATGGATAGGGAGAGAGTGAAGGAGAGAGGCACATAGAGAGAGAGAGAGAGAGAGAGAGAGAGAGAGAGAGAGAATAGGGAGTGACAAAGAGTAGGGGATAGGATATATAAACATATATAAAGAGAGAGAGAGTAGGGGAAGAAGGAGAAAGTGAGAGAGAGGATGGATAGATAAGGCTAGAGAGAGAGAAGTTGATGGGGAAAGAGGATGCGATAGGATGTAGAGAGACGAATTAAGGTAGAGTGAGATAGTGCAAGAAAGTAGGGCATGGAAAGGAAGAAATGAAGGAGAATGAGATAAATAAAGATAGATAGAGAGAGTGTAGGGAATGGGGGAAAGATTATAGGATATGAAGGGATAGGGAGAGAGAGAGGAAGGAGAGAGATTAGGGATTTATATTGTTCTATGTGATTTCCAATAACACATACACACTATAGTGTGCATGTGCTATGAAAAATTTTATAACACGTACAAGCTATAGAAAATCTCATAGCACACATGTGCTATGGCTTGGGGAGCCTAGGCCATAGAGAGTGCTCCCAATAGAATATACATGCTATAGCTTGTGCGCGCTATTGGAAATTTTATAATAATAAAAAAGGTTTCATCTTTTTGGAACCACAACTTGGTACATTCACACTTCATTCCTTCTATTTTACCCCTAAACAAATTGAGACTGGTTGGGTTGAACCTAAAACGTTAGCCTATTAGGTGACACACCTTCATACTTTTATCCATGAATATGGGTGTTCAAAAATATCAGCGTGATTACATTATTAAGTTGATAGTTATTATTATATTAGATCATGGTTTTGTATTGGGATGTTTTGGATTTTATATTCCAAGCATTTAGTTTTTAAAGTGGTTCTTTTTCATTCTTTTTATTGTTTATAATCCTTAAATTATATATTAATCTATGTAAACTTTGGGCTTTTGTTTTGTAGAAAACTATGAATTTTAATCACTTGATAGATGGTTATGTGCAAGATCATGGTGTGCCAAAAAGTGGCGATGTGAAAAAAATAGAGTTTGAACACGTCTAAAAGCACTTCAAAATTCACTCTAACTTTTTTCCACCTATCCACATACCAAGCCTGGAAGGAAAGGCCGAGCCTTATCGGATATCTGATCTAATATCGGATATCCAATTTAACATCGGATATCTGATATTATCGGATATCCGATATTCATGGCAATATTATAATAATATAAAAACATTATATTATAACAGTATAATACATTTTAATATAATATTATTATGATATAATATTATTAAATATAATATAATAATAATAATAATAATACTATAATATAATAATATTATAATCGTATAATATTATACTATAATAATAATACTATATTATAATATATTGTAATGTAATATAATATATATAATATAATATAATAATAAAAAGTATAATATATTATAAACTATAATAATAGAATATAATATAATACATTATGATAATATAATATAGTAATAATATTATATTATAATAATATAATAATATAATATAATATTTTATATTATAATATATATAAAATATAATATAAATATATATATAATATAATATTTCAAAGCTATATGTTATATATCTTATATATAAAATATAATGGGTGATCGGATATCTGATACCTGTGGCATTACATTTAAAAAAAAGAATAGACCCACGGGCCCTTATTTCTCACATTTTGGGGCCAGTATTGATGTGGGACCAGATATCAATTATAAAATCAGACATCGGATATTGAGGTATGGTTTTTTTCTTAAAACTAATTTTTAATCTAAATTCGATAGATTTTAGCATGATTTTGTTTGTTTTAGTTGAATCTAGGGTTTTTTTGAAAAACAATGTTAAAATTAAGGTTTTTTAAAAATATATATTAGTTTTGCAATTCAATAGGAATGGCTGATCAAAATGATGACACTGAGGTAGGGAATAATATTCCTCATAACCCCCCACCAAACGATCCAGTACCCCCACAAAATTGTCCACCAAACGATCCTCTACCCCCTCAAAATCCTCCTCGAATCAAGGATTTGATAAATGAAAATCTCACCGAGTTGAGAGGTTTGCATAGAACATATAATAATGCACCCACATTGGCTCCTATGTTATCCATGTTAAACACCATAGTGAACATTGAAACCCTTACAAACCAACAAAATGTCGCTCTTCATTGGCGTGATCAAATGCACGAGATGTTTGATGATGGTTTGGATTATGATGAGGTTGTGGCCCTCAACATAAGCAAAGACAATTTTGCTAGCCTTTTTGTGAACCCCAAAATGGGTTTACTAGTTGACCCAAAAAAATCCAAACTATCGATTAAATGGTGCACAAATGACGCCATACATGCAAACTTTTGGGATCGTTGGTGGATGGTCTTTGATATCCCTCCACATGGCAATTTAGACATACCATTTTATTTCTTTAGGAAATTATATGCTGAATTTGTGTTGAAACTTAAAGTGAACTATTGGAGCATGAAGCCCAACATGGGCTTAGGACTAGGAGCTCCTTAGGATAGACCCTCTTCCCAGCGGAAGAAAGCTGGTACTTTTGTCCCCCCCACTAATATCTCCCCTCCTCCTTGAGTGTAGCATCTAGATATTATGATAGAGGCTAGCTCTCAGACTATCAGAGACATTTATAGGCTATGTTGATGATGCTGGTGCTAGTTCATCATCAACTAGCTCATCACATGTTTGTGTGCCTCACACTTGCATTATGTGCAAGAATATTTTTCTGGGTCCCATAGGTGATCTTCTTGAGTATCATTTTGTATTAGATGAGGATACACCAGATACACACGGAGAGGCTACAGACCCTGATATGAGAGAGGAGGGGAATGCAGGGGCATGGACTCCTTTGGTGTTGGTACGTGTATATTTTTTTTTTTAATGACATAAATGATTTAAAGTTAATTTTTATAATAGTGTAATTTTAATTGTTAAGCCATATTGACTTTTATATGTATGTGATCTTCATTCACATTTAGTTGATGACCGAGGAGGAGCTCAGACAGATTGATGATGCCATGCTCTCGGCCATTTCATTTGGCCTTGAGATATCTATGGTATATTATTTTGTGTTTGCATTTTTTTTTTCTATTTGATATTGTAGCATATATGGTTGCTAATCTTTCTTTTATCTTGCAGGTAGCACCTATCCCGGAGGGACAAAGTGCAAAGTGTGAGCCAACACACACTAATAAAGAAAAGGTAATTAGGCACTTTCTATTTGATTAAATATTGATGCATTCTTGTAAAATTTTTGTGGTAATCTCATTTAATTACATTCTTTATTGTATATAGGGCGTCACTACTGGTGATGAGCCTGTACAGATTCTGCGTCGTAGACCATCAGGGATTTCCATTTTCACTGAGAGCCCCATTGTATGTATAATTATCATTTATTTTTTATTATCCTTATCTTCATAAATAAATTCAAAACTGATTTTTGTGATATTAACAACTACTATTTTGTATCTCATAGGAGACTCCTAGTGCACAGGAGGTCCGATGGGAGAGTTATGTAGATTTGATGATGTAGCCACTCACTCCTGAGGAGGAGCCTACAATAGTAAGTTGTAGTTTGAATTCATGATTAAATATGTTATAAATTTAGCATGCTATGAATTATAATGTTATTTTTTAAATTTTAGATTCATTTGACAAAGGTATTTGAACATATATAGCCCACAATCAAAGAGGTACCAGCATTGTCGAGGGCATACGAGAGGACTCCTGACCAGTGCCGGAGATTGACAAGAGGGGTATTTATTATGAAATTTTAATAGTATTAATCTCCATTACAAAAAATATCATTATGCATTTGAGTAATTCAATGTTAGATACATAGAATCATATAAATTTAGTAGTCTAACTTTGGGTTTTCCTTTTTTGTTTATGTAGGAGGCATCTGATCCACCTAGTGCAGCGAAGAGGCTGCATTTTGATCATACACCAGAACCCTAGGATAGTATAGTTGTCATAGGATGCATCATGAGACATTTTGAGATGGCATATGCCACATTGTATACAAAAACATTGATATTATACACGTTCTGATGGCATGATCAGCCACATTTTGTATATGGATCTATGTATTTTGATATATTTTTGAGTACATTCTCTATGGATACATGATCTTTGATATATATTTGTGTAAAATTTTGTCTATGGATACATGTATTTTGATATATATATTTTTTTCATTTATGTGTAGAATGATATACATATTAATTTAGTATCTAGTATTGTTCAATTTATCGTGGATCATGTGTCATGCCCTAAATTTTACTAGTAAAAATACAACGAATTTTTTTTTTGTATCTTATGAAGTCACATAAGAAATTACATATTGTAAAACAAGGTTATCATTGAATAGGCGTTCAAGACTCATGTGGATAGTGTCATCCAATTGTAACATTTTAGTCACAGGTGGTTTTCAAATAGATTGGATGACAGTCTAGTTCAAGTTAGAATCACGAGTCAAAAGAGCAAGTTCAAGATACAACATTCATAAATCAGTGAGGTAATTCATATCCTAACAAGCCTCTGATACTAATATTCTATTAAGGTCTATCAGTTGTATCATATGGACTAGGTCGTGATTCTAGAATGTAAGGGAAGCGGATTAGAATTACTTATTATCCTCATTACCAATGTACACACATTCATTAATCATTACAATATATATTAATGTGACAATTACTATATGGTGTGGAAGTGTAGTATATCTTAATTGATTAAACACACGTATCTAGAGAATTTAGATTTAGTACTCATCACATGAGCACCCTTAGTCAAATAATAATTTGTGCACTTATCTACCACACTATATCAGATCTAACCATTGGAAATTAGAAAGGATATGCCCCAAAGGTAGCTTCAAAGTCTACATGATGGAGAAGGGGCCACTTGTATTCATATTATCTATCGTTCAACACATACTATACAAAACTTATGGAATAAACAATTTGTTTTATGTGCCGAACGTGTATCATGTGCTTGCATCCATATCTTACTAGTTACAGGTCCTCTCAAAGATTGGACCAATACTGAGTCATTTTCTCCCTCTTTACTCTATTTAGTCATCCTTATGCATTCTATCAACATTTCTTCCTCACTAAACTAGTGCTCACTATAGTTTCTTAAACACAAAAATTACTATTTCAATACATAAATTAAACTCACTCTAACAAAAGAAAATTACTAACTATCTAGCTCATCAACTACTAACTAATCTAGCTACATTGCCATGCTTTTACATTTAATATTTTAATTGCTATAATTACTATACTATTATATTTACTTTTTACATTATTACATCTAATTATTCACCATAAGCTTACTTTCTCACTATCAATATTATTATTATCAAAGCATGTTAAGATTCAAAGTAGTTTCATAGTACGAATTAGTAAGCACATAAAATGAGAAACTCTTAGTAAGTCTAAGGGCCAATTCAAAGTACTTAACTCAATAATAATTCACGATCAGTATTTAAACACATCCTACAACATCATCATATTGAGTCTGTCAATTTAAATTTGTTAGATGAATTGTTTATGCAAGGATTAGGTGCAAGAGTATAAATAACATTTGTATATAACATACCTTGTCATTCTAACATATATGTATTCATCATTTCATGCAACTAACATAGTAAAATGTGGTTTACATGAATCATATTATCATTAATTATACATAAGGTACATGAGCTGATGAGCTACCTCTAATGACATGCCTATTGACCCTTATTACATACTAGCTAACTAATGCTTTATTCCTACACTACATTTTCAATTTGGTATATATATTCTATCGACTTTGATATTCTACTAATATCTTCAATCAAATCCACAACATTCATTATCTAACTAACATTCCCTCAAACCAAATATAAAATTCACTTGACATTAAATCCAACATCTACATAGGTTTGTCATGCATTCAATTATATCTAGTAACTCTTATCTATCAATGTGCTTTATTGACTATATAAAACTAGATTTGAGTTATTATTTTAATCCACCATCCATCCTTATCCTTGATTCTCCAATCCCATCATCCCAACAACTTACTTCATATTAACCCTATTATATCTACATCCAACTATCCTAATTTATAGTCTTAACACTAATTTAATTAAACTATCTATACTTAACATCATGTTCAATAATATATGCATTCCCGTAAAATTATTTATTTCAATTAATTTATTTTCCTATATTGAGCTTTTCCATTACCATATGGTTTAATTTTTACATGTTTCTAAATGAGCCCCTTGATATAAACATTACCCTTGAACTAAGCTCAAATACACTAAGTGTCATTATCCTCTACTCAAGACTTGAAATGATTAAATAATTATTTGATAAAAATTAAAAAAAATATAAAGGGTGAATCTCCTATCTATCTTAAATCCTCATCATTCCCTAACTCTTACCAAGGCCACATTTCTTCCTACACGTGGTCCCCACAAGGTCCCACATGGGTCATGTGCAGAATTTTGACTAATCCAAGCCTTAGGACATCTTTTTCCCATCCCTCTAATCACCAATCCTAATGTGAACAAGTCATATTAAATGTCAAATTGACATTCTCCTAAGTACAAATCCCTTGGTATTGCTATCCCACTCCCCCTTAATTTCAAGTCAACTACCTATGCTTGGGAACACATGACCACTGCTGCAAGGAGGGGACGACTAGTGCATAAGACAAGGATGTGACATAAACCCTTTCTCCTATGCACCCAAGTATATTAATATGGACGAAACCCCTTTTCAAGGAGGTAAGCTCAAGGATAAAATTTTTGACATGACATGTTAGAATGAATGTCAGATTTAACAATACGACTTGGGGAGTGGAGAAAACTTTTTGCATTATGATGGCTTAGGAAATGTTGGGGGCTACTCTAGAAGGGCAGTCAAGATCAATCTTGGCTTTTATTGAGTGCATGCGATATGAACATAAAATTTTCCTTCCAAATTATTGAGTGCACAACAAGATTGTAATCAATCTACTAAGTTTTAAATTTATACAATCAATGGTATCACATAACATCTATGGATTGTTATTATCAACTAGTCATTTACAGTACCACAAGGAGAAAACTTTCTTTCACATTTTCAAATGATAACAATGATGTCAAAGTAAAGCTGTGACTCATACCAATGCTTTCATAACAATATAAACTCCAAATGAAACATGCATATACAACCTTATCAATCATTTCCTCTACACGTACATTAGGTAACAATGATACAATCTCCTTCCATCACAATGGGGCAACATTAAGGAATTTTCAAAATCATAAGGAACATGAACATTGAAAGATATGGACAATGAGTAGCATGAACATTGTCCAACATGATCATTGATAATGTGAACAAGCTAGTGAATCCTCCTTCACAAATGAGGACACAATGTCAAGTTTTCTGATCCAACATCAATCTGCAAGATGATCATTCCAAGCCATTTCCATTGCTCCCTTGGACACAAATCTGCATATGCAACACAAAAAAATAGCAAGGACCATGGGTGCTTTCCACCCAACCATAGGCCTCAAAGAGACCACCGCCGCGCTAGGGAACAAGGCTCAAATTGGGATACACATACAATCTTTCAATGCATAAACATTACATTTCAAACTTGAACAATTTCCCCCGAAGGCTATTTCACAATGGCTTCACAGATGGAACCATAAACATAGGGTGAAGATGTGTTCTAAAATGGAGAATTGCCATACCAAACCATATCTAAAATAAACAATTTTCATGCCCTCTCGGGGCTATCATAATTTAGAAAATTTCATGCCCTCTCGGGGCTATCATAAATCAACAATTTAATGCCCTCTCGAGGCCTCCACATTTCCTCCTACAAACCCACTACCATCAGCTGTAACTCCTCAAACTTCCTTTCTACACCATACTTTCCTTATCACCCCTAGCAAGATATGAATGGTTATGGCATACAATGGATAATACAACACCCATAATACAATAAGGAAATAGAGGAAATCCAAACCTCATACTCACAATACTCCACACAATACAACAAGATGCACAATGGTGTCACACTAATCTACATGGAATGAACACCATTCAAGCACTCACATGAATGCTACTCCACAATGCAATGCAATGCATACTCCATTGATAAACTCGACACTTGCATATTTTATTAACCATGTTAAAATAAAGAAATGGAAAAGAAGCAAGTTTGAGATACCAACCTTGGTCCAAGCTAGGGTAAGGATAGTTGTAGTAGAGCTCCCCTAATCTCCCTCCAAAACCTAATTGTCTCTAAAATTAGAGAGTAGGTAGACACTCCACTAGTCTGGCCAAGACCCTCTAATAAAGCCTTCTCACTAACTTATTTTAGATAAAACACTAAGCCACTACTTCTTACAAACTTATCTCCTCTAAAAATTCATTGATAGCCCTCATGAGCTCTGAGTTATGACCCTCAAAATATCAACCTCAAAATGCACTTAGAGCACCTTCGAGACTCCTCGGTATGGAGTGGTCGCAAATGATGGATGGTCTCTATGGCTAGAACAAGGGTGTGGCTAGGGTTCACCCACCCATTCAAAGCTAATGGCGCTAACGATTTGATGCCAATATCAGCGGTTTCAAAGTTACACTGTTGTGCACCTATGAAGTGAGGCACACTATGAGTTTTGACATCGAGAGAGATTGTTGTGTTGAATCCAAACAGAATGTGATCTCTCAAAAATGAGATAGGTTATTTTAGGCCTCAGTATCACTATCTTGTATCATTTGACAATTCATCAATAGCCCTCACGAGCTTCGAGTTATGACCCTCAAAAGATCGACCTCAAAATGCACTTAGAGCACCTTGGAGACTCCTCGATACGAGGTGGTTGCAAATGATAGATGGTCTCCATGTTCAGAACAAGGGTGTGACTAGGGTTCATCCACCCATTTAGAGCTAATGACACTGACGATTTGATGCCACGATCAATAGTTTCAAAGTTACGCTGTAGTGCACCTATGAATTAAGGCACACTGTGAGTTTTGGCATCGAGCAAGATCGCTGTGTTGAATCCAAATAGAATGTGATCTCTCAAAAATGAGATAGGTTATTTTAGGCCTCAACATCACCATCCTACAACATTTGATAGTTCATCGATAGCCCTCACGAGCTTTGAGTTATGACCCTCGAAAGATTGACCTTGAAATGCACTTAGAGCACCTTGGGGACTCCTTGGTATGGGGTGGACGCAAATGATGGATGGTATTTGTGGCTAGAACAAGGGTGTGACTAGGGTTCACCCACCCATTTGGAGCTAATGACACTAACAATTCGATGCCACAATCAGTGGTTTCAAAGTTATGTTGTGGTGCACCTATGAGCTGAGGCACACTGCGAGTTTTGGGATCTAGCGAGATCGTTGTGTCAAATCCAAAAAAAATGTGATATCTCAATAATGAGATAGGTTATTTTAGGCCTCAGTATCACCATCTTGTAACATTTGACAATTCATCAATATCCCTCACAAGCTTTGAGTTATGACCCTCGAAAGATTAACCTTGAAATGCACTTAAAGCACCTTGGAGACTCCTCGGTACGAGGTGGCCGCAAATGATGGATGGTCTCCATGGCCAAAAAAAAGGTGTGACTAGGGTTCACCCATCCATCCAGAGCTAATGGTGCTGACAATTTGATGCCATGATTAGCAATTTCAAAGTTACGCTGTGGTGCACCTATGAACTAAAGCACATTGTGAGTTTTGGCATCGAGCGAGATCACTATGTTGAATCTAAATAGAATGTGATATCTCAAAAATGAGATAGGTTATTTTAGGCCTCAACATCACTATCCTGTAGCATTTGACAGTTTATCGATAGCCCTCATGAGCTCCGAGTTATGACCCTCAGAAGATTGACCTTAAAATGCACTTAGAGAACCTTGGGGACTCCTTGGTACGGGGTGGCCACGAAAAATAGAGGGTCTCTATGGTTGGAACAAGGGTGTCACTAGGGTTAACCCACCCACTCAGAGCTAATGGAACTGATGATTCAAACAGTTCTAGCCATTAGAAGTTAGATTTTGAATTGTTGTCCAAAAAATTGCAAAAGTTGCTAAGCAACTTTTTGCAATTTTTGCACTAAGACAATTTTTATTGCAAATTTGATTGCAAATAGACTCTATAAACTCTTAGGGATCCTAATAATGTTCTAAACATCTAGACTTACCTAAAAAACATGGAATTTACCAAAAATCCACTTTATTGGACCAATTGATGGCCAAGGCTTATAGTTGCGCCATGGGGTCTTGTGTCCATTGCAAATGTGGATGGTCATAGGGAGATCATTAGATCTATCCCTAGACCGTATTACATCAAGAAAAGAAAAATGATTAGGTGCTTTGCACTAGTGTTCCTTGTATTTCATAAAGTTTAAACTATAGATTTTCCTTCCAAAATGCTCATGTAGTTGTTACATTCAAGATTTGAATTTTCTAAAGCAATAAGCTGAATTTTAAGTGACTTATTGAATGTTTCAACTTATGAAATGACTTGAGATTATTATGAGACCTTATTAGGACCTATGTAATGACTCACTTACCCTATGCCAACTTAGACATTACTAAAGTTCAAATCTCATGGTCCTTTACAACTTTTTAATATGAAAGTCTTTCAAAACATTATACAATATTATGACTATTTATGCTTTCAAATGCCATCATTGGTTGCAAAATGAAAGAAATCAAGTATTCTAATTGTTCATCTATACTTTCTAGATTTTTTTTATTTGATTAGTTTGATAAAAATATTTTTAATAATCATAATGTCAGCTTTATGTCAAATAAGGAAAAAACTAAATTTGTAATAAGATATCTGCAAGCATCTTTCATATAGTTATAAATGCTCTTAAAATTGTCCTTATAGCCTTGTATCACATGCAAATATGATTTGCAAGAACTTGTTCAATATCTCCCTCTTATAATTCCTTACAAAGAACTTACCAAAATAAAAATTAGAATGTGCAACTAATTTAACCTATCTTTTTCATTATTACAAAAACCATATACAAAAAAAGTTCACATTTTACGTCATAAAACATCATAAATCTTAAGAATTCTCCCCAATACCACCCCCCTCCAACTCTTCATGATGTACCTATATTCCAATATCATAAAAAAATTAGTAAATTGTTTTATTAAACAAGATAATCATCAGTTCATTGAATCATTATGAAGAAAATAACATAAAAGTAAATATACCTAGTCGAGTGTTCCAATAGGGTCCTCTCTCTATTTTAGGGTCTCCAACAGGGCTTCATGATCAACATTAGCAATAGTAAAATGTTATTTTACTTTTGGTCTTCCTTGATGCTTCAACAACTTTACATTTGTTGCTATAATAAGATGTGAATATATGAGAATTATTTTGTGCTTCTGATAGTCTTCAAGTGAAAGATTTTGTTCCTTCTAAGCATGTATGTCTGCAGCCATGTTCCAGCGACAACCACTAAACTAGTAGGATATGTGAATCCATCATCATCTGTGATTGGTTGTGCAAAGTTTTTGTTTACCTCTTACACGATCTGCTAACCAATAATCAAATTTTTAATCATTCCTTGTGGTGCAACCAATGCAAACACAGTGATCCCAATCACACTGAAAACAACTAGGACAAAAGCAAGCTAGTTGTCATGTCCAAATGGTCCATGTACTAGAATCATAGCTCTGGAATGAATGCATTTTTTATGAGTCTCTCACTGTAGCACAATCTAATCTATCAGCTAAAAACCCTTCCTCAACCAACCAAAAGAACCTGCATACCACTGAATCAAGAGTCCCCCCTTGTGATAATGCTAAGCTACACCAATCAACAATGCTACAAGCATCAAGAAGCTCTGTTGCTGAAATCTTTAGTTGCTCCTTGACTAGAGATCTCTTCACACATGCCCCCGCTCTATCATGTTCCCCTTTTCCATGGTTGGAATCAAAAAAATTCCAAATATGAGGCACCCCTCTCTCTATGTGCATCCTACACAACCAATAAAACATGCAAGCATTCTTGAATTGACCTGTATAGTTATCTGACCAAATGATATGTCTATCCATGGCAATTGCATGCTCATGTAAGAGATCAAAATAATTCTTAAAAAAATGATGCACAAACTCATGAGAGTGAGATCTATCATCACTCATATAAAAATGATACTCTCTAATAATCTTCCAATTATCTTCCACACTATTAGGGGCATGTCTATATGTTATATGAACAAAAATAGCAATCTGAATAGAGTTGTAATATTGTGATTGTGTCTCATTTTGAAGTTTCAATGTGTAGTTCTCAGCAAAATGAACAACTAATATAATAGTGCCAATGGAAAAGTCTTCTTGCACATTCTAAATTGTTCATCCAACCACTTAGACCTATGACTATGTCTTGCATACTTGTAAAAACTATTTGCCTTGAAATCTGAAATAAAACTAGCCACACTAATATATTTTCCAACTAATTCACATCTAGAGCTCTCACCTCCACTCTCTAATGTGTATTTCACTATTTCATATACCCTTTTTTTCACTATTGTCTTTCCAAGATCGCGTTCGCACCCCTCATAGAAACATGTGTCAAATTTGGATAAGCCACCACATTTTGAACACTTCTCATTTAAGTAAGCATTTCCATAAAAGAAACAACCATAAACTCTATGACATAAAATTTGATCTAGCAAGTCTCTTGATGATTTTGGAAGCTCATTAGCACCACAATCCTCCAACATTTATTTACTATGAAAAGTAGAACAAATGGAGCATAATAGTTTATAGTGCATAGAAAACTCAACATGATATTTGCAACAATATGTATTTCAAATTTTGAGTGGCACACAATAGAATAGCTTCAAAGATTCAAAAGCCCTTTGTGATATATGAAGACTTGGATGACTCTCTCTAAATTGTTTGAACAACATAGTTTGACTTACCTCCAAATAGTGTTTAGGATGTGGCATGTGCTCTCTGATGCCAATTCTCAATTTTAACACGTCTTTAGCATTGGGTGATACTCGTGAGCTAGAGTGACAAAATTGTGTAATTTCTTCATTCACATCATCGGATAGCTTCTTATCAAAATGTGCAAGTATCCCACCAAATGCCCATGTTTCATTTTGAAGAGGATCATCAATTTTCTCTCGTTGACTAAGTACTCTTCTCAAAGTAGTGCAATTTAGATTCAAATCAATACAAGTTTGTCTCATATATCTACCCTTTCTCAAATGATGACTTACCAAAGAGGTTGTAATAACCCTTCGAGTAGCTTTGTTATCCTTCTCCTTGTTATTTTTTCCAATGCTATTGAGAGCACTGAAAAGATTCTTCACAATAATGGCATTTCTTTCCAACTTTTTATTGACACGAATCTTCAATTTGGAAAGCATATCTCATCTTTTGCATCTTTAATAAGTGCATGAAAAGGTAACATTTCTCTACCAATGTCTCGTTGCCAAAAAAAATTTGATATAGTCTTGAAGCCCATAACCGAATGGTTCTTTCTAATTTTTTCCCTTCCAAACTAATAATAATCATTTCATCAATTTCAATTATCCATTTTAGTATTTTAGAACCTTTATGTTGATTATAATTAGGAGATATGTAATGTTCTTATGCACTAGGTTCCTATGCATTGTCATGTTCAACATGGTCAATTATGCAATTTGGATTATGACTTGGTAGCATTTCATCTTCAAAAAATTTATTCTCTAAATTTTCAATTTTGGCATTATCATTTTCAATAGGTACATTTTCATTCCCCAATTGTACATACTAATTATCTGACTCTATGATTTCACCTTCGACTAATTCATCATCAACTTGACTGATATTTAGCATACCTTATCTTTTTCTTTGGTGTTCCATTTTGTCTCTTTCCCTATATGTCGCAATGTCTTCATTAGATATCTTCCTTTTGTGTTTATCCTTTCGACGACTGCTGCTCCCCATTCAGATGAAAAATTCAAATGCCTAAGGTTATATTTTTGAATTTTTTTTGATTGGTTGGGCCCCAACATGCACTTTTTTGCAAAACTCGTGAAAAAGGAACAGAAAAAGTGATATTGTCAGGTCTGCAGGGATAGGGATTTGTTGAAAACTAGTGCTGGCGGAAATCGGATATTCGGTCTTAGATAGTGAGATTTGGAGGGAAAACAGCCTTTGCTATATTAGTATTAATATTAGAATAATAATTGGAGGGAAATCGACTTTGGTTTATTAGTATTAATATATAATATCGATATTATTATTATACCTATAAAAGTATTCTTATTATTACTACACATATAATAGTATTAATATTTAGTGTTTATTTATATTATTATTATTATTATGATACAATAGTATTAATATATATATTAATACTATGCCATAATAGTATTAATATACATCATATTATTATAGCTATAATAGTATTATTATTATTACTATAGATATAATAGTATTAATATTTAGTGTTTACTTATATTAATATTATTATTATGCTACAATAGTATTAATAGTATAAATATATCAACATTTAATGGGTCCCCCTTTGACCCATATATACGATTCTAATATGTCCCTAGGGGTCCTAAGACCCCTAGGGACATATGTCATCATTTAATGGGTCAAAGGGGGCCATGGGTGACCTATGACCCCCTTTGACCCATATTAACCATTCCAATATGTCCCTAGGGGTCCTACAACCCCTAGGGACATATGTCATCATTTCATGGGTCAAAAGGAGTCATAGGTTTGACCAATATGAATGATTCTAATATATTTCTAGGTGTTCTAGGACCCTTAGGGACATATGTCATCATTTCATAGATCAAAAGGAGTCATAGGTCACCCTATGACCCCCTTTGACCCATATATACCATTCTAATATATCCCTAAGGGTCCTAGGACCCGTAGGGATATATGTCATCATTTAATAGGTCAAAGGGGGTCATAGGTCACCCTACAACACCCTTTGACCTATATATACTATTTTAATATGTCACTAGGGATCCTATGATCCCTAGTGACATATCGTGTTATTTAATGGGGCGTGGGGGTCATAGGTCAACCTATGACCCCCTTTTAAACATATTGACCATTCTAATATGTCCCTATGGGTCTTACAACCCTTAGGGACGTATGTCATCATTTAATTAGTCAAAGGGGGTCATAAGTAAACCTATGACCTCTTTTGACCCATCTTAACTATTCTAATATGTCTTTATGGGTCCTAAGACCCCTAGGGACATATCTCGTCATTTAATGGATAAAAGGGGGTTATACGTAAACCTATGACCCCCTCTGACCCATATTAAGCATTCTAATATGTCCTTAGGGATCCTAGAACCCCTAGGGACATATGTCATCATTTCATGGGTCAAAGAGGGTCATAGGTCACCATATGACCCCTTTTGACCCATATGAATGATTTTAATATGTCCTTAGGGGTCCTAGGACCCCTAGGGACATATGTCATCATTTAATAGGTCAAAGGGGGTCATAAGATACCCTATGACCCCCTCTGACCCATATATACCACTCTAATATGTCACTAGGGGTCTTAGGATCCCTAGGGACATATCTCATCATTTAATGGGTCGTGGGGGGCCATAGGTCAACCCATGACCCCCTTTCATACATATTAACCATTATAATATGTCCCTACAACTCTTAGGATGCCTAGGGACATAACTCTTCATTTCATAAGTCAAAGACGATCATAGGTCACCCTATGACCCCCTTTCACACATATTAACCATTCTAATATGTCCCTAGGTACATATCTCATCATTTAATGGGTCGTTGGGGGTCATAGGTCAACTAATGATGCCCTTTTACACATATTAACCATTCTAATATGTCTATCATCTTTTAATTCGTCAAAGGGGGTCATAGGTCAACCTATGACCCCCTTTGACTCATATTAACCATTCTAATATGTCCCTAGGGATCTTAGGACTCTTAAGAACATATGTCATTATTTCATGAGTCAAAGGGAGTCATAAGTCACCCTATGGCCCCTTTTGACTCATATGAATGATTCTAATATGTCCCTAGAGACCCCTAGGGACATATGTCATTATTTAATAGGTCAAAGGGGGTCGTAGGTCACCCTATGACCCCCTTTGACCCATATATACCATTATAATATGTCACTAGGGGTCCTAGGACCCCTAGAGATATATCTCGTCATTTAATGGGTCATGGGGAGCCATAGGTCAACTTATGACCCCTTTTCACACATATTAATCATTCTAATATGTCCCTAGGGGTCCTAGGACCCCTAGGGACATAGCTCATCATTTAATGGGTCAAAAGAACATATTAACCATTCTAATATATCTGTAGGGGTCCTAGGACTTTTAGCGACATATCTCATCATTTAATGGGTTGTGGGGGTCATAGGTCAAACTATGACCCCCTTTCACACATATTAACCACTCTAATATGTCCCTAGGGGTCCTAGAACCCCTAAGGACATATGTCACCATTTAATAGGTCAAAGAGGGTCATAGGTCAACACATGACCCCTTTATACTCATATTGACCATTCTAATATGCCCCTAGGGACATATGTCGTCATTTAATTTGTCAAAACAGGTCATAGCTCACCCTATGACTACTTTTGACCAATATTAACCTTTCTAATATGTCCCTAGGTGTCCTAGGAGCCCTAGACACATATCTCGTCATTTAAAGAGTTGTGGGGAGTCATAGGTCAACCTATTACCCATTTTCACACACATTAACCATTCGAACATGTCCCTAGGGGTCCTAGGACCCCTCAGGACATATGTCATCATTTAATGGGTCAAACCTATGACCCCCTTTGACCCATATGAATAATTTTAATATATTCCTAAGGGTCCTAGGACCCCTAGGGACATATGTCATCATTTAATGGGTCAAAAGGGGTCATAAGTCACCCTATGACCCCCTTTGACCCATATATAACATTCTAATATGTGTCGAGGGGTTGTAGGACCCCTAGGGACATATGTCATCATTTAATGGGTCAAAGGGGGTAATAGGTCACCCTATGACCCCCTTTGACCCATATATACCATTCTAATATGTCACTAGGGGTCCTAGGATCCCTAGGTACATATCGCGTCATTTAATGGGTTAGGGGGGGTCATAGGTCAACCTATGACTCCCTTTCACACATATTAATCATTCTTTTATGTCCCTAGGACCCCTAAAGACATATGTCATCATTTAATTCATCAAAAAAAGTCATAGGTCAACCTATGACCCGCTTTGACCCATATTAACCATTCTAATACGTCGCTAGGAGTCCTTTGACCCCTAGGAACATATCATGTCATTTAATGGATCAAAGGAGGTAATAGATCAACCTATGACCCCCTTTGACCCATATTAACCATTCTAATATGTCCCTAGCGGTCCTACAACCCCTAAGGACATATGTCATCATTTCATAGGTCAAAAGGGGTCATAGGTAACCCTATGACCCATATGAACAATTTTAATATGTCCCTAGGGGTCCTAACACCCCTATGGACATATGTCATCATTTAATAGATCAAAAGGCATCATAGGTCACCCTATGACCCCCTTTCACTGATATATACAATTCTAATATGTCACTAGGGGTCTTAGGACCCCTAAGGACATATCTCGTCATTTAATGGGTCATAGGGGGCCATAGGTCAACCTATGACACCCTTTCACACATATTAAGCATTCTAATATGTCCCTAGGGGTCTTAGGACCACTAGGGACATAGCTCAACATTTAATGGGTCAAAGGACCTATGACCTCCTTTCACACATATTAACTATTCTAATATGTCCCAAGGGGTCATAGGACCCCTCGGGACATATCTCATCATTTAATGGGTCATGAGGGGTGATAGGTCAACCTATGACCCCGTTTCACACATATTAAGCATTCTAATATGTCCATAGGGGTCTTAGGACCTCTAGGGACATATGTTGTCATTTAATTCGTCAAACGGGGGTCATAGGTCAACCTTTGACCCCCTTTGACCCATATTAACCATTCTAATATGTCCCTATGGGTTCTAAGACTCCTAAGGACATATGTCATCATTTCATGGGCCAAAGGGGGTCATAAGTCACCCTATGACCCCTTTTGACCCATATGAACGATTCTAATATGTCATCATTTAATGGGTCAAAGGGGGTCATAGGTCACCCTATGACCCCCTTTGACCCTATATACCATTCTAATATGTCAGTAGGGGTCCTAGGACCCCTATGGACATATCTCATCATTTAATTGGTCATGGGGGGCCATAGGTCAACCTATGACCCCCTTTCACACATATTAACCATTCTAATATGTCCCTAGGGGTCTTAGGACCCCTAGAGACATAGTTCATGATTTAATAGATCAAAGCAGATCATAGATCACCTTATGATCCATTTTCACACATATTAACCATTCTAATATGTCCCTAGGCGTCTTAGGAACCTTACGGACATATGTCATCATTTAATGGGTCGTGGGGGTTCATAGGTCAACCTATGACTCCCTTTCACACATATTAACCATTCTAATATGTTCCTAGGGGTCTTAGGATCTCTAAGGACATATGTCATCATTTAATGGGTCAAAGAGGGTCATAGGTTAAGCTATGACCCCCTTTCACAGATATTGACCATTCTAATATGCCCCTAGGGGTTCTAGGACCCCTTGGGACATATGTCATCATTTAATTTATCAAAACAGGTCATAAATCACCTTATGGCCCCATTTGACCCATATAAACCATTCTAATATGTCCCTAATGGTCATAAGACCTCTAGGGACATATCTCGTCATTTAATAGGTCGTGGGGGATCATAGGTCAACCTATGAACCACTTTCACACATATTAGTTATTCAAATATGTCTCTACGAATCCTAAGACTCTTAAGGACATATGTCATCATTTAATGGATCAACCTTTGACCCATATTAATGATTCTAATATATCCCTAGGGTTCTTAGGACTATTAAGGACATATGACATCATTTAATTGGTCAAATGGAGTCATAGGTCACCCTATATCCCCCTTTGACCCATATATACCATTCTAATATATCCATAGGGGTCCTAGAACCCCCAAGAAAATATGTCATCATTTAATGGGTCAAAGGGGCTCATAGCTCACTCTATGACCCCCTTTAACCCATATATACCATTCTAATATATCACTAGGGGTCGTAGGAACCCTAAGGACATATCATGTCATTTAATGGGCCGTGGGAGGTCATAGGTCAACCTATGACCCCCTTTCACACATATTAACTATTCTAATATGTCCCTAGGGGTCCTAGGACCCTTATGCACATATGTTGTCATTTAATTTGTCAAAAGGGGTCATAGGTCAACCTATGACCTCTTGTGACCCATATTAACCATTCTAATATGTCCCTAGCAGTCTTATGATGCCTAGGGACATATCTCATCATTTAATGGATCAAAGGAGGTCATAGGTCATCCTATGACCCCCTTTGACCCATATGAACAATTCTAATATTCTTAGGGGTCTTAGGAACGCTAAGGACATATATTGTCATTTAATGGGTCAAAGGGGGTCATAGGTCACCCTATGACCCCCTTTGACCCATATATACCATTTTAATATGTCATTAGGGGTCCTAGGACCCCTAGGGACATATCTCGTCATTTAATGAGTTGATCTATGACTCCCTTTCACATATATTAATCATTCTAATATGTCACCAGGGGTCCTAGGACTTCTAGGGACATATGTCATCATTTAATTCATCAAAAAGGCTCATAGGTCAACTTATGACCCCCTTTGACCCATATTAACAATTCTAATATTTTCGTAGGTGTCCTACGACCCCTACAGACATATGTCATCATTTCATAAGTCAAGAGGGGTCATAGGGTGACTCATATCAATGATTCTAATATGTCCCTAGGTGCCCTACGACCCCTGGGGACATATGCCATCATTTCATGGATTAATGAAGGTCATAGGTCACCCTATGAACCCCTTTGAACCATATGAATAATTCTAATATGTCCTTATGAGTCCTAGGACACCTAAGAACATATCTTGTGATTTAATGAGTCAACCTATGACCCGCTTTGACCCATGTTAACCATTCTAATATGTCCCTAGAAACATATTTCATCATGTAATAGGTCGTAGGGGGTAATAGGTCAACCTATGACCCCCTTTGATCCAAATTAACCAATCTAATATGTCCCTAGGGGTCCTAAGACCTTTAAGGACATATTTTAGCATTTAATAGGTCATAGGGGGTCCTATGACCCACTTTCACACATATTAACCATTCTAATATGTCCTTAGGGGTCCTAGCGACATATGTCGTCATTTAATGGGTCAAAGAGGCTCATAGGTCAACCTATTAACCCCTTTCACACATATTAACCATTCAAATATGCCCCTAGGGGTCCTAGGTCCCCTCGGGACATATTTCATCATTTAATGGGTCAAAGCAGGTCATAGGTCACCCTATGACCCACTTTGACCCATATTAACTATTCTAATATGTCCCTAGGGGTCCTAGGACCCCTAGGGACATATTTCATCATTTAATGGTCGTGGGGGGTCATAGGTCAACCTATGACCTCTTTTCACACATTTTAACCATTCTAATATTTTTTTAAGGGTCCTAGGACTCTTACGGATATATGTCATCATTTAATGGATCAAAGGGGGTCATAGGTCAACCTATCACCCCCTTTCACACATATTAACCATTCTAATATGCCCCTAGGGATCCTAGGTCCACTGGGGACATATGTCATCATTTAATAGGTCAAAGGAGGTCATAGGTCACCCTATGATCCCCTCTGACCCATATTAACCATTCTAATATGTCACTAGGTGTTCTACGACCCCTAAAGACATATCTCATCATTTAATGGGTCATAGGGGATCATAGGTCAACCTATGACCCACTTTCACACATATTTACCATTTTAATATGTCCCTAGGGGTCCTAGGACCCCTAGGGACATATGTCTTCATTTAATTTGTCAAAAGAGGTCATAGGTCAAACTAAAACCCCCTTTTGACCCATATTAACCATTCTAATATGTCACTAGGGGTCCTAGGACCCCTAGGGACATATCTCATCATTTAATGGATCAAAGAGGTTCATAGGTCAACCTATGACCCCCTTTGACTCATATTAACTATTCTAATAGGTCCCTAGGGGTCCTAGGAACTTTAGAGACATATGTTATCATTTCATGGGTCAAAGGGGGTCATAGGTCACCCTATGACCCCTTTTGACCCATATGAATGATTTCAATATGTCTCTAGGGGTCCGAGCACCCCTATAGAAATATGTCTTTATTTAAAAGGTCAAAGAGCGTCATAGGTCACCCTATGGACCCTTTTGACCCATATATACCATTCTAATAAGTCACGCGGGGTCTTAGGACACCTAAGGACATATCTTGTCATTTAATGGGTTGTGGGAGGCCATAGGTTAACCTATGACCACTTTTCATACATATTAACCATTCTAATATGTTCCTATGGTTCTTAGAACCCTTAGAGACATACCTCATTATTTAATGGGTCAAATAGGGTCATAGGTCACCCTATGACCCCCTTTTCCCACATATTAACCATTCTAATATGTTCCTAGGGGTCCTAGGACCTCTTGAGACATATCTCGTCATTCAATGGGTCGTGGAGGGTTATAGGTCAACCTATGACTTGCTTTCACACATATTAGCCATTCTAATATGGCCCTAGGGGTCTTAGGACTTCTACGAAAATATGTTGTCATTTAATTTTTTAGAGGGGATCATAGGTAAACCTATGACCTGCTTTGACCCATATTAACCATTCTAATATGTAGGAACATATGTCATCATTTCATTGGTCAAAAGGGGTTATAGGTCACCTTGTGACCCCCTTTGACCCATATGAACGATTATAATATGTCCCTAGGGGTCATCATTTAATGGGTCAAAGGGGGTCATAGGGTGACCTATGACCCCCTTTGACCCATATATACCATTCTAATAAGTCACTAGGTGTCCTAGGACCCCTAGGAAGATATCTCGTCATTTAATAGGTCGTGGATGGCCATAGGTCAACCTATGACTCCCTTTCACAAATTTTAACCATTCTAACATGTCCCTAAGGGTTCCAGGACCCCTAGGGACATAGCTCGTCATTTAATGGGTCAAAGGGAGTCATAGGTCACCCTACAACTCCCTTTCACACATATTAACCATTCTAATATATCCCTAGGGTTTTTAGGACCCTTAGGGACATATCTCATCATTTAATAGGTTATGGGGGGTCATAGGTAGACTTATGACTTCCTTTCACACATATTAACTATTCTAATATGTCCCTAGACCCCTAGGGACATATGTCATTATTTAATGGCTCAAAGAGGGTCATAGGTTTACCTATGAACCCCTTTCACACATATTAACCATTCTAATATGCCCATAGGGGTTCTAGGACCCCTAGGGACATATATTGTTATTTAATTTGTAAAATTAGGTCATAGGTCACCCTATGACCCCCTTTGACCCATATTAACAATTTTAATATGTCCCTAGGCATCTTAGAACCCCTAGTGGCATATCTCATCATTTAATGAGTCATGGGTGGTCATAGGTCAACCTATGACCCCCTTTGACACATATTAACCACTCAAATATTTCCCTAGGGCTAGGACCCCTAGGGACATATTTCGTAATTTAATAAGTCAAAAGGGCCAGAGCTCACCCTATGACCCCCTTTGACTCATATGAACGATTCTAAAATGTCCCTATGAATCCTAGGAATGCTAGGGACATATGTCATCATTCAATGGGTCAAAGGGGCTCATAGGTCACCCTATTACCCTTTTGACTCATATATACAATTCTAATATATTCATAGGGGTCTTAGGACTCTTAGGGACATATGCCATCATTTAATGGGTCAAAGGTGGTCATAACTCACCCTATGATGCCCTTTGACCCATATATACCATTCTACTATGCCACTAGGGGTCTTAGGACCCCTACGAATATATCTCATCATTTAATGTGTCATGGGGGGTCATATCTGAACCTATCACACCCTTTGACACATATTAACTATTTTAATATATCCCTAGGGGTCTTAGGACCCCTACGAACATATGTCATTATTTAATTTGTCAAACGGGGTCAGAGGTCAACGTGTGACCCCCTTTGACCTGTATTAACCATTCTAATATGTCTTTAAAGGTCCTAGGACCCCTAGGGACATATCTCATCATTTAATGAATCAAAGGGGGTCATAGGTCAACCTATGACCCTGTTTCACCCATATTAACCATTCTAATATGTCCCTAGAGGTCCTAGGACCCCTAGGGGCATATGTCATCATTTCATAAGTCAAAGAGGGTCATAGGGGGACCTATGACCCCCTTTGACCCATATGAACAATTCCAATATACATATGTCATCATTTAATGGATCAATGGGGATCATAGGTCACCCTATGACCTCTTTTGACCCATATATACCATTCTAATATGTCACTAGGGGTCCTAAGACCCCTAGGGACATATCTCATAATTTAATGAGTCGTGGGGGGCCATATGTCAAACTATGACCTCCTTTTACACATATTAACCATTCTAATATGTCCCTAGGAGTTCTAATATGTCCCTAGGGACATAACTCGTCATTTAATGGGTCAAAAAGGGTAATAGGTCACCCTATGACTCCCTTTCACACATACTAACTATTGTAATATGACCCTGGGGGTCCTAAGACCCACAGACACATCTCTCATTATTTAATGGCTCGTAGAGGGTCATAGGTCAACCTACTACCTCCTTTCACACATATTAACCATTCTAATATGTTTGTAAGGGTCCTAGGACCCCTAGGGACATATGTCATTTTTTAATGAGTCAAAAAGGGTCATAGGTCAACCTATGACCCCCTTTCACATATATTAACCATTATAACATGCCCGTAGGGGTCCTAGGATGCCTAGGGACATATCTCATCATTTAATGGGTCAAAGTGGGACCCATATTAACCATTCTAATATGTCCCTATGAGTCCTATGACTCCTAGGGACATATTTCATCATTTAATGGGTCATGGAGGGTTATAGGTCAACCTATGACCCCCTTTCACACATATTAACTTTTCGAATATGTCCCTAGGGGTCCTAGGACCCCTAGGGACATGTCGTCATTTAAGGGGTCAACGGGGGTCATAGGTCACTCTATGACCCCCTTTGACCCATATGAACAATTCTATTATGTCCCTAGGTGTCTTAGGACCCCTAGTGAAATATGTCATCATTTAATGAGTTAAAGGGGCTCATAGGTCACCCTATGACCCCCTTTGACTCATATATACCATTCTAATATGTCATTAGGGGTCCTCGGACCCCTAGGGACATATCTCATTATTTAATTGGTCGTGGGGGGGGCATAGGTCAACCTATGACCCCCATTCACATATATTAACCATTCTAATACGTCCCTAGGGGTCCTAAGACCCCTAAGAACATATGTCATCATTTAATTTGTCAAACGGGGTTATAGGTCAATCTATGACCCCCCTTTGACCCATATTAACCATTCTAATATTTTTTTATGGGTCTTACGACCCCTAAGAATATATGACATCATTTCATGGGTCAAAAGAGATCATAATTCACCCTATGACCCACTTTGACCTATATGAACGATTCTAATATGTCCCTAGGTGTCCTAAGACCCCTAGGGATATATGTCATCATTTCATGAATCAAAGAGAGTCATAGATCACTCTATGACCCCCTTTGACACATATGAACGATTCTAATATGTCCCTAGGGGTCCTAGGACCCCTAGGGACATATCTCGTTATTTAATGGGTCGACCTATGACCACCTTTGATCCATATTAACCATTTTAATATGTTTCTATGAGACCTAGGACCCTTAGGGACATATTTCATCATTTAATGAGTCGTGGGGGGTCATAGGTCAACCTATGACCCTCTTTCACACATATTAACCATTCTAATACGTCCCTAGAGGTCTTAGGACCCCTAGGGACATATGTCATATTTAATGGGTCAAAGAGGGTCATAGGTCAACTTATGACCCCCTTTCACACATATTAACTATTCTAATATGCTCCTAGGGGTCCTAAACATATGTCATCATTTAATGGGTCAAAGCAGGTCATAGGTCACCCTATGACCCCCTTTGATCCATATTAACTATTCTAATATGTCCCTAATGGGTTGTGGAGAGTCATAGATTGACCTATGACCCCCTTTCACACATATTAACCATTCAAATATGTCCCTAGAGGTCCTAGGATCTATAGAGACATATGTCATCATTTAATGGGTCAAGGGGGTTCATAAGTCACCTTATGACCCTCTCTGACACATATGAACCATTTTAATATGTCCTTAGGGATCCTAAGACCCCTAGGGGCATATATCATCATTTAACTGGTCAAAGGAGGTCATAGGTCACCCTATGACCCCTTTTGACCTATATATACTATTCTAATATGTGACTACAGATCCTATGACCCCTAGGGACATATCTCATCATTTAATTCATTAAAGGGGGTCATAGGTCAACCTATGACCCCCTTTGTACCATATTAACCATTATAATGTCCTTATGGGGCCTACGACCTCTAGAGATATATGTCATCATTTTATGGGTCAAAAGGGGTCATAGGTCACCCTATGACCCCCTTTGACTAATATGAATGATTTTAATATGTCCCTAAATTTTTTAGGACCTCTAGGGACATATATCATCATTTCATAGATCAAAAGGGGTCATAGGGTGACCTATGACCCCGTTTAACACATATGAACGATTCTAATATGTCCTTAGGGGTCCTAGGACCCCTAGGGACATATTAGAATGGTTAATATGATCACTCTATGACCCTTTTTGACCCATATTAACCATTCTAATATGTCCCTAGGGGTCGTAGGACCCCTAGGGACATATTTAATCATTTAATAGGTTATGAGGGGTCATAGGTCGACCTATGACCCCCTTTCACACATATTAACCATTATAATATGTCCCTAGGGGTCCTAGGACCCTTAGGGACATATGTCATCATTTATTAGGTCTAATGGAGTCATAGGATGACCTATGACCCCCTTTGACCCATCTTAACCATTCCAATATGTCCACAGGTCAAAGAGGGTCATAGGTCACCCTATGACCTCTTTTGACCCATATTAACCATTCTAATATATTCCTAGGGGTCCTAGGATCCCTAGGGGCATATCTCATTATTTAATGAGTCAAAGACCTATGACCCGCTTTGATACATATTAACCATTCTAATATTTTCCTAGAGGTCTTAGGACCCCTAGGGACATATGTCATTATTTAATGGGTCAAAAGGGTTCATAGATCACCCTATGACCCCCTTTGACCTATATGAACAATTTTAATATGGGTCAATGGGGGTCATAGGTCACCCTATGACCCCCTTTGACCCATATGAATGATTCTAATATGTCCCTAGGGGTCCTTGGACCTCTAGAGACATATGTCATCATTTAATGGGTCAAAGGGGGTTATAGGTCACCCTATGACCCCTTTTGACCAATATGAATGATTTTAATATGTCATAAGGGGTCCTGGAACCCATAGGGACATATGTCATCATTTAATTGGTCAAAAGGGGTCATAGGTCACCCTATGACCCCCTTTGACCTATATTAATCATTGTAATATGTCGTTAGGGTTCTTAGGACCCCTAGGGACATCTGTCATTATTTAATGCATCAAAGGTTGTCAATGGTTGACCCATGACCCCCATTGACTCATATATATTAATAATATATATATATATATATTACGTTATTAAATTTAATAAAAATATTACGTTATTATATATATTAATAACATATATATATATATATGTATTACATTATTATATTTAATAAAAATATTACGTTATTATATATATATATATATATATATATATATATATTAATAACATACATATTACTATAATAATATATAATACATATTATATATATATATATATTACGTTATTATATTTAGTAAAAATTATAATAGTATAAATTATATTTATAGATTGTAATAATATTAACATAATATATTATTATATATATATAATATATTAATATACGTGTTTAAATAGTAATATAAGTGAAATAATTTATAAATCATAAGCTATAACTTTTAAATGCAATTTTCTCGCCAAAATGGGTTGGGATTTGAATTTTTCCACCTAAATTCTATCGAAGATTATCGGATATTCGATTTGAAATTGGATATCCAATTAGGCTTGGTATTTACCAAGCCTACTCGGTCAGCCCAAAATACGTGTTTGAAGAGGGTTTTAGTGATACTTAGACTTTGGGTAGCCATCTGACAATGTTATTTTGATCGAAATTGAATGAAACAAAAAGAGTTTTTTAATATCGCTCTCGAGATTCCATCAATATAATTTCTATCAAATTCTGAGTTCGATAAGTATTTATTAGTTAATTATCAATGAAGATTATTGTAAAATGTTGATTGACATACTGATTGAAAAATAGCTATAACTTTCAAATAGTATAACATTTTTTAGATCTAAAAGTTGCGTCACATTCTATGCTTCACCTAGTATAAGAAAAAATAAATTTAAATTAAATTTGGTAAAATTTTCTATTAGTTAAGGTGGTCAGACATGAGACTTTTTTTTTCTAAAATTTTTTTGGTAGAAAATTCATATTTAATTATTTATTTGGAATAAAAATACCAAAAAATATGTCACATCTGGACATGAGTCTACTTTTCATATCTATAATTATATTAAAAAAATATTATCATTTGATTTTGATTAAGGTGGTCAGACATACACCTACTTTTTATTTTTGCCCTAAAATTTTTGTAGTACTGCATTAAAATTTAAACTTTTGACCAATCAATTATTTTTTTCTCCTGATAAGGCCTAGTATTTTAGAAACTAAATTAAATTAATTACAGATTATTTTCTTACAACTTTTTGATATAAAGTCCATAACCACTTCAAAATTATGTGTCAAGTTGACATAACCCTGATTTGCTAATTTTTCGCTGCCACTTAAGGCCATAGTTTGGTACACCATAATCCTGCACATGGCCAGATTTTTTTCATTGCCTATAGTTTTGTAGCTTATGATAGTCCAACTAAAAATACTAAATCTCTCTATTATATGATTCTTGACAAAAGGAGACATTCATCATTTTTCACACATACACACACTCAAACCTTTCCTTATTTGAAGCACTGAGATGTCATGTGATATTATGCTTCATGATGCTTTTTAGGGGGCACATTTAATGATGTAAAAGATGCAACATAGTAGCATGTATTGTTAGTTTTTTGTGACTGATCAAGGAAGTACTATACATACTTCATAATTCTTTAGGGTTTCGTTGATGTATGGCCAAACCCAAAAGAATTATCTTGGGTTGTGGCCAATGTATGGTTGACATAAGGCTGACATTTTGGGCTGACATATTGTAACTCTAAAGTGGAAAAAATACTTGTATAAAATGGCTTAGGATTAGGTATCTTTCATTGTGTGTGATGTCAAAATTGTTTCTTGTGGTGCTATTGAGTTGTAAGGGATTACAAATTGTAATAAGGTTGTAACCACATGATTGTAATAATATTGTACTTGTTGTTTGGTGGACTTCGCCCAAGATTTGGGTGAACCACATTAAATCTTAGTGTCTTGTGTTCTCCTTTGTGTGATCTATTTTTTTTTTTGATATTGTTTATATTTGAATTTAATTGTTATTTATGTTTGTAGTTTAATCCTAACAAGTGGTATTAAAGCTAGGTTGTTTTTAGTTATTCTCTATAGGAAAGTCTCACAATTGAGTGGGTGTCTCATGGTTGAGTGAGAATGATGGCAGATGAGGGAAACTTGAAGGTTGGTAATTTTAATGGGCACAAGTTTTAGTTATGGAAGATTCAAATGGAGGACTATCTTTATCAAAAGGATTTATGGAACACATTGGAAGGAAAAGCCAAGAAACAAGGAACTGTAACAGATGGGGACTCAGAGATTTTAGATAGAAATACACTTGGAAGTATTTGATTATGTCTAGCACCATCAATTACATTTAACAATACAAAGGTGAAGACGATGGAAGAGTTGATGCAAATCCTAGTGAAATTGTATGACAAATCCTTCACTTAAAATAATATATTTTTCATGAAGCATTTATTTAATATGAAAATGACTGAAGGTGGATCTATCGCAGATCATTTAAATGAGTTTAATATTGTTTCTAGTTAGTTATCTTTTTTGGGTATTAATTTTGATGAAGAAATTAGGGCTCTCTTGGTTTTGTGTTCTTTTCCTAAAGGCTAGAATGGCTTAGTAATGGTTGTGGGTATTTCTATTTCTAGATCTAATACCTTAAATTTTGATGATGTGATTGGTGTTATTTTGAGTGAGTAAACTTGTGAGAAAACCTTAGGTGGATCTACATTAGTGTTGGGTGATGTGACACGCTCCCCTGCCCACAGGTGGTTAATTATGTGGTGTTCCATGTTCACTAACAGTCATGGCTTTTGGTGCAACGGCAAATGGAACCCACAAGTGGTATCAGAGCTATGGTTTTATTATTGTAACCCTAGATTGAATCCATGGGAATGCATGAGAGGATAAAAGAAAGGGCAAGATATATGAATGATTTATTACAGATCTAAGGCTTTTGGGTTTGCTGTTATGATGGGATGTTAAAATATTTGGGCATGGAAAATTGTTGGAAAAAAGAGTTTTTTGGATGTTTCATTTAAATGAGGGTTTTGGGGAGTAGCATGCAGAAATGACCTCCTGGGTAAAAATAGACCTCACCATTGCATCCGGGTTGACATTTCCATAAAATTTGATATATAATATGCCCTAGTTTGGCCATGTTCAGAGGAAATGAAAGAGTTTTTTAGTTTCAGCCCGTGATGGCCGTAAAATTTAATCCCGTCAAAATTTTCGTCACTAAAAAAATAAAAACTAAAAAATTGTACTGAAAATGGTAAAAAGATTGTCTTAGTAAAACGACCATAAATTTCTCTCAGAATATCGGATTTCAGAGTTCTTACAGGCGTTGGAAAGCTAATTCAGAGCACTACAACATGGTGTAGGTTTGGTTCTATGATTTTGAAATTTTGTCAGATTTTAAGAGCCCTAAATTCAGATGTTGTTTATTTTGAGCACAGATTAGGGCATAACTTGGGCATACGGAGTCAGATTTTGGACTTCGAGTAGTCAACGAAAAGCTCTTGGAGAGCTCTCCACAATTGGTATCAGAGCTTGGTTTTGGTCTGGTCATGGGTTCAAATCTCCCCAGTGTCTTCCCGACCTGCGTAAGCACTTGGTATGCGCATCGAGGGGGAGATTGTTGGGTGATGCGACGCGCTCCCCAGCCCACAGGTGGTTAATTATGTGGTGTTCCATGTTCACTAACAACCATGGCTTTTGGTGCAATGGCAAATGAAACCCACAATTAGGAAGTGCTTTGAATGCACAAAGAAGAGGTAGAATGATGAAGATGAAATAATTCTAAAAATAATGGAAAATTAAGAGGAAAGTCAAAGGGAAAGAGGTATTAATCTAGAGGACCAAGAGATTGTTGGTACTACGGTAAACTAGAGAATAAGAAAAAATATTATTGGACTCAAAAGAACAATGAAGGAGATGGGCTAGAAGGGAACAAGGAAAAAAATGTGATAAGTAACAAATCTAAACAGGACACTTTTCTTATTTCTTCAAAAAGTGATGATGATTCTTGGGTTTTAGATTTTGGGGCTTCATCTCATGCTACACCTCATGAAAGTTATTTTATTAATTTTTTTCGAAGAGATTTTTGGCTTGTTTATCTGGGAGATAATGAGCCTTATTAGATTGTTAGAAATGAAAAAATTAAGATTAAGTTGCAAAATGGGAATCATTAGCTACTATATGAGGTAAGACATGTTCCAAGACTAAGTAGGGATTTAATTTTAGCAAGGCACTCGGTGATGAGGGTTGTGTAGTTACTTTTAATGATAAAAAATGGAAGGTTTCAAAAGGTTCTCTTATAGTAGAAAAAATTATGAAAGTAGGCACCTTATATCTTTGTACAAGTCATATTGTTCCTTCTACCTTGATTCTTTAAGAGAAAATGAATATTCAAGAATAGTTTATGTAGTTGAACAGGGAGAACAAATAGTTGTAGATTTTGATACAATGCTATAGTACAACAAAATTGGACACATGAGTGAAAAAGGTATGAAAGTACTTCATAAAAGAAACTTTTTCCAGGTCTGAAATGTGTTAATATGGATTTCTAAGAAAGTTGTATGTGAAAAAGAAAAGTGAGTTTCGTGAAGAGTAGGAAGGAAAAGAAAAGTGAGAGATTAGAGCTTGTGCATATAGATGTATGGGGACTAGCTCGGGTATCTTCCCTTGGTGGATTTTATTGTATTGATGATGCAACTAAAAAATATGGATTTATTTCCTAGACAAAAATTTGATGTATTTCAAACTTTTAAGAAATGAAAATGCTTGGTTGAAATGAGACCAATTAGAAATTAAAATGTCTCAGACTTGATAATGGTGGTGATTATTGCATCCATGAACTTGAAGATTATTGCTTCACTAATGGTATTCATAGACAAAAATTTATTCCAAGGACTCCAAAAAAATAGAGTGGATGAACACATGAACAAGACTATAATGGAGTGTGTAAGGAGCATGAGGTTACATGTTGGGTTTACATTAAACATGTGGGTGGAGGCTATCAATACTATTGCATATCTTATTAATAGAGATCCCTCTACTCCTTTGGGCTATGGTATTCCAAAGGAGCATGGACTGGTAAGAAGGTGAGTTTTTTTTTCTCAAAACTTTAGGATGTGAAGCATTTGCTCATATAGATTTTGAAAATAGAAAAGAATTAAAATCTAAGTCAAAGAAATGTATATTTGTTGGATTTGGAATTGATGAATTTGGTTATAGGATTTGAGATTTTGAATATCAAAAAATTGTAAGAAGTAGGGATATATCATATTCACTAAGAAAGTGTTGTACAAAGATCTATTGCAACAACATGAGAAGAAAGAAAATGATTATGTAGTGCTAGATGATACTCCAAAAGATGATATTCGAACAATTCCTCATGATCTACAACAACTACAACAATAAATACCACACACACCATTGAATGTTAGATGGTCAACAGGGTTAAGTAGACCTCCAAAAAGATCTTCTCATTCTTTGTATTCTATTTACTTATTGATGTTGGTGAACATGAATGTTATCATGAAGTTGTGCAAGTGGATATTAAGATTCAATCAAAGTTTGCAATGGCAAATGAAATGGACTCCTTGCAAGAAAATAGTGCTTGGGATTTATGCAAGTTGCATGTGGGTAAATGAGATTTATAAAATAAATGGGTTTATAGGTTGAAAGAAGAGGATTGAGGTAAGAAAATATTTAAAGCTAGGTTAATAGTAAAATGATTTGTATAAAAAAAGGGCATTGAATTTGATGAGATATTCTCTCTTGTTGTTAATGACTTCTATTTGCACTATTTTAAGTCTTGTGGCTACTAAAAATTTGCATTTAGAGTAGCTTAATGTTAAAATAGTCTTCCTTCATGGTGATTTGGATGAAGAGATATGTATGGCACAACCACGAGGACTTAAAGTTAAAAGTAAAGGAGAACTAATTATGTTGATTGAAGAAAAGTTTATATGGCTTAAAGAAGGCACCTTAGTAATGGTATCTGATATTTGACAATTTTATGCATGAGCATGTATATAGTAGGTGTCATTCAGATCATTGTGTTTATTTTAAGAGGTTGGATGATAAAAACTATATTATTTTATGTTTATATGTTGATGATATGCTTGTAGTTGGGTCTAACATGGAT
The DNA here is from genome assembly GCA_028749045.1 of Cupressus sempervirens. Taxonomy (NCBI): domain Eukaryota; kingdom Viridiplantae; phylum Streptophyta; class Pinopsida; order Cupressales; family Cupressaceae; genus Cupressus; species Cupressus sempervirens. The sequence goes on from CM053793.1 coordinate 703,915,501, forward strand.
CACATTAAGGGGTTGAAATGGCAATTAGCACATGCATTTTCTATAAAGGATTTGTGGGTAGTAAAACAAATCTTTGGTATGAAGATCTGTAGAGATAGGAAGAATAAGAAATTGGCATTATCTCAGGCTGATTATATTGCAAAAATGTTGCAACATTTCTCTATGGAGAACACTAAAACTATCAACAAACCTTTACTTTGTCATTTTAAATTGACAAAGGAGATGTTTCCAAAAACACAAAAAGAGGATGATAAGATGTTCAAGATACATTATGCTTCAGCTCTAGGAATCTTTATGTATGCTATGGTATGTATAAAACAATATATTACACATATAGTGGGAGTCGTTAGTAGGTATATGAGTCATCTAAGAATTGAGCATTAGAATGTTATAAAAAAGATTCTCATAAATTTGAGAGGAACATCGAATAAGTGTCTACATTCTGGGGGCTCTAATATTGATTTATAGGGATATATTGACTCAAATTTGGTAGGGTATATTGATACTAGGCTGAGTACTAGAGTTTATCTATTTACTATTAGTGGAGCAGCAATGAGTTAGGTTTCTAGGTTACAAAAGTTGAATGCTTTATCCACTACAAAGGTAGAGTATGTTGTTGCTACAAAGGGCAACCAAGGAGATGATATGGATTCAATTCTTCCTAGAAGAATTGGTACACTCTCAGAAGGACAATTATTTATTTATAGATACTTAGAGTGTCATTCATATTTCAAAGAATTCTACTCTACATTCTAAGAAAAAACAAATATAGTTGTGGTACCATTTCATTTGGTAATTTTTGTATGATGGACAGTTAAAGTTGGACAAGATACATATGTTGAAATAATTGATTAATTGAGTATTGTCTTTGATGTTACACAAAATATAATTCATTATCAGTTAGTATATGCTAAGCTCACTCAAGCATTAAAGACAGTTTTCTGAAGCTATCGAGAAATTCAAAGTTTTCCTAGTTCAGAAGGCATTGCCTACCAATTTCAATTGAGTGTCAAAGGAAAGTCTACAGAAGATGAGTGTTAATTGAGCTCAACCAATTAATAAAGGAAATTTTTGATGGAACCAGTGTTAAACATGCCCCCTTAGTTACAAAGGAACTTTGCAAGTATGTCGTGTTGACTGAGCTTCACTTCATTAACATAGAAAAAAAAAATTGAGTTAGTGTATACTGAGTAGTGTTGGCTAATGAAGGATTTTTAGATTTTCTCATATTGGGCTCAATTGATTTATCCATTGGTTCTAGCCTACTGAGAAGATAAACATTAATTATTCTAAGTTGTATTTGAGCCAACTTGATAATATGAAAGATATAAATAAAAGGTCAAGTTGAAAATTTGAAGAGACGAAAGTATGAGAAGTATATGTGTGATTTTTTGATGCTAAGAGCAAGTGAATTAGAAGGATAATCAGAGTGTCTTTGTGGAGCTAAAAAGATATATTTGACCAAAAAGAATCAAGTATACAAGCTAGAATTAAGATCTATAATCAGCAATTTAGTTGCATCAAAATAAGTTCATTTCATTGTTACTTTATAACCATTGTAGCAGTGATCTAAATCTCTTAATAGAGTTGGTTAAATAGCCATTTGTAAATCCTCTAACAAGGTGATAGTTCTATTAAATTGTTTAAAGACCTCTAAGAAGACCACTCCTAATAGGGTCACACCTAATAGTGTGTTTTGTAACCTTTCATAGCCTTGGCTCCTAATAGGGCTTACTTCAAAAGAGTGAAAACAGTAACCAGTTGCAATTGGTGATTTTTTCCAAATTGGGTTTCCACGTTAAATCTTGGTGTCAAATGCATTCATGCAATTTATTTTATGTTTTTGCAACTAAATTAAAGTAATTTTGATCATAGATAACATATTAAGATTTGCATCTTAAGTATTTACTAAGCATATTTAGTATTTATTGAGTTACAACATTTTATGTATGTTTGTCAAGCATCAGCAGAATTAAGTTTTGACAGAATTATTTTGTACTGACATTTAAGGGATTTGGAATTTTTTTTGTAGTAATTGATTCACCTCTCCCCTCTTAGTTACTCCATATATATTTCCAACAATTGGTATCAGAGCTCTTGGTGCTTGTAGAGAAAGTTTCAAGGACCTAAAGCTAAAGATCAAGTGTCTTACAGAAGAGAGATTCCCAAGTTGAACGAAGACAACTTTGCAGCATGACAAAGACTTATGAGATTAAACTTAGTGACTATTAGTGATTCAAGTCATAAATATCTTGATGCTAAATACAAGACTCTCAATGGAACATTATTAATTGAACATAGTGTTGAGAAGAAGAATCATAATATTATTATGATTGATATTCCATTTGCTCTCAGTTATGTTGAATTTGATGAAGTAAAAGACTGTAAAATAGTGCATGAATTGTGGACCAAACTAAAAGACATTTATGGAGGAGATGACAATGTAAGAAGAGCCAAAGTAGAAAGTCTTAGAGGTGATTTTTATTAGATAACAATGAGAGAAGATGAAAACATTGCAAAATATGTGGAAAGAATCAAAGCAAGTGTGAGTGCAATCAAAGCATCTAGAGGAGACATTGATAACCAAATAGTTGTAAGCAAGGTACTCAAAACTCTTCTTCCTATTTATGCAATTAGAGTATTTTCTATCAAAGAAATGAGATTTGATCCAAATAATAAAATATCTATAGATGTTATAGTTGGAAGATTGACAACTTTTGAGTTGGATAACTATGATAACTATGTTCCTAGTTCCAAAAATATTGAATTTGCATTTGAAGCCAAACTCTCACTCAAGGAAAAGAGTGAGAAATCAAAGGCTAATCAATCAAAAAGTGAAGAAGAAATAGATGAAATTTATGATAGTGATCTTGAAATTTTTGAAGTTGTACTTGCAAATAAATATTCTAAAGGAAAAGAAAAGTACAAAAGCAAGATTCTTCTAATATGCTTTTCTTGTGAAGAAGTTGGTCATATTACTGCTAGGTGTTCAAATAAATAAAACAAGGATGAAAAGAAAAATAACAATTACAAAGGCAAGAAGGAATTCAAAAATTATAAGAGCTACAAGGACAAAGGTGGGAAATATTTTCTTATGGTTAAAGATTCTGATAATAGTGAAGATGAAATGGTATATATTATTGTGAAAAATGAATCTAATGATGGAGATAAGATGGCACTTGTCTTTCATGTTAGAAAAAATGATACATGGATTATTGATAGTGGTTTTTCACATTATATGACTAGAGATTAAAAAAAAATTGAATACATGGAATGTTATGATGGAGGTAGTGTAAGATTTGGAAACAATGAACCTTGTTGCATAAAAGGAAAAGGTTATATCTCATTAACTAATGAGCTTGTTGTTGGCATTATGTTTTATTCATCATTAGTGACAACACTTATTCAATTCTAAATGATTACCGAGTTCATCACTCAGTCTACAGTTTACACCGAGCATTCAGTGGTTACCAAGTAAGATCACTCAGTTAAGCAATTCACACCAAGCATTCCTGAAGCTACCAAGTGAGTGTGAAGTCCAGTAGTGTTCACCAAGCAGGTAGTGGTCACTAAGCTTCACAGTGCCTACCGAGTCACCAGTTTGTGTGATGAGAAGCCAGTGTCTATTGAGTCATGGATGTGTAGTGTTTACCAAGTGAAGCAAGGTAAATGAAGGATTCAGTAGCTGCCAAGTGATGCTATATCTACCAAGTCTCCAATGGTTACCGACTTCAAAGCTACATTGCGTGATCATTATTGACTGAGCTTCTACTTCTACTGAGTGCATGATGATGCCAAGTAATGCAGTGGACACCGAGTGTCAGAAGGTCACCAAATCAGCTTATAGAACCCAAGTTTCTACTGTTTGGCTAACTCAGCAATATTTTGTTTACTTGTGTTTTAGCTGACCTCATTTTTGTAAATATTGGAATGGTATATATGTAATGTATTATACCATTTGCAATGTATGGATGTGAGTATCAAGGAATGGATATGTAATGTTTTGAGAAGAGTGAATGCGAATCAACAACATAATAGAGTATTTAGCAAGGTCTAAAAGGATTCATAAAGTTATATCAATCACAAGAGGTGATCTATAATTCAAGGATATATTCAGCAATCAAGTTGTAAGTTAGATCAACTACTTCATCCTGATAGGTGAATCAATTTTCTGAATCCTTTAACAGCATAGACTTAACAGTCTTTGTTTAAATCTCTTAATAGAGTGCATACTTCATTGTATGTTTGTAAAACCTCTAACAAGGTGGATCTAACAGTCCAAATTTCTCTTAATAGGGTAAATCATCAGAAGTGGTCAATGTAAGCCCTAACATGCCAACTTTATATTGCAGTAGTGAAGTTTTTTGGGTATCATCCCCACCCTAGTTCTACTTTCTATTTGGAAGGTTTCTCAGTCACAAAATTTTTGTGTTCATGTGTTATAAATGTTTATCTTTCTCATTCATATAGTAGATTAGATGAATGAATGATGAATGGATTAAGTGATGAATTAATTTAAAATTTTTGAGGTTACTGATTCACCCCTCCCCTCTCAGTAACCAAGCTAGTCTTGATTATTTCCAAAAATTGATATTAGAGCTTTGTGGTTCTTAGGATAAAGTTTGACAGCTTAAGCAAAGATCAACAATAGTGGAGATATTTAGACTTGATAAAGCTATTGATAATGAAAAGCTAGATCTAGAAATGGCCATAGCCCAACTCAAGGAAACAAAAGAGCATCTTTCCCAATCCCTAAATAGAAGGAAGGAACTTGCAAGACATATGAATGAACACCAGTATGTTGAAGAAAATATTAAATATTTTTCCCCTTCAAGCAGTCCAGATAAAGCAAATGAGGTAATCAAAGAACTCCTAGAAAAGAATGGCTCTCTACAAGAAGAGGTAAGAAAATTGAAAAGAGAATGGGAAATTCAGTCAATAAGAATGTGTGAAATCTTGGAACAAAGGAATAAGTCAAGTGAAGACTTGAAATCAAGGAATAATGCAAATCAAAATCAATCCCTTTAGCAAGAACGTCTTATCAATCAGCTCTCCAATGCAAATGAGGAAATCATGAATTTGAGATCTGAAAATGAAAGTTTAATGAATGATTTAATCACTAAAAGATAGATCAATGAAAGATTGAAAGCTGATCTAATTTCTAAAAAGAAACTCAATGAAAGGATAATGAAATCTCAAGTAGACATGGATCAATTGAATTAGGAAAGTGAGGAGAATCTTCATAGGAAAAATGGTAAAGAAGGACTTGGATACAAAGAAGAAGGTGAATCTTCCAAGCAAGGTGCCCAAAGTAATCAAAGACCTACTTGCAATCACTGTGGTAAGTTAGGTCATACACATACAAATGTTGGAGCAATGGAAAGGAAAAATTCAATGGAAAATGGTACAGTTGCAGTCAGTAAGGTCATAAAGCTAATAAATGCAAGGAGAAACCAAAATTTGAAGGTAAATGTCATAAATGCAAGAAGCAAGATCCCAAGGCATCTGATTGTCGATCAAAAATATTCAATCCAGTTGAACAACTTGTAAAGGAAATATTTGGTTGGGACTACAATACCTGGTGTAGGTGTCACTATTGTGGAGAATATGGACACATTGGCATAAATTGTGCAAGGCATCACTTGAGAAAGAAAGATACAATAGTAAGATGTTATGCATGCATTCAACTTGGTCATATAGCTAAGAATTCCATAAACATAGGAAAGGTTGAAGATGAAAAGAAGGCTAAAGCTAATAATATCAGGAAATAGATGAGACAGTAGTGGATTCTAAAATCTACCGAGAAAAATAGTTCAAATGAAGGCTATGTCACTTAGGAAGTGGGTGACTCCACCATTTCCAATTAGATTCTCCAAGGAAGGTCTGAAATTGCATATTCAAGCCAAATCTCAAGCAGTTCCAAATGAAAGAAAGTAGAAGATCGAAATTAGTGTTTTAGATACAAAGGGATTACATAAAATCAGGTCATACTAAGTAAGGTTGGTCACGGACTCAACCAAGCTAGGTCAGGTGTAATAAGATTTTTTTTAGTCATTGAGTCAAAAACTTCTACTGAGAAACTGAGTGGATGACACTCTATCACACACTATGCCTTTATGGTACCTAGCATTAATGGAGAATTTTCATCAATAAAGGTAGAATTTGACTTCATTTTTCACCACAACTTTAGAATTCACAGAGCAGAGAAAATCTAGGTGCATCCAAGCAATTTTGAGTGAATCTGTACCAAAGAATTTGTTGAAAAAATTTCTCTTATTTACTAAGTAGCAATGGCATCCTAAAGTAGCAGTAGTAGCAAGACAAAAAGAGGATCTGAGATGTTGGTAAAAGGTGTGGAGTGGAAAGTGCCAAAATTCAAGCTTGTACCAGCAGTTGCGGAGCCACTAGACCCTAATGGAGCTCAATCACATATTCCTCCCAAGGTACTCCTAATTAACAATATACACACTCATTTTAAGTGTTCTATTCAAGATATTGGAAACCTAGAGATGGATAATTCCCTAGGAGAAATGAGTGTTGATGGTTCATTGAAACTTGAGCATAAGAATTTAGAAACAAAAGGATTAACCCATATTCTGCACATGCCAATGAGCTTTCATATTGAGTGTGTTAGGTATATTCTTAGTCATGTACATAATGGACATTTGTGGTTAGAATAGCTTGTATTGATCACAAATAAAATGATTCATAAGATTATAGGTCTTCCCATACTAAGCAAAGTCGAAACTACCAAAACCCTAGGTTAGGATGAACTTTAAAAGAAAACCCTAGCCAAGTCGGATGGTAGAGGTTTGAAGATTAGCACTATTTCTGATGTGCAATTAAGGTTTGGCATTTATGTCATTTCTCATAAGATTTATAGCTCCAATCATTTGAATAGTGTGCCATGTGAGACATTTGATTTAGCATAAGGTTGTGAAGAAGAATTTGGAATTTGATCTATTTGAATTATTTTTTCAAAGCAGTTGAATAAAAATATGGACAATATCAAGACTTCAAAGAAAAAACCTTGAAAATTTGGTTCTTTATTAACATGTCTTTTGTTTTATGTTCAAAATTTTTTCCCATCAAAAGGTACAGTAGTGTGAAAGAAAGACACTTCTATTCTATATCAGATTAATGATTTCATTGCATAAATGGGTATAAATTTTGATAGCATTATGGATAACTACTGCATTATGGATAACTACTTTGAAGATTTCAAGGAGAAGATTAACAACAAGTTCAGGATTTTGTTGGAATATTCAAATGTGGAAAGAGTACTTATGAGAGGGGGGGGTGAATCAGAAGTACTAAAATTTGTCCTATAAAACTTTTATATGCAAATAAATTGCATGCATGTAAATACATTAAGTAAACATGAAACTAACACATGCATCAATAACACATAACACCTGAAATTGGTAACCCAGAAACCCTCCAGGAATAAGAAGGTAAAACTGGGGTGGGGATGATACCCACAAAAATTACTGTAGCAATATTGTTTAACCACTTCTGATGGTTTGCCCTGTTAAAGGCCTGCCCTGTTAAAGGCTTTACATTGTGTCAATAGTGACCTGGTTAGAGGATTTACAAACACTTAACATGAAGTGTCACCCTGTTAAAGGATTTAATCACCTATCTCTAGGATCAATGAAATAGCTATTAAGCTAACCTATCACCATAGGATTTCCATGCTAATACAATGGCTAGAAAGTATTAGGTAAAATGAACCTGATAGTTTACAATCCTTGATTGTTGAATGTTGGCTCTGTTCTTCTTCATCTGATCTTGATCCTTTGTGATCTGATATCTTTCGCTTCTGAAAATAGTATATCAACCACTCTATATCTTCTCCTCTATATCATCATCTTCATCATCTTCTTCTCTATCATCATCTTCATCATCTCCTTCTCTATCATATCTTCTCTACGAGATATCGTCTTCCTTATAAAGACATTCGAGGATTTAGGGTTAGGTTTGGATCTACGATCCATATTCAATTTTCATTTTTGCTTAATACTTATCTTTTGCTGATTGGTTGCATGCCTTTATCATTTTTCTTATTTGCTGGATGCAAATTATAGAGGAAATATAAAAGATTCGATCTGATCATTAAATCCTTCAAGATTTCCTTATGTCGGCTGTAAAGACTATTTTCATCATAGTTTGTGCGATTCCAAACTCTTATGCTGATATCCTGGATTAGTCGGCTCCTAAAATATTTATGTTTCTCGGCACATGCTGCTCTATTGAGTTACTCAACACTTACACAAAACTGTGTTACTCGGCATCTAAACTTTACTTGGCACCTGATCTTCACTCGACATTTACACTTTACTCGACACCTACACTTTACTTGGCATTTACACTTTACTCGACACCTACACTTTACTTGACACCTGAAGATTACTCAACATCTATTGCACTCAGCACCTATTCTTGATCTTGGTTAAGTGTATTGACACTTAGTTGTCAAATTTATTCTTTAAGCTAACAATCTCCCCCTTTGACATGAGTGGCAAAAACACTTAACCCATGTGACTCAATAATTAATCCTTCATTCAAACTTTGCTTCCCAAAATTTGCTTTCTCCCCCAAAATTCCAAAATTTTCTTATCTCTGCTATCTCCTTGTCAAAATTTCAAAATTGGCTATCTCTGCTATCTCCCCCTTTTATTATACGTACTCCCCCTTTTATTATACATATCATTTCATTCCTGTACTCAACTTCTTTCTTTAATTACTTATTCTCCCCCTTTTTTGACACTTATGTCAAGGGTCTTTACAATGAAATGCCATATTTGGCCAAAAATGTGATATTTACTTCAAGGAGTATCTTCAGAGCTGCATCCCAATTTGCTAATGCGACATCTAATGTCTTATGCTGGATGACAATCTCTGCTGCTAGGTGTACAAGTCCATCAAATGAAGAAAGATTGGGGTCTTTCCTGAGGACTGTCTCTGCATTTATTTTCTCCTTATGAAGTAATCCCAAATGAGGAGTAATTGATGATTGTATTTTTATCAATTTGGCTTTTGTAGTCGCCTCCTCTACTGCCAAAACGACTAGCTCTCTTTGTGTGTGAAGCGATTGGACAAAATGCTTCTCACTCTGAGCTGGATCTATAGGGAGTTGCATACTAGAAGTTTTCAGATTGCTTTCCAAACTCAGTATTTTCTGGCTAGTGTCTTGTGTGAATGTTGAAAAATCACACAACTTGTTGTACAAGGAAAAGATTTTTCCTAGTACAATTTTAATTGTTGTAACTTTCTTTGCCAGTTCTTCTTGTGCTAGTGCTATATCACTGGATATTTTACTATTTACTTTTCCTTGGAACTTCTTTTCTGACTTTTCATTGAATATGTCCTTAATTTCATTCAATGTATGCTTATGATTGTATTTCTTTCTTAGTGCTTCTTGTCTCCTTCTTTTGTCTAGTGCACTCTAAATTTCATTAATCTTTTCTTCTATAAGAGTGCTAGATTCATAATATGGGATTTTAATTTCTTTATCAATCTCAGGAACTCCATAGTGAAGTCTCCTGACTGCTTTTGATGAACTCGAGCCTGGTGTTCTAAATTTTAGCTGTAATCCATCTGTGCTCGGCTGCTGAAGAGTTTGTGTTGGAGTACCAGATTTGGGTAATGCAACCAGTGTTTGTATTGCAGTCTCCTCCTTTTTCTATGTCTCTTTTTCTTCAGCTTGAGTATCCCCTTTTTGAATGCTAGATGGGGTTGAACTTGGTGGTTGTTTAGATTTTTCTTTTGTTTCCCCTACTGCTGTACTTGGCACTTGGAGTGTATCAGTACTTATACTTGGTGAAGGTGGTGGTGGAAGGAATAGAATACCAGTAGTTTGTGTGATCAAAGGTGGCATTTGTTCTTTTACCCTTGCTTTTTCTTTGACTTCTGGATTCTGTAATTCATCAACACTGACCAATATAGGATTTGAACTTAATTTTGCTACTAAAAATGATTGGTCAAGGATTTCCAAATCCTCTGCAGTTAATAGATTGATGTTTTGAACTGAAATTTCTGTAGCATCCTTTATTTTTATGAAATCTGCAGGTGTGATGGTGGCATGAGGAGGACTAGGAGGAGATACCTATATGTCTTGCATACTTTGATCTTGTGGATCAGCTGTATCTTTCTCTTCCTCTTTCTCCTCATTGAGTGCCTCTCCTTCCTTTCCTCCTTTACTCTCCTTCTCCACTAGTTTCTTCTCTTTTATTTCTGATGCTCCCTTTTCTTTTATCTTGGCAATTGCTTCTACCTTATATTCCTCATTATATACATCTTCAATCTTCTTGTAAACTATTTTCTACAATCTTGTGGATTTGGTAACTACCTCTTCAATTTTATTTTGTAGAATACTGAATGCTCTATACTTGGGAGTGAATCTGTTATTATGCCTTTCTATGGCATTTATTATTTGATCTCTAGTAAAATTAGGCAGCAATCTTGCCAATGTTGACTCCCTTATTTCTTTTTCCATTTGTAAACAAAAATGCCATTTATCCTCTATGATTGTATACAGTTCTCTCGGCATAGAGTCATCTAATTCTAGAGGTGTGTGCTTATATTCAGCCATCATAGCATACACAGACTCCTCTAATTTATTTTGCTCTCCTTTGGTGAGCTTAGAAAAATTTAGATTCTTTAATTCTTTCAAATCATTATTTCTAATTTCTGTACATAATTTATCAACATCAATCTGGGCTATTTGTCTTACCTCTTGAGATTGACTGTTGTCTTCTGACTTTGTTTCCTAACTTTGTTTCCTCCTCATCTGTTTCAGGTTGGGGAATGAACTTCCTCTTCTTTGACTCAGCAGTAGTCTTCTTTGAGTCTTTCTTCTTCCCTTTAGCCTCTTCTTTTGCTTTTTGAGTTGTGGCCCTTGTGGTTGGTCTTTTTGGTGCTAGGGTAGCTACTTTCCTCCCCTTGGATTTAGGAGCAGATGGAGTTGTGGTCTTTTTCTTGACTGGTGCTTCCTTGGCTACTTCAACCTCAGCACTTTCCTCTTTGTCTCCTTTTGACCCTTGAGTCTGATCTTGAAGTTTGTCTTCTTCTTCTTCAATGACTTCTTCTTCTTTTTTAATGTCATCTCCTTCTTCTTCTGCTGTCCCTTCTTCTTCTACACCAAACTTTCTTTTGATTTGTCTTACCATTTTCTCTTTCTTCTTTACTGCTGAAGCAGTCTTCAACTCTGTTATTATCTTTGATTCGACATCATAAGTTCCAAATATTTTTGTATTTTTGTCTACTTCTTCTGCAAGTAAGGCTGTTATTGCTGCAGAGGCTTGATCAACATCAAGTTCATATCCTAGTGGCCTAAGCCATCTTATTCTAGGTATAACTGCTTGCACATAAGTATAATCTATATCTACAAGAAAGAAAATATCTTTTTCATATTTCTCAGTCATTGAAACTAGAATTCTCATTCTTTGTTTCATGGACTTTTTGAAGTCCTCAAAATAACCAGTCATTTGGGCATCAAAATTTTCACCCATCTGTTCAATGTATCCATTAATTTGTTCAACAATTGTTTTGTCTGGATTCCATTTAACTTTCCCTATAGAAGGAAATTCTTTCATCAGATAGAAAAACATACATATCAAAACTGATCCAAATTTACATTGAGCTCCTTTGCTCTTCCTTATAGCTCCCAGATTTTCACTAATCTGTTGAAACATGAGCTCTACCAGATCATAAGTGTGATCCCTTTTTATTATCTTGTATGCAACATCAACTGCTATACAAGGTACACTATTTAATCTGCTTGATTGATAGAATTTGTGTGAAATAATTCTTACAGCAAAGTCTAGTAGAGGATCAGTGACTGTGTCGATAGTCATCCCTCTATTGTTCCATTTTGCACCTGTATTTCTCTCAATTACTTCCCTTTTGTCACTTCGCAGGGTCTTTGGCCGATCTAGGGTTGGAATACCAGTAACCCTATGAACGATTTTCTTGGTGAATTTTACTGGCCCTTACTCTAACCAAAAAGCTCTGTTATGTATTCGGCTCAAAACTATCCGTACCCATTCTGTTTTGAAGACAGTCAGAACTGCTAGGGTTTTGGTTAATCCTTTTCTTTCTACAATGGAAAACTCATTTTTCAGTACTTTGTTTTCACATAATTTATCATATGCATTATGAATTTCTAAGTCTCCTATGGCACCAATTTTACAATTGTAGCATCTGCGAACATCTTCTACCATAACAACTTTATCTGGAATAACTGATAATGCACCTGCAGGATCATTCTTGTATGCTACTTTAGGTATGGGTTTAAATTCAGGTTGTTTTACTTCGTTGCTAACCAACTAAACTTCATGGCTTTCTAAACCCTTGGTGGTTCCTGACCCGAATGCCGTTGTTTTCCAAACTAGGGTTTTATAATTCAAACAAGTTTGTGAGACCTATGTAGCTTGGCACTTAAGAGAAATACCTTGAATCGACGAGATCATTGTTGGAATCTTTCATGAATTGCTTCTAAACTTTTCTTGATCTTCTCCGCTCCTTTTTCGGCTTTGCTTCTTGATCGCGATGCAAAAAATTGATTAAAATCGCGATAATATACCCTTATTTCATCGCATTAAATGCTCAACTACCAACTCGGCTTCTGAAGAAATTTCAACCTAACTCGGAGTCTACTAAATTTCCTTTCTACTCGGCTTCCATTGGAGTTTTTTTTAACTCGGCATCAGTTATCAGCTCGGTCGCTGTTAGGAGCTCGGCATCTATTTTGAGTTTTGACTCGATATCCAAAGGTAGCTTGGCATCAACATTTAGTTTTCGTCTTGACATCTTGTTTCATGTAGATTTATACTTTGAATTTGCTTCTTTGTCTTGGGATTGATGTCTGATATAACTTTGTATATCAGTCCCATACACTTCTCATGCTTAGTTTGATGAAGTGTGATCACTTGACCCTTGGTGAAGTGATCCCTTCACTTGATGTATTGCACTCATCTCTCTTTTTCAAAGTCTTGTTCATTTGCCCCCTTATCTTTTCAATATCAATATTTTCTTTGCCTTTATTCTCTTCAGAATTGGGTGCCTTTGATCTTGTAGGACAGTTTTTGCTGATATGACCAGTTTTTAGACAACTGAAACATGTGGTTTGGTTCAACCATCTTTTGTAGTTCCCTCTGAAATGTGTTCTTATGCAGTTCTGTGGTGTATGTCCATATTCTTGACAATAATGACAATTGTACCTGGTATTGTAATCCCAATGATGATGACTTTCTTTTCCTTCTATTTTTGCTGGTTGATTTGATGTCCACATAGGTTTTGATCTGCATTCAAATGCCCTATGTCCATACTTATTGCAATTATAACAATGTCCATCAAATCTCTGAGTCTTTGTGAAATTGGATTTGCAATCTTGTGTCATATGTCCTTGCATGTTGCACTTGTGATAGAAACTCTTACTCTTGGGTATGTTTGGTTGATTAAATCTTCTGCTCCTACACACATTAGCAGTATGTCCCTTCTTATTACAATAATGACAAGTGGGTTTAGTATTCTTACCTTTGTCACTTCTTTGTTCAGAACTTTTTGATGATTCTCCAACTTCAGTGCTATTGTAACCAAGTCCTGATGTATCATGGGCAGATCTTGGAGTTTTCAGCAACTGTTCAAACTACTTGATGGCTTCACTTGACTTGTTGAGATTTTCTACTACCTCTTTTTCTCTGTTCAATTCATTCTGCATTTGTTCATTCTGCATCTTCCGAGTAGAGATCTCAATGTCCTTCACATTGAGTTCATGATGAAGGTTCATCATTTGAGGAAGTGTATCCATCTGCATGTTTGAGATCCTTGTCAGTTCAGTACATTTTTCTTCAAGTCTGTTTGCAAGATTCCTTTTGTCATTTTCCATCATGACCTTAACATCAACTGCTCTTTTCTTTTGTTCTGTAACTTCACATATCATTATGGCTTGTGATTCATGTTCCATCTTGAGAGATCTAATCTCTTCTGCTTGAATTTTGTTTTTCTCCATCAGTTCTACTATTGCTACATCAAACTCTTTGGTATCTCCATTGGAAAATATGTTGATGGTATCAATTTCCTTGTAGCGTATATCATTCTCAGCTATGGCCAGATATTTCCTTTTTTTTAATGAGTTTCTCAAATTGGTTCTAAATTCCTCCAAGCTATGCAGAGCAAGTTGCACATCTATCACCTAATTTTCAATGATCTTTCCAAGTTTGAAAGCTTCCATCTCTAGATCTTTTCCTCCAAGATGTTAAACTTTTCCTTATGAGAACCTGGTAACAGCTCTGATACCAATTGTTGGAATATTCAAATGTGGAAAGAGTACTTATGAGAGGGGGGGGGGGGGGGGGGGGGGCGGTGAATCAGAAGTACTAAAATTTGTCCTATAAAACTTTTATGTGGAAATAAATTGCATGCATGTAAATACATTAAGTAAACATGAAACTAACACATGCATCAATAACACATAACACCTGAAATTGGTAACCTAGAAACCCTCCAGGAATAAGAAGGTAAAACTGGGGTGGGGATGATACCCACAAAAATTATTGCAGCAATATTGTTTAACCACTTCTGATGGTTTGCCCTGTTAAAGGCTTTACACTGTGTCAATAGTGACCTGGTTAGAGGATTTACAAACACTTAACATGAAGTGTCACCCTGTTAAAGGATTTAATCACCTATCTCTAAGATCAATGAAATAGCTATTAAGCTAACCTATCACCATAGGATTTTCATGCTAATACAATGGCTAGAAAGTATTAGGTAAAATGAACCTGATAGTTTACAATCCTTGATTGTTGAATGCTGGCTCTGTTCTGCTTCGTCTGATCTTGATCCTTTTTGATCTGATATCTTTCGCTTCTAAAAATAGTATATCAACCACTCTATATCTTCTCCTCTATATCATCATCTTCATCATCTTCTTCTCTATCATCATCTTCATCATCTCCTTCTCTATCATATCTTCTCTATGAGATATCATCTTCCTTATAAAGCCATTCGAGGATTTAGGGTTAGGTCTGGATCTACGATCCATATTCAATCTTCATTTCCACTTAATACTTATCTTTTGCTGATTGGTTGCATGCCTTTATCATTTTTCTTATTGGCTGCATGCAAATTACATAGGAAATATAAAATATTTGATTTGATCATTAAATCCTTCGAGATTTCCTTATGTCGGCTGTAAAGATTATTTTCATCATAGTTTGTGCGATTCCAAACTCTTATGCTGATATCCTGGATTAGTCGGCTCCTGAAATATTTTTATTGCTCAGCACATGTTGTTCTACTGAGTTACTCAGCACTTACACAAAACTGTGTTACTCGGCATCTAAACTTTACTCGGCACCTGATCTTCACTTGGCATTTACACTTTACTCGGCACCTACACTTTACTCGGCATTTACACTTTACTCGGCACCCACACTTTACTCGGCACCTGAAGATTACTCGGCATCTATTGCACTCAGCACCTATTCTTGATCTTGGTTAAGTGTATTGATACTCAGTTGTCAAATTTATTCTTTAAGCTAACAGATTCCTCCCAACCTTGTTGAAGACTACAAAGATGATGTATGTTTTATGGTTGACTATGATAGAGTGTATATCCAGGAAGTCAGGCCTAGAATTACATGGATGAAACCTCTTCCATATGAGGTTAACATTGATGAAACAAAAGATATCATTGAAGCACTGGTGAATGAGCCAGTAGATCCTAAGCTACCTATTTTTGGAACCTATGATGAGGCAAAAGCTACAATTGAGCTTGAAATCAAGCTACCTCAGGCTATAAGCAAAGGCAAGAGGAAGATTGCCAAGATGAAAATTGTAAGTGCCCCTCTCATGCTTACTAAGCAAAAAGGAGAGGATGAAGAAGAAGAAGAAGAAGAAGAAGAAGAAGAAGAATAGGAATTTGAAAAGGAGGTAGAGCCAGTGAAGAAAAAGGGTAGAGTAATCATTACCAAGCCACCCAAGGCTTCAATAGCTATTTTCACAAGGATATGCAAGAAGAAAGGTGGTAGTGAAATTGTATTGAGAAAGTCCCCACTCACCTTTCAAGAAAGGTTGAAATAGATGGAAGAAGGAGTAGGCATCACAAACTTCAAGGCACTAAAGTTTGAAAATAGAACAGATGCTAAGAAAATTCAAATTGAGCAGCTAGTACTCAATAAGATGGGAAAATTGAAATATTCCCCTGATCAAATTGCCCCTCAAATTTCTAATGATTTTTTGGCAGTATTGCAGCCAAGGTGGGAATCAACTGTACAGACAACAAAAGATATATATGAGCAATGATTGAGGAAGTTACTCCCTAATCTTACAGATGCAGAAGTTAAGGAATCAATGAAGAACAATGAAGGTAAAATGATGATAAGATTCCATACATGTTTGATTTTGATCAAAGACATTGATCATGTTTTTAGAGATGTAAAAAAATGTAGAAGAACATCTATCATCTGCACAAGCCTAGTGAAAACTCAGTCATTGAGTCAAAAACTTCTACTGAGCAAGTGAGTGGATGACACTCTATCACACACTATGCCTTTATGGTACCTAGTATTAATGGAGAATTTTCATCAATAAAGGTAGAATTTGACTTCATTTTTCACCATAACTTTAGAATTCATAGAGTAGAGCAAATCTAGGTGCATTCAAGAAATTTTAAGTAAGTTAGTAGCAAAGAATTTGTTCAAAAAAATTTCTCTTATTTACTGAGTAGCAATGGCATCCTAAAGTAGCAGTAGTAGCAAGACAAAAAGAAGATCTAAGATGTTGGTAAAAGGTGTGGAGTGGAAAGTGCCAAACTTCAAGCCTGTACCAACAGTTGCGGAGCCACTGAACCCTAATGGAACTCAATCACATATTCCTCCCAAGGTACTCCTAATTAACAATATACACACTCATTTTAAGTTTTCTATTCAAGAGATTGAAAACCTAGAGATGGATAATGCCCTAGGAGAAATGTGTGTTGATGGTTCATTGAAACCCGAGCATAAGCATTTAGAAACAAAAGGATTAACCCATATTCTGTACATGCCAATGAGCTTTCATATTGAGTGTGTTAGGTATATTCTTAGTCATGTGCATAATGGACAGTTGTGGTTAGAACAGCTTGTATTGATCACAAATAAAATGATTCATAAGATTATAGGTCTTCCCATACTAAGCAAAGCCAAAACTACCAAAACCCTAGGTTAGGATGAACTTCAAAAGAAAACCCTAGCCTAATCTTATCGATGCAGAAGTTAAGGCAGCAATGAAGAACAATGAAGGTAAAATGATGATAAGATTCCATACATGTTTGATTTTGATCAAAGACATTGAGCATGTTGTTAGAGATGCAAAAAAATGTAGAAGAACATCTATCATATGCACAAGCCTAGTGAAGACCTAGTGGAAATCAAGGATGATGATGATGACAGTGATATGATGAAGAAGATAACACTCCATGTGTTACCATTGATGTTGAGGAATGTCGAGAATTGATGAAGGATGATGAAGAGAAAGAGGGAGAAGCTGAAGAGGAAGTGTTGCCTAACTTTAAGTCACCCTTTTTTTTTTGGCAATATTGGAGTCATATAGTCCTCAAGTCAGTTTCATGTCTAGGTCTAATTACTTCATAGGTAGGCCATCCTTGTTGGGTTTCCCTCTTTCTTGACTTCTCATTCATAAGCTAGGTGGTTGGTTTAAGTGTGGTCATGTTGGGTAGGTGATAGCTCCTAGCCCGACAAGGATATCATGTTCTCATTGATGATCTTCTCAGATAAAAGATGATTGTAAAGCTATTATTTTTAGGCATATACAAGGAACTTAATGAAAGTTTTTCTCGCATGATTGATGTAATTATAGATGATTGCAAATAAGGTATTTTGAACTGAAGAGGAATTAGAGATGATTCAACAAAGTGATGTCTACCATGAGACAATGCACCATAAAGGAAGCATTAAAAAGGAATTTGTTGCAGTTCAACATGCTTTACATTAGTGCCCTCACATTTTTGGAGATGCGACATTTGGAAGCTTTATGCATGCATATGCTTTAGCTGGCTCACATACTTGAAGAATTACTTCAAAGGTCCTAACTTTGATACCATTTGTTGACTTCTTCAATCACAATGGAAGCTCTAAAGCTATTTTGGTTAAGTGGTGAAGATGAGAAATTTTTAGAGGTGGAGAATTGTGTGTCATGCAATTTGCTTCTGCATCGCTTAAACAATACTGCACAACTTTATCTTCAAGAAAGAAGATTTGATGATCATTTCATATTTTTCCATTTATGGAGAAGGTTCCCATCTTTAGCATATGCATGCTCAAAATTTAATGCAGACTGGGATTGATCATAATTTTCAAAAGTTTATTTCATGCATTTTAATGAAAGTGAAAATCTAAGTGCAACATTGCAGTTTCGCACCTAAAATGCTAAAACCCACCTACATCGTTCTTACACAATTTGGAGTCATTTCGAGAACCAATCATATGGGTAACCTTGGAATTGCTCAAGGATTATTTCATCTTCAAAGAGTTTGGTCTAAAACTACTTGCAAATACCCAAGACGAAAAATCCAAAATTGAGTGCACCGAACTCATTTTTGCACCTTAGATGCAAAAACCCACCAGTCTATATCTTGGTGATTTCAAGTTCTTTTTAAATTCTAATGATTTGGGTCTTTCTTAAATGGTTCAAAGAACATTTTCTATTTAGAAAGCATGTCTTGAAAGTGTGCAGAATGCTTAGGGTAGAAATTTGGATTTCAGATGCTCCAAAGCTCATTCTATCACCAAGGCTGGTGGAATACCAGAGGCTTAGGCCATCCGGACAGAAAAGTCATTGTCAAGCATTTCGATGACATTCATGATCACATTAACAAGCCAAACCATACTTGATGTAAAGCTTGATATGCTTAATCCATTATTTCTTATAGAAGAAAATAGGAACTCAAAGAAATTTGATCATTTTTTGAACAAGGATGTTATCTCCTTTTCTAAAGATGATATTATTACTCTTGCACAAAATTGTTGGCAAGGAAATTAACTTTTGAAGTCGCTCCACGAAGAAGCTTGCGTGTGACTAGTCCAAATGGAAGTGGCAAGAGTTCAATATTTCATGTTCTTCGAGGTCTTTGGCCAATAGCAAGTAGAAGAATAAAGAAACTAGATGAAAATTGTGATAACATTCCAAGTTCACAAATTAGTCAAAACATATGCTATGTGCCTCAACAGCCTTATACTACTCTTGGCACTCTTCGAGATCAAATTATATATCCACTGACACTTATAGAAGCCACTTTTAAAGCTTTACAAGGGTCCAGAAAAAGTAGTAGCTCTGATGCTATAGAGATACTTGATGGATAGCTGAGAAATATTTTAGAGGATATTAGACTTGTCTATTTACTAGAGCAAGAAGGTAGTTGGGAACTTCGTTCTATTAAACCTTGATCAAGTACTAACAAGCACTTTCAAATATTGTGAAATTCAGACTACACATGATCATCATGCTCCACCAAAAATAAGTATTTTTCTAAAGCTTATACACATGTGAGGCAATTTTGGCCATTTGCTTCAGTAGCAAGGGTTCCAGATACCTATGCTCAGGTGGTATAAGGAAAGTTGTTAGGATCTGGGATTTGCAATAGAGGAGGTGCATGAAATGGTTGAAAGGGCATACCAATACAATCATAGGAGTGACATATAATTGCAAAGGTAAGCATTTAGAATTCATCAGTCTTAAAGAGGATCTAATTCTTCACAATCTTGCTTCTAGGGCAAGGGATACAAAATTGAAGGATCCACATGAGCGGGTCCTTAGAGTACTAGATTACTCTCAATCAAGCAGACATATCTTGGCAACAACGGGGATGATGGCTCCATACATATTTGGGATATGAATAGTCACTCTCCTAAGATTTCTTGGTTAAAGCAACATTCAACACCAACATCTGGTGTTTGTTTTTCACCTTCCAATGATAAGATTTTTGTTAGTGTGGGCCCGGATAAGGAGCTATACTTATTTGATCTAGTAGTAAAAAAAGCCTGTATTTTGTGTTTCAAGTGAAGCACCCTTTTCTTCATTGGCTTTCAAAGATGATGGTTTGACAGTAGCTATAGGGACTAATAATGGGCGTGTTGTATTTATGACATTTGGGGAAGGCCACAACCTTTTTCAATTCTTTGTGCTTATAATGCTTCAAAGGTAGTCACAAGCTTATGTTGGTTGTGATCAAAGCCCACACTTGTGAATGAGGTTTCAGCTTTAAGATAAATGACTAATATTTTCTGGATGATGAAAGTTGTTGCCAAATAATATCTTTGTATTTTAGCAATCTTTTATATTTCAAAGTGGAGCATAGGGGGATGCAAGGACTGTCTTCTCGACACTACCAAGGCATAATAGTAGAGCATATGTGAAGAACCTAAGCTCGATAAAAAGATAGATAGGGCATATGGATGATTATCAAATTTGTGAGGTAAGATTGTCAACACCAAGGAAGAGGTCCAAATTGCATAAGGGATGTGCCATTCCAAGTTGGCATCATGACCGATCCTTTAAGAAGCATAATTGACATGAACATATCAATTTGATTGTTAGTATGAAGATGGCCCCACCCTGTTCATGGACAAAAAGCATCGTACAAATTTATGAAGCCATGAGTTGTGCTCAAGGCATGTTCGATCTTCAAAAAATTTAAGGCAGACATTGAACCTAATAAGTGAATGAAGAAGATGCAAAAGAATCTAGACCCGAAGTTACTTGTATAACTGCAAATAGTCTTATGATTGATCTGCTACTAGAAAGCCCAACAAAAAACACATGGAGTGTATATACCCGAATGATGAATAGCACATATAGTCACTTAAAAGGAGATCTAGTTGAATATGAAAGGTTAGAAAAAGATGTATAGGAGAAACCCACTGAATGCAAAATAGACACTTGTTTATAAATGCAACATATCAATTATTAATCCATGGTTTGATTACACTAACCTAAGTGTAATTGATGTAAAGTTTCAAATTCAAAAGATTACAAAGGCATTATATTTAAAAACAGAAAGCCATCAGTCAAAAAGGGGATTAGATGTAAGAAAATAATCACTTCTTCCAATGAGGGAGTTATATTAGTAACCAAAAGGTCATGAGAAGGGAATCATTAAATAGGAATTTCATTGAACTAAGAAGGGGGTTCAGCCTTTTCTACATACAATCAGAGAGCTGGAGTAGAGAGGGGGTAAATTGTTGACGTAATACACTTAATATTGCAAAGTCAATGGAAGGGTGTTTTATATCAATAAGTTCCTATCCCATTTAGTTAGTTAATGGTTGCTTCTATGTTTCTTTCTTTAAAATCTGAATTACAGAAAGAAAGAAAAGATGTTTCATTCTTTCGTTATGAAGATATGAAGTAACTAAGGTAAGATGTGCTTTGGGAGATTCAAAGAAGGATTCATTGGAAGTTCTTGATCATTTCATTTATATTTTCGTTGATAGTTTTTGTAGTATAGTTGATGCTGAGTATATGGATTCATAAGAATTGTAAGTTCTATTGCTTGGTTTATAGATTAGAAAGTTTTTCTTGCCTGGATTAAGTCTTGTTTAGGCTTAATTAGGTTTGCCTCTTCTGCTCTCAGGTTTAGAGCATACCCCATGTTAGTTTAGGAGAGAAACATAATTCTTTGAACATTATTAACATAGGGAGCTGTACCTTAATTCAGAGGGAAACTAGTTATTCTCAAAAATAGTTTCCCAACTATTGTGTAAAGTTGTTCTTCATTACAAATTGGGCAAATTAAAAGGAGAATCAGAAGAAGAACAATCTATTTACCAACAGGAAGATAAGGAATAAGATGAAGAAAGTGATCCAATAAGAATTGTAGCACAAGTCATAGCCTCCCTTCCTCATTCTCCACTTACAACTACTACATCATCAGGGTTGGAGACAGTTTTAGCAAATCTGACCACAACTTCAACAAACACATCATTTGTTTAGTCATTATTTGGTACCTCACAGCTTTAGGTATCTGCAATAGAAGTGTCTACCACTTCATCTACCGAGCTATAGCCCTCTTCATCAACTCTCAAGTCAACATTAGTTGCATCTAGTTCTAGAATTTTGTCAACTTCTATTGTAGCATGTATAGTAAGTTTCCTACCATGTTTTATAGTTTTTTCTACTACAGCTTTGATAGCACCAGTTTCTGTTCCAGTTAGTTCTTATGTTATAAGTACTCTAGTTTGTGCTTCACCTATTGTTACTTCAATTTTGGGTAGCACATTAGTTTTGGATTTAGTTAGCACTTATTTTAGTTTTCCTTCAATTAGACCTCTTCAAGTTTTTACTGCAAGTCTGTCTATTTCTACAATTGTTTCTATTCCTAAGTCCAAGGCAGTAAGGTCAGAAGTAGAACCAAGGACACCACTAAAACTTCTACTTACTGGTAAGGAAATTGTCATTCCTAAGTTGGATCTGGATACTACTACAACTAATGAAATGATACTGGTCAGCCAATTTTTGGAGCAAAAGGCAAGGTAGGAACAGCTCAGAGCTGAAAGAGATAGAGAGTTCAGAATAATTGATAGTACTAAGAATATAATAACAAAGGCCATAGGTGTTGATGTGGATTCTTCACAATGCATTTTTATACAATTAGAAGAAGCAATCAATAAGTTTAATGAGGATACCTATGGCCAAGAAAAGTTAATTGAGAATGTAGAGAAGAAGTTTGATAACAAGGTGCTTGAGCACATTGCTATAAACCAAATGGAACTATCTTCAATTTTGAGCAATCTTAAACATTTTTTTTCCAATATGACATCACTTTTTGCTAAGCTTTGTGATGTTACTTAGTATACCAAGGAGATTAAAGGGAAATTGAATAAGATTGATGTAGATATGAAGGCAAGTGCTCAAAGGTTACAGCTTGACCCCAGCTCAAGTTCAGCACTTCACATCAAGGTGAGATTTCTGTCAAAAATGTAGGCAGAATTGCTAAGAGAGGAAGCCAGGATCAGGTCCAAATTGATAGATATCCAAAATATGATCCTTCAAGTGATTGACTCAATGCAAAAACATGTTGCATATTCAAAAACATTGGTTGAGGATAACAATTTTTCCATAGCAGATCATATGATTGAACTTTCTATAGAAGTTCAAGTGGCTCTTTCCACCTACAAAATTTTGCAAGACAATTGGGACAAGGCATTAGCTTTTATTCTCAAGGTACACTTTGAATTTCTCTGACATTTTGGTGTGTCTATTTGAATATATTTCATAACTCTTTGGAATTATTGTCAAAAAGGGGGTGTAAGAGTTGATAAGAGACTTATGGAAACAATAAGGAAGAAAATAGATTGATATATATGTATAGAAAGACTATGTATATACTATGCCATACATATGGTGGAGATATGTGATATATGTGAGATATGTATATATAGCAGCTTTACAAAGATCAATTTGGAAAAATAAAAATTAGTACATCAGTGTACATAAGGCTTATAAGTGTTTTTGTCACTAATGCCGAAGTGGGAGATTGTTGGCATTATGTTGTATTTGTCATTAGTGACAACACTTATTCAATTCTGAATGATTACCAAGTTCATCACTCAATCTACAGTTTACACTGAGCATTCAGTGGTTACCAAGTAAGATCACTTAGTTAAGCAGTTCACATCAAACATTCTTGAAGCTACCGAGTGAGTTTGTAGTCCAGTAGTGTTCACCGAGCAAGCAGTGGTCACCGAGCTTCATAGTGCCTATCAAGTCATTAGTTTGTGTGATGAGAAGCTAGTATCTACCAAGTGATGGATGTGAAGTGTTTATCGAGTGAAGTAAAGTAAGCAAAGGATTTAGTATCTACCAACTGACACTATATCTACTGAGTCTCCAACGGTTATCGAGTTCGAAGCTACGTTGTGTGATTAGTATAGAGCGAACTTCTACTTCTACTAAGTAAATTATGATGTTGAGTAATGCAGTGGATGCCGAGTATCAGAAGGTCACCAAGTCAGCTTACAAAACTCAATTTTCTACTATTTGGCCAACTTAGTAATATTTTTTTCACTTGTGTTTAAGCCAACCTTGTTTTTGTAAATATTGGAACGATATATATGTAATGTATTGTATCATTTGCAATGTATGGATCTGAGTATCAAGGAATGGATATATAATGTTTTGAGAAGAGTGAATGTGAATCAACAGTAGAATAACATATTCAGCAAGGTCTACAAGGAGCAGTAAAGTTATATCAATCACAAGAGGTGATCTATACTTCAAGGATATATTTAGCAATCAAGTTGTAAGTCAGATCTACTATTTCATTTTGACAGTTGAATCAGTTTTCTAAATCCTTTAATAGGGTAGACTTAACATTCTTTGTTTAAATCTCTTAACAGAGTGCATACTTCATTGTATGTTTGTAAAACCTCTAACAAGGTGGATCTAGCAGTCCAAATTGCTCTTAACAGGGCAGATCATTAGAAGTGGTCAATGTAAGCCCTAATAGGCCAACTTTTTACTGCAGTAGTGAAGTTTTTTAGGTATCATCCCCACCCCAATTTTACTTTCTATTTGGAAGGTTTCTAGTTCACCAAAATTATGTGTTCATGTGTTATGGATGTTTATCTTTCTAATGCATACAATAGATTATATGAATGAATGATAAATGGATTAAGTGATGAATTAATTTAAAGTTTTTGAGGTTACTGATTCACCCCTCCCCTCTCAGTAACCAAGCTAGTCTTGATTATTTCTAACACTTGTATGTAATAATGCTTATTAGGTTGAAGGACTAAACCATAATATATTCTGGCACAATTGAAAAAAATTGGATTCAAGGTAGAATTCATGGATGGAAAGGCCAAACTACTAGATGGTAAAGGAAATCTAATTAGATCTGGGAAGGAAACAAAAGATAACCTATTTTATCTTGATCTTGGTGAAAGTTCATGTTTTATTGCTCAAGTAGAAGAAAGTTGGTTGTGGCACAAAAGATTATGTCATGTAAAATTTGATAATCTGGTTAAGATAAACAAACATAAAAGAGCAAGAGGTATTCCTAGTTTGAGGAAACATGATATGGGTCTATCCAAAAATTACCAAATTGGTAAGATGGGATAGACTAGTTTCAAAAGAAAAAACTATCATTCTGAAGAAGTCTTAGAGCTTGTGAATATAGACTAATGTGGACCTATTGGAATACAGAGTTATAGTGGAGAAATTTTTTTTCACTATTTTTATTAATGATTATTCTAGAATGATGACTGTAATATATCTAAAAGAAAAATCTAAAGCTTTTAAAAAATTGAAGTGGTACTTAGCAAGAGTAGAGAAAGAAACTAGAAAGAATTTAAAATGCTTAAGATAAGACAAAAGTGCTGAATTCATCTCCAATGAATTCAATGAATTCTACATTGAAAAAGGAATTAAAAGACAAGTACTAGCCCCTAGTACACCAGAGCAAAATGGTATAACTAAAAGAAGAAACATATCCATCATGGATTGTGAAAGAATATTGATGATAGAAAAGAATGTTACAATCAAATACTCAAAGGAAGATATTAGAATTGTAGTTCATACCTTGAATAGGGTACACCTAAAGAAAGACTCAAATAAAACTCCTTATAAACTATGGTATGGCTAAAAACCTAATGTAAGTTACTTGAAAGTATTTGGTAGCAAATGTTATATCTTGAAAGTATTTGGTAGCAAATGTAAAATGTGATGAAGGCATATTTCTAGGATACTGCTACAGAAACGAAACATAAAAATGTTTGAATTTGTCTACTCATAAAATCATAGAAAGTGCACACGAGGGAATTTATGAGTTTGCAAAAAAAAAAGTGAAGAAGAAATCAATGAAGAGCCAGAGGACTATAGAAGATTTGTTTACTATGAACCTGATACTCAATCAAATCTATCTCAAATAAAGGAGATCTCACCTACTGAGTCCCCAAAATCTCCAATAGTTATTGAGTTGTAGACAGTGGAACTCAAGTTATAGTCTACAAGACCCAAGTTGTAGTCAGAGGCTATTGAGCTACTTCAAGAGAAAATTGAGTTTGATGGACCCAAGTCTAATGGACCCAAGTCATAGAGAGTAGAACTCGAGCTTGACACTAAAGCTCATAATGAAATCAACAAATCCAAAGAACCTATGTTAGCAAGATTTGTTAGAAGGCATAATGCACCTAATCAGATCATTGGAGACAAATAAGATGGAATAATGACAAGAAGAAAATTAAAAGGTACATGTTTACTTGCTGAATTTGAACCTAGAAATATTAAAGATGCATTGGATAATTAAATTTGGGTTGAAGCGATGAATGAAGAAATAGAAAAAATAGAGAAGAACAAAACCTGAACTCTTGTTCCTAGACCCAAGGGTAAAAATATAATTGGCACAAAGTGGGTGTTCAAAAACAAGCTAGATGAAGATGGAAAAGTATCTAGAAACAAAGCAAGGTTTGTATGTAAACTTTATTCTTAAGAAGAAGGTACTAATTATGGTGAAAATTTTTCTCCTATTGCAAGATTAGAAGGTGTTAGAACTCTACTTGCATATGCAACTCACAAAAGATTTAAAGTTTATCAAATGGATGTTAAATTTGCATTCTTGAATGGAATTCTTGATGAGGAGGTCTACATTGAACAACCAGAAGGTTTTGTAGATCCTAGCAAAAGGAACATGGTTTGCAAGTTGCATAAGGCATTATATGGTCTGAAGCAAGCTCCCAAAGCTTGATATGAAAGACTTCATAATTACTTCATACATATTGGTTTTCAAAGAATAGCTAATAACAGTAGTCTATCTATCAAAGAAGGACCAGACAAGAAGATTGTGTTGGTAGAAATATTTGTTGACAACACATCATTTGTAGGAAATGATGACTTGTGGAAAGCATTTTCAAAAGAAATGAGAAAGGAATTTGAGATGTCTATGTTTGGAGAGATAAAAAAAAATTGTTGGATTACAAATTTAGTAGAAGAAAGATGGTATCTACATTACTCAATCTAAATATATCAAGGAGATGCTAAAGAAATTTGGAATGGAAGACTCAAGTCCTGTTGAAACCCCTATGTCTATTGGACATAAGCTTTCCAAAAATGATGATTCCAAAGAGGTACATCAGACCGCATATAGATAAATGTTTGGAAAATTGTAGTATGTAGTGCATACGAGGCCTACTATTGAATTAGCAGTTGGTATGGTGGAAAGATTTTCAGCAAATCCCAAAGAAAATCATTTGATGACAATAAAAAAAAGTCATGAGATATTTGAAAGGTACTGAAGACTATGGCATATGGTACAAAATAGGAGGCAATTTGGACTTAAAGGTATTTATGGATGTTGATTCAATAGGAAGTATTGATGATAGGAAGAGCACTAGTGGTGGAGCATTCTTTCTTGGTAAAAGAATAGTGTCTTGGACAAGTAAGAAACAAAATTGCATCTCTCAATCCATATCAGAGGTAGAATATGTGGCAGCAATAGTTAAGTGTTCAAAAACAACTAATGTCAGGAATGAAGATAGAGATCAAGGATCTAGTAGTCATATAGTGTGATAACACCAATGCAATCAATATATCAAAGAACCTAGTGATGTATACCAAAATAAAACACATTGCTATTAAATATCACTTCTTAAGAGAATTAGTGCAAGTTAAAGATGTTAGATTGGAATATGTAAATACAAAACAATAAATTGTAGACATATTCACCAAGCCATTATCTAGGGATGCATTTATATATCTATGAGGTAAGCTAGGGGTCATTTCCCTATCTAAAGCTCACTAAATAAATTTTAGTGATGCATCAACTAGAGCATGTTGAAGATAACTAAATTGATTCAGTATTGAAAAGGGCATATTGCAAATGAATCGGTACTTAAGGTACATTGACTTTCACTGAGCATTTCTTTTGGCATGTGTTGTCAAAGAGGGAGAAGTTTACTGTAATATCTATAGAATTTTCTTTTGAAAATAGAAAAAAATTTCTATAAGAGGGAAAAGGTTGCTATCATAGAAATTTTATGAAGGGATGTCAAAGAAGAAGATTGAACTTAGTATAATATGAAAGGCATAGTTTTTATTAGAAGAAGTTGTTGTAAATAGTAGTTTTTTGATAGAGGGAGAAACTATAGGTAGAAAGAGTTCATACTAACAGAGCGAGTTCTCATGGATGAGAGTCAAAATGAAACTAAAAATATATTCCTTATTTTATTCTTGCTCCAAAAATTTTATTGTAATATGACATGTTGTGTTGCCATCAATCCCAAGAGGGAGATTATTGAAACAATGGATTAATTATATATTGTCTTTGATGTTACAAAAAATTTCATATCATTATCAGTCAATATATGTCGAGCTCACTCAAGCATTGAAGATAGTTTTTTGAAGTTACCAAGCAATCTAGAGTTTGCATAGTTCAGAAGGCATTGTCTACCAAGTTCACTCAGGTGTCAAAGGAAAGTCTAAAGAAGATGAGTGTTAACGGAGCTCACTCAATTAATAAAGGAAATTTTG
Source organism: Cupressus sempervirens (assembly GCA_028749045.1). NCBI lineage: Eukaryota > Viridiplantae > Streptophyta > Pinopsida > Cupressales > Cupressaceae > Cupressus > Cupressus sempervirens. The sequence continues at coordinate 703,944,031 of CM053793.1, forward strand.
GATGGAACCAGTGTTAATCTTGCTCACTTGGTTACCAAAGGAACTTTGCAAGTATGAAGTCTTGACTGAGCTTCACTTGGTTAGCATAGAAAAATTGTTTCTAAGTTAGTGTCTACTAAGCAGGGTCAGCTAACAAAGGATTTTCTTATTTTGGAATATTGAGTTCAATTAATTTATCTATTGGTTCTAACCAAGTGAGAAGATAAACACTAATTATTCTAAGCTATATTTGAGCCGAGTTGACAATATTAAAGATATAAATAAAAGGTCAAGTTGAGAATTTGAAGAGATGAAAGCATGAGAAGTATATGTGTGATTTGTTGATGATGAGAGGAAGTGAATCAGAAGGATAAATGGAATATCCTTGTGGAGTTAAAAAGATATATTCGATCAGGAAGGATCAAGTATACAAGCCAAAATTGATATCTATAATCTACAATTCAGTTGCATCCAAATCAGGTGATTTCATTATTACTGTCACATCCCAAAATTTTGACCTAATTTTAAACTTGTTCATAATCATGGGATTTAACAAATTATTCTTTCATGATCATGTGAAATAGGTAGTTAGTTTTATACATTGTATTAACTGTTAATGAGATGGTTGTTAGCTATGAACTGTTATTAGATGATTAGTAGTTACTTGATTTAAAATAATGATTATTATGTTTATATAAAATTATTATAGAATTATTATTATGGAAAAAGTGTTTTCATGGGTGACTACAAGAGAAGATGTAGTGGGAGGAAGCATTGCTAAACGAGATCATTAGAATGGGATGTTAGCTTAGTTCAATCATCCGGATCAGTAGGTATGATCTTAAACTTCTTTGGAAAGGATGCAATGACTTGAACATAGTATACATTTATAGGACCCACATGAGCTATTAATAAAATAATCCAAGAAAACATAAAATAATCTAATTAAAATATAAAGCATACCTGAAGAGATTTTTAATTGATCTTCATCATATTATTATAATAAATATTTACATATGTACATATAAATATAAAAATGAAATGACTTCAATAAATTATAATAATGTAATTTAATGATTTCACCCCACTGATATACTTACATGAGCATATATAAGTATATATTATAATAACAATTGGAATTATAATCTTTCCAACTCTTCTTTTCAACTTTTTATTTTTCTTTCCCTCACTTTTTCATAATCAATTTAATACTTGGAATTTTGAATCGGCTATAATCTTTTGAAACCAAGGGAAGCCAAGGAGTCATGATCACTCTCCATATATGGAAACCATGAGGGAGAGATGGGATCACCTTTTTCCTTGGTGCTCGAGCTTCTTTTTACCTTGCTAAGTTCTAGTTTTTCCTTGTCTTATTAACCAATTCGATCCTACATTGTTATGTCTAAAATCTGCCATTGTTACATCTACAATCTACCATTGTTATGTTTGCAATCTACCATTGTTATGTCTTCAATATACCATTGTTACAACCTTGCTTAGATAATGTGATTTTCACCATAGCTGAACAAGCATTTTGGCTGGAATACAGAGATGTAAGCATTGGAAGTGACAGTTTTAAGTAATGAGAAGGATTCAATCAATTTGTTAGTTTCTCAAGAAATACATATTAGGTTATGAATTACCTTTCAATATTTTTGAATACATATTTCATTGCAGCTGGCGAAGTTTAGGAGTCTTCTTCTTTATAGCTATGATCATAATATTTAACTTGTTGAACATTCCCTATGATATACATTGAGCTTTTTCTTTTTATTTCATTGTATCCAAAACCATCTTTTAAAAAGTTGAGTAGTACCTCTTAAAAGGAGTCTTAGAATGTAGTAAAAACCTTATGAAGTTATTGATTTCAATAATAATTTTTATGTTGTCTCAAACTATGATAAAAGATATTAAGAGCTGATTGCTCATAACTTTTCCAAAACACCTAGGAATCACCAACAAGATAGCCATGATATGGTGAAGAGGTGTAAAAGGGTAGAGTGCTCATAATTTTAATATGTCTAAGAATCACCAACTATGTAGCCAAGTATGGTGAAGAGGTGGAATGAATCTGCAAGAAAACAAAAGAGAAATCAGACAAGAATACCTTAAAAAATATATACTTAATAGTTCATTCCCATGTCTATAATAAATCTTGTTGTCAAGTTGAGTGGTGGTGATTAGGTTGTTGAACCCATTAGAAATCCTTGGCCAAGGTAGTTTATAGACATGTGTGCTATCTAACAGTCACTTGATGTAAGTAGTGCCAATTATTTAAGCATGTTCATTTCATAACTAAGAAGACTCTCAAAACTCTAAGATGCTCAGGTGGTTGTACTGATGAACATCCCAAGCCCAATTTTGAGGTAGGGAGGGCTATTCTAATTTGATAGAATGTGTGGGGATAAGTATGGTTTGAGGTTGGGAGGTTAAGCCTATGTTAATGTTTATCCTCTCACAAAAGCTAAGGCTTGTAAAACTAGCTAAAGATCCTTCGATAATATGTGTATGTTCCATTCATTTTTTTCTTGTTAAGCATTTACTTTACTTGCATACAATTATGTTGCTTAGTCATTAATCTAGTTATTCCATATGATCATGAATACAATTATGAATAGTAAATCATTAATTTAGTTATTACAGTTGATCATGAATACAATTATTCTAGTTAATCATTAATCTATTTATTTCAACTAAACATGAATACAATTGTGAATAGTTAATCATTGATCTAGTTATTTCAATTGAATGTGATTTTAGTTATTTTCTATTAATTGTTAAAAGCAGTTAATGTCATGTGAAAAGGATTCAGTTATCTATTTAAAAATGTCGGGAGATTTTAGTTTAAACCATCTTTGATTTAGATATGAAAATCTGTATGTTACACTTACTCTCTAACCATTGTAGCAGTGATCTAAATCTCTTAACAAAGTTGGCTTAACAGCTATTTGTAAATCCTCTAATAAGATGACATTTCTATTGAATTGTTTAAAGACCTCTGACAAGGTCACTCCCAACAGGGTGATTAAATCCTCTAATAAGGTCACACCTAACAATGTATTTTGTAATCTTTAATAGGGTTGACTCCTAATAGAGCTCACTTTAGAAGAGTGAAAATAATAACTAGTTGCAATTGGTGGTTTTCCCCAAATTGGGTTTCCATGTTAAATCTTGGTTTCAAATGTGTTCTTGCAATTTCTTTTATGTGTTTGCAACTAAGTTAAAGTAATGATAATGATAGATAATATCTTAAGATTTGCATGTTAAGTATTTACTGTGCATATTTAGTATTTACCGAGTTACAATATTTTATGTGTGTTTTCCAAGCATCAGTAGAATTAAGTTTTGACAGAATTATTTTGTACTGAGATCTAAGGGATCTAGGATTTATTTTGTAGTAACTGATTCACCCCTACCCTCTTAGTTACTCCTCTTATATTTCTGACAACATATAGATGACAATCCAGTGGATATGTTTACAAAGATAGTGACAACAAAGAATTTAAACTCATCTTCAACTTTGTTTGGTCTTCTACACTAAAGAGAATTAAAAAATAGTTGAGTTCAAGGTGGTTTGATCTAGTGAGAGTCCCATGTGGTAATTATATTGCTACATGATTAGTCTCCAAGTGGGAGATTATTGTAGAATGGAACCTAATCAATCCCCAAGTGGGAGATTGTTAGTTTGTGGTGACTGATCAGGGAAGTAATAAGGTTGTAATCATTGGATTGTAATAATATTGGAATTATTTGGTGGACATAGCATAGGGTTTGGGTGAACCAAGTCAAATCTTGGTGTCTTGTTTTCTCTTCTATGCTATCTATTATTTTGTCTAATATTGTTTATATTTAAATATAATTGTTATTTGTGTCAGTGGTTTAATCCTAACATGTACGTCACCAGAAGGGTAAGATAAGAGAAAATTGACTTTGAGAAAATATTTGATTTAAACATCAATTAATACTCACTTCTTTGTATTAGTACCTTATGATAAATAGATTTGATTCTCTAATGTTTCGATTGAGTTTCAAAATTTAGATAGTCATGGATATTTCAAACTAGTTAAGCCCAAATTATTCTATAGTTAAAATTGTATTGCTAAAAGAAATGAATTTTATACTAAAATCTATTTAAAAATTCTTCTATAGATTAATAAAATTAATTTATAGAATAAGAAACTATATTATCCACTTTACATAGCTATGATATTAGTATCAAGATTCAACTATGTGGTTTTTTCGTCGAACTTATTGACCCATATTTCATAAGTAGTGGTTTTTGTGAACCCATCTCTCATGAGAACAAATGCACCTCTTGGCACACATTGGATCTAGGAGATCCTCAAAGAGGTAAAGCACTCAGACTTTCATGGAGGTCACCCATCCTATTACTAATCCATCTTGGGTGTACTAAATTATAGAGTTTCCTTGATGATTAAACCCACCATACTTGTAACCCCATTTGGAAAAGCTTCATCAACTTGTATGCCTTGTGAGTCATTCATTAGAAATCACCTTAAGCTCATCAATTTATAAGTAAGAGATATTTTCTATAGCAAGTTAAACTATGATTGCTATCAATTTTTGAGTCAAACTCATTGAACCATGTCTCATGAATAACACATTTAACACAAACCCATCTTTCATGGGAATGAATGGAACACTTAGCACACATTGGATCTAGGCATTTCTCACAAAGGTGAAGCACTAGGACTTCCACGAAGTCACCCTTCCTAGTACTACTCCAACTCGAGTATGCTTAACAAAAGAGCAAAGTAATAGGTCCTTTTTATTGATGAGATGAATTTAAATAAGTATACAAAATTAGTGTAAACATTATATTTTTTAAATAGCCTTATATCAAGATAGATAATTTTTATGTTTTAAAGCTATCTATTTTTAAATTTTTTTGTTATTATTAATAAAGTATGCGCAAAAATTGTATATAAACTTTTGTAAATAAAATTATAATTATAATTATAAAGTAGATATTTGATTTTATATTTAATTATATATAGAATTTTTTTATAGATTTAATTACTTAATCGTTTGTAAATATTGGTTAATTTTTCTCACTTAAAGTATTTAATTAAACATAGCAAAATATCTTTTATTCGTTGTCAATCCCTTATTATATTTTTCGTAGGCTAGTACTATTGCATTCACTATCTAGGTTAGTGAATTAATTTTGAACATGTCCACCAATTGTACTCAAATATTTTTACCATATTTTAATTTTTATAAAGTTTAAATATTTTTCATTAATTAAATATATTATTAAAATAAATTTATCTGCACTATAATTGGTTCAAGAATTTGAAGTTATAGGAGCCCTTTTTCAGAGCTCCCTCCATATTGAATTTTCAATTGCAACATTTTCATAATTTAGTGATAAAAATAGATATATACACACATCGTAATCAAACATTATTACCATGATCTAAAAAATTAAACATTTGAAACTAGCATAAATAAACTAATTTATTTGTTTGTTCTTTAACTTCTAAATTTTATCTTTTCAGAATTACTTTCTTTTCAATAATTTTCAAATATTTATTATTTTAAATCATTTTTATATTTTCCAAAATTTCCATAACTTTCAATTTGTCTTCATTTAGCAATATTTTACTATACAATTAATTTTATTTACCATTAAAATGGGGCAACTTAAATGACATTATTTTTCAATTTTTTCTTCTATGTATTCAAATTATTATATGATGAATGCAAATAACAAAGTACATAAGAAATTTTTACATATAAAATGATGGCATTAACTCATATTTTTCATAAAATTCATTTACCTAAAGTCCAAATACAAACACCCTTAATTTAAAATTTGACATTGCCATTTAAAATTTGACATAATCATTTAAATTTATGTATTTATTAACTTTCAATTTATTTTTATTAAAATTAAAATTAACATGTTATTTATTATATTTTCTATAATAATGAACTATAAATAGTGCATGATCAAAAAACATTATTTCGCAAAATTAACATATAAAGTTAATCTAATGCAAAGGTCGGGGAGGTTAATAAAATCTAATGCTAAGAGGAAATTGAAAGCGGGGGCATCATAGGAGGAGGAGATAGATTTAGAGGATTTGGGCCACCCCAAATGGAGGATGAAATAAAAGGCAATAAATTTTGGGGTGGGACGAATGGACGAGGAGGAAGAGGAGATTTTGGACTCCTCTTGGTCAGTTTCGGGTGAAGGAAGGAAGGAGAATGATGATGTGTCACATGTTTTGGAAACTGTTGAATTGGGGTGTGTGGAACTAACGAGGGATTAACTCCTTGAAATGGAGGATAGGGTGTCATCCCCAATCATGATCTCCTCCTCTATCAAGGCTTCTTTGTAAGATGTTACTAACCCCTTGATTGTGCGGGAAGCTACTAAGACACAAACCGATGGTTGCCTTGGGGAGAGGCAAAAGGCTAGTAGTGAAGTGTAGGGAGAATCTTGGAACTGGAAGAGAGAACATGCCTACTCACTAAGTTCACAGTTCAAGTGACACATGTGGTTGCCACAACATTGAACCTACTCAAGGACATGGAGGGAGACCTATCTAAGGAGGATTCAAAGATGTTGTTTGACTTCCTCGCAAAAGACTAGGAAAAAATCCTCCTATGGATGAAGGAGTCCAAGAAATCTTAAGGGCTCCCTTTGTTTTATTTGATTGTTGTTTATCTACTGGTTGTTGGACTTGAATGGTTGTAAGGCTAATAAGCCTTTGTTTATATTTTACTATAGTTTCTTTAGTTTTAAAACATGCAATATGTTTAAACCTAATGATACTTTATTAATTATGGTTTCGAACCTTGTTTTTGTCTTACTTAGTGGTAGGGGTTACTTTTGTTTAATGGTAATTTGCTGGTAGTTAACCAATTTTTCTGTTATGGGCCAGCCACCAAGTTTTGGTTTTTAATTCAAAAAAATCTAATGTTAACTCATAATATATTATTTTATAATTTAGCTGATAGGCTATTTGTGGGAACTTTGTTCCTAGAAATTGAATTTTTGGCAGAAACATTGTGAGTTCACTAAAAAAGTTGTGAGTTGGCTAGAAAAGTTGTCAATTCGGTAGGAAAATTATAAATTCTTCCCATTAATTACTTACTAGCTAATTTATATCTCACTCCACATTTAACTCTTGTTTTTTATATTTTTCAGTTGTTATCTCCAATTTTACCTAGTGTTTTTCTTTTTCTATTTATTTAAAAAAGTAAGTACTTGCGATCTCACATTACTCAATCTCTATTTATTTAATTTTTTGATTTTTTTAAATTGATTTAGATTTTTGTTTTCAAATTATTTTAACTCATATTTTTATATTAGCTTTATTATTAAAAAAGAATAAAATAGTTTCTATAATTTATTTAGTCAATAGAATATTTGTTACAAATGTTGCTATTTTTCATATCCCTTTTTTAATATTTCGCTCATTAGTTGTCATAATAGATTTTTTGAATGAATTTTTTTAAATGATATTTTTTTAATTCAATTTAAATAAATGGTATTTATTAATCTATTTAAAAGATTTTAGTAAATATTATGTTATTTAAATTAAAAATTATAAATAATCTAATTTGTTCACATAAGATTATATTTTAAATCTCCTTTTAAATATTATTTTTCTTGTCCTATTTATTTAAAAAATAATTACTTGTGATCTCCACATTAGCTCATGTTGTGATCTCTACTTATTTAACTTTTGATATTTAAAATTGATTTAAGTTTTAGTTTTTCAATTATTTTAATTTTTTTTTTTTTAAATTTTGAATATTATTTTTTAGTTTCTATAATTTGTTTACTCAATATATTTTTTGATGAGGATTTTAAATTTATTTTTTTCATATTTGATAAATTGAATTTAAATAAAGAATATTTATTAATCAATTTTAAAATATTTTTTTATATTAAACATCGAAAGTTCAAAATATCAAAATACATCAAAGCTCCAAGGGCAAACAACAAGCCCAATGGAACAAACTAGAGTCAAAATCTCATGGTAAGTAGCATGAAGTTACAAAAAAGGGAGGAGCAACTAAGATAGAATATCATCTCGATTTTCCAACCAAGTTCTCCATCCTTGTGATCCTTCCATCCAGACCACCGTCTTCCTATCCAAACACTGAGCATACATATCCAACTTGTCATAAGAGGTAGTACTAGTGTGTCTAATTTCTTCTATCAGGTTGTCTAGGGCTTTATCAAAAGCATTTTTGTCTTCTATGATATTGGCCCATTCAAATCCATGCTTCATCTCGTATATAAACATCTTAGCATGCCCATCTTTAAGAAATCTCAGCAAATTATAATGTTCCAGATTCATAATGCAGCAGACCTGAGAGGCAATCTTAAAATGAGTGAGTTTTCTATAAAACCTAGTAAGACTTCTATCAATGCCTTGAAATTTGGCTTCATTTCTAAATTACCAAATGAACCAAAGGATAAAAGATCAAAGAATATGCCAAAAAAAGTTAGTATCTTTTCTCAATAGTATAAACATGTTTAGTAATAGAAATTCCAAACGTTAACCAGATTTCTTTAGCAAAATTACAATTAAAAAAGATATGTCTCATGGTTTCAAGAACCTTGCATATAGAACAGGTATCAAAACTAGTAAGGTGATTTCTAACAGGAAGCTTATCAAGAAGGAACTACCATTTAAAATATTTAACTTTAGGGGGGTTAGGAGACTTCCATAAATTGTAAAAGGATTTTTGCCATTCAGTGGAGTTAACGTTACAATACCAAATCTTGTTAATATGATTAGTCATGGAAGCATCAGAATTAAGGAACTTATAAATGTCTTTGGCTTTGATTTTAGTAAGTAGGGATCCATCTCTCCATCTAAAAGATAAATAATGATGAGAATCCATCAGTACTTCTAGGAAGATTTAAGGAAGCAAAAGCATTTTTAATTAAATTATAAGTTCTGATATGAGAATTAGGAAGATCAAACCTTCTAGCTAGACTGTTCGAACTTATAAGAGTATTATGCTCCATGATGTCCATAATACATTTGATGCCCTTAGAGTTCCAAGATCTAGCAGAGCAACCTTTAGTAAGAGCAAGAGGCTTATCAAAGTTGGTGAGGTTCCACCAAATAGAGTGCTCCCCATGAATAGAATACTGGTAGTCAAAAGTGGTGTTGTTAGTGAAACCTCAAACAATCTCTCAAGCCTTCCAAATGGATCCAAAGACCCAGGTACCTTGAACGGAAACAAAAAATCTGCTAGCCACTAGATCATAGAAGGGAAAACCTTTTTAAGATTTGGCTTTTTTTGGAGCACCACACAAGATATTATTTTTTATAAGTACTTTCCAAGGCTCATTACCTTCAAAGGCTTTGAAGATCCATTTGGAGGCAAGTGAAATACCTTGAAGTCTGAGATCCTTAAGTCCAAGGCCACCAACATTTTTATCCAGATGACACCATTTCCATTTCGCCATGTGAGCTTTTCTTTTTCCTTTACCATTCAACCAAAGAAAATTATGGATAACTTTTTGAATTTCAAAAATCTGATAATTACTAAACATCTAGGTAGATGAGTAGTAAATGCTATAAGAAGATAAGATTTTTTGATAGACTTGAACCCTTCCAGCAAGTGAAAGAGTTTTATGATTCCAATTGTTAAGTTTATTGATAATCTTATCCTTGACCCATCCCAACATATCCTTGAGTGAAGGGGTTATAGAAAAGGAGATGCCAAGATATCTGACAATCTTATGAGGTCCACCCCAAGTATAGCCAAACTAGCCCAACCAGATAGGAGAAGTATCTTTTCCAACCACGCATAATAGATTTAGAACTGGAAATGCAAGCTCCCAAGGCTTTCCCAAAAAGCTCAAGTTTTTGATTAAGACAATGAATATTATGCTACAAAAGCTCCAAAAAAAGGGAGGTGTCATTAGTAAATTGAATGTTTAAAAGTTTAGAATTGTCAGGACGGTTAATCCCCTAAACTCTAGGAGAGAGGGAATCATCATGAAGAAGGTAGAAAAGAGCATCAAAGGAAATAAAAAATAGAGCAGGAGCAAGAGGGCATCCATGTGTAATGGACCAAGAAAGTAGAATAGGTTGAGAAGAGTACCATTAATTTCAATAAGAGTTGAAGCATTAGCAAGAAGAACTTTGACATAGCTATAGAAATTAGGAGGAAAACTAAAAGCTCTAAGCATTTTAATAATGAAATCTCACTCAATTCTATCATAAGCCTTCTCAAAATCAATGAGCAACATAGCACAATCTTGATTAGAGGTTTTAGTCCATTCCATAGCTTCCCAACTACTGATAAGATTTTCCAAAATGTATCTACCCATAATGAACCCAGTTTGGGTTGGGCAGATAAATTTAGGAAGAACTTTTTCAAGTCTGGTAGCCAAGACTGTAGCAAGAATCTTGTAGCAAACATTAAGCAGGTTAATAGGCTTCTAGTTCTTGATAAGGGCCTTCTTACCAAACTTGGGGATGAGCTTAATGATACTAGTGTTAATAGAAGACCCCAAAGACCCCATTTCAAAAGCTTCATAATACAAATTATAAAAGTCTTGGGTGATTCAACCAATGTTAGACTTATAGAATTCAGTAGGGAGCCCATCAGCGCCCAGAGCTTTATCATCCTTGAGCTTATGAATAGCAGCAGCAATATCCAAAGGAGAGACCATATTTTTAAGCTCAATAGAACCCTCCTTAGAAATCTTGATGGGGATAAAGTTCATACAACAGTCTCTAATAGCAACAGAGTTGGTAGAGTCCTCAAATGAGAAAATATTAGGATAAAAATCCTGAAAGGCATTAATAATGTCATGAAGAGAGAGAAACTCTCTATCCTCAACAAAATTCCTATCAAATTTCCTTCACATGTTTCTTCTTTAAGAGATTAAAGAAAAAAATTGATCCTTTATCCCCAAATTGAAGCCATTTATTTTGAGATCTGATAGAAGCTCCATTAATTTTAGCTTGCTAATTTTTTCTAAGCTTATCTATAGCAAGAGAGACTTGCTCAGCCAAAAAGGAAGAAGTAGGTTAGGTTTCAATACTGGCTTCTAGGGAAAAAACATTTTCAGAGAGGGAGTTTTCTACTCTTCTAAAACCCTTGGCCTTCTTCAAGCTGAAAGTTTGGAACTTTTTTTTGCCAGGATTCAATGTTAGTATTCCATCTAGTTATGTGCAAAATGTGCTTATTATTTAGATTGAAAAATATAATCATTTTAATGGCAATTAGAACATCTTGGTCATTGTGTAGGGAGGTGTTAAGAATAAACTTCTTAGACTGAGGTGATGAGAGAGGGATGGTATTACAAAAATTGATGATAGCAGATATGAGGGAATGATCAGAAAGGGTGCAAGGATGAACAACAATAGTAGAAGAGTATAAAATAGAAAAGAAATCTAGGTTGGTGTAGAATCTATCAAATCTAGAATAGATACAGTTGGCACCTTATTGAAAGTTGCACCAAGTGAATGTTAAGACAGATTTATCACAAGCATGATCATAAAAAGGGTCAAAGAGATTAAAATGATGCTTAAGTCTATCCCAAAAAATCTTTTCCAAGCCCTTCCATTCAAAAGGATCTCCTCCAGATTTGTCAAGTTTAGACTCAATCATATTAAAGTCCCCCTCAAGGATCTAGGGGATGTTGGGCAAGGACATCATCCAATCCCATAGCTAAGATCTTTTTCTACAATTATTGGAGGCATACATAGAGAAGATTCCAAAACAAGAATCATTATCTTTTATGAAAACCCAGGCCACTCTGTTACACAGGGAAATACCCAAGTCATAGATATGTTTAGCCCATTTAGGATGGAATAGAAGAGAAACACCTCCTTTCCCTTTGGGATGATTGGAGACAATCTTAATAGCATCTTTCCAAATGTGATCTAAAGAAAGATCAAGAGCAAAACCTGCTGCTTTAATTTCTTGCAACATCAAACAATCAAAAGTGTTAAGCATATTAATAAACTTCTTCACAATAAACTTACAATCAACAGAGTCAAGACTTCTCACATTCCAAGACATGACCTTCATGAGGAACTAGAATTGTTAGTTCTAATAGGAAGACCTGTTTGGTCTCCAACCTTCTTTTTGTTCTTCGACCCAAGAGGTCTACCTTTCTTTTTGGAAGAGGGGCATTTAGTATTGTCATCCTCTTTGTCACTATTTCCCTCAAAATTTTGATCCATGGACAAATCCATAATAGAAGAGGGGTGATTACTGTTGAACAGGGGTTAGCATAGACGACCTCAATTACTGAGCTATCCTCAATTTCATTTAGAGTAGAATATGAGTTCTTAACTGAAAGAATCTTAGTGTTATCCTTATCTAGAGCACTATGGTCAGGATAGGGATCTAGCCCTGGGTTCGGAGGGATATTTATTTGGCTTATTTATTTGGCTATCTAACATAGTATTGTCTAGATTAGTAATATCACCAGATATATTATCACCATGAGTAGTGTTCTCAAGCGAAAGAGTAGAGATAGAGTTAAACACTTCAAAAGGGTTAGTTCTTGCCTTGAATGAACAATTTTTTTCCAATACCAATTGTTGGGCATTTTTTTTTCTTCCTTTTCTGTCTGCCATAGGTTGGAAGTCATCAGGGTAGGCATTCTTATTAGCAGCAATTTCGTTAGAAACATGTTAATATCAAGAGCTTTAGGAAGAGAGTCATTAGACGATACTAGATCCATTAATGGATCCAGGGATCAAACAAGGGAAGGCTAGGAAATTAGGGTCCGTTTGGTTCATGGAATTTTAAAAACCTAAATTTGTACAAACCTTGGTTTAGCCAAATCAAGGTTTTGTATATCTTCATCCCAATTTTTGGGATTTTTCTGAAACCATTTGTTTCACTTGGAAGATGCGTGTGAAGACACATTTTTATGTGTAAGCTTGGAGTTGAAGGCAAATTTCAAAAAATAGTCCAATCTATTGTTTTTACACTCCTTAAAAAACAAAACCAGGTTTTGATTTTCAATTCCTACTTTTTTTAGGAAGTTGGAAAACTTGGTTTTGAGACAAAATTGGAAGTCTCGTATGCTAATTCCATTTTGCAAATTTTGAAACAAATGCACAAATTTTCAAATCCAGATTTTGAAAAAGCCAATTCCTGTCATCTTCCATGAACCAAACGGACCCTTAAAGAAGAAAATAAATACTCAAGCGAAGCAAAGAAAAAGATGAGTAGAAACAAACCACGTGGAGGAGAGAGACTTTCCTCCACCTCACTACCTTAAAGTTGACACCTTGCACCGTACGCAAATTGCAATCTGAGAAGACATTAGTCGGGAAAAACAAAAAACTCGCTCATAGATCGAATATTCGCATGCAGGCCGAATTCACTCCTCTTCAATCTCCAGGTTCTAATTTCCTTCTAAAATATTTTAGTAAATATTATGGTATTTAAATTGAATAATTTTTAATAATATAATTTTTCACATAAGATTATATTTTAAATATCAACTTTTAATTATCATTAGTTTTTTCATATTTATTTAAAAATAATTACTTATGTTCTCCACATATCCAGTGATCTCTATTCGTTTAACTTTTGATTTTAAAATTGACTTAGATTTTAGTTTTTAAATTATTTTAATTTATTTTTATATTAGTTTAATTTTTTGTTTAAATATTATTTTTTAGTTTCTACAATTTATTTAGGCAATAAAATATTTGTTAGATGTTATTTTTTCATTTATTTTTCTTTTATTAATTTTGCATTAGAGATTTTTTGATTGAATATTTTTAAATGATTTTTTTTTCATATTTGGTAAATTGAATTTAAATAAATAATATTTATTAATGTATTTAAAAGATTTTACTAAATATTATATTATTTAAATTGAAAATTATTAATAATCTGATTTGTTCATAAATAAGATTATTGAACACCTATGCCAAGCACAATATCGTGCAAGTACTAGTATATTTTATATTACATGATACAAAAGTAATAATTTGACTATACAACTATTTTTTTATCTATCAATAGATTTTTTCAATAAGTACATGCCACCCTACCTTGAAAACAACCAAAAAAAGAGAAAAACATTTCTGTAAATCTAAAAAAACGAAGTGTTAACTTTTTATATTTATGTTTTAATCTTTCACTAATTTTCACTAATCTATGCATAACTTTCACAAATGCAATGGTAACCCCAAATGCCCGCCTCGCTGCACAGTCAGCATAATTAGTATTATGCCAAGTGTACACAAATTGAAAGCCTATATCTACGTGGACTCGCATGATAAAATCAATCCATGTGGACTCAAATAACAACAAGTAACATTTTAAAAAATTCTGCACGGTGTAATGGAAAAGATTACAGCTACATAAAAACACGAGTCTCACTACCGGAGATTAAATTGTACAACACAAGAATGCTGATTACAGATTTCCTAAAATCACTCTAAGCGTAGAGGTACAAAATTCAACGAGCCTGTATTTAGCTTTTAGCTCAAATTGCTGCCCTGAATTGTTCCTCGTTACATTGTAAAATTTGCCAGGAAGGCAAAATAGATATGCTCCTTGCTTTCAGATCACTGTAAATGACTGGCGAGAACGATTGGAATGCTTAAAAGAGAAGAGTTGGCATAGAAATGGATTTAGCTGGAGAAGATTACTGCAAATCGTTGTGAACCACATCTGAAAATCTATTGAGGATGGGAGAAATAACGATCACGCTGTTGGTGAGTAGGCGAACATAAATAATTGTGATCTTGTTGCACGGAATTACCCCTCAAAATATTCTAACGAGTACGAGGATTATTTGGCGCATCTTGATTCCCTTGAAATTGAAATTTCTGTGAAATATTGTCCCCTGTAATATGAGGAGGAGACGGGGGCAGAGTCTGTTCCGACAGCTGTAATTGTCCTGAGTCAAACATGAAATCGTTATGAGGTGGAATTTGCGAACCATCATTCAAAATCTCGAAAATTTCATCTAAATCCATCTTGCGAAGTTCGTCAAAGCTACTAGTAGAATCTGAATTCTGTTTCACTTGTCGATCCCGCCAAAGAATATTGTGATTACTACTAGATGTAGATTCGGAATTCTTGTCCATTTGTTGACCGCACCCAAGAACATTGTGAAGATTGCTGGCAGGAGAAATCAACAAATTATGCTGTGAAGTGTCCTTCAAATTATCCTGATGAGTGGTGGAAGGACTAGAATTCCCCAAAATATGTTGTGAAACACCCTTGAAATTATCCTGATGGTTGGTTGAAGATGAGTTCACAAAATTATGTGCTTGTGAAACACGCTCCAAATCATGTTTTGGATTGCTGGAAGGAGAATTCATCAAATTATGCTGTGAAAAGCGCCTTACATTATCCCGAAGACTGGTAGCAGAAAAATTCACCAAACTGAGTTGTGAAACACCATTCAAATTACCCGGAGAGGCAATAGGAAGGAATTGCTGCATATCATTATCTAATTGTTGTTGAAATTGTCGTGAATCACTAATGAACTCATTATTAGGAGCTGAAGTCTGCGAATCATCATCCAGCATCTCGGAAATGTCATGCCAATCCATCTTGAAAATTTCCTCACAGCTCAGATTAGAATCGGAATTTTGATCATTGTGATGACTAATAGAAGAAGAATTCACCAAATTTTGTTGGGAGATACCCTTGAAACTATCCACAGAGGCAATATCATGGAAATGCAGCAAATTGTGATCATCAAATTGTTGTAGATTTCGTTGAGTTTCAGCAACGGAAACAACAGGACAATAATTAGGTACTCTGTAAAGTAGTTTTGGATCTATAGTTCTCATGTCAGATCCCTGAGGCAGAGGCGGAGACGATCCCATTACAAGATCTTTGCACAGAGAAGAAAAAGTTTGTTCAGTTACTCAAATTTCAGTTTTCTTCTTGCTTCGTATTTTCAGATGATCTGAAACAAACAAAGCGAAATCGGCCTTGACCTATTCCGAATCGTGAAAAAACATTTGAGCAACTAAAGCAGATAGAAATTGAGGAGACCTATTTTCTACAGAGTCCAAAATAAGCCTGTTTTCAAAATTATTATCCGCACCTGTAAATGTAGTTGAAACCCCCGCTCTTTCTTCATTGGAAACTATAGAAGGAAAAGGAAAAGGAGGTTGCAGGTTCGAAACTGGGAAATGCAGCATATCATGATCATCCAATTGTTGTAGATTTCGTTCGGTTTCAGCGCCGGAAACAACAGGACAATAATTCGGTACGCTGTAAATCAATTCTTGATCTAAATTTTTTATGTCGGATCCACGAGGCAGAGGCGGAGACGATCCCATTAGAAGATCTTTGCACAAAGAAGAAAAATTGTATTCAGTTACAGAAATTTTCATATTTCTTCTTTCTCTGTATTTCCAGATGCTTAGAAACAAATAAAGCAAAAACAGCCTTGAAAGATTTCGAATTGCGAAAAAACATTTGAGCAACTATAAAAGCAATTATAATAGATAAAAATTGAGGAGACATATTTCCTACAGAGTCCATTAAAATAAGCCTGTTTTCAAAATCATTATCCGCACCTGAAAATGTAGTCAAAACCCGGGGTCTTTCTCCATAGGAATGCAGAGAAGGTACAGAAACTGGATAGCCTCGTCCTCCTGCTACCTGCTTTTCAAATTTCGGTTCCGCAATTCTTGGAAATGCGAGAAACGAAGAAATGAGTTTTCTTAAAAGAACAAAAATACTGCAAATAATAACAACAAGAACAGTTAAACATACATGTTCTCTTGTACTCCAGGAGAAGGTGAATCAATACGCTTTAAGAAAAGATTGAAGGCGTCGTCACGTCTTTCTTTGATTCTTTCTGATAAAATCAAAAGAAAACATATCTCGCAATTATCTACAGAGGACACAAGACTTGATTCTGCACCAAATCTTTAAACAGAAAGAAATCTCGACACAAAATGAAACTGAATTTCACAACGGGTAAAATGAAAAAAGAAAACTCTGTACAAACTGAAATTCAAACTCTCGAAATATTTGCATTGCATTCTAAAAGAAATAGTAAAATACAATTTGGCTATAGTTGCCTGATCTGTGGCGATTGTTATGTTCTCCAAGATCTTGAGCAGTCGTGAAGACTGCAGAGCAAAACCCGCATTTGTACTCCCTACAATGTTTATACGAGCAGAAGAATTCCTTGTGCATTGCAAGAGCGAGAGCAGTATGGAAATTTTCAGGGCAAAACTCACATTTGTACTCCATAATTAATTTACCTGCAAAACGAAATTATTAAAGGATTAGTGTCAGAAGCAAAGATTTCGATGAAGCAGATTTAATGGCGATTCTGTTTTCTTTCATAGTTGAGCACCTCAGTTGATGAAGCAGAGTTATTCCATCTAATATTCATGTAATTCTTAGAATCAATCTGCACTACTATTTAGGCTTTGTACAAAAGGTTTTTCTATTTTTTTAATTTTTTTTTGGTTCTTCGGGAAGATTCCATTTGTTTTATTTATAAAGAACACGTCGCAATCAAGAAATGTAATACATAACTCATCTTTCACTCTTCAACGTTTGTAAGAGGCTCTTTTACATTTATCCAAATAAACACCTAAACTAATAGTTGCATGTTTTTGTACATGCAACGATAAGCCGATAGGAATGATATATTTGACACGAAGAAAATTAATCAAAAGAATCCTTTCAAAAATTGATTGTATGAATTTTGGGCTAACTTATCCTTATACCATCCAAATATTTGTATGAATTATTAGGCTCAACTTACCTTGATACTATTGTCTTGAAAATATTTAAATCGAAAACTTGGCCACCTCAACTGTTATATTTTTTAAGTACATATTTTATAAAATGTGATCTTATGTGTAATATTTAGTTTACTTTTATGAAGAGAAAAATCAAATTTATAATATATAATTAATTATAATTTTAAATTTAAAAAAAAATCAATTTCATTATGTAACATTTTATTTTAGAATATATTCATATAAAAATAATAATTTTTAATCTAAAATAATTTATATTTACTAGTATTTCTAAAGGTGCAATAATTATTTGATAACAAAAATATACTTTCACATATTTTTAATATTATATCAACTAACATCTTCTAGACATGGTTGATAATGTTAAGTTCTTGTTTTTATTTGTTATTTTTTCAGGTCTTCTCTTATATGATTTTTAAATCATTGGTTGGTTTTATTTCAATTATTTTTAAGTTTAATTTTTAAATTACTGTGCATTAGTTTTTTTTTTAAATATCATTTATATAAAATAATAATTTTATTCTTTATAACTTTAAAATGATTCATTTTGATTTTTGTTTCTTTTTCTTTTATTGTCTACTTGCTATTTTAAATGCTTTTATATTTGTCAATAAATTGAAAATTTAATAATAAATTTAATATCAAATAATAAAAATAATGAAGTATTTAATTCTTAACTATAAATAGAACATTATTATTATTATAAATTTACTAATTAACATATTTTTATATAATAATAAATATAAAATATTATAAGATTGTAGGTTGAATTAATCTCTAAGAAAACAAAATAAATTTATAAACTTAATTAGAACAATCCTAAATTTCTCAAAATACTTATTTAACTCTATAGTAAGTGTGAGGATAGGTTAAAATATGTAAATAAATATATACAAATAATCCTACATACACAATAAGTGGAAAATGAAAAATTGTAATTACTATTTGCTACCATATAAGTACAATTTAGAATCAATACATCTATAGCAAACGACACATATAACTAATAAAGTAGACTACTATGTAGAAGTGAAACAAAATCAATCTATTAATATAGATTATAAAATTTCCTTACGTATTTTGAATATAATAAGATAACATTCAAAAATGTTTCAAAAATTCTCCAATGTAAAGCTAAACCCAATTCATCAATCATTGAAATCTTCTCCATCAAAGAAATTTTGAAATTAATATTCAAATTTACATCACTAAATGTTTTAGAATGATCATAATAATGTGTTCACAAATTTCATGATCTAAAGAAAATATATAAAAAATTGATTAAAAAATATTCAAGCTTTGTATTCATATTATTGCAAACAATCTGTCATGATTATTTAATTAATGAACAATTTAAGATAAGCTCTATGAAATCTACTAAGGCCTTACAATTTGGTTGTTTCATAAATACCAAAAAAATAAATTAAATCTCAAAAATTTGGCTTTATCTTTTATACAAACAAATTCTCCCATAATGAGCTTTTTCCTATCATGAGCTAAAAATACTTTTATGGAAAATTGGTTTACCAACACTATTATAAAGGATTTTTTTATTATAAATAAATGGTAAAAAAAATCTTTTAGAAACAGAAGATATAGTTTAAATTAAAAATATAGAGGATATAAGATTAAAAAATAGATTATTATTTATTGGTTTACTTAGTTTCTTTGAATATTTCATTTTAAATTAGATTCTAATATATACTTTCTATTTTTAAAATAAATTTTTCTATTTAAATATTATTATTATTATATTTTCTCTTGATAATTGATATCAACCATCAAAATAAACATTTTTAAATTAGTTTTCATTATTTATAATTTTTAATTTAATAACAAATGTTTCTATTGTAGTATATATAACAATGAAGATTGTCAGCATAAATTTAATAGTTATTTATTTATTTATTTCATTTTCAATTTTAGGATATGTCATTGTCCTTAAAATTAAAAGTCTCAAACAATTATATGATTAATTAGATGATAAATTGTATGTGACATTCAAATATTTATCATTTTAGAATAATTTTATTTTTGCTTTATTCTAACTATTAAAAATAGTGAAAATAAAATTCATAAAATAGATTTTATATTTTCCACCTTATTCAAATATTATTCACATCTTGTTTTAACATATCAAGCTCTTCTTATTTCTCAAAATGTCTAGTGGCTAAAACCATTCCCTATAGTTCCAGAAAGTCTAGACCGTGAACTAATGAACATAAAAAACAAATAAAAAGTTTCTTATTTCGTTATTTAATATTTCATTTTTCATAAAAGGCTTTAGAATTTTATTAGGAAGATATGTTTTTAATATATAAATATTTTTAATTAGAAAAAATATCTAGTTTATAAAACTAGCAGTTGCACATTTTAGTACGTTCAACGAGAAGCCGATAGGGATGATATTGAAATTGGTTTATTTGAAATGATCACAAACAGATTTAGATTTTGAATTACACAGAAATTTGCAAGTTATAGTTGATTTTAAATTTGAGAATTTGAAAGTAGCAGGCATTGAGAAATAAGAACAAAATAAAAGACATTTTTTTTGTATTGGATAGAGTGAAGAATAATAGTTTGTAAGAAGACATTTTTTTGTAATGTGTGTAAATTTTGAAGTACCATTGTAATAAGAGAGCAGTAAAATTGTATTGTTGTTGTAGGAGAGTACTTAATATTGCAATGTTTATAATTGGAAAGCAATAAAATGAAGCACAAAATGAAAGCATTGATTTTATGTTGTAGTGAATGAGCTCAATGACTTTGACCGTATTTGAGTTACCTACAATCAATAATTGTACAATTGTTAATTTGTATGCCTTTTGAGTATTGGATAAAATGATTTTATGGTTGAATTTAAAAATTGTCACATTTTCAAAATGAGTGAGATTATTTTTTTGGCAAGTGAAAAGTAAAAAATTGATAAATAAATGGAAAAAATTAGCGTGGTTTTGCATATATATTTTTGGTTATTGCAAATTAAAATATTAACATTTACTAATTTTTGTCACTGTCACAAATTCATTTTAACATTTAATATTAAGTATTATAAAATATTTAATAAATCTTCTTTACATTTTAGAGATTAAATATTAAATATTCTATTTTCTTTAACTGAAGCTTGAATATATAAAAAGCTAAATTATACACGAGAATAAATATATTGTCAATTTAGACATAGTGTTTATAAAATGATATAAATTACAATTCTTCTATTATGTTGTAACTTAATTTATAAAAAATGATAAATTACAAAGGAGAATAAATAGATTGACGATAAATAAAATTGTATGAATTTTAGCCCAATCTTATCGTTACATATAAATATTGTAATATAATTTAATATTATATATAATTATTTAAATATTCATAAATCAACCCTAGCATAGTTAATATCCATATTTTATAATAAAAAATTGTTGCTATGTGTTACTATTTATAACATAAACTTCACTTTTAATATTGAAAGATCACATTTTGAAAAAATTATGTCAAATAAAATAATAAATTCAACATAAATTTTTTAAAAATTGATTACTTAAAATCACATTTACAAAATATAAATAATTATAATTTTAAATTTTAACAAAAAATAATAAATTTCTTTAATCATAAAACTCAATACTTCTATTTCTATATTTATTTAATTTCATAATTTATCATTTTATTTTATAATATATTAATTTAAAATTATCTATTTTTAATCTAATTTAATTTTTATTTATTAAATTAGCTAATTTAATGTATTTATTATATGTGGACATGCAAATTATAGAAAAAATGTCATTATATTAAAACTTAAAAAAGTAACATGCATCCATTGTATTTAGACATGCTAATGATAGAAATAAAATGTCATTCTGCAGAAAAAGAATTTAGACAATTTTATCCTATAGAAAATCATTTTTGTAAAAAATCAAAATTTTTTTTTGCAACAAAATAGAAACACAATTATTTTCATTCTAATTTTCTTAAGGATGACTTCTTCTTGATTATGACACTTCTTGACATGTACACCTTCTTCTGAGACTTATAAAATATTTAATAACTCTTCTTTACATTTTAGAAATAAAATAATTTAATATTTAATATTTATAAATAGGTGAGTATTATCATCTTTAAAACATAAATTTATTAATTATTAAAATTTGATTCTTATTTTTGTACATTTTAGGAAAATCATTCTATTTTCTTTACAATTCTTTAATTGGAGCTTGAATTAAAAAGGTAAATTATACACAAGAATAAATAGATTATCGATTTAGATATAGTGTTTATAAAATGATACAAATTACAATTCTTCTATTATGTAACTATAACTTAATCTATAAAAAATGATAAATTACAGAGGAGAATAAATAGATTGATGATAAATAAAATTGTATGAATTTTAGCCCAATCTTATCCTTACATATAAATATTGTAATATCAATCTAGAATAAAATTATTAGGTATATAATATCAGTAAATAGTCTCATATAATTTTGTTCTAATTTATGAAAGTTAATGTATAAAGATTAAATTATAAAATATATCGATTCAACCGTGCGAACTTTAAAAATTGTGAAATCAATTTTCGTCTTGGTTTTGGTTTTGGCTGGTTTTATGATTGTTTTTTTTCATCCCTAAAAGCAAAGCCAAAAATACAGAGCGAAAAAAGGAAAACAAACAAATTAATCAAAACCTAAATGGTTGGCTACCAAATCGATCATCCAGTTTTAAAAACACACACACAAAACTGGTCAAATTGTATGGCATATTCTCAAATTTACAAAGAATATTGTTGATGCATGTAATCGATGTCGCAGGTTCGAAAGCCAAGAAAAGTAGAACAAAAAAACTCTGAGTGTCAAATTTTTACTCATGAGAAAATGCTGGATCTCAGATTTACGATGGGGAAGTTGAAACAACGATTTCATAATGGGGAGCTTAACTCCGTCCAGAAATCCATGCCAGGGTTTCAAGATAAGGAACATAGAAGTGCGGAGGTCGCAGATTGGAAGCTTTCGAGGATTAGCCTTTCAAAATTTGAGAGAGTGTGCAGAGAGTATAAGGACGACGTTCTGAAGCCTATGGATAGAATGTATAGGATATCAATCCTGGAATAATTGGACTTATCTCATGCAATGACCTGTCTCGTACTATTTTTCTGTTTATCTTTATTTTATAATGAAAAATTAAAAACTACAAATAATAAAAATTATCATAGATAGGTAGATACATTTCTAATTTGAATGCATAAATGAAAAGAGTTATCTTACCTCAGATTGGAGTGCAATTAAAATCTTCAAACCACAGATTAATCGATGAATGAGCGAGTTCAGATTCAAGCTTTGCAGAAATTGGCTTCAAAAGTAGTGAAAAACTGCTGCTGTGAATGCGATTGGGAGGGAAAAATTGCTACAGTAGTAGAAGAAGCCTCAAAACTACAATGAAGGGGAAAAAACAAGACTGAAGGGGAAAAAACAAGCGGATGCAATAGAGGAGGGAAATTCGTAGGAAAGAAATCAAGCGGCAAGAATGGAAAGATTTTATCACATGGAAACATCTGATGGAATTTTATTTTCCGATGAGGCTGACAATTTGCTGGTAGAAATTAGCAAAAACTAAGAGCAAAGCTCCCACATATAAGCCTATCGGCTTAATTAATAAAAATTATCACAGATAGGTAGATACGTTTCTAATTTGAATGCATAAATGAAAAGAGTTATCTTACCTCAGAGTGGAGTGCAATTAAAATCTTCAAACCACAGATTAATCGATGAATGAGCGAGTTCAGATTCAAGCTTTGTAGAAATCGGCTTCGAAAGTAGTGAAAAATTGTTGTTGTGATTGCGATTGGGAGGGAAAAATTGCTACAGCAGTATAAGAAGCCTCAAAACTACAATGAAGGGTAAAAAACAAGACCAAAGGGGAAAAAACAAGCGGATGCAACAGAGGAGGGAAATTTGTAGGAAAGAAATCAAGCGGCAAGAATGGAAAGATTTTATCACATGGAAACATCTGACGAAATTTTTTTTTCCGGTGAGGCTGACAATTTGCCGGTAGAAATTAGCAAAAACTGAGAGCAAAGCTCCCACATATAAGCCTATCAGCTTAATTAATAACTTATTAGATGCCAAAGATGTAATGAAGACCCCACTTTAAATTTCGAGTAGCATTTGAAGCCTAAAAGATATAGACATTGTATATTTCACCAATAGCTATATATAATATCAGAAATAGCGACCCAAAAATACTATTATGAAAATTTGGTTTACCAACACTATTATAAAGAATTTTTTTATTATAAATAAATGGTAAAAAAATCTTTTAGAAACAGAAGATATAGTTTAAATTAAAAATATAGAAGATATAAGATAAAAAATATAGATTATTATTTTTTGGTTTACTTAGTTTCTTTGAATATTTCATTTTAAATTAGATTGTAATAAATACTTTCTATTTTTAAAATAAATGTTTCTATTATAAAGTCTTAAAAAATTTAAGTATATATAACAATGAATATTGTCCGCATAAATTTAATAGTTATTTATTTATTTATTTCATTTTCAATTTTTTATTTAAGACTATTTATGTTAAGTTTTCTACAAGGATATGTCATTGTCCTTAAAATTAAAAGTCTCAAACAATTATATGATTAATTAGATGATAAATTGTATGTGACATTCAAATATTTATCATTTTAGAATAATTTTATTGTGTTTTATTCTAATTATTAAAAATAGTGAAAATAAAATTCATAAAATAAATTTTATATTTTCCACCTTATTCAAATATTATTCACATCTTGTTTTAACATATCAAGCTCTTCTTATTTCTCAAAATTTCTAGCGGCTAAAACCATTCCCTATAGTTCCAAAAAGTCTAGACCATGAACTAATGAAAATAAAAAACAAATAAAAATTTTCTTTTTTTGTTATTTAATATTTCATTTTTCATAAAAGGCTTTAGAATTTTATTAGGAAGATATGTTTTTAATATATAAATATTTTTAATTAGAAAAAATATCTAGTTTATGAAAAAATGGTATAAATCTATAGAAAACTATTATATTTTACTTTTTAAAAAATATTTTGAATAATCTTTTCAATCATACGGATCAAAAAAAATCAATCATCAAATCATAAGAAGTGAAAAAGATTCTATCATTAAAAAATACTTAAATTTTGATAAATTTTTTTAAAAATAAATATATATATTTATTATAAATCTATTTTTTAAAACATATGTCTATTAACGATCTTCCAAATTTTTTAAGTTTCCTTCTTTTTTAGATTATCTAATTTTGTAGATTTTGCTTCTATTATTAAAATATTAAAATATACAAAACATTAAGTTATATTAAAGATCTTCCAAAATATGACATTTCCTTTTCATTACATTTTCAACATTTATAAAATTTATTTCTTTTATTGAAATATGAAAATATATAAACATTACATCATTAAATTGATACAAACTTTTAAAATGTTAAAAGCGGGCATTGTAATTGTAAACTCAAAACTTTCAAAACATACAGTTATTTTTCATAATCTTCTATTTTATAAATTTTATAATATTTTTTCTATATTCAAAATTATTTTCCAATCCTAAAAATTTAGAGAAATGCTAATTAGAAACATCTTAATAATATATCTTAGGTTTGAATCTATTGCATTTACTTCATTAAAGTCACCCCATATATTTTTTGTTATTTATGTAGCAATTTGTACTAATTAGATTTGGTCATGTAATACATTTCAATTGACTAAGGAAAAATTGTGAAAGAATATATACAATAAAGTAAGGAAGATACAACCACTTAGGTATGAAGACTTAATAAAATATACAACTAATTAGATATCACATTTGACATCAATAGGCCTACATGCCTAAAATATATAACTTATTAGATGCCAAAGATGTAATGAAGACCCCACTTTAAATTTCGAGTAGCATTTGAAGCCTAAAAGATATAGACAGTGTATATTTCACCAATAGCTATATATAATATCAGAAATAGTGACCCTTCAAATCTTTATTATGCTCTGACAAGAAAACACAAAATATTTAGATTTCATAAATTTGACAACAAAATATCAATCCTACAAAAGTGCACAAAATATCAACATTACAAAAAATGATTCAAAGATTTCATAAACAAACTTAGAAAAATTGTAACAAGAGACTTACCTTGCATTTTTGCATGAATTGTCTGGTGTTGTCAACAATGTTGATCAAGGAAATGGATAGATAAACCCTACCCATTGCACAAACAATTTTAAATAAATATGAAGAAAATATATTGCACAAACAATTTTAAATTAACATGAAGAAAAAAATATTGGGCAAACCCTTCCTGTAACAAACTCCACCATTCCATTTTGAATAAAACAAGTTTGATTTTCTAGACAAATATTAAACGAAATCCTTTAAATGAGGAGTAGAAAATAGAACTTAGTGATTGAATTAGAAAAAATGAAGTTTTTTATTATAAATAAAGGCTAAACAAAATCTGTTAATTGAGTAGAAAATAGAAATTGACAAAAATACAAATTCGTTATCAGAAAGTATGAAAACCGGCAAGGGCTAACAATTTCCTGGCAAAAAAATGCAAAAACCGAGAGCAAAGCTCCCACATATAAGCCTATCGGCTTAAAAATGGTATAAATCTATAGAAAACTATTATATTTTACTTTTTTCTAATATTTTGAATAATCTTTTCAATTATACCAATCAAAAAAATTCAATCATCAAATCATAAGAAGTGAAATAGATTCTATCATTAAAAAAATACTTAAATTTTGGTAAATTTTTTTAAAAATAAATATATATTTATTTATTATAAATCTATTTTTTAAAACATATATCTATTAAAAATCTTTCAAATTTTTGAAGTTTTCTTCTTTTTTTTTTAGATTATCTAATTTTTTAGATTTTGCTTCTATTATTAAAATATACAAACAATTAAGTTTATTAAAGATCTTCCAAAATATCACATTTCCTTTTCATTAGATTTTCAACATTTATAAAATTTATTTCTTTTATTGAAATATGAAAATATATAAACATTACATCATTAAATTGATACAAACTTTTAAAATGTTAAAAGTGGGCATTGTAATTGTAAACTCAAAAGTTTCAAAACAGACAGTTATTTTTCATAATCTTCTATTTTATAAATTTTATAATAATTTTTCTATATTCAAAATTATTTTCCAATCCTAAAAATTTAGAGAAATGCTAATTAGAAACATCTTAATAATATATACTTATGTTTGAATCTATTGCATTTACTTCATTAAAGTCACCCCATATATTTTTTGTTATTTATGTAGCAATTTGTACTAATTAGATTTGGTCATGTAATACATTTCAATTGATTTAGAAAAAATTGTGAAAGAATATATACAATAAAGTAAGGAAGATACAGCCACTTAGGTATGAAGACTTAATAAAATATACAACTTATTAGATATCACATTTGACATCAATACATGCCTAAAATATATAACTTACTAGATGCCAAAGATGTAATGAAGACCCCACTTTAAATTTTGAGTAGCATTTGAAGCCTAAAAGATATAGACATTGTATATTTCACCAATAGCTATATATAATATCAGAAATAGCGACCCTTCAAATCTTTATTATGCTCTAACAAGAAAACATGAAATATTCAGATTTCATAAATTTGACAAAAAAATATCAATCCTATAAAAGTGCACAAAATATCAACATTACAAAAAATGATTCAAAGATTTCATAAACAAACTCATAAAAATTGTAACAAGAGACTTACCTTGCATTTTTGCACGAATTGTCTGGTGTTGTCAACAATGTTGATCAAGGAAATGGATAGATAAACCCTACCCATTACAAAAACAATTTTAAATAAATATGAAGAAAATATATCTACACAAACAATTTTAAATTAACATGAAGAAAAAAAATATTGGGCAAACCCTTCCTGCAACAAACTCCACCATTCCATTTTGAATAAAACAAGTTTGATTTTCTAGACAAATATTAAACAAAATCCTTTAAATGAGGAGTAGAAAATAGAACTTAGTGATTGAATTAGAAACAATGAAGTTTTTTATTATAAATAAAGGCTAAACAAAATCTATTAATTGAGTAGAAAGTAGAAATTGACAAAAAAAAAATCATTATCAGAAAGTATGAAAACCGGCAAGGGCTGACAATTTCCCAGCAAAAAAATGCAAAAATTGGGAGCAAAGCTCCCACATATAAGCCTATCGGCTTAACAAGACTCTTCTCTAATTTCTATGTAGTCTACTCTAGTTTATATGTAATCACTATACATATGAGTGTGTGACTCTTTTCCATTATATTTGTGAAATTTTATACCTTTCGCATTACAAATCAAAATAGGAATTTAAAAATAAATAAAAACTATAGTTGCATTTACACATAAAGCATACACATTAAATAACTTAAACCCTTTATCTTGTTTTGAACACTTTTGTAGGTCCTTTGAGATGTATAGGTGCTTGCATTTATTTTTAACTAAATAAATAGTTATAGAACACAAATTTTGGGTGAAGAACAATGGTGATGCTACCAAGTTTTAAGATTTTTAATTTTCATAGTGCTCAATTCAATGAAGAGAGGGCTTGAAACCAAAGTATTGATCTCATGGGAAGATTGATAGAGAATTCACAAGCAATTAATTGAACTAACAAAACAATTAGACACTACACCCATGAAAGTACCAACAAACTAAATATAAGAAATTTAAAACTAGATAGAGAGAAAGAGTTATCGATAACTGATTTCGACAATCCATGATATCATATTTGTGCTTCTAGGAAAGATTGTGTGTGATTTTATTACCATCAACATTTTGAATCATACTCAATGATCCATTATCAAGATGAGAGAAAAAAATATTAAAGGTAAGAGGTCTTTACCTCCTATTTATTAATTAATTCCTTTAGAATCTCCTAAAAGGAATCATTTTTTTGTGTAAGTTAATTAGGAACTAAATTAGTAGGATAAATCATCTTCATTAACAATGTCACCTCCTTCATCCATCTTTTTCTTTCCTATATTCAAGCACCTCATGTAGGATATGATGTGAGCTCAAAGAATTTTCCACTATATGCTCGATGAACTTATAATATCTCTGAGCTCTTAGTTGATTTAATATGGGTTTGATCCTTAATAGATTCCTAGTTGTTTGATTTGATAGAAAGTCAATTAGCCACTTCCCAAACCTAAGTGTCCTCAACATTATAAGACTAGGATCACCAAAATTTTCCTTAGCCTCTACTAGAGCTTTAGAACTATTTATCTTCTCATTGGATGCATAAAGTTGTGCCGCAAACCATTTAATGACAAGATTCTATCTATTACAAATGTTGCACAAGCAATCCACTTTATCTATAATGCAGGGCTAATGAGATAATTCATCCTTAGGGTTGGGATTATGAGAATAAAAAAGGAAGAAAATTTGAGGGGAAAAAATATTAGGACCCTCTTTATGAGTTTGATGGTAATCTCTAGTAGTACTAACAATGAATGAAGGATTCCATAGTAAAAGGAGATTTGAATGACACAAGAATGACTAGTGATTAAATTCTAGTTTAGCCAAGGTTTTACCTTTTAATCTTCAATAACATGACCTAGGAAAATAAATAAATAGATAAATCATAGATAAATTAAACCAACTATAAATGAATTGTTTTTTGTAAAGAAGGTAGGAAAGGGCATTAAGCCTATAAAGTAACAATAAATCACCAAGTAGCAATGCCTTGGGCCATTACAACCAAGCAATGTGCTAGCACAAAACTGACCATTAGAGCCTAATGCCAAAACTCCAAAAAAAAATATATAAAATAACCATGTTCACAGAGTAACAACCAACTAAACCATAAACCACCAAGCTCACATGGTTACTTCTACAAGTAATACTAAAAAACCAACACCTCATCCAACATAGTAGAATGCTAGTGAGAGAATCTATACTTAACAAACATATTTAAAAAAATAGTCTTAAGAAACATATATAAGTCATAACTAGAGTCAACCAAGTATCTAAACAAAAAGCCAAAAGCTAGTAAGACATCACATTGAAAATTGGCTAAACTATTAAAGGCCTTCTCAATAGCCTCTTAGTCATCCACGAGTTCATCGAGATCCTTGATCCAGCTTGTAGGGTCTCTTGAACCTCACTCCTTCCCCTCATTGTCATTTTTATCACCCTCACTTTTTTGTGCTTTCTCTTACTAGTGATAACACCTAAGACTTTTGTTGCCATCATTTCCCTCTACATTATGAAAATTGTGGACACCATGAGATTGAATTCAATGTTGGTAATAGCCTTGGTGAACATATGATTCAAAGCATAAATTTTATTTGAAGATTATGAATGTGGTTCATAAAATCCTTTTCCATGTCTTTTATCTTAATATTCACCAAGTTATGAGTAGCCTCCCCCATCTCTTTCTCATTTGTCTTGCTAAGTTTACTCCTATTATTTTCTCTTAGTCCCAAATCCACCTCAATATGAGTCTCCTAAGCATCATCCATTTCTTCATCAATATTTTCAACCTCCTTTTTATCTTCATAGTCACCATCCTTCAAGCTAAAAATGTCATGGATTTCCAGAGGGATCTTGGTTTTTGTCTCACAAACCATCTCTTTTCCTTGGGTTTCCTAAGTTTCCTCCTTACTATCCTCCCTAAATATTGTATCCTTCTTGTTTCTCAATCCAGAAAATCTCCCTTCATAAGAACTAGAGTCATACATTTATTTAGTGGAAGGAGGATTAAAGTATTCTTCCTCATTTTCATAGTCAGACCCATATTTCTCAACATCAACTATGTCATTTTCACTATTTGCTTTTTGGGGGTACTAACTAGGTCGCTCTTAGAATTGGACAAATTTCTTTTTGAAGGTTTTCTTTGTTTGGATATTCTCTTCAAGGAATAGGAATTATATTTTTAATCTTGGGGTTCTTAGGTTCACTCCCATTTTTAATAAAAGTAGGCAGATCCTTAGGCAATGACTATGAACCAATCCCTTCAATTTTTAGAAAGTAACTTGATAAAAAGGGAGTCCCTTTCAAAGGTTAAACACTTCCCAAAACTAAGTGAATCATAAAAAATAATGTTGGTAAAGGAAAAAAATTAGACCTTGATGAAGAAGAGGGTTATCAAAGTCGCTAATGTTGTTACTCAGGGAGGAAAACCAACGAAATTTGACATTAATTTTATTGTCATTTAAAGTTTGTAACCTCACTAACCATCTTAGAAGTGATGAAAAGCTTGATGCTACCAATCACATAATATTTCCTTTATACCAAGAGTGGGAAAATTTGGTGGACATGAGGCTATTGAACCTTCTCATGTAAAGAATATAGCTGTCAAGCCTCAAATTCTTCAAATAGTTCCAAATTTCTTCATTTTGAGTCAACTCACAACATTCTCTAGGTTCAAATTTTTCCAGAGTGCCTCCTATTGCATGCACATTACCCAAATCACAAATTTCCTCTAGGATTCTAACTTTCTCCTTAACAATTTTACATGCACTATTAGAGACTTTCTACATGATTACTCTCTTACTAGTTCTCAAAGAACCCTTAAGAAAAATAAAATCATATAAGGAATTGGAGTGAATGATAATAATTATTAGATTAATGATGTCTATGAAAAATCATCTTAAAAAATTGTCATCAAGTATTATTACAAGACTTTTCACCTTGCTCGTACCACTCCATCTCTTATCAAAAAATGAGAGATTTAAAGTATGTGATAGAAAATTGGACTTTTAGTTTTTTACCACAACTAAGAAATATCACATGCTAGAGATCTCAAAATGAGTAATAATTATTAGAAAAAAGTGTCCTTAGGATGATAAAAAATTAGTGACCAAAGGAACTTGAAATATGTTTTGTCACTTAGAATGGTATTTCATAAGGTAGGAACCCAAATATTAGCCTTTCTACAAGACAAGTGGAAAAGGCCATAAACCCAAGTTTTCCCACCAATATCAAATTTAATATTATTGAGTTTTTGAGTATTATTTGAGATACTTTAATCAAAGTCACTAATGCCATAGTAGGACATAACAATAGCAATAGAGAGAAGTATAGAGGGACAACTCAATCTCCCCTTCACACTAAACCTATGATTATATTGTAATATAATTTAAAATAATATTCATTATGTCCTTTGGGAAGTCTCTACCATTCACCTATTTCCATTCAATAAAGCCCACCCCTAATTAGATATATGATTGATTTCTCTATTAGTTTTCCTTAGAGTGTGTTGGATTTTAACTTTACCAAGTAAAGATAGTCTACTACTTCATTCCTCCATTAATCTAAGAAGGTTATATGGGTTTCTAGCCTACTTTTAGCAGATATCAATGATGATATTTTAGCCACCTTTCAAAATGGCATTCTTGGCACTACATTCTTGGAGGGTCTTGATTTCTTTCAACATCACCATCCCTTTGAAATTTTTGTTAGAATTGATACCAAGGTACTTGAAGAAACCATTAATCTGATGCCCCTCATTGTCTCTTACTATTAGAGTTTTAGGTGACTCTACAACACCCCCAGGATCAAATGAAACAGCAAGATAACTTCCACAAGAGAATGGAAAGACAATTGTATGAAGATGAAAGAATGTTATTATTGATAGTGGACTTGATTGACATCCAATGGATTGATTTAAAATGTACATAATAGGCGTCCTTATATAGGATAGATAATAAGAGACAATGATAAGGAGAAGATAAGCTATCACCCACACAAGATGGAATCACATGTCCATGAAAGGTGGATCATTCTCCATTATGCAATGAAGTATGTGTGATGAAGAGGATGATAAAGTGATAAGTACACTAAAGGTGGAATGAGATAACAAATATAACCACCTAGAGTGGAATTCTCCTACACCATGTGTTTAATTGAGTTTCAAACTCCCAAGTGTCTCAATCACAAATTACTATGCAATTCATTATCCTAAGTAAGCTTAAGTAAGTGTAATTAGTGAATATTTAATTACACCAACACCCCTTCTTAAGTGCAACTTAGGAGAATGTACTTAAACTCACAATGCAAGATGGGTCCTAGCTATAAGGCTAGTTTAGGTACCCATGTATAATATGTAAAGCAATACATGAAATGTAATCTCTCATAAAGTGGAGAAAGAGAGAAAACCTCATGGGAAAAATTGTCCCCCAAAAAGAGAGATGAAAACAAGATGCATGGATGGATGGAGTACTCAAGACCCCCCAAAAATTGTATACATCATGTATATACAAAGAATGATCCCCCCATACAAAGGAAATAAGGAGACATGATATCCCCCCATAATGAAGAAGCTCCAATGTAGATGGAGAGTACCTACAAGTAAAATATAATTCAATGCCTACAAGAAACATGTCTCTCCTTAGGAAGAGATAAATGCATCATATAATGAAGAAGCCACTCCATGTAAAAAGTGAGGAAGGAGGAAGAATGTCTCTATGTATGCATCTATAAAGACTCAATAGGTGTCTCCAAGCTCAAAGATTTTGTCACACCATCAAGCTAACCTATGAGATGTAAAAAATTAAGAGAACATGAAGAGTTAGGAAATCCAATCTCCAAAGAAGGTGAAGCAGTATCTTGAAGAGAAACCCCCTCAGATTTATTAACATAATCTGCATTATGAGACTCATCTGAAAGAGCATCCATGAATTCATCTCACACCACAAGATCTAAAGCATAGAGAGCATCCTGTTGAACAGTAGAGCTCATGTCTAAAGAAGTAGGAGCTGGAGGAGTAAGAAGTTCAACACTTGTCTCAAGAACAAAATAATTCAAATGTCCAATGTTCTCCTCACATAAGTTATTCACCCTTGATAAAAGGTTAGGTAAATCATGAATATCATCATCATTATCAACAAAATGTGCAAAAGAATACACGTGCAATATATGATCAACAACTCCCATAGCAATGACATCTCTAGTCTCCATGTCCCTAATATAGACATAATTAGGAGTGAACTCAACATTTTTACCTTGAGCCCCATGAGTAATTTGGTAAATGGAAAGGAGATTAGTGGTCAAGGATGGTACACAAACAACATCATTAAATGTACCATGTCCCATGGGAATAGAACATTTCCCATAAACCTTCATGTATATATTATTACCAATCAATATAGGTGGAGAATTACAAGGCCCAATAGAAGAAAATATATCCATGGAAGATGTCATATGATGTGATGCACCTAAATCAGGAAGCCATTTACATTTCTCAAGATGTGTGGAAGTAATGAGTACTTGTCCTTTGCATTTGGATGATGATGTAGATGTAGCTTCTACTTGATATTGAGAAGAAGGAGAAGACACTAATGAGGGCAACTAGATATTGTTCTTTTGAAGAATGTGAGTAAGTTCGTCAATCTTCTTATGGAAACATTTATGCTCATTATGTCCTAACCTTTTGCAACAAGCACATTTATCTCTCTTACTTCTAGATGATTCTTCTCTTGAAGAGGACTTGGATTCAATATTATGTTGTGAAGGAGAGTCATCAACTCTTTCATGTTGCTTAGGATCCTTGTGTTGTTTGTTTCCCTTTCCTTTGGGATCCTTTGGAGAGGAGTCATTTGCAACCAATGCTTGATGCTTTAAAGGCTTCAATTGACCCATGTGTGGTAACTTTGCTTGTTCCCTTGTGAGTTGAGCTGCAAATTCATCAAGAGAAGGCATTTTGTATGCACTACCAAGAGCATCCGTAATAGCATAGAATGTGGAATTTTTTTTTGAATATTCAGGACCTAGCTTGGAAAGAATAGATAATATCAATTGCTCATCATCTTTACTAATGCCACAATTCAAAAGCTCCAATATAATGAAATTTATCTTAGAGAAAAATTCTTGTGTATTGTCAAAATCACATGGACTTATACCTATAAGCTCATTCTCTAATTTGAATTTTCTTATTCTATTAGGTTTACCAAAGATTCTTTCCAATGTAGTCCAAGCATCATGAGGATGTGTACAAGATGCAATATGATATAGAAAATCATTGGAGATGGTAGATCTAAGAGGGCCAAGAACTTTATCCCTTCTATCAAACAATTTCCTTCTTTCTGCAACACCTATAGTTGGTTCTAGATCCTATCCAAGAATCATTCTAAGAAATCCAATACTCGTCAATTGATTAGAAACTGCTTGTTTCTGTTCATGATAGTTATATGGAGTGAGTAATGGAACTTTTGAAAAATCCATAATGAACTCAAAGAATAACTAAAATCAACTAATAACTCCTTCAAATTACTGATTCAATTAAGAAAATTAAAATGCAAGTATTCACCAAGTGCAAATATAGCCAAAAGGACTTATTTCTAAAAGTGATATGCCTACTCCAAATCACTGAAATCTAATTATAGATCTAGAAAGTAGAGGAAAAATCATGCACTTTCAAAAAAATTGCACTTGAAAATGTTACTGAATGTGCCCAAATAGAGCCTTGAAAATTGTGGAAAATGGGATTTGCAATTTTCAAAAAAATATAGCTAGAAAGATCCAAAATCTCCTGCATCACTGTGTAGATTGTGAAGTTCTACCCCAAAACAAAAAAAAATTGCTCAAAAAAAGTAGTCTGTATGAGGGAGATATCGATTTTTGAAAACCATCTCTAAAATTATGTTTTCTGAATCATCGCCGCTACACCTTCAAAAATAAAATGGATCTAGATTTGGCCTCAAAGGTCCAATTTGGATGAAACAAAATTTTATTTAGGGGCTTTTCAACCTCCTCTATATGGTGCCAACCTCTGATTTTCACCAGAAAGCTCCAATTTTCACCTACAATAGAAGGTCACAAAATAGGACTCCCAAAATCTCCTCCAAATTTTGATGTCCAAATTACCAAATGCTACACCAACAATGAGTCAAGCTAGGATTGTAGTTCTTGAGAAGAGGTCTCCACAACTTGAGAGCTTTGTTACCATGTTAGAGTTTTAGGTGACTCTACAACACCCCTAGGATCAAATGAAAGACCAAGATAACTTTCACAAGAGAATGGCAAGAAAATTGCATGAAGATGCAAGAATTCTATTATTGATAATGGACTTGATTGACATCCAATGGATTCTTTTAAAATATACATAATAGGCCTCCTTATATAGGAGAGGTGATAAGAGACAATGATAAGAAGAAGATAAGCTATCACCCACACAAGGTGGAATCACATGTCTACGAAAGGTGGATCATCCTCCATTATGCAATGAAGTTTTTGCAATGATGAGAATGATAATGTGATAAGAACACTAAAGGTGGAATGATATAACAACTGTGAGCACCTAGAGTGGAATTCTCCTACACCATGTGTTTAATTGAGGTGCAAACTCCCAAGTGTCTTGATCACAAATTACTATGCAATGCATTATCCTAAGTAAGCTTAAGTAAGTGTAATTAGTGAATATTTAATTACACCAACACTTACTAATCCCCTAGCTCTAGAAATCCTAACATTTCCTTTTGATAAATCATCAACATTATACTTCAACCAATTTTTATTTGGAGGATGCCATCTAGTTTCTTTTCTTTTCAAAATGTTGTACTCTAGTTCAAATCAAAGAGACTCTATTTAATATTCCTTCTTTTTCTTGAATCTTAAGTAAAGGAGTATTGGAAGAAATTTATTTTAGGGAACAATGCATAATTAACATTTTCCATAATAGACCTTTTTATAATGCATAAAAGAGAGAAAAATGCTCTACTTTTTTCTCTAAAAGTTATGTCATTCTTCTCTTTCCACAGAGTCCAAGTCATGTAGGAAGAGTCCAAAACCAAAGATGTTTAATAACATGCTGATTTAGAGGGAAAATATTTCAAAGGAAGATCATCTAAACAAGGAATCTTAACATTACTAAAGAAGTATGTAAAGAGTTCAACACCAAACTCCACAATTCCAAAGAAAAGGGGAAATGCCAAAAAATATGCTATATCAATTCAATATCATTGTCACATAGAAAATATATGTTATGGTGCATGAGCCCTATCTTCAAAGGATTATCTAGAGCGAGATATTTTTGGTGTCCTAGTACCCACCATAAGTAATTAATGTTAGGCATAAGGTTAGGGATCTAAAATAGCTTCCAAAGAGCATCGAAAACTTCATTAACCCCTTGGGAAAGGATAGTTGATCTTAGCAAAAGGGTGAAAGTACTATTATGTCTCTAGATGCATTTTTCCTCTATGCAGTAGTGATACAACATACTATTAGGATTCAAGTCAACTAGAGAACTAACCTTCTCCTTCTTTATGTTAGTAATTCTCCTCATAGTTGTATGTCTCTTCCAAAAAGAAGTAATATCTATCCACCTTACTTTTCCATGCCCCCACTTCAAGTAATTATCGACTTTATCCCCTAAAAATCTAACAAATCATTCTTGGAGGAGCAGAATGGGGAAAGCGTCATTAAATTGGAACTCACCTTTCCATAGTTTAGAACAAAATGAGGCCTTGCCACCATTACCAATAAGCATCCTACTACCCATCCTTAGTATACCTTTAGTCTTATTCATGATTTTCCATAGAGGAGAGCAACCATTAATGTTTTTCTTTTTAAATGAAGGATTTTGAAGGTGGTAGATGATTTAGAATAACTAAGAGGGGCAGGGGGAGGGGGTATGTGAATTAGATATCCTTACATCTAAATGTTTGAGCTAAACTTTAGAACTCTTCAACAAACTTAGATCTAATCATTAAGTAGCTCAGTCTCTAAAGTAACTTATCCTTAACATAAACTTGTAGTCCACCATTTCAATAATAAGTAATTTGTAGAATGTAAACCATTAAATAGTAAAAAATCTCAAATAAAATCCACAAAATTAAGACACTAGGATTTAATGTGCAAACCTAATTTTATAGAAAAACCATAATTGACACACTACCAAATTTTAACTCTTCTAAAGTGAGCTCTGTTAAGAGCCATCTTTGTTAAAGGTTACAATATACACTGGTAGGTGTGATCATATTAAAGGATTTAATCACCCTATTAGGAGTGTCATTATTTGAGGACTTATGAACATTCCATTAGAATGTCACCTTGATTAAATGTTTTAAAAATGACTATTATGTCAACCTTGATTAAACAATTTCAACTGAGATAATGGCTAGAAAGTA
This sequence comes from Cupressus sempervirens, assembly GCA_028749045.1. Classification (NCBI taxonomy): domain Eukaryota; kingdom Viridiplantae; phylum Streptophyta; class Pinopsida; order Cupressales; family Cupressaceae; genus Cupressus; species Cupressus sempervirens. The sequence goes on from CM053793.1 coordinate 703,981,896, forward strand.
ACAATAGGTAGATATGATAAATACAACTCACTTTGCAAATATAGATCACAATCTAGCTCGTCTACTAATTCACTAATTGAATTCCATTTATGTCTCCATCAGTGTCTCTAATTTTCTTGGAAAATCCTTCAACTAATCACTCTTTACTTTAGCTTTCCTCCTTCTTGACAACCTTTCTGCTTAAGTTTTCTAGTCAAAAAAATTAGTAAATTTTAACTTGTCTTCTAAGTTAATACTTATGACTCCTTAATAGGTAATTGTAGGCATTTTCCTTTTAAACACCATCGTTGATCTTAGGTTTAGGTCATATTCATTGAGTCCCATATTTTCATTTTCTCCTTTTTCTTTTAGAAACTTCTCTTTAAATAAATGCCTATAAGCTCTCAAACATAGTTTCATTTTCATTAAATGCTCCAATTCATCAATACTTATCTTCAAAACTCTTTACATATTTCATGAGTTAAAACTATGTCGGCTAGGAATCTTAATTCCTTCACAAACTCTAAAAAGATGTCACTTGGTCAATATTGTGTTCATTGGCCTTGGTCATCACTAGATAACTCAATCAATACTAACTTTTCTTTCTCAACTTACATTTTCTTTGCTCGGTCCAATTATTTTGATGCCCAGTCTTTACGGTGGTCACTCGACACTATATTTTCTTGGCTTCTACTATTCACTCAGTTGACATGAACACATCAAAACTTCAATTATAAATTCCCTAATCTTCTTTTTTGAAGTGCATTTTAGTTTATTTATTTGGTCCTTCATTGATCATCTCTTATATGTTTCATAATAACTAACTCCTTCACTTAGTCTTATGTTTAAATATCACATTATCTTGTCAAGGTCCACGAATCAAGTGCCCGTTATATTTCCTCATAACTCAACCTTTCTACTAGGTCATTTTGTTATCTCTTCTTCTCAAATCTTCTTCATCAACCATCTTTATATGACACTCTACTTAGGTAGAAACTATCTCACCAATAAGGTTTAGCATTAATGATGACATAACAATTGCTACAATTGTAGTTTCCAACAGTCTCCCTCTTTGGCATTAATAGAAACACATCTTTTTAAGTTACCATACAATACAAAAGGTCATGTTTGTGTATTCACTTGATTTTCTTTTGTCAAATCCCTCTATGTTTACTAATAGATCTTTATTAATATCCTTAGTTTCATTTAGATTCTCATCTAAGAAAGTCTAATATGCAACACCTCACTCTTTTCCTTTTGCATATACACTCCATCTTGGATAGATGTTGTCAAAATTTTCTCCCTCTTTTCTCATTACTACATAGGTTACTGCTTCATAAACTCTCCTCTTTCTATAAAGTAACTATACATACTTTCCCTCTATAACTATTTAGAAAATCTATGCCTTTTTGCTTTTTCATATGGTAATAGTATTTAATCTCTCCCTCTTTGACAAAAATTCCAAAGACACCTCAATATCTTTAGTTGACTCTATCTCATACATCTTTAACATGTAGATATCTCTTGATTAGTTCTCTAAACTAGGTTCTTCTTCTATCACATTTCTTATGAACGATTAATTATGTTGTGCTTCTGTCTTCACAACTTTAGGAAGGTCCTAAAGTGTGACCTTGTGGATCAATTTGTAAGATATTCTAATCAAAATAGTTGATGCAGAGCTCCATCTTTATTTAAGTAGCCTCACTTAGGGGAATCACCCCTAGTTTATCTCTCAGATATTCATGTGAATCCTTAGGTAAATCCTTTATGAATATATTGAAGCTATCTATTCATATATAAATCACATACTCCAACCTCACTTATTTGTCTTGTACAAACTCTCTCAAGTAATTATACTTGGTAGCAATATGCTTGGTCTTAATATTCATGATAGGATTTTTGGATATGTTTATAGCAATTGTGCTATCCCATATAATGACAACTACTTTGGTGATCTCTTCCTTTTTTCCTTTAAACAATTTCTTGATCTACATTGTGTTAGAATAATTAACTACTACTTCTACATATTCATCTTTTCTTATAGATTGGGAGATGAAATTTGTCTTCTTGCTTGTCTGTGAAACTAGTCACTTTCCTGGAAAGAAAGCTCCACCACTTGTACTCTTTCTATCATCAACATTTCCATTCCAATATATATTAGTATAGACTCTCAAGTCAAACTTTTTATTCTTCTTGTAATATAATCCATAATCCCATGTTCCTTTCAAATATCTCATTATTATTTTCATTGCAATCATGTGAATCTCCTTAGGATTCACAAAAAATATAGAAGTTATCCCAACTACTAGTGCAGTATCTTGTCTAATATGAATAATATATTATAATTTTCCAATCATTGATCTATATAAGCATTGAAAACTGATTGAAAATACCATTATTGAAGAAGGGAGACTGGTGATAAAGAATTTTTTCAATCATTTCTTTGTCACTGATGTCAAACCTGTATTTGCTAGAATGACAATTGCTTATAAGATCAAAATAATATCACTTAGTTGATTAATGAAGAGGATTTAATCAATAAGATGTAACAAAAGCACCTAAGAGAAAGGTTGAATTATGGTTTTGTAATGAAGTACAAGGATCAGTTAAGACAATGGTAAAATGATGTATTGATGATACACTTGAAGATACAAAGGTCGACCACACTTCAAAACTCTAGAAGACTAAGTTGTAACAAAGTTATCTGCAATGCTTGACTAAATCCATTAGTGGGTGCCAAGAAAGCTAGTTCATGCTGAGAAGATTATCAGTAAGTGCCAAGAAAATGCAAAATCTAGTGTGTGCTGAGTGAAATAGAAGGTGCTAAGCAAGTTTAGGTGTCAAGCTAGACAAAATGTAATAGGTGCTCAACATCAGTAAAACTTAGTTGATGCCGAGTGAATCCATTGTAGGTGTTGAGTAACACATTATGTGTTGAGCATTAGAAAGTCAATAGTGCCAAGCTATTGCATTATTTGAAAAGTTAAAGATTCACCAAATTTGAGCTGACAAGGTTGTTACCTTAAATTTTTTGAACTAGATGGAAGATAAGGATGATGAGCTAGTGGTACAGAACTCTAGGTTAACCATTTTAGGAATATACAGATCGATTCTTCATGATGTTTCTAAAAGAAACAAGATGAGGGGTAGATGCATTGTATCTTACCTAATCCAATAGAACCAAAAATAAGAACAAGAAGATTAGAGTGGGAAAAGTATTCTAGACTTCTATTTAAGGAGTTACAAGTTAAGAAGCAAAGTGGTTGGAGTGAGTGTGTGGTGTCAAGAAGAAGGCATCGAGAGAGAGGAACAGAGTATAGAGACGCTGCTTCAATAGGTCACCATAGAGATGATTGAATTGGCATAACAAGCATGAAAACTCAAGGAGACAAAGCCTGAAAGAAAGACAAGCTATCAGAGCTATAGAGACTAAAATTTAGGCAATTTTGTGAAGTGAATTGAGATCTAAAATTTGCAAGTTATGTTGTGACTTATATCTGATCAAAAGCCCTTATTGTTACTCACTAGAAATTGTATCCATTAGGGAAAATTCCTATGGACATAGGTTGGTTTAATAACCATTTTATAAATCCTTTAATAGGGTGAAATTCCAAGTGAATGTTCTAATGTTCTTTAGCCAAGCCCACTTCTAACAGGGTGGTTGAAATCCCTTAACTGGGTCATATTTAACAGTGTGTTTTGTAGCCTTTAATAGGGCAGGGCTTTCACAGGGCATCACTTTAGAAGAGTGAGAAAGGAGTAGCATATTACTAGTGGCTTTTCCCAAATTGGGTTTCCATGTAAATCGCTATGTTATGTGTTGGTCTTTCATGTCTCATTCCTGCATGTTGATTTTTCAGTAACTTGCTAAGAAGAATGTTTAGCTTGGATGCATGGTTATTTTAAATGGGCTCACTATACTTAGTGAAAAATTTTTATTAGGACATTTGGACCTTGAATAACTGATTCACCCCCCTCTCAATTATTCTAAATAATTTCTAACAATTGGTATTAGAGCCATCTATTAATATGGTTTAAAGGTACTAGAAGCAAAAAGATCAAGATGTCCAAGAGAGAAGTTCCCAAGCTCAATAGAGATAACTTCGCTACATGGAAAAGTTTAATAAAGCTACACCTTAGATCACTAGGTGATGATGTAAAAACCTCAATTGAAGTGGAACATGTTGATCTAGCTGGTGTTCCTACTATATAAGATATAAAGAAAGAGAAGGAGCACAATTAGGCAATGCTGGAGATTGCCTCCACTCCCAACTATGCTGAATTTGATGACATCAAGGGATGTACCTCTAAATTCAAAATGTGGAAAGCCTTGTTAGATATTTATGAAGGAGATTAAAATTTCCAAAGGGAAAAGAGAGAAAGCCTTAGAGGAAAGTATGATGACATGAGAATGGAGGAAGGTGAGAACATTGCTCAATATCTCTCTAGAATAAAGGAAGTAGTAAGTGCAATAAGAAGTTCAAGTGGTCATTTAGATGAAGAAACTATCATTAGCAAAGTATTAAAAACCTTGCTCCCCATCTATGTTATTAGAGTATCAACCATCCAAGTGTTGAGATGCATACCAAGAAACAAACTAACTCTTGAAGGTATAGTGGAAAGACTTACTGTATTTGAGTTATCCAATTTTGATAACTACAAACTTGAGAATCTTGAATCTGCTTTCAAGGCCAAGCTATTGTTGAAAGACACTAAAGAGGTGAAACCAAAGAAGAAGAAAAGAAAGATAAAATATGCATCTAGTGATAGTAGCACATATAAAGAAGATGTGGAACAATTGGAAGCATTGCTAGCCAGAAGATTTCATAGAGGAAAAGGTAAATTCAAATCTAACTTGTCTATCATTTTTTTTAATTGCAATGAAGTAGGACATATTGCTACAAGATGCATGCGCAAAAAAGAACTTCAGAGAAGGCAACAAGCACAAGAACAAAAAAGAAGATGATAGCATAGATTACAAAGGAAAAGGAAAAAAGTGCTACATTGTTGAAGAAGAGAATTCTGATGGAAATGATGATGAGGTAGCCTATGTAGCTATGAAGGATGAGTCAGATGAAGGAGAGGCAACAACACTGGTAACCTATGTAAAAAAGAATGATAGATGGATCATAGATAGTGGATGCTCACATCACATGACAAGAGACAAAAGTAAGTTTGTTACCTTAACTTAGTATGATGGAAATAGTGTTAGATTTAGAAATTATAATCAAAGGAAAATGTTCCATTAAACTTATAGAGAAAATTTCATGTGATAATGCATGTTATGTGGAAGGATTGAACTACAATCTGCCTAGTGTGTCACAATTAAGCAATGTAGGATGCAAAGTAGAATTTGGAAACAAAACTACCAAAATCTATGTCAATGATGAAAATTTGATAGGAAAAGGAGACCAAACTAGGAGAAATCTATTTTACCTAGATATGGAGGATGTTGCCTATCTCATTGTAATATTTGATGATGTGTAGCTATGGCATAAAAGGCTATGTCATGTCAACTTTGATAATCTAATTTGTATCATCAAAATGAAGAAAGTTAGAGGACTACCCAAACTGAAGAAGCTTGAAAATACAATGTACAAACAGTGATGACCAAGTCATGTTTCAAAAGAAAAACCTATACTTCCAAAGAAGTACTAGAGTTAGTCCATATTGATTTATGTGGCCCAATAGAAGTGCAAAGTTACAAAGGAGACACATATATAATGTTGTTTGTTGATGACTACTCTAGGATGAAGATTGTCATGTTCTTAAAGAAAAAATATGATGCATTTCAAATGTTTAAGTGGTATTTGGCTAGGGTTGAGGAGGAAACATGGAAGAGTCTGAAGTACCTAAGATCAGACAGAGGAGGAGAGTTCACATCAAAAGAATTTGAGACATTTTGCAATGACAAAGGAATTAAAAGACAAACATCAAGACCTAGAACTCCCTGATAGAATGGCATTGCAGAAAGGAGAAATAGATCAGTGATGGACTATACTAGAACATTAATGATGGAGAAGAACATTGCTCTAAAGTACTGGAGAGAAGCTATAAGTATAGCTATCTACACCCTAAATCGAGTACAAATCAAGAAAGGTACAAATGCAACACCTTTTGAATTATGGTATGGTCACTCACCTAGAGTAAACCATTTCAAAGTGTTTGGTTGTGAATGCTATATTCTTAAAGATTCTAGAAATGACAAGTTTGATGCAAAGAGTGATGAAGGCATATTCCTTGGATACTCCACTAGAAGTAAAGCATATAAGTGTTTAAATAATAACACTAACAAAATTGTGGAGAGTGTAAATATAAATTTTGATGACCATATAGAAGATCAAAATGGTTCAAATCCATCAAGAAACTAGAAGAGTACAGATCCTTTGTATACTTCTATGAAGGAATGCCTGCTAAAGAAGAAGCTGCCAATCAAGTTTGGAATTAGCAAAAAGTTTTAATATCAACTGAGTTACAACTAGTGAATGTCAAGTTGCATTCAAAAGACAAGTTGCAAAATGAAGATAAAAGAGATGTTGAGCTACTTGAAAGAGATGTGCATGGTGACTTTGAAGTTGAAAGATCTAACATGGAGACAAGGACATAACTAAAACTATCCAAGTATGTGAGAAGACGTCACCCTGCAGAACAAATCATTGGTGACAAGGAAGCCAAACCAATGACAAAGAACAGACTAAGGAATGAATCATGTCTACTAAGCAAGATTGAACCTGAAAAAGTGAAAGATGCACTAAAAGATGATAATTGGTGTAAAGCTATGGAAAAGGAGATTGAGAAGATAGAGAAGAACAAAACTTGGACTTTAGTTCTAAGATCAGCTAATAAGAATGTGATTGGTACCAATTGGGTATTTAGGAATAAATTAGATGAGAATGGTGAGATCACAAGAAATAGGGCCAGACTAGTCTATGAAGGTTATGCTCAAGAAGAGGGACTGGACTATGGGGAAACATTTGCCCTTGATGCAAGGATGGAAGGAGTAATAACTCTACTTGCATATGTTGCTTACAATGGTTTCAAAGTCTACCAAATGGGTGTAGTATGCTTTTCTAAATGGTATACTAGAAGAGGAAGTCTACATAGAACAACCAGAGAGATTTTTTTATGACAACAACAAGGATATGGTTTGAAAACTGCATAAAGCACTCTATGGTTTGAGACAAGCACCTAGAGCTTGGCATGAGAGAGTTCACAAATATTTTGAGAAGATAGGATTTGAGAGAATAAATGATAACAACAACCTGTATATCAAGGCAAAAAAAGGTAAAAACATTCTAATATCTAAAATCTTTGTTGATGATATAATATTTGGAGGAAATGATGCACTATACAAAGATTTTTTTGATTAGATGAAACATGAATTTGAGATGTCAATGTTTGGAGAAATCAAATTCTTTGTTGGATTGCAAGTACATCAACTAAAACATGGAATATTTGTGACTCAATCAAAATATATCAAGGAGATACTCAAAAAATTTGGCTTAGATGATTCAAAACCAGTCAGTACGCCAATGGTAATAGGACATAATTTATCCAAGAATGATGAGTTAGCTGAAGTAAATAAAAAACGTACAGATCAATGATTGGAAAGTTGCAATATGTTGTACATAGAAGACAAAACATTGCATTATCTATTGGAATATTGGCAAGATTTTTTGCAAACCCAAGAGAAAATCATCTTATGACAATAAAAAGAATAATGAGGTACCTAAAAGGAACAAAAGACTTTGGCTTATACTACAAGAGGATTGAAAAGTTTGAGTTGAATGCCTACACTGATGCAGATTGGGGAGGTAATATAGATGATAGAAAAAGTACTAGTGGAGGATCACTCTTCTTAAGTAAAAGATTAGTCACTTGGACTAGCAAAAATAAAAGTTGTACCTGACAGTCCACAACTAAAGTTGAGTATGTTGTTGTTGCCATCAACTGCACCAATATTGTATGGATCAAACATCTATTGAAATGTATGAAGGAAGAAATAACTAAACCTGTGATACTCTATTGTGATAACACAAGTGCCATCAACATATCAAAGAATCCTATGATGCATGCTAAAACAAAGCACATTGCAATTAACTATCACTATGTAAGAGAATTGGTGGAAGAAAAACAAGTGAAGATGGAATATGTCAACTCAAAGGAACAAATTGCTAACATCTTCACAAAACCATTACCTAAAGATGCATTTGAGTATCTTAGAGGTAAGTTAGGGGTGATACCCCTATCCAAGGCTTCTTAAGTAATAGCAAGACTGCCCTGCATCAAATGAGTTGATTGCTAAAATGATATAAATTGATGTAGGGAATAATTACTTTAGGTTTTTCCTGAAATAATTAAAATATTGAAATTCTAAATTAGTCACAAGCAAGGTCATAGAGGGAGAAATTGGAGTTTCGACAAATGCTATACTTGCAAGATAAGATTCTGAAATAATATGTCTTTGGCATTGTTGTCAAAGAGGGAGAAATAGCAGAAGTTGATCAAATCTAATCAAATCTATAGGATCAAATGTGTAAAGTGAGAAATAGTAGCTAAGAAAAAGAATGTAAATAGTAAAAATAGAAATCAATCAATTAGGATGACAAGATCAGAGAGGGAGTAGAACAAAAAGAGAAGACAGGGTATCAGCAAAAGAGATATCCCTAATACTTGGAAAGAGGGAGTCTTACAGAATTCAGAGGGAGTCCTAATAAATTCATACAAAGTTTTCTTTTTGGAATTTGACTTATTGTTTTAACCTAGTTAGTATTTTGATAACTTGGTTGATTAGTTTGGTTTGCCATCAATGCCAAAGAGGGAGATTGTTGAAATCTAATTGAAAAGATCATTATTGAAGAAGGAAGATTGTTGATAAAAAATATTTTCAGTCATTGTTTTGTCATCGATGTCAAACCTACTATTAGCTGGAATGACAATTGCTTATAAGATCAAAGAACTATCACTTAGTTGATTGATGAAGAGGATTTAATCAATAAGATGTAACAAAAGCACCTAAGGGAAAGGTTGAGTTATGGTTTTGTAATGAAGTACAAAGATCAGTTAAGACAATGGTAAAATCATGTATTGATAATACACTTGAAGATATAGAGGTTGGCCACACTTAGAAACTCTAGAAGAATAAGTTGTAACAAAGCGGTCTACAAAGCTTGACTAAATTCATTAGTGGGTGCCAAGAAAGCTAGTTCATGCCTAGCAAATTATTAGTAAGTGTCAAGCAAATGCAAAATCTAGTTTGTGCTGAGTGAAATAGAAGGTGCTAAGCAAGCTCAAGCATCAAGCTAGAAAAAATGTAATAGGTCCCAAGCATCAATAAAACTTAGTTAATGCCGAGTGAATCCATAGTAGGTGCCAAGTAACATAGTATGTGTCAAGCATCAAAATGTTAATAGTGTCAAGCTACTGCATTATTTGAAAAGTCAAAGATTTGCTAGATCTGAGCTGACAAGTTTTTTATCTTGAATTTTGTGAACTAGATGGAAGATAAGGATGAGGAGCTGGTGGTACAAAATTCTAGGTTAACCATTTTTAGGTGAATACAAGTGGATTCTTCATGATGTTTCTACAAGAAACAAGATAAGGGGTAGATACATTGTATCTTACCTAATCCATTCAAACCAAAAATAAGAGTAGGAAGATTAGAGTAGGAAAAGTATTCCAAACTTCTATTTAAGGAGTTGCAGGTCAAGAAACAAAGTGGTTGAAGAGAGTGTGTGGTGTCAAGAAGAAGGCACCAAGAGGGAGAAACAAAGTATAAAGACTCTACTTAGATGGGTGACCATAGACGTGATTGCATTGGCACAATGAGAATGGAGACTCAAGGAGATGAAGCTTGAAAGAAGGACAAGCTGTCAGAGCTACAAAGATTGAAAGCCAGGTAATTTTGTGAACTGAATTGAGATATGAAATCTACAAGTTATGTTATGAGTTATATCAGATCAAAAGTCCTTATTGTTACTCTCTAGAAATTATATCAGTTAGGTAAAAATCCTATGGACTTAGGTTGGTTTAACAACCATTTTGTAAATCTTTTAATAGGGTGACATTCTAAGTGAATGTTCTAAAGTTCTTTAGCCAGGCCCACTTCTAACAGGGTGGCTGAAATCCCTTAACTAGGTCACATTTAATAGTGTGTTTTGTAGCCTTTAATAGGGTAGGCCTTTCATAGGGCATCACTTCAGAAGAGTGAGAAAGGAGTGGAATGTTACTGGTGGTTTTTCCCAAATTGGGTTTCCATGGAAATCATTGTGTTATGTGTTGATCTTTCATGTCTCATTCCTACATGTTGATTTATTAGTAACTTGCTAAGAAGAATGTTTAGCTTGGATGCATGGTTAGTTTAAATTGGCTCACTATACTTAGTGAAAAAATTTTATTAGGACATTAAGACCTTGAATAACTTATTCACCACCCCCCCCCCCCCCCCCCCCCCCCCCCGCTTAGTTATTTTAAAGGATTTCTAACATATAAGGTTTGGTTGAAATCAATAGAATTGTCACTCTTTGGATGTTTATGTCTAACAACCATCTGTGTTCCAACTATTCTTGAGTCTTCCATACTAAAAAAATTTAGTATCTTCTTGATATATTTTGATTTAGTAATGAAGATATATTTTTTCATTTGATATACTTGCAAGCCAACAATGAATTTTGTCTCTCCAAATATAGACATCTTAGATTCTTTCCTCATTTGATATGGAAATCACTTACATAATGCATCATTTCATTCAAACCAAGATCTCATTTTTAAGATTCAGTCTTCAAATATAGATTTCCATTTTGATTTTTCCTTTCAAACCTAATCTTCACCAAATATATGTGCAGCCTTTCATACCATTCTCTAGGGGATTGTTTCAATCCATACAAAGCTTTGTGCAACTTAAATACCATATCACTTTTGTATGGGTCAACAAATACCTTAGGTTGTTCAATATAGACTCCTTGTTCAAGAATTCTATTAAAAAATGCAGACTTGACATCTATTTGGTCCACTTTAAATCCTCTAAGAAACATATGTAATTAGAGTTCTCATTCCTTCCAATCTTTCAATAGGAGAAAATGTCTCTCCATAGTGAGTTCCTTCTTCTAGGGCATATCCCTTGCAAATTAATCTTTCTTTATTTCCTGTAACTTTACCTTTCTCATTCAACTTGTTTCTAAGTACTCACTTTATTCCAATAACATTCTTTTCCTTTGGTCTAGGTACCAGTGACCAAGTTTTGTTCTCCTCTATGTGATCAATCACTTCTTGAACCTAATTTTTTTTATCCAAAGCATCCTTCATTGATTTGGGCTCAAATTCACATAATAAGCATGTAGCACTCCCAAGTCTTTTTCTTCTCATAACTCCAGAATCTTTGTCTCCAATAATTTGATCAAGTGGATATCTTCTCACATATTTATCTAACATAGGCTTGGGTCTTCTTTCTTCTACTTCAAATTCATCTTGTAGATTATCTTCAAGTAGAATTTCATGTATCTTTTCTTGTTCGTATTTTTGTTCAACATTCACTTGCTAATGCTCAACATGTTGTTCTTGATGCTTGACACCAACTACCTTATCCTCGGCATGTTGTTGTTGTAACTCAGCATTCATTGGTTGTTTCTTCTTGATAATTTTATTCTCATGTTAAGGTAAAGTTTTGGGATCACCTTCATCAATGTATATAAATTTTTTTTAATCTTTAGGTCCCTTCTTATATTCAACTTCATTTTTTTTTCTACATATTCATCAACTTTCATATTTTCACAATCCAAAACTTTGTTAATTTTAGAATTCAAACACTTATATTGTTTGATTTTAGTAGAATATCTTAGAAATACACCTTCATCAATTTTTGTATCTATTTTTCTATTTCTATTGTCTTTCGGTATATACAGCGTTGACATTATTGACACCTAGAATGATAACTACCGACCTTACTTCCAATAATTGTCCCCTTTTTAACTAATGGTTGTATTCATCAAGAAGAAAACTAGTTAATAAATCACTTCAACTCTAAATCATTGTTTAGGTTAAAAAATGGACGGTAATAAATTTAACAATTTAAATTATGTCTTAAGATGAATTCTTTAACCAATAATTTACCCACAAAGCTATTCCATACAAGAGAAAGAGGTGCTTGGAAACATAACTATCGTTACAAATAAATTTATATTAGGAAATCTCAAGAAGAATGAAGCGATGCCAATACTAAACAAAAATTATGTTAAGGGATTATTTCATGCAATGCCAATTAAGTTTAAGATGTGCAATGTAAATGACAAGAGTAAAATATATCTAGGTACTAAATATATTGAACCAAACCAATTGAGATATCAAAATAGGTCTATGAAATGAAATAATTACCTCTAAATGTGCAAGAGAAGATGTCTTTTCATTCTAAAATTTCCAAATCTAAAAAATTGACTATAATTTTTACTATGGATCTATGATCAACATAGAAAGCCCAAGAAACTATGATCTTCATATATATATCTAAGAGAAAGTTGACCTAAAGAAATATGTCAAGAGAAATTGTAAAATTATGGAAATGTTCTCAAGGTACTATAGAAAATTGACCTAGGTTCTCGAAATCTCAACAAGTAGTTTCATGATCCTTAGTCATGATTTTGGTATCTTGCTTCTACATACAAAAAAAAATGGTTTCTTCATTGTCCGATGGATTTCCCTGGTCAAGACCTAGATCTAGGAATCAACCTCAAAATGAAATGAAATGAAGAAAAATAAAATATAAATATTCATCTTCATTTTTAAGGCCCTTGCCAATAAGAATTTTACTATGCTTGATTGTTGTAGATGTTGGATTTTCAAAGAAGGGAGTAGGAGATATCTATGAATGTAATGGATATACCAAACACACATCATGGAGCCATTGATGTAAAGTTGTATTAAATAAGAAGAATAGGAATGCCACTTGATGCATATCTCCTCCATCAATGACCAAAAATGTACTAGATCTTGAAGAAGAAATATTCACAAAAGATCCTTCAATATAGAATGCTTCATGGATACTTGAAATGCCTAAGGAAGTTTTCTTTCTTGAGTGGTCATGTGCATGACCGTTCATACGAACGGCTTAAACATCACACACTAAGGCTGGATTCCTAGTGCAAAAGTGTTAAATAGTCAAAGTTTGACTTACTTTTCCAGGCTTAATTTCTTCCTTAGTGTGTGATGTTTAAGGCTGGCCCTATTCATAGTGATATGAAAATAAGGTTCATGTGATTCCTATTATTATATTCTTTTGGTGCAAAAACAAAGCAAACTGAAGATGTTATGTAATTTTCAAATTTGAATCACTGAGACAAAATTAGCCTTGGGATCCAAAATCCTTGAGGGAAAGGTCTACTTGGGTCAACCTATTCTAGAATATGCTTACTTGGATTAACCTATTATACAGTTATGCTTAGAAGGGGTAGCCCCAATGTCTGAAAAACTACAGAGATGAAGAAGGAAAAAATTGGACCTAGTGAAAGAAAGAGATGATTAAGTAAAATTCCATTCAAGGGTGTGTGTAATATCATGTTCAACCAAATTATACCCTTAAGTGGCAATGAAAAATCAAAAAATTAGGGTTATGTAAACTTGACGTGCAGTTTGAATAAGTTGTTATGAACTTTCTATCAAAAAATTGAGACGAAATAATCTCTAGAAAATTGAATTTAGTTTCATGCCTAGAGTCATGCCTAGATGTGATGTATATTTTTTTTCATTATTTTTATTCAAAATAAATAATTAATTATGAATTTCTTACTATAGTATTTTTGGAATAAAAAAGCTCGTGTCTGACCACCTTAACTAATTCAAAACTCTATAAACTTTGTTTTTCCTTTTTTCTCATTATAGTAGAAGCATAGAATGTGATGCATGTTAGTGTATTTTTTTATTTTTCTTATTTTGCTAGGTTTTTCCTACACTTTGAATAATCTCGCTTAGGTTAATAAAGCATGTCTTATTAGGTGAATGGCTGTGAGGTGTCACCTTCCTACATGTGAGCATCCATTAGCTATCTTGGGAAGATACTATGCTATCTTTAGTTTGATAGATGGTTGCTCCTCATTGGTTGGTGTTGCCACCTTCTCCCTCTTCCTAGCCTATATAAGCATGCTACCTGACTTGTATTTGCATCTCTTGTTTTTGCATCCTCTTAATGCTATTTTGCTTCTAGCATTTTCATTACTCTCTTGGAGACTAACTCTATGATGCTATTTTGATTTTGTATCATTTGCGTTCATAGTTTAGATATTTATTGTTTGCACTAGTTTTCTAAGTTATTAATCTTATCAGATTCTAACATGGTATCAGAGCTTTTCTATGTGCAAGAGTAGATTTTAGTTTCCTTATTTGAGAGATTCGGGGGGGGGGGGGGGGGGGGGCTGGCTAATAAACTTTATTGTAGTTTTTTGAAAAATGAAGTATGCTCTTCTCTTGCATCTTGGATGATCTTGAGAATTAGAAAAGTTTTGACAAAAATGATTTTTCTTTGGGGTTTCAATCTCAAATCTAACAACCAACTTGCATATTTGGAGTTTTCAATCAGTTTTGCAAGTTCCAACATGCCATTGATGGACTTAGGAAGCTGATCTAGCATTTGCATGTCATATTCTGGTTGCTGGGGTCATTTTTTAATTTTTGGAGCCATTTTTTACTATTAAAGGTGTCTAATTTACACTACAGCAACATCTCCTGTACATTAGAAAGAAAAACACTTTTTGAGTTTTGTTCGCAGCCCCGAAAAACCATCTGGGTATCTTTTAGATTTTGCATGCAAGCTGTATATTTTGCAGAATCGAGCATGCAAAGTTGCAGCCACACCCTTCTCCATTGGTAGTCGCAGATTTGAACGTAGTTTTCAAATATCTCGTTCTTGCTCATACAGACTCCGATTTTGATGATTCTTGTTATGAACTTGGCTATTTTTTTGTGCTCTATCCACTAGTGGAGTTTTTTTTTTATTTTCATGCATGAATTCTTCAAAAATTGCAAATTCTCAGCCATGAATGTGCACAGTTCTTGTTTTGGAAACTTCAAAGGATCATAACTTTCTCATACGACCTTGTATCAAGGCGATTCTTTTTTTGAAAGTGCATATTTTTTGAGTAGATTGCAATGGTGCTATTTGTTTCCTTGATTATTGTGCCCAAGTTTCACTTTTAGCATATGCTCTTCATGAGGGTTTGTAATGCATTGAAATCAAGACCACTAAATATTTCTTTCTAGTGGTAGTTGTAAACGCACTAAAATGCTCATCCTAACTCCATACAATTACTTTGAGTGGAAATCATGCATGACAATTCACTTAAGGAAAGCTAGATTAAATAGGTTAACTATGGGACTTGAAACTGAACCTGCTAAAGATGAAGACAAGCCTAAGTGGTTTAACAAAAGTGATGAGGCATATGGAACATTGTGTTTGTCTGTTTCTCTTGACTTGCTATTTCACATTGAGTCTTTGGATACACCAAATGAAGTATGGACAAAGCTAGAAACACTATTTGGCACAAAAGATTCAATGAGGGGTCATATGTTGGAAAATGAATTAATTAGTTTGAGTCCAGGAAATTTCAACACAATCCAAGATTTCTTCACCAAATTGAAATCACTAAGGCTGCAGTTAAAACAATGTGGAATTGAAAAGAAAGATGAACAACTGATTCTTAGTATTCTCTCTAAGATAAGTTCAGAATATTTTGTGTTTGTCTCTACCTTCTATGCTACTAAGGGTGCACTTGGTACTCAATTCACCATGCCATCTTTAGATGATTTTGCTATCAATCTCACTTGAGAATAGGACAAGCTAATCCAGATGGGTACTCTTACATCCTCTAAGTCACATGCCTTGGCTGCCAACCAAGGCACAAAAGAACAACAAGGAAAAAGTAGTAACAACAATAGTAAGGACAAGAAACAAAAGAATAGTGAGGAGAATAAGGATCAGATATCGATTTCTTCAAAAGCAACTATTGATACACCATCTTCCAAGGGCAATAAGCCTAAGAAAGAAAAGGTCAAATGTGCCTATTGTGAAATACCCGGTCATGATAAACATAAATGTTTGCAGAAACAACTTGATCACTTGACATACATTCTTGAGAAGAATAATATCAGTGTTCCTAAGTCTATCAAAAAAAGTTCTAATGAAGGGTCTAACAAAGGAAAAGAAAACAACAAGGGGAAAGGAAAGGGCAAGGCCCTTTTTGCAGTTGCTTCCTCACCATCCACTTGGGTTCTTGATTCGGGTACTTCACACCACATGGCTTCATCTAAGGAAGAACTTGCATCCTTGGAGCCATGTGCTATTCCTTCTATGTTGATGAGTGATAACACTCCTATTGAGGTGTGTGGGAGAGGGTTTGTTGATGTGGGGGATGGCACATTCCATGATGTTCCTTGTGTAACTTCATTGTCAACTAATATCCTATCAGTAGACCAGATCACTCACACAAGTTTAGGCAAGTGGGTTGAGTTCACTCCTGATTCAATGGAGATATGTGAGTTGCATAATGATTCTACAATTGCAGTTGGGAGAGTAGATCATCAATCATGACTCTATATATTTTCTCACCTTGTTCCTAATCCTCCTTTGACTATTTTGCTCACTCACTCTAATGATGTGAGCAGATTATGGCATGAGCAGTTTGGCCATCTTAACTTCCACTACTTGCATTAGCTTAACCAGTAGAGCATGGTAATAGGGTTGCCTTCTACTTTGACATTGGAGTCACTTGAAATACATGATAGATCTTCTAATGGGTCAGATTCACTTGAGCAGTCTTCTACCTCCACTTTTGATGTAGAGAGTGATTCAGAGGACTCACCTCCTTCCTCTCCTAGTCATCATTCACAGGTTGATGATTCTCCTCTAGATTCTCCATCTTTTGGTCCACTTTGGGCTAGACAGACCTTGCAGTTTGCAGGTGATTGGGTTGGGGATCCATCAGACACCAAGCAGACTCGTTCACAATTCCAGGATGCTCTACATATCTTCATTGCTATTGCCTCAAATCCACAGTCCTTTCATGAGGCTTTTGGTATTTCTGAGTGGGATATAGCTATGCAGGAAGAGTATAGTTCCTTGATGAGGAACCACACTTGGGATCTTGTCCCTTTTTCTAAGGGAAGAGAAATTGTTCGATGTAAGTGGATCTACCAGACAAAATTTTCAAGCTTTGCTGGGGGTATGGGATGCTTCATCTTTTGGGGGGCCCGCTTCATCTCACTTGGAGTCCTAATTTTCTTTGGGGAGTCTCTTTTCTCTCTCTTTTGGGGGAATTTTATGTACATGGGTACCTCATCAGGCTTGACTTGTCGGGACCCATTTCTACATCCACCTAAGCTTTGCTTATGGGGGGGTGTTAGTGTAGTTTTTTATTTTTCCTATTTTGCTAGGTTTTTCCTACACTTTTAATAATCTCACTTAGGTTAATAAAGCATGTCTTATTAGGTGAATGGTTGTGAGGTGTCACCTTCCTACATGTGAGCATCCATTAGTTATCTTGGGAAGATACTTTTCTATCTTTAGTCTGATAGATGGTTGCTCCTCATTGGTTGGTGTTGCCACCTCCTCCCTCTTTGTAGCCTATATAAGCATGCTAAGGCTTGTATTTGCATCTCTTGTTTTTGCATCCTCTTAATGCTATTTTGCTTCCAGCATTTGCATTACTCTCTTGGAGACTAACTCTATGATGCTATTTTGATTTTGTATCATTTGCATTCATAGTTTAGATATTTATTCTTTGCACTAGTTTTTTGGGTTATTAATCTTATCAGATTCTAAAAATGCATCTTTTGGATTTGAACAATATTGTACCATTTGAAAGTTATAGTTGTTTTTCAACCAGTCCATCAAATAGCACTTTATATGTAACTCTATTAGAAAATAAGTAATAATTACTTAGTAAACTCATAATTTAAAAAATATTACATTTTTTAAAGGTAAGAACATTCTTAAAAAAAACCTATTTTATTTAATCAAATTTGGGTGGGAAAAAGTTGTCAGACATGTTTGAAGTAATAAACACATAAGAACAAGCCAAAAACACATTTTTTGGGACATTTTTAAAGTTGACCATGCAAATTTGGTATCCAAAGATATACTAGGCCTTATAAAGGTATTAATTTTTTGGTTTGGTATTAGGATGGGTGGGAAAAAAGCTAGAATAGATTTTGAAATGCTTTGAGGTATTTCAAAACTACATATTTTTTAAGTCACCATTTTTTGGCACACCATGATCCTGCGCATACCCCCATGGTCCAAAATGTCACTAAACAGAAGGATCAATTGAAATGGTCTTAAATATTGGGTTCTTAGTTCTTAAGATAGTACATCTCCCTTGTACTTTAGTGGGAGTATGAGTTTCCTTATAGTTGTAAAGTATATCAAAATAAATATTTGGTCTCATCATGGTTAAGGTGATGAATAAACTACCAAGCTTCCAATAGACTTGAGTCTTCATCATATCCAAAATTAAACAAGAGAGATGTCACTAATAAGAAAAAAGAGAAAAAGGTGTAGTCAAATAGCCCTATAAGTTTTGTGTTCATTGTTGTGAACTACATGAAAGAGGCACGTTGTTTCAAAAGATGGTGTTGAATGGTCTAGCAAGTGTGTGTGGCATACTAGTCAGCGCATAAAAAAACAATTAATTGTCTAGCAAGTGTGTGTGAATTCCCAATCAATCCATCAAAAATATTCACTCTCAAGGGAACTCCTATCTAAAATGGGGAGTTAAAAATGATCTAGAGGCATAAGGATGTGTATATCCTTAAGAGATTAGAATTTTAATTCAAATGTAGGCAATATTGAAAAAAACAAAACGTAAAACACAAAAAATTGTTCATCAAAATTTTTTATTGCTAAATAGACCCAAATTTATTAGTTTTATATCCCATGTAACATGAGAACAAGGGGTTTTGAGAGGCATCACTAACCTTTACAAGCAACTTCAAAAGACTATACATTCAAAAGTATGTTGAGCTACTAGTGAATTTCTAAATGGAACCCAAAAACATCATGGGGTTTTAAATGGTTCCACAATCCTTAACCTTGCATTTTTATAAGCTTTCAAAAATTGAAGAAACTAACATAAAACATTAATAGGATCTCCCAACCATCAACAAAGGATAATTTCTCTTGGAGAAACCTTCATCTTCATTACTGCACTTCTCCTCAATAGTAAAATACACCACTACAATAGAAAAGATAAGTGAGGACTAACCAAGGAGCTACAAGAACATATTCTTGGCCACAAATATTCCATCTCTAAAGAAATTTCCTCCACCTCAATAGGAGTGAACCAAGAAAGATATATCCAATAGAAGGAAGGGTATCAATGAAGAAGAAGGCAAGGAAGGAGAGAAAAAGAATGCCGACAATCAAACCCTTAAATAAACCACACTCCAACATCACAACATTCTCTTCCACCAAGACCCAATCATCCCTTACACCAACAAGAACCAACCATGTAAGATATCCTAGAGAAGAGATGGTGGGTGAACAACAATGAACACATAAAGCTCAAAGTTTAAAGATTCCCACAAACCTCAACCACACAACTGATTCATCAAAATCTGAACACTAAGACAAACAAATTGAACCAAGAGAGAAGATAGGAAATGACCAAACCATCTAAAAGGGCACCATCTTCAAGAACTCACCTCCCATCATATTCAACAGGTGCTTTGAACAAGAATTGAACAAACCCTAGACTAAGGATCCATAAAGAGCTAGGAAACTCACACTGAACAAGGAAGTAAAAAGAGCTAAAATCATTAGTGTTCTCTGCCTTGAGAAAATTGGAACAAAATAACTTTACAATTTGTAAAGAGAGAAAACAAGACCTTCAAAAGCCACATGCATCCACAAAAAATACATACCACAACAAGAGGAAACAAGCAAAGAATAGAGGAAGAAGAAAGGAAGGCATAAGCACATAAAAGCTCATCTGTTAAATAAGTTTTTAATCCACCATCTTCAACAACACTAGCACCATTAGAAAAAAAAACCTTAAATAAAATTATTGAATGCAATATATTCTAAATAGTACTTTTGAAAAACCTATTCTAAGAAATACAATTTTATTTTTGATCATTTCTATTTATACAAACACCTTTAAACAAAGTTAATTTCTTAAAAATACAACAAAAAAATAAAAATAATTTTATTTTGTTTTAACTAAACTAACTTAAATATATATTGATAAGTATGAAAAAATAACACAAAAATTATGAAAAAATAAATTATATATTTATGATTAATTCAAAGACCTATATAAATTCCATTATGCATAACTTACTAGAATCGCCATGATTCTGCGAATTAAAAACTACCCTACGCAGTGGCCTTGTTGCACATGGCCTTGTTGTGCAGTCAACCTATATTTCAAGTGCCACATGGTCATCACAGTAATCAAATTACTAGGAGTCAAATTGTATAAAATTAAAAATATGCCAGCATTCAGTTTTTGTTCCTTATTAAAAAGGAAAGGGAATTGCCACATGGGGTAGGCAAAATTCAGTGTAAATTTGAAAACAAAATAGCAAATAACACAAAAGATAGAAGGGAGAAATGTTGGGCGATGCAACGCACTCCCCTGCCCACAGGTGATTAATTATGTGGTGTTCATGTCCCTTCTTTACGAACCCTCGTGGCTGCTCCATGTACAGTTCTTCTTCTACATCACCATGTAGGAAAGCGGTTTTCACATCAAGTTGTTCTAATTCAAGATCCCATGCTACTACTAATCCCAGAACAGTTCGGATAGTTGTCATTTTGACAACTGGTGAGAAGATTTCATTGAAATCTATCCCTTGTTTTTTATCAAATCCCTTTACCACCAATCTGGCTTTGAAGCGTTTATTGCCTTCCACTTCATCTTTCACACGATATATCCACTTGTTCCTAAGTGGTCTTCGATTAGGTGGAAGAGAGACCAAATCCCAGGTTCGATTCTTGAGTAAAGAATCCATTTCTTCATGCATCGTTGTTTGCCATTTATCACGATTGACATCATTGAGAGCTGCTTTGAATGTAGATGGTTCTGAAAATTCTGAAACTAGAATTGAAGGCTCTGCTTCTTCAGCGTACAATAATTCATAATCAGAGAATTTAGCTGGTATTTTCCTTTCTCTAGTAGACTTTCTCAAGCCTGGAAGATTTTCTTGTTCTCCTCTATTTTTAATAGCAGTCCTTTTAGGATAGACATCACTTTGATTTTTATTAGATTCTGAAATGGTCATATCACATAACTCATGAGGGCTTCCTTAATTCGGTGTAAATTTGAAAACAAAACAGCAAATAACACAAAAGATAGAAGGGAGAAATAACTGCAACGGATGGTCTTTGACATCGAATTGAATACCTTTAACGGTTGTTCACTCCTACTGCAGATTCCTTTTATAACTTAGAATAACACTGCGACCCGCTGCTGAGAACATTTGAAAGGCTAAAAGGAGGCGAATAAGGCAAACAAACGAGATTCGGTGGAGAAGATTACTGCAAACTGTTGTTCTTGATGTTTTTCTCAATCACATCGAAGAGTTTATCGAAGATGCGGAAAATAGTGATCTTGCTTTGGTTGACCTTGCTGGAAATCATTCTGCAGAGTACGACTGGAATTTGGCAAATTTTAGTTTCCTTGATGTTGAAATTGCTGTGAAATATTATGAAGCTTTATCAGGAGGCGGGAGAGGCAAAGACTGATCCGATTGTTGAAATTGTGACGAATCACTCCTGGAGTCATTGTTAGGAGGTAAATTCTGTTCATCAGCATACACCATATCGACCAATCTACCTTTAGAAGATCGTCAGCTAGGTGGTTAAGATCCACTTCTGGCACATCGTCAAAATTTGGAGTAGATTCGGAATTCTTATCCATTTGTTGACCACTCCCAAGAACATTGGGAAGACTGCTGGCGGAAGAATTCAACAAATTATGTTGTGAAGTATCCTTGAAATTAACCTGATGACTGCTAGAAGTAGGACTCACAAAGTTATTTTGTGAAGTATCTTTCAAATTATGCTGATCGTGACTGCTGGACGAAGAATTCAACAAATTATGTTGTGAAGCATGCTTGAAATTAACCTGGTGACTGCTAGAAGTAGAACTCACAAAGTTATTTTTTGAAGTATCTTTGAAATTATGTTGATCATGACTGTCGGAAGAAGATTTCACTAAATTGTGTCGTGAAACAAGATTCAAATCATTCAAATTTTGTTGTGAAACCCCCCCGAAAGTATCGTGAAGACTCGGAGAAGAATTCCCCAAATTGTGTTCTGAAACGCCCTTCAAATTATCCTGAGAAGCAATAGGAAGGAAATGCTGCATATGATGATCTAAAAGTCGTTGACATTACCATGGATCATGAGTGAAAACATATTGACCCAATTGTTGCTGAAAATTTAGAGTTTCCCCACGGGGAACAGCAGCATAAGAATTCGGTGCTCTGCGAACAAATTGTGAACCTAAGCTTGTCATGTCGGATCGTTGTGGCTGAGGCTGAGGCGAAGCCAGTCCCGTAGGAGGAACTATTAAGAAAGAAGAAAATATGTACTTAGTTATACCTAAACAAATCTTAAAAACTTCTTGTTTATTTGTATTTTCAGATACTCGAAATCAAAGAGATAAATAAAAGGGGTTAAAAAATATCCTGGATTGCAACAAAATTTTGAGGAACTGCTGAAAAAACAAATGTAATAATGCTCCAGATTGTGAGAAAATCTGAGCAACTACTTCAAAATCGATATAAATATAATATCGAGCAGATATATTTCCTACGAAGTCCGAAATTAGTTTGTAGGAAATTAGCGCGTTATCAAAACTATATTTTGCACCTGTAAATGCAGTTGAAGGCCCTGGCCTTTCTCCATGAGACTGCGGAGGAGGAGGTTGCAGGTTCGAAACTGAATAGCCTCGTCCTCGTCCTCGTCCCCGTCCCCGTCCCCGTCCCGCCGGCCTTTCAAATTGAGGTCACGAAATTCTAGGAAATATGAGAAAAGAAGAAATAAGTTTGCATGAAAGATAAAAAATTACACGCACTAGTAAATATTATAATAGCGGAGCATACCGGTTCTGTGTTCTCGGAGAAGGTTAAAAAATTAGCCTTGATTGAAGATTAAAGGTGGGGTTAAATGTCTCTTGAATGCTTCCTGTCAAAATCAAAGTTAATATAAAGAAAAATGAAACCCTAAATAAATTGTAATTGAATTTAACAACTCTTTAATGTATCCCTCCAAATATTTGTAGGAAGAGTATTGACAACTCCGAAAATGAATTCAGAAATTATTTGTATTACGCTTAAAAAAATTAACAAAATATATTTTGACTGCACTTACCTGATCTGTGGCAGTTAGCATGAAATTCAAGGGCTTGAGGAGTCGGAAAGACTGCAGGGCAATACCTACAATTGAATTCCATCATATTGCCTGAGATAAACGAAATTATTCAAGATTACTGGACATAAATTGCACAGTTTTATACATGCTTTTCCATTGATTCTTGAGAAAATATTTGCATTGCAGACTAAACAAACAGGAAATCCAGTTTGGCTACACTTACCTGATCTGTGTATCCTAAAATGTTCTGCAAAACCCTGAAGCGTGGTGAAGATTCCAGGGCAAAAACAGCATTTGAATTCCATTCTGCTGAATGATAAATATTCTTGACCAAAATAAATTATTCAGGAAATATTTTATGGCAATGCTACTCTTTCAATTTGGGCCTCTCAGTTTGCTCTCTCCGATTTTCCCTCTTTATAGGATTTCTTTTAATGTCGATTGACTTTTCAACTTCTACTTATAAGGTAGTTTATTTGATTCTATTTTAAGATTGTTTCATACTCGAAGTAGTAATTTTAATCAAATTGTTTTTCTAAATTTGAACTACTCGCATTCTTTTTATAGGTTTTTCTTACAAATTTATTATCAAAGTTTTTTTTATACTTTTTATTTGAAAGTTTAATTTAGCTATTTTAGAGTTAATTTTTAATTTTATACGTAGAAAAATCATATTTAACAAAATTATATATATATATATATATATATATATGTATAGATTTCAAAACAATGATATTTTTTCCGTGATTCTTCATTAAAAAAACCATGCATGTTTAGTCTCCCCAGTCCAATTGAATTAAAAAATTTACTTTTGAAATTACCCTAAAATTTATTCGTTTGATTTAAATTTCAAAGTTTTTTTTTTAATTGCTATATTTAACTTTATTATCTATTTTATTTGTGAATATTAATATATTTTACATATACTAAAAATAATATATTAACATAAAGTAATTAATTTAATAGTAATTTAATTTTGAAAAACAAGACTAATATAAGCATTTTTTATTTATTAGATTTTTATGGTTGGTAATAAAAATTTATTAGTCAGGCCACATTTAAACACGATAATTTTAGGTGTTATATTTTTAATAATATTTTAATTTGGACACTTCAAAAAGAATAATTTAAAATTAATATTGTATTTTTAATATTATATTTTACAATTAGTTTTTGGTTCCATTAAAAATATTTTATATACTTATACTATGCAATCTTTTAAGAAATACTATTATATCTATTATTGTTATAAAAATACAATATAGATAAGATAAGATAAATTTATTAATGTGCAACGAGAGACCAACAAGGGTCTATAGGACTGAAAACTTACAGAACAAGAAGCAAAGAAGTAGCAAACGACCAAACAGTGGTCAAAAAAGCAAACAAAAGAGAAAAGAATAATAGGTACAACATGTAGACTATGGGTTCTTTCTAGGTTGGAAGAAGTTCAACAGTAAAGGATATAGACCCAGGTCAGGGAGAGCATGTAGTCATCTTTGAGATCTATTGGTGGACTGATGTTGATGAAGATGAAGATGAAGATGGAGATAAGCCCTATGGGGTCTCATGAATCTAGAGTGAATAGTGGTGGAGGTATCTGGGGGCCGCTTCACACCATGCCTAGAGGGCAAGGGTGAGAATAAGTTCTTAATGAGCTTCTTTACATCTTGCTTTAGGGAAATAGAAGCTGTAGGGTGTGGTCACAAAGTTGCATCACCTCCCAGAGATAAAGTGCCAAACATCTCTAATTTGTGTAGCTGAAGAAGGAGGTCAATGAGATACACTCTCTAAATAAACAATAAAATCTCCCTCTAATCTCGTAATAAATAGGGTAATGAAAAATGAAGTGTAACTCAGTCTTAGTCTAAATCAATGTGCACTTCCTGCAAATACATTCCTTTCTATCAATGTGGTGGTCTGTCTAGGCCCATAGATAGTAGCAACCAAACCTAAAAGATCCTAACCTAAACCGAAAAGCATGATACCAAATTTGAGATAAATATCCAGGTCAAGAAAAAATCCAACCTTGCATGTCCAAAAAGTCCTTAGCATAGAAATCCATCCTCAGACTTAACCCCCCAGGTGGGTTAGTCCAAGTCATAACAAGATACTATTAGTAGATGTCAAGTATGACATGCTTGTTGAACTCTTTTCTAGAAGGAAGAAGATGACAAGGAGCATCTAATGAGAACTGAAAGGGGGGCAAGCGATCAATGTCTATCATGATGGAGCTCAGAAGGGATGTGGTCTAGGCATACTAGTAGTGGGTTCTCAAAGAGGTGTCAAATTTGGCAAGCATAATTGAAGAGCAGTATGCAAGGTAAGAGTATTTATCTCATCCATTAGTGGAGTATACAAAGAAATGAAGATGGTGGATAAACCACATCAGGTTAAAAATAGCCCCCAAACTAAAGGAATGAGCTCCTAACTCAACCAGAATGATACCAAGGGAGATGGAGTGATGACACCCAATAATCTACCAAAGGAAGAGAGATTGAATATGCTCAATGGAGGCCCAATCCAAATCAAGAAATGATGGTCCCCAAACAACCAAACCATATAGAATAGTAGGTCTAACCAGAGAGTCCAAGAGGGATAGCTTGGATGAGGTAGCCTAGAAATGGTGTCTAAAGCATTGTCTCTTAATTATGGCAAGGGAACCAATCCCTTTATTGATCCTGGGCTAAATGGAAGATCTCAAAATAAAATGAGGATGGGAAAACTTGACCTTGAGGTAAGTATACAAGGAGGCAATCTCAATCTCCTAACCTTGGAAGTAGAAATGTAAGTGTGAGGTCTTCAAGCAATTAAAGACCATGACCCGAGTCTTCCCCAAGTTAACCACAAGATATCTAAAGTCACAAAAGGAGGCTAAGTTTTCAAGAGTTCTTTGGAGGCTCTCGGGTGAGGAGGCAAGAAGAATCACATCATCCACAAAAAGAAGGATGTAGAGTAAAACCTGATGTAAGAAACAACCATCACTTGGAAGGGACGAGTCTCTAAAAAATCCCTCAAGCTCATCAATGTAGATGCCAAAAAGAGTGGGGTAGAGAGGACATCCTTGTTTCAGTCCAATAGTTCTCTGAATAGAAGTAGAGAGCCTCGTTGGAGTCCTTAATCTTCCCTTGACCTACCCATAGAGTCTCACAATGGCTATTAAAAGAATCTTTGACATCCCAATGTCTCCAAGCCTCTAAAAAAGGGCCACTGTAGATATGGAACCAAATGCCTTATGAAAGTCCAAAAAATAATAATAGACTTTCACATAGCAATGGTGAGCCTCCTCAATGACTACTCATAAGGTAAAGATATGATCCATAGTCTGATAATCTATTCTGAAACTAGCTTGACATCTATCCCTGCAACTCATCCATTTCAGTTCCCCTAAAAGAATAGTATTCAGTGTTGTGGCATTAAGTTTGGAAAAGGTATGCCCAATCATGATGGTCCTATAATTGCTAGGGTCACAAATCAACCTCATCTTATGAATCAAATGGATTGTGTGCCTGTACCAAGCCTCCAAAAATCTGATACAAACTACTTTATCAAAGAGTCTGGTGAGATAGGATCCAATCATTAGGCTACCTAGCTTGAGTGGTTCCACTTGGAAGCCATATTCATCAGCAACTCTACTACATCTCATAGTTCTGACAACCTCATAGATGATGGAAGTGGTAAAGATATGATAGTGAGGGGGTGAGATGAGATGGAGAGGCTATTGAACTGGGACGTTGTAAAGGGTGGTGGTGTGAGAGATGAGGGAGCATAGGCCGATGGAAGAAGGTGGGGGTGGATACTTTGGGAACAAGGTGCGCCAAGAGAGCTTCGGGTCTTGTCTAAGTGTATTGTATAAGGATCTGCATTGTGAAGAAATGTAAGCAGATTTCTTTGCATGAAGAAACTAGCAATAGGAATGTCAAAAATTAGCAATAGCTAAAGGGGAGGTCTCAAAGGTTAAAGTTAGCAGCGACAAAAGGCTTTATAGTCAACATAAACCGATAATTCATAGGACACATGTTCTAGCACTTAGATCTAAGGATAGGGATGTGGGGGATGGAGAGGAATGTTGAATCCTAGATGGTTGTGGTCAAGAGATCAAGCATGGAGGAAGCATGGTTACACTCAGAGAAACACATAGGAAAGAGGAGTTGACACAACTGGAAAATGAAGAGGTCCCTGTCACACTTGGCACAGCAAAAGTGGAAATGGCTAGGGGTGCGATTCAAAGTAGTCAATGTGTGGGGGTGTGGGTAAAGATTTAGAGCAGCCTTTTCCATATAGGGAAGGTGGGACATTTAGAGGGGAGGGGGGGGGAGAAGCAAAGCATAAGGCACAAAAGAGCATGGTTGGCAAGCAACAGATAGGTGATGTTGAAGCTGGAGATGGAAGAGGTGAAAGAAGCACTAGTGGTAACGTTGTCAACCATGTTGGCACCCCTATAGTTTGGCCAATAGGTAAAAAGCTCAGATCTAGGAAAATAAACAAGCTCATTCAGAATAACTATGCTAGAAGGCTCACACAGTTGGAGGAGTTGACAATCATAGATAGATAAAGGTCCATTGCGATCCTTGAAAATACATTGGAGTCCCAAAATGACATGATCAAGTTTTGTAATATAGGTCCTATATGTGCCTCAGTCATGTATAGGGGCCTATTGTTCGCTAGTCCGTGCATTGAAGTCACCTGAGAGAATGATGTCAGCCAATGCACTAAATCTGGAAATGCACTCAATCAAATCAGTAAATGGCTTATCGTCCTCGGTATTGTGAATGGTGTAGGGTGAAGAGGCTAGTGGAAAGTAACAAATTGCAATGAATTAATAATAATTTTTATTGATTTAAATATTCTATATACTATAATAAATTAATTAAATAAAAATTAAATTTATTATATGACATTTTTTGTTTATTTTGTTATTATTTTATTATACAAGGAAAGAAATATATTATATAGTAGAGATGCATGATTTTCAATTTATGAATTAAAATAATTAATTTTAATTACATAGAATTTTATGAAGCACTATGTATGTCCAATTTTATAGGCAATTTTAAAGGAATATTATATGATACGATTTTTTTTTTTTAAAGATTTTAAAATTTGTTTTACTTCCATTTTCAATTGATGACTATTTAAATTAGAAGTTTAGTTTATATTGTTTCAAATTAATTATATTAATTATATTATTATAACTCTGTTTATTTATAATTTTATTATTAGTAGGTTAGGTACTGTTGTATCATTTTTAAAGTTGCTTATGTTAACTAGTTATTAAAATGGAGTGCAATTAAAATCTACTTATAGATATTATAAATTTACTGTGATGTACTTCTTTAATGTTTTTACTTCTTTGAACTTAAGTTGAAACATATATATTTTTATAATAATGATTTTTTTATCCTCTGAAATGTCTAACAAAAATTAACTATGTAACATGCATTACAATTTTTTTATAGTGAGTGTACAATTAAAATTAATTTGATTTAATACATTTATATAAACATTATATTTCTTTAAATTACATGCAAATTTTTTAACTTTATATTTTGTATATACTATTTTTCTATATATTGATTGGGTGAATGAATTTGAGTCTTATATATCGATTTGTGAGATATTATTTTTTATAAAATCTTTTCTCACCCCATACTCCATTGTTCTCCCCATTATTTGTTGAGGACTCCCTAATTTTTTGTACAATTCTTCACTAGTAGTATTAGGTATCATGGTCATATTATCACTATGTTATCTATTTCTAGATATTATGAATTTATTGCTATGCAATTGTTACCCCACTTTTAATCCCATAGTAATTTGGAAAAGTAGAAGTTCCGTCATATTTGGTCCTGTCAAGTCAATAAGTCTTCCCTCTGTAAGGTGATGATTTTCTCCATCAGGTTTCCATCCTTCCCCCTTCTCCCACATTGTATAGCCGGGTGGGTTTTCCTCATGGTCATAGTTCATTTGGGTAGTCTAGATCCTTACTCGATGGAGATTCTCAAAGGATACTACCTCAGATAAATTTAGTTGTAGATCATTCAGACTAAATATGAAGAAAGATGAAGGGGCGGAAATTTCAATTTTGCCTTCTCCTTTTGTGGACTTTCGCACCTTGAAAGTAAAATTCCGCAATGAGTTTTAAATACGATTTGTAGATTTCAAAATAGAAAGGTGAGTGAAGTTATAGACAAGTCAGTTGATTATCATCATATTCTAGCACGGAAACCATTCAGAAATTGCCAAAGTGATCAGAAAAGGCATTGGCGGAAAACTCAGAATTGACTTCTCCTCCTACAGACTTTCGTAGTTGGAAGGTGAAACTCCGCTAGAAATGTAAATGTAGTCTACAGGATGAATTCAGAAAGAAGAGTTATGTTTTGCTTAAGATCATCTAAAGTTCGGGATGTTTCAATGACGTGAATGATTTAAAACCTATTGAGATGAGTAAAAGGAATATTTGCAGAAAACTGAAAAAGAGCTTCTCCTTTTACAAGCTTTCGCACCAAGAAGTCAATTTTTTGAACAGGCATAACTAAAGAAAGTAAAGGAAGTCAGTGGGCCCCACTTCTGTTGGTGAAGTACTTTTTTTATTTTCTGAAGGCTTAAAGAGAAATAGTTAAGACAGAAAAGACTAAACGGAGGCTTCACGGAAAATTGGAAATTGCCTTCTCCTTTGCGGAGTTTCTACCTTTAGAGGCGATTTTCCACATTGTCTAGAAAATTAATCTTGCAGGCTTGGTTATGTAACAAATTAATCACAAGAAGCCTAAAGGATACAAGGAAAGTGAATAGTCACATCTGAAAAGGAGTCTAAATGCAGTATCGAGCTAAGCGGGTTTCCACCAACAGAGTACTCCGTCTTGGTTTTCCAGAAACTTAAAGTGAAGGTAAAGCGAAGAAATGGAAATTGATTTCTCCTCGGCGGGTTTTCTACCCTTGAAATCTATTTTCTGCATCTGACTGAAAATCATAACTGCGAGCATGATCACAAAGTACAGAATTATAAGATTGTTTCAAGTGAAATTTAGCTAAGTGAATTTCTCCCTAGGGAGTACTCCGTTTTGGTTTTTTCGAAACAGGGTTAAAACAAGAAAGTAAGTCAGTAATAAAGGAAGTTACCCTTAAGCCAACAGAAAAGTGAAAAGACATGGAGGAACCCGTTATAACCATCAATCTAACAGATTGATCATTTATTTCACTTGTGTGGCATGGATCCTGAAAACCTAACGGGTAAATTGAGGTTTCTATATAAAGAACAGTATAACCAATTTTCAAATTACCATTTTCTTGCTTTGAATCGTTATGCTGTTGAATTGAACATTGCTAATACAGTACTTGCAAAGCTATGTCTCACAATCATTTACATTTTCAAGTTTCATAGTCTACATCTGTTTGATTAAATGGCTCGTTTCTCTGGATTTGATGATTTGGGTGGAGTCTGATCAACATGGCAGAACATCACAGATACTTCACTCCGATTTTATGATATTCTAGATTTTCAGAGAAGGATAAGGACTGAACCAATTCATCCTATTACTGAGAAGCTCTGCGAGAGTGGACTGGTGGAGGCAGCTAGATTTCCTGTGGTAGTTCAAGCTCAAGAGTTGATTATAGAATGTATCAATCATTACAATCCAGACACTAAACAGATTTTGTTGCCTGATCAGAGTGTATTGATTTCAGTTGATAGGCAAGCAATGGTGAACTATCTGCGAATCCCAAAACGTGAGGAGTTCTCCATACTGACAGTTGGAGGAGCCATATCAGAATTCTCTTTGAAAAAGATGGTATGGAGGAAAGAAATCATGAAGTCTTGGTTCCAGAAACCAAGGGGAGTCAAGAGTAAGGTCCCTAAAATAGTTTTTGGCACTGATCTCAAGCCAGAGATTGTGGATATTATGGTTCTTTTGCATTGACTCAAAGGTGAGGTAAATGCCTTTAATTTTGTAGAGCAATATTTTTTCTTGGTGCAAATTATTTGCTTAGATTTGCAGTATATTGACTGGGCATTTGAGGTCAGTGAGCAATTATCTAGGGCTCTCAGTGCAGCCAAGTTTTATAATTCATTTTATATGTCTTCCTTCTTGATATATATGCTGGCTTCCTTACAGTTTTGGCCAGGCCTCCCTAGAATTGAGGATGCACCAGAAAATGTTAAAAGTTATGAATTTTATCCGTGGTTGCAGCTACAAAACAGCTATGCAAATTTTATCAGAGTTAATGATGCATTCACTATGAGAATTTGCAGGGAACTCCTAGGGTGTCCGGAGCGGAGATTTAGCCTAGAAGCAATGGCGGTAATCAGTCAGTTTGGTTGCTTCTTTATACAATTCTCATCCTTCTCCTATTTGCGTCTTGTAGCATTCGATGGGTTTCCCTTGAAGATGCCCAGATATTCGGATGACATGATCGTGTTGATGGAGATTGTGAGATAGGCTCTCTAGGTGAATGCGTTGAGTGCTGGACTGCAAAAGAAGGGATATGAATTCCCTATAAAGGTTAGAGCTTACAGTTGCAAATCCAAGTTAGATGCTAAGAACATGGTGAAAGCGTTTGAAGGAAAGTTCAAATTACAAGAGTATGAAGTTTTGAGACCCATGTTTGACCCTAATGGGTATGCTCGAGATGTGCTTCAGATTGGAAGCACGATCAAACATATCACCACCATAGAAGACTACTAGGCAAATTGTAAAGATGAGCTGGAGAGTAGAGATCGTGCCTTTGCTAGATTCACGATGGATCAAGTAAAAACTTATGGTATCAATTTGGATGTAGAAGGGCTAGAGGATGATGGCCAGAATATGTACAGCAATACATATTTAACAAGGTTGAGAAATACCCGAGTCAGTTCACAACCCTACACTAATATAGATGAAGATCTCGATATTATGGTGGCAAGGATCATCAAAAGAACAAGAAAATGGGTAGAGTGGATAGCCAAGAAGGGCCGAAGTAAGGGAAAAGCTTCTCAACAATCTCCAGCTTCTTCCACTCCCACTTCTTCTCATAGTGCCACACCCAATGTATTAATATCAGCCACTCAAGGACCAGCTATGCCTACAGGAGGAGGAGATCAACCACCTGAGAAGAACATTCCCATATCTCCGACATGTCAAGGTGGCTCTCTGCCAGTTATTGGGACCCAGTCTACTGCTGAAGAAAAAGAGACTGATAAGGAAAAAGATAGTGGTGCTCCTCCAATCTTCATTCCTCACGTTTCCTCATCTCCATCTCCATAGAATACACCTGTCCCTTCTCCTCATACTACACCACTTCCATCTCCTCATCATAGTCCTATTCTACCTGAGAAGGCTCCCATTTTGCAGCCACCTAGTTCTCCAATTTAGGTCGTAGAGATTGGAGATGGAGACTCTAGTAGCAGTGAATCCACTGAATTGGACAAGGCTGAAGGAGGAACACAAGAGGAGGAAAAAGCTCCAACCTCATCTAGACTTCTTTCTAGAGATTCAAAGAATTCTTTCTCCGCAGAAACAATGGCGAAGACTCCAATGAAGAAGAAGATGTTCAACATCGAATCATTAGGAGCAGCTTCTAAGGTAATTGGAACAGAGTCCTGGCTTGAAGACTCACTGGAAAGAAAAAGAAAAAGAAAAGATGAACATGTTCTTGCAAAGGACATTGTGTCTTAGGCAGTTCGTTTTGGTTCTGCCATGGTGAAGATCAACATGCAGAAAACTTTGTCAATTCTGGGACAAGATTCAGAAACAAGACATCTGACCATGGAGATTGCCAAACCCAATAAGGCAGGGCAAATCGAAGACCCGACTCCTAGAGATTTTACTCTGCATTCTATTGATCTTGGAGAAGCCAGGCACGATACAAAGGTGGGCCTATGGAGATCGGGTAATGAGATCATAGAAAATCAATTGGAGGATCTCAAGTTGTCAAAGATCAGAATGAAGTCTGAGATAGAAGAGCTTAAGAGGTTCATTAGGCAGTTAGTTGTCCCATTGGCAACTATTATTGGTGTACCTGCTGCTAAAAATACCACAATAGAGGAAGTAAAAGCCTTCATCTCCCAGTTGCAAAAGGACCGACATTTCGGTCAGATCAAGAAGGAATGGATTGACAAGCTCAATTTGGATGGAGTTATGTTGATTGATCAGTTTGGAAATGTTATCATTCAACTAGAAACTAAGAAAGATAACCACACATCTAATCAACATACTCTGGCCACAGAGAGAGGAAGATGTGAAGAGTGTGTTTCCCTTCTGAAGATGATTATTCAGATGAAGGCAAAAGAAGCAGTTGAAGTGAAGATTCTGAAGAAAGGTAATGAACCCCTGTTTGAATGGCTTCAAGGCATGCAATTCAAATAGGAGATGATTCAAGAAGCAGAAAAGGGGCTTAAGGAAACAAAAGATAAAGTAAAGAAGACTCAGGACAGAGCTTTTCAGGACAGACCTTTTGAGTTGATGAAAGGACTGCATTCTGAACCACAGACTTGTGGTCAAGGAAAGGCTTTGATTGGAATAGAAGTGATGAAAAACAACTTCTCTGTATATCTGAGTAACCTGTCAAGCATCGCTCCTAATAGTCAAAACAAAATAACAGATTTACAGACATTGAGTGGATGCATACATGTGGTAGCTGAAGAATTAAAAAGTCAGATGAATTCTATAAAGGAATTAGCTTGAGAGCATTCAAAATGGCTCTTAAGATTCACAAATGTACACGTGTCTAACAATGATGAGCTAATTCCTATTATAGTTGCTGCCAGGGCATATAGAGCGAAAATGGAAAAGGGGAAGAAGTCAAAATAATGTCTCTTTTTCATTTTCTTTTGTTTTATTTTGTAAATTTTGTAAATGACAAATTGACATCTTGTCATTTGTCTTCTGAGGAGATGAACCGATTGGTATTCCTATTGTAACGGTCATCTCTCATCTCTATATGTATAAGGCTAAATGATTAATGAAGGGTCAGCAAATTTTTTGGTGTGAATCTTGTTGCAAAGACAACTGAGTTTTGTGCCATTTCTTTACTGTCTGCTTTCTTCTTCTGTATGTTATATTTCCTTAAATGTTAAGTTGAAGTAATTAAGTGAACAGAGTTTCATTTTGTTATTTCATTTTAATGGAACTGGTAAATCAATCAGAGTGTTGAAACTAGTTGTGGGAAATATTTTCATTAAGTGTTTCGTTTGTATGCATTCCATCCTATTTCTTCTTAGTCATTGTGGTATTCTGTTGTGCGTCAGGAGTCATAAGATTGTGAGGGTTCAAACACAACAAGTCTCTATTTGTTGTTTCATCTGCATAGTTAAGCTTGCATTGCATTTCAATACTTGCATCTTTCATAATTGCTTTGTTGAGAAGTTCATAAGAGTGTGAAGATCACAGCATAGCATTTTGCATCTAAATCCTGCCTGAGATTTCACTTGTCTAGGTGGAACTCAATTTTCCTCGACTATTCTCCGGTTAAGAACTTATTTCTAGTAGGGATTAGATTTGAAACATAATTCACTGAAGATTTTCCCTATAGGGAGTTGTACCTTAATTCAGAGGGAAACTAGATATTCTTAGAAACAGTTTCCCAACTGTTGCATACAATTGTTCTTTATAGCAAATTGGGCAAATTTAGAGAAGAATTAAAAGAAGAACAATTTGTTTACCAACAGATCTATGATGATGACATTGTTATAATTCTAACAAAAATTAACATGCAATACATTTTTTCAATTATTAAAAAAAAAAAAAAATATTATATTTTTATAAAATATTATAATAATAATAAAATTAAATATTTAATAAATTATAAATATACATATAAAATTATAATTATAATTACTTACACTACTAAAGGCAAGTTGTTCTTATAATAATAATTGATGCAATAATTATAATAAAATGATAGTATTTCATTCCTCAATTATTATTAAAAAGTATTTCAAAATATATATATAAATGTATAATTAATTAAAATATTATTAAATCTTTAATTCTCATTATAATTAATTTATCAAGATAATTTTAAATTATAATATTTTAATTAAAAAAATCATTACTAGTATTATAATTATTAAATTTATAGCAATTATAACATTAATATATTTTAAATGTATACTTAACTATAGTTAATTATAGGCAAGTACTTACACAAGATAAGGTTCCTCTATAACTTCAACAATATAGAGCACATTATTTCTTTTGAACAGAAGCTTACATTCTTTCAACTAATATGATAGTTTATAATAGTTACTACATATTGAGTCTTGGATTTGAATTATTAATTCTAATATTTAAAGTAATGAATAAATATTATACCTATTAATTAC
This sequence comes from Cupressus sempervirens, assembly GCA_028749045.1. NCBI lineage: Eukaryota > Viridiplantae > Streptophyta > Pinopsida > Cupressales > Cupressaceae > Cupressus > Cupressus sempervirens. The sequence goes on from CM053793.1 coordinate 704,017,532, forward strand.
AGTATGGGAAGTTCAGAAACTTTTTTTTTAAACATGCACAGAAACCAATAATTTTATAAATATTAAAAATCTTTTCCATGACTTAACACACAGAATACACTAAATTTAGAGGCAAGCGCAGCGTCCCCGGCCAATATATATTTTGCGTTCACGCAATTTATTCTTCAATCGGATATCAATTTTTTAAAAGAAAACCTAAACAGTTGTGAATCGAGAGCACGGAATGGTGAAGGATCATAAAAGTAATTTATGCCGTGAAGAGTTCACGACGGTTTCGGAGATTTCAGGACATAGTAGACACCATAAATCATGTAAGTGCAGCTAAGACTGATTTTCTGTTCTTAGGGAATTCTCATGTTCAGTGATTTCAGATCGATTTTCATTTTATTTGTCATTTCTTTAAACATTTGAACCAGAATGAAAATTCCAGTCTATTTTAGGGTAGATGTTTTCCTTTCATAATTTAATACTTTCATGATTCAATCTGTGATTTTACCAGCAAAATATACCGAGGAAGTTGAAGCCTCCTGTAATCTTCTTGGAGAGCAGTCTCTTTCACCATTTCTGTGAGTACTAGATAAGTGAAAATAATTAAATAGTTTAATTAATTTTTGAAATTGGACCTCATTTCCCGATCTTTGATATTTTGAAGCATTGCGGGACAAAGAATTGAACAGCAGGGAGAAGGAGCTAGAAGCGTCTATGCTGATTCGAACATGCAACCTCCTTTCCGTTTTCTTTTTCAAACTCATGGAGAATTTACAGGTACGGATTATAATTTGTGAAAGAGGAATAATTTTTGAAGTTTGCCACAAATATTTAGGGAAATTTCCATAAGTGGACGAAATACATAATAAAAAGGTTTCCTCGCTTTGTACCTAACGTTCAAATTTTATTAACAATCCGGCAACGTTTACCTCAATTTTAGCCTTCGTAAATTTGGTTCCAATTTTTAACTTTTGGGGATTTGTCTTCATAATATTCATCTTTAATATAGATTTACAATTCTGTTAATTGTTTCCCTGAATTATTTTCTGTTTACAGAGCCGGCTCCGCCTCGGTCTCATGAGCTAGGCGACTTATATTTATCTCACTCTAATAGCAATTTAAATCCAGTTTCTTGTAATGCTCCTGCTGAGGGTTCAGTTCCTCAAGACAATCCTGTTATTTCCGGCCCTGATTCGCTACCATTTCAGCCACAAGATCCTCGGCCTCAGGAATCTGACTTGGACTCGGATCTACCCCTTGAAGTTCACAACGGGGGCAATTTAAAGCCAGTCGATACTTGCGGAGCAGCTGACAAGCGTAAAGCCATTATCTTAGAATCACCACAAAAGTATCCTGATCTTATTTCCAGCCCTGATGATCTACGATTTTCGCCACGTCGAAAAGTCCGGCGGGTACATAGATTTGAGGATCTTTTCAGGAACGACACAGTACTGGAAGTTCAACAAGAAGAAGATAAGGCCGAATTGATCTATTTCCCTTCCGATTACATTCAGAATAGTATCAGGAACGATTCGCTACAATTCCAGCAGAAACGCGGAGATCATTATTTGCAATATTCTTCTTCTCGTGGCCTTGATCAGAATGCCCTCAGAGAATCATTTGAAAACCAGGATCTCATTTCACTATCTTCTCAGGGCGTTCCGACAGATCTCAAGGATGTTTTGAAGGATGATTGCAAACAATTTAAGCGACAACAAGATTACGATTTTCTAGATTCGTCTTATGATTTTCAGTCAGCAGCGGATCTGTTTCTGCAAGAAGCTCATTCTCCTAATCTTGAAGATGCTCTCGGGCTTATTCCTTTAAAACAACATCAGCCACAGTGTGATGACATATTTCCGTTTCTTAGTGGTGGCCTTAACGATATATTCGAAAATGGGTCACTAATATTTAAGCGCGATAAAAAGCAGTCAGGTAACGTTGACAGAAGCAGATCAAAGTAATTTCCGCAGCCAGCTAACCGATTTTGAAATCTGTAGCGCAAAATTCGATTAATTTTCTATTATATCTTTTCTTTCTGGTTGTCGAAATATTTCAATCCGCTTGGCTTTCTCGTCACGAGTAAGTTCAAACGATCTATCTAAGAATACGCTTACTGTGGGCAAAAGTCCATTGTTTGTAAATTATTCTTTTTCCTTACTGTTGTGTGAGGATGCGAATATTTGATTCTCTCTCAGTTTATAAAACGGATAAATTTTGATTGAAATGTGGAATATACTGTTTTTCAGTTCCAAAAACCCAGCGATGATGTGACTTGGCTTATTATGTATGTGCACGTGCTATTTTAATTCATGTATAGAAGTTTTTGTTTGGTTTTAAGGACATATTATAATTTTAATGATCTTAAATGTTTTTCTAGTCAAAAAAATATTTTTATTGAACATGGTTATTATATCAGGTTAATTAAATGCATATTTGAAAGCTTATGGTAAAATGTATTCAAGTTTCGAAAGGTTAAACAAAATTTAAAATAATATTTATCTTAAATTAAAGGTTATAGATTAAAATATTCATTGATTTATTAAATTTATTATATTATTTTAGAAGTTGGTTGCAGTTAATAATTTTATGTAAGGCTTAAGAATACTTTAAAATAAATAGATATCTTGATTATTTTCAGTCTCTAAGAAGAACATACACACCATATTTTTGAAAGTAGTAGGATAACTAGAAGGATCAAAATAAACTTGTCATCTGATAATAAATGTATCACCTTTGCTATACAGTTGGCAATAAGTGTGTTCTTATGTTTGGACTCTTTCATTGACACATGAGAAATGATGATTCTTGAGGTTCATTATCCACTAAAAATGCATGTATTCCATGATATTTCCCTTGGTATTTGAAAATATTTTTCAGGAGTTGGAATTTAATATCTAGATTTGAAAACAAGAAGAGATCAAAATGTTATATTTATTTTTCATAGATGTCATATTATTGGTAGAGTGACTTCTCTATCCTATTGTGATTCAATTGTATTGAAGTGGAAAAAAATTGTTCCATCGGAGAGAGCAAGCTTTTAGCCAACCATCCCCAAAATATGAATATAACAAACATTGATCTTACAAAGTGACCATTAATGTCAAACAAACTCCACATAACAAGGTGATTTAGATATTCACTAATGAAAATGACATAAAACTAAGTCATGTACATTCTCCAGACCTTTGTTATGTAGTTTTGTAAAAATAATGTTTATGTTCATATTATATTTAAGTTTATATAAAACAAAAAGATAATATTCCAACCTCTTAAGAGAAAATCACATATAAATAGATTGAAGCATCTAATATGTCAACCTCTATTGTAAAACAACCATGCTTTGAAATATAAGAGTTCTTTCCCACCCAACTTTGCAACCTAGAACCCTATTGTCCTAGCCTACTATTAGGATCTCCTTTGTTATGTCCCTCTCCCCTCTCGAGGGACTTGGTAGGGTCTCTTTTGTCCCCTCCCAATGTTCCTTTCCAGTTTTGAAGTCAACTAAGGTGATTGAGATGTAGCTCAAGCCTATTTAGTCTTCTGTCGATTTGATTACTAACACTTCAATACCACTTGAAGGGTGCTCAACTCCTTCAACCAAGATTGTTCTTGGAGGTAAAGATTCCTTTGTATCTCCTCTTGAGATAGGTGAGTGATTTACTACAAAGGCGAAAGAAATGAATCCCTCACCAAGAAAGCATGCTAATAAATTCAAAGGCTCCTAAGAAAATTTTTGTTTTAAAAACAAACATTAAACAACCAGTGCTTCCCAAAAAATGTAGGCCCATCTATGTGAACATGGGGACATAAAAAATAATGCTTCTCCCCTAAATAAAGTCTTTCACCAATGAGCACAGACTCACCTTGGATTGCATGCATAGGTCAAAACAACCTTGGTACAATTTTTTTTTTTGCCTTAGATTTGGACAATGTCCAAACTAGATGTGTTTTATATGGAAATGGGGCTTTTCGAGCACTCAGAGCTCAACCAGTGATGTCCGTTTGGGCCAAATATGCCTCAAAAATAAGTGACCCCCCATATTCAATAAAACACTACTAAAATCTTAGATATGAAAACTGATGCCAAATCTCTCATGAACAGAATAGGAGCATGGAGATCTAGAACTTTGGTACCATGTCAGAGTTGATAAAAGATCAACTCCGCATCTCCCAAGCATCACCTGCATGAAAACACCTATCATGGAAAGAGAGGAGAAAATCTATGGAGGCTTGAATTCATAGATCCACAGAAGGGGAAACATTCTTGCTAAGCAAAAGGAGAAAATGCTATCATCAAAAGTGAAACATCTTATAATTACAAAGAGAGATCATCCTTAAAGGTGATTGAAACCCTAAAAAGGTCTAACCTAGGTTGCATCATAATAATTAATAAAAAGAATTAATTATTAGATGCCTAAAGTTTAGCTTAAGCAAACTAGAGTTAATTAGGAAATATCTAGTTACTCTAAAAGAAATGGCATTTGAAATCACTGCATTCTTCTTGGATGATACATTCCTTTTACCATCTAATGTTCAACTATCTCTGAACCCAAAATAACTCACTTTTCCTAGTGTTTTCTTTTTGAAGGCTTTCCATTAGGTTGTTGGCTTGACCATTTGGGCATTCTATAAGGAAGCTCAAGCAACAAAAGATATAACTGTTTCCACACAACCCATAATAGATTTGAGATTAATATGTAGTGGAAATCCATATTCAAGGGTATAGACAACATACCCACAAATTTATGACACAAGATATACCCTAGGAAGCCCTCATTGAGGTAAAAACCCAGCCTCCAAAAGCATCTATCACCATGTATTATTTAAAAAAAATATCATTGCAATACAATCATGGAACCCTTCAAAGCCATAGCCACAACTAAAGAATCCATGTAAACAATCATGAATCCACACATCCTATGTCATACTTATAACCTTAAAAAATGCTCCCTTCACTAGATTGTCAAGCATTGTCTTGCTCAACTTTCTTTTTTTCCTTTTTCCCTTCTTGCCTTGTCTCTATAACTACCTTTGTGGTTGCTTATATAGTAGCAAGTACCACATAACTACCAAGTGGTATTACATAAACTATGTGTTATGTAGTCCATTAACACTACATTTAATATTGGACTTTCAATTATTTTTCTTATTATTAAATAATTATATCAAATATTATCACAATGTTACAATAGAACTCATAAATTATATTGTATGAGAATCTCTCCATGTTTCACATCCATCTAGGTTATCATAGGTGCAACATTACATAGTAAAATAAAATAATACAAAACAAAAGATTATGCAATATGTGTAACACACATAATCTCAATAATCTCCCACTTATTGTATACATTGCATATAGTCAATCTGTAGCACATAAGTGAATAAGGAAACAATCCCTCCTAGCACAAACATCATCATGGATCAAAGTACACCATGTGCTCCATCATGGTACCTACAACAAAATCAAAGTATCCAACATCTCGAACATGAATGATCCCACCTTTTATTGTGCCACTACCATTGGACATACATAGAACCCATCCAAAGAGAAAGCCACCCAACCTGCCACATAAGAAGATCATAAAATCTTGTGCCAACTAAAATTCCAAGAGAAAACACCTAATCCAAAGGTAATCACATGTATCAGTAGCTATCAAAATCCATAGCTGAAATAATACTCACAACAAGTGCCAACCCATCCAACTATCCATACCTCTAAAGGTACACCAAGTGAACTTCACAATGTCAAGATATCCAATCTCTAACTTCCAATCAAAAGCCTCAGCAACAATCCCTACCAAATATATACCAAGAATCTCTAATTGCAAAAGATAATGTCAAATATGTAACCAATCCACTTACAACATCTCAAAGAAGTGAATCCATGTAGCATCAAGCATATCCACAACACATAAGCCAGTAACTTGTAAGAATAACTCTCTTAACATGTCTCTAACACTCTCCCATGTTCTTCACAACCAATGAAGGAAAGAGATAAAGAAATAATCATGTCATCTTTCACATGACATAAATGAACATAAACCAATGATCATATTAAGCTCCAACCAATCTCAAATAAAATGTAAGTGAAATAGAATATGTAGAATGAAAACCAATACCAAAGAGAAACCTTGAAAATAATAACTTATATCATGTCCACCTCTAGATGTAAACTAAGCTAAGTAAGATCCCCTCCATAAAACCCCAATTAAGAATCCACAAAAACACCAAAACCCTAGTATATAAAAAATCATGGATGTACACATCTCTCATAAGAATATCAAACTCATAAACCATTCTTAACTAAGGAATAACCATTCCTAATCCAAGGAATATGCAAAATATAAAACCATCTGTCAAACTCAACCAACATAGCAACATATGCACAAGGAGATAACTAATGCTAAACCTTCTCTCAAATGAACCCTCCAGAACTAACTCTTATAACATAGCTCAAGATCCATATCAATAAAAGAAAAGAATAAACATAATACACCTAAGAGATAAGATAGGCTATACCTACAAAGTAGTAAATCATCGAGTAGACAAAGAGTGGGAAATGAGAATGCTCGTCAATATATCCAAGTCTCCAATCAATACTCATCTAAGAAAAATTTCATCTCAAGTCCATATCAGGTGATTGCCCCTTAGAATTCCTACTAAAACTGAATAATTATCTCAATAAATACATTTCTAATCCATCAGAAATAAATATCACCACTATCTCTAAGTATCCACAAGGACCTGTAACCAATCAATATTTACCAACTCAAAATGCAACATAGCAATATCATGACGTATCTATAAAATGATAAATGTACTTGTAATGACCCCATTTCCAAGATCAAATTTTATAGTAATAATCATAAAGTTAATATGAGATAGATAAATAAAAAATATTAATGATTCCTGATTGAATTTAATAAAGAATAATAAATAAGAAATAATAATAATAAATTAAATATATAATAATGATAATACTAATAATATATTATAACTAATTAAGTGATTACAATAATATATAAAGAATATATTAATAATGTTATTAATAAATACATAATAAATGTTACAATATATAACTCTAATAAATATTCAATTATAAGTAAACAGTTTTAAATCTCTATTAAGTAACCAAGTGAACTCACGACTAAATGATAATATATCACTACTTGAATTATTTACCAAATCGATGATTTATTAAATCGGGGTTTCCAAAGGCATGAGATGTGATTATTTACTAATAGGAATACAAATTTACCATCGCAACCCATCATATCTCAAGATATAATATGGTACTTAGGGGAGAAAGGAGGAAAAAATTTATTCAGGCATGAGAGACAATTTTTATTGCAAATACTAGAGCAAATGATAAAGAAATTGAAATTTAGGAAAGAAATAAGCATCTGGTCAAGCAATGAAGACTTATACATCAGATTAACCTCTGCCAGGCACTGATAATCATCAGCAATTCAAGGCATCTTTTCATCATCAACAGGGAACGTCTGAAAGCAAGCTCTCAGTCAATATATATATATCCAGTATTGAGATTACGAATGAAGTGATTGGCATGCATAGAAAGGAAGTAGTGACCAGGGTTTAGAATGAAGGAAAAAATTAGAGTCGCTGACTATAAGGAGCATGAGTAAGAAGCTTGACATGATTAGGAAGGACTAAAGGAACAATCATCACCAGGCATACAATCATCATGCAATTACAGCCAGTGATCCTTGACAGAAAAACATTATAAAGAGTGATAAGAAATTCCAGTAACACATTCACAAGAAAATAGCAAAGTAAAAGGGAAAGAACAAGGGACAACAATAATCATTTTTTTTAATATTATAGGAGTGTAAGAAGACCAGTCAAATATATTTTCTCAACATTCTTTCCCACCATGATAGAATCCATTGAGTGAGATGTGAGATATAATTTTGCATTACTACACTAGTGTACAATATCTAAAGAATTCCTATCTTACGTGGTCCTTAAATTTCACTTATTAAATCATTTGATATTTTCATTCTAAATACCATTACCCAAACTCATCCAGAATCAGTATCCAAGTACCAGTCGGTGACTATAACAATATTATTGAATACACATTTTTAATTGGAAAAGTTTCGTCACTTGAACAAGATCACCATCCTATACATACTCTCCATATCAAAGTCGGGATAGGGAACATAACAGTGGTATCAGAGCATCCATCTTCCCATCTTATGAGTGAAGGTTTATGGAAACTTACGAGAGACGGACAAATAAAACTACAATGAACAAATTAGGAAATAAAGTGAGAACATATATGGAGCAAACCAACCAGACCAACCAAACTATATGGAATCAAATGGAGAAATCAAATCAAGCCCTCCTACAAGCATTACAGAACATGGGGAACTCCTTTATTAACCTAAGGAATAACTCTTCCCACAGGAAAGATATGAGTTCAAATGAACCAGATGTTAATGAGTCATCATCATCTAGAATTCTAAGACCTCCCTTCTTACCTAGAGAAGAAACTCAAAGGGAAGAGGAGGGAATACACCAACCTATCAATAGCACAGTGGAGAATGCAAGAGCCTATGCAAACCTTGAACCATAAATTAGGGAACTCATAACTTTTGCAGATTTTTGTGAGGGTCAAAAACATGAAGTTCCTAAAAGAATAAGAAGATATGTTAATAAAGAGCTAAAAAAAAAGGTAAACAAAGTGATATTGCCCAACTTTGATGGGTCAAGAAAAATGACAAACCATGCTTGGCTTCAAAAATTAAACACATATTTTACTCTTAGCCCAATGACGGAGGAAGATGCACTCCACTATACTCGACTTAGAAGGTATGGCACATGAATGGTGGCACAATGGGCTTCTCTCCTTAGGACATCAAAACATAAACTCATATCAAGAATTCTCCCCAAAAATTGATCAAACGATTCAACCAAGTTGAACCTGAATGGTACTTCAAAGAACTAACCCATTTAAAGTAGTATAGAACAGTGGAAGAATTCTCTAATGAAATCCAAAAACTTGTAGTCATGGTCCCAGATTTATCTCAAAAGAGGCTTACATACTTATTTTTTGAAGGCCTAAAGGATTCTATCAAAATTATAGTTAACCCACTAGAAGTGGAAGAACCCATTCACAAGGCTAGAAAAGTGGAATCTAATTCATCAAAAGAAAGATCTAAGAATTTCTCGACTAAGATGAAGCATACAAATGAAGACTCATGCAAAGACCAAAAAGAGAAAGAATGTTATTTTTGCAAAGAGAAATGGAGCAGCGGACACTAATGCCAGATTAAGGAGGCCCAAAAGAAAAAGGAGGATAAATTGAAGAAAGGCATATGTTTTAGTTGCAGAGGCCCTTGGGAACCTAGACATAAATGTGACAAGAAAAGTCAACTCCATCAAATAGAAGCAACACACAAAATAAATAATGAAGAGGCTTTAGAACAAGAGTGTGAATAGTGATCAAAAGAGGATATGGGACTAGAGAATTATTGAAGCTTTAAGGAAGTTCAACTTTGGTCATACTTTGATCTGGAAATGTAAATATTAGACAATACATATATGTAAATACTTTAATAATTATTAATAGAACTTTAATATTTAATAAAAGGAAAGGGTGGCAATTAAGTGACAATTGCTCATGACACACTATTGTTAGCACCTTCCTAAGAGGGCAATAAGGGAGAATAGCTAGGGCACCTATTGTAGCAGTATGTAGGGAGAACTGTGGTAAGGACAACCTATTACACTGTAATTAATGGAGAATCACTAGGGCACCCCATTGTAGAATTAATTAAGGGAGAATAGCTAGGGCACCCTATTGCAGTGGTATGTAGGGAAAACCATGGTCAAGACACCCTATTGCTCTGTAATTAAGGGAGAACCACTAGAGCACCCTATTATAGGAATAGTTGAGGGAGAACTGCTAAGGGCACCCTATTATAGTGATAGTAAAGGGAGAATTGCTAGCAAGGCAACCTACTACACTATGATTAGGGAGAACTACTAAGGCACCCCACTACAGAAATTTTTTATAGAGGCCTTAGGGTGAGATAAAGTCTCTCCCAAGGATTATAAGATGGATGCATCCTAAAAGAGGTGTTCATAGAGGCCAAGGAAGAGACGAAGTCTCTCTTATGGATTAAAGAGATAAATGAGACCTTAAAGGATATCGATAAGATCTTGGACAAAGATAAACTCTCCCAGAGGAATTATAAGTGTGTTAATTAGGACTCATCATGGGAGGAGCCAATGCATAACATGGAGCATAGAAGTACTAAAATATATCAAGATAAGTTCTACCCTTTGAATCATTCATAAAATTCTACATTTAATATTATATTTTAAATTTGACGTTTCTGATCTCAAATTTAACATTGTTGTTACAGGACGGACAATAAAAGGAGAAAATATTGAATTGCTTGAGGACTAGAAATTTTGGGAAGGGTGGACTATAATGACCCCATTTCCAAGACCAAATTTTATAGTAATAATAATGAAGTTAATATGAGATTGATAAATAATAAATATTAATGATTCTTGATTGAATTTAATAAACAATAATAAATAAGAAATAATAATAAATTAAATATATAATAATGATAATACTAATAATATATTATAACTAATTAAGTGATTACAATAATATATAAAGAATATATTAATAATATTAATAATATTATTAATAATATTATTAATAAATACATAATAAATGTCACAATATATAGCTCTAATAAATATTCAATTATAAGTAAACAGATTTAAATCTCTATTAAGTCACCAAGCAAACTCACGACTAAGTGATAATATATCACTACTTGAATTATTTACCAAACCGATGATTTATTAAATTGAGGTTTCCAAAGCCATGAGACGTGATTATCTACTAATAGCCATACAACTATACCATCGCAACCCATCATATCTCAAGATATAATATGGCACTCAAGGGAGAAACAAGGAAAGAATTCATTTAGGCATGAAAGACAATTTTTATTGCAAATTCTAGAGTGGATGATAAAGAAATTGAAATGTAGGAAAGAAATAAGCATCTAGTCAAGTAGTGAAGACTTATACATTAGATTAACCTCTGTCGAGCATTGATAATCATCAAAAATTCAAGGCATCTTTTCATCATCAACAAGGAATGTCTGAAAGCAAGCTCTTAGTCTATATATATATATATATATATATATATATATATCTCTCCAATATTGAGATTATGAATGAAGTGATTGACGTGCATAGAAAGGGAGTAGTGACCAGGGTTTGGAATGAAGGAAAAAATTAGATTTTCCAACTGTAAGGAGCATGAGTAAGAAGCTTGATGTGATTAGGAAGGACTAAAGGAACGACCATCACCAGGCAGACAATCATCATAGAATTACAGCTAGTGATCCTTGATAGAAAAACATTATAAAAAGTGATAAGAATTTCTAGTAACACATTCACAAGAAAATAGCAAAGTCAAATGGGAAGAACAAGGGACAACAATAATCATTTTTTTTAATACTACAAGAGTGTAAGAAGACTAGTCAAATATATTTCCTCAACATTCTTTCTCACCATGATAGAATACATTGAGTGACACGTGAGATATAATTTTGCATTACTACACTAGTGTACAATATCTGAAGAATTCCTATCTTACATGGTTCTTACATTTCACTTATCAAATCATTTGATATTTTGATTCTAAATACCATTACCCAAACTCATACAAAATCAGTATCCAAGTACTAGTTGGCGACTATAACAATATTATTGAATACACATTCTAAATTGGATAAGTTCTATCACTTGAACAAGATCACCATCCTATACATACTCTCCATATCAAAGTCGGGAAAGGGGACATTATATTACTCAATACAAAAAACTAAACCAAGACCAATGTCAAATTTCCAACGATACCCTCATGAACATAAACATGACAACATAATCTTAACGATTTCAACCAAAGAGATAACATGTTTAATATGAACATACCATAGCATTTGAAAACTCTAAATTCATCTGAAGACTATACCATTACATTACAATAAAACCATCCTAACACCAAGGATAACATGTCAAATGAAAGCATAAACCACACCTTTACCAAAAAATCCATGAGTCCTCAAGATGCAACCATCTCCACACATAATGAAGATAACAGGTGCACCATGGAAATATCAAAGATGCTTCTATAATATTAGGATCTAAGATATCCTCTAACATTTTCAAACACTCAATAAATATATCATTACCAATGACTCTCATTCAACCATAGTACCAAGTCAACTATGAAATCATAAAATCCATGTCCTATATGAAGATCCTCTAGGTCTACACTGTTAGAGTAATTATTTGTTCTAACTTATTAATTAAATCAATTTGATTTAATTAATTAAGTTGCCTATTACTCTAGTTTTCTTAAGCTATCTTGTAGGTGCATATAATTAATATTTTATTAATTATATTGTGCAACCCTAGCTTTCTTAGGCTTTAGTTTCCCTTTTTGGGTTTCGTGATTCCTTTATAAGGATTCACCTCTTTGTATTTTAAACATTCACTTATTGGATTATATGTGAGATTGCTCTTTGCATGTCCATAAGATGGATCTGGCATTTTGGCCTCCTTGATTTTTCCTTGCCTCTGTTCTTTGCTTCATCCATGTGACAAGTTTATGCATGCAAGTGTTCTTGGGAGATTAGTCTAACACCTATTCTAACATGTTATCAGAGCAAGTTTGCTGCTCGCTATTTGTGGTTTGTTGAAGCATTTCAGAAGTTGCATTTTTCAGAGGGTTTCAATTTTTAGAGTTATTTTGTATTGGATTTGGAGGGGTCATTTTTTCAGTGCATTTTGAGCCCAAATGGACCTCACCGTTGGATTCGTAGCACCCAAAAACCCTTGTTTCCATATAAAATTTGTCCAATTTGGACACAGTTGAAATTTGATGCAAAAATTTGTTACCAGATTTGGGCACGCTTTCCGAAGAAAAGATTTATTTTTTTATTAAAAAAATAAATCATAAAATCAAAAGGCTTTATTAAAAAAGGGCTCATGAGTTTTTATTAAAAAAAGCGTTTGCTTTTTTTGCAAAAATTCTTCAAAGTTTTTTGTTTTTTGTTTAAAAAAGCATTTTCAAAATCTTCCAAAAAAGGATGCTGCATCAGCAAAGTATGATAGAGAAGTGACATCAGCAAGGTACTGAAGCAGGTCTAACAGCCACAGGTGCTGATGTCATCCATCTTTGGGCTGAAATTTGACGGCTTTCAAATCATCATTTCTATAATTATGTTTTGTTTTAAAAGCTGTTTGTGGTTTTTTGGCCATATCTTTGTCATACGGAGGTATTTTTTGATGAATCTTATATCGTCGGAAAGCTCTTTCCGAGCCCATCATGATGGTGCTAGTTATTTGGACTTTTGATATAGTTTGGTTGCCTATTTTGGCAGTCAAAGCTGGATGTTCTATTTTGCACTCTGGGAGGCGTATCTTGAGCTTCCGATCTCCGATTTTGGACTTCTTTATATTGTTGGAAAGATCTTTCTATGCTCTTTCCAGTGATGCTGGTTGTTGTTCCAAATTCTATTCCAGGCACATCCTATTCAGTCTTTTGCATTTTAGCATTCTGGTGGATATCCTGTTTGTTTAAGGTCTGGGGATCGATTTTGTTGCTTCAGTTGCTTCGTTTTGGGCTCTACCTTCTGTTGTTTCAGCCTTATGTCTTTTCTGATAATTGTTGATATTCATTGTAAGCATTTTTATGCAACACACTGAGATAAAGTGCCACTCTTGCGTTTTGGGATCCGTTTCATCATTGTGATTTGTTGTACTCGCACTATTATATAAAGTGCCATGGGGGGGATAGTTGTTTGCCGCTTATAGGCCCTCTTTCTCTAATTCCTCATGCAGTGTCAATGACACATGCCTTTATTTTTGTTTGTACGTCACTCTCAATGTGTTTGGCTCCTATGTTGTAGGAGATTTTTGGCCCATCTTTTCAGCTGCATGTCACCTCACCTGCCTTAAGAGGAGGTTATATTGTTGTTCTATGCTTCTTTGGTTGATGGTTCATGCCTTCTATTTCCATGGAGGTTCCTTTGGTTGATGGTTCGTGCCTTCTATTTCCATGGAGGTTCTACAGATCAGCATTTTGACAGAGTTTTGCGGTTCTTCATGCTTCAATGATTCTCTTCTGATCTCTTTGTTCCTTCTTCTGGAACATTCTTTGCTATCTTTTTTTGGAGTAGGGTTTTTCCCATGTGGTTTTCTCTATTTCTCCTCTTTATAGAGATTTTTTTGTGATTGGGTACCTGATCTGGCCTTGTTACCGGGACCCAATTCTCTTTCATAGCTGTGCTAGGTTAGCTTCCTCCCAAGCTTCGCTTAAGGGGGGGTGTTAGAGTAATTATTTGTTCTAACTTATTAATTAAATCAATTTGATTTAATTAATTAAGTTGCCTATTACTCTAGTTTTCTTAAGCTATCTTGTAGGTGCATATAATTAATATTTTATTAATTATATTGTGCAACCCTAGCTTTCTTAGGCTTTAGTTTCCCTTTTCGGGTTTCGTGATTCCTTTATAAGGATTCACCTCTTTGTATTTTAAACATTCACTTATTGGATTATATGTGAGATTGCTCTTTGCATGTCCATAAGATGGATCTGGCTTTTTGGCCTCCTTGATTTTTCCTTGTCTCTATTATTTGCTTCATCCATGTGACAGGTTTATGCATGCAAGTGTTCTTGGGAGATTAGTTTTTCACCTAATCTAACATACACTGACACAACTAAAGTGTCAATACCAAGTGAAACTAAGATCTCCAAACCAAGAAGATAGAACCTAACGAAGAACTAATCATGTACTAAAACCTTGCCACTATCACAAGATCCCACTAAATTGTGTATCCAATTTATCCATGACATCATGATGAAAAACACCATCATCTAAGCATGAGAATCAACCAACATATCAAACCATAAAAGAAATCAAAGTGCACACCATAAGCTCCTAAAAAATCAAGTAACATAATCCTCCACCAAGAAGATATATACCACCATAATCAAATCAAGAATATGAATCAATGAATATGAAGAATGTACCTATATATCCAACACTTTCATGCCAAAATCTATAGCACCATGATCACATCCATGAATCAAGCAACCAACTCTCAAAGTGTCCAACCTATCAGCATAGAATAGTCAACCAAAATCCTCTGCCATGACTATACCTAGTAACAACATATCATTGCTTCTACATAAATACATATCATAAAATCATGTGACTAAGGGCATAGACAACCCAAATCCAAGTTACCACTATGAATATGTATCAATAGTAAAATATCAATGGGAAAAGAAAACCTTATCCAAGCTATAAATGCAACTTGTAAGTATAGATTGCTTACAAAACTGTGCAACTTGTAGACCCAACAAGTCATCATACATATCCAAATCACACATTGATATCCATATCATCATGAGACTAGTCTAGAATATATTATGAGTATACAATGATATCAAATCTCAAAATCTTGAAAACATGCAATGTCATAAACTCACAATGTTACCATAGACAATATATATCATATACCATTCAAGTCAATATATCACTAAATAAATCATGCAAAACTTGTACCAAATCTAAACCAATGTGTAGATCACTCCTAGATATTTCCTTTGATCACTCGAAATCCAAACTCTAACTCTATATGTGCAAGTTATGCCAAAATAAATAATATCTAACTTTTTGGTTCTTAAAATATGAAATAATTTCATAATCATAGAACCAAACTTATACAAAGTTGTAGAGCTTTAAAATAGCTTTCCAATGATTGTAAGACATCCAGGATTTGATATCCTAAGAGAAAGTAATGGTCGTTTTACCAAGACAACATTTTTACCATTTTCACTCTAATTTTTTTTGTGACAAATATTCTAACAATATTAAATTTTATTGTCATCATGGGTTGAAACTAAAAAAATGTTTCATTTTTCTCTCAACATGACCAAACTAGAGCATATTATTTATAAAAATTTATGGAAACATCAATTGGGATCCAATGGTGAGGTCTGTCTTTTCGTAGGAGATCATTTCTACAAGCTCCTCGATAAAAACCCTCATTTAAATGAAATAGCTAGAAGACTCTTTTGACTGGCAATTTCATAGGCCCAAACTTTGCCAACATTCCATCACAACAACAAATCCAAAGTACCTAGATTTGCAATAAACAACCTACAAAACCTATATATCTTCCATTTTTTTAATTCTCTAATGCATTCCCATGGATTCAATCTTGGTTTATGACAACAAAACCATAGCTTTGATACCACTTCTAAGGAAACTTACAACAAAAAATATAACCATTTCCACATAACCCATAATAGATCTAAAATAAATATGTAATAGAAATCCACATGCAAGAGAATAAACAATATATGAAAAATGTGATGCAAGATATACCATAGGAAACCCTCATTCAAGAGAAAGCCAGCCTCTAAAAGCATCGATCACAATGTATTATTCAGCAAAAATATCAATAAAATTAACCATGGAAGCCTCCAAATCCATATCCATGACCGACCAATCCATGTGAACAAGCATGAACTCACACATCTCATGTCATGCTTCTAACCTTCAAAAATACTCCCTTAGCTAACCTATTAAGCCTTGTCTTATTCAACTTTCCCTTTTTCATCTTGTCTCTACAACTACCCTTATGGCTGCTTATATAATAGCAAGTCTCACAAAACCACCAAGTGGTATTACATAAATCATGTGCTAAAATCATGTGCTACCTAATCCATTGACCCCACATTTAATATTGGACATTTAATTAATTTTTCCAATATTAAATAATTATATCAAATATTATCGCAATGTTATAATACAACCCATCAAGTATATCACATGAGAATGTCTCCATGTTGCATGTAAATCTAGGTGATCCTAGGTGCAACATTACATAATAAAATAAAATTGAATACAAAATAAAAATGTTATGCAATGTGTGCAACAGACACAATCTCAACACATTCTTGATACATGTCCTTTTTGTGGGCATTCTAGATTTATTTAAATGGTATTGTAGAAGGGCTAAAAAATTAATGGGTTTGGATCCACCATTTTTTCTACATTTTGCCTGTACCTTTTTTCATGACATTTTGTACTCCTTTGAGATAACCCTAGGTTTCCCGTATCTTTTCTGCAACTTTGACACTCTTTCAAAAGCTTAGATGTACTAGATGTGATGCAATTCTCTTTGTTACACAAGAATATTAATTTTTCATATGTGACTTATCAATGGGGTAGAAACTCTATTTATCATCACTTTTGTACTTTACGAACATTGTATTCTTCTCCTTAATATTCTTCCACATACTATTGTGTATTTGAATATATCATTCAAAACGTTTTAAAAATGTACTCAATACACCATTACCATGGAAGTTAAACAATTGGCATACGTATTTTCTTATAGTTGAATCAAAATTATCAAATTCCTAATCCACTATGAACTTTCATACTTCTCAAATCCACACAAACATCCATAATGAAGTACAAAATTTCCAAGTTGTCTTCATTGATTCAAGAAATCCATTTAGTATCATTCGAATATCAATGGTTAAATAATGGAATGAAAATTTACTTTTTCCTCAAATGCTTTTCACATAATCTCTACTCTCAAAAGTGCAAACAAGTGTACACTAGTGTAACAAAACCTCCTCTAAAGAAAAACAATTACAATACCTCATAAAATTTAGAATGTACCAATAGTCATTATAAAAACTATTGTATAAAGCAAGATTTCCTCTCTAGATCTACAAAAACAACAAATTTTTAAATCAGCTATTTAAATCCAAAAAATACTCTTATTTTCCAAGATGCTCTAGTGTTATATGTATATCATCACTTAAAAAGACAACACAGAAAATTGTATATGCATATAACAAAATTAAACTTTAATTAGTAAATATATTATAAATGTCAATTTAATAATTAAATACAATGGAATGTCTTATGATTTATCACACACCCTGTAAATTTTCCAAAAGTTGAGCCCTCACATGCCAATTTTCATTTTGAGAAGTGCTGAGCATAAGCACAATTAAGAGAAACCGCTTAAACATCACATACTAAGCTTAATTCCTATACCAAACATGTTAAATAGTCAACTTAATTCTTCCCTTAATATGTGATGTTTAAGGGTGACTAAAATACATCTCCCAGTTGTTAATTGACGTCAACATGCCCGTCACACGACGTCCATTCTTTTTTGGCCGTCAAGTACAGATTGAATTTAAGCGCAAATAGCATCCACGTCAAAATTTGCCGGAAACAAATTGTTCGTGGATGTCGCTGATTTTACGTATTTTGTGTTGAGGATAAAGTGTACAGGATGATTGCAAAGGAGTACAAATGTAGATTATGCCGTCAAGTGTTCAGTAGGCCTTCAGAGATTAGAGGACATATGAGAAGCCATTGGCCTCCTGCACGCCATTTAATAGACCCTAATTCAGGCAAGTGCAGCGCAAATGGATATTTTTTGTTTTGTTTTCAGGGATTTCTTATCGAATGTTGTTTCTTGAAGTTTGTGGAAAGATCAGGACCGTGTTATGTGTATTCATATCAATTTTGAAATTTTCATTTTGTCTAGAGTCCTGCTGGTCTGATTTTCTTTTTCCTTAAAGATTTGAATCAGCATGAAATTCTGACTCTGTTTTACGGTGGATCTTAATTTGCATGATATTTTCTTTGATGTTTTCATGAATCTAACAGAAAAATATAGAGAGAAAGTTAAAGCCGCCTCTAATCTTCAATCAGAGCAGCATCTTTCAACAGTTCCGTGAGTACTTGATACGTGACAATGCAACATTTTATTTTATTTTATTTTTCATAAATACAAACCTCATTTCTGATTCTTTGAAAATGAAATGAACGGCGGGCACGGGGAGACAGCGAGAATGCTGTTTTGAACATGCGACATCCCATTCGCTTTATTCAGCATAGCTGTGGAGAAAAACCGGGTCCTTCCACGACATTTACAGGTACCGATTATCAATATTTTAAACCAGAGTAATTTCAAAGTTTTGCCTCGAATATTTTCCATTCTTGATACTCAAATTTTCTTTTGTATCGAATGCTCAAATTTCTTTTACAATCTGGAATCGTTTAACTCTTCTTTCAAATCTTTGTTATTTTGGTTCCAGTTTAAACAAATTTAAGATGTGCTTCGATTCGATTCATCTTTTTAATAAATTAAAACTTGTATTGTTTGTTTGTATTGTATTGTTTTTTCCTCTGTTTACAGGGCTGGCTTCGCCTCCGTCTCAATCCAAGGGCAATTTACTCCCATTTTCTTGGTCTGCATATGCAAAGGGTAAAAGAACTAAATTAAGAGATATTTCTGTGATTTCCGGCCCTGATTCGCTACGATTTCCGCCAAAAGATTCTCGGCCTTGGGGATCTGACTTGGAATTAGATCTAGCCTTTGCTGTTCATCAGAGCGACAATTTAAAGCCGGTCGTTATTAAGTACAGAGCATCTCGCAAGCATAAGAGTAAGGGCATTAACTTGAAACCGCCACAAAAACGAAATCTGATAGTACCAAATCTTTTGGATCTTTTGAAGAAAGAGGCACAGAATTTTCAACAGGAAGAAGATATGGATTTGATCTATTTCCCTGTCGATAGCATTCAGAACAATATCAGGAAAGATTCGCTACAATTTCAGCAGCAACGAGATCCTGATTTGGAACATTTATCTTCGCATAGCCTTCACAATCTTATCAGAGATGACGAGGAACAATTTCAAGAACCGGCTCAGAAGAAGGTTTCGAAGGATGATTCTGAAGAATATGAGAAACAACTTCTACATTCTTCCTATGATTCTCAGCACGCACAGGATCTCGTTTTACAACAAGCACCTACTGCTAACGTTGAAGATTTCCCTGGGGTCATTCCAGAACAAAATGAGCAACAACTTCTAGATTCTACCTATGATTTTCAGCTAGCAGAGGATCTCTTTTTGCAGCAAGCTCCTTCTGGTAACGTTCAAGATGTTCTTGGGGTCATTGCAGAAGACTTTCAGCAGCAGCGTGATGACGTTTTCGAGAGTGGTCTTAACGAAATTTTCGTGAATGGCTTTCTAATATTTGAGCAAGCGAGGGATCAAAATGTTGGGGAAGAGAGGCAGGATGGAAATGTTGGGGAAGAGAATATAGATCAATATTTGAACTCGAATGGTTCGGAGGAGGCAGAACAGAATGACGACCTTTCTCCACCTTCGGTTACCAGTTAGCGCACAGATTCAATTATTTTCCTGTTAAGCATTGTGCAGTTCCCATGGAAATATGAAGCATGGAGTCCATTGTTTGGGAATTATTCCTTACGCCTAGTGCAATGATGATGACATTTGAATATCCTTCAGCTGAGAAATTTGATGAATTGTAACAAGACTCTGTCTTTTTACGAAAGGTAACTAAAAACTCTAATTTATAACCATCATTTCTTTTGACCACATTTTAATTAGATTGAAGAGGTTGACAAAACGTGCAATGTATTGTTTGCCAGCCGAAGGAAAAATTGGAGCCATGGATGTGCATTATTCAATAGATGTAGTCTTAATCTTTTAATAAAATTTTGTGTTGGCTTTGTCGAGATGATGTAATTTATAACCATTTTTATATTAGATGTGTGTAATAATCATGTTAATTAAATGAATTAAAATTTGTTCGAAAAGTTTGGCAAAATGTAGTTATGAGTTTGAAGTTTATACATCAAAATAAATAATCTCCCAAGTATTATAAATAATTATTTAACTTATTATATTATCTTATATTAGAAGATGATGGTTGTTTATTTGAGGTATGGATATAATATAAGAAAAGATTTATCTATATGCGAATTAAGAATATTTAAACATAATTAACTATATTAATCATCTACAATCTATAAGAGACACAAGCATGTCTTATTTTGAAAAGTGGAAAGACATCTAGAAGGCCAACAACAAATTTCACATTAGACGATAAAGTTTAACCTCTTTAATTAGAATGGGAAGAAAAAATATTTTACTTAGATAAAAACTCATTTATTGACACATGAGAAGAATTGGTTTTGCTTTTCTTTAAGAGTGTGTAAGGGTGTCCATATTTGATTCTCTCTCAACTTATATAATGAGAAAATTGCAATGAAAATATGATTGAAATGTGCAACATATTGTTTGTCAGTAAACAAAACCAAATCATGATTTGCCTTGTTTTAACCATGTGTGTGTGCACCCTATTTTAATTCATGTATAAAAATTTTTATTTTCTTTTAATGATAAATTAAAATACGTTATATTTTTTGAGCATAAGTATTACATCATGGCAATTAAAACTACATTTGAAAGATTATACTAAATGTAGTCAAGTTTTAAATTTTCAAAAAAAAATCAAATAACTTTATATTAAAGTAATTGTTTCATGTTAAAATATTCATCAAATTATAAAATTGATTATATTATAATAACAGTTGGTCATGGTTGATATTTTGGGTAAGGATAAAAATATTCTAAAATATTTTAAATATCTTAACCATTCACAATTTATAGGAAGTAAAAAGGTAACTAGGACCGAAACAACTATCATTTGATAATAAAAGTATCACATCCACTTTATAGGTAAGAATTAAAGATTAAAAGTATCCCCTCCATGTCATAGATGAGAATAAAGGAATCAAGGATTGTTCTTATGTATGGAATATTTCGTTGATATATGGAAAGAAATTATTCTTCAGGTTCACTATCCACTAAGATTCCAAATAGTGCATGATATATTCCCTTGGGGCCCATTTGGTTGCTGGAATAGGACTGGAATAGGAAGAGAAAATTAGAATATGCTATATATTCATTGTTTGGTATGCTCAATCAAAATTGGGAATAGGAAGACATATTCCAGTTTTGGCCCTAAAATGAGCATATGCCTATGGCAAAAAATATCTGTTATTGGAATAGAACATTTCTATTTCCAATTCGGTTTTTTTGTTTTTTGTAAATTTTAAATTGTTTTAAAAAGAATTTTGTAATAATTTTTTAAAATTTAAATTTTTTTTAAACAATTTTTTTGTAAACAATTTTTTTATATATCGGTAAATGGCCTAAGGCTTTGATATATTTTATTAATAAAAATAATTTACAATCCTCCATTCAAACATGCACTGGTAGGAAAGAATGGGGAAGAAAACCTCCAATCTTGCTCGAGACATAAGTCCTAAAAAGTACATTCATTACTGGGGCATACCCTAGATACTTACAAAGCTTGGTGCATATCAAAATAATATTACAAATTAGCCCTTCAAGAGGATTCTGAACAATTTACATTTATGAAAAAGAGGTGATCTCTGAATTCTTAAAAGGAGAAAGCTTTAATATAGGTGGAGGAAATCCTTCTTGTATTTGCTTCACTTTTTCTTGTAAAACCGCAAAGCAAAAAACCATTGCACAAAAAATACTATATGGGAAGATGGTAATAGACTAGTTAGCCTAAGAAGAATATGGTATATTCTATTAAAAAAAATGCAATCAAGTTACTTGAAGTAAGGACAAACTTTATAAATACCATATAGAAGCAAATCTTCTGAGAAGCTAAAAATAACCATCTAATCACATCCAGCACCAAAAAACTATAGGGAAAGAGAGTGTTGTTAAAGGAAACGAAGTGCACCAAGAAAAAAATGCAACATGATAAAGTGAATAAAATCAAGCTAATGAGCCTGAAACTTTACCATATAAGTTGAGAGGGAATTAAAACCATAAAAGAGTAGTAGTTGAAAATATCATATGAGTGTGATATAGATATGCTTAAAAAAAACTCTATTCTTGTTGGTCTCAGATTGGTTTTGACAATTGAGTGTCAACATACTTAACCGATTCTTAAGTTGATGCTGAGTATAACATAGATGCCAAGCTACAGTGTGTGCCAAGCCAGAGATTCAATAGGTGCCGAGTGAAGTTCATGTGTTAAGTGATAAGTGATGCCAAGTCACTATAGATGCCAAGCAAAGTATAGATGTTGAGCAAAATAGAATTCCTATAGGAGCCAAGTGAGACAAAATTCTTATATGTGTCGAGCATTAGCAACTAGTAAGTGCCGAGTAACATAGAATCAACATATGAGTTATTGCCTTCACAAACTCAGATGTAAACTATTTTTGAGCTGACTTAGGATGAATCTCGAAGGATCTTGAAGATAAGATTGAATATTTTGCATTTGCTATGAAATCAACATGAAGCCAATATGAAAAATGGAGAAGGCATGCAAAAAATTAGAAAAGTGAATAAATTGAGTAGGAAATGATGAATGAATATTGATTGTAGATTCATACCTAACCCTAACTCTTCAAAGCCTTTATAAGGAGGAGGAAACCCAATTGTATGTGTGTATGTGAGAAGTGTATGGGCGAATTATAGCAAAGTGTAGAGGGGTGTTTAAAGACTTAGAGAGCAAAATAACATTGCAGAATTCAATTTATCAGAATAGAGTAATTAAGATTTCAAGGAGAGATATATCAGATCAACTAAGGATCAGAGAAAATAGAGCAAAAAGAGGATTTGGAATCAGCAATTGAAAATTACAAGGCATTAGGTCAAGACATTCTTCTATACTTTCTAACCATTGTATTGTGAGAATGGAAATCCTATGTTGATAGGTTATCCTAACAACTATATTGGTTTAATAGCCATGTTGTAAGCCTTTCAATAAGGTACTAAATCCTCTAATAGGGTAACATTCCAAGTGAGTGTTTGTAAATCCTTTAACTAGGTCACTCTTAACAGGTTGTAAAGTCTTTAATAGGACAAGCTTTTCATAGGGAAGACCATTGGAAGTGGTCAAAATTTGTAACCTTAAACAGTTACATATTACTGTAGTGATACTTTGTGGGTGTCATCCCCACCCCAGTGTTACCTTCTCATTTTTGGAGGGTTTTTAGGTTACCAAATCTTGTGTTGTCTATTTCCATGCATGTCATTACTTTCTTATTTATTAGATGAATTAGATGCATGCGAATGTTTTCAGTTAAAAGGTTTTGAAAAGGTTAAAAATAGTTACTTCTGATTCATGTCCCACCCCCCCGCCCCTCTCATAAGTAAATCTTCCCACTTGTAAATTTCAACAATTGGTATCAAAGCCTAGTTCTCACAAGGAGGAGCCTTACAACTTGGAGAAAAGATCTATAAATGGAAGTCTACAAACTTGGGAAGATCATACAAAATTTGACAGTTGATATAAAACTTTCTTTACATACTTTGGAAGAAGCCAGGGAAGAACTGAGAAAATATTTAAAGAGAAGAAGAGACATTGCCATAGCTGATAATGATACACAATACAAGGAGATTGACACCTCAAAATTGTTTTCAAATGGAGATTCCAAAGAGTTTGATGTAGAAATAGTAGACCTAATGGAGAAGAATAGAGCTCAAGAAAAAGAAATCAAAACACTCAAGGTTGAACAAGAATCACAAGCCATGATGCTTTGTGAAGTGACCGAACAGAAGAAAAGAGCCATTGAAGATAAGGCTATGCTAGAAAAAGACAAGAGAAACCTTGCCAACAGACAAGAAGAAAAGTTAATTAAGCTTGCAAGAATTTCAAACATGAAAATAGACACCCTAAGGAAGCTGATGAATGTACATCATGAACTAAATGTCAAGGACATTGAGATCTCTATACTGAAGATACAAAATGAACAACTACAAAGTGACCTGAAAAGAGAGGAGATTATAGAGAACTTAAACAAACAAAATGAGGCCATCAAGTACTTTGAGTAGCTACTGAAATCACCAAGAGCCAACAATGATACTTTAGGACTAGGATACAACAACACTAAACGAGGAAAGTCATCCAAGACTACAAAAGAAAGAAGTAACAAAGGTAAGAACACTAAACCTACTTGTCATCTCTATGATAAAAAGGGACATACCTCTAATGTGTGTAGGAGCAAAAACACCCATTAGCATGACAAACCTAAGAATGTGAGTCACTATCATAAGTGTAATAAGAAAGGACATCAAGCACAAGAATACAGGACTAGGACTATTAGAACACCAAGATTTGAAGGTCATTGCTACAATTACAAGAAGTATGGACATATAGCTTTTGAGTGCAGATCAAAGTCTATATGTACACTTAATCAGCCAACAAGAGGAAATAACCATGGACATCATTACAATTGGGACTACAACACCAAGTATAGGTATCATTACTATCAGGAATATGGACACATTCCTAAAAATTGCATAAGAAGACATTTTAGAGGAAACTACAGCAGATGGCTCAATCAAACCACATGTTTTAGTTGTTTGAAGACTAGTCATATCAGCAGGAATCGTCCAACAAGGTCAAAGGCACCCAACTCAAAGATTAACAAAGGAAAAGAGAAGGTGGATGTTGAACACATTAGAGGAGAAATGAATAAGACATGGGAGAGGAAAGATGGGAGTTGCACATCAAATGAATGGATCACTTCACCCAAAAGGTCAAGTGATCACACTTCAGCAAACTAAGCACAAGAAGGCATATGGAGCTGATTTACAAGACTTTATCACACATAAGTTCCTAAACAAGAAAGTACTGAAAAGAAGAGATCAACATGAAAGGAGATGCAAAGATAAATTTTCAAGATTTCATAAGTGTTGTTGAGTTGCCCTGAAATGTCGAGTAAAACTTCAATACATGCCGAGTTGATTGTTAATGACAATAGAAGCTAAATGATTAGATGAAGCCAAGTTGGTAGTGCAAGCCGAGTGAGGGATACTTCTATAGATGTCGAGTGGTGGAAAGACAATGGATGCTGCATAATGTAGAAATGCTTAAGTAGCTGAGTAGACAACTGTAAATGCACTAAGCATTTAATGCAATGAAAATAGGGTATATTATCGCATTTTAAATCCATTTTCTTCATCGTGAATGAAGAGAAAACATGAAAAACGGTGTAGAACAACTTCCAAGTAGACTACCCAACATTTAACCATATTTCTATAAAAATTCAAAACAATTTCATCGAATTCAAGGTATTTACATTTGTGTCGAGTTACGTAGTTTCACATTTTCTTTATGTTAAAACCCTAGATCACACAAATGGTTTCTAGCTCTAGGAAAACATAGGAAAAAGAACCATTTGAGGTACAACTAGTGTCAAATGAAGTAAAACAACTAGATTTCTAGCCAATACTAGAAGTGGCATATAAAAATGATCCAGTTGGAGCCCTATCTATAATACCCCCTGAAGTAGTTATGGTCCAAGATGTTAAACACTATTACAACTATAAAATTGGAGCCATAGGAGACATGGAGATGAGGGAGGCATATGAAAAATTGTGTGAAAATAAAGTATTGAAGGAGGAATATCAAATTGTTGAGAAGAAGGGTTTGATGCGTGCCGTAGAATTCCCAACAGTTTTCAAAACTAAATGGATCAAGATACTACTTAGTAGGATTCATGATAGAAGCTTATGGCTAGAGGATGGTCTAATGAAAATAACCAAAAGGGTTGTACATAGAGTGATAGGGTACCCAACCCTAGATCAGCCAAAGACCCTTAGAAGTGATGCTAAGGAAGCAATTAAGAAGAACACTAGTGCCAAATGGAACAAGAGAGGAATGAAAATAGACACCATTCAAGACCCTCTTGTTGACTTTTCTAGTAGGGTTATTGCACACAAATTCTATCAATCTAGTAGACTTAATAGTGTGCCTTGCATTGTAGTGGATGTGGGTTACAAACTAGTGAAGAAGGATCATACTTATGATCTTGCAGAACTACAACTACAACAAATCAATGAGAATTTAGCAGCAATAAGAAGAACCAAGCGAGCACAGTGCAAGTTTGGTGCTATTTTCATTTGCATATTCTTCTATGTACAGAATGAGGTTCCTTCTTTTGGCAAAGTTGTGTGGAAAGAAAATAGGTTTATCATAGCTCAAGTTAATGAATATATAGAACAAATGGGAGCTAATTTTGAGACCCTAATGACTAGCTATTTTGAAGACTTTAAGAAGACCATGAAGCAAAGGCTAAGAATACCAGTTTCATTGGTAGAAAAGCATGTAAATGATGTATGCTTTCTTGTAGATATTGACTATACCTATATTCAAGAAACTACACCAAGAGTTAGATGGTTAAGACCTTTTGGCTATGAATTAAATATAGATGAGGCATCAATAGCTATAACTACACTACTAGCTAAGGAAGTGGACAAAAGTGCACCACATTTTGGAACCTATGATGTGGTAAGGTCAAAAGTGGATATGGAGTTCAAGACTACCTCCACACTAAAGAAGAAGGATAAATATGTAAATAAGTTAAAGGCCAAATTTGGTGAGAGCACCATAGAAGGAGAAGAAGAAGGTGAAGAAGCAGAAGATGAAGAAGAAAAAGGTCAAGAAACACTTGCATTGACCCAAGGCATGGGTGAGGATGTAGAAGAAGAGGAAGGTGCCAAACAAGAAGCACCAAAGGTAGAGCCAAAGAAGAGAAAATAACAAAAATAACTAGTTGCATAGCCTAAGGGGAAGAGGAAAGCAACAAAGCCAAGCCCAGCCAAGCCAACTACAAGGGCAGATACAAGAGAAACAACAAGGTGGCAAAGGAACAAGGGAAAAAAATCCACAAAGCAAGGAAAGCCTACAAAGCAAAAGAAAAGAAGAAAATATGTTGCACCCCCAGATTCAAAGGAAGAGATAGAATTTGACAATGATCAATACATATTGGTAATACATTCTACCAAGTCTAAATTGGAAAATGTTTGTAATAACATTAAAGATAATGTAGATCTAACTAGTTTAACAACCATTAATTTTAATAAATTTTCAAGAGAAGAACATAACATAGTGGAAGAGTCTATCTACACTCTAATGGCTAAGTTTGAGACCACCCCATTTGAACTAGACAATTCTAAACCTAAGGAGATAAGCTCCATTGTAAAGGATAAATGTCATTACTGCCTTATAATGGAGAAGGAAATAAGGGAGTCAACATTGGCTCATGTAACACCCAACTTAACAACAGGTCAAATAACCAAGGCTAGAAAGAAACATGGGGGCAAGTTTGCACCCAAATAGAGAGCCTTTAGAATTTTACAAAATCAAATTGAAGATGTTGTGCAAAAATACACGCAAATGTGGAAATTGATTTATGGATTGACTACTATAAAGGAAGGGTAGGAAGATCCCTTTGTGGGGAGAAATGATGAAGAAGATGAGGAAAATGATAAAGAGGAGGAAGGAGAGAAAGAGAAAGAAGAGGAAACAGTGGAGAAGACACAACAAGGTGAAGAGGCAACAATTGAGGAGTAGCAGCTAGAAAAAAGTGTCCAAGACACTCAATTGCCACCACCAAGTCCTCCACATACAAAACCTACAGAAGCTATAATTATAAAGGATGTTCCTAACACCTCAGGTCAGAACATCAATCCACTAACTACAAAGGATCTCAAAAAGATACTTCACCAAACCACATTGCAATCACAATTATGCACAAATCATATTTTGGTGACTATGGAAGAGTTGTAGAAAGCTATAGAAGAAATTACCAAGGAGAAGGTGAACACACAAGAACCATCTTCACAACCTCCCACAACTACAATTGATCATCCAAAAGAGCAAGCAACACAAGACACAACTGCTAAGGTTGATTCTATAGTAAAAGTGACAACAACTGCCAAGGAGTTAGCAAAGGAGAAGATAGGACAAGATGTTCCTACTAGACAAAACCAAGGTGCACCTCTTTAAATCATTGTAATTGATTAAGGAAGAAATGGAAAATATAAGGAAGAGGAGAAAACCCATAAGGAAAGAGAGCAGGAAGCAATACAGACACTAGTACACTTGCCTACCTTGGGGACTCCCACCAAGTAGCCAAGCATTGATGCAATATCATTGCAAATTTCAGCACCAAGCTCAAGCTCCACTAAGGTAGCAAGGGTACTTCACTATGGATACCCTGCACTTGATGAGGAAATAGTCATAACAAGTTATGACTCTAAGACAATGAACCTATCACAGATAAATGAAGTGCAAGAGGCACTAGAGAGAAGGAAGAAGCATGAGATACTCATAAATGAGTATAGGAAAAAGCAAGCATTAGTGGAAATTAAAGACATATTACTTGATGCATTTAGCTTGCCTATATCTGATGAAACAAAGCCCATCATGGAGAAATTGTCCAACATACTGGACCAAGAACAAAATGAAGACCTTGATAAAAATGTTAAATTATTATAGTGGTCTAAAAAGAAATTTCAAATGAAATTTAATGAGAAGATATCAAGTGAGATTGCACTTTCGCAAGTTGAATTGGCTAAGAAAGTTGAAAAAGTGAAAACAGTACTTGAGAATATATTCTTATTGTACTCCAAATTGTATGACTCATGGGTATGTGTAGGACCATGGTCAACCAAACTATGCTCTTAAGTGGCAATAAACAATTAGAAAATCAGGGTTATGTCAAATTGACGTGCAATTTTCTACTTTTTATTAACTTTATATCAAAAAGTTGAGAGAAAAAAATCTCTAGCAAATTGAATCTAGTTTCTAAATTAGTATGACTTATCTCAAAATATAAAAATTGATTGGTCAAAAATTTGAATTTTAATGCAATATTACAAAAATTTCAGAACAAAAATAAGAAGTAGATGTATGTGTGACAACCTCAATCAAAATCAAATGATAATAATTTTTAATAATATTCTAGATATAAGTAGTAGACTCATGCCTAGATGTGACACATGTTTTTGGGTATTTTTATTCTAAATAAATAATAATTAATTAATTTTTGACTTTAGTATTTTTGGAATAAATAAATCTCGTGTCTGACCACCTTAACTAATTTAAAACTTTGCAAAATTCAAATTTTCAATTTTTTTCCTTATAGTAGAAGAAACATAGAATGTGATACATCTTTTGGATTTAAAAAATGTTGTACCATTTGAAAGTTATAGTTATTTTTCAAGTAGTGTGTCAGTTAGCACTTTATACGTAACTCCATTAGAAAATAAGTAATAATTACTTACTAAACTCATAATTTGACAAACCTTACATCTATCGAAAGATAAGAACATTCTTAAGAAACCCTTTTCATTTCATCAAAATTTGGTGAAAAAAAAGTCGTCAGCTACATGTTTGAAGTAAAAATCACATAAAAGTAGGCCAAAAGCACATTTTTAGAATGTTTTTAAAGTTGACCATATAGGTTTGATATCAAAAGATATAGTAGACCTAATAAAGATATTAATTGTTTTCATTTAGTATCATAGTGGGTGGAAAAAAAGTTGAAATAGATTTTGAAATGGTTTGAGATATTTTAGAACTACAGATTTTTCAGATCGCCACTTTATGGTACACCATGATCCTGCACATAACCTCATCATTTTTCACACAAGAAACTATCTAGAGAATACTAAGCTTGGAATGGAATCTTAAGATATCTAGAACATAGCTACATAAAGATCCAGCTCAAAGTGAGAAGCATTTTGCAAAAAATGCTTCACACTCAGAAGGAGTTAGCTATGTTGACAATAGAAGAGGCCAATGTCAAGGCCAAATTAATACAAATTCAATCTTCTATTACCCCACACCTTGAAGTACTACATAAGGAAATAGCTTACATAGAATTTTTTTTAAAGAAAGACCTTAAACTTTCTACTTTAGAAGGCCTAGTACATCTTGCAGCAGAGATAACCATCCAACTCAAAGCAATGCAAATAGCATTGGACAACTAGGATGCTTCTCTAAAGATGATCATGGAGGTAAATAAAACATTTCTGACTAAATATTCTATTCATTCTTAGGACCCTTTGACATAAGTGTCAAAAAAGGGGGAGATATAATATTTTGAAGGAGATAAAGATATGAGATAATAAGAAAGGGGGAGTAATACATTATGTAGATATAGAAGAGATCTATTAAAAAATGGGAAGACAATAAAATTTTGAACTTTTCAGGAGAAATAAGAGATACAGACAAAAGGATAACCTACAAGATGTATAAAAAAATGGGGGAGCAGAAACAAAGGGGGAGTACAAACAGAGCAGATATAGACAATGCAAAGAGTATCAAACATATCCAACACAAGAGATTTTGGATATAGAAATGGCACATCATGTTGCAAATATAGATGAAGTAACTAAGGGGGGGAAGGGTGGGTGGGTGGGGGGGGGGATGTGGTGTGGTGTATATCCATTACCACAAAAAATATTTATAGATCCCTTAGATGTATGATAAAACTAGTTACTGCTATCACTTGGTAAACATATAAAAAATGTTGTAACTCAGTAGATGCAGTGCATGTTAACTTTAACAGATCTTAAACATTCACAATGATTAACATGCAACCATTAAAAAAATAAAATCAACAGATGAGACACCCAATTTAATATGGAAACCCAATATGGGAAAAACCACCAAGTAACTAGCTACTGATTTTCACTCTTCTGAAGTGAGTGCTATTAGGAGCCAACTTTGTTAAAGGTTACAAAACACACTATTAGGTGTGATCTTGTTAGAAGATTTAATCACCTTATTAGGAGTGGCCTTGCAAAAGGTTTTTAGAACAATTCAATAGAACTGTCACCTTGTTAGAGGATTTACAAATGGTTGTTAGACCAACTCTATTAAGAGATTTAGGAATTAGTACTACAATGGGGAAAAAGTAAAAATAAAATGACCTAAATGAGATGCAACTGAATTGTTGATACAAATCTATGTTCTACTTCACGGGATCCTTCCTAATCAAATACAACTTTGTTGCTCCTCAAAGATATATAACCATCCTTCAAAGTTTGCTCAGACTTTCCTCTTCAAACAATCAATACACTTGTATACTCGCTCATTACATTTTACAATTCTCAACTTGACCTTTCATATATACCTTACAAATTGTCAAGTCGGCCCAATTACAACTTACAATTACCAATATTCATTACCTTAGTCAGCTACAATCATTACTTTAAATAATTAAACTTTATTTCTCAAAACAACAAAATCCTTCATTAGTCAACCTTGCTTAGTAAACACTATTCTTGAACTGATTTTCTATGTTAATCAATAGAAGCTTGGTTAACACTACTTCCTACAAAATCCTTTGGAGACTAAGTGAACTCAGTAAAAACTAACTTTCCTTCATTAACCATGGGTCTTAGTTAACACTACTTCATACCATATTTTCCTTTGATGCCTGAGTGAGCTCGATAGACACTGTTTCCATAGAGTAATTTCTAGGAATGCTTGGTATACATAGAGAATTGCCTTCATAACCAACTGAGCTTGGTAAGTACTAACTACCAACTGATATGACATTTGTGTAACATCAAAGAAAACACACGGTTAGACAATTATATCCAACAATCTACCTCTTTGGCATTGATGGCAACACAACATGTCATAGCACAATGAAATTTGAAAGCAAGTCTTTCTCTAATAGAAACTTTTCTCCCTCTTAGATTTTATACCATAAACTTCTCTAATGCAGTAATCTCCCTCCGTGAAGGAATTACATAGCTTCTTTTCCAAATAGTAAACTCTCCCTTAATTCAAATTTCAGAAAGACATGATAGTAAACTCTCCCTCTTTGACAACACATGGCAAAGCCAACACATACTAAATGAGTAAAAATGTACCTTGAGTACTGATTGATATGCAATAATTCTATGACTATGCTACATCAAATGATGGATCTTCAACTCGGTTCCTATTGATGCATTACTAAAACTTTATTTTAGTAAGCTTTAGATAGGGGAATGACCCATAACTTACCTCTTAGATACAAAAAATGTATCTTTAGGTAATGGCTTGGGGAAAATGTTTCCAATCTATTCTTTTGTATGTACACATTCCAATCTGATTTCCTTATCCTACACCAATTCTTTGACAAAGTGATATTTTATTGGAATGTGCTTGGTTTTGGAATGCATCACTGGATTCTTCGATATGTTAATTGCACTTGTATTATCACAAAACATAACAACTGGTTCTTTGATCTCAACTTTCATGCCTTCCAATAACTATTTAAACTAAACAATATTAGAATAGTTCACTGCTGGTACAACATACTCTGCCTCTACTGTAGATTGGGATGTGCAATTTTTCTTTTTGCTTGTCCAAGATACCAATATTTTGCCAAGAAAGAATGCTCTGCCACTTTTACTCTTTCTTTCACCAATGTTTCCTACCCAATTAACATTAGTAAACACTTTTAAGTCCAAATTTCCTCCAAATTTATACCACAATCCATAATCTTCAGTACCTTTCAAGTATCTCAACATCCTTTTGATTGCCATCATGCAATTTTCTCTAGGTTTTTCTGAAAATCTTGCCATTATACCAACTGCAAGAGCAATATCAGGCCTTGTATGAATTACACACTACAATTTTCTAATCATTGATCTATATAAGGTCTGATCTACCTCTTTTGAATCATCATCTTTGGTAAGCTTTAGTCCAATACACATGGGAGTTCCAACTAGTTTTGAATCTTCCATACCAAAGTTTTTAAGTATCTCCTTGATATACTTAGACTTAGTGATGTAGATACCATTCTTTCTCTATTGAATTTGAAGACCAACAAGGAACTTAATCTCACACAACATAGACATTTCAAATTCTTTGTTCATTTACTTTGAAAATTCTTTGCATAAATCATCATTCCCTATAAACAAAGTATCATCCACAAATATTTTTGCTAAAACAATATTTTTATCTGGTCCTTCCTTGATGTACAAGCTACTGTTATCATTATTTCTCTGGAAACCAATCTGAATAAAGTAGTTATGCAATCTCTCATACCATGCTCTAGGGACTTGTTTTAGATCATACAATGCCTTGTGTAATTTGTAGACCATGTCCTTTTTGTCTGGATCAACAAAACCTTTAGGTTGCTCAATGTAGACTTCTTCATCAAGAATACCATTGAGAAATGCAGATTTAACATCCATTTGATATACCTTAAATATTTTATATGTTGCATATGCTAGTAAGGTCCTGACACCTTTCAATTTTGCAACAGGAGCAAAGGTCTCACCATAATCAATTCCTTCTTCTTGAGAGTAGCCTTTACATACCAATCTAGCTTTGTTTCTTGATACTTTACCATCTTCATTCAACTTATTCTTGAATACCCATTTTGTTCCAATCACATTTTTATCTTTAGACCTAGGTACAAGAGTCTAGGTTTTGTTCTTCTCTATTTGTTCTATCTCTTCATTCATAGCCTCAATCCAAATTTCATTTTCCAATGCATCTTTGACATTTCTAGGTTCAAAATCAACAAGTAAACAAGTACCTTTTAGCTTTTTTTTTCATAGTACCCTTTGATTTGTCTCTAATAATATGATCTAGTGCATGATGCTTCCTAACATACTTGGCCAATACAGTTTCCTTTCCTTTTGAATGAATTGCATTGTCATCCTCTTGAACTTCAACTTCAGGTTCTATCTACTTAGAATCAGTAGGCATCAGCTTGGTAGCTTCAGAATGTGACTCAGATCCTTGTGACTCGGTTGGACCTTTTTCCAACTTGGTGACTGAGGAAGACTTGGGAGTAGAAGTCTCCTGATTGATAGATGTGTCTGAAAATGTATCAGGTTCAATGAAAAAAATTCTCTTGTAATCTTCTAGTTCCTTTTTTCTTACTTCTTTAGTCCTTTCTACAAACTCATCAACTTTCACATGTGCACTTTCTATGATTTTGTGAGTAGACAAATTCAAACATCTATATGCATGACTCTTGCAGGCATATCCCAAAAATATACCTTCATCACCCTTCACATCAAATTTACCTTTTCTAGATTCTTTTGAGATATAACATTTACTTCTAAATACTTTCAAGTAACTTACATTGCATTTATAGCCACACCATAACTCATAGGGGGTTTTGAATGAGTCCTTCTTCAATTGTACTCAGTTCAAGGTATGAACTGCAATGCTAATGGCTTCATTCTAGTATTTGATGACAATGTTCTTTTCAATCATTAGAGTCCTTGCATAGTCCATGATAGATCCGTTCCTCCTTTCAGCTATTCCATTCTGCTCGAGAGTTCTAGGGGTTGATACTTGTCTTTTGATTCCTCTCTCAATGCAAAAGTTATTGAATTCATTGGAGATGAATTCATCACCTATATTTGATCTTAAGCATTTCAATCTTTTTCCTATTTCCTTCTCTACTCTAGCCAAATACCATTTGAACTTCTCAAATGCTTTTGACTTCTCTCTTAGATCCATGATAGTCATCATTCTAGAGTAGTCATCAACAAAAAGAATGAAGAACTTTTCTCTAGTATAACTCTCAATTCCAATAGGTTCACACAAATCAGTATGCACAATTTCTAGAATATCTTCAAACTGATAGTTTTTGCTTTTAAAACTAGTATTTTCCATCTTACCAATCTAACAATTCTTGCATAGCCCAACATTAGGTTTCTTTTTACTAGGAATGCCTCTTACTTTCTTGAATTCACTTATCTTTACCATGTTATCAAAATTTACATGACATAACCTTCTATGCCACAACCAACTTTCTTCAACTTGAGCAATAAAACATGAGCACTCACCAAGATCTAGATAAAATAAGTTACCTTTTTTTTGTTTGCATGATCCAATTAGCTTGCCTTTGTCATCTAGTAGTCTTGCCTTTCCATACATGAATTCCACCTTGAATCCAATGTTGATTAACTGTGTCACACTCAATAGATTATGTTTTAGTCCTTCAACCCAATAGGCATTATCACATACAAGTTCTTTGGTTAATGAGATTTGACCTCTTCCTTTTATGCAACAAGGTTTATTATTTCCAAACCTTACACTACCACCATCATAGTCTTCAAAATGTTCAAACTTAGTTTTGTCACTAGTCATATGAGGTGAACAACCACTATCTAAGATCCATGTATCATTTTTGCTCACATGAGAGATAAGTGCCATCTTGTCTTCTTCATCATTATCAGATTCATCTTTCATAGCAATGTAAACAATTTCATCTTCACTATTATCAGAATCCTTAGAGTCCTTAGCCATAAAACATGTTTTCTTACCTTTTTCCTTGAATGATTTGAAATCTTTCTTGCCATTACACTTATGACCTTTCTTCTCATCCTTGCTTTGCTTGTTTAGGCACTTGACTGAAATATGACCAATTTCTTCACATGAAAAATAGATTAGGGGAACTTTACCTTTGTATTTTCCTCTGCCTTTAGAACATTTTCTTGCAAGTAGAGATCCAACAACTTCAAGATCACTATCAGAACTTTCCTCCAATTCTTCTTCAATTTTTGACTAAGACTTGTTTACTTTCTTCCCTTTTTCCTTAAGTGAAAGCTTGGCTTCAAATGGTGATTCAATATTCTTGGAAGCTAGAACATAATTGGCATAGTTATCTAGCTCAAATTTAGTCAATCTTCCTACTATGGCATCCAAATTTATCTTATGATTTGGTTCACATCTTCTTTCTTGAATTGTAGATACTCTAATTTCATAAATGAGAAGTAGAGTTCTAAGAACTTTACTTACAACTATTTCTTCCTTGATATCTCCTCCAAAAGCTTTGATTGTACTAATACTTTCTTTGACCCTTTCAACATATTTGGTAATGTTTTCATCCTCTCTCATTCTCATCTAATCAAATTGTCCTTTTAGACTTTTTTATTTGGCTCTCCTCACATTGTCATCACCTCCATAGATATCCTTCAACTTTTTCCACATTTCAAAGGCAGTTTTGTAGTCCTTGATATCATCAAATTCTTCATAGCTTAAAGTAGATGCAATGTCTATCATCATGGTGTTATGAGTCTTTTTCTCAGTAATGTCACTAAAAGATAATGTACCAAGAGGAGTTGTGTATTCTTCATCAAGGTATTTCAATCCTGTATCTCTAATGGAAGCCAAATGAAGTCTCATGAGATCCCACCATGCTAAAAAAGTTATCCCTGTTAAGCCTGGAAATTTCTCTCTTGTAAGACATCCTAATCTTTAGCTTAGGTCTTTGAAATGCTTTTTGCAAGCACCAAAAGTTTTGATACCAATTGTTGGAAATATAGATGGAGTAACTAAGGGGGGCAGATGGGTGGGTGGGGGGGTGAATCAGTTACCACAAAAAAAATTCATAGATCCCTTAGATGTCAGATAAAACTAGTTATTGTTTTCACTCGGTAAACATACATAAAATGTTGTAACTCAGTAGATGCAGTGTATGTTAACTTTAATAGATCCTAAAAATTCATATTGATTAACATGTAACCATAAAAGAGATAACATGAACACATGAGACACCAGATTTAACGTAGAAATCCAATATGGGAAAATCCACCAAGTAACTAGCTACTGATTTTCACTCTTTTGAAGTAAGCGCTGTTATGAGCCAATGTGGTTAAAAGTTACAAAACACACTATTAGGTGTGACCTTGTTAAATTATTTAATCACCCTATTAGGAGTAGCCTTGTAGAAGGTCTTTAGAACAATTCAATAGAAGTGTCACCTTGTTAGAGGATTTGCAAATGGCTGTTAGAGCAACTCTATTAAGAGATTTAGGAGTCACTACTACAATGGTGAAAAAGTAACAATGAAATGACCTAAATGAGATGCAACTGAATTGCTGAAACAGATCTCTATTCTGCTTCACTCGATCCTTCCTGATCAAATACAATGTTTCTACTCCTCAAGGATATCTAACCATCCTTCAAAGTTTTCTCACACTTTCCTCTTCAAACAATTAATACACTTGCATACTCACTCATTACATTTTAGAATTCTCAACTTGAACTTTCATATATACCTTACAAATTATCAAGGCAACCCAATTACAACTTACAATTACCAATAATCATTACCTTAGTCGGCTACAATCATTACTTGAAATAATTAAACTTTATTTCTCAAAACAACAAAATCCTTCATTAGCTAACCCTGCTTAGTAAACACTATTCCTGAGTTGATTTCCTGTGTTAACCAACAGAAGCTCAGTTAATACTACTTCCTGTAAAATCCTTTGGAGACTGAGTGAACTCGGTAAACACTAACTTTCCTTTTTTAACCATGGGAGCTTGGTTAACACTACTTCCTACCACATTTTCCTTTGATGCCTGAGTGATCTCAGTAGACACTGTTTCCATAGAGTAATTTCCAAGAATGCTCTATAGACACAGAGAATTGCCTTGCTAACCAACTGAGCTTAGGAAGTACTAACTACCAACTAATATGACATTTGTGTAACATCAAAGACAACACACAATTAGACAATTGTATCCAACACATTATCTTAGAGGAAGTTACGAATTTTTGAGGTACATAGTCTTCTACAAAATTTTGAACAAAGTTTTTTAAAGTTTTGTACATATGTAGAATAGATTGTGTATTATGCTCGTAGAGATGAGATCCATCATGTTTAGTTAAGTGTTTTTTTTCACTCATGTCAAAGGGGGAGATTGTTGGTCTCAGATTGGTTTTGACAATTCAGTGTTAATACACTTAACTAATTCTTAAGTTGATGCCAAGTATAACATAGATGCCAAGCTATAGTGTGTGCCAAGCTAGAGATTCAATAGGTGCCAAGTGAACTTCAAGTGCCAAGTGAAGTTCAAGTGTTGAGTGATAAGTGATGCTGAGTCACTATAGATGTTAAGAAAAATATAGATGCCAAGCAAAATAAAATTACAATAGAACCTAAGTGAGACAGAATTCCTACATGTGCCAAGCATCAACAACTAGTAAGTGCCAAGTAACACATAATCAACATATGAGTTTGTGCCTTCACAAACTCAAATGTAAACCATTTTTGAGCTGACTTAGGATGAATTTCAAAGGATCTTGAAGATAAGATTGAACCTTTTGCATTTTCTATGTAATCAACATGTAGCCAATAAGAAAATTGGAGAAGGCATGCAACCAATTAGAAAAGTGAATAAATTGAGTGAAAAATTATGAATGAATACTAATCATACGTTCATACCAAACTCTAATTCTTTGAAGCCTTTATAAGGAAGATGAAACCCCATTGTATATGCATATGTGAGAAGTGTATGGGTGAATTATAGTGAAGTGCAGGGGGGTGTTTAAAGACTTAGAGTATAGAACAACATTGCAAAACTCAGTTGATCAAAATAGAGCAACCAAGATTTCGAGGAGAGATATATCAGATCAAGTAAGGTTCAAAGTAGATAGAGAAGAAAGAGGATCTAGAATCACCAATTGAAGATTGCAAGTCACTAGGTCAAGAAATTCTTCTATACTTTCTAACCATTATATTGTGAGAATGGAAATCCTATGTTGATAGTTTGGCCTAACAGTTATATTGGTTTAATAGCCATGTTGTAAGTCTTTCAATAAGGTGCTAAATCCTTTGACGGGGTAACATCCCAAGTGAGTGTTTGTAAATCCTTTAACTAGGTCACTTTTAATAGGGTGTAAAGTCTTTAATAGGATAGGCCTTTCATAGAGTCGACCATTTCAAGTGGTCAAACTTTGTAACCTTAAATAGTTACATATTGTTGTAGCGATACTTTGTGGGTCATCCCCACTCCAGTCTTACCTTCTCATTTTTGGAAGGTTTCTGGGTTACCAAATCTTGTGTTGTCTATTTTCATGCATGTCTTTACTTTCTTGTTTATTAGATGAATTAGATGCATGCGAATGTTTTCAGTTAAAAGGTTTTGAAAAGGTTAAAAATAGTTACTTCTAATTCACCCCCCCTCTCTCAGAAGTAAATCTTCCCACTTGTAAATTCTAACAATTCAATGTAAACAAAACCATCTAAAGTCCTATTCTTGATCTTTATTAATAGAAACATTAAAATAAAGCTAATATAAAGTTTGTAGATTCTTTTTAAAACAGAACTGTTAGATAAAAGATAATAAAAGTTAATACTTACTACTACACAAGATAGGCTAAAGGAAAGAAACACACACACACACACACACACACATATATAGTTGGAGGAACTGCACGAGGTGGCTAAAAGGATATTGCAAGAGGAAAACATAAATGCCAACCATAACAGAGAGATTCATCATAAAATTTACACCCCTAAACCAAAAGAAGAATCACCTAGAACTATATACATAAATATAAACCTGTATGTATATGGATGAATTTCAACATAAAATACAAAAGAATATACTAACACACACACACACACACACACACACACACACACATGCATACATATACATACATATACATATATACATACATATATATATACTTATGTAGATACATACATATATACATATATATATACTTATGTAGATACATACATATATACATATATATATATTTATATATACATATATATACATATATATATATATATCTATACATATATATATATATATATCTATACATATATATATATATATATACATATATATATGTGTGTGTGTGTGTATATATATATGTATACATATATATGTGTATATATATATGTATACATATATATGTATGTATGTATGTATGTATGTATGTATATATATGTATGTATGTATATATGTATATATATATGTATACATGTATATATGTATATGTATAAATATATACATACATACATATACATACATACACACACACACACACACACACACACACACACACACACACACATATATATATATATACACACATACATATATATATACATATACACACACACACACACACACATATATACACATGATCAGAAAATGTAAAGAATCACATTGAAACATATATATATATATATGATCCACAGAACATCAATTTTCTTGAAGAAAGGCATGGAGGAGATGGCATACAAGGAGAGATAATGTTTGAAGAAACTAAGAATACTATATGAAGAAACAAAGAGTTTAAAACATGAATTCATATAAATTATAAGATAGAGGCTAGATTAGAATAAGTAATTTTGTTAATTTTGAGAAGGTTGAAACTATTTGCACCTTCATTGGCCAATTTATCTACTCTAAAATTGTCTTCTCTAAAAAGTGAGTTAATTGATATTCCTTTAATTTGTCTAGGTAATTAAGAATCTCTTCTAGTTTTGAATTTAAGACCTAGTCAGGAGTTGTAAGACAATTTTTTTAAAAATATATATTTTTTATAACATTTTTTAATTATATCTATTTATTTAAAAAAATAAAATAAATTATATTTGTCATTAACTTCAATGAATAAAATAAAAATGAAAATAAATTAACCTTTTTACCATTATTGAAAAAGTTAACCAAAAACCATTAACTAAACTAAAAAAATTTAAGGGAAATATTTTCTAAAAATACAAAACTTAACTTATTCCTATTCCATTTTTGTACAACCAAACAATGGATTAATATATTCCCAATCAAATTTCAAGTGAACCAAATAGCATTGGAATTACCCTTTTCTATTTGCATTGCCCATTTCCATTCCCATTCCATTTTTCTATTCTAATTTTTAATTCCTATGCCAACAACCAAATGGGCCCTTGGTGATTGAACATATCTTTTAGGAGTTGGAATTAATCTAAGAATTGCTAGAGATCAAATTGTTGTATATATTTTTAGATAGATATGTCACCTTATTAGTATAGTAAGTTCTTTATCATTTTACGATTTAATTATATTGAAGTGGAACCAAAAAAATGGTCCATTGAATTTGACATACATTTAGCAAGCCATTTAAGCAGTATTATTATAAAAATCACCAATCCCACAAATTGATCATTAGTGTTAAACAAAATCCACATAACATGGTGATTTAGATCTTTCCTTGATGTAATGATAGAAAAAATATTAAGGGGAAAGCAGTTAAACACATTCTCATGATTATCACCATGCATTTTTAGAATAATCATGTTTGAAATAGTATTATATTTATCTTCATATATATATATATATATATATAAATATATATATATATATATATATATATATATATATATATATATATATATATATATATTCTAACCTCTTGAAAGGAAAGTACATGAAAAAGAATACTACATTACACAAAACCCTGAATTCCCCATTTTGGCCCCTCATTTATATTTTGAGTGGGTTGAAAGCTTTATAGGGAGCTAGAGATGGATCTAGTTGAGTTACAAGTACATGGCATCTTTAAAAAAGGAATCATTCATTTAGTAATAATATGATTTAAAGAGATTTTTAAATGTTTTAATAATAAATTTTATTTATTTTTACTTATTTTCATATGAAATATTTAAAAATAATATTTAAGATCATTTATTGGCATGAGTATTTATTTTATCTATTTTATAAAGTTATTTTTTGAAGTTTTTATTGAACTAATCTAATTATGTAATGTAAAACAACACATTGTAGTTCCTTAATTAGAGTTTGAAATAGAGCTATATGCTAATGTTGTGTTGACTATTGGTGCTTCAACTACAATTTCTCCCTCCATTGGGTCCTTAGTGTCTTCTGGTTCATTACAGGCTTTGTTAGCTATTAGGGCTCCTAGGACTTGGATGACTCCTTGGGTTTCATTATATGTTAGTGTTATGCTAGCTTTTGCAACTTTGACCAGACCTTTTCCTTCAATTGGACCCTCATTATCTACTAGGTCATCATAGATTTCCTTGGTTTCTAGAGTTCCTAGGGTTTCATTGGATGTTGGAGCTTTACAATTTATTGGTGATTTGAATACTATCAAGGATTCCACTAGGTTTTTTTCCTTTGATTGAGCTTGTTAGTCTACTAGATCATTGTTGGCTTTAGCTAGGAATTTTTCTTCCAGTAATGGGGTCTCCCCATTTACAAGTACCTTAACTAGCATTTTGCAAGTTATTGGTGCTTGTTTGTCTTCTTGAGCTTTGTAGGTTTTGTGGGTTGATGGATATTCTATATTTACATCATCCACTATAACTTCAATTTTGATGTAGGGTACTCCTCGTAATACCATAAACACATAACAAAAACAAAGAAATAATACCAAATGCAAGAAACAAAATATGGACAAGTCTTATTATCACTACAAATGTGGAATTACAAATTTCTTAACTACAATATGCTAACCCAAACGAGCACCTTCATTATAGTAATCTGCAAGATAGTGTTGCAAACTATCACCTAGAGCTATCTTAGATAATGTTTGGGCCTTTCTTAAATAAGTAGTGTTATATCACTTAGGAAGGTTCTATATGCTCAAACTTAATACCTAGGGCTGACAAATCCTAACAATACACATAGAGTTGGCCAAACACATCTTTGACAAATTATTTTAGAAATTTTGCTAGCCCAACTTCCGAAGGCCATATTTCAAAAATTGTTGCTCTAATTGGCTATTATAACCACTTTTTTGAAATGCTAGCTCCTGATCTATAGGCTCAAAACCATGCTATCGCCCTTCCATCAAGTTTTTGGACCTCATCTGGGCACTCTAAGGCCTCCAATGGTGAGCCTAAATATTTTTCTACAAATTTTTCCATCGAAAATCTACAATAAATTCTCTGATACTTAAGTTGGAGCAATGAGATTTTTATGGTAGGCTTATATCTCTAAACTAAACCTTCTTGTAGAAAATGAGAACATTCTAAGCTCATATGAAAAACTTACTAAAAATAGCAAGTTCCTATAAATAGTAACCACCTTGTCTACTGGTCCATATTACAATAGAAAAGACTGCAAATAAAATATTTTTGGGTGATGCAAGATTGCCCTTATACCTAGGATGCTCTTGCATCAACTTTCTATTGGGTCATTGTAGGGAAAGCATGTTGTTGGGGATTTGGTTGCAATTTTTCCATCTATTGTATCTTCATTTGTTGGTGTATCACTAGCTTCAACTAGGGTTATGCCTTCAACTGATGCGAGTCCATGATTTAGTAGCTATTTATCTAGGGTTTTGTTGTCTAGTGGACTTTGTTATCTTCTTATGCCTTTTTTTGTGCACGAGGTTTTTTGTTTAGATCCATGCCATCTTCTAGTGCTTCTCTTTTTGCAAGGACCTTGTCATATTTTAGTATGGTTATTATTGAGGCTTTGATCATAGTTTCTAGTGGGGTTGGGAATTTTGCTGGATCAATTTTGAAAGTGAAGGGAGCTTTCCCTATTTTAAACCTTTCCTAGATCTCTTTGGATAAGAAAAATATGGAAGATATTGAGTTTCTCTAATTTTATATTTCTCCCCACGGTGTCATCTATCATTTAATGGGTTTATGGTAAAGCCTTCCAGATTTGCACTAGGGCACATTGCTCATTGGGAATCTCTTATTTATGGTATTATTCATATTTTCTCTATGGCATAGAAATTAGATTTTCTACAATCACTCATTAACTTGGTAAAAATGTTCCTTTCTAGTGTTGTGATATGGAGCCTAATCAGACTCAGAGGTTTATTCGGCATGGTTTTCTCCCCATATTATTTCTACCAGGCTTTTGGGGTAGCACTCCCAAGACAAGGTCAAGCGGCAATGCCCCAAGTGTGTTTATAGGGTGGGTTTGAGGGGTAACTCCCATGTGAGGGTTTTTGGGGGTAGCACTCCTGAAGCCAAAAGTGCCCTTAAATTGTAAAAGGTGTTGGCTACTATTTTTCTATTATTCCAGCCCTAATTTTGTAAGTGACAGAAGCTTGTATAAAAAGGCTTAGGGTTAGGGATTTCAAAATGTAATGGTGATATTGTAGCTTCTTGTGGTAGTATTGAGATGTAAGGGATTGCAGATTGTAATTATTGGATAATAATAATATTGGACTTTTTGTTGGTGTACATAGCCCAGGGATTGGGTAAACCACATTAAATCCTAGTGTCTTGTGTTCTCTTTTATGTGATCTACTATTTTCTAGCATTGGTTATATTTGCAT
The DNA here is from genome assembly GCA_028749045.1 of Cupressus sempervirens. NCBI lineage: Eukaryota > Viridiplantae > Streptophyta > Pinopsida > Cupressales > Cupressaceae > Cupressus > Cupressus sempervirens. The sequence goes on from CM053793.1 coordinate 704,062,320, forward strand.
GTAACTGTTATTTTTGTCTATGGTTAATCCTAGCAGTTGGTGGTGAAGCCACCGTAAGAATTTGTCTAAGGGAAAAATTCACCCAAGAACTAAGAACTCAAACACAAGCACAACTGTAGACCAAAAATGGAGAGAGTATGATCAGAATAACAATGTATTCAATAACTGATGCTTGAGAGTACACTAGGAGTGCCTGATTATAAAGGCTACAGGAGAGCTTCTAGAATGCATCGAAGTTAGCACCATGATGTGTCACACAAACAAGCACATGTCCACCAGATATGGATTATCCTCCATTAAGCATGGAAGTAAGTGCGATGATGAGAGGATAAGCCTAGAAGGGTGGGACACGCAAAATAGTGTTGTAGACACCATGTGCTCAAATAAAGTTGCATACTCCTATGTTGTCAACATGACAAATCACAAGGTGTGCAAACTCCTAAGTGTCTCACAAATAAAAATAATAAAGTAATGCAATATAATTAAATAATGCATTAACTTAAGTAAAATCAAGTAAGTGTAAATAGTAAAGTACTAATTTACACCAACACCCCCCCTTAAGTGCAAGTTAGGGGAATGTGCTTAAGCTTACGAACTAGGATGAAGATGCATAATGGGTCCCGGCTACTAGGCCATGTTAGGTACCCATGTACATAATGAAAATGCAATCTCCCATAAAGCAGGGAAAGAGGGAAAACCTCATGGGAAAAACCCTCCCCCAAAAAGAGAGATAGAGAAGAATGCATTGATGGATGGAGTAATAAAGACCCCCCCATTACAACATACATCCAGTATATACATAAGAGAATAAGTGATGGAAGAGAGATAAAATAGGCTCCCCCCCCAAAAGAAGAATGCCAACAGGTGAAAGTTGCTCCGATGAAGAAGCTGGTCCACGAATGCAGAATGGTGTTCCTCCCCTTAGGAAGAAATAATGCCCAAGGTACAGTCCTGAAGATGTGTGCTGGCCCAAAAACCTACTCAAGTATCCCTATACTGATGCTGAAGTTCACCCCTTCCAACTGTGCTGAAAAGAATGAGTGCAGATCTGCCAAGGATGTCTGTTGAACCTATTCCACTGAACCATCTGTCTCCTCTATTGACAAAGAGCCCTCCACTAATTGTTGTTCATAAGGATCCACAATCACGCCAACCTGTTCAGATTGATCATGTAGAGAATGGACATGAGGGTCAGAGTGAGCCCTCGCAACAACTGTAGAAGTATCATCATCAATGAGAAGATGTGTGTCCTCAAGTCTATCTCCCAAGTCAAGTGAAGCTGGAGCTGGAAGACAAGATGTACCATGCTGAGATGGACCTTTCACTGTGGCAATATATGCACATGGATTGGACTGATGTGACCTCTCACTGCAACTGTCGACAGAGCCCCACATATCTGAACCTGTTGAAGCACTATCGCTGGTGTCACTATTAGTTTCCACTATGTATGAAGTGTGGAGAGGAGTAGAGGATAAGCTTGGTGAACTTTCCTCAAAGTGAACATCCTTCTCCGCAAAAATCTCATGAGTCTCTGGATCAAGAAGTCTGTAAGCCTTCACACTGTCTTCATAACCAATAAAGGTACAAGGCCTAGGTGATGGTGCCTTGCAACTCCTGGAAGAACTGTTTGCCCATGCTGGACAACCGAAGACTCTAAGGTGACTTCCAACTGGTTTTCTACCACACCATGCCTCAAAAGGAGTCTTGCCATCTAAGGCTGGATGAGGAGACCTATTAAGTATGTGAGTAGCATTGCTAATGGCTTCAACTTCAAGTGTAGGATCGAGAGACTTGGCCTTTATCATGCAACTTGCCATGGTCTTGAGAGTCCTAATCCTCATAGCTGCAACATCTGTCTTGTGCAAACTGAATGCTGGTGAGTTCTGAAGATCAATCCCCTCAAGTCTGCAAAAGTTCTTAAGTCTTCTGTCAACATATCTGTTCTCATTGTCCACCCTTAGTACTTTGATGGCTTTCCTTGACTTATGTTCAACATGAGTCTTGAAGTCTTGAAGCTTATGAACTACTTCATTCTTATGATGAAGGAAGAAGACCCGAGTAACCTTGAAAAGTCATCAACAAATGCAAGTATGTAGTGGCCTTGGCTGACTGAAGTCACTGCAAATGGTCCTGCTAATACCATGTGAACTAGCTGAAGAACAACTGGAGCTCGAGAAGACTTCCCTTTATCATACTTCTCCTTGAGATGCATATCCACTGAACAAGATGAACACTCCCCCTTAGAAAAGCTAATGTTGGGTAGACCTTTGACCATGTGTTTTGAGCAAAGTTGCTGAAGAGAGCGAAAGTCAAGGTGACCAAACTGCTCATGCCATAAGTTGTTGTTCGAATTAGAGTGAGTTAACAAGGCTTGAGAAGAACTCTTAGGCACAAAGTGGGAGAAGGAATAAAGGCTCCTATCATCATTGACTTTCCCCACTGCTACCACTGAATCATCTTTGAGACTTCACACCATCACTAAATTGGGAAGGAACTCAACCTTATGACCATCTCCAAGGTGAATGATTTGGTAAACTGATAGGAGATTGGAGCTTAGATTTGGAACATAGAGAACATCTTTGAATTCCCCATCTTCCATTTCTACATGTCCTTTCCCTTCAACTTCCATCTTAGTATCATCTCCCATGAAGATGTGTGGTACCTTTGACAGCTTCAATGAAGAAAAATCTTGCTTTGAAGAACCCATGTGGTAAGAGGCACTTGAGTCAAGTATCCATTATGAAGAAGAATTTGAGTTTTCCATAAGTGCTTGACCTTTACCCTTTGAAGAGGTAGGAGTAGAATCCTTGGAAGTACCTGGCACTTGAATCTTATTCTTCTTGAGTAGATTTTCTAACTCATCGATTCTTTTTGTTTTGCAATGATGCTCGTCATGATTTGGCTTTTTGCAATATGCACAAAAGAGTTTGTCCTTCTTGTCATTACTTCCTTTCTTGTTTGAAGAAGAACTGCCTTGTTGAGAGGAGTCATGTTGTGTCTCAGATTGTGTTTTCTACTTCCACTGCTTCTTCTTGTTGTTGCTTTTTTCCCCTTGACTAGATTTGAGATCATCACTAGCCACCAAGGCTTTGGTCTTAGATGACTTGAGAAGACCAAAATCCACCAAGTGAGATTGTTCAACAATCAACATGTCTACAAATCCATCAAACGAAGGCTTCTGGTAAGCAGATCCCATGGTCAACTTATGAGTATTAAAACTCAAAACAAAGTTAGCGTACTCAGAAGGTAGCTTCTTCAGGATGTGATGTATCAACCTATCATCCTTCATGGGATTTCCACAATCGTTTAGTAGTGCCCTATACTCATTGACTTTGATGATATAATCCTGAATTGTGTCATAATTCTTCGGATCCAAGAGAAGTAGATCATCCTTAATCTGAAATCCCTTTTTTTCATCCACTTTACCATACAACTGTTCAAGTTTGTCCCAAGCTTCCTTAGAGGCTGAACAATTTTTAATGTGAAAGAGAGGATCGCTATGTACACAACTCCTGATAACACCTAAAGCTTGTCGGTCATGAATTTTTCAATCAATGAGTTCTTTAGCATCAGTAGGTTTGGTGATTGTACCATCAACATACAAACTATATCCTTTTTCCATTAATCTACTCCATGCAATATCTTTCCATGTAGAATAGTTGCGTGAAGTTAAAGCAGGACATTTAAAACCCATGATGCAGAATTGAAAGAGCACAAAATAGAGACACAAGAAACACTGTACACACCCCTCCTTTTCACTCAATCAAAAGACCCCCCCAAAAGAGATGCTTTGGCACTTTATAAGTAGTGCGTTTACAATGAGCCACTTGTCAAAATGATCAAAGTAGTCTTTCTGATTTAGCTTTTACAACTGCTTTATGAGGCTAAAATCTGTCACTTAAGCACTGTAGCTTAGTTTTACAATTTTGAAAAAGAATGAAAGCTATACAATGCCAAAGAAGGCCTAATTATGAAAGTGAGAAATTTGTCCACACAACTCTAAAATCTGACTTCAGATCTAGAAAGTAAACAAAAAAATATGCACTTTCAAAAAAAATAGAACCTAAAAAATTGACCAGATGTGCCCGTACGGAGCTTCTGAAGTTGCAAAATGCCGGATTATGCAGGTACAGTCGCCAAAAAATGCAATTTTTGCAAAATCTATGCACCAAAACCAGAAAATAACACTACCACTAGAAAATTCAAAAAATCTACCTGATTTCAAAAAAAATTGCACCTGAATCGGAGTTCGGATGTGCAAGTTAAGAGCTCGCAAAGTCAGGCTGCCAAACTAAAAAGCAATCTAAAGAGGGGTCTGGAGGAGAAACTTCAAGTTTAAATTTGATAGTCAAATGGCCCTCAATGCAGTTCAAGTTCACCTAGAAATAAAATTCAAATGGGCATCAAATTTAGCCCAATTAAATGATGACATCAGCAAAAAGAACGCACCGTGGGCTAATGTGGCAGACGAGTCAATAGTCCGTACTACACCGACAGATGACATGGTAAATTTCTTGGTTCCACAGGTGATGTGGCAGTCCGAGATTTGACAACTGGGCAGCTATTGTAGGTGTCTACCTGTCAAGGGTGTCACTTGGCTGACATGGCTGGGCGGGAGTTTAAAACTCCAAATACGAGAGGGAGGTCTTCGTTCTTGCGTGGGTGGGATTAAAGTCTGCCGAAAAACTGGGGATCAGTGGCCTGAAAATTGAACCCGAGCTGGAAACCATAAACCAACGGAAGGAGCTCACGGACGGATGAGTACAGAGACCATCGAAAACCTCATTAAGCGTTGTTGAAAACAAGGATGCGAACACCGAAAGTTACAGTGATCAACAGATGCCAGAAATAGCAAATCTCTGCCGGAAAGCTCTGAAACCGTGGGCGCAGGAATCTTAACCTGTGCATAACAGAGCACGGACGGCGGGAATGCTGATGTCGCTAGGAGATATTACAATCTGCTATTGCCGACGCTGGGAGACGGAATCGACAGATGGAGCCAAAAAAGTCTGCGGAGGCTGGAGATAGGCGATCTAATCGCAGATCCATTGATAATCTGTCGGAATGTCGAATGGTTAGTCCCACATTTGATGCGGAAAGAATTTTCCTAAGGGCAAAATTCCCTAATTTTTTCCTTATTCAAAAATCTTTAAAAAATTTCAATTTAGGTTAGGTTCCCCTATGTTCCTCTCCATCTTTGGGTTGACTCCCTTTTAGAAATTGTCTAAAAGTCTCTTGGATATGTCTTGATGGTGGATGATATGTCTAGTGACATTATGCATTGCACTTATGTGTGGATTTTTGTAGAGATATACATTTCTAAGGGATCACCAAAAGTGATTGTGCTAGTCATTGCTACAGCATTCAGGAGGGTCATGGATACAAAATTTGGACAATAAAGGGCTTCTTCTCATATGTATGAAGTTCTTTCCGGTTTAATGTTGATTACAAAAGGCTAAGACTAAGAGATCTTCCTCTTGGTGCAAGGCTTCCTCTATTGAAAACTATATTAATGTCAAGAGAGAACAAGGATCTGGTAGTGCTACTAGATTTGGGGGTGTTCCTTCCATTATTTCTATTCATATTAGGTCTATTTGTACTGTTGGAGGTAGTTGTGATTGTAGGAAGTCTATTGGTGTCTCCTCTACTATAACTTTTCCTCATGAATCTTTTGATACTTCTGATAGTACTCACATTGTTGTTGGTAGTACTATTAGAACTTTTGTTGAATTTTTTATTGAAAACAATATACGTTGATCTCTTCTATTGGTAATTTGTCTATTTGGTCCACTAGTTTAGTACTAGAACTAGCTTAACTATTGTGTGGGATATATATTATGATTCTATTGGACTCACTATTGAATATGGTAAATTTGGGCTTGGTGTTTTGATGTTTGGTTCTATACATAATTCTCTTGTGTGTACTAGCTAGAATTAGTGTTGGTTCTACCACATAAATTCTTCTTATGTTTCTATCATAGGGTCTCAAGATTTACTTTCTCAAAATTGGAAAAAGAAGGCTTCTATGGTGGAGAAATGGTGGACCACTTTTTTTGGAAAAGTAAAACCCTAATTTTTTATTATTCTCTCAAGTTGTGGGTTCATAGTTTCTTTCCCATTGGGTAGACTATACTTCTTATTTATTTCATCCTTGTTGCTAGTTTCTTTTGTTTTTGAATAGTGTTGTCCTTGGCACTATTCCTTGGGTATGTATTGGGCTCCTTATTAGTATCTCTCCATCTTGGGAACTTCTTTGAATATCATTTTTTCTCAATTTTTTTTAGGGTTTTAGGTCCCTTCAAGACCTAGTTTGGGTAAGTTGGTTTGTGTATTTCCAACAATATTATTCTTTGTTTTGTGGGCTCTAAATGGATATCCAATGTATTATCTTTTTAAGGGGTTTTGAAGACCCCTCAAAATCTATTTTTACCTTAATCCAAAACTTAAAACACTTGTAATTTTTATATATTTATGCAACTCTTCTCATTTATATCACAACATCAAGTGGTTAAAGGTTGATTATGAAGGATTTGATCGATACAAATCCACAAAGCTCGAAGAATACCTGCATGTAAAATCCTATCATAGAAGATAAAGATGAGAGGAGGAAAGGGTTTTTCTCTAAAAATATGCAAATTGTATTCTCAAAAATGAAAAAGATACAAGATACTTACGAATAATCTATCCTTATAAAAGGACATCAAAACTCAAAAAGGGTAACCTAAAAGGTAAATCCTATTTAATAATTACTAAATAAGGTGCATGAAGTGAAATATTAAGAAGGAAGAAAAGGTAATTTAATAAATGAAATGAAATTAACCTCTTTATCTACCAACCCCCCTTAATATGAGCAACAATGTAGCTACAAACAATGCAAACAGAGAAAGGAAGCTACAATGCAATGCTAAAAGAAAACTTGGGTCCTGACAACAAGGTCTGATGAGGTCCCCAATCACAACCAAATCTCTATGAAATGGAGAAATAGAGAAAAACTAGTGGGAAAAAATCTACACCAGAAAGAGATAGCCAAAAACCCAGTGAAGAATTGCATTAGCCTCCAACTAGAGAATTGTTCTAGAAAATAGGAACAAAGAGAAATCATGAAAAAACATCATTGAAGCATGAAGAAGTCACAAAAATCTATCAAAAGTAACTACTAATCTTGAAGAACCTCAACTGAAATAGAACCTAACCAAGTAGAGAAGACTATAATCTACACTAAATAAGGAGGCACACAAAAGAAAATAACTGAACTTGAAGATATAGATGGCATGAAATACCAAAGCTTGAAGAGTTGATCAATCAAATCAAGAAAGCATGAGAAAAAATAGAAGAGCACCTCCTAATGCTGAACTGAGAAAGTCAACCAATAACTCCTGTAAAAAAGAAAGAACCAAGAACATCAAGAGTGAGGAAGAGGTAAAAATACCTATAAAGGCACATACTATCAACACATCATGTGGCTAATGTTGTGGAAGGGACACTCACTTAACAAAGGAAGATGAAACTAAAAGGAAAAAACCTATCCCCCAATGGCACTTGATAATGTAGTGCGAGTACAATAAGTCATAATGATGAGCAAGATCCTAAAATGCAAGGAGTGACACTTTATCTTAGTGTATTTGTATAAGCATGCTTACAAATGATATCAACAATGATTGGAAAGGTAAAAGAGTTGTTACAATAGATAGTACAACCCAAAAGAAGAAATCCCATGCCATGAAAATAATCCCTAGACCTAAAGCACCCAAGATATCCACCATAGTGAAATAAAGAAAAAACCAAAATAGAAGGAGCTTGGAGAAGAATATAGAAGAAAAACTAGCATTTCTATAAAGAGAACTGAATAGGCCTTCTAGAAATATATCATTTTCAAAACATGGAGTTTAGGTGCTGAAGATATGCTCTCTAGAGTGAAAAAAAATAACAACCAACTTTCATTGCCCAAATAGATAATCAAAATGCATCCAAACCCAAAAAATCCTACATGAAAAGAACAACCTCGAAACCATATATTTGGTGATATCTCATTTGCCAAAAATGGAGTTTATATGCTTAAGATATGGCCAAAAAACCACTAATTGGTCAAAAATGGCCTGAAGAGCATATAGGTGGGATGATGCAGTGCTGATGTTAGGAGGTTAGTGCATTAAAATTGATGGTCTGGGTGCCATCACAACAAAAAAAAGACTACCACATGGCAGTATCATGTGGCTTCCACATGGCAATGTAGGTCCTCCTACTAATGTGACACTTGACACATGGTAGCTGCTTACATGGTGTTAGTGCGACATGGCAAGTCTATGTTGGCTACTAGTCACAAGTGGTTGAGTCGCTCGAGCATCAGTGATGGGTTGCCATAGGTGGTAGCACTCCCAAAATAGTGGCATGAGGATTGTGGTGAGGCCTTTTGTGGGAGGCAGCGAGAAAAATACTAGTGCTGGTGGCAGTCTAGTGGGGATCAGTGATGATGGCCAGAAAATAGAGATAGCGGCAGTGGGCTAGAAAATGATTGTCAGGGTTGGAGGATGCAAGGTGGTTCCGAAAGCGCCTTGACGAGCCAAAAAATGTGTCTGTGGGCTGGAAAATGGCTTGCGGTCTATTTTTATTTTTTTAATTATTTTTTTTGAAAACAATTGCATTGAGATGCATGTAGGAGGTTGTATAGCCTACTAGGTAATTTTTTTTTTGCCTCCCAGATCAATGTTATCCAAAATCAACAAACTTTATATAAAACTATGGGTTTTGATGCCTTCTAAATCCAACCGTGAGGTCAGTTTGGCCTAAAAGTGATCTCAATTTTAGATACATACCTAAAAAAAATTAGGTCTGACCTATAAAACCCTCATTCTCCTATTTCTCCAAATACTGAACAACCTACAATATATCTGGCTCTAATACCATGAATGATTTAATCAATACAAATCCACAAAGCCTAAAGAATACATGTGCACGTAAAAATTTGTGATAGAAAAACAATATAGAAGATACTTACAAATGATCTATCCTTATAGAATGGGATTGAAACCCAAAAAGGGTAACCTAAAAGGTAAATGCTATTTAATAATTACTAAATAATTATTATATGAGAATGCAAAAAGTGCATAAAGTGAAATCTTAAGAAGGGAGAAAAGGTAATTTAATAAATTAAATTAAATTAACCTTTTTCTTTAATAGATTACACATAATAGTGATCATTATTTACCCTTATTTTCTCATGAGACTCCCTAGACTGTGGAGACTTGTATACATGAAAAAATAAACAAATTATATGCTATTCTAGCTTAGCTAGAGTGGACAATGCAAAATACCCATGTCCTCCCTTATACTTGGAAGCTAGCATCTATACAGGAAAATATCACCATTGTGATTCATAATGTTTAATTATACAACCTATATGTTTTCTATTAAAGTTTTTTATAGGGGACCCAAAGCCCCAAAAGTTTTACTAAAAAAATAAAGCATTATGTACTTAAATGTAACAATGTTCTAACTAGTAAACATGTCCAAAACCACAACTAACCTAACCTTGAAAACAAAGTGCTAAAACCAAGATATTAAAAAATTAGTTACCTACCTAGCTACAATAACATAGACAAAAAAAAATACTTACACAAACAGGTGCTAGCTAGTCTATATCTTTGACCTTATCTTCTAGCTCCTATTGAATCATTTTAATCTACTTTGTGACCTTCTTTACGTCACTTTGGTCAATCTAAACCTCATTCTTCTATTTATTTTTCATTTTGGATGACCTCCTTTTCCAAGATCCAGCCTCTTCATAATCGATTTCTAGTTCCTCCAAATCTAGCACTAGGTTAATTTACTTAACCTTACCCATGACATTCAAAACCCTATTCAAGAAATCCACTGAAGAGTCTGACATACCCTAACATTTAGTAATCACTTCCTTTTTACTATTCTCCATGTGGACAATTTTATTTCTCATATCTTCTAATACCTCTTGATTTCCCTTATTCTCTTTCCTATTTTCCTTTTGTCCACTTCTGATCTCAAATTCTTTAATTTTTCCCTTTAGAGCCCCACATTTGAGGTTCAATACATTAATAGAATGGAAGGACCATTTCTCCATTCTTATGGAATACAAAGAAACAAATTTAGTAGTCTCCAAATTCCATGGGGAGGTTCTAAAGCCAGGTATTTGATGTTGTCTTCTATGAGTTTCACATTGAGGTTATCATCATCCACTATCTAGAGCATAGAGATTCTTCCATGCCTCATTTCCTTCTTCTCCCAAAAGTCTTTATCTCTTTTGTCAGAATGGAATTCGAGACCCTTGGTCTCAACATTAGTAAGGGAAATGGACACATATCATGTACAATAGATTCATCATAATTGGCTAGTCTTATGGCCTCCCCCATTTCATCATTATTCTCAATTTTTTCTAAGAATTAAACTTCTTTTCCTTATTTGTAAGGGAAATCATGCTACTCATCTTGCCATAATTGATTTGAGGATTTTTTCCTCTTTCATCTAAGGAGGGAAAATAATTTTCCTAAAAATTGATGAAGATGGAGTCTCCAAGTTGCCTCCAAATAGTCTTTTAACTACTTTATAATTTTCTTCTTCCTCCTTAGAAATATTCATTTCCATCTCCACATTCACCTCTTTGTCCCCTTCATTATCACTATCCTCCTCATTGTCTAATAAATTGTTTGCTTTCACCTTAGATTTATTGTTTTTATTGATACCAAAAAATACCAATCCCAATATCCCCCAAAATTATTTTTGCCTGCCACATTTTCCCCCCTAACTCCAATATTTTAACACCTTTTTCACCTATAATCTTTAGGATTGGATTTGGGATAAACCTTTTCACATAGGAATGAATCAATCTCATTAAAACCTTGTCCATAATGGGTTTAGTAGGATTAGACCTTAGGACATTTATGCTTAAAGAGAATAAACAAAGAAAATAAAAGGGGAAGGAGAGGTGTTTTTATTATAATAGAAATGGTTGAGTAAGAAAAAATGGTAAGTATGGGCCATGTCATACCTCCTATCTAAATTTATATACCACATTACCAATGTGAGCACCCAAGGCCATAGAAGCTTAATAAAAGACATACCAAAAATACCCCTTCCTCTTTGATAAGTTGACCATTAGTTTCCTTTGGAAATATACTAACAACCAATTCTGAATACTTAAGGTTCTTAAAGAAATTCTTACCCTAAGCACTAAGCCCAACTATTTTCATCACCATTGTGATATTGAGCTTTAGTATCCTTTGCCTAAGGTTTGCCTAAGGTTAACCTCTATGTTTTTCCAACAATTAATGAAAGGCTTTGTCACAAAAAGTTTCATAGGTTTTTGATGTTCCATAAACAATGTGATCCCTCCCTCAACTAGTTTATCCCATGCCTCTTTTTCTTTTCTCCACTTTTCATAGTTATTGGGTTCCCCCTTCCTCACTTTTTCACCCATTCTCAAAATTCACAAAGCCAAAAACTATGAGATACTCAAAGAGAAAATGCTTCAACAAGATGAGAGTGCAAAAAAATATGAATAAAGAATGCATATTAATTATAGCTTCACTGTTCTATCTCAAGATTAATTCAAAATAAACACACTTCATTTCCCAAAAATCTTTCGTCATGTACAAGATTACATCAAATATCTCCACCTTTGCTAAATGGCTTGTAATAGTTTATAAGAATTTTTTTCCATGATTAAAAAAATTAGCATGGCTCTAAAAAGAGGGGATTCCCTTAGTTACTTCTAGCTTAACAAGTGAGTCAACAACTTTGTTTACCTCTCTATACAAATGGGATGTATAGACTTACTCAAAATTACTAAGAAGGGCTTTAAATTCCTTTATCATATTTTATATAATACATGAGGGGGAAAAACATTTAGATACACAGTTAAAAATATTAAGGGAATCACCTTTGATCCATATTGTTTAATGGTTTACATTTCTAGCCAACTTAACCCCATAAAGAAGAACCACCATTTCTTCCAATTGGGTGGTTGGGGTTCCCAGTGGAATAGCCATGGTTTTAATCAAATTATCTTCTTCACCCCTTATTGTTGCACTACATCAGATAGGGCCAAGATTTTCTTTAGCAACCCCATCAAAATTCATTTTGATCCAACTAGGTAGAGGACGGTCCAATTTTTCATTATTAATCTTTTCTTTGATCTCATCTTTCCATTTCTTCCTTCAATGACTCTTTCCTGCTACATTGAAATCCACCTTCTCCTTATAAATAGAGTTATAATTTTTAGAAACATTGTTCATGATCCCATTTTCTAGGATCTATAAAGGCTGTTCTTCATCGGTAAACACCCTATTGTTCTTTTCCTTTTAGAGGGACATAAAATATGAGGGAACACAAGAATCCACATATTTTTGACTATGCTTCCTATTAAATGTTTCCACAACCTCCACAGATCTAATAAGTTTTCTAGAATAGTCCAACAAAGGTTCCAATCCTTTATGATTCCCATAAAATTATTACAAGAATAAGAGCAATCAATGAAGATGTTATCAACTAACTCTGCCTAAGCTACACAAAAAAAGAACCTGTTATGAAAACACATACCACTCTCTTTGAGTTTATCTACAGTTGGGATTTTATCTTTGAGAGAAAGCCATTGAATTTTTTTTAATATTGGGAATAAGATTGTTCTTCCAAACTAGGGCTAGACAAAAGGTGTATTATCTATCTCAGTTATAGACCTAATAGTCAAAGAAATAGATCAAACTCATTAAGGGTCTCTATCCTAGATCAAAGTATCCTTGAATTCTATTTGAATGATAGAACCATTAATATGGACTTGAAAATAATTAAGAATAGGAACTATATTAGATAATTGGATCCACTAACATTCTTCCTAATAGTCTTCCACTTGAACCCCAAATTAATGTTCAAACATCTTTCCATAACAAGATTATTATAATTATCAAAGACAAGGGTTTTTCCATCAGCCATTAGTTTTTCCAAAAGTCAATAGTATGGCCATATCCTAGTTTCCACCTAGATTTTAGGAAGGAAAATGATTTTTCATGTTGGATGTCCTTCCACAAGAAGTAACTTTACATCATGTCATCATTAGGAAGGAAATTTTCCAAAGAGGGGAGGTCTTTTAAGTATTTACTGCACATTGCACTATTCCAATCTTTCTTCTCACCAAAACTCCTTTAGATTTATTTAGTCATTAGGGATATAAGTTCATGGTTTTCAAGGATTTGAGACCAAGACTACCACTCCTTTTAGGTCTACACACCTTGTCCCATGCCACAAGTGCAAGACATTTCTTTTCTTCCACCCTGGACTAGAGAATTATTTTTTGGATTCTTTCAATGGAATCTTGGAATTTAACCAAAATTTTAGAAAAATCAATGCATATATATGGAGGCTTTGAAGATTTGATCATTTTATTTTTAGTAGCTTGACTTAGAAAATATTTGTTCCAAAAAGAGAAATTCTTATGGAATCTGTCAACCAAAGAGGGCCAGAAGGAATCTAGGGGCTTAGTACCAAGAGGGAGATTGAAGTATGTTGTAGGAAAAACACCAATTAGACAATCAAAAATTCTAGAAAATTTCAATTTTCTTTTGATAGTAGTATTGATGAAAAAAATTAAATCTTTTCTCCCAGTATATTAGTTTGCTAGTAATTGAGCTTATAAGTGAAGGATCCTTTTATACTCTAGAGCCTCCTTAATAGAAGACTCTCCCATTATAACAATATCATCTAGAAAAATTTCATTACAGTAGATCAGATCCTCAAAGGAAGGTTTCAATCCCTTTAGTAAACCTAAAGCAACACCAAATTTTTAGAGATGGCCTAGAGATTCATCCATTAAAGTGAAAAAAATCAGAGAAATGGGATCTCCCTTCTTTAATCCCTAGGAAGGCTTAAAAACCCTTGAAGAAAAATTATTCATAGGAATTCCTATAGAAGACATTGAAATGAGATGAGACACAAGCTAAGAAAAATGATCATAGGTGTAACGCCCCACTTAGGAACCCAAAATAAATAAACCTAATATGCTACAAAGTTTACTAAACTATTTTTTTTCAAGTTTAAAGAATATCAAAGTAATAATAATGCTAAAGCAATATATACATACACATCAATAACAAATAATCAATTACAAATACAGTTTCAATTCCTCAAGGGTTCCTTCACATTGAGTAACATTTAAGAAAGTTTCATTAATAAGTTTAAGTCTCAATTACAATGTCCATAATCATAAAATGAATAAACACATGCATAGTCATATAAGCATATACATAAGTACAACTAATAATATGAAAGAACATCTAATGAATAATATCCATTGCACATGTCATAGGGTATGTGAAAATAGATACAAGTACATCAATATACAATACAATATCCCATAGGATCTCAAAACACATGATACATAGATACATCAAATGAATAGAAGTATTCAAGATAAGAGGAAGAATGATAATGGTACTATTGTATCAAGGAGCATCCAACATTTGTCAATCTAAAGGGGACCCACATGGTAAGAATAAACTACCTCCCAAATGCGTGGTCACCTAATTAGGCTCCCACTTCCACCATGTAGGAGAGATAACATACAATCCACACACACACAATTAAATCATAAAATAATCTTAGCCAAGGAATCTTGATAGCCAAAACTGCCTCAAGGGTAACACAAACTACTTAAGAAGAAGAGATAATAAAAATCAAAAGGACACTCATTTGAATACTAACATCTCATACCAAGTCAACATACAAATACCAAGACCAGAAATATATAACCACCTCAAGATCAGTGTCAACTGTCACAAGCACAATGACTAACAAATAATAATTGTCATCAATAAAAGTAAACTACCAATCACTAAATCCAAAAATAAAAACACCACCAATGAATAACTAATCTTTCATTAATAAAAGTCAACTATCAACAATAAATGACATCCAATTAATGAGTAACAAATCACAAAAATTCACCATCAAAAGTAATATCCAACAAGTAGATCATTAGAGACAAATATAAAAAAATCATGAAGGAGACTCAGGCTACATACTATGGAGTTTCATCACATGAGCCAACTCTAAGGTTACCCTAGCAGTCTCTCAAGACCTCGTCCCCCTAGTGACTTTATGTGGAACTAGGATACCCTCTAGTGAAGACGAGGAAACTAGTCATACCTCTTAAGGTATCATCTCCATCTCATCCTTAGTCTATACAAGCACTCAAGGCATGGACAAGGAAAAATCTCTAACTTATCTCTTTAATGTATCTCAAGGAAAAGGGCTAGGAAAGATATTTTAATTACTATGTTATCACTTGTTACACAACTTACAATGAGTTACCCTAGCAATCACTTTGGGCCCTGACCCCTATTGCAAGCCACTCCCATAGACATGCACCTAGACTACCTTCCCAAAAATCACAAACCACAATAGTTTCACATACCACAAGAGTAATATTGATCGAATTTGGTTCCTTAATGGGAAGCCCAAAAGATAACATTGATTCTCTGAACCCAAGTTCTCATAATT
The DNA here is from genome assembly GCA_028749045.1 of Cupressus sempervirens. Classification (NCBI taxonomy): domain Eukaryota; kingdom Viridiplantae; phylum Streptophyta; class Pinopsida; order Cupressales; family Cupressaceae; genus Cupressus; species Cupressus sempervirens. The sequence continues at coordinate 704,077,839 of CM053793.1, forward strand.
GCTCAATAGCATAAAGCTCATAAAACATAAATCTTAGTTCAAATCATAAAGTCCATCATGACATCGAGTCAAATAATCATAAAAGAAATCTCAAAAAATGCCTCTAATGCACATCCTAACTTATTCAACTAAACAACCCTCAAAGAAAAGCAATCATGAAAATAAACATCACAACACTATAATTAGAATATTAGAAAACACATAGTTTTCAGTCACATTATTTAATTCCACCAATTTCTCTTGTTTAGTTTTGGTCATAAGGATGTGTTTAGAAATAAAGTAAGAACATATATTTAATATAAATTGTTATTCTAATATACTTATTTAAAACAATTAGTATTTAAATATCCAATCTTTTTGTGCATATAAAGTATCGTGCAATATTATCATGTTAGTAATTTTAATAATCTTAAATCATAAATGATTTAATTAATAACATAAATATATATTATTAGATTACATATTAACATCAATTTTATTTTTAAACTATTAATTTGACTTCTATTTAAGTCCAATATTAATATTTACTTTTCCTTTAATTCATAATGCAACTAGAGATAAAATTATAAATTTAATTTAATTATTTGTAATTTCTCTCATAAATTCAAATAGTTATTAACTAAATGATTACAAAGTAAGCTCTACCAAAACTTCATTTAAAATATAATAAAATTCTAAATATTTATTTATTAACTTCCCTCTTGCATTAATAATTATAAAATCATTTATGTGCAACTAAGAGTTTAATTAAACTTAAATAATCACTAATACTAACATTCACTTTATAACTAAATGGATAATATTTATTTCATTTAGAAATTAATAAATTATTATTATTATTATTATTATATTTTTTTAAAATAAATAAATCTAAAAATTATATTATATTTTTATAAAATAAAAATAAATATGCAATTAGTATTTTCGCATGTCTTTGATCTCTCAAATCATGCAAGCATACTATTCTTAGTTTTCTATTTTTAGCTTATTTGTTTTCACATACATGTAACCATACTATATTTAGCTTTCTATTTTTAACGTATTTGTTTTCACATTCTTGTAACCTTACTATACTTAGCTTTCTATTTTTAGCATATTTGTTTTCACATGCAACCATACTATACTTAGCTTTCTATTTTTAGTATATTTGTTTTCACATGTATGTAACCTTACTATACTTAGCTTTCTATTTTTAGCATATTTGTTTTCACATGCATGTAACCATACTATATTTATTTTTCTTTTTTAAGCATTTTTTTTCACATGCATGTATACGTTTAGTTACAACGTGCTTTCCTCTCAATTAATCTTTTGATTTTCAAATAAGTATTGCAATTGAATTGTTTTAGATGTAACAAAAATATTCGTCTATATTTAGAAAATTCATGATAATCACATAGTTCTAATGAAAAATTTAAAGTTGAAACTCTAACTATTCAATTATTGTTTTCTTCCAATTTTCAATAATCAAATTTTTGTTATATTAGAAAGGGGCTTATAAGAATTATAGTCACAATAATTTTCTACAGTTTTTTCTATAATTTTTCATTGTCAAGTTTTCTTGATTAAAAAGTTTTCCTTTTTCAAAATCTACAACATAATTTCTTATTCAACAATCAAGACAATAAATTGATAAGAAATATGCAAACACCTAGGAAGACACGAAGTAGACAGGTCTTTCAATAAAATTCTACAATGGGTTTTCAAACCCTACCTCAAAATCATAGCTCTAAAATCTAAGACAATCTATGAATGCATGCAAATGCAAACCCTCCAAAACTTTCAACAATTTTTTTGATCCAACTTCAAATTTTTCTCCCCAAAACTTTTGTAATTGCAAAATGAGCTCTAGATCTTTGATAAAGAGTTCTCTCCTGAATTGGGGCTCTAATTGTGCAATCACGAGAGGGAACTCACTGATCAATTATTGTTTATTACTTTATTATCTTTTACATTTTCATGCACAACTCTTTTAGATATTTAATTACAAAATATTTTAATTTAAATAATTAGCTTTCTCTCTTTAATTAATTTTCAAATCATTTTTCATAATATATTTATTAATTTAATTAATAACATTATTTAAAGCTTATTATTAAAATAAAAATCTTAAATAATTATCATTAAATTAAATAAATATAACGACGCCAAAATTAGAACTATAACTTTATCATTAAATTTCATTCTTTTAAATTTTATTTTCCTCTAGTTTATTTATTAGTGCAAGCACTAATTAAATCATAGTTTATTATTTAAAATAATAATAATAATTAAAGCTCATTGTTTAAATGCAACTCTAATTTAATTATTATTAAATAAATAATTATAATAAAATGATATTAAATCTTTAATGTTTTAATTCTCTTCCTATCCACTTAAATTAAATCTTTTAAACTGAAGTACATATTTAATTAATTAATAATTAATTAAATATCGTTATATTCTAATTTCTCTTTAACAAATTTTCTAAATTTAGACTTTTAAATTAAAGCACATATTTAATTAGTTTTTTAATTAATTAAATATTCTAATGCTTTAATATATTTTTTTTAATGAAATAATATTTAATTATATGATTAACCAAAATATTATAATTAAATCATTTACCAAATAAATCACATAGCAGAATTCACATAAAAGCAACATTACCAAAACATGCCAAAACTTAAAATCAAACAACATAGACAAAGACAAACTCATAGGTTTAAAAAGGGTGAAAAGTCAGTTACGAGTCCTCTTTGCAAGACAAGTATTTAGGCCATGGCTAGGTTTGGACCTGAATATTATCTCCCCATTCTTACCATTGAGTTATTGTGATAGGGCATGCTCATCCTAGCAATTCAGGGAAGTCAATGCATGGTACGTACATTTTACATAAAAGACAAGCATGTACATGTATATAAATATATCTAAACTAAACAAGCAATGGCAAGGAGTGGTACATTGTGTAGATCCCAACTAGTAGGTGACTATGACTCCCTCCCTTAACCACATCAAACATGACAAATAGAAAAATCAAACAAATATGCACACCATACATATGCAAGTATGAGGTAAGTACTATAATAAATCTTGGGTATAAACCATCATATATTCAAACATGAAAACTCATCATTTGACATCATCCTGAAAGCAACCATATTTATTAACTAAGAACCATTAAAGCATTATTAATGGGCTAGTAATCATAATCAACAATCAACATGTGAAATATAATAAACTAAGTAATTCTTTTTTGCTATACATATAATCCAAGTCATGAAATAATGTCATAATTATAAATCCAATCTCCTTGAAACTAACACATGTATTAAATAGGCATAAATGAGTTTGGTAAATATAATGGAAAATCAAACTATGGATGGGCATTACAACAAGACCCAAAAGATTGCATAATTTTGAGCAAAAAATCCCAGTCCACATGGTCATACACCATAGAAAAATATAGTTTAAGAAGGAAACTAGGAGTTTTGGAACAATTAGTAGAATGGATAACACAATATATTCTAGGGTTTGATGACCTTGTACAAAACCATTTTTCTTTAGAGATATCAGCAAGAAAAGTAAAACATAAAGATTTGTTGTCAACACTTTATAAAAAAAGTTGCACAAATTGATAGGTCTAAAGTCATTGACTAAAGAGGCTCCAACATTTTTTAGAATCAAGGCAATAAAAGTAGAATTGATTTCCTTGAGGAGGAGTCTAGAACCAAAGAATTTCTTGACCACATTATGGAGGTCATGTCCCATGATTTCCCAAAACCTAGAACAAGAATAGCAGGAGCAAGACCTAGAGATTTGTCCCCTTGAAGGGAGAAAATAAGATTTTTGATTTCCCCAGTGGAAAAAATATCCACAAGAGACTTGTTATTCTCCTCATTTAGAATTGTAGGAATATTTTCTAATATTTTTTCTTGGTTCTACAAAACAAGAGAATTGTCTTTCAAGAGAAGAGAACAAAAATAATGAATTCTTCAGAGATTTCTTTCTCAAAAGTTTTAACTCTAGACACCAATACACTTTTAGATATTTAGTCAGATGATTTACGTTTTGAAGAAGTGATGTGAAATTTTTTTAGTTCATATCTCAAGATTTAAGCCAAAGTTTCTCAGAACTCTACCTCTAGAATCATTCCTCTTTAGTTATGATGTCATGGTATTTAATTAAGGTAAATTTTGTCCTTGTACCTCACTCCAAAGAATTCCTTGAATCTTGGATTTATTTTTGGATCACCTCAAGCTCAAGTTTAATATCATTTTTTGTTGGAAAGTGTCCCTAAAGACCTCTTTGTTTCAAACTTTTAGCATCCCTTTAATAAAACTTAGTTTCTTCACAATCTTAAACATTGGAGAGCCTTCAATCCTAATGGTCAACCATTTCTGAATTCTTCCACTAAGATTGAGATGTACAAACAACATTTTTTAAAACCTAAAGGGAGAATGTTGTTTAATGGTAGAGGATTTAGCAACCAAGGAAATTAAATAGTCTTCAAAACCTATATGTTGGCATGTCTACTAAAATATTTATTATTTTTTTATCTAAGTGAATCGTATGAACTATTATTTGGAGGGAAATTGATACGGATGTTTTAGTGTGTGAAGTAAATGACATATTTTCTTTTTACCTTGATATGACTTTTATTAGATAATATATAATTGCTAGGTTTATAAATCAGCTTTTGGTACAATGCATATACCTTAGAAGGCTGGTGGCATATCAAAGGTGTTTGTAGAAGAATGAGATGCGATTATAATTTTTCAAACAATTGTATGGAGAATTTTATTTGGGTTATGATATTGATTCTAAAGACATTCAACATCATATTAGTCGGCGGCATAGTAGTTTTATAGCTAAGTTTAGACAATCTGAGCTCCCAAAAGATTCTAACTATAAGAGAGCTATGGTAAGTCAAAACCTTTTGGTTCTTCCTAAAGGCTATTAGACCTACATTCAAGGTGGAGAGGTTTCACCTCAAGAGGCCTATATTGACATGTATCCTAGTATTTCCTCCATTAAAACTCAAGTCAATGATTTTTCATCGAATAGAGTGGAAAAATACATGTTGTGATCTTATACCAATCTTGTTATTGATCTCGTGCCTAAGTAGATGAAATATCTACCAAAGAATTGGTTTTTCACCATGATATTTATTTGAGTTATGGGTCTTGTTTATTTGTATTATAGGTATCAGATATTGCATGGGATTAGTTAGACTAATATTCTTTAATTTATTTTGTGAGTTTTTGGGAGATCCTATAGTGAGAGAAGCCATGAACATAGATTGAGAGGTAGGCACCACATGCTAGTAGGATATTTAGCTAGGTTCTATAGCTCTACCGCAGAGTGAAAATATTAGATCTTCTCTAGAGAGGAAATCTTCTCTATATTAGATTAGGTAAGGAACAAAATTTTCTTACACACACACACACATATATCTATATCCCAAGGGTACTCTATAATTCCCTCTACACCACTACCATTAATCAGTGCCCTATTGTTCTAAGGATGTAACTACCAAAAAACTCTTTGTCCCTCACCCCCACCTAAGAACTCTACCTCACCTACCACACGAAACCAATATTTGGTTGGGTAGTCCCTAATATATATATATATATATATATCTGTCTGTGTGTGTATACATATATATGTATATACATATGTATGTATATACATATATATATATACATACAAATGTATATACATATATATATACATATGTATACATGTATATATATACATGTATATATACATGTATATATATGCATGTATATACATATGTATGTATATACATATATATATATACACATATATGTACATATGTATATATATACATATGTATATACACACATATGTATATACATATATATATGTGTGTGTATACATATGTATGTGTATATATATATAGATGTATATGTATATATAGATATACATACATATATATATGTATGTATATATATATGTGTATATATATATATATGTACATATAGATATACATATATGTACATATATGTATATCTATATGTACATATATGTATATCTATATGTACATATATGTGTATCTATATGTACATATATGTATATCTATATGTACATATATATATATATATATATATGTATATATACATATATACATATATATATATATATATATATATATGTATATGTATATGTATATGTATATATAGATATATACATATATATATATATGTACATATAGACATACATATATATTTGTATATATATATATATATATATACATATAGACATACATATATATATATATATATATATATATATATATATATATATATATATATATATATATATATATATATATATATATATATATATATATATATATATATATATATATATATATATATATATATATATATATGTAGATATAGATATACTTCTATATGTACATACATACATACATACATACATACATACATATATATCTATATGTACACACACACACATATATATGTACATATACATATGCACATATATACACACATATATATATACATACACACACACACACACACACACACACACACACACACACACACACAGATATATATATATTCATTATTGTTGCTATTGGGTCTCAAACTAATCATTTAGTTGAATCTATGGGTGTCCTTTATAGTTTAAGGCTAGAGAAGAATTATGATGGGACTATTTTATAGCATCTATTTTGATAAGCTTCATTGTCTTTTTGATAGTTTTCTATGCTCATACTTGAAGACTTTTAAGCTACCATGATAGTATAAATATACAAATCTATGAATGTCTATACTTTATGGTTTATGGTCATGATATTATAAGATAATTTTTTTTGATGATTAATGAAATTAAATATGATGTTCTCTTCTTAGAGTATAATGGGGAATGTTCCTATAGTCATGTGTTCTAATAAAATATTGTTGAATTAGTACCTTAAATGCTTTTCTATGAGTTAATATTTTTAATGTATGTTTCAATGTTCAACATTGTGCTAAACCTTTGCGAGAATGAGTCAAATTGACTTGAAGAGAGGCATGTATGAAGCACTTGGTAGTACATGCTCGCAATAATTACAATAAGTAGTTGAAAAGGAACATGTGAACTTAACTGTCAATGCCTTGCCTAAATCTATAATCACAACAATATATATATATATTCCAGGAAGACTTGTTCCATGATTAATGATTCCTTATATTTATTGTAAATCGTTGAAGATTGGGTTGAACCCACACCTTGAAGAATATTAAATCTATGAATTTTGTTTTTATTTATATAGGATAAATAAATAGTTACTTTGATATTTTTATAGTTAGTCAGAAATCCTTTTGTAATTTAACAACACCTAACAAAGTTCATACTTTTGTAATTCTAAGTTGTATTGTGATGATTTGAATATGAATTAAATGATACTATTTCTATCAAGTATTTCAGTTATGAATAGTTTCTTCATTCACTCATCCAAGGGGGCCCACATGGTCAGGGAATGCTCTCATTTGATAGAAATTAGTTTTCCAACTTGGTTTAGACTTAAGATAATATTTTTTTGTTCCTACATCATATGTAATAGAGTAGATTCATTTGCTATATAGTGGATTTTCTAGTAGAGTAGTTTATTTCATTTGAAGTTCAACATGGTAGCCTATGTGTTTCATTCCTATAGTTTAGTGATGATACTTGAAAAAGGGGTTTAAATCATATACTTTGTAGGTATTATTTCAATTTTATCTGCCTAGTTGGTAAATGAGTCCAGTAGGTCATTGGTTACTACTTGAGAATGTCCAAATCAAAAAATTATAGATCTTAGTTTTCAAGGTGGTATATTGGCCAACCATTTTTTGAATCATTGTTGGGGATGGTGTTAATTTCACCCTTTCCTAAAGATCATCTTTAGGACTCTCTTAGCATAATTATTTGTTAGTAGTTGCATATGATGAAAGTTTAGTATCCTTTTGTTTGTATGCATATAAGAAGAGACCATTTTGGGAGACTCCTTCCTCAGAATGACCCATTTGAAATAGAAGAAATTTTATACCCTAAGCAATAAGATCCCCAAGCCAATAATCAAGAAGAATACCAACCTGTTGTAGAAGAATCACCATTTGAAAACCCGTTTGTTTCTCCCTAAGTAGACTTTCCTTCACCACAATATTTTGAAGGACCATCAAATTTGAATAACCTTTTTTTGACACTAAATTTTAGGACACTCATCTTGCTCTTGTTACCTATCAGCCAAGACAAGGGGTACCACTACCACTACTAGGGATGGCACAATATACATTTCCATTTCCCATTCCTTACCTTCACGATAGCAATAATCTAAAAAAAATTCCTACCTTTGCACTCCCTAAGTTCTATGGCCTGATCATTAAAGACCCTAAGAATTTTCTCTTTGAGTTTGACATCCTTTATAGAAGCTATGACTACACAATTGATTCCCATAAGTTAAAGTTTTTTCAATCAACTCTAAATGAGATGTCCTTAAGATACTTTATGGTGTTGGATGCAATGTTGTAGCCAACTGGGATGCAATGAAAAAATTATTTCTTACAAAGGACATGGATTATTCAAGAGGATATGATATAAAGGGTGATGACATTTTTAGGATGTAATATAAAAATGATGGTACATTAGAAGACTATGTCACTAGGTTCAATTTGCAAAGAAACACTCAACATCAATTGAATGAAGATTCAAAAAGACATATTTTCCTTGAAGGAATTAATGATGAAATTATTGTAGTAGTGGACCTAATTCTTGGAGGTCAATCACTCAGAGAACTTGATATGACATTAATAATTGATGTCTTAACTATTCAAGGAAAACTATGAAGAAAGGAAGAAGAGTTAGAGATGCACCTAATAAAGTCAATGGTTTGGTGTATCAGAGAGGGAGCCTTCTAATTTGTTATCTCATTTCAATAAAGATATTATAAATAATATCTCCAAACATTTGGACACCATGCAAGTAAGAAGGAAGCATGAAGAAGCTATAAAGATGGTTGCCAATGTGGGACTCAACCTTGGAATATTCCAACTGAGTTTAAAGCAATTTATGACAATGGATAATTGGTGTATGTTTCTCAAAATAGACCATGGGCTTTGAGAAAAGGTATGCCTCAAGACCCTCTCCAAATTCTGGTAAGTTTAATAATCAATGGTAGAATTCCAATTTCCAAAGTACTAGCTCACCACATCAAAATTATTGGAATACTTCTTGGCCTAACCAACCTCAGCCCCCATAGAATAACCAAAAATGGAATTGGCCTCCACCTAACTAATGGAAAAAAAAGAACTGGAAACCCCTCGTTATAAATGGTAGTAGAACCAGTAAAATTGGTATCAATAATAAATCAATCAATGACAAGCCCCACAAGGTAACTGGTAATAGTCACCATAGTAGAACTGCCAACTAGTAATATGGTGCCTTGCAACAACCTCAATAACAAGGTTTTTAATTCCTCCTCCTATATCTTATTAAAATTCACCTAAGAAAACTTATTTACCTACTTAGCATGCCCCAAATCCTAATAATGTGGAAGCTCAAAAGGAAATGTATTCCTCTAATGGTATTCAAAAGTAAACTTATTATGTAAATCATATACATCTAAGGCCTGGAACCACTATTTATGTTGCTAAAGGGCCTATAATAACTACTGTCACCACTAAAGATGCACTAGTTGTGGAGTAAATTCTTCCAACTCCACAACCAATAAATATTGCCGAGACTCCACCATTTTCAGACAGACTTTTTTGTTGGAATACTTTAGAATAACTAAGAAAGTGGGGGGGGGGGGGGGGTTGTGGGGGAAGGGGGTGGGTGAATTAGTTATCCAAGATCTAGATGTATAAATAAAACTTTTCATAGCTTAGTGAATCCATAAAACATTTATCTTCATGCATGCATTCATCATATTATACAATCACTTAAATGTTGTAGGTTATTGTTAAATTAACTTGTAGAAATGTAAACATGAAACATAAAAAATTCATCAACACACTTGACACAATGTTTTACATGAAAACCCAATTTGGGAAAAATCGCCAGTAACATGCTACCCTTTTCCACTCTATTTAAGTGATCCCCTGTGAAAGACCAACCTTTTTAATGGTTACAATACACATTGTTAAATGTAACCATGTTAAAGGATTTCAATCACCCTATTAGGAGAGAGCCTTGTTAGAGGACTTTAGACCATTCACTTCAAATTTCACCCAGTTAAAGGATTTACAAATGACTGTTAGGTCAACCTTAATCCAAAGGACTTACCCTAGACTGATATGATTATTAGAGAGTAACAATAAGGCTTGATCTGGTAACAACTTGCAACTCCCTTTGTAGATTATAGATCATTATTTTAGTCCTCCATTTTTCTTGGCCTTCACTCATTTCAGCTCTGATAACTTGTCCACCCATCAAGCATTCATACCCTAAAGCCCTCTTTCTTAACATTCCATTGTAGACTCTTCTCTTAGGTCACTTGATGATGCAAAACCCTTGACTCCTTGTCTTCCTTAGGTTCTAGCACATGAAAACCTTTTCTTTTGACCAGCTTTTCCTATAAATAGGAAATTAAGATCTTTTTCCACTCATTCTCCATCATCTAATTTAGGGTTAGGATAGATTAAGTAGTATACAATGAATCTACCACATATTTCATATCTCTTCCAAAAAATTCTCCTTTAATCCTCTTTGAATTCCCCTAAAAATAGTTTACCTTGAATTTTGTGCCACCAACTCATCAACCTTATCTTCCACCTAGTTCACATAGTCCAAGAAAACAAACTTGTCATCTCAGATCCATCAAATTCATGATCTTTTAAATAATGCAACCACTCAGCATTAACTTGCTTCTAATGCTCAGCATATACTACATTTTTTGACATCCTCTATAAAATCACTTGGTGTGAAATAAAGTTTACTGGTGCTTTAAAGTTTACTGGTTCTTAGTATGAACTAAAATTTACTTGGTATCCATTTATTTGCTCGACATACACTAGAAAAAACTTTTACTTGGCTCCAACTGATTTTCTGCTTGGTTTGCACTATCTTTTCTCAACACCTACTATCCACTTAGTCAAGCGTGGCAGACAAACTTTGTGTAACTTGTTCTTCTAAACTTTCTTAGTGTAACCAACCTTTGTAACCTTAAGTAGATTATCAATACATAATGTTATCACTGTCTTAACTGATTCTTGTACTTCTTTACATAACCATAAATCAACCTTTCCTCTAGGTACTATTGTTACATCTTTTGATCAAATCCTATTCATCAGTCAAATAAGTGGTATAGTACTTAAAATCATATAAGCAGTTGTCTAACCAAAAAATAGCAAGTTTGACATCAATGACAAAACAATAATCGAAACATATTGATCATAATTCTTCAGCACTCTTCTTCAAACAATCTCCCTCTTTTATTTTTTTCAATCTAGTCTCAATATTTTTCTCATCCCATAATCCTATTAGGAATCCTTCTTTGAAGAATTACTCAATCAATTGAAGGAAATTATTGTGAAGATACCTTTGGTAGATGCCTTCAAGGAAATTCTATCATATACATAAGCTATTGAGAAAACATGCATAAAGAAACCATGGAAAAATGGAAACACCCACATAATGCTCATGCCATGGGTTAGTTGTCTGAGATCATGTTAAATATGTATTTAGTTCCTAAATATTCTAATCCTAGAAGTATAGAGGTCAAAGTCTATATCAATTGAGTTCAAGTTCAAAATTCTATGATAGACCTAGAAGCATCCATCAATGTAATGAAGGTAAGTATTAATGCACTTAAATATTATTCACATAAGAGAGATCCGTACCATACTTCAACTTGCTGATAGCTCTACTATAAAGCCCAATGGTATGATTGAGGATGTTAGCGTCATTTTTTATTCCTAGGAATATCTAGTATATTTTTTTATCTTAACACCCAAAGTCACCTTAGGAGGATACCTTTTAATTCTAGGAAGGCCTTGGTTAGCCATTGTAGATGCCTTCATATCATGCCATTATGGAAAGATGACCATCTCTAATGATTCAAACATTTAAAAAATGGCCTTATACTATCTTGCTAGACCACTTTTACAAGATGATCAAGTTGTGTGGCATAATTTAGGGGATGCAATGAAACAAAAGTCAATTCAATAAGCCAATTCATAATGATTGATAGAAATACATTTATAAGATGATGGTGTTCTCATAGCCATCATATCCAATGAGTATGGTTAAGATTCTCCTATTTTTGGTGAGGATAATTTCTCCCTAGAAACAATACTTGCTCCTAAAAATGCAAGTAATCTTCCTACAAGAATTAGTGACAACACCAATGCTAATTTTTTTTTATATCAATGCATAGTTTAAGGATGAACCGAGTGTGCATATTCTTATTATGAGGTTAGAAACTCTTCTTTAGATTGTAGAAAAATTCTAGACTTTGAACAATATAAACAAAATTAAATGGAAACCCCCACAACAGGTGTAGGCACCTAAATTTGATTACATCGCTTTGGTAATCCTATTTAGTTATCTCTAAAGGCATCATTAATTAAATTCCTATTTAATTAATCCTTTGCCATCCCCTAGCTGATTAATTTAATTAATCATCTATAGTCCTAATTGATAAATCATATAACCTATTATTTATCAATTAAATCCTATTCTTCTATCTAAATCCAAAATTTTCATTTATTAAATAAACCTATTTGATAAATAAAACCCTCAAATCTAATAACCCCTAACTTATTCCTAAACCCTCTTTTTAGCCTAATCCACCCCATCCACCCATACTAACCAAGCTTAGCCACTAACTCACCCACCCTCATGAATGCCATCCACTTGCAAATCTCTAACATCCCTAATCTAATCCTAAACCCAAGCCTAATCCACCCCCTAATTTTGTCACATTCCCTAAACAAGCTTAAGACTTTCTTAAGCCAAAGAAAGTCAACAATCTCAACTCCCCTCAAAATATCCCAACCACCCAACAATGAATGCTCTTACAAAAGCCATAAAGACTCTTACAAGCTCTTACAAGCCATAATGAAGGGTCTTTATGAAGATATTATCCTTTGAGCCTCCTTTTTTGACTCATCCTTCTCCTTTCCTCCATCCACTCACCTTGTGACATGTGTCACTCCCTGATTGGTGCTAAACAAGCACAATCCATGTGTTCCCTTTTGAGTGCATCCTAGCCCTCCTTAAGCTTTCATCTTTCCTTCCATCTTAGCCCTCCATCTCTCAAGCCCTTAGCCTATAAATTGGATCCCCTCCCAAGCCTTTTCAATCACAATCCATCAAGTAAAGTTATAATGCAATTTTGAAGCCAAATCCATACTTTTGCATGCATCCACACCAAAAATCCCAAAAATCTCCATTGAAGCTAGTTTGAAGCTTGAGCATACATCCCAAACTAATCCATTAGACTCATCCCTAAATCAAGTGACTATCCTCATTGGGAGAGCCATTCTATGGCTCATATTCTCATTTGAGGGTTTCACTTTGTCTCTCATATATGTTATGTCTTTTATGCTAGTTAATGCTTTGTTCTTTTGATAGATTAGTATTACTTGCTAACATATTTCTCATATACAATAGGAACAATGTAAGCATCCACATTCGATGGTAATTGAAAATCAAGAAAGTTTAATTGTTTTAAGGACTAGAATACTAACTGATAAAGGAGAATTAGGTCACCTAAGGGTTCCAATAGAGCAAGGTTAGATTTATATAAAGAGGAAGGGTCTAATCCCTTCATGTTATCTATCTACTCCCTTATTAGTTGGGCTTAGTTTGTATCAACACTTGCTATTAGAGAAGGCTAAGTGGAGGGAAGAAAAATTATGATTACAAAGAACTATTTATAATCAACAACAAGAATTAAGGAGTAAAGATGATGAGATTACAATGCTAAAGGATAAGATTCCTCAAATTACAAACAAGATACCTAATTTAATTCAATGTCTTCCACCGACTTAGGTATATGCCCTTTTTTCTTAAGAGAATATGTTGAATTTCCAGTTGACTAGAATAGTTCAAGGCCTTAGTCCCTCCTTAATTAAACATCATGAATTTTATTTTTCCTTCATGCACTCCCCATTTTTTTAATTAAGGATATTCTTTGTGAACTCTATCTTCACAACCTAAGAGTACCAGATGATAGAGAATGAAATCCATTGATGTATGTAGGAGATATTTAGCTTAGAGACCTCATGTCTTGCATACAAAATGAATTAAGTAGGGGAAAACAAGCAAGACCTTATAGGGGAGAAGACATGACCATGCCCCTTCTCTTAAGGCTCAAGGATAGGGATCCTAGGAACTACTACATGGGTTGGGTAAAAGTTGTTGATTCTTAAGTAGGAAGTTAGAAAATCAATCCTTAATGGAGGTTGCCTATGTAGAATTTGAAAAGTTGGTTGATAGGAAACTAAGGGAAGCTAGAAGGTCCATCATGAAAATGTGGATAATAATTCCTCATGATTTGAAGGTGAACAAACCTCATTCACCATAGAGCCTCATCATGGAAATGGAGAGAGCTCCTAGGTATATCAATTTGGACCAATAAAAAAAGAGTTTACGGTTTCCTCTACAATTTTGACCACCTTTTCTCATTCATATATTATTTGGTATGAGTCTAGATCCTGCTGAATATAAAATATCTGTAGAGGAAAGAGTGTGGTAGAGACATGAGGGAAATAAAGGCTACTTCTAGAATTATGACAAAGGGGGAGTTGGTGAAAGTATCTATATTGAATTCCATGTTAATGGCTAGGTGAAAATTTATATGCTTGTTGGAGGACCAGAAAGGTCTTAAGTTGGGGGGGGTTGATGGGACCATTTTATAACATTTTTTTGATAAGTTTCATAGTCTTTTTGATAGTTTTTTGTGTTCATACTTGAAGACTTTTAAGCTATGATGACTATATAAATATATTAATATGTAAACTTCTATACTTTATGGTTTGTCGACATGGTATTATAAGATAGCATGTTTGGATGATTAATGAAATTAGATATGTGCATGAAAAGTAAATATGATGTTCTCTTCATGTCGGTTAATGGGGAATGATCATGTAGTTGTATGTTACAAGCAAAGATTAGTTAGTTAGTACATTAAATGATTTTCTATGCATTAATGTTTTGAACTTCATATTGTGCTAACCCTTTGTAGGAATGAGTCAACTATACCTAAAGAGTGGAATGTATGAAGCACTTTGTAGTACATCATCGCACAAATTACAATAAGAAATTGAAAAGGAATGATTCACCTTAACCATCAACACCCTGCATAAAGCTAGAAGCATAGCAGGCTATATTCCAGGAAGACTTCTTCCATAATTAATGATTCCCTATATTTTCCGTAATTCATTTAAGATTTGGCTGAACCCACATCATGGAGAATCTTAATGTAGGAAGTTTGTTTTCAGTTAGATAGGGTAAATAAGCAGTTTCTCTAATCTTTCCATAGGTAGTTAGAAATCCTTTTGTAATGTAAGAACAAGTAATCGAGTTCATACTTTTATAATTCCAAGTTGTACTTTAATTATTTGAATATGAATGGCATGATACTATTTATGTCTAGTATTTGAGTTTTGAATAGTTTCTTCATTCACTCATCAAGGGGAGCCCACTTGGTGAGTGAATGCTATCTTTTGATAGACATTAACTTTTCCAATTTTTTTTAGACTTAAGTTAATATTAAATGTTGGTATTGTAGGATAGGAAATAGAGTATATTCATTTCTATATCATGGAGATTGAGTAGAGTAGTTGCTTTAAATTGAAGTTCAACATGGTAGCCTATGAATGTAATTACGATAAATTAATGATGATACTTAAAAATGGGTTTAATGCATATACTTTACAAGCATCATTTAAAGTTTATGTCTATGGTTGATATAGTAAATGTATCTAATAGGTCATTGGTTACCACTTGAGGATGTCCAAATCCACAAGTTACAAAGCTTAGTTTTCAAGTTGATATATTGGCCAACCAAATTGTGACTATAATTAATTATGGATTAAGGGGGACTCTATGAATATTTTGAACTTTTTAAATGAAAAGGTCAAGGAATCTTGATTATTTGAATAGAATGTAAAACTATGGTTAATAATTTAGACTTGGTGGTTATTATCCCATGTACAAAGAAGCTAATAATGTGGCAAATGTACTCACCAATGTGGTTGTCATTATCTTGAAGCTCATTCTTTGGGATGATAACAAGAATGGTAACATAAATTTAAAACCCAAGATTGATCATGACAAAGTGCTATGTAGAATGGAGGATTTAAAAAATTTGTTATTAATGAAAGACAAGATTAGGGACATGTGTAGTAATGATGGTAGTACTTATGGAAAGTTATTGTTTTGATTTTGGAAAAAATTTCATGCTTTAAGGGAGATATTTTTTTTCTCATGCACTAGTCTAAGCAAAGAGATTTTCATTTGGTAAAAAATTGTAGTTAAGGAAAGTTGGAGAAACATTACTATGGGTGAAGCTCTAAAAAGGCAAGAACTTGGGGACTATGATAGATGGAAGAAAGAACCCAAAGCTTGGGATAAATTGGAAAAGGGTGGTTTGCTACCATACATGAAGAGAATGAAGGATGGAAAAATAGAGATCATTGAGGTATTTATTTATTTCTCAAAAGTAGGTACAATCATGTTGGTAATGAGATGTCCCAAGTTGGACATCAACATTATAGTGTTGATAACAGGGCTCAAAGCTAAAGTTGTGAACTTTTGCCCAAATAAAGAAATATTTGAGGATGCAGCCAAGCAATTTTTGAAGTCTAATTATGGGGTAATGGTTAGATAGTTTATTGAGTTTTTTTATATTCTTATTCTATTAAAATGTTGTGGAAATTGGCCTTAAAAGCATTAATCTAATACAATACTTTGGATGAGAGGTATGATAGACCTCATAATTACTATTTTGTTCTATTAAATTATTTTAGACACAAAATTAGGGTTTTCTTTCCATTTTAGTTATTTTTTCCCTGTCACATAGGATATAGTATTTTTATGTGAAATTGGACAAGATTATTCTTCATAAGGCTTAATGAGATTAATTTTTTAGTTTATGATGGATAATGTTAAGGAGAATCTCCCCAAGTTTGTTTCTTTTCAAAGTCAAAAAATCCCTAAAAATCTTGGTAGTAGTAAAGGTAGAGGAAAGCATTTGATCGAAGAGTTGGGATAAGAAAAAATGGAGTTTGTCAAAAGGAACAAGAAGAATGTTAATTAGAAATAAATGATGATTAATTTTGAAGGTGCTAGTGAGGAAGACTTGAATAGTGTGGATACATAGGAGGATAAAAAGAGTAATTATTCAGGTGGGTTAGTTGAAAAATTATTCAAAGTGCTAAGTACATAGCCCTCCCTTATTTTGGTTCATCCAGAGAAACTTAAAGATAGTGTACAAAAGGAGGATTTGGTTGACAAAAAGGTTGATACTAGGGAGAAAGATGAGGATTTTGATAAACAAGTATTTTGTTTCAAATGCTTTGAAGAAAACATTACCCATGAAGTGTTTATCAAACTCAGTAAGCTTACTCTTAAAGCCTCCCATAAAGAAAAAGGAGAAAACAATTAGGAAAATAGAGAAATGATTTTCCTAGTAGCCAATCTAGTCAATTTGAATGTGTTTAATGTGAAGTTGCTAGAGGGTGATCTCAAAGGGATAGATATTTAGCCTCCTCTGGGTGTTCTCCAAACCACAAAGATAATATTTATGTATACCTTTAGAATGGAGCAATAAAATTTTAATTCCATAAAAAAAACTCAATATAAATAATAGAGCTCTAAATACAAAAATAGAAGAAGCTATATAAATAAGATGAATGAGGGTCCCAAGATTGGTGATATGGGAAATGATATGGAGAAGAATAATTTTTTGCAAGGGTTGGTAAATATAATTGATAACCTAGATAGAACTACCAACAATATGTTTAATAATTACCAAAAACTAATGGAGTCCTTGATGGAGAGCATGATAAAAGTTACAGGTAATGTTGACTTGAATGCAGACAAAATAATGGTGTTAAACTTGGATGAACCTAAGGGTGCAAAAGAGTTTCCTAGTAGGAAAAGAACTAAATCAACAACAAGGAAGTTGAAGGCAAAGAATGATGAGTTGATCAAAGAGGAGGTCAAAGTCATCATGGAAAAGATCAATGAAAAGTAGTAGGAGATGGCTCTTGAGCCAACCTAATGTTTGGTTAATTGTCTAGCTTACTGAACATATATGCCTTTTGAGTTTATAGTTTAGGTGTGTTGTTTCATTTTCTTGGCATTCTTGGTCTTTTTTTTCTTCTAGTTCTATGGTGTTTTTAAAGTTGTTTAAGGGTGCTAAATTTTTCCTTTTCAGTACACTTCAAATTGGTCAACTTTTAAAAAAAATTGTATTAACTATTGGGGTTTTGAGTTCCCTGTAAAAAACCTAATTTTAACTATTAGTAAAAAACAATTGGAAATCAATTAGCACATCAATACACATATCTTTGATATGTACCATCAAAATTGATTAACATTTATTTGAGATATAGGAAGAAGACAAGTTGTAGACCTTGTTCTAATAATCATCCACTCCTTGCTCAAACTACCCACCAATTACTAATCTTAAATAAACCAAAAAAAGAAGAAATAAAATCACATTAACAAGTCACATGCAGCAATAGAAACCCAATTGTATGTTCCTAATATTTATATTATTTACAATTTAAAATAAGTTGTACAACGTCATTGGTACACTCAACACATAACTATTGAAACATAAACACTTCTAATATTTTATTTCAAAAATCTATTGGAATAAAAATGAATGTATATATTTTATATAACTTTTTATTAACTAGGTATCACATCAAAATATTTTACTATATTGTAATATATTAACATTATTAATTATTTTAATATTACTTTATTAAGAATGAAATAATTTTTTAAAATTATATTTCTAGTGAATTATATTAATATTATTAATTAATTGATATATAATTTAATTTGGCATGTTCATGAGCTTGTTAGGTCTAATACAACTATTAAAATAGAAATGGTGTGCTGGACACCTCTAGAGGATGGATGGGTCAATATTAAATTTGACCGGATGACTAGGGAAAACTCGAGTATAGCAAGGTGTGGTTTTGTAGCAAGAGACCATAAGGGAAATATTCTCACTTTTGTGGCCAAATTTCTACAAGATCACACAAATAACATCATGGAATGTTATGTAGCCAGAGAGGCTATGATCTTAGAAGCAAAAATGGGCTTTAAAAGAGTCCATTTGGAAGGGGATTTATAGATTATCATAAATGGCATTAAGAGAGGGAAGATGGAGGCACACCACCTTGATTAATTTATCCAATAGATCAAGGACTTGCTGCAGGGATTAGATGACTTTAAGTTTTCTCATTCATTCTGGAAAGCAAACAAGGTGGCAAACATGTTAGTCAACATGGATCTAATTCAGCAATGGGTTCCCAAAATGAAATCTTTGAGGACCTATGACATCTTGCATTAGATTAAAGAGAGTATTATTGTTTGGCCATTAGACACATTAAAACACATATGAAACTTTTCATCTTGGGTGATTTTAAGGGGAAGTCATCATGATTCATGCTTCCGATGATATTACATCATATCACAACATGCAGAGATGCCCAATCCTCTGTGCATGCAAACTAGAGTGTATTCTTTCCTTGGTACTTCGGTTCTGGAGAGTTCCAAGGAAGTTAAATTTAGATAGAAGGATGGTGAAGGCTCTAATACTCAAATGTAGGCTTACAAAGGACAGATTACCACACGACATCTCAAACACATATTTGTGTTTGAAGACTTGGTTTTGCTAGAGGGAGTACAATAGATTTTTGGAACAAAGTACCTAAACACATTTTGGAAGAGGAGATCAAACCTAGATGTGGCATCTTTTTTTTGAACTACACTTGTGTTGATGATGGGGGAATCAAAGGAAGAGGTATGTTGTGTTGTTGCAACATGTGTGGATATGAAATGGCTATTGGGGCTAGAAGACATAATTGAGAGAGTTGTCTTGGGCGTAGGTATTTAGATGGGTCTAGAGCCTTGGAGGCTAATTGGTGGAGGGGATTCTTTGGTTCAACCACTAGTTGTGTGGCCCTCCTCAAATCCACATGGTGCCCATATATCCCCAAAGAAGAGAAGGGATGGAAAAAGGTAGTGGATCTCCTCACTGAGAAAATTTGGGCATTAGTGGAGAACAAATCAGGCTTCGTGAAGGCCATGCTAAGAAAGAGCATGCTCATTCTAGGGTAACATTTATGCAACCAAATAGTGAAGAAGAACCGATTGGAGGGGGGTGTGTCCACATCAAAAGGAGTCTAGGTGGATACCTCGCTACTCAAAGAAGAGGGGGAGGGCAATGGTAAGGATCATCAGATGTGGCAGACAATTTCGGGGATGGATGATCAATCAACACCAACCTTTACTCATGAGGAAGTAGTGCACTGATTCAAGGAGTAACAATACCAGATGGTGGTGAATTTGGTGAATGTAAGAAGATACCCTATTTCATTTTCTTTTTTTCTTTTTTGTATATGGCATGGGTGGTCTAGTCTTTTGCAAAGTGTTCATGCTCTAAATTTTTGTGTAATGGAATAGGTATGGCCATGATATCGATAGTTATGGTAGTAAGGTATTTGGCCATACCACTAATTTTGTGACACTCTTTAATTATCAATATAATACCAATAATGTTACCTATATATATATATATATATATATATATATATATAATATTAAATCGAATTATTGTAGAAGACTCTTATTTGGAAGAATTCTTGGGGGGTGATCCCACAATACTGGGTGCCACTTTTATGGTATGAACAAAATAAGAAACAAAGGGAAATTTTGAATTTTTAAATTTCAATTATTTACGTGAACATTAAGGAAACATTCACACAAACATTCCATACATTTATGTTCTCACGAACATAAATAAATATAAATAGGTGGATTCACATGAACATAAGTGCAATAAATGTTCACGCAAACATACAAAAGTAATTATTTTCATTGTAAAATTGTCATTTTTAAAAAACATATGTTTGCACGAACATATGTTTTGTAAATTTGTTTGCTATTTTTGTAAATAAAAAGAAAAAAATGTTTTTTGAACCTCAAAATTGGGATCAAATGATCTCCTACTATAAGTCAATAATATTAAATTGTGCTTCTCAGAGTAAGCTTTCCAATGACTATAATTTTAATAGGTATTATATTCAATAAGAATTTTGAAACTGAGTTTAATTGATCATAGGCTTATTAATGATTGAACATTAACTAACTTTGACACTTTAGAAAAAATTGTGAATTAGGTTTAAAATAAATTGAAAAATATGTAGGAAATAGGTTACTGAGATAGATTTCTATTAGAAAAAGAAAGTTTGACTTATGATATATTGTGTTCAAGTTATCCTTGTGAAAATGAACTTATGTTTGAATTACGATTGATGTCACTTCAAAACTTCATAAACTACACAAAATTCAACCAAATTGAATCAAACCAAATGCATCCTCTAGATATTAATGTAACAAATCCAACATCGAAAGAATTACCTCATTATCATTTCTAGAAAAAAAGTTCTGGTTGTCAAGTGGAGTGTCACTCTTTTAAAAAGTTTGATTTTTCATATGTACCACTTTTTAAAGCAGAAGAAAAATTTGACTTAAATAATTTTTATTTTTTTAATTAAAATATATGATTACAAAGTAGGAATAGAGTAATAGAAATCACTAGTTTATGTCATCTTCAAATTATTCATAGTTTTAGAGATAGTCACTCGAATGTGAGGTTTCTTTCAAAAATATTGATTTCAGCGTCAAAATTGGTCAAAAAGTGGAACCCATCATTGTGAAATCACCCTAGCATTCATGCTCTTCACTTTTACAAGAGTGGTATTTGCACTACAAAATAAACTTTCACCAAGTCTAGAGTGTGAATCTAGAGTTGGGAGGGTATGCAAGTTCAATTCCACTTGACTCACTAAGATCATGAGACTTATGATTTTTCTCTATCCCACTAGTGAAATCATTATGTACGATTGGTATGATAAACATACAACATTGATGGAAATAGTAGCATTGGTATCTAGAGATTCCATTTTAGAGATACAAATCTCGACAAAGATATCTCTAGATATTACCTTACTTGCCAATAGGTGTGGCTTTGGACCAACGGTGATGCTTAAAATCTTTGCGTTCTAATTAGAGGCTACATTTTCTTACTATATGGTGAACTACCATTGTAACTAAAATAAAACACTAAATACATTGTGTATTCTTGTCCAACAATTTCCATTTAGTTTTTGTAATTTCCATTTAATTCTTGATTGGGCTATTGTTCTTTTTGGGGGCATTCTACATTTAATTTGATTCTATAGAAGGATTCAAAGTTGCCAGGCTAGGATCCACATTTTTTTGCTCCATTTTTTCCCACTTATTTTTATTGCATGTGTTTCTCCTTTGAGATAACCATGTATTTCCCTTCACTTTTGGGCAGCTTTGGAACACTTCCTAAAAAATGCTATTTGCAATCTTGAAAGAAAGAAACATGGTAGGTTTTTCACATACCTTAAGTTATAGTAATGTCTATGTCTTTGATAAGCATGCATTTGTAATAATATAATGTTACAAATTCAAGTTTAACTTTACAAGGTGGATGTTGAAGTAACCCACATGCAATAAATTCTGCAATATTGTGAAAATGTACCTTTTATGATAAACAAAGTTTATCCAAATACTTCTTCTTCTAGTTGTCATCCTTCTTATGGCCACCATCAAGGTTAGAGTTCTTTGAGCTCTCATACAAATAGTGCAAGTTCATAGGACTCTTGATGCCATAACCCCATCATTGACTATTACATTATGGCTTGGTTGGTCATCCACAGTGTAATGCCTCACCAAGGGATCCAAAAGAATTAACCTAAACTTTTACTAAGTTTTTCAAACATTTATTTTTTAAAATAATAAAGATTTACATACACATCAAACATAAAGTAGTGAAAGCAATAACATACAATCATTTATAAGCATACATAATAGGTTACATTCCTTAACGATGCCAAGACATTGAATCACATTTAAATTTAATTAATACTAAGTCTAACAAATACCACATCAATATAAAGGAATAATTAAAAGTCCAAATTCCATTTAAATAACATACATTTGTTCTAAATGCCTCTTGGAAATAAAATTTAGAATGCTCAATCATCCACTGTACATGTCATAGGATATTAAAGGTTAAAAGAATATACATTTATAAAAATAGAATTGCATCATCCTCCTCAGATCCATGATACAAAGTACAATGCAATAGATGAAACCATCCATCATAAAAGATATAACCATCCATCATAAAAGATATAAACATCCATCATAAGATATAACCATCCATCATAATGATATGAAGATAGAATGAAAGGAAATGTAGGCAAGGAAACTCTAGCCATGGTATCAATGGATGGATCTCAATGGTAAGAGTAAAAAGCACTACCACTCAGCTGCATGGTAACCCAAAAAGGCCCACTCCCACCACACTAAGGAGATAGTCTCCAGTCCCAAATAGGATATCAATCCAAATATCAAAAGTACTCTCTAAGTCCAAGAAATCCTAAAAGTAATCTAACTCAAAGGTATCAAGATTAATTGACATCTAATCCCAGAGGCACACAAACATATGTTACAAGAAACCTACTATGTAAGCAGGCAAGTGTCATTGCACGAATCATGATACCCTGGTAGTCTCTCAAGACCCCAACCCCTAGTGATCTCTATGTGGCACTAGTATCCTCACATACTAACAAGGCATACTAATGATGCAAGGTTGCAACCAAGCATTCTCTCTACTCCCATCCTAGTCTCTACTAGCACTCAAGGCATGGGCGAGAACATACAAAGTCTCTTATTAGGTTCATTTTACTCTCATTTAGTGTAGTGTTTTCACTTATTAAACAACTTACAATGGGTTACCCTGTCAGCCACTTAAGGCCTCACCCTCCATTGCAAGCCACTTCTCGACATTACATATAGATAACCTACCTTAGGCTCATAAAAGAAAAAATCAAATAATCATATAAAATCACCTTAGTCCTATACAAGTGACTGGAAAGGATCAAAAGATAATTCATAATAACACATCAGTTCTCTACAACCAATTAGAAAGCATCCCAAAAATACTGATCGAAGACTCAAAATGGTTAAGTCAAATAGGTCATAACATGACATCACCAATAAAAAATATACAAACACCTCAGTCCTATCAAAGCGACTAGAAAGTAATCCAAATATAACTAATCAAGGACTCAAAAATGGTTAAGTCAAACAAGTCATAACATTCACCTCAGCTTCACACAAGAACACTGGAAAGCAATAGCAATCAATAGATCAACGCACATCATAGAGCATACCAGACACATTACCATGGTTGAGTATAAAAGATCAAAATGAAATCATCATAACATCACAAACACAAAACTCTCAAGCCTCTGGTAAATGTCCTAAAATTGGTCAACACTCTAGTCAACCTAGACCCAAAACATGGACAACATACATTTAAGATAATGTAGGTTCCATAGTTTGGTTTGACTTTGAAGACATATAGTTGAGTTAAATGTAAGGTCTCGATTTTCACTTAATATCTGTTTCAAGTAATTAAGTCTCACAATTCACCTTTACAATTAACCCTTTCTTATTTTTAAATAATTTGGACAATTACCTCTATTAGATTTAAGTAATTTTTCCAAAATATTCAAAGAGTAATAATTCATTTAAATTTTAAAATAATACTTGCTCATTTTTAAATGAAATAATCTACAATTTATTACAATCAATATTATAATAATTAAATAAATTTAATACTCAATTGAACAACTTCCATTATTAATTAATCTTACTTAAATAAAATTTAACTAAATTAATTAATAATTACATATATAAAAAGAATAATAATATTATTTAATTATTTATTAAATTAAATAATATTAAAAAAAGCTTATTAATTATTTAAAAAATAATAAATATTATTAAAGTTTATTAATAAAATTCATTAATTAAAAATTTATCTAAATTTAAATATAATTAAAAAATTATTAATAATTAAATTAATAATAACAAATCTTATTTATAAAAATTATTAATAAATTTTTTTTTTTTTTTATAAATAATAAAACATTCAATGCATATGGTTTTTAAACCAAGAGGTTTGCCGAGTTTAATATCTGCAACTGCAGGTGTTATTGCAACTGCAGGCCGCAGTACCACTTGCGCATGCAGGTCGGTGATCGGGAGGACTAGGGTGGGAGAATTAATAACCCCATCCCACCTCCATCGATAATAGTATATAATATTTTTTTTTAATGTATATTTTGTAAAAAAATTATTTATTAAAAATTGCTTCAAATACAAGTCAAATTACCCCCTTCCAATTTAATAACAAGTAATAATATAATTGCATAGTGATTATAAATTACTATGTAATTTTATATATATATATATATATATAAACATTTGCAATTCTTAGTCCAATAGGAAAAATATGATCAACCATTCAAATTTCTAATTTAAAATTTTCTTTTCTTTCAAAAACCTTCCCAAATTTAATTTCCAAATTTTAATTCTATGAAAGGAGGATTGCCTGATATTTTAATCTTCTCATATTCAGTTGAAAACAACATGCATATTAGAAATTCCAAATTACAAGTTTGAAAGATTCGTCGCAGTAGAACACATACAATCAATCCACAGTCACCAAGAAGATAGGAAAGGAAAGAAAAGCATAATAAATTGTGCAAATAATCACAAGCATCTACCTGGGCTCTGATGCTAATCGCTATGCCCAAGAGTTGTGAAAGAAAATTTCTTCTCTCAAAACCTTCTCTCTTTTAAAAATTCCTTCCTCTTCCAAAATTCATGGTTCCTTGAAAATGAACCCTTAATTGGTGATAAGTAGTTCTCTCCTAAACTTGGAGCACTAATTGTGTGATCACTTGAGAGGACTCCTTGCTCACCAGACATTAACTTTTTATTATATTTCCCTTATCTTTTTCATGCATGTTTAATGAATTACAAAATAACTTTATTTAATTTTCACTTGACTTTTCTTTTCAATTAATTTATTAAATTTTAATCTCATGCATGCATTATGAAATTTTAAATTTTTTAATAAATTAATATGTTTTTCACTTCTTAATTTATTTTCGAATGTTAAATGATAAATTTTTTATTAACATGAATAATAATAGTAATTAGCATTTATTTAAAAAATGAACTCTAAATATATTATTATTAGATTAAATAAATATTATCACATTCTAAAATTATTCTTATAAATTTTATCTTCAAAATTAATTCTTTTTATTTAATTAATATCCCAATTAATTAAATAAAATTTAATATTAAAAATACCATAATAAATTTTCACTAAATTAAATCATTAATTTAATCATTTAAATTGACTTAATTAATAGAAAAATCACCAAAGACCCATAAAAACAAAATATGAAGACCCATCATAGAAAAACACATACAAGATCAAACTAGAGGGTTATAATCACGAATTAACATCATACAATGCATTCAGAAGGTAAACACCTCAGATACTTGTCCTAATTGTCTAGGACAAGTGGGTTCAAAGGTTTAAGATTTGGACTTAAGAATTTATCTCCACTCTCTTACCATTGAGATAATGTGATAGGGTACACTTATCCTGGCAATTCAGGGAAGTCGATACCTGGTACCTGCAATCTGCATAAAATTTGTACATGTACAAACACAATATTCTAAACTAAATAGGAAATGGTGGGAAGTGGTGCATCGTGTAGATCCCAACTAGCAAGTGACTATGACTCCCTTCCTTAACCACATCATAGATACCATACATAAAGAAAACATATGCGCACACCATACACATGTAGTATGGGGTAAGTATCCATAAGAAAACACATATGATAATCCATCTAACTAATCATCATTAATAACTGAAATCACTAAATAATCATCATGCATACATGAAGTATAGAGTACCAAGTAATCTCATCATATAATCAATTGAATATGAAACAATATCTTATCATCTCAAAAGAATAAAACTAATAATCAAGCATAAAACTGGCCTAAAAGAGTTTGGCAATGATAATAGAAATGTAACCTAGAGGCAGGCACTACACATAGAATCATGGGTCCTTCTCTAAGTTGTCTCTTATGGCTGGTGCTACTTAGGAACCCTTGAGTATATCTTCTATGGGGTGAGATTTAAGCCAACATACTAGAGAATTAGGTTATCCTTTGTCTTCCAAAGGCTTCCCCAAATTGATTTTGACCTTATGTTAGGTCATGATGCAAATAAAAGAAGGTTGAAGAGGAGAATGTAGATGGTTGGACTCAGTTATACCATGGGCTAGATAATGAGTTATAATGGGGAAAGAATTATAAACTAGACCTCCTCTTTGAACTTTCCTTTGGCTACTTGAGGGTTCATCTTTTATTGGGTATGCCCATTTGGTTTTATGTTGTTTATGCTTTAGGGATGTTGTCTTATATTTTACTTATTCATATGTAAATATTTCTAATGTTATACTAATATGACCCTTTTGTTATTCATTCTTATGTGTCAATTTTCTTTTACCTCTAATCATATTCACATATATGGTAGCACTTAAGAGTGGTCAATGAACTTAAATATCTAGTTTTATTGATTCTTAAAAGCTTAGATGTTACTTATGTTTCCTACTCTTTAATATGGGTTTTCCATGGCTAACTTAGTAGTAGATTGCAATCTCTCCAAGATCATAATTTTAGTACTTTACTTTACTAGCATTGAATTACATTCTTTAAGTAGGGGTCCCATAGGAGGGGCTATTGCTCAATTTTTTTAGGTGCAATAGGTCCCATAAGAATTTGTTGGGAGGGCTAGAGAATAATTTGGAATCTTTTCCTCTAAAATAGGAGCCCTTCTTTTTTGGGTTATTAAATTTGAGCAGGCATGAATGGAGTGGGGCTAGATATAGCCACGTGTCAACAATTCACACAATTTATTCCCACTAAAATCAAAATATTGGAAACAAAATATTTTTTTACTTTTTAGTAATGTTTTATGAATTACATAATCCTTAAATTGAGGAGCTGAAAGTGCAAGAATGAAATACACTTAAAATTTCACAGTTATATTTAAATATTCCAAAAATCCTTACTTGTTACAACTCTATTTTTAAGGAAGCCCCCCTCCATGAGATCCCAACCTTAGTATTCCTGTGCATACTATTGGGATTATTTGAATGCATCATTCAAAACATTTAACAAGATATACTAAATACACAATTATCATCAAAATAAATAATTGACATAAGTATTTTCTTGAAGTTAAATCAATACTATCAAATGCATAGTCCACTAGGAACTCTTCATACTTCTCAAATGTATAGAAATAGTCACGGTCAAGTATAAAATTTTAATGTCTTCATTCATTTATGTAATTCATTTAGTATCCTCAACTTATAGATGGTTAAATAATAGAATAAAAAATTATAATTTCATCGAAAACTTTTCTCAATCTCTACACTAGTGCAACATGACTCACTTTAAAGAAAAATGAATATATCTTGAACTTGATATGTACAAATAATAATTATAAAACTATTGTATAAACCAAAGTTTTCTAATTACATCCACGTAAGCCAACAACTTTGCAAGCATTAAAATATTATTTTTAATTTGTTATCTAAATAAAAATAGTCTAATTTTTGAAGTAGCTTGTTATATGCCTATCATCACAAAAGAAAAAAAAAAAGAGTGCACACAAAGTTGTTTACATCTATAACAAGTGTCACATAGTGGTATGTACTTACCATTAGAATGAATTGTATTAGAGCAAAGGATTTGATAGATAAAAAGATAAATGTATAGTAAAATTATTACTTATGTATCATATAATATAAAATGTATTATAAAATAGTATATAATAAGTTAATTTTATGAGATAAAAATTTCTTTTCAATGATGCACTATTTAAGTAAAATATTTTTAAAAATATAATGGATAACAAGTTAATTATCATTTTAATGAAAAACATAATGAAACTTAGTTAAAAAATAATAGTAATAAACATTTGAATATTTTTTGAAAAGAAAACAATTCTTACAAGATTTAACAACAAACAAATCAATTAGTTTATTTATGCTAGTTTCAAATGCTTAATTTTTTAGACAGAGGTAATAAAGTTTAATTACAATGTACATGTATGTATCTATATTTATCATTAAAATCTAAAAAATGGTGCCATTAAAAATGCAATATGGAGGGAGCTCTGCAAAAAGGGCTCCTATAACACCAAATGACCTGAAACAATTACAAGGGAGATAAATTATTTTTAATAATATATTTAATTGATGAAAAATATTTAAACTTTAAAAATCTTAAAATAAAATAAAAATACTTGAATATAATTGGTGGACATTTTGAAAACTAATTCACTAATCTTCACTAGTGAATGCAATAGTACTAGCCTACCTGAGAGTACAACAAGATTAAAATTTAAAAAGTAAATATATCTAAACTTCAATTTAATAATTAAATGAAGTGAAATGTCTGATGATTTATCCCCAGTTTCCAAAAAATTGGCCCCCAATCCTCAGTTTGAGAAGCGACGAGCACAAGCACAATAATGACCTTTGATGTCAATTGCCATCAACATCCCCGTGACATGGCGCCACGACGGTGTCCATTCTTCTTCCCGTCAAATAACACACAGAATGGACTGAATTTAAGGGCGAATAGCATCCAATTCAAATTTGCCTGATCCAAATTGTCTTAATGTCCCTGATTTTATGTATTTTGTGTTGAGGCAAACTATCCTTCAACAGTTGTGATCAAAGTGCACTGAATGATTAAGAAATCTAAATGTGGGTTATGCCGTCACCTTCAGATATTAGAGAACATACGAGACGCCATTTAATACACCCTATTTCAGGCAAGTGCAGCGCAAATGGATTTCTTTTGTTTTTAAAGTCCTTCTCCACTTATTTTCTTTTTCCATAAACATTTGAAGCAGAATGAAATTCTGAGTCTGTTTTACGGGGAATGTTTTACATAATATTTTCATAATCTAACAGAAAATTACAGAGAAGAAGTTGAAGCGACCTCTAATCTTCGTGTGGAGCAACCTCTTTCACCAGTTCCGTGAGTACTGATTACCAGACACGTGGCAATGCAACCTCATTTGTTATTCTTTGAATTTGGAAGAATTCCGACTAGACAAAGAAATGAACGGGGAGCAGGAGGAGGAGGAAGGGGGCAATGCTGGACAAAGGATTGAACGGCGCGCAGGAGGACGAAAGGGCGGCAATAATGTTGTTTTTCCTAGGCGTTTTATTTGTCGCACTCGGGGAGAAACAGCAGGTCCTTCCACCACATTTACAGGTACGGATGATCAATAGTTTAAACATGAGTAATTTCAAAATTTTACCACAAATATTTTGCATTCCTCATAGCGAAATACATCTCCCGGAATTGTACATTTAGCAAAGTTTCAAATTTATTTGATCATTCAAAACCATTTGTAAATATAAATAAATAGAGAAATTAAAGAAATCATTTGTAAATATAAACAAACGAAAAAATTAAAGTAAAGAAGAAAGTTATAAGACCAAATATAAGAACACAATATATTTATCATGGTTGAACAAAATTTTGCCTCTATATATAGTCTAGTAGAGACTTGCTTGTGTTATTCAAATATCTAATCTAATTAAAAAAAATAGGTAGGGCAAAATAGGTCAGAGACAATCGAGTTACTTGGTAAGGGAAGGTGCCGAGTTTCTCAGTCACCAAGGAGTAACTTGGCAAGGAGGATGTAAAGTAAATTGGTCAACAAGGAGGACCGAGTAACTTGGTCAACAAACAAGACCGAGTTACTAGATCAACAATGAAGAACTTGGTCAATATAGAGGGACTCGATAGAGGTAAAGATCGAGTTGCTCAGTCAATAAAGAATCGAGTTTCTCGGTAAGAACACACGCTGTCACTCAGAAAAAAAAAAACCGAGTCAAAAGAGCATTTCAAGAAAGACTCGCAAACTAAGAGATCTACTGTCGAGTTTTGATAAGTAACTAAATTACAAAATTGAATAGATAAATGGAAATAGGATCAAAATACAATACATTGGAGATCAGCAAGTTTGCTTGATTGCTTTCCATTAATTGTATCAAACTATTACTAATCTAGAGAGTGAACTACAAACCCAAAAAACAAAATATCTAAATATTAAAGTAAACTTACAACAATGTAAGGTTGCATACAATAAGCCTGGAGCAATCACTTCTCATACAGGACAACTTTCACCTTCACAAAAAACTTGAAAATACTTCCAACCTGTGTTGCTACAAACTCTAAGAAAATGCTTTGTTGTTGCTGCTCTACCCAAAACCCTCTAAATGATTGAGTAATCTTGAATAGAATCAAATATTCCTTCTTTTTGTTATTTTTCTGCTCACAAAGTCTTTCCCCTCATTTCAAAATTTGAGCTCACCTACCCGGATTGAATTCCATGACTATTGGAGTGTCATGTCTAGTAGGTGGGCTCACGGGAGGCTCATGGGACAATTAGAATTTCAACATTTCCCCTTTGTCTCAACCCGACAAACAAAAGATCATTTCTGATCCAAATCAACTATGCCAAGACTTCATCTTAGGTGCACAAAACTTTCTATGCCTAATGGCTTATTGAAGATATCCGGCTAGCTATTGCTCGAATTTACAATACTCCATCTTAATATCACCATTTTCAAGCATCTCTCTAATAAAATGATACCTGATATCTATATGTTTCCTTGTTTCATGAAATACTTGATTCTTTGTCAATGCTATTGAGGAAATATTGCCACAATAGATTTTTTTGCAATTCTCTTGTTTTTCTTCCAAATCTAACAAGATTCTTCTCAGCCAAATAGCTTGACATGTTGAATTTTCTACTGTGTATTTAGCCTCTTATGTAGACTGAAAAAAGAAAAATTTTCTTCTTGGATGCCCATGAAATTGCACCCAAACCCATATGGAATACATAATTGGAAATGCTCTTCGGATCATTCACACTTCCGACCCAATAACTATCTATATAACCAACCAGCCTAAACATATTTTCTATAGTATAAAAAATAGCAAATCCATTGGTGCCATTCACATACCTTAATGCCATCTTTCCTATTTGTCAATGAGAATCCTTTGGAGTGTCCATAAATTTGAAAATCAAGCATACTGCATGCATCATATTAGGTTGAGTTGTTGTCAAATACATCAAGCTTCCAACCATGTTTTAATACAATGTTAGATTTACATTGCTACTCCAATCTTTCTTGCTTAACTTCAAACTTATGATTTTTGGTGTTCAGGTTGCCTTACTATTTTTCATTTTAAATCTCTCCAAGATTTGATCTACATATTTTTCTTAAGAGATAAAGATGTCATCATGCATTTGTTTTACTTCTATTCCTAGAAAGTACTTCAAGAGATCCAAGTTTTTCATCTCAAACTCACTCTTCATGGCCTCTTTGAAATCATCACTAAAGAAATTATCATTTTTGGTAAAAAATAAATCATCTACATACAAGTCAATAATCAAAATTTTACTATCATTTTCCTTAATGTGGAGTGTAGGCTCACCATCACTTTTGCTAAAGCCATCACTCATCAAATAAGAACCAATCCTACTATACCATGTCTTTGGAGCTTGCTTCAACCCATAATGATCTTTTTTAAGCCTATACACCTTGTGTTCTTCATCCTTAACTTCATAATTAGGTGGCTACTCCATTCAAGAAGGAAAACTTCACATCAATTTGAAACACCTTTCATTTGTGTTGGGCTACAATTGCAATGATAGTATGCACAATATTTAATGCCCCACCAAAGAATCCACAATAAATAATCTAAAGTTTTACTAAGTTTTCCAACATTTTTTTTTTAAACAAGAAGAATAACATACACATCAAACATAAAGTATTGGAAGCAATAACATACAATCATCTATAAGTATACATAATAGGTTACATTTCTTAAGATCCCATGATGTTGAATCACATTTAAATTTAATTAATGCCAAGTCTAATAAGTGCCACATCCATATGAAAGAATAACTAAAACTCCAATGTCTATTTAAATAATATACATTTGTTTTGAATGCCTCTTGGCAAATGAAATTTGGAATGCTCAATCGTCCACTGTACATGTCACAGGGTATGAAAGGCTAAAAGAATATACATATGTAGAAATAGGAATACATCATCCTCCTCAAATCCATGATACAAGTACAATAAAATAAATGAAACCATCCACCATACATGATATATCCATCCATCATAAAAGATATAAACATCCATCACAAAATATAACCATCCATCATAATGATAAATAGATAGAATGAAAAGAAATGTAGATAAGGAATGCTCTAGCCATAATGACTATGGATGGGTCTCAATGGTAAGAGTAAAAAGTACTACCACTCGACTGTGTGGAATCTAAATGGCCCACTCCCACCGCACTAAGGAGATAGTCTCAAGTCCCAAATATGATATAAAACCAAATATCAAAAGTACTCTCTAAGTTGAAGAAATCCTAAAAGTATTATAAATCAAAGGTTCCAAGATAAATCGACATCTATACCCAGAGGCACTCAAGACACATGGGAAACCTACTATGTAAGTGGGCAAGTGTCATCACACAAATCATGCTAGAGTTACCCTAGCAGTCCCTCAGGACCTTGGCCCCCTAGTGATCCCTATGCGACCACTAGTATCCTCTCGTACTGGCAAGGTATACTATGGATGTAAGCTTGCAACCAAGCGTTCTCTCTACTCCAATCCTAGTCTATACTAGCACTCGAGACATGTGCAAGAACATATAAAGACTCTTATTAGGTTCATTTTACTCGCATTTAGTGTAGTGTTTTCACTTATTAAACAACTTACATTGAGTTACCCTAGCAACCACTTAGGGCGTCAGCCCCCAGTGGAAGCCACTTCCCAACATTACATATAGATAACCTACCCTGAGGTCATGAAATCACAAATCAAAGAATCATAGTAAAATCACCTCAGCCCTATACAAGTGACTGGAAAGCATCAAAAGATAAATCAAAACACCTATCAGTTCTCAGCAAGCAATTGAAAAGTATCCCAATAAAATTGATCAACGACTCAAAATAGTTAAGTCAAATATCTCATAGCATAAATCTCGCTAACCCACAAAAACACTGAAAATGATAGCCAATAATATAAGCACACTCAACATATAGCATACCAACACATTACCATGATTAAGTAAAAATAATCAAGTTTGAGTCAGCATGATACCACACTCACAAAACTCCTGAGCCTTTGGTAGACATCCTAGGACTAGTCAACAATCTAATCAACCCAATCTTGAAACATAGACAACATACAGGTACAAAGTGTTAGTTTCATGTTTTAGTTTATTTTGAAAACACATGGTTGGGTTAAAGGTAAGGTTTCAATTTCCTTTTTATAGTATGCTATCAAGTAAAAATATTCTTTATTTTTCCCTATAGTTAACCCATGTATTTGTTTGAATAAAAATAAGGATTTACCCCCATAATATTTAAAATCAATTTTCTCAAATACTCTAAGGGTAAATGTTTGATTATTTAAATCATTAAAATTATAAGTAATGATCTATTGATAAAATAATTTCAATTTTATAAAACAATTCAATATCGTGATAAAATGAATTTGAACCCATTGAATACCCCTGTTTTAAAAAAGAAGCTTAATTAAAAATTATCAAATTTAATAACAAGTTCGTTAATTAACATAAATTTAATTTAATTATATATATAATTAAAATGAATTTAATTTAATTATATATATATATATATATATATATATATAATAACTATGTTATAATTAATTATTAATAATTAAAATTAAATAAATTTAAATTTAATAAAAAGTAAATTGAAAAAATATATATAAAGGCTAGCAACCTTCCCTTAAAAGGGTCAGCCATGGCGTACTTGCTGTCGTAGGCTTGCGGCCGCAATGGTAAGCTGTACTACTGTTGTGGCAGTTATGACAATAGTCCAATTTTTTTAATATACATATTTTTAATATATTATTTGCCTAACAAAATAACATTTTTGTTAAAATGTAAATATATATACTTATCTTTTTAATAATTTATTTTATAAAATTTTGTACATACAAAACCAAATAAAACAAATTTATATAAAACATATCATTTTAAATGAAAATCCTAGCATTACCTTTACAGAGAATCTTCAACTAATTTTCAACAGAATCTTCATCTCAATTCAAACACTTCCCTAACTAATTTTCCATTTTAAATCTATCAAAGAAGGATAACATCAATCTTTTGATTTTCTCATAAAAGGTAGATTTATATTCATACTAGAAATACATATTACTGAAACATTCGTCACAAGAATTCTTTAGATAAAAATTCAACAGACACAATGAAGATTGCAAAGAAAGAGCGCAATAAAATTAGCGAATAATCACAAGCGTCTACCTAGACACTAATGCTAATTACTATACCGACGAAAGTTGTAGAGAAATTCCTCCTCTCAAAACCTTCTCTTTTCCAAAAATTCCTTTTCTAGAATTCATGATCCCTCCAAAATGAACCGCCAAATTGTGATATGGAGTTCTCTCCCTAAAATCTTTGTTCTAATTGTGCATTCACCCCAGAGAACTCCTTGCTCACCAGACTTCAACTCTAAATTAATTGTTCTTTATCTTTCCTCTTTCTTTTCTTTTTTATTTTCCATGCATGTTTATTGAATTATTAAATTACTTTATTTAATTTTAACTTGACTTCTTTTTAAATTAATTTATTAAATTTAATCTCATGCACACATCATGCAATCATGAAACTATAAATAAATGAATTTCTTTTCCCACTTTTAAAATTATTTTTGAATGTTTAATTGATAAAATATTTATTAACTTAAACAATAATATTATTTAACATTTATTTAAAAATGGGCTTTATTATTAAATTAAATAAATATTATCACATTCTAAATTTATTCTAATAACTTCCATCTTCAAATTTAATTCTTTCTATTTGATTAATTTTTCAATTAATTAAATATAATTAAATATTAAAATATCATAATAATTTTTCATTAAATTAAATCATTAATTTAATCTTTTAATTAGACTTAATTAATAGAAAATTTACCACAAACTCATAAAATAAAGCACAAAAATCCATGATATAAAAACACATACAAAATGAGACTAAAGGGTTATAATCACAAATTACCGTCATTTGACATATTTGGAAGGTTGTCAATTTAGATACTTGTCCTAATTTTAGAGGACAATTGGCTTAAAGGTTTAGGATTTGGACTTAAGGATTTATGTCTCCTCTCTTACCATTGAGATAATGTGATAAGGTATGCTCATCTTGGCAATTCAGGGAAGTCGATACCCAGTATCTACAACCTACATAAAATCCACTCATGTACAAACACAATATTCTAAGCTAAATAAGCAATGGTAGGAAGTGGTGCATCATGTAGATCCCAACTAGCAGGTGACTATGACTCCCTTCCTTAACCACATTAGAAATGCCATACATAGAGAAAACTTACACGCACACCATACACATGTAGTATGGGTTAAGTATCCATAAGAGAACACATATGATAATCCATCTAACTAATCATCATGCATACATGAAATATAGAGTACCAAGTAATCTCATCATATAATCAACTGAATGTGAAACAATATCTAATGATCTCAAAACAATACTACTATGATCAAGCATAAAACTAGCCTAAAAGAGTTTTGCAATGATAACAAAAATGTAAACTAGGGGCAAGCACTACATAGTTTCCTTTCTTGCAACTAGGCCATAAGTTTCATCATAATCTCTACCATACTATTGTTTGTAACCCTTGACCACCAATCGTGCCTTATGCCTATTTGTTTTTCCTTCAACATTGTACTTGGTCTTATAGACCTATTTAACTCCAATAACTTATTTCTTGGGAGGAAAAATAGTTAGCTCCCATGTCTCATTTCTCTCTATTACATCAATTTCTTCATCCATGGCCTTACACCATTTATTTTCTTTCAGAGTTTCCTCAAAATAAATTGCATCACTATGTGAAAATAATGCAAAATTAACACTCTCATCAAACTCTTCATCATACCTTTCATCTTAGTAGATCTCCCTTAAACTCTTAGTCTTTCTTGGTAATAGGGAGGTGAGAGTAGGATCTGAAATTTCACTATTGCTATTGCTAATATTTGGTACTTTTTGTACACCAATTCAGAGTTGTCTAGAACTACCCAAAGTTGAATTTCTTACTATCAATGGCTACTTGTCTTTCTATCTGTTTCTATCAAGAGAAATATAGAACTATCTGGATTTGTCCGCATTTGATGTTGCTTTATCATGTTGATTACCAACTTCAATTTCTTCATCAGTTATTGGCACTTTACTTGAAGTTCTTACTAATTTGTCAACCGAGTCATCCCATGACTAATTTTCAATGAACTCTACATCTCTTAAAATGATGATCTTGTTGGTGATAGGGTCATGCAATCTCTGTTCCTTTGATTCTAAACTATAACTAGTGAAGATGCACTTCACCCCCATGTCATCCAACTTTTGTCTTTTCCTATTTGGCACATGTGTTTATGCTACACACCCAAACAACCTCAAGTGCTCAACCATCCATCTATGTCTTGCCCATGCCTCAAGACAAGTCTTGTCATGTGTTGCCTTTGTTAGACACATTTTTTTCAAATATACTGTTGTTGATACAACCTCTCTCGAAAATTCAATTGGGAGTCATTTTGCTTTCATCATACTCCTTGCCATCTCAACAATGGTCATATTCTTCCTCTTAGCCTCTCCATTTTGATATGGATTATAGGTAGTTGTAAGCTCCTTCTTGATGCAATTTTTCCTACAAAAATTTATAAAAGAATTGGAAGTATACTCCCTCCCTTTATTGACCTTAGGAATTTTACATAATGTCTACATTCCTTTTTAGCCTAAGCTTTAAACTCTACAAACTCATCAAATGTGTTAGATTTATTTTTCAAGAAATATACCCATGTCCCTTAGCCAAAAAAATTCATGAATGCCATAATATTTGTACTCTCCCCAATAGAATTGGTTTGCATATGGCCAACTAAATCAAAATGCACCATCTCTAATGGTGCCCCTGCCCTTCTAGAATTACTAGAATTAAAGGTCCTTGAGCCTATGTTACTTACCCAAAATGCAAGCCTCACACTTGTCAGATGACTCTAAAATATTAGGCTAACCATCTACCATTCATTTCTTGGATAATAAATTTAAACTAGCAAAACCAAAATGTCCATACCTGACGTGTCATATCGTAGAGGGGTTTTCAATCAAACTCTTTAGAGATAATTTTTTATGTACTCCTAGACATACATTCCTGGGAGGTATAAGAGAAATTTGAGAAGAGAAACATGTCTCTATCCTCCAGGGGAACATCTGGTTCCTTCTCATTTGGACTAATGCTAGAATCTTCTTACACCAATCTTTCTCATGAATGAAACACTCATCATTTTTCATCAGCACTTTGTAACCATTTTGAATGAGATGTCTAACATTCGTGAAATTGTGCTTGATGCCCAAGGAAAAATAAATATTTTAAATTTCTCTCTTCTCACCTTTCTTGGTGCAAACCATTATAGATCCTTTTCCCACAATAGGAATGGTTCCATTGTTTCCCATTTTGATTTTAGATTTGAAATTCTTATCAATAAATGAAAATAATTTTTCATTACCACTCATGTGGTTACTACAACCACTATCCAAATACCATGCCGTAGGGTTTCCTTCTACACTAATGTTGTACATGATGAAGGCTATGGGATTGTTTGCTTCATCCACATTCACATTAGCCACATTTACACTTTGCCTTGATTGATCACCTTGCCTTTTCTAGCATTCACTTGCACAACGCTCAAATTTGTAGTAGTAAATAACACTCCACATCACTCTTATTTGAGCTTTCTTGCCTCTTCTAGAGATATTTTTAGAGTTTCTTGCTCCGTCTTGGCTACCTGCTCATACTGAGCTTTCTGCTCCATGATTTCTTTGTCCAGATTTTCCATGACCTCTACCTCTAGAGCTTCTATCGGAGACATTTTTTCCTCTCCCATTACCTCTTGTATTGGATCAAGCTTTAAAATTCTTCTCTTGGGAAGATTTTTTTGATCTATTAATTTGGTGCTCATGGGTTTGAAGAGTACCCATCAACTCATCCATTATCAAAGAAGTGAGGTCCTTTGCCTCTTCAATGGTCATCGCAAGATTATCATACTTTGGAGGTAGACTTCTTAATATCTTCTCCACTATTCTCTTCTCCTCATAATCTCCTCCATTTGATTTCAATTGTGTTATAAAACTAGAGATCCTTGAAATAAAGTCTACAATATACTCACTATCCCTCATTTGAACGTTCTCAAATTCTCTTTGAATCATTTGTAGCTTCACTACTCATACTTTATCAGTCTATTTGAAATTTATCTCAAGGATATCCCATGCTTCCTTTGAATAATTAGCTACTTTTATCATGGGAAAAATTGTCTCTATCATGACCGCCTCAATCAAGCTTAACGCTTTTGAATCCTTTAGATTCTTGACTCCTTCAACTAAGTCTTTTGATTACTGGTGAGAGTAGCATATTGTATTGGGTTGGTTACATCATTGAACCAAATAACCATAAAATCCCATAAGTCATTTACAACCATAATGGTTCTAATCTTCTTTTCCTAAGTGTCATAATTTTGTTTTGTCCATTAAAGGATGGTGGTTGCTATCAAGTCTTTCCTAAATCTCTAGTCATGTTCCCTACACAACAAAATTTAATACCCAGGAGAAAAAAAAAAAAGTGTCCAAGCTTGCAAGGATGTAGGGCTAAACTACTCTAATATCATTTTAAAAGAATAGGTTGGGAAAATAGTTCAAGCAGAGATAATAGGGTTTCTCAAAAAAGGAAGATGACGAGTTACTCAGTCACCAAGGAGTAACTTGGCAAGGAGGATGTCGAGTCACCCGATCAACAAGGAGGACCAAGGTACTTGGTCAACAAAGAGGTTCAAGTTATTTGGTCAACAAAGATAAATTCAGTCAATATAGAGGGACTCAATAGAGGTAAAGACCAAGTTGCTTGGTGAATAAAGAACTAAGTTTCTTAGTAAGAACACAAGTTGTCACTTGGCAAAAACGAGACCAAGTTAAGACTAAGGAGATGTGTCCTAAGACACAAGAAGAGGAGGATAAGATGTCCAAGGTACCCTATGCTTCAACTATAGGAAGCTTGATGTATGCTATGGTATGTACTAGGTTAGATATTGCACATGTAGTGGGAGTCATTAGCAGGTATATGAGTCATCCTTGAATTGGGCATTAGAATGCTGTCAAATGGATTGTCAGATATTTGAGAGGAACATCCAATAAGTGTTTACACTCTAGGGGCTCTACTACTAATTTACAAGGCTATGTTGACTTAGATTTGGCAAGGGATATTGATACCAGGCAGAGTACTACAGGTTATGTCTTTACTGTTGGTGGGGCAATTATGAGCTAGGTTTCTAGGTTACAAAAGGTTAATGCTTTATCCACTATAGAGGCAGAGTATGTAGCTGCTATAGAGGTAGCCAAGGAGATGATATGGCTTCAGTTATTCTTGGAAGAATTGGGACACCCTAAAGGGGATAATTATTTGTTTACAAATAGTCAAAATGTCATTCATCTTGCAAAGAATTAAATTCTACATTCAAAGACTAAACACATACAGTTGTGGTATCATGTCATTCGGTCAATTTTGGAGGATGGACAGTTAAAGTTAGAGAAGATACATACAAATGACAATCCAACAGATATGTTGACAAAGGTAGTAACAAGGGAGAAGCTAAACTCCTCTTTAGCTTTCGTTGGTCTTCTAGATTGAACATGAATAAAAGAACATCAGAGTCTAGGGTGGTTTGATCCAGTGGGAGGCCCATGTGGTAGCAGTATAGCTACAAGATCAGTCTCCAAGTGGGAGATTGTTGTTTAGTGTGGAGCCTGATTAGTCCCCAAGTGGGAGATTGTTAGATTGTGGTGACTAATCATGAAAGTACTGTACATACTTCATAAATTCTTCGAGTCATGGTTGACATATGGCTGACATGTTGTAACCCTAAAGTGACATAAAATTACTTGTATAAAAGGACTTAGGCTTAGGTATTTTCATTAAGTTGTGATACAAAATTAGTTCTTGCAGCGGTATTGAGCTATAAGGGATTACAGATTGTAATTAGGTTGTATTCACTAGATCGTAATAATATCATACTTGTTTTTTGGTGGACGTAGCCCAGGGATTGGGTAAACCATGTTAAATCTTGGTGCCTTGTGTTCTTTTCTATGTGATCTATTATTTTTTGTTATTGGTTATATTTGCATGTAATTGTTATTTCTATCCATAGTTTAATCCTAACACAAGGTCTTTAAATTATTTAAGAAACTACAATTTTTAAAGGAGTAATGTAAATTTTTGACTAGAGAAGTTATTAAGATATTTAAGATTGGATAAAATCTGTCTACTCTTCATGCAAACATCATTACACATGGTATGGAGAAAGAGCAATTTTAGGAGTGGGAAGTGAATAGGAAATATGTTGAAACTTAAGCCAAAGAAGAAATCTAATGGAGACAAAAATCAAGGGAGATTCTTTTGCATGAGAGAGAGAGAGAGAGAGAGAGAGAGAGAGAGAGAGAGAGAGAGAGAGAGAGAGAGAGAGTTTTCTTCCACAAATTGATTAAAATTAAAAATATCTATTAATAAAATCTAATGCATTATTGATGCCAAAGGAAATGTTCTTTAACCCTTTAAGGCAATTAACATGAAATTCATCAATTATTTTTAAAACATGTTTTGGTAGATTAAGAAACTCTTAATAGCAATATTGATATTATAGAGATTATCCCAAAGTGTGTAAGGGAGGAATAGAAAAAAAATACTTAATGCATGGGATATTAAAATGAAGAATGAGATTTTTTAAAAATTTCAATGGGTAGTGAAAAAGGTCCAAGACCACATAAAGTTTTTATCATTTTCTCAAAAAATTTGGCATATCATTGGTGAGGAGTTATGGGAGGTGGTAGAAGAATCAAGACAATAAAACTTCATTTTGAAGGATTTTTAAAAATAATATTTTATTCCTTGATGTTTTTGGAAGTGAAATTTGCAACCCTTGGACATTTTGAGTACCATTTCGAAAACTTTGCTAAAGTGAATCCCTATAGATAGTTTTCAATGCATGTGTGTCCAGTTGTCATGAGGCTTAGGATGAGTTTCAGATGTTCCACACCTTTCATTTCAGTATATGCATGTGTTTCATGATTATAAGTTGAAATTTCAAGTCATTCTTGAAATGTCATTTGGAGTAATTGAGAAATCTATATATTTTCCTATCAAACCAAGATTAGAAGCCTAGTTTGCATTTAAATATCTTGCACCCGATAAAGT
This sequence comes from Cupressus sempervirens, assembly GCA_028749045.1. NCBI lineage: Eukaryota > Viridiplantae > Streptophyta > Pinopsida > Cupressales > Cupressaceae > Cupressus > Cupressus sempervirens. The sequence continues at coordinate 704,120,428 of CM053793.1, forward strand.
TTCATGACTCACCACTTTGGGAATGTTTATTAAGCATATCATAGAATCTATGTTTCATATTTTGATTCATTTCAATATGTTTTAATATGTTTTTGAGTCTCTCACAGTTGGGTATTCATCTTTGTCATTATTTTGCATTTTGTACATTAATCTGGGATAGTGAATATTTTTTGACCTATTGATTAATTTGATGAAATGGTCATACCAATGAATTTTATTCATAAATGGAACCCTATTTTTTCAATTTGAAGCCATGTTGAATCCATTTCATAAGTTTTCAAAGCTAATTCCATTTGTAAACACTCAGAATTGCCTAGATGTCTTTTATGATAGTTAAATAGTAACCTTGTTTGATTGATCTTAACTTTGACCCAATTGACCTTATAGAAAAAATCCCTTCACCGTTATATTCTAGATGTCAAATAATTCATATGTTCCATATTTGTGCTTATGACGAATCCATTTGACTAGTTTCAAACATGATTATGAATGCAATTTCTAAATGTTTTACTAGTAACCAAATGTGCAGAATGATTGGAAGGCCTATTTGAGATGTTATAAATTTGAATCCATGATAGTAGACCCTAAAATATTTTCACCATTTTTTTCTACATAGAAAATAATCCAATCATACTAGTTTTCAATTTTCATGAATCCATCTACCTAGTTTTCCAGGTCCACTCCATGTCCATAAATCTTTGTTTTGACTAGTTGCCTAGTTCTATAAGTTTTGGAAGTTAACTTTGTGTTCATGCCAATTGTGGCTTGATTATTGTCATAAAATAGAAATGCATACTTATGCAAGCTCCATCTATGATCTACCAATGCCCCAAGTTTCAAGTTCACAAGTAGTCATTTGACCAATTTTCAAAGTCAAAACCAAGTGCACTTTTATGTTTTTGGCATGATCATTTGTAGGACAGTCTGAATGGGGGAACTTTGATAGTTGATATCTTTTGATTAGAAAATCATCATCGGAAAGAATTGGAAGACTAAAAGAATGTACACTATAGAACAAGGATGGGAAAGTCTTAGGGTTTGGTCAGGCGACCTTCTCAATTTTTAATTTTTTCTAATAGGCCTGTCAGCACAAAGATGGATTTTTTTTGGAAAGGGTATCAAATAAGTTTCAATTGATAAATCACTAATCAATTTTCATTTTTGATAGTTTATGGATCTCAAGAGATCAATTTGAGGAGTTAGTTTCTTGAAAACATCTTGTTTTTTGCTGGACCCACTTTGGGGCCTGAGTAATTTCATTAAATTAACAATATTCTATGGAAATTGAAGGTGCCTTAAAAAGATTAGGATGAGCTTTACCATTAAAATAATTGTAAGAGATTTGAGTAAATGGTAATTTTTTGAAAGCATAAGAATGTTGTTATCAACAAGTGGGGGGAGATTTTCATATTGCATACATCATCATTTGAGATCAAATAGGCATGTGAAGTTATACACATAGAGAAAATAAAGAAGAAAAGTGAATTGCCTAGAGGGTCCCATGGCTTACAATTGTTGATATATCATCTAAGACTTTTTCCATGCAATATTGTGTTATAAAATCTTTATGGGTGGATGAATTTTAATCTATGCAACTATGTATCTTTGCATCATGATTGTAGCCAAAGTCAAAGGGCATTCAATTTTGAATTCTTATTCCAACTGACTTAAGAAAAACACAAGAAAATAAATGGAGTGTTTCAAGTTTTCCTCCACAAAAGATAAACAAGGTTGCTAATTTTCTAGATTCTTATGACCTTTTCCAAAAGTCTATTATGAAGCTAGTGGAAGTGAAACTATACATGGGATTGTTGAGGTGACACTGGTGATTGTGCATAGGGGATGCCAAATTGAATGAACTAGAAAATTCTTGATGTAGTGAATGCATGTTTAAGAAGGATGTAATCCATTGAGCATAGTAATAATGAACACAAGTCATGGTACCACATATAGAGGATGATTCAAGTAGGAACATAAAATAAATGGATTTGGAAAATATAGTGACCACTATTGGGAGTGTGAAAGTGCTTGTCTATGGAGGATTAATGAGAGAAAAGTCAGACCAGAAGCAAGAAGCATGAATCATGTTTTTTAATGTCCATGTTCTTAGAGGATTCTGATACAGATCAATCATATTCAGCCATAAGGTGTTCAAGTGTGGAGAATAGCACATACCCAAAATGGGTGTACTCCACTTGTGCCAAATGTGATATGTGTGTTGAGTGGAGACATTGATTTCAATCCTTGTACACCATAGGGAAAGGCCTAATTATTCAAGGAGAAATAAGTGTCACATAGGTGCCGTTTTTAATCAGGAAAATTCAACAATGCAAGGAGGGTCAAATTAGATCCCAAGATCACCATTTTAATCCAATTTGGAGGCCATGCCAACTTAAAATGAATATTAATGCCACATGATACACAAAAAAGAAGGGAGTGTACTATATAAATGAGTGGTGATAAAGGTCAAACAAGTACAAGTGCATGCTATGATAGAGCCAAAATCCATGCTTGACCAATATGAAATAAGTAAAACATTAGTAAATATTTAGCAAGGGCCTAACCTAACCAAGCTGCCAACCCTTATGTACGTGGAGATGGAGTGCAAGCCTTCACACAAACAGGGAAATTATTTCAAGATATGGTGGCACTTGTGAACACCAATGAAGTTGGGCATATGCTCTTATTAAATTTGCAAGAGGAGATTACTATTTTTGCATGGCTATTGCCAATTATTTTTCATGTGTTCTTACATTGCTCTAAATTATTGATCAAGTGTTAGGTTTGTGTTTTGAAATGGGAAAGATGAACATATTTTGCACAAACATGTTCTTAGTGGGGATGGCCTAAAATCATTTATCCCACATTGCTCCCATAGGGTCCTATTTACGTATTCTCATTTTGAAATATATTGATGTCAAGTGTCTAGAAGATGTGTATCTTTTTGTGATATGAAGTCTTATGTGCATGACTCCCTAGATAGAAGGCTAGTTTGGTGGAGAAAAATTAAGTTTTGACCAAATGAAAGAATGATGTGGAGATGACATTAGTACTAACAAGTAATCAAAGAATCAAAAAGAAGCTTCCATGTGGCATGATTATTGATGCAGGAGCATCTTGGGTTGCACTGCTATCCTGCATGTTTTCATTTTTTATCTTACTGCTAAAACTGTGTTCTACTAAAGCTATATTTATTGGTTTTTGGGTGCCTATTGCAGACTATGTAACTAATTTTCCTTAATAAATGAAGGGTTTTTCACTTTAGGGATTGAAGAGGGCATAGAGTAATATCTATTTATAGAGCACAACTTCTAACACCTTATAGGTTAGGAAATATAGCAATTCTTCTAGAACATCAATTTCTGGCAGTTTTGTGTGATAGTTTTTAGTGCTAAACTTTCAAGGTGGATGCACACTTTTCCTTGATGAATTAGAATTTACACACTTAAGGGGTTCTAGAGGACCTAGATATCTAACCATATTTCATAGTGCAAGTTTTAACTCAATTGGAGCTAGGAGATATCATAATTTTTCTCGGAGATCAATTTCAAGATAGTTAATTGTTGATGCAGGCTGACTTGTGGATTTAATATTAGGTTTATTTTTATTTAATATTTTCTGAGAGGCTACTTGTGGCTTCTTCATGTTCCAGAATGATTTGTAAGCCATTGTGGCTAGTATAAATAGAGTGTTTGGGCTAGGAGCTAGGGTAGTTTTTGGAGTTAGAAGAGTTTACGATGGTTTTGGAAGAGGATTACAGAGCAGAATTGGAAAGTGTGAATTTGTTGTTGGATTTTTTAATGTGAATGTATTTGTATTTGGACATAACCCAAAAGGACTTACAACTGGGAATGTATGAAGGTATTTTGATGAATCAGTGAAAGTATTTCACTCTTCTTCCTCCTTTGTTTGTTGTTCTTTGTGTTTTCTTCCATTGTGTTAACTCTTGCAGCATGGTTCGAAGAGATGGGTGTGCCATTGGCCCTAGTTTATCCCTATCCTTCCTTGTGTCAAGTGTTATCAGAGCTTGAGGTTCATCCTTGTGGAGATTGGATCATGTAGAACCCTAATTTGGATTTGGTTGTAGGGTGGTAGATCTAGGGATTTGACCTATAACTTGTAGATGGTTACAATCTTGCAGGAACCTAATTTGTAAAGATGATTTGTGGTAGAGAAAATGCTGCTAATGCTATATTAGATAAGTTGAGACAAATTGTAGCCAAATTAGATGCTGTAGAGATAGCCCAGAGAAGAGTAGCACATCTTGATGATGTAAGTGATGATGAAGTAGCAGTACCAAACCATAATCAAGAACTTGAAGAAGATCAAGATGAGGAGAGATTGTTGAGAGTATTATCTATGGAAAATTCAAAGCCCACTGTAGAATTTGTTCCTTATGACAAAAAATTGGATACCAATTTTGTGTTAGATTGGATCTTAGATATGGAGAAGTTCTTTGAGTATGAAAACACTCATAATAATAAGAAGGAAGATTATAGTTACTAGGCTGAAAGGTCATGCTTCACTATGGTGGGAGCATTTGCAAACTGATAGACAAAGGAGAGGAAAGGAGAAGATCAGAACATGGTCAAAGATGGTGAACAATGTAAAGAACAAATTCCTCCCTGCTGATTACCAAGATAGCTTGTTGAGAAACATGCAAAATTTGAAACAAAAGGACATGACTATGAAAGAGTATATTGAGGAACTCTATAGATTGGACATAAGATTTGGACATGTGGATGATGATGTTGAGAAAATTGCAAGGTACATAAATGGATTGAGATCTGGAATTCAAGATGAAATAAGTTTTGTGAAGTTGGAAAGTGTGAAAGAAGCATATCAATATGCCTTATAAGCCGAGGAGATCTTAAAAAAGAAGCATTCATAACAAAGAAAAAGAGGTAGAGGTAGTAGATTCTAAAGAGGCAGAGGTAGATCTTATGGTGAAGGTGGCAGATCTGAAATTTTTTTGCAGGATAAAGGCAAATTTGAATGGAAGAATGATGACAAAGACAAGACCGAGTAGAAAGGTGGCCGTTCTTACCAAGGAGGTACTGGATCTTATACAGGAAGAGTAATTCTTATTCTAGAGGTGGTTTCCATGGTAATTGTTTCAGATGTGGTAAAGGAGGGCATAGATCTTTTAAATTTAGATCTTTTAAAAGTGGTCAGAATAATAGAAATTTTGTGATTCAAGAAGGCATTAAGAGTTCACCAAGTGGACCTAAGGCTAGAGAAAATCTAATAGTGAGAAGAACCTTATATAATAAGGGAAGTGATAGGAACCTATCCTTAGAAGAAGCTTTTTCAAGACCAAATGTAAGATGTCTGGAAAATGTTGCAAGGTCATCATTGATAGTGGAAGTTCTATAAATTTCACATCAGAAGAGTTGGTTACAAAGTTGCAGTTGTAGAGGTTGAAACATCCCAAACCTTATCATGTTTCATGGATCAAAGATGAGCATAAAATATTGGTAACTAAGCAATACCTTGTGAAGTTCAAGATTGGACATTACTTTGATGAAGTTTTGTGTGATATTATGCCCATGGATTGTTGTAATATTTTGTTGGGGAGACCTTGGCAATATGATAGATATGCTATACATGATGGAAGATTGAATTAATATACTCTTTGGATAAATGGGAAGAAACAAATAGTGTTGTATTTGACTGAAAGTCCAGATGAGGTCGGTTTTACTGTAATAAAATTTTGCATGGTTAAGGGAAAGCAATTTGAAAAGGAAGTAGAGAAGAATCAAGTTTATTTTTCTATAGTTCCTATAGGACTGACTATTGGTAGTAATGATCAAGCATTAGAAGTTGGTATGACAATGAAAATTACAGAATTGCTAAGTGAGTATAAAGATATTGTTGCTGATGATATTCTTGATGGTTTACCTCTAGTTAGAAGTATAAGTCATTGTATGGATCTGATTATTGGAGCTAGTTTTCCAAATAAAGCACCATATAAATTGACACCTACAGAGAATGAAGAACTTAACAGAAAAGTGCATGAGTTGTTGCAGAAAGGTTTGATCAGAGAAAGTTTGATTCCATGTGCTGTACCTATTGTATTAGCACATAAAAAGAATGAAGAATGGACAATGTGTACTGATTCCAAAGCTATCAACAAGATCATAGTGAAATATAGGTTTCCTATGCCAAAGATGGATGAAATAATGGATTGTTTGAGTGGAGCAAATTATTTTACCAAGATTGATTTGAAAGGTGGCTATCATCAAATCAAAATCAGAGAAGGGGATGAATGGAAGACTACTTTCAAGACAAAAGATGGTTTGTATGAATGGTTGGTTATGCCTTTTGGTTTAACTAATGCACCTAGTACTTTCATAAGGTTGGTGAATAAAGTTTTGAAAAGATTCTTGGGTAAGTTTGTGATTGTTTATTTGGATGATATTCTAATATTTAGTAAGACTAAGGAAGAACATCTTGAGCATATTAGACAAGTATTGTAGAGGTTGAATGAGAAAAAGTTGTTGATTAATCTAAAAAAGTGTTCTTTCATGCAAGAAGAGATTGTTTATTTGGGATTTGTGACTTCAGCTAATGGATTGAAGATGGATCCTGAAAAGGTTAAAGAAATTTAGAGTGGCCTACACCTGAGAATGTGGGTGAGGTAAGATCATTTCATGGTTTGGATAGTTTTAACAAAAAGTTTATAAATAATTTCAATGTTGTTTGTAATGCTATGACTGAGACAATGAGAGGAGATAAAAATGAATTAAAGTGGACAAATGGAGCTGACAAGAGTTTTGAGACACAAAAACAAAAGGTTGTTGAATTACCTATATTGGCTTTTCTTGATTCCAACAAAGTATTTCAAGTTGAATGTGATGCAAGTGGTAATGCAATTGGAGCTGTATTAAGTCAAGAAGTTAAGCCTATTGCTTTCTTTAGTGAAACATTGAATGATGCCAAAAGGAAGTATTATGTGTATGATCAAGAATTTTATACTATTGTTCAAGCTTTGAAGAAGTGGATACATTATTTGATTCCTAAGGAGTTTGTGTTGTATACTAATCATAAAGCTTTACAATACTTGAGAAGTCAGCATAAATTGAATCAGAGACATATGAAGTGGGTTGAGTATTTTTAGTATTTTATATTTTTAACTAAGCACAAGAGTGGAGTGACTAACAAATTTGGTGATACATTGACTAGAAGATGTTCTTTTTTTACTGAAATGAAGGTTGAAGTTGTTGGTTTTGATGAAATGAAAGAGTTGTATGCTACTGATCCTAATTTTTTTGAGGCATGGAGAGAGTGCAGAGCACCAAATCTAACAAATCACATAAGTAAGTATGATAGGTATTTCATTCAAGAAAGTATGTTATTCAAAGGTATTTAGTTATGTATTCCTAAAAGTTCTATGAGGTTGAATCTGATTAAGGAAAAACATAGTGGTGGATTGGTTGGACATTTTGGAATTGATAAGACATGGAGCTTGCTAAAAGAGAAGTATTATTTGCCACAAATGTATAAGGATGTTAAAAAATTTGTAAAGAGTTGTGGAGTTTTTCAAGTTACAAAATGAGTGAGTCAAAATACTAGTTTTTATATACCTATTATTGTTCCTGAGAAACCTTGGAGTGACATTAGTATGGATTTTGTTCTTGGATTGCCTAAGATAGTGAAAGGGCATGATTCTATATTTTTTGTAGTGGATAGATTTTTAAGATGGCTCATTTCGTACCATGTAAGAAGACATCCAATGTTGAGCATGTTGCTAAAGTTTTCTTTAAAGAGATTGTGAGATTGCATGGATTACCAAGAACTATTATTTCTGATAGAGATAGTAAGTTTTTTGGTTATTTTTGGAAGACTATGTGAAAGAAGATGGGTACTAAATTGAACTTTAGTTCTACATTTCATCCAAAAACAGATTGATAGATAGAGGCTATGAATAGAAGCTTGGGTAATTTGCTAAGATGTTTAGTTGGAAATAAGTCAAGTAATTGGAAGATGGTATTGGCACAAGCTAAATTTGCATATAACAATTCTATAAATAGGAGTACAAGGAAAACACCTTTTGAGATTGTTACTAGAATGAAGCCTAGAGATGTATCAGATTTGAGAGATATTGCTAGTGAAGAAAAGAGGAGTGACATAGGACAGGAATTTGCTGATTATATGGAGTCTTTACATAAGGAAGTGAAATTGAGGATAGAACAAAGTAATAAGAATTATAAGGAGAATGTTGATCAGTCTAGGAGACATCATGATTTTCAAGTTGGTGATGAGGTGATGGTTCATTTCAAAAAAAGAAGATTTCTAGTTGGAACATATAGTAAGCTAACGATGAAGAAGTTTGGACCTTGTAAGATCTTGAAGAAGTTTGACAGTGGAAACGCTTATGAAGTTGAGTTACCTAATGGCATGGATATATCTCCTATATTCAATCTTGTTGATTTATACAAGTATCATGAGTTAGATGATGCAGTTATTATGTTAGAAGACTATCCTAAGAAGCAGATTAAAGAAGCTGAACAAATATTAGATCAGAGAATTGGTAAGAGCATAAGAGGAAAAGATTATTATGAATATCTAGTGAAGTGGAAGAACAAACCTATGTAAGATGCTTCATGGATTTCTCTATCTAAGTTGGATCAACTCAGGTTGTGACACCTCAATGATTCAGGAGAATCATTTCTTCCAACCCTAGTTGTCTGATGTAGGAGCATCCTAGGTTGCACTTCTATCCTACATGTTTTCAATTTTTATCTTACTGTTGAAACTATGTTCTGTTGAAGCTGTATTTTCCAGTTTCTAGGTGCCTATTATAGACTATGTAACTAAGTTTCTTAATGAATGATGGGCTATGAACTTCAAGGATTGAAGAGGGCCTAGAGTACTATCTATTTTCTAAAGTGAAAATTCTAACATATTATAGGAAAGGAGATATGGCAATTCTTCCAGAACATCTATTTCTAGCAGTTTTGTGTGACAATTTTTTGTGCTCAACTTTCGAGGTGGATGCATACTTTTCCTTGATGAATCAAACTTTGTGCACGTAAGGGGTTGTAGAGGACCTTGATATCTACCCACAATTCAAAATGTGAGTTCCAACTCAATCAGAGCTAGGAAATATCATGATTTTTTTTAGACATTGATTTCAGAACAGTTAATGGTTGATGCAGGCCGACTTGTGTATTTAATATTAAGTTTATTCTTATTTAATATTTTTTGAGAGCTGACTTGTGGCTTCTCCATGTTCTAGAATGATTTGTAAGCTATTTTGGCTAGTATAAATAGAGTGTTTGGGCTAGGAGCTAGGGTAGTTTTTGGTGTTAGAAGAGTTTTAGGCAGTTTTCAAAGAGGATTGTAGAGAAGAACTAGAAAGTGTGAATTTTTTGTTGGATCTTCAAATGTGAATGTATTTGTATTTGGATATAACCCAAAAGGCCTTATAGCTAGGCATGTATGAAGATATTTTGATAAATCAATAAAATTATTTCACTCTTCTTCCTCCTTTGGTTGTTGTTCTTTGTGTTTGCTTCAATTGTGTTAATTCTTCCAGGGTGGTTCAGAGAGCTCAGTGTGCCATTGGCCCTAGCTTATCCCTATCCTTCCTTGCATCAATTACTAATACAGGTGAGCTAGTCAAAGTGGAAACATGGAAGGTGGATGCCTCATCGTAAGAGAAGGTATCAGTATAGCAAAAAAGTTTAGTGGTGACACATGGCGGTAGGACCTGCAATGAGGACTAGGTGGAGGTGTTGTGTGGGCCAATGGTGCTTTATCACAACCAAAGTGTTATACCATAGAGAAAAAGAAAGTGGCTATTGCGTATCATGGTAGGTGTGATGTGACAAGTGAGCAACTTGATGACATGGCATTGAGGTGACAAGAGGGGGTGGTGATAGAAACCTAGGAGATGACATGTGGTAGATGATGCAAGAGATAGTGATGTCATCAAATGACACATGTAAAAATCTCACTAATTTGCAAGGTAGTGATGATTTTATTGGGAATAAGTGAGACCATGACAAGTAGCAAGATCAAAAATATCTAAGGAGCAACCAAATGACACCATGTGACGCTAGTGAGAAGGATCGACTAGAGGCGTTGGTCGACAGCGATAAGATGTTGAAAATGATCACATGAATGAATTAGATGGTAACATGTGTTACCTTTTTGTTGACTCGGTCTGACTAGGAGGAAAACTTGCAAGGAAAATCTTGAATAGTAAAAAAGTTGCAGACTAAAGCCCAAATGTGAGTGTTTATCCAAATTGAAGATGCACAATTAAGAGAGATTTTTTAATTCATGTGAGTGCCACATATTTTTAAATTCGAGTTTCTTAGTACAAAGTCTAGACTTTATAATAACATTAAATTTCTTGAGAAAATGGTTTGGGTATTATTTCTAGTCTAACTAGTTTTTAGAGAAGGGATTTTCCATCAAATCATGGCCAAACATAGGCATATCATATACTATCAAAAAATTCTCAAAGCATAGATTCTAGTTTTATAGTGAAGGTGTTGAAGGTAAAAAGTTGCTCAAGGATTTTTTTAAGTAGGTATTTTCCAACTATTTGTCCTTCCTAGTTGTTTGTTACTCAATTATGATGGTTAGAGACACTTTGTTGCATATTTTTCATCTGGGTAGGAGCCAAATATGGAGAAGATTGTCTCTACACATTTATTTTGTTGACACAATAATTTGATGGGAGTTTGGGCTAAATTTTAGGAGTAGATGTTATTTTCTTCTAGCAACGGTTTTCATGATTTTGAAGACATATTTTCCCATCTTGCTGCAACAATGATGAAGATCAATTTGGGTTTTAGTTAACGAGAGAGTAGAGGGACTTCTCTTGAACAAATGATGAAGAATGAGGAAGATACTTGGCATGATCACATCAAATTTTATCCAGCTTTATTCTTCTACATATTCTCTTTCTTTTCCTTTATCTAGGGTTGGTTCTAGCACTTTGAGCAAGTCTTAGGCTATCTTTCCACCCATACAAAACTTTTCTTATTTTGAATAGTAGATTGTATAGTTTCCCTTGGAGGAAATAATGGATATAGTGTTAGATCTTTGGTAGTATTTGAATTTCTTGAGTTTTTCTTTATTGTAAATTAAAGACCTAGTATGAACTTAAATGAGAAAATGTTTTCAATTTCATTCTCCAAATCACTATATATCAGTAAAGTTTGAATGAAATGAAATAAAGTTTTGTTGTGTTTCATTGTCTTGTTGTTAGATACATGGTCTCTCTTTGTGCTTCAATATAATGGATTGATTAAAATGCTTGATAGAGATTATGGTTTTGTTGATTCTATAGATGGATCTAATAAGTAGGTTTACTTGAAATCACCATTATGAAGGGTTGTGAGGCAACATTTTACAGATTTCAAGCTATTTTCCAAGTTTATGTTACGTTCTTTTCTTTCTCATGACTCAAATGCCTTATTGATTAGGCATTGATCTCAGCTACAATAGCTTTAATTGCTTGTTATTTTCCTTTTGGATCTTGCAAAAAATTCTAAAATCAAATATCAAAATCCATTTCCATTTCTATTTAGGAGTTGAAAGGATAACCCTCACTTAGCTTGTGAATGCATAGGTGATGGGGACACAACCCAAGAACAGAATGGACACAACAGAAAAAGGGAAATTGTATTAACTGAAAAATAAGCTAGTACATTCAGTATAGAGAAAATAAACTTCAAAGCATGCCCTAAGGGATTAGAATAGCATAAATGTGGACATAATTTCTCCTTTCAGTACCTCCTCTCAAACTCCACTCCGAACTGCCTTTTACAATGCTAGGAATCTCCTTAATTAGACCCCGAAGGGTTAAGGACTAGGAATACATTCTAGAAAGTGCTAGTAGGCATCCACCGACCAAATAGAAGGCTCCAGAAGCTGCGTTAGAAGTCGGCGCAAATCTAGAAGAATCCAGAAATGGTAACCAAACTTCTGGGAGGCATAACTTTTGAACCGTAGCTCCAATTGATGAATTGTTTACATTTTCGAAAAGCTCTCGAAGCACTCTATAGCCCTATGGACCAGCTTTGCTCGTCCCCCATTTTTTGGCCCTTTTTAAGGTCATTTAATGCCCCTAACCTGACTTTGAAGGGTAAAAGCACAGATCTGTGTTACCATTTGTGATACCAAAACCTATTTTGGTCAAATCTCATTTCTCTATCAAAACTCTTTTTTTTTCAAAAACTAAAAATACCCTTTTATAGATCTCAAATTCAATATCATCATTATATATTTTTTTGAGTGTTTTTATTAGTTATAATATGTTATAATCTCAAAGTATTATAAGTCGATATTTCAACATTTTAGAAGATGCTCCCTCAAAAAAGGATAAAAAATAGTAAATCATATCAAAAAAATTTGAAAATTATATTTATCCTTAGAGGAGAGAATCCTCTTCACGAATATGTAATTTTTTTTCAAGAAGGTATATATTTGATAGGAAAGTTTTGACAGAAGGAAAAAACTATTGGATTCTGATAATGTCAAACTTGAGTACTTATAACAAAGAAAATATACATAAAAAATAATTATTTCTTTTTTTGTGCACTAGCTATACATGTCATCTATAAGATATTTTCAAATCAGAACAAAAAAAGATGATTTGCATATACTTGTTTGACGGGAACTACACCCTATATTTTTTATAGTTAAAAAAGGGACTTCAAAATAAAATAAAATGAATAAATTCTTATTCAAAAAAATTATAAAAATTATAGCCATAAAATTCATCCAATTCTACAGATTTCATCAGTTTACATCATCTTCATATTTTAAACACAAATACCATTTTTTTTGTCACTAATGTTGAATTGTCACATTCTGATATCATGTTACTTTATAAAAGGTGACACAGGTTTGTGCTTTTACCCTGAAGCATTCTTAGGAGGTCTCCAAAACCCAAAAAATTGCAATAAATTTCAAACCATGAGGCCTTTTGACCTGATTCTTTTTCTGGAATGCTCTAAATCACAATTACATTCATCTAGCCAATTCACACCTTCTAGTTTACCAAAATGATGGCCCAATTACATACTTCTATTTTTTTGAGATTTACTAGCACACTGATAGTGGAACTGTGAGATTTGGAACCTTTATTTGACCTAAATGGGTGTCCAAAAATGAAAACACATGAAACAGAAACTAAGTCTAAGTACATTTTTTTTTGGGTGACACAGGATTGCCCTTATACCTCTAGATGCTCCTGCATCAGACACCAAGGGTAGATTGAAAAGTAACCCTGTCACTTTATGAATGGTAGAGGAAATCCCAAATGGGAAACCTCAGCTATTGAAATCCAAGTTGTGTCCTCGATCGGTCGTCCTTTCCATTTGACCAAATACTCTTCATACTACTTGTTTCTGGTACTCCTACCCACACAATGATCTAGAATGTCTTCTATCTCCTCCTTCTTAGAAGTAGGAATCGGACATGGCTCTAACACTAGCTCCTCATCTACCCACTCATCATGATACTCTATTAAATCTGCAATGTTGAAAATGGGAGAAATGTGAATACCATTTGGAAACTCCACCTAATATGCATTTCCTAAGTCATGTTTTTTCAAAATTTTGCAGGGGCCAAATTTCTTCATTTTTAGCTTGTTGTAAGTACCGGCTGGAAATCTTTGTTTTCATAAGTGCACCATGACTAGATCCCCTACTTGGAATTCCTTATGTCTTCTCCTTTGATCAGCCCTGGCTTTATACTCTTGATTCATCTTGGTAATGTGTGCCTGAACCTCCTCATGTAGACGCTTGATATGTTCAACAAATTCTTCCGCTTCAGCACTTGTCCTCTTCCCTTGCTCTATCTTCCTTAATTCTGGTGCAGTCCTTGGGCTATTCCCATATACAATTTGGAATGGTGATTTTCCAGTACTCCTATTTATAGAGTTATTGTAAGAAAACTTTTCTTGTGGTAGAATCAAATCCCATCCCTTGGGCTTATCCCCAACTAAACATCTCAGCAAATTGCCCAGACTTCTGTTTACCACTTCTGTTTGGCCGTCAGTTTGTGGGTGATGCGTGGAACTGAATTTCAAGTCTGTTCTCAACTTTTTCCACAATGTCCTCTAGAAATACCCCACAATTTAGTATCTCTGTTAGAAACTATACTCCTTGGAAGACCATGTAGTCTTACCACCTCTTTGAAAAACAAGTCTGCAATATGGATAGCATCATGAGTTTTGTGGCATGGAATGAAATGTGCCATTTTGGAGAACCTATCAACCACCATGATACTGAGTCATTAACCCTTTGTGTCCTTGGCAATCCAAGAGCAAAATCCATACTTATGTCCTCCTATGGCCTTGATGGAATAGGCAATGGCTGATATAGGCCAGTATTGTGACTAAACCCCTTGGCAACTTGACAAACCTGACAACTCTGTACAAACTTCTTCACATCCTGTGAAATTTGAGGCCAAAAATAATGTTCTCTAAGAATGGAAATGGTCTTATCTCAACAAAAATGTCCTGCCATCTCTCCATTGTGTTTCTCCTTAATCAGATTTTCCCTCATGGAACTCCTTGGAATGCACAATTGACTACCCTTGAACAACATGCCATCCTGAATCAAATAGTCTAACCACTTGGTTCTATCTACATCAATAGGTTCTTTACAAGCTTTCCATGCTTTAGCAAAATCAGGATCCTCGGGGTACAAATTCTTGAGTTCATCAAACCCAACTACTTCAACCTGCATTACTATAAGCAACAACTGTCTCCTACTTAGTGTATCTACAACCATGTTAGATTTTCCACTTCTATGCTTCAACACAAATGTATAACTCTTCAAGAACTCTACCCACTTCATATGCCTCTAATTCAATTTACCTTGGCTATTTAAGTACTGTAATGCCTGATGATCAGTATACAAAATAAATTCCTTTGGCAATAAATAATGCCTCCATTTCTTTAAGGCCTGAACTATTGCATAGAACTCTTGATCATAAAAAGAAGACTTCTTCTTTGCATCATTCAATTTTTCACTAAAATATGCAATAGGCTTACCTTCTTGGCTTAATACAGCCCCAATAGCGCTGCCACTAGCATCACAATCCACCTAGAAAAGCTTTCCAAAATCTGGAAGTGCCAACATAGGTTGTTATGTTACCTTCTTCTTCAGCAATTCAAAACTTCTCGCAGCTATTGCAGTCCATTTGAACTCTTTTCTATCCCCTCTTATTGTATCAGTTAGGGGTGCACATATGCCACTGAAATTCTTAATAAACTTCCTGTAAAAACTAACTAGAGCATGAAATGATCTTACCTCAGTAGCAGACCTTGGAGTAGGCCATTCCAAGATGTCTTTTAACTTCTCTGGATCCATTTTGAGACCTTCAGGTGATATAACAAACCCCAAATAGACTAACTCCCTTTTTGCAAAGATACACTTCTTCAGATTAATTAACAGTTTCTCTTCCCTTAGCCTTTCAAGGACACTATGAATATGCAGTAAATGTTCTTCCAAAGTCTTGCTAAAAATTAAAATATCATCCAAATAGGCAATAACAAATTTTCCCAAGAACTTCTTAAGTACCTCATTCATGAGCCACATGAAGGTGCTTGGGGCATTTGTCAATCCAAAGGGCATGACTAACCACTCATAAAGACCCTCCTTGGTCTTGAAGGCTGTTTTCCACTCATCTCCTTTCGAATCTGTATCTGATGATAGCCTCTCTTGAGATCTATCCTTGTGAAGTACTGAGCTCCACTCAAGCAGTCCACAAGATCATCCATCCTTGGCAAAGGAAATTGGTACTTGATGGTTATCCTATTTATAGATCGAGAATTTGTACACATTCTCCACTCTCCATCCTTTTTTGGTGTGAGTACTGCAGGTACTGCACATGGACTCAGGCTCTCTTGAATCAAGCCCTTCCTCAACAGCTCTTGAACCTGTCTATTTAGCTCCTCTGTTTCAATAGGAGTCATCGTGTGAGAAGCCTTGTTAGGAAAACTGGCTCCTGGAATCAGATCTATCTGATGACTAATTTGCCTTATTGGTGGCAATCCATCTGGAACATTATCAGAGATAATATCTCCAAACTCCCCTAGTAAATCTGAAACTTCAAGTGGTATTTCACTACTACCTTCTTTATCTTTCCTAGGAATCAAAGCATAGCACATATGCTGATGTTTCATGTCATCTAAAAACTTCCTTCCATCAATAAGACAAATCCTAGCACTGGTACATACCTTTTCACCTTCCTTTTTCATGGGCTTCAATTTGTGACGAACTCCATCCTTTTTTAGAGAGTATGTGTTTGTATGTCCATCATGTACTGCATGTCTATCAAACTACCATGGTCTACCCAACAATAGATGGCAAACATCCATCGGAATAACATCACAAAGAACTTCATCATGGTAACTCCCAATTTTGAATTTCACTAAACATTTTTCACTTACCAGGACCTTATGATCATCTTTTACCCAAGCAATCCAATAGGGCTGGGGATGTTTCTCCCTGTTGAGCTTCATCTTAGAGACCATATCTTCTGATATCAAGTTATCAGTGCTACCACCATCAATGATCACATTACAACATTTATCCTCGCACTTGCATCTGGTACGGAACAAACTCCTTCGTTGTCCTAGTTCAATCTCACCACTTAATAGGACTCTTTCATTTACCAAGGTTTCCCCTCTTTCTGCATCCTCATCCGCATGAGCAACCCTAGCTTGGCCCTCAGCTCTCATATCTGTCCTTCCTTGTCGTTGAGGGCATTCAAAGGCATGATGACCTTCTTCATTGCAATGGAAATAGGTACCACAGAAGCCTCCTCTTCCTTGTCCATGTCCTCTACCCCTTCCTCTTTGATTTCCAAAGTCTTGATCATGTGAGCGGTTGAAACCCTCATTCTTTTGGTTCCTGCTAGTGCCCACATCTTCATTTTTCTTTTGGTTTCATTGCGGCCTCTAGATGATCTACTGCTTCCCCTTCCTCCTTGACCACGCCCTCTTTGTCTTCCTTGAAACCTTTTATTTAGCTTCTCTTCAACTTGTAGGGCAAACTGGTATGCCTCTTCAACGCTGGTCATTCTTACCAGACTTAATTCCTCCTAGATGCTAGGTCGCAACCCACTGATATAACGAGCAACCTTCTCCTTATTTTCTTCTACATGCCCCGCTCTAATCAAGAGTTATTAAAATTCCTCTATATATTCTTGGACTGATCTTCCTGCTTGCTTTAACCCATGCATCTTCTTAAACAAATCAAGCTCGTAGTCCATAGGAATGAACCGCTTCTTCAATTTGTCCACCATGCGATCCCATCTTGTGATCTTCTCCTTTCCTCTTATGTTTCTTTCCAATTGAACCTCTTGACACCAAATTTTGGCATGGCCTTTCAGTTTGGTCTTTGCAAACTTAACCCTATCTAGGTCCCTGATATCCTCATACTCAAAGTATTCTTCCAGTTCATTGATCCAATCGATCAACTCATCTGGTTTCAAATTTCCTGAAAATACACCCACTTCAATTGTAGGTCTTTTCCCAAACTTAGTAATGGCCCTAAAAAGCATTTCCTCTGCATGATTTAGAACTTCCCTATCAAATTCCCCTTCTGGTCCCATTTCTTCTTCTTCATTGTCATCCTCACTGTCATCACTTGCGGCAACATTTGCTCCTCTACAGAGCTCCTCTTGCAATGCCTGTACCTACCTTTGGAGGTCTCTAACCTCCTTAGGATTAATAGCTCTGGCCCTTCTGCCATGCTCTCTTCGTGAAGGCATCTTCTAACTCAAACCCACAACCACACAGTCCTGGTGCAAACTGCCTCATAGTTGGCACTCTGTCTACACACTCAGGAAAACCAGCTCTGATACCACTTGATGGGGACACAACAGAAAGAGGAAAATTGTATTAACTGAAAAATAAGCTAGTACATTCAGTATAGAGAAAATAAACTTCAAAACATGCCCTAAGGGCTTACAATAGCATACATGTGGAGATAATTTCTCCTTTCAGTACCTCCTCTCAAACTCCACTCCGAACTACCTTTTACAATGCCAAGAATCTCCTTAAATAGACCCTGGAGGGTTAAGGACTAGGAATACATTCTAGAAAGTGCTAGTAGGCATCCACCGACCAAATAGAAGGTTCTAGAAGCTGCGTTAGAAGTCGGCGCAAATCTAGAAGAATCTAGAAACGATAATCAAACTTTCAGGAGGCATAACTTTTGAACTGTAGCTCCGATTGACGAACTGTTTACATTTTTGAAAATCTCTCGAAGTGCTCTATAGCACTATGGATGAGCTATGCTCATCCCCCATTTTTTGGCCCTTTTTGAGGTCATTTAATGCCCCTAACCTAACTTTGAAGCATTCTTAGGAGGTCTCCAAAACTCGAAAAACTGCAATAACTTTCAAACCATGGGGCCTTTTGGCTTGATTCTTTTTCTGGAATGCTCTAAATCACAATTACATTCAGCTGGCCAATTCAAACCTTCTAGTTTACCAAAATGATGGCCCAATTACATACTCCTATTTTTTCGAGATTTACTAGCACACTGATAGTGGAACTGTGAGAGTTGGAACCTTTATTTGACCCAAATGGGTGTCCAAAAATGAAAACACATGAAATAGAAACTAAGTCTAAGTACATTTTTTTTGGGTGACACAGGATTGCCCTTATACCTCTGGATGCTCCTACATCAATAGGTTTAGTAACTTTCTATTTCATATGTTTGTTATTGCACGAGTATACTAGAATCTAAGATTTTAATCTACCTTGTTTAGATTTAGATCTATTATTTTTCATGAGTCATATGGATGAATCTAAGGTCTACCCACCTAGGTTTTGTAGAGTGCATGAAGAGAAGGAAGAGTATAGCCTTATAGTTGGCCCAAGTTCTATCCATGCGCATCCATGATAGGAATTAACAGCCCTTAGATGCATTTTTCTCAGTAATTTGGTTGTTTAAATGCTATTAAATCAGGTGCCAACAAATCCCAAAAAATTAAATATACTTGATTTTGTTGATAAATGGCCAATATTCCTATGTAATATGATAACTAAACTAATTACAAAGATAATAGCAAACAAGTCAGAGAACATACCACATATGATAATCTCCAAGGAAAAAGGGATTTTTTCCCAAACTAGTCAATCTATACAGGAATAATTATGCCTCACGAAGCTATACACTCGGTGTAGATAGAAAAATAATTTAGAATGATGATGAAGCTAGATTTTAAGAATGGGTGTCATGTAGCCAAGCAAGTTTTCTTGCTAAAAGTATTAGCAAGGTTTTGTTTCAACAAGGAATGGATTGAAAGGATGTGGGAGTGCATCATTACCTTGAGAATTTTCGTGTCTTCACAATAAGGAAACCCACTTTCCCAAGATTCTTATTCATAATCATGGCCAAAGCCTTGGGGAGGTTGATCATAAAGAAATAGATGATGGACATTGGAAATGCATAAAGGTTGTGGATGGAGTTGACATAGTTTCACATCTACAATATGTTGTTGACACATATTTGATGGGGGAGGTTAGTGAAGAGAATAAAGAGATATTATCTCTACTTTAAATGAAAATAGTAATGTCTTCATTAATTGGACTAAATTTGAAGTCTTCTTGTCATACAATTTTTGGCTTGTTTCCCCAACCATCACACCAATGCATATGGAAACTTATTTTTCTCTTTGCACACACAATGTCATTGTCTAGCAAGTTTAAGTTCCTTAAAAATCATTAATGATAGTATGAACTTCACCCTCTTCCATCTTTACTCTAGCTCTCCTTGGCTCTTATACTAATTGTAAATATAAACAAGCAAAAAAAAATTAAATAACATGAAAACCTATAAACAAAACTCTATTTATTCAGGTTTGACTAAATTTTATCTACATCTACACTCCAACATAGACTACACAAAGTATTTTATAAAGAGTTCTTCAAATACAAAGAACAGTTAAAAAGGAGGCATGTGATCATTAGACTTCATGCTTCATGTCATCATTTTTTAAGATGCATTTCTATTCCCTTCAACTTAAAAATAAATTAAAACTTCTATTGTTTGTTTCCCTGTAATTTTTTCAATTTTCAGAGAATTCTCATCAACTATTTTTCCTTGAAGTAAGTAGGAAGATCAGGACCAGGTTCAGTGAATTCTGATACATATTTGTTCAATATTGTCTACTGTCCCGCTGCTCTGATTTTTCTTTTACGTAAAGATTTGAAGCAGATAAAATTCTGAGCCTATTTTACTGCGCCGAATGTTTTACAAAATATTTTCTTGGATGATTTCATGAATGTAACAGAAAATTACAGAGAAGAAGTTGAAGCCGCCTCTAAACATCGTGTAGAGCAACCTCTTTCACTACTTCCGTGAGTACTAGACTAGACGCATGACAATGCTTAAACATTTTATTTATTTTACTTTTGAAAAATGCAACCTCATCTCTTATTCTTTGAATTTGGAAGAGTTCCGAGTAGACAAAGAAATGGACGGCGAGCACGAGGCGGAGGGAGGGGCAATGGTAGACGAAGGATGGAACGGCGCGCACGAAGAGGCAGAAGCGGCAATAATGTTGTTTTCCCTAGGCGTTTTATTTGTCCTACTCGGGGAGAAACAGCAGGTCTTTCCACCACATTTACAGGTACAGATGATCAAAATGAAGCTGATAATCTAACATCTCGGCCACAACAACGAAACCCGCTAGTATCAGATCTTTTGGATCTTTTGAAGAAAGAGGCACAGAATTTTAGACCGGAAGAAGATCTGGATTTGATCTATTTCCCTGTCGATAGCATTCAGAACAATATCAGGAAAGATTTGCTACAATTTCAGCAGCAACGACATCCTGAATTGTGACATTCTTCTTCTCACAACTTAGTTCAGAATGTTATCAGAGGCGGTGAAGAAGAATTTCAAGAACCGGATCTCGATTCACCGTCTTATCAGAACGCTTCCCCGGATCTTAAGGATAGTTAATTGGTGTTTTCTTTACATTAATAGCTTTTACTAACTAGCTAGGTTTCATTTAAGGTATTCAAATTCTAAATTTTTTATAAAGTACTAGATAGCACAATTCATTTATTCATTTTGTTAAGTTCCTCAATTTCTATTAAAATAATTTAAAACATCATAAAATCAATATAATAACAATTATACTAGAGTTTATTTTAAGTTTTTTTATGAGTACATCCTAATAATATAAATTGATTTGAAGATTTAATAGTATGCAAATGTAAGGTATGTCCAATTACAATTAACTATAACATTGTAACGACAAGTACATACTACTATGTTGCATTTGTTCTAAATATTGTATAGTTTAAATGTTTTAATAAAAGTTTGTGTTTGGTTTTTAGTAGAGATTGTAGTGTACATTTAAAAATAAAATAAGATGCTTGTAATAATCATCTTAACTAATTTAAATTAACATGTTTAAAGTCTATAGTAAAATGTAGTCACATTCTCGAGTTTATATATAAATAAAAAAAATATTATAGTTATATAGTAGAATTAATAATAATACTATTGATGATAGATTAGAGTTATTATTAATTCTACTATCTAACATCATTTGCATGAACTAAAAATAAGTATATTTTGTCCAATAGCCGAAATCACATTGTTCTTGTTTATACCACTAACAACATAACAATAAGAAATAACAAAGAGAATTTCAGCTATTCTAACCATAGACAAACAACATTCCATTTGCAAGAAGAAACATATAAACTAGCCATCATTTGAAACTAGAAATAGCCCCCTAGTACTATTAAAAGATGGTTTAGATATTTCCTCTAGTCTTCTATGTCATCATCCTTGGGTTCCTTCTCATCCTTGTTCTTTCCATAACTTTCCCTCATCCTACTCTTCCCTGTAGCCACTCCAAAGGTAGTCTTCTGCATCAAGTTTCCCATTAACATGCAAAGAGTAAGCAGCGAAACATTAGAGTCTTCTTTATAAATTGTAGGGGTAGAATAATGTTCTTGGGAAACTATTTTTTCTAGAGATCCTTATTCAAAACTCTCTTTTTTTAATCTAATGGATTTTTGTGGCTTTTAGATACAATTCCGTAAAGTCTTGTTCTCTAGTCAATTTTGTAATGATTATTTTCTAAATTGTGAGCACTCTCCCTACCATCTTGACCATGACATTTTATTGTATATGACAACCATATTTCTATCATTTTTATCAAATATCAGATCATTTTATTTTAACATATTGATGGCGATAAAGATACTATAGTGAACTCATGAAAGTTCTACTCTTTACTATAGGGACCACTCTCCATGGATAGAATATTATGAGTCCCCTTTGTATCTCGGTAAAATATTTTTAACTCGTATTTCTGTACTTTTTCACCAATGATATACTTTATAGTGTGTAGATAAACTATAATATCATAAATTTTACCGCATTCAACACATGGTGCCTTTATTTCGGCCAAAACTGAAATTCCAACTAGTCTCTACTTCAACCAGTTTGCCTATTCATTGTCTCCACTATTTGCATTACTAATAATACATATTGTTCGATTAAAGACATATGCGCATTATGGAGATGTCTAGGCGGTGTTTATGTTTCTCTCACAAATTGGCAATGAAGAGTTATAGCTAATATCCTATAGCAATTCATCGACATCAGATCCTTTTTGAGTTGAAAATTAACTTGCTGGTTTTAAATTTCACTCCAATTTTCCTAAGTATTTTACATATTTTTTATCATTTCTCTTGGTTTCTCTACATGTTTATTCTCACCTTCAATCCACTAAGATTCCGCTTCCTGGCTTTGCAGGGTTGTGATCTCACACCTCGCACTCAAAGGCTTACCTATTTTGTGACCAAAAATGTCACTAAAGAGTTAATTGTGAAGAAGATGGAGAGATATTTGATTGTGAACCAGTGTTGATTACATTTTTAGATAGAAGCAAATCATGTCAGCTATATTAAACCAAGTCAATACCAAGCAATTTATCAAACTGTGAAAGCAGATTTTGGATGTTGTGGACATTGTCGTTATAAAATTTATAAATTTGAGACAAAGTAACAAGTAATGAACATATTAGAACATACACAGAATTTTGTAGATACAATGAAATCAGAAAGCAATAGAGGTATATGACAGTCTTGGAACATCACCATATATGTTGCAAATAATGTGCAGAAGAAACATATTCCTATCATACGATACAGAAGTGTTAATTGAAATTGGCGACTATCTGTAATAAATACTTTAAATCCATGATGAATACGTATGAAGACAACATAAAATATAGAAATACATCAGTATATCATAAAACAAAGACTAAACATCAACAGAATGAGAAAATGATATAAAGAAGCCATCCAGAATAATATATTAACAGTATTTGGCTTTCAAAGAGGTAGTAGCGATTTATCACAAGGTTGCAACAATTATCTTATTTGTCTTTGTAATTAAAGGTACAAAGTGTGCGACAATGTGAGAAATTGCAAAGGATGTCTGGAGTATTGTGTTTAACAGCGACTAATCATTAATAATTGAAAAATTCACGGAGTGCAGTGTTGGCAATCGTATGTGATGAGAAATCAAGTGTAGGTGATAATTTATTGCTATTAGCATCGGTTCTAATAAGGAAAGAGAAAAGAGAAGCATTTAAAACAAAATTCAGAAATGAAAGTCACACAAGACAAAACTTGTCTTATTCCTATTTCATCTTATTCACTTGTTCATTCAAGCCACGTAAGTGGATTTGAGACAAGTTTAGTCTGTGAGAGGCAAGGAATTGTATTAAGGTACGATATGAATAGAAATTCTAATAAAGTCAAACAAGCATACACCGTCAATATTCAGAGGAGCTTGATATTATTATTAAAGTCAAGGAGTGAAAGACTAACAAAACAGATATCTACAATTCCATCAAATATTACAACAGTACTTGCACCTTTTAAGGGTATAAGGGTTAAGTCCATAATTTTATATATATTAAATGACATTGACGTATTGTATTGTTTAAGTGAAAAGATTGGTGGTAACTTCTATTAAATAACTTCTATCAAAGTATCTTGGTGTTCAAGATCTAATACTAATAAAGACTAATGGAAAGCATGTAAATTGTATATTTATTGTATAATTAATATTTATTGTAAATTTTTTTATTTAATGAAAATATCATTTCTTATTAAATGTTTATTTTAAATAATGTAAATATATTTTTATAAGATTTTTTTTTGTTGAGGTCAAAATGAGACAAATGCCACCATTCAAAATATAACTACTTCTATTAGATATAGTTGTTAATATATTATTAAGATAATGGATAATTTTTTAGTTAGTGTATGATTATCTATCTTATAAATTAACTATTTTGTTCATCCATAAAAAAATGAACTCCAACTCTAACTATAGTTGATCTTTCACATCCTTCAAAAATCTACTTATATTTAGGATGGGAAGTACACTGATTTGAACCCCAACAATGAATTGCAATCTATATAAAATTTAACAAATTGAAGCTACTCGTATATTTTGTTATAAATTTTGAGATATAGGCATAAGCCATAATCTTAATCCTAAATCATATTATCACTATTTTTCATAAATGATTCCTAATCCTAATTTAACACTACTTAAACCCAACCCTAACCCTAATTAAACGCTTGGTCAAAATCAAACCCTAGTATACTTATAATTAAATACTACCCTATATTTGACCCTAAATCTATTGAAAAAATATTCCAATTAAATAGTAGAAAAAAAGTATACTAATAATTTAACACAACTTAAACCCAATCCTAACCCTAATTAATCCCTTAGTCAAAATCAAACCCTAGTATACTTATAATTAAATACTATCCTATATTTGACCCTAAATCTATTGAAAAAATATTCCAATTAAATAGTAGAAAAAAAGTATACTAATAATTTAACACAACTTAAACCCAATCCTAACCCTAATTAAACCCTTAGTCAAAATCAAACCCAAGTATACTTATAATTAAATACTACCCTATATTTGATCCTAAATCTATTGAAAAAATATTCCAATTAAATAGTAGAAAAAAAGTATACTAATAATTTAACACAACTTAAACCCAATCCTAACCCTAATTAAACCCTTAGTCAAAATCAAACCCAAGTATACTTATAATTAAATACTACCCTATATTTGATCCTAAATCTATTGAAAAAATATTCCAATTAAATAGTAGAAAAAAAGTATACTAATAATTTAACACAACTTAAACCCAATCCTAACCCTAATTAAACCCTTAGTCAAAATCAAACCCTAGTATACTTATAATTAAATACTACCCTATATTTGACCCTAAATCTATTGAAAAAATATTCCAATTAAATGGTAGAATTATATCCCCAATTTAACATTCAATTATTAATCAACATATATAAAACTTAACTAAAATTAAAGATAATTAATTAAAACGTTAAATTTAAATAGTAATTTTTTATAAAAAAATTGAACGAAAATTAGTATTTTTGGACTTGCTTATTGGATTAATTTTTTTCTCTACTAGGGTTTCATGTGATCTTTGAGTTTCCTTGCATATGGCTCTTTGTCTGAGCTCTCCTTCTATGTTTCCCACTTGTCAAACCATATTTACTATAGGAGTTTTTAGGCTAGTTTATAATGACCCCAATCAGTGGTGACCCAGTTGTTGATACTGGTGTTCACGCTACTGCTTCAAAAAGCCATGGTGCCTCCATTGAACAAACATCCTTGCAAGTTCATCCTGAAGGTTTTTCCAGAGGTAATGCTGATATTATCCTTCCTTTGCAAAAATTTGATGTTGCTTCTGTTTGGTTAGAATACATACCTGGGTAAGTGCACAAAGTTGTGGTGCCAAAAGGGGGGTATAAGTGGACACCTTTTTCCTGAAATCAAAGAATTTTGGACTTCAACAAGAATTTGAAGATAGTTACGCTCAAAATTTTAAGATATGACAAAAACAAAAGTCGTAGTCCTTTGAATCTAGTTTCTAAACTACTAATTTTTTTTCAAAATGGTTTAGTTTTAGGTCCTCAAAATAGGGGGCCACAAAAAGTGGTACTGTTTATTCCAAAAAAAATAACATAGTACAAAGTGTGGCCCCCCTAAAATTTTAACTTTTGTTTTTAAATTCTTTAATCGCTCTGGTCAAAAGTTACCTAACACTATTTAGTTTATCCCAGATTTTTTGGATAATTTTATAATGTGTATTTTTTTTTAATGAATTTTTTAATTAGATCCATCCCAAAAATGTGAAATATCTATGTGCTCCCCCTAGAAATGATTGAAAACTAATCTAAAATAAAAACTTCTTTTTTTCAAAGTGTGTAGAATGGAGTCTAGTTTCTAAAAAACTAAGTTGTTACAAAATTCGATGAATGAGCTAAAATCTACAGCCCAATTAGTACATGGTGGTTTTTGACAAAAAATGAACATAAATTCAAAAGAAATTATAGATGAAAGACTTAAAATAGTTCAAATTAAAAATAAATTATATGGTTAGATAGCTAACACAAAGACCTATAATGTTGTGTAACCTGATCTTATCGATACCCAACCATGAGGAATCTTGAAGGGGAGCACACAAGAAAAATCAATAACTTTTTGTATATTTGCTGGAAAACACGTCTCAGACCTGTTTATAAACTCCAAACC
The DNA here is from genome assembly GCA_028749045.1 of Cupressus sempervirens. Lineage (NCBI taxonomy): Eukaryota > Viridiplantae > Streptophyta > Pinopsida > Cupressales > Cupressaceae > Cupressus > Cupressus sempervirens. The sequence goes on from CM053793.1 coordinate 704,147,047, forward strand.
TTTGGGTTGGATCTCCAAGGAAAAACCAAGCCTTAGGCTTGGTTTTAATGCAAAGCTTTGAATAGCGTGTGCACCCTGTAGCGCGCACGCACTACTAAAACGCTATTGAATTCGAGGTAGTGCGGACGCGCTATAGTGTGCACACACTATTGAGACCTAAATTGCACACCAAAACCAAGAGAGAGCTGGGGGGGTGGGGCGAGGGAATGGCTATTTGTGTGTGTGAGAGAGATAGACAGAAAGTAGGGGATGGGAGAGGGGAGAGAGGAAGTGAGAAAGAGTAGGGGTGGCAGAGAGAGTATAGGATGGGAGATACAAGAAATGTGAGAGAGTAGGGGTGGCAAAGAGAGTACAAGATGCAAGAGAGAGGAAGTGTGAGAGAGAGAGTAGAGGTGGCAAAGAGAGAGTACGGGATGGGGGAGAGAGATTGAAAGTAGGGGATGGGAGAGAGAGGAAGTGTGAGAGAGAGTACAAGTTGGGAGATAGAGATTGAGAGTAGGGGATGGGGGAGAGAGAGAGTAGGTGGTGGGAGACGGAGTGGGAGAGGAAGAGCGAGAGAGAGGAGGATGGGAGTGCATGTGTGTGAAAGAGAGAGAGCAGGGAATGGGAGAGGGGGAAGATAGAGTAGCTTGAGAGAGAGTAGGGGATGGAAGAGAGAGTAGGCGATGGGAGAGGGAGTGGGAGAGGGAGAGAGAGAGGGGGGATGGAAATGTGTGTAAGAGAGAAAGAGAGAGAGTGTGAAAATGTGAGAGAGAGTAGGGGTAGCACAGAGAGAGTAAAGAGGGAGAGAGAGAGAGAGAGAGAGAGAGAGAGAGTGAGAGAGAGAGAGAGAGAGAAAGAGAGAGGGAGAGAGAGAGAGTGAGAGAGAGTGAGAGTAGGCAGTGGGAGAGGGAGAGCGAGTCAGAGAAAAAGTAGAGGATGAGAGAGGAGAGAGGGGGGATGGGTGTGTGTGAAAGAGAGAGAGTAGGGAATGAGAGAGGGGAGAGAGAGATAGAGAGAGTAGGGGATGGGATAGAAAGAGAACATGCAATGGCAGAGGGAGTGGGAGAGGGAGAGAGAGGGTGGATGGAAGAGAAAGAGATTAGGCAATGGTAGAGGGAGTGGGAGAGGGAGAGAGAGGGGGGATGGAAGTGTGTGTAAGAGAGAAAGTAGGGGATGGGAGAGAGTGTGAGAGTGTGAGAGAGAGTAGGGGTGGCAAAGAGAGAGAGTGAGAGTAGGGGATGGGAGAGAGAGGGAGAGAGAGAGAGAGATAGTAGGCGATGGGAGAGGGAGTGGGAGGGAGAGGGAGAGAGGGGGAATGGAAGTGTGTAAGAGAGATAGAGTTGGGGATGGGAGAGAGTAGACAATAGGAGAGGGAGTGAGAGAGAGAGAGAGAGAGGTGGGAATGGGAATGTGTATAAGAGAGATAGAGTAGGGGATGGGAGAGAGTGTGAGAGTTTGAGAGAGAGTAGGGGGTGGTAGAGAGAGCTTGCACAGGATGGGGGTGAGAGAGAGAGAGAGGGAGGGAGAGAGAGAGAGAGAGAGAGAGAGAGAGAGAGAGAGAGAGAGAGAGAGAGAGAGAGTAGGGGATGGGAGAGAGTGTGAGAGAGAGTAGGGGATGGAAGAGAGAGAGTGAGAGTAGGGGATGGGAGAGAGAAAGTAAAGAGGGAAAGAGAGTACTTAAGAGAGAGAGAGAGAGATAGTAGGTGGTGCAAGAGGGAGTGGAAGAGGGAGAGAGAGTGGGGATGGGAGTGTGTGTGACAAATCTAGAGAGTAGGGGATGGGAGAGGAGAGAGAGAGGGGGGGATGGGAGTGTGTGTCTATGAAAGAGAGAGAGTAAGGGATGGGAGAGGGGGAAGAGAGAGTAGGGGATGGGGGTGAGAAAGTAGGTAGTGGGAGAGGGAGTGGGAGAGGGAGAGAGAGGGGGGGGGAATGGGAACGTGTGTAAGAGAGACAGAGTAGGGGATGGGAGAGAGTGTGAGAGTGAGAGAGAGAGAGTAGGTGGTGGCGGAGAGAGCTCGTATAGGATGGGAGAGAGAGAGTGAGATTAGGGGATGGGAGTGTGAGAGAGAGTAGGGGATGGGATAGAGAGAGAGTGAGAGTAAGCAATGGGATGGGAGAGAGAGAGAGAGTAGAGAGGGAGAGAGAGAACTTGAGAGAGAGAGATCTAGTAGGTGGTAGGAGAGGGAGAGGGAGAGAGATAGGGGGGATGGGAGTGTGCGTGAAAGATGTAGGGAGTAGGGGATGGGAGAGAAGAGAGTGGGGGGATAAGAGTGTGTGTGTCTGTGAAAGAGAGAGAGTAGGGGATGGGAGAGAGTGTGAGAGTGTGAGAGAGAGTAAGGGGTGGCAAAGAGACAGTACGAGATGGGAGAGATAGAGTGAAAGGATGGGAGAGATAGAGTGAAAGGATGGTAGAGAGTGAGAGAGAGAGAGTAGGGGGCGGCAGAGAGAGAGAGTACGGGATCGGAGAGACAGAGTGAAAGGATGGGAGAGAGTGTGAGAGAGAGTAGGGGATGGGAGAGAGTGTGAGAGAGAGTTGAGAATGGGAGAGAGAGAGAGAGAGTAAGAGTAGGGGATGGGAGAGAGAGAGTAGAGAGGGAGAGAGAGATAGTAGGTGACCTGGGAGAGGGAGTGGGAGAGGAGGAGAGAGAGGGATGGGAGTGCGTGTGACAAATCTAGAGAGTAGGGGATGGGAGAGAAGAGAGAGGGGGGATGGGAGTGTGTGTGTGTGTGTGTGTGTGTGTGTGTTTGTGTGTGTGTCTGTGAAAGAGAGAGAGTAGGGGATAGGAGAGTGTGTGAGAGTGTGAGAGAGAGTAGGGGGTGGCGAAGAGAGAGTACGAGATGGGAGAGACAGAGTGAAAGGATGGGAAAGAGTGTGAGAGAGAGTAGGAGGTGGAAGAGAGAGAGAGAGAGAGTGAAAGGATGAGAGAGAGTGTCAGAGAGAGTAGGGGATGGGAGAGAGTGTAAGAGAGAGTTGGGGATTGGAGAGAGAGAGAGAACTAGAGAGAGAGAGAGAGAGAGATAGTAGATGGTGGGAGAGGGAGTGGGAGAGGAGGAGAGAGAGGGATGGGAGTGCGTGTGAGCGATCTAGAGAGTAAGGGATGGGAGAGGGGAGAGAGAGTAGCCCAAGAGAGAGAGAGAGAGGGGTGGATGGGAGTGTGTGTAAGAGAGAGTAGGGGATGGGAGAGAGTGTGAGAGAGAGTAGGAGGTGGTAGAGAGAGAGAATGGGATGGGGGAGAGAGAGAGTGAGAGTAGGGGATGGGAGAGAGTAAGAGAGAGAGAGAGTAGGGTATGGGAGAGAGTGTGAGAGAGTAGGGAGAGGGAGATAGAGAGAGGGGGATAGGAGTGCATGTGACAAATCTAGAGAGTAGGGGATGGGAGAGAAGAGAGAGGGGGGATGGGAGTGTGTGTGTGTGTGTGTGTGTGTGTGTCTATGAAAGAGAGAGAGTAGGGGATGGGAGAGAGTGTGAGAGTGTGAGCGAGAGTAGGGGGTGGCAAAGAGAGAGTACAAGATGGGAGAGACAGAGTGAAAGGATGGGAAAGGGTGTGAGAGAGAGTAGGAGGTGGCAGAGAGAGAGAGAGAGAGAGAGAGAGAGAGAGAGAGAGAGAGAGAGAGAGTATGAGATGAGAGAGACAGAGTGAAAGGATGAGAGAGAGTGTGAGAGAGAGTTGGGGATGGGAGAGAGTGTGAGAGAGAGTTGGGGATTGGAGAGAGAGAGAAAGAGTAGGGGATGGGAGAAAGAGAGTAGAGAGGGAGGGAGAGAGAGATAGTAGGTGGTGGGAGAGGGGAGAGAGAGAGAGAGATAGTAGGTGGTGGGAGAGGGGAGAGAGAGAGAGATAGTAGGTGGTGGGAGAGGGGAGAGAGAGAGAGAAAGAGAGAGAGCAGCCCAAGAGAGAGAGAGAGAGAGTAGTGGATGGGAGAGAGGGGCAGATGGGAGTGTGTAAGAGAGAGTAGGGGATGGGAGAGAGTGTGAGAGAGAGTAGGAGGTGGCAGAGAGAGAGAATGGGATGGGAGAGAGAGAGAGAGAGAGAGAGAGAGAGAGAGAGAGAGAGAGAGTGAGAGTAGGGGATGGGAGAGAGTGTGTGAGAGAGAGTAGGGGATGGGAGAGAGAGAGTAGAGAGTAGGGGATGTGAGAGGAGAGAGAGAGGGGGATGGGAGTGTGTATCTGTAAAAGAGAGAGTTTAGGGGATGGGAGAGAGAGAGTAGCAGATGTGAGAGTGTGAGAGAGAGTAGGGAGATGGGGGAGAGAGAGAGAGAGAGTAAGAAGTGGTAGAGTGAGGATGGGAGTGTGTGTGAGAGATCTAAAGAGTAGGGGATGGGAGAGGAGAGAGGGTGAGAGAGATAGAGAGAGTAGGCGGTGGGAGAGGGAGAGCGAGAGAGAGTAAAGGATGGGAGAGGGGAGAGAGAGAGTGTGTAGGGGATGGGAGAGGGGAGAGAGAGTAAGAAGAGAGAGAGTAGGGAGAGAGAGAGAGTAGGGAGGGTGGAGAGCGATGTGTTCTCACATAGTGTGTACGCGCTATAGCGCATACGCGCTATAACACATACGCGCTATGTGAAATCATTTAAAAATGGTCAAAAAATAACTTTGGGGCCCGTTTCATTCATTCTCTGCTTTTGTCTTGTTCTGCACTCTGTTATCTCGATAGAAATCATGGGTTTCAACATAACAAACACTCTTTCAAGGTGGCAAACACTATTTCAAGCTAACAAACACTATTTCAAGGTGGCAAACACTTTTGGAAGCTAGCAAACACCAAATTCAATCATTGGATACACGATTTGAAGACTTTTTGAATATTCCTTGTATAGAAAAGGTTAGTGCAATCTATTTTAAATATTGTTTGTTGATATATAGATACAAATTTGATTATAATTTGACATGTTGTTTAATATATAGTGAATTCATTGAAATTTGTATGATTCAATGAAATGTTATTTCGAAATGGTTAGAAATTTGACAAGTCATTTTATATATATATGGTGTATTCATTCAAATAATTATAATTTTTATATGTATTTGAATAATTTGTAATTTACAAATTTTAAGTAATTCAAATGTTTGAATAATTTGACATGTAGAAATCATCATCATGCCAAGGAAGAAACCAAAAAATCAAACAAATGAAGATAGGGAGAGAGATTTGGCAATTAAAAGAGACAAAATGAAATTACTACGTGAGCAAAGAAAATTGCAAAGCAATAATGAAGAATTGACTTTCTAAGAGGATCAAGAACCACCAGTACCAAGAAACAAAGAGGAAGAATTGGAAAGACAAAGAGAACGAATGAGACTATTATGCTCAAGAAGAAAATTGAATTGTGAAGCTACACCATCTTCTAATGTTGGAGTCATATCGTCCGCTACACCATCTTCCAATGATGAAGTCATATCATCCTCTCATGTTGAAGAGACACCAATTTGTAGATCCGACAATATACACACTCCATCATGTCATGTTGAAGGCACAACATCAACACATGAAGTAGGTGATATTCCATCTTTTGCATCTTATTTCCAAGGCACATCATCTTCAGTTTAAGGTATGCAATACACTCAACCTTATGTTGATGTTCAAAATGTTGAGAGAATTGAAGAGATTATAACACCTTCTAGAATTTGTTTTAGAAGACCAAAATATTTGATTGATATTGATAGTAACATTTTGAAATCAATGTCTAACAAGATTAGTAGGCGTACTTGTCAAAGAAAAGTTAATCGTATGTGGAGATTATTTTTTGATGAATTAAATATTACAGGTCAATGCCAATTATTTGTTGAAATGATGAGGAACTTAAAATTTAGGCCTATCATGAAGATTCTTGGGCTAAGAACGATGGATGATTCAAATGAAAAAAACATTGTAAAGAATCTAATGAATACTTATGACAAAGTGGGTTCTAAATCACACACCAAAGATAGTAATATCACAAGACGAGTACTTACATCGACAATAGTAAGTAGCCAAATGAAGAAAGCTCGACTCATGAGAAAGACAAGCAAAACATTAAAAATTGGTAGAGGTACTCTAAGGAGAGCCATGCTAAGGCATGAGAGATTGGAAGATCCAAAAAAAATGAGTTATGGACATTTAGCGATAGACTACTGCGAAAGGATAAAGAAATTAGTGAAGCCTTGAAATCATTGATCGAAGATTTTTGGAAAAATAACATACGTGTTTCCCCTAATCAAAGAGATGTTGTAAGAAGGAGGATTGGTAGCCAAAATTGCGAGCCACATGCAAAACATTTTTTGGACACAAATCAAACACAATTTTTTGCAAAATTTATTAGTATGTATCCTCAAATTCGAATAAGTCAAAGATTTTTTGAGATGGGTAAACCTTTTTATGTGAAGATAAATCACACACGCACAACTTGTTGTTGTAGGATACATATTGAATTTTCTAAACATTTTGATGTTTTTAGGCATATATACGTACTTTTGCATTCTCAGTTTGTTTTGCAGGATTGTGACATAAATGAGCCACCAAGATCTTCAAGGGAATTCATATCCAACATTTTATGTGAAATAAGGGACGACCAACAATTTTACAAGACATCATGCTTGGATGGTACGTGCTTATTTTGTGGTTCTTTGCAACTTTTATCAACTTGTCAACATATGGATAGTACACATGCAATTGGAAATGAAATAGTAGATTACGAAAAATTTAAGACAGTGACGTATGCTCTAAAAGATGGGAAACATGGTAAAAGATGTGATTTAGTCATTGAAAAGATTCCAGTGCATGAGTTCATGAAGATTTTTTGTAAAAACATTATTTACGAGTATGCAAGGCATACCCATAGAGCTCGATGGATGGATTTGTAATTCAAGTTGTGCAAGGATACATTTCCACTGGATACCATTGTTTTGGTTGTAGATTTCGCAGAGAACTAGACACTACAACCACAAAATGAGGTGCAAGCAAAGTATTATACTTCTCAACAGGTTTCAATATTTGTTCACATAACATTCATGCATTCACCTACAAGTACAGAGGATGACAGGAAGATTTTGAGGGAGTACCATTTTTACATTAGCGATGATCGATCACATTCTATGGAGTTCGTACATGGTTGTTTTCAACTATTTTATGGAGATTTGGCTAACAGGGGCATTGCATATCGTCAGCACATTATTTGGTCAAACAGTTGTGCATCTCAATTCAAGAATGCACAGATGTTCTATTGGTTGAGCTGGATGCACAAGTTGTGTAGAATTCAATACATGTGGAATTTCACAGAGGCTGGTCATGGAAAGGGAGAGCGCGATGGTGCAGGCACATGCATCAAAAGAGCCTTAGCTCGTGAAGAACTAAAGTACAAAGATGGAGCAATATTGACAGATGCAAAATCCATCGTCCAGTGGTGTAACGCTACAATGGGTCCAGGTAAGAAAGGTGAGTCTACGGTTTGTAGATTTTTTTGGTTGATAGATAATACTAACATTGCACCATATCAAGATTGTTGCACACTAACAGGATCTAGTGAGTTGCACTCTTTTAGAAGCTCTGATGCAAGTTCATAGAGTATCCACACACGAAAAATGGCATGCTATTGTCCATCATGTGCAGAGGAAAATTGGGATGACTGTGAGTCGACTAAATGAGTGGACAGATGGGATATATGGATTTTGGACCCAATTGACACCTATCATCCCCAACAAGCACTAGAAATGGTACAGATGGAATCGTCTATTGATTTTGACCGCTTGTCTGATCTAGTGCGACTTGGTAATATATATATTTATATATCTTTGTAATTTCAATATGTAACTTTATAACTTTTATGCAAGTATTTTCTAAATTAATGACCGCATTTTGTACATTTGTCACTGCAGGCCATGTTTTTGCTGTTATTGCACTTGAAGACAATGAATAAGGGATAGATTATTATTTGTGTCATTGTGTTCAAGCCAAACAAAAATTGGATCACTCGGTTATAGATGGTGAAGGTTTAGAGTACCATGTCGGTGCGGTGGTTGTAACCAGCACATGGCTTAGACAATATTCTATGAAGAACCCTAACTTGTGATTATTCGAGGATTGGCAAACAGAGAGGAAGATTCTTCATTATTCAAATCTTGTTGTCGCATCAAATGTCCACTTGATAAAATATGGTGGAAAACCACATAATAAGAATCTTTGGAAAGTTCGCAAGTTAGACCACGAGGCAATACTTGAGACATTAAAATGTCGAGCAGATCCAGTTGGCTCATTAGATTGAATACAGAGAGAGGGAGAGAGAGAAAGAGTGATCAACTGGATCCAAATACATGTTGCAACCTCTTCCCCAAGACTGTCCACATGACTAAGGTGGATCGTATTGTTATGATGCATAAGTGATGAGATTTAGTTTAAATCATAGATTTTATGTTTTGATTTGTTTAGAATCTAGATTTTATGTTTTGATGTCTCCAATTTTTTTAAAGCTAGAACAATATTTTTTATATTTTCTTATTGTGATGATATTTTTCTTTCATTGCATGTTCTCTTGGATGACAGGAGGGAGAGAAAAAAAAAAAGTAGATTTCCAAACAGCTAGCCACCCTTCTTCATGTAATTTATTCATTTAAGGTAAAAGTCTCATTTCCTTTGTTTGGCTTTGGTATTTGGTTATTTAAAGTCATTATTCTAGTTGGACCTTCGTATGTTTGAATTTGGGATTGTTTAGTGTCTATTTATTATGATTATACTGAATTATTAATTCTATGATGTTTCTATTATTTAATTATTTAAAACAAATTAAAAATTTTTGTATAAAATTATTATTTTTTATTTCTATCTATTTGTTATGATTATTTCTATTATTTAAAATAAATTAATTCTATAATATCTCTATGATGAACTATTTATATTTCTAAACTTTACATATTTTAAATTAGATATCTCTCGACTTAATTTACCAAAAAAATTAATTAAAATTTTAGGTATGCTAGTATTACACCATGACCAACAATCAAACTATTATAACAATACAAATACATTTAAATAGTAATGTAAGAATGGTTTAGTTCACATAAAAAATAAGTCTATCTTAGATATTCTAAATACATCACAAAACTTTATCGCTTCAAAAAAATTGGAATTTCTCCTATCTACTTGAGTTCCCATCAATTGTCCATAAAACTGGGAAAGGGAATAGGTGCTATGCTCCCAATCCCAACATCCTCCTGTCCACTACTAGGAGATGTGTGTAATGTAGGATTCAGCTCCATCAACTTAGTCATTTTTTTCACTAGTTGATTAGGACTCTCATCATTTATTGCCAACTATGTTGACAATGCTTGGGGTTACACTTATTAAGTAAGAATATTTCCTAATCTAGGGATTAGAGCATTGAACATATCAAAATGTGATTTATGCTATGGGAGAAGAGGTATATCAGAATATTTCCTTCATGTAAAGTGCATTAGCCTCAAATAACTTCTTAGTCTCTCTTGTTCCTTAGAATTTTGTACCCTTTTCTTTGGTAGCTATAGGAATCTAATGGGTAAACCACTATGTTGTTTTCTGTTTAGTGGCATGTAACGTATAAAATCAAAATCTCCATCATAGTCATTTTGGGCCTGGGTATCAAAAAATTGTTAACTATTTATTTCATCATGGTTGCCACCATTTGCAAAGCATTAGATGACGTCCTTGGGGTCAACATGAAATGTCCCTTTACTGATTTTTACATGGTATTTCCAGCCTCAAATTAGATCTTTAAAATCAAACAACCAATATTACAAAGATCAACCAATTTCCCAAAAAAAACCCAAATCGGGTATGTCCAAATTAGTGCCAAAAAACTTCACAACTTCACAAATTACTAATAAATCTGAGAATGGACATTTTTACAGAAATTTCAGCAGCATAACAGCCTACAAAATGACATTTTCGGATTTGTATAGCCTTTACACAACAACTCACAAATGTAGGACAAAACTATGCTCAATCGGGCTCCCGAAATTAACAAACAATGCCCGAAAATACCACAAAAACACTCATAAACTATCTCAGAAGTTTAATCATGACCCAATACATATATTCAGCTCTATTTTAACATCTTAAAGTCTTTAATACAGTAGCAACCCAAACTGATATGAAACACTCAACTGAAAACACCAAACTCAAACCAAAAACAACCCCGAAAACCCACAAATCGGCACTATTCAGCACAAAGGCAAACTCTGTATGAGCATGCACATGGAATGGCTTCAAACTCCCATCCTTAGCCTTCCTGGAAACCTAAAAACTCTCGTTCTTGGGTCTCCTTCTCCATAGGTTTGGCAGCCTCTGAAGAACAACAAGAAAATTAGCAAAAATCAAGTTCTGGAATGAGTCCAAACTGCCTCCAAACCCCTTTTAAAGAGGGCATAACCCTAACTCACATCCAAGAGGGGTTAATAAAATATAATTTAATAATAATTTTTATTTATTAGTCCATTGGTTTCCAAATATTAGCCCCTTTTTTTTTGACTTCACCTTTTTGGAGCCTGCCTGCCTTAGCAAAGTTTATTTTTTTAAAATTATTTGAATAGGGGACATGACAAGTCCTCCCCTCCCAATTATTGCTTGTCCTCAAGCAATGAAGGTTGGAATTCTCAAGAATATGTGCTCTTTCCCAAGTTGCATCCTCTAGTGGTAATCCTTTCCATTTGACCAAATGCTCTATGACGCTCCTATTTCTCAACCTTTTCTCTCTTGTATCCAAAATCTCTTCTGGTATCAAAAGTAATTTCCCTTCATCATCAAGAGGTGGTAATTCTGTAGATACTATGGTTTGCTGGCCTAGAACCTTCTTTAAGCAAGATACATGAAAAATATTATGTATTTTGTTGTTTGGTGGGAGCTCCAATTCATAAGCTACCTCTCCTACCTTCTTGATGATTTTATAAGGCCCATAGAACCTTGGCTTGAGTTTCTCTGCCCCACTCCTCTTCAAGGTGCTTTTCTTATATGGCTGCAACCTAACAAATACCAAATCTCCCACCTCAAAAGATCTTTCAATCCTTTTCCTGTCAGCATATATCTTTTGTTGGTTCTATGCATGTTGTAGATTATCCTTGAGGGACCTTATTATGTCTTGGCTTTGCTTGATGAAATCACTTGCTGCGGGTACTCTGCTATCGGAAAGTATTAGATCAACAAAGGAAAGGGAATCATAACCATAAAGATCATGAAAATGAGGCATACCAATAGACATGTGATGAGATGTATTGTAACAATACTCCCCTAGGTGTAACCATTTCACCCAAGCATGTTGTTGATTGGAAACATAGTTCCTCAAATATCCCTCTATCAATTTATTAACTATCTCTGTTTGTCCATATGTTTGAGGGTGATAGCTAGTACTGGGAGTGAGTTCAGTTCCTGCCAAATGAAAGAGCTCCTTCCAAAAAGAGCTGAGGAATCTACTGTCCTGGTCACTAACAATGTTTCTAGGCAAACCATGTAATCCAAAAAATTCCTTGAAGAACAATTCGGCCACTTGTGATGCCTTGAAATCAGATGTGATAGGAAAGAAATGTGCATACCTAGTTAGTCTATCTACCACCACATATATGCAATCCTTACCTTGAACCTTGGGCAACCCAGTAATAAAATTTATGTAAATACTTTCCCATTTTTGTTCAGGAATAGGAAGTGGCTGCAACAACCCTGCAGAAAAATTTTGCTCACTCTTGCTTTGTTGGCATACCATACATTCCTTAATGTGTTTAAGGACATCCTCCTTTATACCCTTCCATGAAAACCACTCTCGAATTTGCCTGTATATCTTGAAGTATCCCTGATGACCAGCCAAAGGTGTGTCATGAAAGGCCCTCAATATCCTCTCCTTAGTTTTTGACCCTGGCACTAAGAAGATCCTATTCTTGTAATAAATCAATTCATCAACAACCTTGTACCTGTTATCATCCACTAACTTATCCAAAATCTTTGTGGCAAATGAATCTTTATCATACTCTAAAATTATGGAGACTTTCCAATCAGCAGAGATAGATGATAAGGAACACAAAGTGGGCTTTCTTGAGAGAGCATCAACAACCACATTATTCTTTCCTTTCATGTATTCAATATCAAAATCATAAGCTTGCAATTTGCTTACCCATTTTTTTTGATGATCATTCAAATCCCTTTGGTTCAAGAAGAACCTGAGGCTATTATGGTCTGTCTTTACAATGAATCTCCCACATACCAAATATTGTCTAAACTTATGAAGTGCATGCATGATTGCCAACATTTCCTTATCATAGATGGAGTAACCTTTCTCTGATTGATTTAATTTTCTACTCTCAAATGCTATTGGATGTCCCCTTTGGGTTAGGACAGCCCCTATACCTTCTCTAGAAGCATCACATTCAACAACAAAAGGTAAAGAGAAATCTGGAATTGCAAGCACAGGGCATGAACTCATTACCTCCTTAAGCTTATCAAATGTTTTTTGTGCCTCTTCTGTCCAAACAAAAGCTCCTTTCTTTTTCAAATCAGTCAAGGGGGCAGCAAGCTGAGAAAATCCCTTGGCAAATCTCCTATAGTAGCTACACAACCCGAAGAAACCTCTCAACTGTGTAAGATTAGTGGGTGGAGGCCAATCCAAATTTGCCTGGATTTTTTGTTGATCAACCTGTACTCCTTTAGAGCTTATAATATGTCCCAAATATAGGATCTCTGTCAAACCAAACTCACATTTAGATAGCTTAGCATAGAAGTATTCCTGCTCCAAGATTCCCAAAATAGTGTCTATGTGCTTTAGATGCTCTTCCCATGTTTTACTGTATATCAAGATATCATCGAAAAATACCAAAACAAATTTTTGAAGATGCTGACTGAATACCCTATTCATACAAGATTGGAATGTTGCAGGTGCATTAGTGAGTCCAAATGGCATAACAAGAAATTCAAAGTGCCCATAGTGACATCTGAAAGTAGTCTTTTCCACATCTTCACTCCTCATTCGGATTTGATGGTAGCCTGATCTTAAGTCAATTTTTGAGAAGTATACAACACCATGTAAGTCATCAATGAGTTCATCTATGCGTGGTATGGGATACCTATTTTTTATGGTCTTCTTGTTTAGAGCCCTGTAGTCTATACACATTCTCATTGTACCATCCTTTTTCTTGACAAGTACCATAGATGATGCAAATGGACTAGAGCTAGGCCTTATGAATCCCATGTCTAGGAGTTCTTTAATAGTTTTTTCAATTTCTTCCTTATAACCTCTTGGATGGCAGTATGGGGTTGTTATAACTGGTTTGGCACCCTATTCTAACTCTATAACATGCTCAAAACCTCTATCTGGTGGTAATCCTGGAGGCAAATCATTGAAAACTATACTATGCTTATCAAGAATATTTTGAATTTCAAAATGGAAATTACCTTGATTCTTTGGAGAGCTTTTTGGTTGGATTATGACTCCTGTTGCCCATGTTACTTGTCCTCTTCGAAAAGTCCTCTCCATCCTCTTTGCAGAGACCACCTTAGGTGCTCCATTCGATAACCCTCTCAATATGACTTCTTTCCCATTGGAATGAAATTTAAACTCCATAGTTTGATGGTTCATGTAATAGCCTCCGATAGAGTGCAACCATTGAACACCCAATACAAGATCTGTCTCCCCAATACCAACCACATAGAAGTCATCACATAACTCATAATCTCCTAAGGTCAGCTTGAGTTGTTTCACCACCCGTGTGCAAGGCATAGTGGATCCATCAGCTACAGTAACATTGAATCCCTCAAAATATTCTGCTTTAAGCCCTCTTTTCATGACAAATCCCTCATCAATAAAATTGTGAATTGCCCCACTATCAAGAAGAATGATCAATCTTTGCCCTGCTAGTACCCCTCGAATTCGGAAGGGATGGTATCTTGGGACTCCTGATAATGCTGCTAAAGTGCCATCCTTGCTGATTTCTTTTCCTTTCTCTTCTTCTACCTCCTCCTTAGTATCATGAAATTCCTCATGCTCATCTGAATCAGATTCTGAAGCAACTTCAATATAGTGCACTTGACCTTTACCCAAACATCTGTGCCCTGGAACCCATGGTTCTCTACAAGTAAAACAAAGCTTTTTCCTTTGTAATTCACTCCTAGTCTCTTCATCTACCTTCTTTTTTGCCACATTTGTCACATCTTTTGGTGGTAGTGTTGGGAAAATCTTTTTCTAAAAATTTCCCTTATGTTGCCAAAGATTTGGGGGTTTTCGATTAGTGATTGATTTCATAGGCACGCAAGTTTCAAGTTGCAAGCTTCTTTTTATAGCTTCCTGTAAGGTTGAGGGTGAGAAAGCCTTAACCAAACCCTTAACAAAATCTTCTAAACCATCAAGAAAAAGATAAAAGATCCTCTTTTCACTCATATCAGGTACCATAATAGCCACTTTTTGAAATTCTTCTATATACTCATTAACTGATTTGGTTTGCTTCAACTTTGACAATTCTTTAAAGTACTCTTCATCATCCTTTAGGTCAAATCTATCTATCACTCTTTGACTAAAATCTTCAAATGTAGTTACCTGATCATGACCTTGAGTAGTCATTCCATGATACCACCAATCATAGGCTGCATCTTCCAAGTGTAGACTTGCAAATTGAACAGCATCACTCTCTTTCATGGGGTTAAGTGTGAAGAAAGTTTGTAATTTTTGTAGCCATGCTCTAGCTGAAATTTTATTTGTTCCATCAAAAGTAGGTGTTGTAAACTTGCTTATTTTATTTTTGAGCTCTCTTCCACTTGTGTCATGCTCCCTCCTATTCTCTTTCTTGGGCATCAAAGTGTTCATTATATCCACATATTCTCTAAAAGGAACTGAACTATGAAAGTCATCATCTAAGCCATTATAAGTAGCTCTTAATGTAATCAAGTTACCTCTAACCTCTTCCACTGGATTAATGGTTGGATTTGGTACTGGTGGCTCATCTGCAGGCAAGAAAATAGTTTTGGTTGATTTAGATGGTGTGGATCTCCCATTTCTTGGCTCCTCTGAAGTGCTCCCTTTCTCATTAATAGATGCAACTCCTTGTAATTTTTCTGTCAATATTTGCAAAGCCTCTCTAGTTTTCACCAAAACATCCACTATTTGCTTCTAAGTATTTTGGATGTCTTGGAAGAATTTCTTTGCCATCTCATTTGGATCAGCCATACTTTTTTCTTCCTTGGATTTTGTACTTTTGCTTTCAACTGGGGGTTTGATCAAAATTTCTTTATTCTTTTCTCGCTGCAAATATCTTTTTTCTCTTTCACTTAATTGCATGCAATCATAAATTTGGACATGCAACTAATTAGAGGCAACATGCAACCATAAAATATGACATGCAAGATCTGGATAGTTGTCAAAACTGACATGCAAGATCTGGGTAGTTATTAAAACTGACATACAACTTCTACAAACTCTCAGGTTGGCAAGATCACGGCTTTGATACCACTGAAATGTCCCTTTACTGATTTTTACATGGTATTTCCAGCCTCAAATCAGATCTTTAAAATCAAACAACCAATATTACAAAGATCAACCAATTTCCCAAAAAAAACCCAAATCGGGTATGTCCAAATTAGTGCCAAAAAACTTCACAACTTCACAAATTACTAATAAATCTGAGAATGGACATTTTTACAGAAATTTCAGCAGCATAACAGCCTACAAAATGACATTTCTAGATTTGTATAGCCTTTACACAACAGCTCACAAATGTAGGACAAAACTATGCTCAATCGGGCTCCCGAAATTAACAAACAATGCCTGGAAACACCACAAAAACACTCATAAACTATCTCAGAAGTTTAATCATGACTCAATACATATATTCAGCTCTATTTTAACATCTTAAAGTCTGAAATATAGCAGCAACCCAAACTGATATGAAACACTCAACTGAAAACACCAAACTCAAACCAAAAACAACCCCGAAAACTCACAAATCGGCACTATTCAGCACAAAGGCAAACTCTGTATGAGCATGCACATAGAATGGCTTCAAACTCCCATCCCTAGACTTCTTAGAAACCTACAAACTCTCATTCTTGGGTCTCTTTCTCCACAGGTTTGGCAGCCTCTGAAGAACAACAAGAAAATTAGCAAAAATCAAGTTCTGGAATGAGTCCAAAATGCCTCCAAACCCCTTTTCAAGAGGGCATAGCCCTAACTCACGTCCAAGAGGGGTTAATAAAATATAATTTAATAATAATTTTATTTATTAGTCCATTGGTTTCCAAAGATTAGCCCCTTTTTTTTTGACTTCACCTTTTTGGAGCCTGCCTGCCTTAGCAAAGTTTATTTATTTTTAATTATTTGAATAGGGGACATGACACAACATGTGGTGGGGATGGAATTAAAAGGGAAACATTTTCATCCCCAAAAGTATTTGGTTACCCAAGGTTTGCAACAACCTCCTACAACCAATCTAGTTGTGAATCTTGCATTAGCAAGCTTAATCTAATATCAATGTTTGTTGTGTGCTCAAGGTTTTATCTCTTATAATAGTCCACTGGCTGGTCCAGGTTTTCTGGTTGGGTATTTTTAGGTGCAATTGTACCTAGTCCCTTCATATTTTGTCCATAACTCCTCAACAAAGTGTTAATTGGTTCATCTAATAAGCCATTGATTTTTAGGAAGGATTCAATCATGATTTCCTCCCCCTCGCTTTACAACTCATCAATATTTGCATCATCTACAGTAGTTGTTTCTTCCAATCCACTACTTGTGGGTTGTGGTTTAGATCCCTATTTTCCATCCTCATCAACAATGAAGCACTTTCTTGGGCCTATATCATTCACTAAAACCTCCCTATTCAAAGACCATATCCCTATCTTATGGAAACCACTCATTATATTATCGGGTGTAAGTGCCAAATTGGAGGCTTTGCTAGATAACATTCCTAACTCCTCATGACCAATATGATTTGAGGGTTCCTAGCCAACCACACATTCCAAATATGTTTTACGTAAGATTTTAATGGTGAGAAAAAACTAACATCCAATTATTGACACCTATAGATGGTATACGCTACAAGTGACACACAATCTATGCCCAACTTCTTTGCTTCATCAATTATTTTACATGTCATATGGATTCCATGATCATCAAATACTAGAAGACACCTTTTTGAGAGAAACACCCCACATGGAATTGTTCTTACAAAGTGGTCTAGCCAATTCAAGAATAATTATTTCATCATCCATCCATGTACTTGGACTGCCATGCATGCCTTGAGATCATAATTGAAAATGTACTTTTTTATATGTCTCTTAGCCTTGAACAAATAAAAATTGGAATTCTCTAACCAATAGTAATGTAAGGAGACCCACCCTGCTAGTTTAGGCCACTATGCCCAAACTAACCAATGACTTCTTCTAATCCTATAGGGTTTCTTCCTGACCCTATTCCCAAGAGGATATCTCTCAACTATCCCCTTCCCTAGGATCTATGTACACCAATTGACTATGTCAACTTCAATCACCCCAATATTCAAATGAAGGCATTTTCTCTCTACTAGGAAAATTTGGGCACAAACCCCAATGCAATATCTAGGGTTATTATATGGTCCTCAACTTGATATTTCCAAACTCTCCTAATCATCACAAGACTCCACTCACCAACCCAAATCATAGATGTCCTTTTCTTTCTTACTTGACCTACTAGGTCTAGAGCCCCAAATAGGCCAAAATTTTCAAACTCAATAGGTGCTCTTGCACCATTCTCCCCATGTGACAAAGAACTCATGATGGATAAATCTGAAGGAATTTCGTAGGAATACCTTTCTTTCCAAAATCACTCTCATCTATCCATGTTTCTTCAGATTTTGATTGATCCTTCCATTTGATAAGATGCTCCATACAGGTGCCATGACAAGTCTTCTTCTTGATTCTTGAATCCATAACCTTTTCAGCTTTTGGCTGAGATTATAATGGGATAGTGACTTCTTCGACCTTTGATTTTGTTTGTCCTTCTATGAATGTAGGCCCTTTATATTGAACTTAGTCCTTGACATTAAAGATAAGGTAAATTTCCAAGTTTGGTGGGAGTTCTATTTTGTCGACATTAGAACCATAATTTGCAAGTACCTTACAAGGTCCTATCCTATGCATTTGTAGCTTGGTTGGAACACCCTATGCAAGTACCAAAACTCATCCTTGGAATCATATCATGGCCTCAACACCTTGGATCATCTCAAAACATCTCATCTAACATGTTCCAACTCCTTGCACACTCTCAGCAACTCATCTCTTACACTTTCTCAATTTTGCCTCTTCTAGGCTTGTTCCAACTAGCCCTTGCCAGTCACTAATTTGTTGTTTTCTCCAAAATTTTCCACAGAACTTCCTAAACTATTGGGTGATTAAAATACCCTTTTCCTCACTCTAAAATATACTCCAAAACCAACTACACTTATTTTGTAAAATATCACTCAAAACTGGCTATTTTAGTCTGCCAACTAGGCCTAGTTTGAGGCCATTTACAAAGCAACTCACAATCCCTTGAATTTTGGAACTCCCATGACCCAAAAAAGTCTTAATACATGACTCAAATGCAAGGATTCTTCTATTTTTTTGGTCTCATTATCAACTTTACATTGGTTTTTACAAAACCCTCCTTTCTAGCCCCTTTACCCTAGGGCTTTCTAGAACTCTTACTTTGCAACGTCTCTAGAACCCCAAAATGGTTCAAACACCTTCACTTTGGTTATATTAGATGACTTCAAACATAAAATGCAACTCTTGTTTGGAGAAAACACTAAATCCACCTTGGGAGCAATCACATACCCCTTTTTATGCACTCAAATTTTAGGGAAAACTATGCAAATACTTCTTAAATGGTTTCAACACTCAACTTTTCAGATGGAAATGGTTATTATAGAATCAAACCAACAAGAAAAAACCCAAAATTGAGGTTTCTCAACACTCAACAATAAAATTTCAAAACTGTTACCAGCACTTACTACTAGGACAATTTCTAGTCTTAACGGTCAAACTCCCAAACCATACAAAGGACCTGCCACTATTTTTACATTTTTAAACACTCTTTTTGGAGACCTGCAATAACCTCTCTCACTTTTTGGAGATCACACTCCATTTTCATTTTACGACGCCATCTCGGGTGATGCTGAAACTTGCAATGTCGGCTAGTACAAAGTTGCCAACTACCAAATCTCTCTCACCTTTCCTCGTGAGATCGAACTGTCTACTCTATTAGCTCTACATGGTCAAGTAAACCCTATCCCCAACCTCATCCTATCCCCTTCAGTGCTCGAATGTTCTCAGGCATGCCAATCCAGAATGTCCCCAAGGGTAACTAAATGCCATAGGGCTGCGATCTTTGACAGGTCATATCTTGGAGCTCGTGTAAGGTATGGATGTAATTCTAGTTCCTACAGGATTGTGTTGTAGAGACCTACAATAACCTCTCTCACTTTTTGGATATCACACTCCATTTTTGTTGTACAACGCCATCTCGGGTGATGCTAAAACTTGCAGTGTGGGCTAGTACAAAGTTGCCAACTGCCAAATCTCTCTCACCTTTTGTCGTGGGATTGAACTGTCTGCTCTGTTAGCTCCAAGTGGCTAGTTAAACTCTATCCCCAACCTTTTCCTATCCCCTTCAGTGGTCGAACATTCTCAAGCAGGCCAATCCAGAATGTCCCCAAGGGTCACTAAATGCCATAGGGCTGCGATCTTTGACGGAGCATATCTCGGAGCTCGTGCGAGGTATGGATACAATTCTAGTTCCTATAGAACCATGTTGTGGAGACCTAAAATAACCTCTCTCACTTTTTGAAGATCACATTCTATTTTCATTTTACAACCGTGTTGGCCAATACAAAGTTGCCAACTGCCAAATCTCTCTCATCTTTCATCGTGGGATCAAACTGTCTACTCCATTAGCTTCGGGTGGCTGGGTAAACCCTATCCCCAATGTTGTCTTGTCCCCTTCAATGCTTGAACATTCTCAGGCATGTCGAACCCGAATGTCCCTAAGGGTCACTAAATGCCACAGGGTTGCGATCTTTGACGGGGCATATCTCGGATCTCGTGCGAGATATGGATGAGATTCCAATTCTTACAAGACCATGTTGTAGAGACCTACAATAACCTCTCTCACTTTTTGGAGATCACATTTTGTTTTCATTCTACAATGCCATCTCGGGTGATGCTGAAACTTGTAGTGTTGGCCAGTACAAAGTTGCCAACTGCCAAATCTCTCTCATCTTTCGTCGTGGGATCAAACTGTCTACTCTATTAGCTCCAGGTGGTTGAGTAAACTCTATCCCAAACCTCTTCCTGTCCCCTTCAGTGCTCAAACGTTCTCAAGCACGCTGAACCAGAATGTCCCTAAGGGTCACTAAATGACATAGGGCTGCGATCTTTGATGGGGCATATCTCAGAGCTCGTGTGAGGTATGGATGCGATTCTAGTTCCTACAAGACCGCGTTGTAGAGACCTACATTAACCTCTCTCACTTTTTGGAGATCACATTCTATTTTCATTTTACAACGCCATCTCAGATGATGCTGAAACTTATAGTGTTGGCCAGTACAAAGTTGCCAACTACCAAATCTCTCTCATCTTTCGTTGTGGGATCAAACTGTCTGCTCCATTAGCTCCAAGTGGCTGGGTAAACCCTATCCCCAACCTTGTCTTGTCCCATTCAGTTCTCAAATGTTCTCAGTCATGCCAAACTAGAATGTCCCTAAGGGTCACTAAATGCCACAGGGCTGCTGATGCAGGAGCATCCAGAGGTATAAGGGCAATCCTGTGTCACCCAAAAAAAAAAAAATGTACTTAGACTTAGTTTCTATTTTATGTCTTTACATTTTTGGATACCCATTTGGCTAAAATAAAGGTTGCAACTCTCATAGTTCAACTATCAGTGCATTTGAAAATCCCGAAAAAATAGGAGCATGCAATTTGACCATCATTTTGGTGACCTAGAAGGTGTGACTTGGCCAGATGAATGTAATCAAGATTTAGAGCATTCCAGAAAAAGAATCAGGTCAAAAGGCCCCACGGTTTGAAAGTTATTGCAATTTTTTGAGTTTTGGAGACCTCCTAAGAATGCTTCAAAGTCAGGTTTGGGGCATTAAATGACCTCGAAAAGGGTCAAAAACTAGGGGATGAGCAAAGCTTGTCCATAGGGCTATAGAGCGCTTCGAGAGCTTTCCGAAAATGTAAACGGTTCGTCAATTGGAGTTACGGTTCAAAAGTTATGCCTCCCGGAAGTTCGGCTACCGTTTCTGGATTCTTCTAGAATTGCACCGACTTCTAACGCAGCTTCCGGAACCTTCTATTTTGTCGGTGGATGCCTACTAGAACTTTCTAGAATGTACTCCTAGTCCTTAACCCTTTGGGGTCTATTTAAGGAGATTTTTGGCATTGTAAAAGGCAGTTCGGATTGGAGCTTGAGAGGAGGTGCTAAAAGGAGAAATATTCTCCAGATTTATGCTATTGTAAGCCCGTAGGGCATGATTTGAAGTTTATTTTCTCTGCACTGTTTGTACTAGTTTATTTACTCAGTTAATATAACTTCCCTTTTCTATTGTGTCCATTCTGTTCTTGGGTTGTGTCTCCATCAAGTGGTATCAGAGCGGGTTTTCCTGAGTGTGTAGACAGAGCGCCGACTGTGAGGCAGTTTGCACCAGGACTGTTTGGTTGTGGGTTCGAGTTAGAAGATGCCTCCATGAAGAGAGCATGGTGGAAGGGCCAAAGCTATTGATCCTGAGGAGGTTAGAGCCCTCCAGAGACAGGTACAAGCATTGCAAGAGGAGCTTCACAGAGGAGCAAATATTGCCGCAGATGACAATAGTGAGGATGACAATGAAGAGGAAGTAATGGAAGTTGACGGGGAAATTCTGAATCCTGTAGAGGAAAGGATTTTTAGGGCCATTTCTAGGTTTGGAAAAAGACCTACAATTGAAGTGGGTATATTTTTGAGAAATTTGAAACCAGATGAGTTGATCGATTGGATCAATGAACTAGACGAATACTTTGAGTATGAGGATATAAGGGACCCAGATAGGGTTAAGTTTGCAAAGGCCAAACTAAAAGGCCATGCCAAAATCTGGTGGCAAGAGATTCAACTGGAAAGACTTAGAAGAGGAAAGGAGAAGATCACAAGATGGGATCGCATGGTGGACAAATTGAAGAAGCAGTTCATTCCTGTGGACTACGAGCTTGATCTGTTTAAGAAGATGCATGGGTTAAAGCAAGCAGGAAGATCAGTCCAAGAATATACAGAGGAGTTTTACCGACTCCTGATTAGAGCAGGGCATGCACAAGCTAATAAGGAGAAGGTTGCTCGTTATATTAGTGGGTTACGACCTAGCATCCAGGAGGAATTAAGTCTGGTAAGAATGACCAGCATTGAAGAAGCATACCAGTTTTCCCTACGAGTTGAAGAGAAGCTGAGTAAAAGGTTTGAAGGAAGACAAAGAGGGCGCGGTCAAGGAGGAAGGGGAAGCGGTAGATCATCTGGAGGCCGCAATGAAACTCAAAAGAAAAATGAAGATGAGAGTACTAGCAGGAACCAGAGGAATGAGGGTTTCAACCGCTCCCGCGATCAAGACTTTTGAAATCAAAGAGGAAGAGGTAGAGGACGTGGGCAAGGAAGAGGAGGCTTCCGTGGTACCTGTTTCCATTGCAATGAAGAAGGTCATCGTGCCTTTGAATTCCCTCAATGATAAGGAAGGACAGATAGGAGAGCTGAGGGCCAAGCTAGGGTTGCTCATGTGGATGAGGATGCACAATCATCACATTCAGAGGATGCAGAAAGAGGAGAGATCGTGGTAAATGAAAGAGTCCTACTAAGTGGTGAAAATGAACCAGGACAACGGAGGAGCTTGTTCTGTACTAGATGCAAGTGTGAGGATAAATGTTGTGATGTGATCATTGATGGTGGTAGCACTGATAACTTGGTATCTGAAGAGATGGTCTCTAAGCTGAAGCTCAAGAGGGAGAAACATCCCCAGCCCTATCGGATTTCTTGGGTAAAAGATGATCATAAGGTCCTGGTAAGTGAACAATGTTTAGTAAAATTCAAAATTGGTAGTTACCATGATGAAGTCCTCTGTGATGTTATTTTGATGGATGTTTGCCATCTATTGTTGGGTAGACCATGGCAGTTTGATAGACATGCAATACATGATGGACATGCAAACACATACTCTCTGACAAAGGATGGAGTTCGCCACAAATTGAAGCCCATGAAAAAGGAAGGTGAAAAGGTATGTAGCAGTGCTAGGATTTGTCTTGTTGATGGAAGGAAGTTTTTAGATGGCATGAAACATCAGCATATGTGCTATGCTTTGATTCCTAGGAAAGATAAAGAAGGTAGTAGTGAAATACCATTTGAAGTTTCAGATTTACTAGGGGAATTTGGAGATATTATCTCTGATAATGTTCTAGATGGATTTCCACCAGTAAGGCAAATCAGTCATCAGATAGATCTGATTCCAGGAGCTAGTTTGCCTAACAAGGCTGCTCACAGGATGACTCCTACTGAAATAGAGGAGCTAAATAGACAGGTTCAGGAGCTGTTGAGGAAGGGCTTGATTCGAGAGAGCCTGAGTCCATGTGCAGTACCTGCAGTACTTGCACCAAAGAAGGATGGAGAGTGGAGGATGTGTACAGATTCTCGAGCTATAAATAGGATAACCATCAAGTACCGGTTTCCTTTACCAAGGATGGATGATCTTATGGACTGCTTGAGTGGAGCTTAGTACTTCACAAAGATAGATCTGAAGAGTGGCTATCATCAGATACGGATTCGAGAAGGAGATGAGTGGAAAATAGCCTTCAAGACCAAGGAGGGTCTTTATGAGTGGTTAGTCATGCCCTTTGGATTGACGAACGCCCCAAGCACCTTCATGCGGCTCATGAATGAGGTACTTAAGAAGTTCTTGGGAAAATTTTTTATTGTCTATTTGGATGATATTTTAATTTTCAGCAAGACTTTGGAAGAACATTTACTGCATATTCGTAGTGTCCTTGAAAGGCTAAGGGAAGAGAAACTGTTAATTAATCTAAAGAAGTATGTCTTTGCAAAAAGGGAGTTAGTCTATTTGGGATTTGTTATATCACCTGAAGGTCTCAAAATGGATCCAGAGAAGGTAAAAGCCATCTTGGAATGGCCTACTCCAAGGTTTGCTACTGAGGTAAGATCATTTTATGGTTTGGTTAGTTTTTACAGGAAGTTTATTAAGAATTTCAGTGGCATATGTGCACCTCTAACTGATACAATAAGAGGGGATAGAAAAGAGTTCAAATGGACTGCAGCAGCTGCGAGAAGTTTTGAATTGCTGAAGAAGAAGGTGACTGAACAGCCTGTGTTGGCACTTCCAGATTTTAGAAAAGTGTTCCAGGTGGATTGTGATGCTAGTGGAAGTGCTATTGGGGCTGTATTAAGCCAAGAAGGTAAGCCTATTGCATATTTTAGTGAAAAATTGAATGATGCAAAGAAGAAGTATTCTATTTATGATCAAGAGTTCTATGCAATAGTTTAGGCCTTAAAGAAATGGAGGCATTATTTATTGCCAAAGGAATTTGTTTTATATACTGATCATCAGGCATTACAGTACCTAAATAGCCAAGGTAAGTTGAATCAGAGACATATGAAGTGGGTAGAATTCTTGCAGAGTTATACATTTGTGTTGAAGCATAGAAGTGGAAAATCTAACAAGGTTGCAGATGCATTAAGTAGGAGACAGCTGTTGCTTACAACAATGCAGGTTGAAGTAGTTGGGTTTGATGAACTCAAGAATTTGTACCCTGAGGATCCTGATTTTGCTGAAGCATGGAAAGCTTGTAAAGAACCTGTTGCTGTAGATAGAACCAAGTGGTTAGACTATTTGATTCAGGATGGCATGTTGTTCAAAGGTAGTCAATTGTGCATTCCAAGGAGTTCCATGAGGGAAAATTTGATTAAGGAGAAACACAGTGGAGGGATGGCAGGACATTTTGGTCAGGATAAGACCATTGACATTCTTAGAGAACATTATTTTTGGCCTCAAATTACACAGGATGTGAAGAAGTTTGTACAGAGTTGCCAGGTTTGTCAAGTTGCCAAGGGGTTTAGTCAAAATACTGGCCTATATCAGCCATTGCCTGTTCCATCAAGGCCATGGGAGGACATAAGTATGGATTTTGTTCTTGGATTTCCAAGGACACAAAGGGGTAATGACTCAGTATTTGTGGTGGTTGATAGGTTCTCCAAAATGGCACATTTCATTCCATGCCACAAAACTCATGATGCTGTCCATATTGCAGACTTGTTTTTCAAAGAGGTGGTAAGACTACATGGTCTTCCAAGGAGTATAGTTTCTGACCGAGATACTAAATTTGTGGGGTATTTCTAGAGGACATTGTGGAAGAAGTTGAGAACAGACTTGAAATTCAGTTCCACGCATCACCCACAGACTGATGGCCAAACAGAAGTGGTAAATAGAAGTTTGGGCAATTTGCTAAGATGTTTAGTTGGAGATAAGCCCAAGGGATGGGATTTGATTCTACCACAGGCAGAGTTTGCTTATAATAACTCTGTAAATAGGAGTACTGGAAAATCACAATTTCAAATTGTATATGAGAATAGCCCAAGGACTGCACCAGAATTGAGGAAGATAGAACAAGGGGAGAGAACAAGTGCTGAAGCTGAGGAATTTGCTGAACACATCAAGCGTCTACATGAAGAGGTTCAAGCACACATTATCAAGATGAATCAAGAGTATAAAGCTAGGGCTGATGCAAGGAGAAGACATAAGGAATTCCAAGTAGGGGATCTTGTCATGGTGCACTTACGAAAAGAAAGATTTCCAGTTGGTACTTACAAAAAGCTGAAAATGAAGAAATTTGGCCCCTGCAAGGATTTGAAGAAACATAACTCAGGAAATGCATATGAGGTGGAGCTGGCAGATGGTATTCACATTTCTCCCATTTTCAACATTGCAGATTTAACAGAGTATCATGATGATGGTGCAGATGAGGAGCTGGTTTTAGAGCCATGCCCAATTCCTGCTTCTAAGAAGGAGGAGATAGAAGACATTCTAGATCATCGTGTGGGTAGGAGTACCAGAAACAGGCAGTATGAAGAGTATTTGGTCAAATGGAAAGGACGACCAATCGAAGACTCAACTTGGATTTCAGCAGCTAAGGTTTCCCATTTGGGATTTCCTCTACCATCCATAAAGTGACAGGGTCACTTTTCAATCTACCCTGGGTGTCTGATGCAGGAGCATCCAGAGGTATAAGGGCAATCTTGTGTCACCCAAAAAAAAAAAATGTACTTAGACTTAGTTTCTATTTTATGTCTTTACATTTTTGGATACCCATTTGGCTCAAATAAAGGTTCCAATTCTCATAGTTCAACTATCAGTGCATTTGAAAATCCCAAAAAAATAGGAGCATGCAATTTGACCATCATTTTGGTGACCTAGAAGGTGTGACTTGGCCAGATGAATGTAATCAAGATTTAGAGCATTCCAGAAAAAGAATCAGGTCAAAAGGCCCCACGGTTTGAAAGTTATTGCAGTTTTTCGGGTTTTGGAGACCTCCTAAGAATGCTTCAAAGTCAGGTTTGGGGCATTAAATGACCTTGAAAAGGGTCAAAAAATGGGGGACGAGCAAAGCTTGTCCATAGTTCTATAGAGTGCTTCGAGAGCTTTCCGAAAATGTAAACGGTTCGTCAATCGGAGTTACGGTTCAAAAGTTATGCCTCCCGGAAGTTCGGCTACCGTTTCTGGATTCTTCTAGAATTGCACCGACTTCTAACGCAGCTTCCGGAACCTTCTATTTTGTCGGTGGATGCCTACTAGCACTTTCTAGAATGTACTCCTAGTCCTTAACCCTCTGGGGTCTATTTAAGGAGATTTTTGGCATTGTAAAAGGTAGTTCGGATTGGAGCTTGAGAGGAGGTGCTAAAAGGAGAAATATTCTCCAGATTTATGCTATTGTAAGCCCGTAGGGCATGATTTGAAGTTTATTTTCTCTGCACTGTTTGTACTAGCTTATTTACTCAGTTAATATAACTTCCCTTTTCTATTGTGTCCATTCTGTTCTTGGGTTGTGTCTCCATCAGCTGCAATTTTTGACGAGGCATATCTCGGAGCTCGTGCGAGACATGGATGAGATTATAGTTCCTACAAGATTTTGTTGTAGAGACCTACAATAACCTCTCTCACTTTTTGGAGATCACATTCCATTTTCATTCTACAATGCCATCTCAGGTGATGCTGAAACTTGTAGTGTTGGCCAGTACAAAGTTGCCAACTGCCAAATCTCTCTCATCTTTTGTCGTGGGATCAAACTGTCTACTCCATTAGCTCCGGGTGGCTGGGTAAACCCTATCCCCAACCTCTTCCTGTCCCCTTTAGTGCTTGAACTTTCTCAAGCACGCTGAACCAAAATGTCCCTAAGGGTCACTAAATGCCACAGGGCTACGATCTTTGACGGGGCATATCTATGGGCTATCAATACTTTGACTATACTTTAAGTCAACGATTATCAATATGTGAAAAAATGGAACTCGTTGTATTTTGAAGTACTGAGAAGATGGCCTTGCCCTTCCCCAAGAGTTTCAGAAATGGGAGACATTAGGTAAGAGAGTGAAAATGTTACTATCGCTTCAATGCACATGATGCAATTGGAAATGCAAATTTTGATGGTAATCATTTTGTGATAAGGGAGAGACTAGGGATGATCATTGTTACTATCTCTTTAGTAGTGGAATTTTGTTTTCTCTTGAATTTGGTGGTGGGGGATCATTGGTAAGTCTCCTTGGATATTCCTTCTTATGATGTTAGTGACAAGTGTTGCTCTTTGAAAACACTTGTACAATCTTTTTTAAATTATTAGATAAAAACAGAGAATTGTAAGTATTAAACATGATTAGCCTTTAGTTCCTAGAAGATCTTTATTTCCCCATTAATGCATTTAGAAAGTTAAGTTTTAAGAAGATCATAAATAGAATAAACTAGAGAAGCGATTGAAACATTTATATTGATTGGAAACATGTGAGTCTTGAGTTTCCTCTATGTTTTAAAGAACATTCCTTAGCTAGCAGACCTAATTCCACATTCCATAAGACTATCATTGCACTAAAGATTTAGGAAATCAACTGCTCTAAGATAAAGCTTCCCGGTCAATAATAATCTAGCCTATTGAGGAACATTATACTTCTCAATTAAACTTGTGTTAATTCAGTATTAATTTTGTAATTAACTACAATTTCAATATCTGTGTACAGGGGGTGACTAAGAAAACTATTTGAGGTCCAATTTGAAAATATATTTGTAAGGATCTCGACCAAGGTTCACAACTTCAATGATTAATACATTCATTCAGGCCAGAACCTCACTACAAAAAAATAATATATAAAAAAGGTAGTGAATAACGTCGTGTCTAGACCCAAATCAACAAATGAAAGCCAAATTAGCATAATGTGGAACAACAATATATGCATTGAGTGGGTTGTCATAAAAAAGGTTCATAATAAAATTCATGTCTAGAATTAAAAGACCTTAAATAACATTTATGCTTGTAACACAAATGGCCATTCAAAATTGAATATGATTACAATATGTGAAATAGCATTACAAGAACTTGTAATGCTCTTGTGAACATCGTGTTAATTCTTGTAAGAATCCCTAAGATGCTTGTTATACTCAAAATTTTGTTGAAATTGAATTAATTTTTATGCTGTCAGTTAATTGGCTTAAGGTGATATATGCTTCTTGGATGGAATAATGAGTTCGTGATTAACTCTGTATTAAGATTCATAGCATCTTCTAGTTATTTGCAAAGGAAATTTATAAATTACTTGCTAATGTCATATGGCTTGCTTGAGAAAGATGTTCGTGTTCTTATTGATGGGTACTAATGACTATCCACATTTAGTTCTTCAATATTCTATTTGAGAAGCTTTCCATAGACATTTCTTTGCCATACTAAGTATTTTTGAAAACATATTTGAGTAGAAGGACTATAGTAGATACTACATGATGTTTTAACAAATAAAGTAATGGGTTAAAGACTATTATTTCCAAGGTATTATGTCATAGTATTTTAATTGTAATGATCTTAGACTAATGATATTCTTGAAGGTAACTTCGACATGCAGCAAGAAAGACAACCTACAACCAAGGCTATATTGTGCCTACAACCAAAGCCATAAATGCTCACATCGAAAGCCACTAGTGCACATAGCCAAAGCCATGGATGCTTATAGCCAAAGTTACAAGTGTTTGCAGCCAAAGCCATGAGTACATGAAGTCGATGATCACAATTGTTTACAACTATTCACCAAAGACAGCTTCTTTGCAGTTTTTGAGAAATACTAATAAAGCAAAAAAGAACATCTACTAATTGGTAGACATAATGGAAACTCTCTAGCAATTGAATTTAATTTCATACATGCACATATCTAATTTAATGTCATACACAAACATATCTAATTTAACGTCATACATGAACAAACATATAATATAAAATGATAACAAATAATGTCATATACATTAACAAACACATAATATATTATGATAACCAATAATGTCATATATGAACAAACATATCATATATTAACCAATAATTTCATACATCAAACATGTCATACATCAAATATAGAATGTCATATGTACATCAAATGTGTATCGAATATGTCTCTCAGATGCCTATATATATACATGGGGAAGGAAACAAGTCTCTCTATATATGTATCAAATATCTCAACTACATCTTTTCCTTCCCACGAGGGGAAGGAAACAAGTCTCTCGACGTCCTTTGCCATCGTGTGGAGGGAGACAGTGGAGATGACGCAACCTTCTTGACATGCTCAATTGACCTCTTGTTGAGGCTCTTCTCCAGGTCCAACTGATACAAAGAAAGTAGATATGAATCAATATTTATTATAGGTTGAAATCAAATATATGTACTCACAAAATTAATTATTTTCTTACCGCCAACAAATAGTCACTCTATAAGTCCACCTCATATGCTCGTGGACGATCAGGCGTGACAAGACCCTACAATAATTCAATAAATATAATCACTTATAAATAACATTAGAAATTTTGAGATTAACTATTATAAACAACAACTAAAATGAAGAACATTCTTTCATACCTCCGTCAGTGGCTGTGAGCTAGCCACAGTTGCGGCCACTCCACTATCAACAGACTGTCACAGATGAGGAGGTGTGTCCGACATCATGAGCTGCATGTCATACAATACACATTATATCTAACATGAAACATGGAATAAATATAATCAAATGAATTAAATTAACATGAAACAACTGTACCTATGTGAAGCTCGTATGATGTCTCTGCTCTGCGTCTGTGGTAAAGGTTGAGGGTCCTGTGGAGAACTGATGCACATGCATATTTTTTTTGGTCAATCCTTAATATGATTACGTAATAAATATATGTATTAATTGAAATGAATAAATTGATATATACCTTAGGAATCGTCGAAGGGACAAAAAATGGGCCTGGAGGATCGCTGCTAGGCCCAGGAACACTTTGACCCTAAATTTTGAACAATGTCAATAAATCCTAATTAATTAATCATTCACTATACGTATGAAATGTGATCAAATTAGTAATTTACCTGTGTGTCAATGCCAAATGTCTCGTTCAGGAACTGATTGGTGACAAGCCCATCATCTGCACCATCTCCGACATAAGTGCCAAATGTGCATAGGGATCCGCATGAAGTGCACATGTGACCATGACGTATAGAAGGCTCCCCCTCAACTAATGGGCTTGTGGAATGGATGAGGGTCTGTTTCAAAGCATTAATGGTCCCTAGAGTGCTGGCCTCTACATGTTCCTTCACAACTGAAGAAATAATCACATGCTCACACTGTGGATGGACCACAGCTGCCCTAACTACATTAGGGTCACGACGTGCTCCTGGCCTCTCAAATGATGACCCCCCACCTCTACCCTGGGAGTCTAACATATCAAAATAATTGGGGATCTCCCCAAGGACAAACTCACAATATAATTTCTTCAAAAAATACATGGGGACCTCGTGATTATTGCAAGGAGGGGCATCAAAAACCATCCACCATCTATCCCAAAAATTATTTCTAATAGCATCATGTATGCACCAATGGATGGGGAATCATTTAGTACCCTCTCTAATAGTATTTTTCTCACCGGGTTTTCTAAATCATGCACATATACTACCTTTTGGTATTTCCTTTTTTCTAACATCTTCATATGACAATTTATTTGCATAAAATCTTTTTTGTTCATCCCTCTTAGCCCACCAAATATCTAACTAACCACTAACTGAGGCTATCTGAGTGTTAATGGATTTGAGGGATGATGCCAATTGAGCCCTCATTGGATTGGTTTGTTTGGATTCTTTCAACCGAGCAATGATTCCTTCTAATTCAGTTTTGCCTCTCTCTATTTCATTTTTTATTTTCTTGTGTGCCTGGTGGAGGTCTTGCAATTGGTTCGGGTTGTGAAATTTGTTCTTCTTCTTGAGGAGGGTTTTGGTTTTGGGGTTCTTGAGGGTTTTGATGTTCTTGTGGATTTTCTGGTTGATTATGAACATTTCTTGATAAAAAATCAATTGAAATTCAAATAAATAAACAAATCTAAATGAAATTTGTAAAAACCCTACAAAAGAATATAAAAAACTTACAAACAATATGAAAAATATATCAAACAATGCAAAGTTAGGTTTATATTACTTACGACGTCATCGTGGGTGTGCTTGTGGTCTTGGATTTCGTCGACGAGGAGGCATTTTGGCAAATGGTGGTGCAAATGTTGAGTCTTCAACTCGTGTACACGCTGCTCACTATAGGAGTAGAAGAAAATGCTGATGAAAATGATGGGCTACGGGTTTGCAGCCCATCATATATACTTTTTATTTTTAAAAAGTGCATACGCGCTATAGCGCATACGCACTATAGCGCGCACGCACTTTTTAAAATAGGAAAAAAAATTTCCTTGTCACCTTTTTGGCACCATAGGTCGGTGCATATGCCCACCTTGATAGGGCATTTTGTGGGTAGGACTCCTCCTGAAGCTATAAGCTGGACTCCTCATGGAGTCCACCTTAACGCTATGCAAAACCTTACCAAAGGTCTTTTTATTTCTCTTTTCTAACCCATCACAGGTTTTAGCAATGGTCTTTGGTCTATGTGTTCTTCCTTGCTTGTTTTTCAAAGATAGTCAAGAGATTTCATCATTTTTGACAACAAAAAACTTAGGGTTCTTGTGTCAGTAGAGTTCCCAAGTTTACCCTTCCCATGTTGTCCTTTTATTGAGTCCATTTCCAATACCAAACCAACAGAAGGGGAAAAAGAAGAATGGACTACTATTGGGCACAAGGGCAAGGCTCCCTTGGCTCCTAAATAGTCATATGTGCCTGTCATTTTGGTACCTCCTCTGTCAATTGGAGTGCAAAACCCAGCTACTGTAGGGATGCAAGTAGTTTTTTTGGAACCAAACCCTGGTGTTTCACAGGTTTCAAACCTTGGTTCATGGGGGATCAAGGCAATCACCAAGACTAACACCTCAGTTGTGATTTTCACCCATCTTGCTACTTCTTCCATAGTGACTCAGAATGTGTGGCATTCTCACAATCCTCCTAGATGTGTTGAGAAATGAGGGGGAAACATCAAGCCATCAATCCAGAGGATTTTCCTTCTAACTTTAACCCGGTTTCAACTTTCTTGCAAAATAGCTACTCCTCTCTCTAGGACAAAGAAGATATGGAAGAATTTTCATAAATATTTTATCATGGAATGTGTGAGGTCTTATAGGCCTCTCCAGAAATTACTATGTTATGGATAACTATCATAAAATAGGTAATTTAGATTTTCTCTATATGCAAGAAGTTAAGATGTCTTGTTTCATGCTTTCTTCTACATGTCACATCATTTGGTTGGATGGTATTATGTTTTCCTCTCAACACAATTCTGGTAGAGGTGGTGTAGTTACTCTCTTGTCACCTCATCTTCATTCTACTATTATTTCACACAGTTCTAACCCCATGCAAAGAAGCATTTGGGTTTTGCTTTCCGTTAACACTCATTCTTTTGGAGTTGTTAATGTTTATGCTCCCATTGATGTTGTGGAAAGATCTCAATTGTGGGATTGGTTGGCTGACAACTTGCCTCTAGCTACTTTGGTTATGTCTGGTGGCTTCAATATGGTTGTGTTGACCTCTGACAAAGATGGCATTTTGCATTTTCGCTAGATAGGTGCGGAAAGGGAAGCCTACTACTGAATGTGCTATATATTGGGCCTTTTTTATCCCAATACTAACTGCTACCAACATAGTGGGGTTTGACACACTTGGTCCAACTTTCAAGCTAGTTCTGACCACATTTTAAAATGTCTTAACTGTGCCATGATTACTACACAAATTTTCTCTCATTTTCTGAGGATCAAGATTTACCTGTCACTTTCTTGCCAGATGTGACGTTATCAGACCACTATCCCATTTATTTTGCTATTTCATGGCACATAGCTATCTAAAGAGTTCTTAGGTCTCAATTTTTCCTCAACAAGTTAGTGTTGATGCATGCTTCCACTATTGTTCATATCCTACATGTCTAGAATTTGAAGCTATGTCCACATTCCCAAATAGGGTGGATTTAGTGGTGGAATGATGCCGTTACTAGAACTGCTCACTTTCTGTGCATCTATGGGTCACAATTGGGAATTTTTAGAAGGTAATCTTATGAATCCACTACCACCACTCTCAAAAAGCTTTTGAGGATCTCACCCTTAATCCTTTTGTTGTTGATTTGCAAATTCAACTTACCAAACTATTCCATGTAAAATAGGTTGCAGATAATTATGCTACTCGAGGGACTCAAATCAAAGCTTGCATCCATTGGTTGGAGATTGGTGATAAAGCTTTGAAGGAGTTCTTTTAGGCTCTTCAAGCCTGTCATACCAATTTTAGGATTAAAAAAATCAAACAAGGAACTTCTATTCTCTCTAGTCTCCTTGACATCCTACAAGCATTTTTTCATTACTATGAGAATGTGTTTTCTTTACAAGGAAATTTGGTTGCTTGGGAGGAAGCTCTCAGAAAGTGTATTTCTGTTACTCCAAATCACCTAGCAATTGAGCAACGTGCTTTTTGTGAGAAACTTCTTACCCTTTGAGACCTTAAAGAGGAAGTTTTTTCCATGGCATGTGATAAATCCCCTAGGTGTGATGGGTTTCCTTGTAAATTTTACAAACACCTCTGGGAGTATATTGGTCCTGATCTGCATAATGTTTATCTTGAAGCTTATCATTCTAAAAGCCTAGGAGCTATTATGAACAAAGGAAACATTAAATTCATACCTAAAGCTAGAGATCCTGAGGATATTTTAAATGGGTGGCCCATTACGCTTCTTAATGTGTTATATAAAATTATTGCTAAGGCAATTTTTCTTAAAATTCGTCATCTCCTTTCTTTAATTGTGCGGCTTGAGAAAACTAGCTTTATCAAATCCATATCTATTTTGGACAACATAATTGTTCTCTAGGAAGGTATAGAGTGGGCTTTCAAGTCTAATCAGCTAGCTATTTTTTTGAAGATAGATTTTGCTAAAGCCTATGACCGGATTGAATGGCCATTCATTTTGGCTATGCTCCAGGCTCTTGGTTTTGGTCCCAATTTTCTACAGTCCATGGATATGCTCTTTAGCGATGCTAATGCTTGCATTACCATCAATAACTCCCAATCTAATGCCTTTGGGCTTTTCCATTCCATCAGGCAGGTCTGCCCTCTCGTTTTAGCACTTTATGTTCATGTTGTTGAATGGTTTGGCTACTTGCTAGCTCACTCTATGTCTTCAGGTTTGGTTCATGGCATCTCTTTGCTAGAATCCTCTTCCTAGTTAGTCAACGGTTATTTTTCTAATGATTCCTTTCTCACTCTTTTGGAGGATGAAGAAAACATCAAGAATGCCTTGAATTTCCTTGACACATTTTGTCAAGCCTCTAGCTCTACTATTTAATGGCATAAAATGCTATGTTATCACCATTTTTTTTTGCGAGCTCCACCTTGGCTTAACCAACATGAATGGAAATGGGTCACTCACAATAGGATTTTCCTCTTTTTAGGCATTCCTTTTGTCTTTCAAGTGTTGCCAGTGGATCTATGGAATGCTATGCTTGCCAAGATTACAAAGAAGTTGGAATATTGGCTCACAAAAATAGTTTCTCTTGTGGACAAATTCTAGATTTTCTCTAAAGTTCTTGTAGCTATGCATGTCTATTATTCTTCTTGTTAGGCTCCTTTAAAAGCCTCCTATCATAAATTAGAGTGATTTCTCTATGATTTTCTTTGGGCTTTTGGTTCTAGCCATCATAGCTTTCACAAAGTTGCTTGGGACTTTTGTTGTCTTCTCAAGGAGTTTGGAGGCCTTGGCCTTCTCTCCACATAGAAGAAAGGCCTTGCTTTGTGTGCCAAATAGATAATTTGTGCCATCACATGAGATGAAGCCTAGAAGATTCTAGTTCGACATTGAATTTCCTTTGGGTTTCTTTTAAATAGACCTACATGGAAGGAGATTTCCTTTCAAACCCTTCTCAACATGTGAGAACCCATGCATATACAGGGCTCTTTTTTTATCAAGGTAATATGGAAAGCTTGGGAAGTTTTTAAGCCTTGGCTTCGCTAATATGGTGATGAGCTTCATGATGGACTCTCTTTGAACTAGTAGAATATTTGGTGTTCTCCCTTGTTTACCATCTAGGGCATTCCCCTAGCCAAGACTTAAGGTGCTAGTGCTCTAGATTTTTTCAAAAGAGGTATCAAGACTCCTAAAGATTTGTTCTCTAGGGTATCTATGAGTCTTAGATATTGGGAAATATGCAAGTCTAGTACCATCTTACCCATTCAAATCAGAAGACTTTTGACTTATTGCTTTCTACAATTCTAGGTCATTTAATTCATAAAGTCAGTATCCAATTTGTTAGACATTGGTGGATTGATTGGAAGTGGTATCTTGCCACTCCTTTCACTAGCTACAAGCCATGTCTAGGCTATAGATGGCTTTCTCACAATCTGTCGATGGTGGATACACTCAATTAGAGAGGGCACTTGCACTCTTCCCTTTCTTAATGGAGAAAGTTCTTTGACACTATTTGGAGTGCCATTACAAAACCCAAGATTGCTCATTTTTCTTGGTGCCTGGCTTTTTAAGGTCTTCCCCTTGGGCCTTGGCTTAAGCATGATGGGTTTTCGAATCCTAGGTGTCCATTTAGTGGCTAACTAGAGTCTTTCCTACATATTTTCTAGTTCTGTAGAGGTGCTCAAAATTATTGGCATTAGATTCATGATCTTTTAAAGTTTTTTCAGCCTAAACCTTTTTCTTGGCATATGGTCATTTTGCATGATTCTCTCAAGATCCCTAGAAAATGTACCTAGATTTGGCATACCTTCATACTGGAGATTTTGTTGACTTTGAGGAAAGATAGAAATTTTGTTCTTTTCACTCATAGTTTTTTCAATATAAATATTGCTATGTATAGTAAGGTGTTCATTTTTAATAATGTAATGATGTAGATTCAAGTACAAGCAAGCAAGGTAGCTCTTGAGTTGGCCCACCTTCAAGAGCTCCTCAATCACTGGGGCAATGCCCCTTGTACTATTGCTAGATTACCTCTAAATGCCTCAGTTGATACCATGCCACCTAGAGGCCGCCACTGGGGGCACAGTTCTTTAGCCTACCACTTGTACATGCCATGTTCATAGGCATCCTGCCACCACTCTCCCAATGGTAGTGATGGTGGATGGTGGCACCACTTGGTTTCCCCACCCTATGGTGGCATTAGCGGGTCCTAGACTCCTCCTCCTAGTTCTCGGTGGGTGGTTTTTGGAAAGTGGCCCTTTCGCCTAGAGTTGGTCATCTCACCTCCTTAGCCTGATAAAAAGGATGCCTACCAAGCCCGTGATGATGCTACTGATGGTTGAACTATTCCCAAGCTACCTACAAATCCCAAGGATGACTGGGGATTTTGTGATTGGGATGAACCACCCCCCTCAGTTGGCACTGCTTTAGCTACTTGAGGATTTCTTTTATAAGTTTTTTTTTGATGAATAGTTGTTAATTCTTGCTTTGGTCATGTGAACTCTCATGGGGTGATCTTGTATCCCCCGACCCTTTTTTGTGAATTGTAATCTTAGTATATTATTTATTAATATTAAAGGACTATTCATAAAAAAAAACAAATGGTATTTTTAAACATACTAAGAATTTAATGTAAAACTTAAAATACCGATCATTTATCATATATCAAACTTCTTTTTGAAAAAAATAAATTGTCTAAAGATAATTATCTTTAGATATATCTATTTTTAGTATATTGTAAAACCCTAATCATAGAGAAAAACATAAACCTAAATGTATAACAACAAAGTTTTTGTATAAACCACATCTCATAAACATGATCAAAATATATATCATATCTCTATAGAAACTTATATTGATAAACACTAATTGTTATACATTATCAAAACATATATCATATTTCTATGGATAGGGTAAACTATTTTCCAAGTAAATAGACTTTGTTTGCATATTGATGAATGCATGAATTTTATTTAAGTACTCCAAGTCTAAACAACAAGATAGTATTAGTCAATTGCCAATTTTTCTCTATACTTATTTGTATCACGGACTTGTCAATCATGTTAATAATGTTGGTGGATTAATATAGCGATTAGCAATCTATGGTCATGGGAAAACCCTAGACAAGCCTTGGTGTGAGAACCTAGTAATAAATTATGATGCAATGTGATGGTTCATTTTATAGGTTTAAATCCTAGTGGTGCACCCATGGGACCATCACACACTACACTGAGTGTTGAGTGCCAAGTGGATCATTGTCCTTAAATAGAGATGGGATTCCTTGATCTCTATCAATGATAGGAGGTCATGTCGTCAATACTTTCAATAAATATAGTTTCATCAACAATTAGTTTATTTATGAAGAAATGTGATTCCCTTCGTCATTCTATGGAATTTGTTTTACAATATTCTTGATTGCAAAAGGCCCACTTTGAAATGTAGGATGTTCAAGTGATTTATACTTTTCTAAGTAGAAAACACATTGTGTATTCTTCATAAATAAATTAATAATATTCTCTTTTAAAAATATGCTTTGCTTCGGTGTTTTTATTAGTATCTCATTTTGCAATATAGTTGATCTTTTTTTTAAGTCAAAGATTGATATAAAAACTTATCTAAAGCAAAATGAACTAAATAAACAATTTTGACAGAAATAATGTTGAATAAGCTTACTATTCCAAATAAAAAAATCCATAACCAGTCAAAACTTGAATATATAAGTAATCTTTGATGTTCTTTACGGGAAAATTATAATTGAATTAGAAATCTGTGAAGTGGTTTATGGATTGACCATGATTTCCATCAATCGGGTTTCTTGGACCCAACATGTTTGGAAGTTCGCTTTTGCACAACATTTATCTCTTACTCACATTCTTTGAATTATACTCAACTATATCATTTTTAAACAGTTCGGTAAAATCCTGCACATACCCCTCCCAACGTTAATGCATCTAGAAAAGATTATAGCTTTTCCTCTTGTGACATTCACGAGAAAAAGCCTACTTCAATGAGTGATGATGTTGTAAGACTTTGTTAGATGTGTTCACTATCTAGAGGACTCATCACATGGCTTCAACTTTTTTGGACGTCATGATAATCTCAATCAAATACAAATCTTTTGTGTTCTATGAAGTTGCACTATCACTCATGTTTAGTGCTTATCTGGGACTTCCTCGGCATATTCAGCATTAAGAACTCATGCACAAGATGAAGAGGAAGGATAAGAAATATTGTTGGTTGAGGCACAAGTATGGGCAGAGGCAGAGAAAATAAGAGGAAAAAAAGCATTCATAGAGAATAGAAACATCAATCTTTTATTATATATATTTTTATATATCAGAACATAACATATAGAAAATATTCCAATATGAGAGAGAGCTCTATTTTATTATAGAAAATAATAGGGCATTACTAAATTAAAATAATTATCACAAATAGACATTGAATGTGCCCAGAAAAATGGGAAACATAAAAAATATTAAATACAAGTAAATATTGATTGACTAGCCAACAAAAATAAATCTACGACAAGGATATGCAATTAAAACTAAATCAAAATATATCTCTGGCAATGACCAAAGGAAACTGATAGGCTAGAAGAAATGATTTGGCATGTGAGAGTGGGCTAGAGAAAAATTACGGAGGCAGAGAGTAGTTGGGGATTAATTCCAACACTCCCCCAAATCACAACTACTATCATCTATGATGCCTAAATGATCCCTTTGAAAGACAAAAATTTCTTTTCGTAATGCCTTGGTAAAGATATCTACACATTGATCTTCAGACCTACAAAATTCCAAAAAGATTTCTCCATTGTTGATTAGTTCTCTAATAAAATGATATCTAGTATCTATATGTTTGCTCCTCTTGTGAAAAACTAGATTCTTGGACAATGTTATGGCTGAGTTGTTGTCACAATAGATCTTCGTTGCATCTTCTTGTTCATGTTTCAACTCTTTCAACACTCTTCTCATCCATATAGCTTAACATGATGCCCCTGATGCTGCTACGTACTCTACTTCAGCAAATGAAAGTGTGACTATTGGTTATTTCTTTGAAGACCCTAATACTATACCGGTGCCAAAATAAAAAGCATAACTAGATGTACTTCTTCTATCATCAACACTCCTAGCACAATCACTATTAATATAACCTATGACCTTGGAATCATTTGAAGTTGAATATTGAATACCATTATTTCTTGTTTGACTCACATACCTTAAAATTCTAGTGTGATTCTTTTGGAGTCTCCATGAACCTTGAAATCAAACTTACACAATACATTATGTCTAGCCTTGTGGCTATTAAATACATAAGGCTGCCAACAAGTCTTTTATACAAAGTTGGATTTACATTATATCATTTGTCATCTTTACTTAATTTCAAACCTATGAAAATTGGTGTTGGTGTTGATTTGCAATTCATCATATTGAACCTTTTCAAAAAATCACTAGCATACTTTGCTTGAGAAATGAATTTTTCATTTTGATTTTGATTGACCTCAATTCCTAAGAAGTATTTCATGAGTCCCAAATCAGTCATTTCAAATTCTTTTTTCATATCTTCTTTAAATATGTCAATTGATAAGTCAACTATGATTATCAAATCATCAACATATAAACATACAATTAGAATTTGACATTTTTATCCATCTTTATGTACAAT
Source organism: Cupressus sempervirens (assembly GCA_028749045.1). Lineage (NCBI taxonomy): Eukaryota > Viridiplantae > Streptophyta > Pinopsida > Cupressales > Cupressaceae > Cupressus > Cupressus sempervirens. Next base: position 704,187,266 of record CM053793.1, read on the forward strand.
GTAGGCTCACTGCTGCACCTATCAAAACCATTTTGTAAGAGATATGAATCAATTTTAGTGTACCAAGCTCTTGGGGCTTTCTTGAGACCATACAATTCCTTTTTCAGTTTGTAGACTTTATCTTCTTGACCCAAAATCTCATATCCACGTGGTTGTTCCACATATACTTCTTCCTCAAGATATTCATTCAAGAATGCTGATTTTACATCCATTTGATAAATAAGACAATTTTTTTAAGTTGCTATGGCAAGTGTAACTCTAATGGTGTCTAATCAGGCTATGGAAGCAAATGTCTCATTGTAATTAATTCCATGTTGTTGTAAATAACCTTTAGCAACTAGCCTTGCCTTATGTTTCTGCACATCACCATATGAATTCAACCTAGTTTGGTAAACCCACTTTACTCCTATGACATTTTTTCCTTTTGGAAGACTCACTAATTCCTATGTTTGATTCTTTTCAATTGCATCAATTTCTTCATCCATTGCATTTTCCCATTTTTCGTCTTTAATTGCATCTTCAAAATGTATAAAGCATAAAGAGAGATTGAATCAACATTATTCCCACCCTCACTTTTCTCATAAATGTCTCTAATACTTCTGATTTTTTGTCTCCTCAAGCTTGCCAATGTAGGATTTGACATGACACGTGATGTAGAACCAGTCAAATGTGGACTTGATGGACCAGCACCTTGATGGCCACTTTTAGATGGTTATTGTTGTCCACTTGTGGGGGTGCTTAATTTTATATGTGATGCTGATCTTACATTTGATGATGGTGTTACTTGTCGACCACTGTGTTGAGCTTGAATGGGTGTGGAAGGAGTCACATTTGAAGGAGTATTTGCTGGTATTAAAACTTCATTTTCCTCTTGTAGTATGCTTTTTATTATGTTGACTATTCTTTCTACACTTCCATCCCATGCTTCTTCTTCTATGAAATGTACATCTTTGTTGATTATAACCTTTTTTATCATTGGATTATATAATTTGTATGCCTTTAATTTATCACTGTATCCCACAAATATACATTTTTCTCCCTTGCCCAATTTCCTTGTCAATTCATTTGGCATGTGTGCATATGCCACACATCCTATGTTTTAGAAAATATTCAAATACCTCACTCTTATGTTTTAGAAAATAAACCCATGTTTTCCTTGAGTAGTCATCAATGAATGTCAAAAATAAAATCTTCCACCAATTGAAGGCATGTGCATTGGCCCACACAAATCTGAATGAACAATTTCTAAATGTGTTTTTGCCCTCATTGACTTGTTGGAAATGATTCTCTATGTTGCTTTCCCAAGATGCACCCTTCACATACTCTTTCTGGTTTTTCTATTGAAGGCAATCCTTTCAACATGCTTTTCCCATGAAGTAAATTTAGGCCTCAAAAGTTTAAAAGCCCAAACCTTAGATGTCCAAGCCAATTTTTATCTTTTATTTCTACTTGAAATAAAATTTGGGTGATAGTGACAAGTTCTCTTTTACCCTCTTGTGCATTCACTGTGGTGTATGCTTGAGCAAAATTGACATTCAAATCTGGCTTAATCTTTAAGGGAAACATTCTATTGTTTGTCATTTAAATCTTGGCAATGAGCTGCTTGCTTGGAAATTTATCTAAAATTGTGCACTCTCTATTTTTGAAAGATACTCTAAACTCCTTTTGAACAAGTTGGCCAATACTCATCAAATTATGCTCTAAACTGGAAACAAAATAAACATCAAAAATATATTTCTTCTCCCCCTTCTTAGTTAAAATGTTGATGCCTCATTTTCCTTTAACTGCCACCTTATCATCATTCCCTAAAGTGACATCACATTTTATATTTTCATCCAAGCTTGAAAAAATTTCTAAATTCCCTATCATGTGGTTGCTACAGCCTGAGTCTAAAAACCATACATCTTTTTCATTTTCTTGTGCTAAATTGCAAGCCAAAAACATTGTATTTTGTTCTGATTTTTGGTTTTGATTTTCTTTTGCAAAATTTGCATTTTACTTGTTAAAATAATATTGCTTCTTCCTACATTCATTTGAACAATGCCCATACTTTTTGCAATAATGAAATTGTATTTGAAACTTGTAATACCTTTGGCCTTGAGGCTGATTTTGAGTTTCATTATGACTTGAGTATTGGCTATTGCCTCTTCCACCTAAGCTTGATGGGCTACTTCTTCCACCTCCATATGAATTTCTTCCTCTACCTCTAAATTTTGTTCTCCCTCTACCTCTTCCATGGCTGATTGAAGATTGTGTCTTGAATGCATACTCCAATGATGAACTTGTTGACCTTCTAAGCCTATGCTCATGAGAAATAAGAGAGGCATTAAGCTCATCAATTGAAAATTGTGAGAGATTCTTTGTCTCCTCTATGGCCACAACTATGGATTCAAACCTTGTAGGTAAACTCCTCAAAATATTTTCAACAATTCTTCTATCTTCTAGTGTCTCACCATGAGATCTAATTTGATTAACTATACCCATCACTTGTGTGAAGAAAGAGTCTATTGAGTCTAACTCCTTCATGAAAATAGTTTCAAAATGATGCAAGAGCATCCAGAGGTTTAAGGGCAATCCTGTGTCACCCAAAAAAATATACTTAGACTTAGTTTCTATTTCATGTATTTTCATTTTTGGATACCCATTTGGGTCAAATAAAGGTTCCAACTCTCACAGTTCCACTATCAGTGAGCTAGAAAATCCCAAAAAAATAGGAGCATGCAATTGGGCCATCATTTTGGTAACCTAGAAGGTTTGAATCGGCCAGATGAATGTAATTGTGATTTAGAGCATTCCAGAAAAAGAATCAGGTCAAAAGGTCCCACGGTTTGAAAGATATTGCAGTTTTTTAGGTTGTGGAGACCTCCTAAGAATGCTTCAAAGTTAGGTTAGGGGCATTAAATTACCTTGAAAAGGGCCAAAAAATGGGGGATGAGCTAAGCTCATCCATAGGGCTATAGACCACTTCGAGAGCTTTCTGAAAATGTAAACAGTTCATCAATCGGAGCTACGGTTCAAAAGTTATGCCTACCGGAAGTTCGGTTACCGTTTCTGGATTCTTCTAGATTTGCGTCGACTTCTAACACAGCTTTTGGAACCTTCTATTTGGTCGGTGGATGCCTACTAGCACTTTCTAGAATGTTCTCCTAGTCCTTAACCCTCTAGGGTCTATTTAAGGAGATTTCTGGCATTGTAAAAGGCAGTTCGGAGTGGAGTTTGAGAGGAGGTATTAATAGGAGAAATTATCTCCACATTTATGCTATTGTAAACCCTTAGGGCATGTTTTGAAGTTTATTTTGTCTGTACTGAATGTACTAGCTTATTTTTCAGTTAATACAATTTCCCTTTTCTGTTGTGACCATTATGTTCTTGGGTTGTGTCCCCATCACAAAATCCCTTCTTAGCATTTGTAGTTTTGTAGTTTTCACTTTTTCCATTCCTTGGAATGTTTTTTGGAGGATATCCCATGCTTCCTTGGACTTAGTTGTTACTATAATCCTTGTAAAAATACTCTCATGTACTACTTGAAAAATGTAGAATAGAGATTTTCAATCCTTCTTCCTATTATCTCTCAATTTATCCTTCTCTGCTTGAGTTATAGCATTGTATGCTAATGCATCAACTAGTTCTGGGTAACCATTCTCCACTAGATCCCAAATATCTTGAGAACAAAATAGTGCCTTCATTATTATGGACCAATAATCATAATTTTTCCTATTGAACTATGAGATTTGAGGATTTGTTAAACTTGTGCTTGCCATTGACTCACTTGGTTGAATACCTTTGTTGGAACTTTTAGCTACTACTAAATCTTTCCTTCAAAAACTCCTTTTGAGAAACCTTAGGCTTTGATACCATTTATTGATAGAGGTAGAGAAAATAAGAGAAAACAGAGCATTCATAGAGAATAAAAACATCATTCTTCTATTATATATATTTGCATATATCAAAACATAACATATAAAAAATATTCCATTATGAGAGAGAGCTCAATTCTACTACAGAAAATAACAAGGCATCACCAAATTAAAATAACTAACCTGGATATACATCGAATGTGCCCAAAAAAAGGGGAAACCTAAAACATATTAAATACAAGTAAATTCTAATTGAACAACCAACAAAAAAAAATCTATAGCAAGAATATACAATTAAATCTCAATCAAAATATATCTCTTGCAATGCTTAAAGGAAATTGATAGACTAGAAGAAATGACTTGGCATGTGAGAGTGGGTTGGATAAAAATTACAAAGGCATTTGACATTGCTAGAGTGTCATAACATTCTTGTGGAAAGTTTGTCAGTAATAAGCCTATCAACTTAATATTTAATTGGCTAAACTTTGGCACTATTACAATTAATAGAACACATAAAGAATTTCTGAAGGGGTATGCCTTTGTATTTTAAAATTCACTTCTACATATAGATAAGATATAAATAAGAAAATATTTTACTTGAAAAGAAAAAGAAAGTAGTCAAATGTAGAGAAGAATCTAACGAGAGGGAGAAGAATAAAATTTGTATATTTAGATTTTAAATATATAAACAATGGGGTAAAAGAATGAAAGATAAAATATATTAGATTTCTATATAATGTATAATTATACATATTCTTATGTGTACACACACACACACACACACACACACACACACACACACACACACACACATATATATATATATATGTACGTATATATATATATATATATATATATATATGTACATATATATATATATATACGTACATATATATATATATATATGTATGTATATATATATATATATATATATGTATATATATATATATATGTGTGTGTATATATATATATGTACGTATATATATATATATATGTACGTATATATATATATATATGTACGTATATATATATATATATATGTACATATATATATATATATATATATGTATATATATATATGTATATATGTATGTATATGTATATATGTATATATGTATGTATATATATATGTATATATATATGTATATATGTATATATATATGTATATATGTATATATATATGTATGTATATATGTATATATATATATATATGTATGTATGTATGTATATATATATATATATATGTATGTATGTATGTATGTATGTATATATATATGTATGTATATATGTATATATGTATATATGTATGTATATATGTATGTATGTATGTATGTACGTATGTATGTATATATATATATGTATATATACATATGTATGTATATATATGTATATATACATATATATATATATATGTATATATATGTATATATACATATATATATAGATGTATATAGATACATATGTATATATACATATATATATGTATATATATACATACATATATATATATATATACATACATATACATATATATATATATATACATACATATACATATATATATATATATATACATATATATATATATATATATATATATATATATATATATATATATATATATATATATATGGTAAAAATGAGAAAGAATAGAGTTATTGACTTCAAGGAGATAAAACATAAGAAGTGTGTATATGAGAAAAGGGGCAGAATGGTGAAGAAAATAGAGAGTAGAAAAGATTTAGATTGATAGATATATACTATTAGCATGTGAGAACAATAAAAGAGACAATAAGAAAGAACGATTGATTCCATAATAAAGAAGAATATATAGAAAAATTAGAAGATGTGAGTACAGTGATAATATTGAGAAAATAAGAAGTTGGGAAGTGTGAAAAGGAAGATTAAAAGAGTTCTTAAAGACCAAAGAATAAGGAAGCAAGCAAAATAACAAAATGCCAACTTTTTTTTTTTAATATAATAGGATTGATGTAAAAAGATTAATGAGAAAATAAAAGAGACAATAAAAGGGGAATATTGAGAACAATAAAAGAGACAATGAGAAAGAAAGATTGCTTCCCTAATAAAGAGGAATATATAGAAAAATCAGAAGATGTGAGTATAGTGAGAATATAGAGAAAACAATAAGTTGAGAAGTGTGAAAAGAAAAGATTAAAAGAGTTCTTAAAGAAAATAAAAATAAGAAAGTAACAAAATTAAAAAAATGCCAAAGAAAAGTATTTAGAATAATGGGATTGAAAAAGTTAAAACAGTATGGGAGGATTTATGAAGGTTAAATTAAATAGAAGAAAAATATATGAGAGAGTAGAAGAGATATGGAATTTTTCATCATTAGCTGAAGCAAGAAACTTATTGAAGGTGAAACCAATTTGTTTGTTGTGGGTTGATGCTCACCAAGGAAAAAGCGAGAGTTGGAGCTTCTAGTAGGTCAGCGCTTGCAAAGTGTGGGAGTTGGAGCTTCCAGTGAATTGGTGCTCATAAAATAGGGTTTGGTGTCTCTAGTAGGTTGACACCAACAAATCATTCTAAATGGAAAATTTTATGTAACAAGAATTTGTTTGCCATGGTTTTCCCCCCATTTGATTTCCACATAAAATTCTTTTGTCATCATGTTCAAGTGCATAATTGTTGATTTCAATGTTTAATGATATTGATGTAATTGTTTCAATCAAAGTTTAAAAAGGTAAAAAAAATTATTATATTGATTCACCTCCTCCCCCCTCTTTCATTATATTTGTGTTCTCTTCAGTCATCTCCCTCAAGGTTTGATCCCTAAACCTAAAAGTAAGAAAATTGATAAGATCACCCAACCATCTACTAAGTAAAATATCTCCATTGGCATGTCATTTAAGAGACCCTTCTATTTAAAGTAAAAGAATTTAAAGGAATCCTAATTCTACTAGGGTTAGGAAGATGAATTCTTGTGCTAAGAAGAACTTAAATGATGTTGAAAAAGAGGAATCGAGACAAGGTACTAATTGCCAAAAATCCTAGAAGTTGGATATTTTAGGAGAGGAGTATAAAATGATTTGTAGGGAAGAAAGGTGTTTCAAGTCAAGGAAAAGGACAAATATTAAATAAAAATTTCTTGAAGTGGACATCGTCCCTAAAAGATACCTTTAGTGTGAGCCAGAGGAAAGAAAGAAAATTGACAACTTGAACGATGATGATCATAAAAAATAGGCAGAAGTGTTACAAGACATTGGGGTAGAGAAATTCTTCTAGGTCATCATTAAACTTTATCAATTAGAGGAAATGATTAATATGGCTTGCACAACCCCTATTACTCTTGAAGAAGGATAGACAAATGAAAAATCCCCTACACCTCACCTAGAGAGTGTGCAGTATTAGAATGTTAAATTAGATTAAGAATCTCTTGAAAAAAATAGTTTCCTTAGAAAATTATTCTACCCCTTCAATTTATAAGAAGAGTCTATTGTTTCTCTCTTTACTCTTTACATGTTAATGAGAAACTTGATAAATAATACTATCTTTGGGTTAGCTATTGCGATGAGTAAGATGAGATAAAGTTATGGAAAGAAGAAGGGTGACAAGGAATCCATGGATGATGACATAGAAAACTAGATGAAATATCTTATCTATCTCTCAAAGTAGTCAGGGCCTTTTAATGTTTCAAATGATGCCTAGTTTATATGTTTCTTGTTCGAGATGGAATGTTGTTTTGTCTATGTTTACCATAGCTAAAATTCTCTATGTTGTTTCTTATTTTTATGTTTTTAGTTGTACAAGTTAGAATAGTGTGACTTTGGCTATTTGGCGACATAAGTATTTTTGATTTATGCAAATTATGTTAGATAATGGAATGAATTGTTAGATTGTGGTGATTGATTAGGGAAGTATTGTACATACTCCATAATTCCTCGATAGGGTTTAGGGCCAGGCCAGGCCCCAAGCGAGGGTTTGGGGGTGGCAAACTCCAATACAACTAGGATTATCAGGTCACGACTATTGGGAGTTTAGGGGAGGAGGCACTGAGAAATTTTTTTGGGGGCTATTTTATCAACATTTTATGGCTGACATGTTGTAACTAATTTTAACCCTAAAGCGATAAAAATACCTGTATAAAAGAGCTTAAGGTTAGGGGTTTTCTTTATGTGGATAATGCAAAAATTGCTTCTTGCGGCAGTATTGAACTGTAAGGGATTACAGACTCAAACTCACCTCAAACTCACAAACCCTCGATTGAAGTCAAATGTACATCAATCTCGTAAAATTTTTGATGACAAAATTGGTACATTAAATAGAAGTCCTTACTTGAAATTTCAACTTACATTCTTCAATCTTAAAGCATATTGGCAAAGTGAACAGAGAATTTGATCTGCATACCATTTACATTACAAGCACCTAAACAGTGCGATTAAAACAAGCCGTATACAAACAGCTACTATATGCATAAACCTCTTATTACATGAAGCTTGAAAAGCAGAATCCTTTGGTTGATACAGCTTAAAAGTACCAAACATACCAACAATTTATAGATCTCAAATTACAATCCGCATATGCAAACAAATTTATTTAGAAGCTCCAAATAATAACTCAACGTGAGGACGAAGACGACGGGTTGAGAACTTTTTGTTCAGAGCAGTCAAGATTGTCACCGGCGTTATCCCTTCCAACATTCATCTGGTCAAGAAAATAGAGATAATGGGCGACTCTATCGCTCATCTTCTTGTTATCAGAACCATCTCCACACTCAGCCTCGCCCTTCAAAATATTGATGGTCATGCCAAATCCAGGAAGTCTGGAGGCAAGTGTGTCATTCTTGGTAGGAACCCACTTTCCTGCCATGACTTGGTGAGGAGAGGGCTGCTTCACCTTCACGGGGGTCATCCATTTGTGCATGGCTGCTGCAAATGCCAAGGTGGCATTGTCTGATAAATACTCTGGATGATGCAGGAGGTCCACCTTCAATGCTTCTCCTATTTCTCCATAGTTGTAGTTCCTACACCATCAAAACCATATGTTTATAAACATACTATTGGCATATGGAGATTAAGAAATATTAACATATGTGCATGCTCCCATATCAAATAATAGGCCAAACATTTAGATAATATAAAATTATAAAATAGATGTAATTTATGGAGATTTGAGGATGTCCAATTAAGCTCGAATCTCTGAAGGCTGTAGCTTAATTGGTTTAGTGCAATTAGTGAATAATGATATATGTCTTCGATTAGGAACTATTTAACAAGATTCTAATCTTTGGAGCAACGATATACTGGTTGAGGTCAAGATTGTACGTTTGATAATTTTAAGAGAATGGAGATCACTCAGTCTTTGACTTGCATACAAAGAAGAATCAACATAGTTATTTTTCCCCAATATCAAATAAACAAATAATTCTATTATGAAAATTAAACAAACACACAATCCAAACTATGGATTTAGGAAGTGTGTTTTTCATTTCTTTTGAGATAGCTTTACTCAAAATTTATAGAAGAAAATACAGACCAAAAAGATAGAAAGGTCCCTCATTCATGGTAACTAGTTTAAAAAGTGCATTGATTAATGAGACTTGATTTCTGATTGTAGCACAATATTCAGTTGAAGTTGTGGGTAAATTGATTGAGTACAATTAGTGAGGATGATGATATATTTCTTGATCATGACATCCAAAAATGTACCTTTAGACTTCTAAACAAAGAAATATCAACATTCATGTCATATAATGAAATAAAAATAACAAAAAATTCGAAAATAGATGCTTGTTCAGTAAATTGAGTTTTAGTTGAGGGCATAGGGTCTTTACCAAAGAGACAATACAATATATTGTCTAAGAAGAAGAGAGGGGTCCTTTTGGGATGGACCATAGAGGTTTATGTAGGAGAAAGACATTGATATTAGAGAAGGTGACTAAAAAAAGGTTTTGAAAACAAAAAGATTCTTTAGTAAACCATCAAAATAGATATTATATGATTCAGATTCACTAAATAAGGTCCCTATGATTAAAAAATGAGCTTTCTCTAATTTTGCAATCTTTTCTAACACTAGTGTTTCTAAATTAGAAAATAAAAAACTGAAAACATGAAAACACAATTTAAAGTATAGACGTATATATATATGGTTTACCAATAAACGGGCAAGGCCCCTCGTCCATGATAACTGGCTCCAGGAGCACATGGATAGACCAGGCTTGATTCACAATAAGTTTGATCAGGGCTCAGCTCTTGATTATAGCAAAGTCCCCATTTGAACTTTGTCGCACTGTCTTCTGAAGGACTAGCCGCCATCAACGATGCACCTGCACAAAACCCAAATCAATTACTTCCTCCTGCACTGAAAACACAAATCTAAGAACCTTCTTTTTTCTCAACACCTTTCTCTTTTACACTGTTATAACTTACTCAAGAAGGAAAGACATCTAAGAACCCTAAATCACAATCACATACATGATGTTTCGGTGGCAACGTGGGCTAAAAAGGCAGCGAGCTCTCTCTTTTGCACAATATCACCACCAACGGAGGCGAACCCTTTGTGATCAAATTTGAAGCTTTTGGCGGCAGTGATGAAAGAGTGGTAATCCCAAAAGCTCTGGGCATGAGCCAGCGGAGCATTTCTTTTGCTGAAAAGAGACTCAAAGTCATCCACTGTAAAAATATCAGAAACGGTCTTATTCTTCTTAGGGTTGTCTAATTCCTCATCCTTGCCCACTGCAAACACTACAAGTCCATACAAGCAAAACAAAAACAAAAGCACCCTTGTTATCTTCATTGTTTCTTTCCACCAGTTCCTTTGATTCTTCTCCTGTTCCCTCGGCTCATTTATATTTGTATTAATTGAAACCAATCAAATTGGTATCCTCCCTTCCTTCCTATGCACTCTAACATTCTCTTTCTCACCAGAAATCTAACCGCTGATGGGTACCACAGACCTACAAGCCTTAACGCGTGAGCTTGTTAAGTTCTAATGGGAGATAGAGAAGAGATTAGGGGTTGAGTTAACCATTGGATCCAGTGGAAAACATTAGTGGTTTTGTTTTCTCAGACCCACAATGAGGACGCCATTGTACCTACTCGATGGTAGGCATGATAAGGATGCTTTCGCAGCAAGCCTAGAGATGGATACCCAGCAACATCATTTCATAAGAGTAAAATGGAAGCATTGTTCCTAAGTATGTTCTCTTACAACAAATCGAAATGTTTTTCTTAGGACATTACACAATATTATAAGGCAAACCACATTGTCATGGAGGCGAACGTTTGTGCAGCATCTTATATATATATATATATATATATATATATATATATATATTCTAATTTTTAATTAATTAGATATGATTATTAAAGGTTTACTAAAAGTGTTGGATGGACCAATGTTATCTTGGAAGAGATTTTACACGTCACAACTTTTATCTATTTATATATAATTTTGCATAGAAAGTAAAATTATTCTTCTTCGAATTTTCTTTTATTCAAACATTAATACCCATTTAGATTTCTTTATTAAATCCTATTACGCCCTTCGGTGAGCATGTTTGCTATTAGTAATTTTTTAGATGTAATATTTTGTTTTGTATATTAGATAGTGATGATGGTTATTACTATTGTAATGGCGATACCTAGTTACTTACACTACTTTATGTTAGATTCATATATATCATAAGCTTATATGTACTTAAGACATTATATGTGTTAATGATGATCATGGATTTCCATTTGGATGGTGATATTTTATATGTTTTTACATAGTGATTGTAGTTAGTTTCATAATGATAGATGTATCAATAGTATAAATAGATTATTGGTTACTTAGCTCATACTTGCATGTGTATGGTGTGTGTGTTTATTTTACACTTTTATTTGACATTTCTGATGTGGTCAAGAGAGACAGAGTCATAGTCAACTGTGAATTAGGATCTACATATTGCACCACTCTCTGACATTACTCTGTGTGTGTGTGTGTGTGTGTGCGCGCGCGCATACATATAAACATATACATACATACATGCATGCATGTTCAATTGTAAAAACTTCATGGAAATTGTAAAAACTTCATGGAAAGAAATGGGAAATAATACTCAATTCTAAATCCCAACTTAGAACTCAGTTGTCTTATATAATAGACAAGCCTATTTTGATCACCAAACCAAGTTGTCAAGTGACATAGAATTAGTAATCCTTTCTCTATTGATGTTGAATGTGGTTTTCAATGCATTAGTTTGATGATTTTTGTGATTTAGGATTAATTTATGATATATTGGAAGTTAGAATTTAAATACACATTAAAAACATTAATTTAATTGAGTAACTAGTCTAAATGTGAATTATATGGTATATTAGCGTATATTAATAATAGGTGAAATTCAAATTGAAAATAAATAAAATTAAAAGAAATAAAAATCAAAATATCAACATGGAGGGCTTTTTTGAAAATGAATTTGAACTTCATAAAGTGGATTTAAATAAATAAATAAAATTAAAAAGAAAAAAAATTTCGATTGAGATATTTTAAGAAATTTTAGATATTTTGGGGAATAAAGCCAAATTTTAATTAAAGGAAAGTTATTATCTTTTTAAAGTTATCATAATTGAGTTTTTGAGTTTAGAAACTCTAATTGGAAATGTTTTTCTATAAGAAAGATATTGTAGTTCATTTTTAAGAGGAGAATTTTTGAAGAACAAATTAGAAAATATGATTGAAAGATTTTGTAGACCAAATTAGAAAATTCGCAGAAGTACTTAGTGGGAAATTTAGAAAACTTGAATGAAAAATTAGAGAGAGAATTATGCATATTTGGGAGGAGCAATTAGGAGAGAAAAATTGGATCATTTTGGAAAAGATTTTTTGGAGAGAATAGAATAGGTTGATTTTTTGAAATCGGAAAAACTTCAGTTTTGGTTTGTGTCTATTATTATTAAGAGACACCCCATTTAGATCTGATTATAAAAGTGTTTCCTTTCAAAGAATTTTTTAATATCTTGGTCTATTTAAAATTTAAAATTTAAATAATATATTTTAAATCAATTGGTTTTAAAACCAAAAGTTAGTAAAAACAAATTGGTGAAATGTTAGTCATCCCCCATGTAAGGAGTTGGAATTTAATAAAAATGGTAAATTCTATTATTCTTATTATTTAATAAGTAAAATAAATATATTTTGTTAATAAATTTTACAATAATTAGATAAATTAATATATAATGTAATATTATGCTATCATATATCGTATGCTATTTATATCATTCGATAATACATTCTATTATATTATATATAATAAAAATGTTTTCTTATTATTATTACATAGGGTCATTTAAATAATATTTTAAGATAGAAATATTTTTTAATTTTTTTAATTTTAATTTAATTTAATTTATTTTATTTTTATTTTTTTGATTGATAAAAGGTCTAATATTTTTAAATAAAATTACAACAAGACTCTTACAATATGTCCTCTACAATTTATTTCTTTGTTACGAGGTTACAATAACTATTTCATTATGAGATACTACTAGAATTTTTTTATTTCCAACTTTCATCTTTGCTTGGAATGTTTTGTTCTTTTGATTTGATGTGATATATGTTAATGAATAAAAATATTTTGGAACATTATCTTATAAATTAGTCCTTGTTCCTTTTAAGAGTTTGAAGAGACCAAAGCCTTTCCCTCTATTTTGTTTTAACTTGTAATATATATTTTCATATAGATTGTATTTTGTTATCTAGTTTCCATAGGTTATTCTTATTGAATGTTGTTCTTTTTTCATCATCATTTGGATTCCCAAATTTGGTTATATTATTCTTAAGATTAATGGTTTATAACTTAATTATCTTATCTTATCTTATTATTATTTTTCTTATTATGTTGATTAAATTGTCTTCTTCAGAAATGATCTTATCTTCGATTATGTCATCTAAGGCTATTTGGAATGATGGTCCCTTGATCATAATAGGGGTAAACATAGCTTTAGCCAAGGATAGATACAAGCCTAAAGAGGTAGAGGGCTATAATATTTGAAGAAAGGAATACCTACCTGATAGGAAAATTGAAGTATTTTTTATTTCTAAATTATAATCGAATAGATCTTGGTTAAGTTTGTAACTGATTTAATATTTAAATATAAATCATTTTAATATTTATGTTTTATTTAATGTGTTTATTTTATTCTATTAGATTAGTGGTTTCAATGAGTACATTGTCACCATTAGTTGCTTCATTAGCTAAAGCATTTTTTGCTTTGTTGTCTTCCAATATATGTGTAAAATGTGACCTAACTCTAATTTATCCATTAATTCTAAATCATGTTCTAATTTGGAACTGAGGTGCCAATTTGGAGTTCCTTTTTCCTAATTGCATTTAAAATAACTTGAGAGTCTCCTTGAATAACCAGCTTCTTGATTTTGAATTCCAAGCTTAGGTGCAACCCTCTATTAATGCCTTAATTTATGCAACATTGTTAGTAACCTTACCTATGAATTTGGCTCATTGAGATAGCCATTCTTGATTATCATTGTGAATGATGAATCTTAAACCCACATTTCTAGGGTTTCCTCTGGATGCTCCATCAAATTTTAATTTGGCCAAACCCCTTGGTGATGGAAACCATTTATAACTATCTCTATTTAGTTATAAGCTTTAGAGTATATCATTAGATGGCTGATGAGATTTTTCCAATTATCCTTCATTTCTGTATCCCATGCTGAAAATGGTTATTTTTCCTTAGTCGAGTTTCTAAGGTTGTTATTGATGTTTTCTATGATACTAGCTTCTATTTTATTCAGAAGACATGAGATTGACAACTCTTCATTCTTCAATAGTAGATTCAATTTCTTTCTTTCCACATTTTCCATAATAGTAGAGATGGAGAAATCCTCCATCAAATGTTATAAATTTTTGAGAATCCTTTCTTGGGCTAGCTTCTATGATGGTCTGAAAAATTGCTTTGAAAGGCATAATGCCAATGTAGTTTGTTACACAACCAAGACCAGCAAGTTCTAGTAAAAGGACAACTAAATAAAATATGTCCAATTGTTTAAGAGTTGTGTTTTACAAAGTGAACATCTATATGGCCCTTTGAATCCCATCTTCATAAATCTATCTACTATTAAAATTCTATTTTGTATGGCAGCCAAATTTTTTTTTTTTGCATCTTTAGGTAGGCAAGCTAAATCCCAACACAAGTCTAGAGGAATTTCTATTGTCTCACATCTATGGGATTTAGTTATGAGTTCATTTCCTAACTTAACTTTGTATTTCCCATCCTTTGATGCTCTCCAAATTAATTTATCATTTATGTTCTTATGATTAGTTGTGCATTTATGAAGTGATTATATTATAATTTTTTTCATATTTGTTTTATGGCTAATAATTTCCATTCAAATTTGACTAAGCTTTTAGAGATTGTAATATTTTGAGTCTCTTATTGAAAAGTCCCAAAAATTTAACAAGGTAGTTTTGATATTTGGAGGTAAAAGAAAGAAATATTATTTGTTAAATAATTATTGATAATTATTTTACATTTTTTTATATGAAAAATATAACTAATAAACATTAGGAGTAAAAGAAATTATTTACCTATTATTTAATATTAACTTATTGGAATTTAACATCCAATAATCAATTTATAGTTTTCTAATTAGAAAATTAATACTAATTAAGATCATTAGTTTTGAATATTAATATTATCTAATTTAGTTTCAAATCATGTTGATGTTAACGAAGGACTCTTTATTACTTTTTAGTATGAAATCACCATTAAGAAAACATTTGATTGGATAAACAAAGTTTATGAACTTACTTGTAAACAAAGAATTTATATTGGATAACTAAGTTTAATAAGAGAAAGTAATAACATTATTCAATGACCAAGGTTTGAATGCATAAAAGTTTATAGAATTATATCAATAATGCAATTAGACTTTATGGATATGTTTATATTTGTACAAGAAAACATTTACCTTAATTATAATACTTATGTGTGGTTTTTGCATTCCTTATGTTCGGTATTCAAGGTTTTTAACAAACCTATTAGGAATGTAAATGAGAGGCTCAAGGAGTTTATTTTGGATAAAATAATTTAACTATCTTTTAGGTTTCGATTGGGTCCTTTATGATTTTATGATTTAGCTAAGCATTTTAATATATGTAATTATGTTTTGATCTTTATTTATTTAATCATTAAAAGGTGACAACCATTAATGTGTTGTATATGATTTACCTAGTCACCTTGTGTGCATTATTATGGTAGTCCTATTTCTATGGATACTTATCTTTATAAATATTAATATGCTTTTGTTTAGAACTTCATATTCATTAATTTTTATTAAACTTGATATGTCCATTTTAGGATAGATGAACAATTATTATATCTTTAGTGAGATTTAGTAAACTTTAAAGAACATTGATTTTTTTCTCTTTTACAAACCTTAACCTAGGGCAGGTAATTTAGGCATGTAAAGGGAAAGTGGCTTATAATGAGGGTCAACCCAATAAGCCAAAAACCATGGTAGCTACAAGTTACTTAATTCAAGTGATAACTAAATATTCATGGGATTTTGGGTTTTGAAATGAATTTTTAAAAAAAATCATCATCCATTCCTTGAGTTCTTTTAAAGACTAGGATAAGATTGGAAGAAGATTCTTTCCTATCTAGAGAGACATTTAGGAACCATAGTTAGTGATCTTTTCTTTATGAAAGGTTTCCAATGTTGGATATAATCACTAGGGACATGGGTCCATAGAAATTGTTGCATTAGAGGTGACTCATGTGATGGAATTTCCTCTTATGCATCATATATTGTTGCATGTGTAGTTGCCTCTGAAAAAATAGAGCTTTCATCGTTACTCTATTTGTAGAACCATTGTGTGGAAATCTTTCTTGTAAATTGATGTCTCAGAAGGACTTGATGTTATCTCCTTAGCATAGTGGGAGTGACACATTCAAATTTACAAGGTTAAGTGGCAATGGATTTCTTACCATATGAGTTATGGAGTGTTTGTATTATTGCTTGTGCTAGAAGATTCTTGATGTACCTATTTATTCATACTCATAAATTTTCCAGACTTGTTCCTTTCTCTTAGTGTATTTAATTTATGCATATTTTATTCTTGAGATAATTTTTATAATATGTTTTATGTGTACTTGTATTTGTATCATCTTAAAATAGATGCACTTCATTTTGAGACCTTTTAAGCCCTTCTTAGTATGGTTTTGGTCTCTTTTTTCCCTCTCATCTTCTATTTAATGCTTCTTTGTCATCTCTCACTTTTTGACATGGCCTTCTAGGTGTTGGCTTGATACCATTTTGACCATATCTCTTGATCAATTCATTATATCTCAGTCTCATCTACACCTCCTTCTAGAGCTTTGTGTGGCCATTCTGCCCTGATCTCTAGAATCAAGTCAACCTAGGCTAACTTATTTTGGGCTAGGTCACCCCAAGTAAACCAATCTAGGACTAGGCTGACCCAATTTTACCTAGACTATAATGGTTGCATGGTTCAATGGCTGAAAGTCCTCAAGTTCCTAGTTTACCAATTAGTTTAATTAACTCCCTTATTAGTCTAATTTTTTTCTTTCTCAAAACTAGTATAAAAAGAGGATTGAAGGGGGGCTTCACTTTCATATCAAACATTCTTGATTTGCAAGAAAGTAATCAAGGAATTTATCTTCAAGCATATTTAAGCATTCAAGTCTAGGTATCTTCTTCTTGCATCAATCTTCTTTCTTCAAGGTGATAGTAGAGTTGGCTCTAAGGAGGAGATCCATCATTCCAATCTATTTAGTTTCTTCCATTATTTATCCATGGCATGTCACATACATTTCCATACATGAGGTTTTGGCTTCTTTGATCTCTTTTGGCTTTCCTTAAGTTAAGGTTGAGTTAAAGCAACATATCAAAGATAATTGTATCATTGAAGGTAATTATATCATTCACTTGATATGTTTATATCTACTAAATGCAAGCATTTCCCTTATTATTTATATATAAAATTATGATTAATTCCTTAACCAATGGATTGATCAAGTCAACCCCTCGTCAAACTCCAACCATAAAACCTTTCTTTTATGTATTTACTTGCAGGATATGACTCAAAGCTTACATATCTAGAACCTACTCTTTAGGAGATTTGTAGTGAAGTTGGGTGCAAGTAGTCATACTAAATCAACCTAGTTGTAGAGTTCCCTTCCAAGAAAACCTAGACCTTTAGTTCTTTTTTTGAGGAAGATTTATGGGTTTTGTTCCTTTTTTCATTTCATTGTAGGATTAACGAACAAATATTTAGAAAAAGATCCATAGATGTAATTTTTGGAGCTAAAATATATCTTCCTCTATGTATTTCAATTTGATTCTTTCATATATTTACTCTATATTTATATCTTAATTGGGCTATCTATGTATACAATCTATCTAGATTTATATTATTTAAGGAATTAGTTTAGTTTCACATACACATTATCCTATCAAGGGAGAAAGAGTTCATTTCCTTTTATTGCATTCCACATTATAGTCCAAGTTCTGATAATGGTCTCTTTCTTTTGGTTCTAGTTAATCTAATTTATATTATAAGTGAAATCATATTTGGGATTTCCCCTCCTTCCCTTGCATACATATTTGAATGGCTTAGTGGCCTGGAAATAGGGAGACCTACAATCCTATTAAAATATTTCACTTTTCCTCATAATTTTTTTGGTGAACTCAACGAGTCCCTTCTTTTTTATTTTGCCATTACATCCCTTGATCTCCCATTTGGGTGATTTTTTTTGGGAATTTAAATATTACTTCCATTCATTCTCTTATTCTCTTTATGGTCACTACTCATCTTGCATGAGTTTATCATACTTATGATGTTTATGCAATTTTCTATTACTTTATGTTATTAATGTCTTTATATTCTTTTCTTTGATTCACTATTTTATGCTTAACTAACACAAGGTTTTGCATACAACATATTACAAGACTATCATTAGAATTTTATTTGGCTTTATCATCTACTTTTAAATAGAATTAGAGATTTTATTAGTGATCCTCCTAATCCTTATCATATCCATACTAATGATGAAACCCCCTCTAAATTTCAAAATATTCTAGGTATGGTTCATGATCCTAATATTTCCAAGTTTTAAATGAACCACCTCCTCTATTACCTCCTCTTACTTCTATTAATACCACTTCTTTTATAATTACTCCTACTATGTTCTCTCCTTCTACTATATGGCATACTTATACTATGGGTTATAACATTATCACTCAACAAGGTTTTAAGGGCTTAGGTCTTGGTATTAATGAGCATGACATTCAAAGCTCCATCAACCCTCCTAAAAAAAATTGTAAGAGTGGTCTTGGTAATATTCCTTCTTCTAGTGATCCTTCTTGTTCTTCTCCTCTACATTGACCTCTATTTCATCTTCTTCTTCTAGTTCCACATCTCTCTACTATTGATACTAGGGAATCTTTAGCCTTAAGGGTTTACTATCACCTTTTACAAGTTCCTACCATATAATATCAACCATCGATTCTAAATGATGTTGCTATATTTAAGTGTCATTTTTTTTACACTAGTGAACATTATCTTCATGATTGTATAGAGTTTATTTTCTATATTCATCATTAAATTGAAGATGGTAAACTTTCTTATACACAAGATATTTACTCTCTTATTCACAAAAATACTTCACATTTCTAAGCCTTATTGTCACCACTCCTTGTTGTTTTGCATAATATGTTTAGGAGTGGTATGAAAATCTCTTTTTCCTTGATCACCTTCACTTGAGGGCACTGATCATTATTTCTTGGGATTTATTTAAGTTATTTGATATCTAGATATCCTTTCTTAAGTTCATATTTGGTATTGGTATAATCTCTTATTTTATCCCTTGGTTTGTGTGTATTGTTCAACATTCATACAACTTGATCTTTGTATTATGCATATTGTAAGGATCTCACTTAAATAGATGTTTTCATCTTCTTTCTTTATGTTATCTCTTATTCTAAGTATATAATGGTTCTCCCTCATGTTTCACTTAATTCTCTATAGATTGTGTTAAATTATGGTACATTTTTATCTTTAGTTAGGAAAATATTTGTCTACATGAAGGATAATGTGTATTATTCCTAACAAGTTTTTATATCTTTAATTATAATGTTCTTCACTTAATAATCATCTATAGCTTATGCAATATGTGATATCTTCTCTAAGCATCTTATGATGTTTAGAGTACAAGTTATGGACTATGATGTTTACTTGTTGTATCTATAGGAGTTGATGAAATCCAACTCCATAGCTCACCAAAATCACCTGCATGCAAATAACCTTTCGAAGAGAAACCAAGAAGGAAAAGGTGGAGCTTGGAAAAACCCTAATGGACATGAGAGAGAACATATTGCAAATAAGGAAAATGTATTTACAATGAAAATGTGATGTGAAAATACAAAGAGAGAGCTTGAATATAAAGGCCTTGTGGAAGCTTGTAGAACAAGCTGGAAAGTGGTAGAAGATAAGGTTGACAACTAAGCACTCTTCCACAAAAAGGAGGAACATGCTAGAAGGGAAAAAACTACCGTGTTGCCAACAACTCATCACTACAACAATTAAATGCATTAACCTAAGTAAGCTTAAGTAATAGAATAAATAATTAATTATTAATTAATTATTTACCCTAACTGATGGGGACACAACCCAAGCCTAGAATGGACACAATAGGAAAGGAAAAATTTTATTAACTGTGAAAATATGCTAGTACACTTAGTGCAGAGAAATAGACTCCAAAACATGCCCTATGGGCTTAGAATAGCATAAATCTGGAGATAAATTCTTCTCCTAGTACCTTCTCTCAAACTCCACTTCGAACTGCCTTTTATAATGTCAGAAATGTTCTTAAATAGACCCCGAACGGTTAAGGATTAGGAATACATTCGAGAAAGTGCTAGTTGGCATCCACTGACCAAATAGAAGGCTCTAGAAGTCGCATTAGAAGTTGACACAAAATTAGAAGAATCCAAAAATGGTAACTAAACTTCTAGGAGGCATAACTTTTAAATTGTAGCTCCGATTGACTAACCATTTACATTTCTGGAAAGCTCTCGAAGTGCTTTATAGCCTCATGGACCAGCTTCACTCATCTTCCATTTTTTGGCCCTGTTAGAGGTCATTTAATGCCCCTAACCTGACTTTGAAGCATTCTTAGGAGGTCTCAAAAAATTAGAAAATTGCGATAACTTTCAAACAGTGGGGCCTTTTGACCTGATTCTTTTTTTGGAATGCTCTAAATTACAATTACATTCATCTGGCCAATTTCCACCCTCTAATTTACCAAAATTATGGGTCAATTAAATACTCCTATTTTTTTGGCATTTACAAATATCCCAAGGTGTTCAAATACGCAACCTAGAACACTAATAGTGGAACTATGAGAGTTGGAACCTTTATTTGACCCAAATGGGTATCTAGAAATGAAAACACATGAAACAGAAACTAAGTCTAAGTACATTTTATTTTGGTGACACAAGATTGCCCTTATACCTCTAGATGCTCCTGCATCACTAACACCCCCCCTTAAGTGCAACTTAGGGGAATGCCTTAAGCTCACAAAACTAAGATGAAATGCAAAATGGGTCTCATCAACAAGGCCATGATAGGTACCCATGTACAATGTAAAGAAATACAACCTCTAAAAATGGGGAAAGACAGAAAACCATGTGGGAAAAACCCTCACCCAAAAAGAGGTAACCTAGTGAAGAACTAAAAAAGCCTCCAACTAGGGGAATGTCCCCTAAAACAAGAACAAAGAGTGATCATGAAGAAGCCACAAAATCTGCCATCAAAAAGAAACTATTGATCTAGAAAACTTCCATGGAAGAATAAGGCACAAACCAAGTGTGTCTATATGGTAGATGATCCATCTCACCAAAATGCATAGGTAGCTAGCCACTACAATCGCCTCATATATTGGATCAACCACTAAATACGTAGCTCACACTATCAAACCATCAAGCCAAGGATGCATTAGAACAATAGCATAACCTCCCCTTAATGTAGATGGGGTGTGATGATAGGCAACTGAGAAGGTGGGCCAAAATCCTCTACAGACAGAAGCAAGAACAATGAGAGAGGAAGTGATACAAACACCTATAAAGACATGATCACACCAACGCTCCATGGGAAAACAAAAAGAAGAAGGCCTAAAATAGCAAACAACTATCCCCCCCATGGTGCTTTATAAAAAGAGTGCAAGTACAACTATCTCAAAAAAACATTCATGAACCTGAAATGCAAGAGTGACACTTTATCTTAGTGCATATACATAAAAGTGCTTACAAATAATGTAAAAAATGATCAAAAAAGGAAAAAAAGTTGATACAAAAGATAGTATAGCCCAAAAAAAAAGAAACCATGCCGGGAAAATAATCCGCACACCTAAAACACCCAAGATATCCACCATCGAGCAAAAACACCAAAAACATGATAGAAAGAGCATGGGCTAGAATCTAAGGAAAAAGACTACATTTCTGAAAAGATGACAAAACCAACTTTTCAAAAAAATAACATTTTCAAAAAATTGACATGGGATGCAAAAGATAAGCTTGTTGGAGTCAAACATAGAACTTTAGACTTCAACTACAAAAATGAGCAACAAAATTGCATCAAAACCTAAAAATACCTACACCAATTCTCCGTCTTAGAACTAGCTTTCTGGCACTTCTTTTATATCGAAAAAAAATCTCGATATGCTCAAGATATGACCAAAAAATTTCAAGTAGGTCCAAAATGACCCTAGAGAGGTGCAAGAGGCATGTTGATGCAGTGCTGACATTAGCATTTCATGTCAAAAAATTTGATGTCCTAGCAGCCATGTGGTAGCCACGTGGAAAATGGTTGACATGGTAGGGTGACATGGTAGGGTCCACATGGAACCTATTCCATGTGTCACCCCCACATTGTGCCAAGTGTGTTGCAGGCTAGTGATAGTGCCTCCATGTAGGCTTTGTGCTATTGACGGGCTGTTTGTGTAAACAACTGCTATAGAGCAGAAAAAGTCCATGTGCCAATCACAAAAAGACTGACTTGTGCAAGAAAATGCTGAGCTATTGGCAATTATACAAGGGCAGCAAGCAGGAGGAAACCACCATTGGAGCACAGGGTTCCGGGGGCACTACCGACTGCGGAGGTGAATTGGCAGTAGCAGTGGCAGCTTAGTCGACTATAGCGGTTGGCGAGTTGAGCATGGATGGCTGCCCAACACCGCATTTGTGGTGCTCCAAATTTATTTATTTTTTGATTTTTTTTGCTCTACGCATCTGTAGGATCTGTATGGAAAGCCCTCCAACTAAAAAAAAATTTGCCTCTCGGAGCCCTGTCTCCAAAATCAAAAAGTTTTATATGAATTATGACTATAAACAGCTTCTAGATCCAATGGCAGCATCTGTTTGGGCCCAAATTGATCCTAGTGTTATGTCTACTTCCCTAGGAATACCCTACTCACAAATTCAAAACCAAAATCATAGAAAAGTCTAGGGAACAACATTCCTAGGGTCCCACACCTCTATTTTAAACAAGACCCTAACTCATTAAATAAGCATCACAATACATAAAATATATCATAAGTCACATAAAATACAAGTATATGTCTTTACAACCACCAATTTTATACATCATATAATAATTCTACATGTCTCTAGTGTCGTAAATAACAATTTGGAATATGAAAATCCAAGTAAGGAGTCAACTATTTAAAATTCCCTAAAACAAGAAAATATAATTCCAAAACATTATAATAAAAATATGTATATGTAAAGGAAAACATAGATAAGAACACATGTAGGATATCACAATATAATATTCTTTTCCTCTAGTTACCAACAACCCTCTAACAAAAGATAATATATCTCCAAAACTCTAGTGGCTAAATACCATAGGAAAATACATCTCTATTTTCACAAAAATGAACTCATAACCTATAATTAACAATAGGAATCAAATATACTAATATAATACATTATGAGAACAAAAAAATAGAAATATTTTTATCAGATAAATAAAGAAATCAATAAGTTCAATCCATACCTCAATTCTTATGAAGATTTAATAAAAGTATTAGCAAGGAGACAAATAGAGTATAATAAATCCACTTGAGATCCATCATAGAGCCCATTTCAATTTCAAAAACCACCAATGGTTGAAGAATAATCAATTCTACAAAATTAGTTCCCTCTATTAGCCCTTTAAACTCTCACATATAGCTTTCTCTAAAGGGGAGTATACTTACAATTTCTTAAAGAGTTATACTCATAAACTCTCACGTATATATCATAAACATTTTTATAAAATAATATACATAAAAGGTACAACCAATCTCTCTTCTACCTTTCAACCTTCATCCCCCTTCACATTTACATTTTACACCACATAAATATG
This sequence comes from Cupressus sempervirens, assembly GCA_028749045.1. NCBI lineage: Eukaryota > Viridiplantae > Streptophyta > Pinopsida > Cupressales > Cupressaceae > Cupressus > Cupressus sempervirens. The sequence goes on from CM053793.1 coordinate 704,211,518, forward strand.
TTCTTGAATAGCTTTCATACCCTTTTAGGAGAAAATATACCATACTTTTAAATATAAAATAATTTCTAAATCTAAATTTACCTTAGTTTATGTAATTAACTACCATTTTACAACTTTTTAAGGTATATTAGGGGTAAACTAAGGCTATTTAAGGGGTATATAATGAATAAATGGTCCAAAAATATTTTAGATACCCTCGCTAGTGATTTATAACCCATTTTTTATGCCCATTATTGTATTTTATATTTTGATATCATATTTTTTCACATGGATAACATATATTACCTCTTTTATAGAATACTTATTATAACCCCTCTCTTAAATACTTATATTTTTTAATTTCATCCCATTTAACTTCTTTATTTGTCTATTCTAATATATCTCTCTTTATAAATAAGTGTATAAATAAATCACTCACAAACAATTAATAACATACACAAATACTTCAATACATTAACTATGTAACAATGTATATATATATATATATATATATATATATATATATATATATATATATATGTGCACCCTTATATGACTATATAAATATACCAAACAAATATGACATACAATTTATATGAAAATACAAATATTGAGATCAAGAACACATAATTATAAATACTAGAATTTATCAATCAAACCATCAAGAGAAATGATAAAAATATAATCCCCAAACTAGGTGACTGATTTCCTATTATATTTCTAAGGATATAAGGATACCTATATGAATCATGGTTCCATCTATTTTTAATAACTATTTTGAGGATTTTGAGGCACACTCAAACCTATGTAGCTAGGTAGAGTCAATATCCATGCACACACCTTCATCACCAAATGACACACACACACACACACACACACACACACACACACACACATGTATATATATGTATTGTTGAAATACTTTAGAATAACTAAGAGTGGGAGGTGAATTAGTTATCCAAGGTCCAAATATAGAAATAAAACTTTTTAGTACTATAGCTTATCCATATGAATGCATTGACGATTCAATATCTTAAAAATAAGCATATTGTTGTCTTATGTCAAAATAATTTTGTACAAATGTAAACATGTAAAACTAAAAAATCAATCACATATTTTGACACAAGTATTTTACATAGAAACCCAATTTGGGAAAGACCATTGGTAGCATGCTACTAATGTTCACTCTTCTAATGTGAGCTCTTTGAAGAGTCGGCCTTGTTAAAGGCTACGATGCACACTATTAAATGTGACCTAGTTAAAGGATTTCAACCACCTTATTAGGAGTGAGCCTTGTTAGAGGACTTTAGAACATTCCATTAGAATGTCACCATGTTAGAGGACTTTAGAACATTCCATTAGGATTTGTTCAATTCTTGCCTAAGAAATGAGGCCTATTAGGTCTTCATTAACAAAGGAAGTACACATCTAATACTCTATACTACAAAACAATGATGAGAAAATGTGAGGAAACCCTATAAAATTCATAAACCTAATTTCAAGCCTTGATACCATGCCTGGAGCAAGTTGTGGGAGATGTTGCATTCATTTCATAGCATGTACATGGGTCTTGCATGCCTAGGGCATCAAATATCTGATGATTCCCTATGGATACAAACCTAAAACCAATTATATCTTATGATACATGATAAATACTAGGATTTCACCAAAGTCCATTAGATTCCCATGGTGAAATCCTTGGTTATACTTTAAAATGCTTGGAACTCTAGGTTAACAACTTTTCAAAACCAACTTGTGCACACATATGAATATCTTGAGTTAGGAGATAGATGGAAACTTAAAACTAGATGCATTATAAATATACTTCATCCACCTATCTAGAAATCGGTCTCAACCCTTGATGTGTCGATATAGATTTGTATAATGTGTGACTACAGGTAGATTACAAGAAAAATAGGATGTTTTATTGATTTGGAAAGTGTAAGTACATCATTCTTCGTATCACACACCTAAAATGGCTTACAATGAGCCTTTAAATTTACATAAAAATATTTCAAACTTGTTTGTGGGCCTTTGGGAATTTTTTTCATTATTTTGCAAAAAGTTGCTTGACAACTTTTTAAGCAATTTTAGTAAACTACAAGTAACTATTATGAAAACTTAATTTAACAATCCAAATTGGATCCAAACAAGTTAAAACATGAAAAAAATGCAAAATCCTAAGATTCTAGACCCTTTGACCATCTTTGAGCATAGTTGACCAAGGGCTTATAACTGTGCCAATCTTGGAACTAGGTCTTATAATTTGGTCTAGATGTTGAGATGATATATCTAACCTATTCTAGATATTCTAAGGAATTTTAAGAGTCATTATTTATTGTGGGTGTTCCTTTACCATACTCCCCTTGACTTTTAAAAATCAAGTTCCTACTTGAGGGTAATTTATCCATAGAAGTGCCATGTTGTTTGATTTGGTGTTATGTCATCCAAGTTGCATCAATATTGCAGAGCCCTTTTCAATTGACTAAGTACTGCATGTACTTCTTAGTTTTTGTCTTCTTCATTAGTTTGGTGTCCAAAATTTCCTCTAACTCTACTAGTTTTTTTTGAGAGAGATTAGTTACATAGTCTTCATCATTGATGTATTCTTTCTCACCTTGCTCACTTATTGAACCTGTTATGACTTTGTAGGGGGTGAGGTCTACAATATTGAAGATTGGAGATATTTGCAAGGTAGGGGGAAGAGATATCTCATATACATTTTCACCCATCTTTTCAAGTATATTGAATGGTCCTACTTTCTTCATTTGCAGTTTGGAATATCTACCTTTAGGTAGTCATTCTTTTCTAAAGAATGCCCAAACTGTGTCTCCAACTTTGAAGTACATTTCCTTTCTATTCTTCTCAAAATGTTCCTTTTATTTCAATGATGATCTTTATAATGCTTCCTTGACCTCATGCTAGACCTTTGAAATAAGTTCTATCAATTCTTCTTCTTGAGCACTGATTTTGAAATTAGAGGGTAGCTCTACCAGGTCTAATATTCCCTTGAGATGGTGGTCATACACTGCTTGAAAAGGCATCTTTCCCATTGACCTATTCATGGAGTCATTAAATGTAGACTTTACTTGAAGGAAGAGTAGATCCCAACTTTGAGCATATTTTTTGGCTAGCTATCTTAGGAGATTGCTTAAGGATCTATTTACCACATTAGTCTTCTCATCAATTTGTGGATGGTAGGTAGAGCTGCATGTTAGGTTAGTACCAATTTTCTTGAAGAGTTTTCTCCAAAAGTGGCCTTGAAACTTCACATACCTATCATATAAAATTGTTTTTGGTAAACCATGGATCAGGAAACTACCACTTTAAAGAAAAGATGTGTAATATGAGAAGCATCATTTGTGCTTTTACGTGGTATAAAGTGGACCATCTTGCTAAACCTATCCACTACCACAAAGAAACTATCAAAACCTTATTTTTTTCTAGGTAATTTGTTGGCATAAAGTTATTTGCCATTAGTGACAACACTTTTCTCACAGTATTAACCAAGTAAAGAAGAACTCTGTGTTAACCGAGTTCAGTCGGTTAACATAGAACTCAGTGTTAACCGAGTTCAGTCGGTTAACATAGAATTTAGTATTAACCGAGTTCAGTCGGTTAACCAAGAACTCAGCATTAACCGAGTTCGGTCGGTTAATTAAGAACTCAATATTAACCGAGTAAAGACGGATGCAGTGTTAACCAAGTTCGATCGGTTAACATAGGACTCAGTGTTAACCGAGCTCAGTCGGTAAACAAAGAAGTTTGTTCTACCGAGTTTGTTTTGTTATTCGGCCGACTCAGTTAAATTTTGTCTACTTTTATTCAGCCGACCATTGCATGTAATTTTAACCAGGATGGTATATATATGTAATGTATTGTATCATTCTAGACATATGGGAGAGATATGCGAAGTATGTGAAGAATGTGTGCGAAAGCATGTAAGCTGAATTTTGAATGTTTTCAGCAAGGTCAGCATTGGAGCAGAATTTTTTTATCAGTCATATCAAGGACAATCAGAGCGTAGCGGATCTTATCAGCAATCAGTTGTATTCAGATCCACTGTTTCATTCTAACAGGTGAATCAGTTTTTATAAATCCTTTAACAGGGTAGACTTAACAGTCTTTGTACTAAATCTCCTAACAGAGTGCATACTTATGAAGTATGTTTCAAATCCTTTAACAAGGTGGATGTAACAATCCTTTATGCTCCTAACAGGGCAGATCACTAGAAGTGATCATTGTATGCCTTAACCGGCTAACTTCCTACTGCAGTAAAGAAGATTTGTGCGTTTCATCCCCACCCCAGTTTTACTTTCTATTTTGGAAGGTTTCTGGGTCACCAAAATCTCTGTGCTTATGTGTTATGAATGTTTACATACTGCAGATTAGATGATTAAATATTTTACTGGTTAATATGAATTGATTTAAGATTTTATGTTTACTAATTCACCCCTCCCCTCTCAGTAAACTGTTATATCTTGAATATTTCCAACAATTGGTATCAGAGCTAACTTGGTTCTCAGGACATAGCTTGACAGCTTGAGCAAAGATCAAAGTCAATGGAGATATTCAGATTGGAGAAAGTTATAGAAAATGAAAAATTAGATCTTGAAATGGCCATGGTTCAACTTAAAGAAGCAAAGGAACATCTTTCTCAATCCCTAAAAAGAAGAAAGGATCTTGCAAAACAAATGAATGATCATCAGTATGTTGAAGTGAAGATTGAAGACCTGTTACCATCAAGCAATTCAGAAGAAGCTGACCAAGCAATCAAAGAACTTCTAGAAAAGAATGGATCTCTGCAAGAAGAGGTAAGAAAGCTTAAGAGAGAACAAGAAATACAGTCAATCAGGCTATGTGAAGCTTTGGATCAAAGAAACAAAGCACAAGAAGAACTGGAAAATAGAAGTCATGAAATCCGCAATCAAACTCATCAGTATGAAGATCTCATAGACCAACTCACCAATGCAAATGAAGAGATCAGGATTCTCAGAGCACAAAATGAAAGAATAAGGAATGATTTGAACATTGAAAAGCAAATCAATGAAAGTCTACAGAATGACTTGAGATCAGAAAGACAAATCAATGAAAGCTTGGAAAATGACCTAATCTCTGAAAGGCAAGTCAATGAAAGGATGATGAAATCTCAGGTAGACGTAAATCAATTGAATGAGCAGAATCTTCAAAGACAAACAAGCAAAGTTGGTCTTGGATACAAAGAAGCTGGTGAATCCTCCAAGCAAGGTGAACAAAGGAATAAAAGATCCACTTGTAATCATTGTGGCAAGATAGGTCATACATCAAACAAATGCTGGAGCAATGGGAAAGTAAAATTCAATGGTAAGTGCTTCAACTGTAATCAGCATGGTCACAAGGCAAATGAGTGTAAAGAAAAACCAAAATTTGAAGGCAATTGTTACAAATGCAAAAAGCATGGTCACAAGGCATTCCAGTGTAAATCCAAATCATTCAATCCAGCTGAACAACTTGTCAAAGCCATATTCGGATGGGACTACAATACCTCGTGCAGATGTCACTATTGTGGAGAGTATGGACATACTGGCATGAATTGTGCCAGACATCATCTAAGAAAAAAGGACACAACTGTAAGGTGCTATACATGTACAGAACTCGGTCATATAGCCAAAAATTGCATGAATATCAAAAGAATTGAAGATGAAAAGAAAATCAAAGCAGATAACATTCGAAAGCAAATGAAGCAGCAATGATTCCAAAATCTACCGAACAAGATAAGTCAGATAGGAGTGTCACTCAAGAGGTGGGTGACTCTACCATTTCCAATTAGTATTCATATAAGAAACATTGGAACTTCATCTTCCAAGATTTATCCTATGCAGCTCCAAAGGAAGAAGATGGATCAAATTAGTATTATAGATACACTCTGACTCCAGGACGGTTCAATACTTTATCAAGTTTGGTTGGATGTAACAAAGCTTCATTAACCGAGTAGCAGTTACCGAGTTGAGTCGGTAAGAGACTTTGCCAAGTTCGGTCGGTCACAACTAAGTTTCATTAACCATGTTGTATCAACCGAGCAAGGTCGGTTCATGACCTAACCGAGTAAGGTTGGTACTTCAATATTTTCTTTCGATCACCGAGTCGATAATATCTACCGAGCTAGTGGATGACAACCTGTCATTTCTTCTGCCATCGTACCAAAACATTTATGGAAAGTTTGTTATCAAAAGGGGCAAAATTTGATCTAAATTTTTACTGCGAATAAAGAGCTAAGGTATTTTCTGCAATTTCAGAGCGAGCTTAAGACATTTCTGAGCGAATTTTTCAAAAGAGCGAAAGAATCAATTCAGAACTTTTCTACACCTACCAAGTAACAATGGCATCCGGAAGTGGAAGCTCTAAGACTAAGAAAGGCTCAGAAATGCTGGTTAGAGGAGAGGAATGGAAGGCGCCGAACTTCAAATGAGCACCAGCTGTTAAAGAATCACTGGACCCTAACGGTGCCCAATCTCAAATTCCTTCAAAGGTACTTCTTGTCAATGATATAAGATTTCATTTTAAATGCTCTATTCAAGAACTTGGAAACCTAGAAATTGATAATGCCCTAGGTGAAATGAGCATAAATGGAAACCTAAAACCCGAACATAAGCATCTTGAAACAAAAGGGTTAACCCACATTTCGCACTTGCCAAGGAAATTTCAAGTTAAATGGGTTAGGTATGTACTCAGTCGAGTTCACAATGGCCAATTGTGGTTAGAGCAACCAGTGCTCATCACAAAGAAAATGATTAACAAAATTACTGGACTCCCCATGCTGAGCAAAGCCAAGGCTACCAAAACCCTAGGTCGGGAGGAATTGCAGAAACTGACCCAAGCAGAATGGGATGGTAGGGGACTTAAGCTGAATACTGTAGCTGACGTCGAATTGAGATTTGGCATTCACGTCATTGCTCACAAAATCTATAGTTCAAGCCATCCAAACAGTGTACCCTGTGAAGCTGTGGATCTGGCGTACAAAATAGTGAAGAAGAATTTAGAATTTGATTTATCAGAATTACTTTTATCCCAATTCAATAAGAATATGGAAAGAATTAGAACCTCCAAGAACAATCCCTGCAAATTCGGTTCGCTTTTGATTTGTTTATTCTTCTATATTCAGAAATCTTTTCCATCAAAGGGATCAGTAGTATGGAGAAAAGATATACCAATTCTTTATCAGATAAACGAGCTCATTGCAGAACTAGGTGAAAATTTTGATATTATTTTGGATAACTATTTTGAAGAATTTAAGGAAAAGATGAATCATAGGTTCCAAATTCCACCCAAACTGGTTGAAGAATACAAGGAAGACATATGCTTCATGGTAGATTGTGACAAGGTATACATTCAGGCAGCCAGGCCTCGAGTAGCATGGGTGAAACCTCTTCCCTATGAGGTAAAAATTGACGAAGCCAGGGATATCATAGAAGCACTGGTGAATGAACCAGTAGACCCAAGGCAACCAATTTTTGGAACATATGATCAAGCTAAGGCCAGAATTGAGCTCCAAATTAAAATCCCTCAGGCCATTAGCAAAGGAAAGAGAAGAATAACCCAACTGATAACAGAAGGCAAAGGAGAAGACAAAGAAGAAGAAGAGGAAACTGAGTCAGACAAGGAAAAGGAGCCTCAACAAAAGAAAGGCAAGGTGATCATCACCAAACCTAAAAGGCAAGCCTCTGTAGTCTTCTCTAGGAGAACAAGACAAGGAAAGAAAGAACTTGTGCTTGTTAAGCCTCCAACTACATTTGAGGATAGATTGAAGCAATTAGAAGCAGGTGCTAGCTTCACAAACTTCAAAGCATTGAAGTTTGAAACCAGAACAGAACAAGAAAAGATGCAAATTGAGGAACTGGTACTGAACAAGATGGGTAAATGGAAATACTCACCAGACCAGATAGCCTCCCAGATCTCCAAAGAACTATTGGAGAGGTTGCAAATCAGATGGGAAGCTGCAACCAAGACTGTAAAAGACATCTATGAGCAGACACTGAAGAATCTCCTGTCGAGTTTCACTAATGCTGAAGTGAAAGCATCACTGAAAGATCACGAAGGTAATATGATGATTAGATTCCACACCTGTTTGATACTTGTCAAAGACATTGAGCATGTGGTAAATGATGCAACAAACATGTCGAAAAACATCTATCATCTACACAAATCTAGTGATGATACTGTTGAAATCAAGGACACTGACAACAGTGATGATGATGAAGATGATAATGATATTGAAGATATTCCAGAAGATTTTCATTCAATCATGTTAGAAGTGGAAGAAGAGGCTAAGAAAGAATTAGAGGAAGAAGAAGCTGAAAGAGAAATGGAGGAGAAAGAACAAGCAATGGAAGAAGATCCAGTACAAATTGCAGCTGAACTCATTGCATCTCTTCCACACTCTCCATCCAAAACAATTACATCAAGTATGGAAATAGCTTCTACTGGTAAGTCCTCTCAGCTCCATGTACCATCTATGCAAGTGCCAATCACTTCATTAACTGAGCTGCAGCCACCTTCATTAACCGAGTCTCCATCAGTCTATGCAGTAAGTTCATCATGCACATCAACTTCTACTGCAGAATGTATAATAAGTGTACCTACAGATACTACAATTTTGACTTCTCTTAATCAAATTTTGGCAACTATTAGCTCTTCCACTCCATCCTGTACAGCAACATCAATTTTTGATACCATTTGCACATCTCTTAGTCTTCCTATACATAGTCCTATTCCAGTCTTATCAGCCAGCCCTGCCTCATCAACTATAGTCTCAGTTCACAAGGGTCAAGATAAAATCTTTGCTGGAAAAGCAAAAGGATACATGTTTTCCAGCAAGACACTGGATGAGGAAATTGATTTGGATAAGGACATTATTCTTCCTAAAATAGATCTTGATACAGCATCAGTTGATGAAATGAGAATGCTCAGTCAGCTATTAGAGCAGAAGGCTAGGCAGAAACAGCTACGGCATGAAAGAGATCTGGAATATAGCATCATTGAGAGTGCTAAAAATATTATAACAGAGGCTATAGGTGTTGAAGTAGATTCTACTCAACACATTTTGATTCAGTTGGAAGAGGCTGTAAAAAAATTCAATGAGGATACCTCCGGCCAAGAAAAGTTGATTGAAAAGGCAGAGAAGAAATTTGACAATAAGGTGCTTGAGCACATTGCTCAGCATATTGCATTAAATCAGGTAGAATTGTCTACAATTTTGAATAATTTTGAGAATTATTTTAATAATGTAACTTCACTTTTTGGAAAACTCTGTGATGTTACTAAGTATACCAAGGATATAAAAGAAAAGTTGAATAAAATTGATGAGGATATGAAGGTCAGTGCCCAAGTGCTGCAATCTGACCTCAGTACAAGTTCATCCCATCATCATAAAATAAGATTTTTGTCGGAGAAATAGGCAGAATTGCTGAGAGAGGAAGCAAGAATTAGGTCTACTCTCATAGATATCTAGAATATGATTCTTCCTGTCATGACTTCAATGCAAAAGCATATTGCTCATTCCAGAACATTGATTCATGACAACAATTTCTCAGTTGCAGATCATATGATTGAACTTTCTGCAGAAATTCAAATTGCACTCTCCTCCAGCAAAATTTTGCAAGAAAATTGGGATAAGACTTTGGCTCTTATTCTCAAGGTACATTCAGAATTTCTTTCTCATTTTGAAATCTCAGTGTAAATATATGTTATTTGGCATTATTGTCAAAAAGGGGGAGACAGAACTTCAGAACTTCAGAGCTATCCGTGCAAAGATATATGTATTGATCTATAAATACTGTGCATATTGTATGGGGGAGACATACATTTTTATGGGGGAGACATACATCTAATAAACATCTACAATTTTGGAAACTTTTTTGAAATGTATGTCAATTTGTATGTCAATTTCTGTACATAAACCTTGATACATAATTGTTTTTGTCACTAATGCCAAAGGGGGAGATTGTTGGCATAAAGTTATTTGCCATTAGTGACAACACTTTTCTCACAGTATTAACCAAGTAAAGAAGAAATCTGTGTTAACCGAGTTCAGTCGGTTAACATAGAACTCAGTGTTAACCAAGCTCAGTCGGTTAACATAGAACTTAGTATTAACCGAGTTCAGTCGGTTAACCAAGAACTCAGCATTAACCGAGTTCGGTCGGTTAATTAAGAACTCAATATTAACCAAGTAAAGATGGATGCAGTGTTAACCAAGTTCGGTCGGTTAACATAGGACTCAGTGTTAACCGAGCTCAGTCGGTAAACAAAGAAGTTTGTTCTACCGAGTTTGTTTTGTTATTCGGCCGACTCAGTTAAATTTTGTCTACTTTTATTCAGCCGACCATTGCATGTAATTTTAACCAGGATGGTATATATATGTAATGTATTGTATCATTCTAGACATATGGGAGATATATGCGAAGTATGTGAAGAATGTGTGCAAAAGCATGTAAGCTGAATTTTGAAGGTTTTCAGCAAGGTCAGCATTGGAGCAGAATTGTTTTATCAGTCATATCAAGGACAATCAGAGCATAGTAGATCTTATCAGCAATCAGTTGTATTCAGATCCACTGTTTCATTCTAACAGGTGAATCAGTTTTTATAAATCCTTTAACAGGGTAGACTTAACAGTCTTTGTACTAAATCTCCTAACAGAGTGCATAATTATGAAGTATGTTTCAAATCCTTTAACAAGGTGGATGTAACAATCCTTTATGCTCCTAACAGGGCAGATCACAAGAAGTGATCATTGTATGCCTTAACCGGCTAACTTCCTACTGCAGTAAAGAAGATTTGTGGGTTTCATCCCCACCCCAGTTTTACTTTCTATTTTGGAAGGTTTCTGGGTCACCAAAATCTATGTGCTTATGTGTTATGAATGTTTACATACTGCAGATTAGATGATTAAATATTTTACTGGTTAATATGAATTGATTTAAGATTTTATGTTTACTGATTCACCCCTCCCCTCTCAGTAAACTGTTATATCTTGAATATTTCCAACAATCTCATGACAAAATCCCTTGATATTGATTCTCAATGCCTTGTGGGAATTGGTAAGGGTTGATATAACTCTTGAATTGTTGATATACCTTTAGCTTGCTAATAGGTGGTGCAAGTCTCTATGAACTTATTTATCACATTGCTCATCCTTGGCCAAAAATAACTTCTTTTCACCATGTATGTTGTCTTCTCAATGCCAAAGTGTCCTCCTAGGCCACCATGATATTTCTCCCTTATTATATTTATCCTCATTAAACACTTGGGAATGCATGGCTAAGATCCTTTGAATAGGAGTCCATTCTGAGTCAAGTATTCATAAAAATCAGTATGGTATCTTCCAACCATCTCTATTCAAATTTGAAATATCTTTGTAAAATTAGGGTCATCAACATATAGATACTTAAGGGAATAAATTCCCACACTTTGAATTTATACCTCTAAACCTAGACCAACCCTTCTGCTAAGGGTATCTAGAACCTTGTTTTCCACACCTTTCTTGTGTTTGATGTTGAAAGTGTAGGCCTACAACTATTCCATCCATTTTAGATGTCTGACAAAGAGCTTTTCTTGAGAATTGAAAAATATCTATGCATGGTTTTCAATGTATACTAAAAATTATTTGGGAATTATATAGTGCCTCTATTTCTCAAGGGCTTGAATCATGGCATAATGTTCCAAGTCATAAGTTGAGAATTTATTTTTGGCATCATTTATTTTCTTAAAGAAGAAAGAAACTACCATAACTTCTTAACTTAGGATTGCACCTATGGCCAAATTACTTGCACCTATCTCCATAGTGAAGACTTTGTTGAAATTAGGTAGAACCAAGATGGGTATTGAGAGACTCTATTTTTAAAGTATTGAAATGTATCATTGGCTTCCTTTGTCCAAGAAAAATTAGTCTTCCTACCTACTTTAATGTCATCAAGCATTGGTGTACACACATGGCTAAATTTTTTTATAAACTTTCTAAAGAAGGTGGTAAGTCCATGGAAGCTTCTTACATCACCTTGGTTGTTTGGTGGATGCTAGTTGATGATTTCTTCAACCTACTTAAGGTCCATATTGAGAGTACCTTGTGAGATTAAAAAATGTAGGAACACAAGTTCCTTCTTCATAAACATGTACTTTTCCAAGTTGATCACCAACTTGTGTTGATGAAGCCTTCTTAATACCTATTCTACATGATCAAGATGCTCCTCCTTGCTATGATTTAATCTTAGTATGTCATCAAGGAAAATAACAAAACAATTGCCAATAAAATTAATGAATATCTCATTCATAAGCCTCATAAAAGTTATGGGATTTTCTTAACCCAAGCGCTTCACTAACTATTCAAAAAAACCTTCTGTATTTTTTAATGATATCTTCCATTCATCACCTAATTTTATTCTAATGTCATGGTATCTAGACTTAAAGTATATCTTGGAAAAGTAGTAAGCACCTCCTAGTTGATCCAATAGATCCTCAATTTTGGGCATGGGGAATCTATACCTTATTGTAATCTTGTTGATAGCTCTATTATTAGTACACAACCTCCACTTTCTATCCTTTTTCTAGGCAAGGATAGATGGAACATCACAAGGACTTAAGGTTCTTTGTATTAGGCCTTTTCCTAAAAAATCATTAACACGTGGAAATTTCATCATGTTGGATTGGGGTCATCTTATAAGGTGCCTTGTTAGGTAGAGAAGATCCAAGTATCAAGCCAATTTGATGACTAATATCCTTAATTGGAGGGAGGCTTGTGGGTTGATTAGTAATAGTGACATGACTATACCTTTTGCAGTAGGGCTTGTCTCTCTTGTGGGATAGGATATTTATCCTTTGAAGCTATGTTTTCCCTTGGCTCATAGACTAAATATAAAACCTTGTACATAGGTTATTTCAAGGCTTTGATCATTTCTTTCTCCCCTGTGGTTATAGCAATATACTCTTCTTTAGGGTTAGGCATGGGTTTCATGGTGAAGGTTACACCATTTCTAGTTGTAGAGTAGGTATTATTTTTGCAATGGTGGATGATATAAACATCATATTTGTAGGGCCTTCCTAGAAGTATATGAGATGCATCCATTTCCACAACATTACCGAGTACTTTATCCTTAAATTTTGCTAAGGAAAAATCTACCCATGCTTGTCCAATTACTAGGGTTTGTTGATCCTTTGATACCAAAGAAAAATGATATGGAAAGGGGTGGGGTTTCTTAGGTTTTTTAAGTTTTTCTACCATTTTAGAGGAAACAAGATTTTCATTTGAGATAGAATCTATCAACAAATTACATACCTTTCCTTGGCACTCAATCATTGTCCTAAATAGATTCTTTCTTTGGGGTGGCTCGTGGGTGTGAGGGATTGATGGGGACACAACCCAAGCACAGAATGGACACAATAGGAAAGGGAAAATTTTATTAACTGTGAAAATATGCTAGTACACTTAGTGCAATGAATCAAACTCCAAAATATGCCCTAAGGGCTCATAATAGCATAAATCTGGAGATAAATTCTTCTCCCAATACCTTCTCTCAAACTCCACTCCTAACTGCCTTTTACAATGCCAAAAATGTTCTTAAATAGACCCTAGAGGGTTAAGGATTAGGAATAAATTCTATAAAGTGCTAGTTGGCATCCATCAACCAAATTGAAGGCTCTAGAAGTCACATTAGAAGTTGGCACAAAATTAGAAGAATCCAGAAACGGTAACCAAACTTCCAGGAGGCATAACTTTTGAACCGTAGCTCCAATTGACAAACCGTTTACATTTTTGAAAAGCTCTTGAAGTGCTCTATAGCCAATGGACCAGCTCCACTCATCCCCAATTTTTTGGCCCTGTTTGATGTCATTTAATGCCCCTAACCTTACTTTGAAGCATTCTTAGCAGGTCTCCAAAAATTGAAAAACTAAGATAACTTTCAATCCGTGGGGCCTTTTGACTTGATTCTTTTTTTGGAATTCTCTAAATTACAATTACATTCATCTATTCATTTTACACCTTCTAATTCACCAAATTGATGGTTCAATTATATACTCCTATTTTTTTGGCATTTACACGTATCCCAAGGTGATTAAGAACTCTAACCCAGAACACTAATAGTGGAATTGTGAGAGTTGGAACTTTTATTTGATGCAAATGGGTATCTAGAAATGAAAACACATGAAACAAAAACTAAGTCTAAGTACATTTTTTGGGTGACACAGGATTTCCCTTATGCCTTTGGATGCTCCTGCATTAGGGATTTGGAAAAATTTATGCCTCGTCATTAGACACGCTCCTTCCTAAGGTTCAAGATGTTTGTAGTCAAGTTTTTCTTCCTCCACAAGTTGTGTTCTTCTTTCCCCTTGATTATTATTCCTATTCTCAAAGAACTTTCCTACATGGTTTCCTACTTGATTGTTGTTTTAACAGGTGAGAGGGCCATTTCCTCTTCCTCTGCCCCTGTTGAAATATTTTCCTCCTCTATAGTTCCCTTTAGAACTTTGTCCTCCCTAATCTTTATTCTAATGAATTGGGTTATTCCCACTATTCTACCCCTTGTTCCAAGAACTTTTCTTTGTCTGGAAATTATTATTGTTTTCTTTTCCTTTATTTTGATCCTACCTCTTCTTCCATTTCTCTTCCACTTTAGTGGCTAGTTGATAGCACTTATTCACTAAAGTGGGAGTGTGAAGGCTGAGTTCTTCTTGGATGGGTAACTTAAGGCCATTCATATACCTTTCTAGTTTTTATTCCTTATCATCTATTGAGTTTGTATTCATACACAACTCCAAGAACTCCTCTGTATAGGAACTAAAATCTAGATCATTTTGTTTCAAACTTTGTTTTCTTTTGTGGAGTTGTATCCCATAGTCTTCAAGCACATATGTTTCCCTAACTAGTGCCACCATTCTATCCCAAGAAGAAATCATGCTTCTTCCTTTCTTCACCCTCTCAATCTGGATGAAGTTCCATCAAGTTAAGGCTACTCCCTTCAACTTGAACTTTTCCATCTTTATCCTCTTTTTTGTTAGAATGCCTTCACATTCAAAGAAATTGATTAGGGCATCTATCCAATCTAATGCCACATCAACATTCATCTTACCATTAAAAGTTGGCAAGTCCAACTTTTGTTCCATGTTTCTTTTCTCCATGAGGAGGAACTTCGCCATCTTCCTCAAGTTCTTTAGCCTCAATATTCTAGTCTTCTTTAGATTGTGCCCCTTTTTGTTTGTCCAACTTTCCTTCAAGATCCCTCAAACTCTTGGCTAGAGGAGCATTAGTTTCCCTTTGTTCTCTCATTATATTTTCTAGTTCAACATTAGTTACCCTTGTAGATATTTCTTCATCATATTTTAGTAAGATCCATAGATCTAATACCACTTGATTGAATGGGGCCTAGTTGGATTGATTGAATGATGACCAAATGGTCCTAAGACCATTTTTCACTAAAATCCTTTCAACCAAATGTCTTGGTATGATGATCAAAACTGCAGGCATCAATCACAAGTGCTGTGAGGATGATATTATGTTATCACAACCACTCACCCAAATAAGGAAAATGATAATCACAAGGGAACCCTAAAAACAAGACAAGTTCTCACAAGTTTTCTCACAATGCACAAATTGATCAAATTTGGTAAAACAATCCTAAACTTCATGAAATGACTAGGGGACTCATACTTAAGGGGATGGTTTAGTAAGGTCACAAATGGAATGAACCAATGGTTAAAATCCAACTATGTAACTTCTAGCATATGGTTGCTTTGTTAAGCCACTCAAAAAGACTAGTAGCCATTTTTTATGAAAAACTTTCATAAATGTAAATATATCCACACAACCTAGGGAATAAATAAAAATTTTGGGTACCCTTTTGGGACTTACAAAACATTCTAAATTACCAAGGTTTGATGGCACAAACAAATAGGGCTTTGCTCAAATTATCACCTAGGCAATTAGGCCTAATAGGTCTCCATTAACAAAGTAAGTACATGCTTTAATATTACATACTACAAACCAATTATTTAAACATGTGATGGAAACCCTAGAGAACTCACAAACCTAATTTCAAACCTTGATGCCATGTTTGGAGCAAGTTGTGGGAGATGTTGCATTCATTTCCTAGCATGCACATAGGTCTTGCATGCCTAGGGCATCAAATATTTGATGGATCCCTATAGATAAAAACCTCAAACCAATTGCATATTTTCATACATGATAAAAAATATGATCTCACCAAAGGTCATTAGATTCCCATGGTGAAATCTTTGGTCATATTTGAAAATCCTTGAAACCCTAGGTTAGCAACTTTTCCAAACCAACTTGTGCAAAAATATGAATATCTTGAGTTAGGAGATAGATGGAGACATAAACTAGATTCATAGTAAATCTAATTCATTGACCTATCCATAAATTTAGGTCTCAACCCCATATGTTTCTATAGAAATTTGTACAATGTATGACAATAGACAAGTTACAGGAAAAATAGGGTATTTTATTGGTTTGAAAAGTGTTAGTACATCATTCTGCCTATCACCCACTTGAAAGGGCTTATTATAGGCCTTACAATGATCATACCAACAATTCAAACTTTTTTGTGGCCATTGAGGAATTTTTTGCATTATTTTGCAAAAAGTTGCTAAAGTTGCTTCACAACTTTTTAAATAATTTTGCATTTTTTGTAATTTTATAAAACTACAAGTAAATGTTATGAAAATTTAATCTAAATGATCCAAATAGGATGAAAAAGTTTTAATACATGAACAAATGCAAAATTCTAAGATTCTAGACCCTTTGACCATCTTTGACCATAGTTGACCAAGGGCTTATAACTGTGCCAATCTTGGAACTAGGCCTTACAATTTGGTCCAGATGCCTAGATGATAGATCTAACCTATTCTAGATGTTCCTAGGACTTTGATGACTTATCATTTATTTTGGGTGCTTCTAGACTAGGAATAGCCTAGGAATATACCTTCTTCACTTATAACATCAAGTTAAAAAAATTTGTTGTCCTTAAGAATGTAACACTTTCTTCAAAATACCTTAAAATATTTGATTTTGGGTGAGTATCCATACCATTAATCAAAAAGTGTGGAATATTTACCTTTCTTGAATTGTACTCAGTTCAAGGTATATATAATACTTACAACTTCTCTCAAGTATATCAAAGAAAATTCTTCTCCATCATTAGTGTTCTAGCACAATCCATTGTAGATCTATTCCTCATATTGACAATCCTATTTTGTGGAGGAGTCCTAGGAGAAGAAGTTTGCCTCTTGATTCCTCTTTCAGTATAGAAGTTTTCAAACTCATTTGATGTAAACCCTCCACCTCTACTAGATCTTAGATATTTCAAGCTCTTTCCAAAAACTACTTAAATATTTGAAAAGAATTAGATTATACTTTTAAAAACATTATTGTCATCATTCTTGAGTAATAATCAACAAATAAGATAATGTACTTTCACCTTTGTAGCTTTGCACATCAATTGGTCCACATAAATTAGTATGAACTAATTCAAGAATTTCTTTTTAAGTATGAGTCTTACTTTTGAAACTAAACTTTGTCATCTTGCCTAACTAACATTGTTTGCAAATCACATTATCAGGTTTTTTCAGTTTTGGAAAACCTTTGACTCTTTCCATCTTACTTATACTTACCAAATTGTCAAAATTTACATGATATAACCTCTTGTGCCATAGCCACACATCCTTAAATTGTAAAAAAAGACAAGTAGAATGATTCATATCAGGATAAAATATATTACCTCTAGTCTGATCTCCACTTCTATTTAGTTTTCCTTCAATTTCATAGATCTTATCCTTTCTATTATCAAATTCAACTTTGCAATGTGAACTATTCAATTGTGACACACTCAAAAGATTATAGTTAAGTAATTCTACATAGTAAGCATTTTCACACATGATCTTATATGTCAATCTTATAGATAATTTTTCTTTAATCAAACAAGGTGCATCGTTACCAAATCTAACACTATTTACATTGTAATTCTCAAAGTAATGAACTTACTTTTGTCTCTAGTCATTTGATATGAACATCAACTTTCAATTATCCAAATACCACTTTTGTTCACATAAAATATCAATGTAGTTTCCTCATCTTCATCAGAACCATCCTTCATAGAAGCATAGACAACTTCATCATCATGATCTTTTGATTCATCAATGTATTCTTCTTCAACAATATAACAAGCGTTCTTTCCCTTTTTGTTGTAGCCTTTGTTATTATCATCTTTTCTACCTTTGAATTTGTCTTCATTCTTGACGTTTGACTTATCAGGACATCTTGCTGCAATATAATCAACTTCATAACAATTAAAGAAAATGATTGGCAACTTACCTTTGTATTCTCCTTTTCCTCTATGAAACTTCTTAGCTAGAAATGTTTTCAATTCTTCTAGCTCTTCATCATCTATATCACTATCACTAGCAATAGGTTTGATCTTTTCTTTTTCTTATCTTTAGGCTCTTTTAGTGTTAGTTTAGCTTTGAAAGAAAATTCAATATTCTCAAACTAAAAACTCAACATTCTTAGACTTGAAATTATCAAAATTTGAAAGTTCAAAAGTGATGATTCTATCAACTAGTCGTTCAAGGGCCAGATTGCTACTAGGGGTACACCGTAGTTCTTGTATAATAGATACCCTAATAGTAAAGATATGCATTAGGGTTCTCAATAATTTTTTGATCATAGTCTCATCTTCAATATTTCCATCAGATCCTTGATTTGCATTAACAATATCTTTGATCCTTGCACAATACTGGACTATAGTCTCACCATCTTGCATTCTCATTTTATCAATTTTTTGTCTTAGGCTTTCAGCTTTGGGTCTTAGTAAATTCTTTTCTTATCCATAGATCACCTATATGGCATCCCACATCTTCTTTGTAGAGTCACATTTTTTGATGTCATCAGACTCTAAGTAGCTTAGGGCTATGCAATCTCCAATATTGCCGAATTGTTTTCTTTGTTCTATTTCAATTGATTAGCAATTGTGGCTCTAGCTAGATCAACATGTTCTATTGTGATACTTGACTATGTATAATATCTTAGTTTGTGGTGATTGATCAAGAAAGTAATGTACATATGGTTGACATGTTGTAACCCTAAAATGACATAAAATACTTGTATAAAAGGGCTTAGGGTTAGGTAATTTTCATTATGTTGTGATGCAAAATTATTTCATGCAATAGTATTGAGCTATAAGGGATTATAGATTGTAATCAAGTTGTATTCACTAGATCGTAATAATATCGGACTGGCTATTTGGTGAATGTAGCCCAGGGATTGGGTGAACCACATTAAATCTTGGTGCCTTGTGTTCTTTTCTATGTGATCTATTATTTATTGTTATTGGTTATATTTGCATGTAATTGTTATTTTTGTCTGTGGTTTAATCCTAACAAGTGGTATCAGAGCCTAGTTTTTTTTTCAGTTATCCTCTGTAGGGAAAGTTTCATAGTTGAGTGGGAGACTCACGGTTGAGTGGGAGCAATGGCAGATGAAGGTAAGCTGAGGGTTGATAGGTTTAATGGGCAGAACTTCTAGTTATGGAATATCAAAATGGAAGACTATCTATATCAGAAGGATTTATGGAAGTTATTGGAAGGCAAAGCCAAGAATCAGGGAACTATTTTAAATGATGAATGGGATCTTCTGGATAGAAAGGCATTTGGAAGCATCTGATTATGCCTAGCACCATTGGTGGCATTTAATATTACAAAAACAAAGATGATAGAAGAATTGATGAAAACCTTAGTGACACTATATGAAAAGCCCTCCACTTCAAACAAGGTATTTCTCATGCAACATTTATTTAATATGAAAATGGAAGAAGGTGGATCTATTAAAAATCATTTAAATGATTTTAATACTATTACTAGTCAATTATCTTCTATGGGTATCAATTTTGAAGAAGAAATTAGCGCTCTCTTTATTTTGTGTTCTTTGCCTGAAAGCTAGAATGGCTTGGTAATGATGATGAGTAATTTTGTTCTTGGATCTAGTACCCTAAAATATGATAATGTGATTAGTGTTATTTTAAGTGAGGAAACTCATAGGAAAACCTCAGGTGGATCTACATCAGGAAGTGCTTTGAATGCACAAAGCAGGGGTAGAATGACTGAGAGAGGAAGTAATTTTGGAAATCATGGGAAATCAAGAGGAAAGTCAAAGTGGAGGAGGTCTCAATCAAGAGGATCAAATGACTATTGGTACTATGGGAAACCAGGGCATAGAAAGAAAGATTGTTGGAATCGAAAGAAAAATGAAGGAGATAAATCAGATGGAGACAAGGAGGAAAATGTGGTAAGTAACAAATTTGAAGAGGATGTTTTGCTTCTATCTTTAGAAAGTGTTGATGGTTCATGGGTTTTAGATTCTAGTGCTTCATTTCATGCTACACCTCATAAAGGTTATTTCATTGATTATGTCCAAGGGGATTTTGGGTTTGTTTATTTGGGGGGGGGGGGATAATGAACCCTGTCAAATTGTTGGAAAGCAAAAAAATAAGATTAAGTTACAGAATGGGAATCATTGGCTACTACATGAGGTAAGACATGTTCCAAGGCTGAGTAGGAATTTAATGTCAGCAGGGCAACTCCGTGATGAGGATTGTGTAGTTACTTTTAATGATAAAAATTGGAAAGTTTCAAAAGGTTCCCTTGTAGTAGAAAAAGGTGTGAAAGTAGGCACCTTATATCTTTGTATAGGTCATATTGTTCCTTCTATTTTAATTGTTTAAGAGAAAAATGAATGTTCAGGAATAATTGTTGTAGTTGAGAAGGGAGAACAAATAGCTACTATAGTTTTTTATAAAACATTGTGGCACAATAGATTTGGGCACATGAGTGAGAAAGGTATGAAAGTACTTCATTCAAAGAAAGTTTTACCAAGTTTGAAATGTGTTAATATGGATTTCTGTGAAAGTTGTGTGTATGGAAAACAAAAGAGAGTGAGTTTTGCAAAGACTGGGAAGGAAAATAAAAGGGAGAAATTAGAGCTTGTGTATACCAATGTATGGGGACCAACTTAGGTATCTTTCCTTAGTGGCTCTCATTACTATGTTACATTTATTGATGATGCAACTAGAAAAGTATGGGTTTATTTCCTTAGACAAAAATCTGATGTATTTCAAACTTTTAAGAAATGGAAATGCTTGGTTGAAAATGAGACTAGTAAGAAATTAAAATGTCTTAGGTCTATGGTGGTGAGTATTACAGTCATCAATTTGAATATTATTGCTCCACTAATGGTATTCGTAGACATAAAACTATTTAAAGGACTCCACAGGAAAATGGAGTGGTTGAACACATGAATAGGACTATAATGGAGCACGCAAGGAGCATGAGGTTGCATGATAGGTTGCCCTTATACATGTGGGAAAAGGCTATCAATACTGCTATATATTTGATTAATAGAGGTCCCTCTACTCCTTTGGGCTATGATATTCTAGAGGAGGCATGGGCTGGTAAGAAGGTGAGTTATTCTTTTCTCAAAACCTTCGGTTGTGAAGCTTTTGCTCACATAGATTCTAAAAATAGAACCAAGCTAGAAGCTAAGTCAAAGAAATGTCTATTTTTTGGATATGGCATTAATGCGTTTGGTTTTAGGCTTTGGGATTTTGAAAATCATAGAATTGTAAGAAGCAGGGATGTCATATTCAATGAGAAATTTTTATACAAAGATCTATTGCAGCAACATGAGAAGAAAGAAGATGATTATGTAGTGTTGGATGATACTCCAAAAGCTAATGTTCCAACTATTCCTCATGATGTGCAACAACCACAACAAAAAATACCACACACACTGGTGAATTTTAGATGGTCAACAAGGAAAATTAGACCTCCACAGAGATTTTCTCCTTCTTTGTATTCTATTTTGCTTACTGATGCTGGTGAACCTGAAAGTTATGATAAAGCTGTGTAGGTGGATACTAAGATTTAGTGGGATTCTGCAATGAAACATGAAATTTACTCTTTGCTGAAGAATAAGACATGGGATTTGTGCAAGTTGCCTGCAAGTAAAAGAGCTTTACAAAATAAGTGGGTTTACAAGTTGAAAGAAGAGGAAGGAGGTAAGAAAAGATTTAAAGCTAGGTTAGTTGTAAAAGGATTTGCATAGAAAGAGGGAATTGATTTTGATGAGACATCTTCTCTTATTGTTAAAATGACTTCTATTTGTACTGTTTTGAGTCTAGTGGCTACTGAAGATTTGCATTTAGAGCAGCTAGATGTTAAAATATCCTTCCTTCATGGTGATTTCGATGAAGAGATATATATGGCTCAGCGATAGGGATTTGTGATCAAAGGTAAGGAGAACTTAGTGTGCAAATTGGAAAAAAGTTTATGTGGCTTGAAGCAAGCACCTCGGCAATGATATCTAAAATTTGATAGTTTTATGCATGAGCACGGTTATAGTAGGTGTCATTTAGATCATTGTGTCAACTTTCAGAGGTTGGATGATGATATCTACATTATCTTATGTTTATATGTTGATGATATGCTTGTAGTTGGGTCTAACATGGATCACATTAAGGGGCTAAAAAGACAATTAGCACATGCATTTGCTATGAAGGATTTGGTGGCAACAAAACAAATCCTTGGTATGAAGATTTGTAGAGATAGGAAGAACAAAACATTGACACTATCTCAGGCTGATTATGTTGAGAAGGTTTTGCAATGTTTCTCTATGAAAAATGCTAAAGCTATCAGCACACCTTTACCTAGTCATTTGAAATTGACTAAGGAGTCATGTCCTTAGACATAAGAAGAGGAGGATAAGATGTCCAAGGTACCCTATGCTTCAGCTATAGGAAGCTTGATGTATGCTATGGTATGTATGAGGCAAAATATTGCACATGCAGTGGGATTCGTTAGTAGGTATATGAGTCATCTAGGAATTGAGCATTGGAATGTTGTCAAATGGATTCTCAGATATTTGAGAGGAAAATATAATAAGTGTTTACACTTTGGCTATTCTACTACTAATTTACAGGGCTACATTGATTCAGATTTGGCAGGGCATATTGATACTAGGAAAAGTACTACAGGTTACATCTTTACTATTGGTGGGGCATTGGTGATCTGGGTTTCTAGGTTACAAAAGGTTAATGCTTTATCCACTATAGAGGCGGTGCATGTGGCTGCTACAGAGGTAGCCAAGGAGATGATATGGCTTTAGTTCTCCTTGTAAGAATTGGGACATCCTCAAAAGGATAATTATTTGTTCATAGATAGTCAAATTGCCATTCATCTTGCAAAGAATTCAACTCTACATTCAAAGAACAAACACATACAATTATGGTAACATTTCATTTAGTCAATTTTGGAGGATGAATGGTTAAAGCTAGAGAAGATACATACCAATGAAAATCTAGCAGATATGTTGACAAAGGTAGTAACAAGGGAGAAGTTGAACTCCTCTTTAGCTTTAGTTGGTCTTCTAGACTGAATATTAATAAAAGAACAGTAGAGTCCATGGTGGTTTAATCTAGTGGGAGCCCCATGTGATAGTGGTATTGCTACAGGATCAGTCTCCAAGTTGGAGATTGTTATTTAGTATGGAGCCTGATCAGTCCCCAAGTGGGAGATTGTTAGTTTGTGGTGGCCAACATTTTAGCTGACATATGGCCAACATATGGCCAACATATTGTAACCCTAAAATGGCATAAAATACTTGTATAAAAGGGCTTAGGGTTAGGTATTTTTCATTATGTTGTGATGCAAAATTAGTTCTTGTAGTGGCATTGAGCTATAAGGAATTACAGATTGTAATCAGGTTGTATTCACTAGATCATAATAATATCAAACTGGTTGTTTGGTGGATGTAGCCTAGGGATTGGGTGAACCATGTTAAATCTTGGTGCCTTGTGTTCTTTTCTGTGTGATCTATTATTTTCTATTATTGGTTATATTCGCATCTAATTTTTATTTTTGTCCATGGTTTAATCCTAACATAATATCCAAGACCTCCTAGATGCTTCACTAAACTTTTCTGTGCAATAAATTTTACCTTATTTAACTTGGGCACTTCCTTTCTATACATCTTGATCTTTAGCTTTAAGTACCTTCAAACTTCTCTTCACAAGCACTTAGTATCTGGTAAATTTTTTTGGAATAGTTTAGAATAACTTAGAGGGGGCATGAATCAATTATCCAAGGTCCAAATGTAAAAATAAAACTTTTTAGAACTACAACTTATCCATATGAATGCATTGACCATTCAATATCTTAAACATATGCATATTGATATCCTATGTCAAAATAACTTTGTAGAAATGTAAACATGAAAATCAAAAAAATCAATCATACATTTTGACATAAGGATTTTATGTAGAAACCTAATTGGGGAAAAACCATCAATAACATACTACCAATTTTCACTCTTCTAAAGTGATCTCTGTGAGGAGCCAACCCTATTAAAGGTTACAATGTAGACTACTAAATGTGACCTGGTTAAAGGATATCAATCACCCTATTAGGAGCTAGCCTTGTTAGAGGAATTTAGAACATTCCATTAGAATGTCACATTGTTAAAGGATTTACTCATGAATGTTAGGCCAACCTTAATCCAAATAATTTATCAAGATTGATATAGTTATTAGAAACTAATATTGGGATTTGATCTAATAACAAAATAAATCATTTGTAGATTATAGATCTCTTATTCAATCCTCCATTTTGATATGTATATATGTATATATGTGTGTGTGTATATATAGATATATGAATATATATTTATATATATATGTATATATATATATAAGTATGTATAATATGTATATACATATACATATATGTATATATATGTATGTATGTATGTATATATGTATATATACACACACACACACACACAATTAGTGAAAAACAAGGAAGGAGGAGTGTAACATTGTGTAGATATATCAATAAAGTAACTACAACTCTCTCCCCTCATCTAGAAGACACACCAAGAAGATTAAATATACACATATGTAAAACATTATGGGTGACCTTAAGAACAAATAATAATCAAACCATTATAAATAGGGTATTGAATTTAGAACAACATATAAAGCATGATACTAGTCAACCATATGCCTAATCTCCTAAAGATATCATATAGAACATGATAAAGTGTCTAATAAAAAGAAATATCTAACTTCATAAGAAAAAAAGGATGTGTACAATAAGTAAAAATATATTATAGCATAAGAACCTAGTTTATTACTAGTATTAGAGTAGACAAGTAACATTATTTTCTATTAAGAATGTGAGATGTTATATTATAGTTTTGCCTATGCATAAATTTGTAAAATCATGAAATCAAGGAGTACTAGAAGAAACCTCATCTCCCAACTGAGTCCAAGTCTACTTATACTATCTTCTAAGTCCTACTTAATACTTGATAAGTTAAGATGGGTATTACATCTTGCAGCCCTGAAATTTTACTTACTCTTAAAAGTCATCCTAATCCTATTATCAAATTGAATGGTAACCTATCTTAGTTTATCCATTTTATGAAAATTAAATGTAGTCCTTTATTAGAAGGCAAGGTTTCTTATAAGGAGTTCTCAAATGCATATTCACAACCATGCTTATTTCCATGAGATAGTTTTCTAATTCACCTAATTAGATTATAGGGTGGACTCGACACCTAGTACATGCACACACCTCCATCACCAAATAACAATGTACAATACACATACATATCTATATATATGTATATATGTATATGTATAAATATGTATATATGTATATGTATATCTATGTATATATGCATACATACATATATGTATATATGTATATACATATATATATGTATGTATATGTGTATATATGTATGTGTATATGTATAAATATCTATATCTATATATTTATGTATGTATATATTTATATTAGTATATGTATATGTATATATACATCTATATATATAAATATATATATATGTATGTATATATGTACATATATATATACATATATATATACATATACATATACATATACATATACATATACATATATATACATATACATATACATAAATATACATATACATATACATAAATATACATATACATACATACATACATACATACATATATATATATATATATATATAGATGAAGGGTGCTCCTCTTAATACCATAAACATACAATAGAACAAAAAGAAAAAAAAAATGTGAGAACAAAATATGAACTTCTTATTTGCACCACAAGACTAAGCTACAATCTACACCTAGAGTTGCCCTAGACAATGTTCAAGCCTTTCTTAAATAGGCAATTTTATACTGCTCAAGAAGGTTCTAGATGCTCAAACTTAATACCTAAGGCCGACAGACACTAACAGTACATATAGAGTTGGCTAAATACATTTTTGACAAATTATTTTAGATATTTTGGTAGCCCTACTTCAGAAGGTCGTAACTCTCAAACTGTTACTCTAATTGGCTATTATAACCACTTTTAGGAAATGCCAATTCCTGATCTACAGGCTTTAAACTATGCAAGTTCTCTTCCATCAACCTCTTAGACCTCATACGGATACTCTAAGGCCTCCAATGGTGAGCTTGAAGATTTTTCTACAAACTTTTCCACCAAAAATCTGCAATAACTTCTTTGATACTTAAGCTAGAGCAATGAGATTTTTATGGTAGGCTTATAATTCCAAAATGAACCTTCATGTAGAAAATGATAACATTCCAAGCTCATATGAGAAATTTAATAAAATTAGTAAGTTCCCATAAATAGTAACAACCTTGTCTACTAGCCCTTATTAAAGTAGAAAATACTAAAAATAAAATATTTTTGCTTGATGCAAGATTTCTCACCTAGGATGCTCCTACATCAGGCACCTAGGATAATTTGAGAAGTGACTCTGTCACATCTCAAGTGTTCAAAGGAAAACCAAGATGGTTAACCTCCCCCCTTTCTAGTATTATGAATCATCCACTAGCCTCCCTTTCTATTTAACTAGATATTCCTCATAAGTTTTGTTACTCATACTTTTGCCAACATGACTATCCAATATCCCCTCAATCTCCTATGTAGCCGAACTAGCTACTAGAAAACTCCACTACACTTCTACATCTTCATTTGCATCACCTCCTTCATTTCTATCAAATCTAAAATATTAAATATTGGTGAAATATTCAGTTCAATAGGAAACTTCACTTTATAAACATTTCTAGAATCATGCCTTTTCACTATTGTGTATGCTCTAACTTCTTCACCTTCAACTAATTATATGTACCCACTGGAAAATGTTCTTTTCTCAAATGAACCATGACTTCATCTCTAATCTAAAATTCCTTATACCTTCTTTTCACATCTACCTTAGAATTATACTATGTATTGATCTCTATGATGTGTTTCCTTAGCTCCTCATGGATGTTCTTCAAATGTTCAACAAATTATTTTTCTTTAGCAATACTTATCTCTCCTTTATCCAACTACCTCAATTAAAAAGCATTTCTAAGACTACTCCCATATACAATCTAGAATAGAGATTTACTGGTACTCTTATTCACAGAATTATTATACGTAAATTTTTCTTGTCGTAAAATTAGATCCAATCCTTTTGGCTTGTCTCTAACCAAACATTTCAGCAAGTTTCCCAAATTGTGATTCACAACTTCTTTCCATCCATCATTCTATGGATGATGTGATGAACTAAACTTCAACTCCATCTTTAATTTCTTCCATAATGTACACAAAAAATACCCAACAAATTTGGTTACTTGATCTGAAACTATACTCTTTAGAAGACCATGTAGTCTCACCACTTTTTTGAAAAACAACTCTACTACATGAACAACATCACTAGTCTTTTTGGAAGGAATAAATTGTAACATCTTTGAAAACATATCAACCACCAAAAAAATAGAATCATACCTTTAGTATGTCCTCTATAATCCAATATCGAAATACATGGTGACATCCTCCCATGGCTTCTCTGGTATAGTTAATGGATGATATAACCTTGTATTCTACTTCACTCCTTTCACCATCTAACATACTCTACAACTTTTCACAAACTTCTTCACATCTTGTTGTAACTATGACCAATAATAATTATCAACAACCAAAGCTATGGTTTTATGTCTACCAAAATCTCTAACCAATCCTCGAGTATGCTTCTCCTTGATGAGATTCACTCTCATTGAACTTCTAGGAATGCATAATTGGCTTCCTTTGAACAAAATACTATCCTAGGTCATGGAATCTAATCACTTTGTCTTGTCAAGTGCAACAAGTTCTATACAAGCCTTCCATGCTTCACCAAAATTAGGATCATTTGGGTACAAAGTACTAAGTTTCTTGAACCCAACCACCTCTAGCTACATTTCTATTAGCAAAACCTATCTCTTACTAAGAGCATCTACAAGTCTATTAGAATTCCCACTCCTCTTTTTCAAAACACATGTATAACTCTACAAAAATTTAACCCACTTCAAATGCCTTTGGTTCAATTTTTCTTGACAATTTAAATATTGCAAAGCTTGATGATTAGTATACCAAACACATTTTAGGAAGAAGATAGTGTCTCCACTTCTGTAGTGCTTGAAATATAGCAAAAAATTCTTTATCATAAATAGAATATCTTCTTTTTGCATCGTCTAACTTCTCACTAAAGTAAGCAACAAGTCTACATTTTTGGCTCATAACAAATCCTATTGTAGTAGCACTAGCATCACAATCCACTTGAAACACCTTGTTAAATTTAGGAAGTGCTAAAATAGGCTTTTCTTCACATCTAAACACCAAATTGTTAGTACTTATCTTCACATCTACACCTAGTGTGAAACAAACTTCTTTGATTAGGTCCATTCTCACCACTTAGCAAGACCCTTCTGTTAACCACAACTTCTCCTCTTTCAAAATCTTTAGAATGTGATCATTTGGTATCTTCATCAACATGTGCAACTCTACCCTAGCCTTCTATTCTTCAATCCACCCTTCCTTGGCACTGGGAACATTCAAATTCTCTATGCCCTTCTTCTCCACAATGAAAACATTTTCCATGGAAGCCTCCTCTTCCAAATCCTTGTCCTCTATAACATCCTCTCTGATCTCCATTGTTCTGATCATGAAAATTATTGTAATTGTCTCCCCTTTGGTTCTAACTACTACTTCTAGTCTTATCCTTATTCTTCTGGTCATCATTAAAGCCTCCATAAGATCAACCCCTAGATCTACCATTGTGACCTCTTCCACTATCCTTGTTATCAAACTTCTAGTTCAATTTTTCTTCAACTCTTAGGACTAACTAGGATAGATCCTCAATATTGATCATTCAAACTAGACTCAACTCATCGTGAAAGTTTTTCCTTAACCCATAAAGATAATGAGCCATTTTCTCCTTATCATATTCTACATGGATGGTTCTAATGAGAACTTGGTAGAAATATTTGATATACTCTTGAATAGATTTTTCAACTTGCTTCAACCTTGCATTTTCTTCAATAGATAAAGCTCATAATCCATGGGAATGAATTATCACTTTAGTTTAGCTACCATCTATTTCCATCTAGTGATTTTTTCCTTTCCCTTTCTATTTCACTCTAACTAAACCTCCTACCACTAGATCTTTGCATGTCTCTTTAGTTTTGCTTAGCAAACTTGACCCTATTAGGATCATCAATATTCATACTCAAAGTACTCCTCCAATTCACCGATCTAATTGATCAGCTCCTTTGGGTTAATATTTCCTAAAAATGTGAGAACCTTAAACTTAGGTATTTTTCCAATCTTGGAGATGGCCCTAAAATGTCTCTCTTCCTTTGGGTTTAGATCCACCTCTATTTCAGCATTTTCTTGTACTTTTTCCTCATCCTTTCTTTCATCTCCTATGAGATGATTTATTCCTCTATGCATTTGTCCTTCCAATGCTTTAAATTTTCTTTGGAGGGTTAGGAAACCATTAGGTGTAACACCTACAACTCTTCTACCATGCTCTCTTCAAGGAGGCATTTTTGCACTTTTGTTGAAACCTAGTGTAAACTGCCTCACAATTAGTGATCTATCTAAATGATCAATCCAAACCATAGTCCTATTGCAAAGTGCCTCATAGTCATTGACCTATACACACACTAAAGAACTCTAGCTCTGATACCACTTGATGAAGGGTGCTCCCCTTAATACAATAAACACATAACAAAAGAAAAGAAATAACAACAAATGTGAGAACAAAATATGGACTTCTTATTTGGGCCAAAAATGTAGAATTACTAAATTCACAAGTACAAAATGCTAACCCATATATGTGCCTTCATTATAATAATTTGCAAGACTAAGCTATGAACTATACCTAGAGTTGTCCTAAACAATGTTTAGGCTTTTCTTAAATAGGGAATTTTATGCTACCCAGGAAGATTCTAGATGCTCAAACTTAATACCTAAGGTTGACAGACCCTAACAATACATATAGAGTTGGTTAAATACATTTTTGACAAATTATTTTAGATATTTCAATATCCCAACTTTGGAAGGCCATAACTCTCGAACTATTGCTCTGATTGGCTATTCTAACCACTTTTTGAAAACATCAGCCCTGATCTACAACATCATAATGGTGCAAGTGCCTTTCCATTGAGTTTTCAAACCTCATCTAGGCACTCTAAGGCCTCTAATGGTGAGGTTGAATATTTTTCTCCAAAATTTTCCACTGAAAATGTACAATAACTTTTTTGATACTTAAGCTAGAGAAATGAGATTTTTATGGTAGGCTTATAATTCTAAAATGAACCTTCATGTAGAAAATGAGAATTTTATGAGCTCATATGAGAAACTTATTAAAAATATAAAGTTCCCATAGATAGTAACCAACCTATCTCCTAGCCCTTATTAAAATAGAAAAGATTGAAAATAAAATATTTTTGGGTAATGCAAGATTTCTCTTACACTCAAAATTCTCATGCATTATCTATATATATACATATATACATACATACATCCATAGTGTAATTCCTCTCTTGAAAGGAAAATATTTTTAAGGATCCACTCCAAGGTTCAGTATCTGTCTTGCAACATACCAAAATCCGCTCAGTAGAAGATAAATGTGAGTGTTCATGAGGAGGCCTTTACTAGTTTCAAAAATTCTTTTATCTTGGAATTGAAGTAAAATCTGTTCGCTGTCTCAAAATATCACACCAAAAGAACAATATTTTTGTATTTTTTGTTTTTTCAATGAATGCAACTCTAACAATGCAGCTACTATGATGTCCTATTCTAACATAGGGGTTAGTAAAGCAAATAATGAAACTGAAAGAAAAATAACATGAAATGAAATTACTTGAAATTGAAATTCCTAAATGGACATAAGATACAGAACACAACACGCTATGAGTTAAACCTTTGAAGAAATGAGTAGGAAACCAATGAAAATAGGAGCAACGCTTTCTAGAATCCACTGATGCAATTGTCAGTGAGAATCTATAACAAATCGAATGATGTTTCACTCTTCATCAAATCGCAGGACCACAGAAAGTGCGTTCATGTGAGACAAAAAGTTATGTAGACACAATCAAGTGATCTTTTCTCAAGCTTGTTATGTCAGCAGAATTCATATATCTGTAGCAAACACTAGAACTAAAATATCACATAACCAGAAACAACACAATAAATGTTTGGCTCAATCACAATCTTATGAATAAAATCCACAAAATAATGAAACATTCAGGCAAGAACAACTACACTCTGAATGCTAGCACCAAAAGCATTACTTTATTGCATAATAATGGTGGCCCTTGTTACATTTTACAATGGGTTATTTATAAGAAATCATCTCCTCAATTTGTGTTGAGAGTGAGAGATATCTTGATGCAATAAAATGCTTTTAAAATATTTAAACAAAATAATATATACAAACTAATAATCTAACTAGTACTTAGAGGGGCTCCATCCATATTTTATTCATTAATTAGATGCATGAGTCCTTTACATGTCAAAAAAAGAGAAAGAATGAGAGAGAAAGTAGGAAGAAGCTATTAGTCAAGGTAGAAATGCATGGAGACACCAAAAATAGAAGTTTCCCCTTCACTAGGTGTGTGGCGGAGTTAAACTGTCGTCAGAATGCACTCTCGATGCATGTAAAGTGCAATTTTTGGAACTAGTAGTCAACTGTCAGCTAACCTTTGAATTGTGGAGGTGTGAAGCTATGGATCTACAGACCTTGACTAGGTCAAAATCTCAAAATTTTACTAAGTGTCAAAATTGAAATTTTGGCATCTGGGTTTTGCTCATCTTTATCCTAAAGATATGTTTGGATGTTTGCCCTTGCATATCTCTATAATCTCAGCAATCTTAGTACCATCTAGAAGATCCAAAGCCTCATACTTGTCTTTGACCTTCTATTTGTAGTTGTCCAACTCAATTCAAGTTTTTACAAAATCTTTGAGTTTGGTGTCCAACTCTAACAGTGCTTCCTCTGTCCTGAGGGCTTGTCAAATGTCTTCATCACTGGATGCTTCCTCTAAAATATTTCTAAAAATTTCTACAACTACCTCAACTAGTAAAAGCTTATCTTGCTCTTCATCTTCAAAAATGTCCAAGCATGCATCACTGTACAACTTTTTTGTTTCCAAAATTTGCTCTCGGGCTTGGTCCTTAAGCCTGTGTATCTCATCATGCAATGTTTCCATCACTTTAATTCCATCTACAATCTTGTCTATCTAATCATCTGTCATGTCTAACTCCTCTCCTATATATACTTCAATTAGAATGTGGTATCTTTTCCCTTTTATGGCTTGTAGAGTTTGTAAATCCTTGCTCCATACCTGTACCTCATCCATGATGCTAAAGTCCTACGTCAAAATTGCCAAGATCTTGTCAAAATTCTCTTATGTAGCATGCAATAACTTCAGACCTCGTGATTATAGTGACACCCTTATCCTCAAGGTTGTCTCACCAATCCTGAAGAGCTCTAAAAAATGGATTGAGTCGTACACCTTCCCCTTCTCTAAGAATGGTATTCAAAGTCTCCTTAGGGCGTTCAAAATCAAGAGGACCAATAACTTCAACTAGATATTCCTTTAAGATCTCAACTTGCCTTCAAAGTGTTCTTAAGAACCTCCTTGACTCCCATAGTCATCATCTGTCAGGATGTATCCAATGTAAGCTTTCCTAACATTATATCTTTCACAAGTTATAGTCCTAAAGGCTAATAGATTCTTCATCTGTACCTTCCCAAGGGTGAGCCAGTTGTGCAAATAAGTCCTAGTTCCTTGTAGTAGTAATGAATGCAAATCGTTTTGCATTATGTAATGGAGAGTTAGGCTTGTTCAAAATATCCACAATGTCACAAATATCATCCTTTGAAGCACAGAAATCATGCTTGGCACTTCTCATTATCTCCTTTAAAAACCATCTTGGGATATGTCTTTTTATAACCTTGGCTCTAGATGATGAAGGGATGTGTTCAACTACCTCCTTCCCTCTATCACTCTTGCTTGAAGTCTCCTATTGTGAGGGTTCTTCTTTTGTAGTCTCAGTTTCTATAGATCTCATAGTTTGATCCTCAACTTCTTGAGAAGTTTGTTGTATACATTCTACTATCTGTGCCTCTTTTGATGGCTCATCGGTAACCCTTGGTTCTAGTTCTCCTTGCAATGAAAATTCCTTCTAAACATGTTCTTCTAAACTTAGAGATGGAGGTGCAACTAAAACGTTATCTACCATCATAACCTGAGGTGAAGATGGAGGAGTGAGATGAGGACCTTGTGTCTCGGGTGGCATCTGCATCCAATCTTGCTATTGAAGTTCACCTGTAGGGGTATCTCTGATCTTATCTCCAACCAATTCTGTAACCACTAGCATGAAATCAAAATCTAGGATGGAGAGAACATCATCACCTAGTTCCCTCTTCTCATTTGCCCATCATTTTACTTTGTCTTCTGAAGAAGAGAGTTCTACTATTTCAGCTTGGGTGGGTGGTGGGGTATTTGTGACACTCTTCCTTCTTTCCAATTTTGTGGCTTTGGTTAGCCAAGTTCTCCTTTGTAGAGGCACTTGCTCCTCCTCTTCATCTGATTTTGTTTCCCCCTCATCTGATTCTTCCTCTTGAATGGTTTCAGGAATAGATGGATTAGGCACTAATCTTTTATGAACTCTTTGCCTCTTGTTCATTCTAACCTTGATCCTCTTTTTTTTTTGTGGAACCATAGAAGAAGTAGGCTCTTCATGCACTGGATGAATGGATGTCTCTAGAATTTCTCCCTCTTCTTGTTGACTTGAAAAAATAGGAGGCAATGGAAATTCACCTTGAATATGAGGAGCTCCACCATCTTGGGACTCTTGGGGATTGGATTCCTATCACTAGGAAGGGGCCTATTCTTCAACATGCTTTGCCTGAAACCTTTGAGGAGAGGCTCTCTTCCTCTTTCCATTCTTCTTTGATCGATGGTAGTATCCCACTGGATGATCTAGCTGGTAGACTATTTTTGGTCTGATAGGAGACTAGAGTGCAAAGATAGGAACTGTGACTTTCTTTCCCTTTCCCCTTTTTGGGCAAGCATGTGCATGGAATATCACTATATCCAAAATTGGATCAAGTGGAAAGGGTTTCTTGATCCAACTCTTTTTCATTCTAATGACATGTCTCACTCAATGATTAATATCATCTCCTTCCTCTCTATCAATTTTTGCATTCAGAATGGGCCTCTCACCAACTTTATCTTATTGAATAGGGGATCTAGTAGCTCCTGCGAGTGCTATAGCCTTATCTCATCCAGGATTGTCAAATGGAGAGCCTTCTTTACTA
This sequence comes from Cupressus sempervirens, assembly GCA_028749045.1. NCBI lineage: Eukaryota > Viridiplantae > Streptophyta > Pinopsida > Cupressales > Cupressaceae > Cupressus > Cupressus sempervirens. The sequence continues at coordinate 704,246,247 of CM053793.1, forward strand.
AATACAAAGTCATTCTACAATAGTCTCTAATATGAACATCATAGTCATTTGTGGCGTTCATCCAATGATCTTCAATGGCATCCTTGTGGTAGAACTCTTTTCTTGCTAGGTTTTCCACTTTACCAATATTGTCGAAGAATGGTCGAGGAGAGTTATATTCTTCAAGAGGATAATTCTCCAATTCCCACTCAAAAGCCAGGATATCCTACTTTCTCTTTACCTATATGCTCCTATTACAAAAGGCCAATCCCAACAAGGCTTTCATTGTCTTTTAATTCTCTCATAAGCTAACTCAATCTACCAGGATATTTCCATCATAACCAACTTATCACTTGGGTACCTTGGGAGTTTCTTTGGATTGATGGATGCACCACCAACTCAAATGTATGTGAATGTCTGGAACTGGATAAAATATGCATTGAGAGCTATGATCTGCATCTTGTCTTCATCAAACAACCTATTCCCATAATCCCCTTCAATGAATCGAATGATGGCAAAGACAAAGGCACCATTCACAATTCTATACTCCTTGATCTGCGGTGAGAGATTCTTCTTCACTAGCTGAGGCTAAAATATATACAGCCATGCATTAGGGTCCTGCATACTACCCTTCTTGTACAACTTGGGATAGTCAGTTGCCCTTGTTGTAAGTAGATACACCACATAAGAAGTCATATAGAACTTCTTCTTGTCCTTTACTATCTACAATTGGTCACACAAGTTCTCACTAAGTGTGGTGGCCCAATCCAATGGCATCTTTGCATGTCTATGGTCTCAATGAAGTTGACCGTGAATGGAGCAAGATGATTTGTTGTAGAAAATCCCATAACTTTGCTCAGGAGAATGATTGAATATTTGATGTCATCCTTCATGTATCCTTGAGTACTATCAAATTTTTTGATTATCTTTCCTCAAGGTGGCTTCTTAATGAAGTATGAGGAATATATGATGTTGATGGCATCCTAGTAATGATCTTTATGCTACCTCTTAGTTGCTTCATACGAAAGTCTGATGAACTGATCGGCTCTAGGTAGATGAAAAACCCTCTTGAGATTATCAAGTTGCAGATCCAAGACCACTTCCCCAGTGACATTCTTTACCACCCTTTCATTAGGAGTGAAATGCTAAGATAGGGTCATAATCAATTCAGCTAACTGCATGGTCCCAAGATGTGATGTTGCATTTACTAATCCAAAATAGATTAGGGTGGATCTCAAGGATGACCTTTTGGTTGAATTGTTACAAACTCTCAAGAACTCTCCCAAGTCCATGTGTATGAGGTCTATGTCTTTGATCTTGGAGTACTCATCGTTTAATTTTGATTTTGGGGTTATGCCTTGGAACTTGTAAACAACTAGTTTTTCTACTGAATTGGATGTGGATGTGATCTGATTATATTACCTATGCATCATGGGAAAAAGAAAACATGATTAATTATTGGATATCAAAAAACATAAAAAGGAAAAAAAAAGTCCCCCTTAGGGACTTATATATATATATATATATATATATATATATATATTTTAAATTTTAATTTTTAGTTTTTTTTTGTTTTTTGACTCTAAAATTATAGCTATAATGCTAATTTCTTCTCCCAACTCTCAAATAGTGAGTTTGGGAGTCAAAAGAAGTAGGGGGTCCCCATTCCTAGTAAGGAATGGGGCATGTGTTGTGGACACCACAACAAATAGCCCCAAAAAAGAGAGGAAGAAATGACCAAGGCATTTCTTCATCAGCAAATATTCTTTTGATGTGTGTCAAACACCAACCAAACTTTGAACACTTCAAGTGTATTTCAAATGGCTTTATAGTCAAAATCTCAAAATTTTAAACCTTCAAGCTTAGTTTGTGCATTGTTTATCCATTCCCTTTGATGCCTTAGGATGCAGTTTATACAAGTTTTTTGAAAACTTGAAAATGATCTTCCACTCCTAGCTCATTCATAAGAATCTCCATGAAGACTTTTATTAATCAATTGGTTGACCAGATGAGAATCAGTTTGAGGGCTCTTGGAGAGATGTTACACTCTTTTAATTTTCTAGTTTTTTGAGAAAATCATTCCGTGTCATTAAGAATGCTAGTTTTGATGAAGCAATACCTTGAATATAAGATATTCTATTTTGAGAACGTATCTTTTTCCATTTCAAATCTTTTGAATTCTTCAATCTTAACACCATATTTCTCTTTTTTCTTTTTCTTTTTTCATTTTTTTTGTATCCTAACTATGCTTAGACTATGTAGTCGAGACATCGGTGTCATTTCTTGGATTCGATCTCTTGTGAACATCCCATGTGTTCCTCTTTTCAAACTCTTTTAGAAACTCTCATGCCAATCAATGATCTTAGCAATCTTTCGAGGAGACCCTCCCTTTTTGAACCAATTGGAGCTTGGATAATCTCTTGTCATGTTTGACTCGAATTCAAAAACACCAAAAAATGATCAAATCTTAAAATTTTCAAAGTGTTGAGAACTTGTTAGTCTAGAGTCCTGATTTCTTGACTGAAAATCCCTTATTTCCATAAGAAACATCTATTTCTCAATTGGTATAAGACACACAATCATCCAAATGTTTTGACAAAGAAATACCTCTTCTTGAAATCGGGACCAAATGTGGTTTGTAAAATCTTGAGAAAAAATCCCAAGTACTTCTTACCCCCTAGGACTGACACAACTTTGAAAATGAAACACATGACTGAAAGCAAACACACAACTTGAAAGAAAACACACTTGCAGAAATGAAAATCTAATCTAGATGTAGAAATAAAATCTCACTAATTTTTTTTTTGTTCCTTTTAGGCTTCAAAATAATGTTTCAAAAATTGTGCATTTATGGGCAAAGGTAGAAATTCCCCCTATAAGGAACTTAGCCTAAAAGTGTTTTCTCTGAGAATGTCCACAATCTAATATAGGCCTATCCACAAGTGTTGAAACTTGGTATGGCTGCCCGACTTTTCTTTTGCCTTATCCCATAGTAGAACAAGGTTGAAAATCTTGAAGGATTTTATTGTGGCCCTCTTGTCAAACCATCTCTTAACAATAATTTGATGTTTAGCCATGTGATCTAATGCAATCGTTCATTTCTCATTCATTTCCAAAAGATTCATCAATTAGATTTGTACTCTGTCAGTGTCATCAACATATCCACTCATGACTTTTAAGATAGGAATCTTAAGATTGAGTGGGAATGCCAGCTCTTGCCTATAAAAGTAGATATGGAGAAGTCCCCAAGGCATTTTAACTCTGACTCGATCCATCCACAAGGCATATTTCAATTGTGTATGCCAATCCCTAGGATTCTCCTTCAGCAATCATTTTATCAGAGTGATTAAGTTCTTGTTTTTAGATTCTGCTACCCCATTTCCTCTTAAGTAGTAATTTGAGGAGAATTTGATAATGACTTTGTTTTCAAATGCCCATTATGTCAAGAATGTAGATGCAAATGTAGATCCATTGTCACATACAAGAGTGAATAGCATTCCAAATCTAGTAACAATATGTTCTTCCAAATAGTCAATCACCACCTTAGCAGTGCAATTTCTGAAAGTATCTACCTTCATCCGTCATGTGCAGTAATCCATAGCTATAAGAATGAATGCATGTATAGTTGATGATGGTGGGTTTACTGGACCAATGAAATCCAATCCCCAATTTGCAGAAGGGTACACCTCGTATATCAGTTGTAATGGCATTGTTGGGTGCCTCTCTTTATTAGCACTAGTTTGGCATGTATGACAAGAATACACATGTTCAAAAGTATCCTTGAATATTGAGGGCCAAAAATAACCCAATCTTAAAATCATGTGAGCTTTTGCTTCTACTGAACCATGTCCCGTACCATACTTGTCATGAAAATGTTCCAAGACATCTTTAGCTTCTTCACATCCTAAGCATTTCAAATAAATCCCTTTGTAGTTCCTTTTATACAGTTTGTTATGAAGTAACTTATAAGACTCACATTTCATCTTAAGTCCCCTATGTTGTGAACTATTCATCCATTTAGGGAATTGATCTTGTAAGAGATAATAGATAATATCCTAGTACCACACATATGTCACCACACCTTGATTGATATCAACTTGTGATATAACTATCTTCTTCTGATCATCTTCATGTGTTTCATCATCCAATTTGAATTTCTTTTGATTTCCATCTTAGTTATAAAATATCATTTTTGATAACCCTTGGCCTCTGACTAATCTCATAGATTGAATTTGGAGATCAAATTCCTGAATTATCGCCATCCACTTTTCCCTTCTTTCACCAAGTTCATTCTGCATCAAAAGCGTCTTTACTGTTGGGTCAGGTACAATTGCATACACCTTACTTCTGAGTATGTAGTGAAAAAACTTCTTTACTGGCTTGATTAATGCAAAGGACTATTTATCAAGATTTGAATATTTCAACTCAGTGTTCTTTAGAGGACAACTCATAAAAGTAATCGGTCGCTCATCTTCTTTTTCTCTTTTTTGTGTCAAGATCCCTGCGCAAGAATGTTCAAAAGCAAAGGAATAGATCTTGAATGGTAACTCATAATTTGGACTTACCAAAATTGGGGCTATGGAAATGGCAACCTTCATATCCTAGATAGATTTCTTTAATTCCAGAACCCATTCTATTTTAGCTCCCTTTTTGAGTAAATCATTGAGGGGGCAGACTATCTCTGTGAAACCACTTATGAATTTGCATACAAAGTTTATCTTTCCAAAGAAATATTTAAATTTCTTCCGACTATGTGGAGGTGCTAACTTCAAAATAGACTAACCTCTATTTAGATCAATGGAAATTCTGACTTTAGAAATGACATGTCCCAGGAGTTTCCCTTTAGTAACACCAAATGAACATTTCTTGGGATCGACTGATTTTCCATACCTATGACATCTATTGAATACCTGCCTTAGATCAGCAATGTGAGTACTTTGATCTTTTGAAAAGATAGTCAAGTCATCCATGTAGATGACTATACACCTATTTATCAATCCTTTGAAAGCTTCATCCATTGCTCATTGAAATGTAGCTCCCACATTAATCAACCCAAAAGGCATCCTTCTGTTAGAAAACAATCCCCACTTGGTTGTGAAAGCAGTCTTTAGCCCATCTTCTTCATTAACCATCACTTGGTTATATCCTGAGTAACCGTCCAAGAATGAGATCATCTTTGAACCATTAACAATTTACAATACCTCATCCAGTGAGGGTAAAGGGCAGTTATCCTTCTGAGATGCTAAATTCAAGTTACAAAAGTCAACACAAAGATGAATCTCTCTGGTCTTCTTCCGTATAGGAACCAAATTTTCCACCCATGAGAAATGACGGATAGGAAATACGATCTTAGCATCTAGAAGTTTCTTAACTCCTTCCATAATTAGTGGTTCAATAATTGGATTTATTGGTCATTGTCTTTGTCAGAAAGGTTTAGTGTCTAGTTTCAATGGGATGTTGTGTGTGATAATATCAGGATCATAAGTCTTTAACTCTTCATAGCTCCAAGCAATAACATCTTTATACTCAGTGAGCGATTTGAACATGTCATCCCTTTCTTGTTGATTGCATTCTTTTCCTATTTGCACCATTTTTTATTCTTCATCAATATCCAAATTGTAGAAGTCACATTCTTTGATTCCTTTCTCTTGAGTTTCCCTTCTATTGAGTTTTGATTCGTCATGATCAAAGATGTATTCAAGTTCAACCATTCCTTTTGGAATGGTGTTGGTTTTCAAATTAAGGATTCCATCATCATCCTTAAGTTCATCATCTTCAAGCTTGTCCTTAGGTGTATCATCAATCTCTTGTCCTTGGAAATGGTGACTGCACATAATAAACTTGAGTATATGTTGATCATCCTAAAAGACTTGAAATTTGGTGATATTTTCAGGAATGGAAGGAACAACAACTAATTCGACTGAGAATATTTTTAGCTTTATCTTTTCAACTAGTTGCAAAGCACTAGCTGAAATAGAAAGGGTGTTTGCTACCACATTCTTCCTTCTTGGAATGGATTTGATGTTTAGAGCTTCAAATTCATCCATTATATCCCATATCCTTTTTCCTATAAGTGATTAATCTTTTGTCATTGCATGAGTATATGGATTTTACTTGTCATATAACCAGTTGAGAATCCCCTTTGATTATAAGAGCGGTGACTCCCTTTTCCAATGCAAAGAGAAGTCCTCAAATCAAAGCTTCGTATTCTGCACCATTATTAGTACATCTAAACTGCAATTAATATGCGACATAGAAACACCTACCTTTTTGGTTTGATTAGTTCAATACCTGCACCGGCTCCTTATTTGCATCTAGAACCATTGAAGTAGAGTATCCAAACTGCATTTTCCTTGGGTTTTCTAACTTTGTGCTTATTCGTCCTTAACTTTACTTTTACTTGAGCCTTGAACGACTATTTCTTGGGAACCCATTGTAACCTTTCTCATGTAGGGCTTGATGAATCTCCTTCATATCCTATGGATAGAGGAAGTGTGTGTTTTTCTTGCTTCTCCTAAATTTCCCCTATTAGCTCACTAATTTGTTCAACTTTAGGCTTAGGATGAAAGACTTTCAAAGTCCATTTGTTTACCTTTGACATATCATCTTCTTTTCTAAACTTTAATCATCCCTAGAGGAGGAGAAGATAAACCTCCACCATCTAAAGAGGTATCACTGTATGATACATTTAAATCTTCACTTTCTTCTTCAGTTTGTTCAATAAGGTTGGATGAATTCACTGAATCTTGACTTTCAGTAATTTCATCTTTTGAGGTCTATGTACTCTTGTTTTCCATTATTTGTGTCAACACCTTTGCTACTGCTTCTTGGCACATTGAACATTCAAACTCTAAATGACTAACTTTGTGCAACTAGAAAAATCCTGGAAGGAGGAGGATACTAGGGTTAGCTTCCTCTCCTAAACAATGTAAATTAGTCACCATACTCTCTATGAATTGTGTCACGGTCTCACTTTTGGGTATCAACACCTTCGGTTCTTCATTTTGATCTTGAGATGTATTGTTTAAAACCATATTCAATACCATCACTTTGTACAAACCCAAATCTAATTGTAAGAATGCTATCTCATTCGGGGAATTGTAATATATGATCATTGTTCTCAACTTGGGCTTAGCATCTATCTTGATTTTATTGTTCAATCCTACCATGGCAACCATAATTGAGTGAAGTCTATAGAGAACCATCCTCTAAGACATTTTGTCCATTCTCTACTTAGGGGTAATCCATATGTCTCTGAGATATCAATCACATGTATGCCAATAATATCTTGGATCTGAGGATCAACTGGTAACTGTATCCGCACATCTTTTAATATCCCAATAACTTTTACCTCTATTTTATCCAATTGTATTACCACTCAGTTAGAGGTTTGAGGATTAACTCCTAGCCTTTGAGCTATTTATAATGGCATCACATTACATGAAGCTCTTGAATCAATAAGACAATTGTGAAGATTCTTCCCATATATCCTTATGCTCAACAAAAATGGGGGTACCTCAACTTTGTCCTTGAACATAGTGAGCATTACTTCTGTAGCATTTACTTGTTGCGGCACTATCTTTTGAGTGACAACATTCATATTATGGGAGAGCTTTGTATTATCCAATGTCTTCATGAGTGCTTCTCTTTGTTGTGGACAATTCTACAACATGTCGAACATGGACATATTGTCTTTCATTTTCTTCAGATCTTCTACTGCATTATACTTTTCAGTAGACCAAGCAAGGTTCTTTAGTATTGTTGGTATGTTCACTTGATTCTAATACTGTTGTCCTCCTTGGGCTGGCCTTACCAATGGCAGATTGTTGTTTTCTCTAAGATCAGGTGGAGTTGGTTGCAAACTAGGAAGAATTCCATCGATCAAGGGATCCTTTTTGTTTATGAGATTATATGTATTTTGATTGTCATTTTGAAAGGAAAACATCTCATCGTGTTGAAGATTGGGTTCTTGACTAAATGGGAATGAGAATTCCTCACTTGCTTGTACATTCTATATAGAATCATAAGATTCTAATAGCATTGCATTGAATTGAATAGGAGGAGGATTATCATTTACTTGTGGGTTTTGATTCACCTTTTGATTACCATTATAGTATGCACCATCATTACTAGGCATATTTTGGTCATCATCATACTAATTGATATCAGCATACTGAATATTGTTGTTGTTGTTATCAACAAGAATTCTTCCATTATTTGGTCGAGTATTCCATTTTTAGTTTTTTCTTTGAAGCCATTGTTGCGATCAGGAGGATTGAAGTTGTTTCCTCCGCAATTATTTCCTGTATTGTTGTTACTATTATTGTTAAAGTTCCTATTGTAATTCTGACCAAAATTGTTGTTGTAGGGGCTAGCATTATTGCTTTGGAAGTTGTTATTTTGTCCTTGTGACAACCTAAGACGTGTCAACTCGTTGTTCATTTGTGACATGGTCTTCTTCATTTGACCAACTTCTAAAAGGAGATTGTTATCTACTTCCATAGGAACCATTGCTTTCTATTCAAAGAAAGCCATTTTGTGGGGCTCATACCCTGGATATGTTATCGCTTGAGTTTGTGGAGCAGGTGCCTGATGCAATGGGACTAGGTTCATAGGTATGAACTGACTAGGCATGGTGGGTGCTCCAATAGGGTATGTTGGAATTATAGGGACTATTTGTGCCAAAAGAATCATTCCTCCCCCATTAAGATTAGCTTTCTTTGTGAACATGATCACTTCTACAAAGACTTTGTCCAATGTATCAATATTTGTTGTAGGAAGTCTTCCGATAAATATCACAATAAGAGGGTCCATAGCATTCAAATAAATTTGGGTGGTGGCTTCAATCGGTATTTTGTATGGTGTTTCCAACTTGTGGTAGGCCATATGAAAGTGATGGTTGAAGTGTGAAACTATCTCAGTTGGGTCCCTTTTTATTGATATGAATTGTTGATGTATCACTGCTAGATTGATGAATGTTTTGAATTATTCCAAGAAATTTTTTTTGAAAGTGTCCCAATCTCCAACACATCTTGGTGGTAGGTTCACGTACCAATTGAAGGAAATTTCCCCCTAAGAGTAGGGAAATAAATGAAGAACCATATCCTCATTAGAAATTTGCTTTCGATTGCAAATTTCCTTAAAAACCTTGACTTGATCTTCGACTGTTCTTATTTCTCCATAAATGAATCTTGGACAAAATTTCTCAAGATTCTCAGGGAAGTCATGGAGTGCACCTCTCAAGTTAATGGGTGAATCAACTGCATTTGCAAAAAAGGCCATTGGAGGATTTTGTGGACCTAAAGGTGGCTAGGATGGTGATGGGATTGTTGGAATATGTGGAGGTCCACCTTGTGGTTGAATGGGTGGTGGAGTAGAAGAAGATGACAAAATTTCAAATGGAAGTGGTTGAACTCAAGGTATTCCTCTATCACTACGTGGCTTACGAAAATGAGTAAGCTCTAGAAATTCTTGGGCACTTGGAAAAGATCTTAACACTTGCTGGAATGGGGATCTTAGACCAATATCTTCCAGCTTGTATCAATTCTGGAAAAAGCACACCTCTACAAAAGTACACTTCCTCACTTCTTTAAATTTTGTGCACCACAAAGTTCTGCGGACCTGTGTACCTATAGATCTGTGGACCTGGGGACCTGCAGATTTGCATACCTACAGACCTAAATTTTAAAAAAATTTAGAAGTGATTTCTAAACTTTTACAGAGTGTAGATTATTGCAAGGGTACAAAAAAAATTGAAACTTTATCAAATCTTTCTTGTTTCCAACAGTAGTTTCTTTGTTTTCAGGTCCTCCTTCTAGCACCACTTCTATTGGGCATTCATTTTGCATGAGAACAATGACAAGAATCCATAGTATAATTCCTCTCTTGAAAAGAAAATATTTTTAAGGATCCGCTCCAAGGTTCAGTATTTGTCTTGCGAAGTACCAAAATTTTCTCAGTAGAAGATAAATGTGAGTGTTCACAAGGAGGCTTTTACTAGTTCTAAAAACTCTTTTATCTTGGAATTGAAGTAGAATAAGTTCGCTATCTAAAAATATCACACCAAAAAAACAATATTTTTGTATTTTTTTGTTTTTTCAATGAATGGAACTCTAACAATGCAGCTACTATGAGGTCTTATTCTAACAGGGAGGTTAATAAAGAAAATAACAAAACTAAAAGCAAAATAACATGAAATCAAATGACTTGAAATTAAAATTCCTAAATGGACATAAGCTACAGAGCACAACATGTTGAAAGTTAAACCTTCGAAGATATTGGTAGGAAACTAATGAAAATAGGAGCAATGCTTCCTAGAATCCACTAATGCAATTTTCGATGAGAATCTTTAACAAATCGAATGATGTTTCACTCTTCATCAAATCACAAGGCCATGGAAAGTGCACTCATGCAAGACAAAAAGATATGTAGACACAATCAGGTGATCTCTTCTCAAGCTCGTTAAGTTAGCAGAATTCATATATCTGTAGCAAACACCAAAACTAAAAGATCGCACAACCAAAAAAAATGCAATAAACCTTTGGCTCAACCACAATCTTATGAATAAAATCCACAAAACAATGACACATTCAGGCAAGAATAACTACACTCCAAATGTTAGCACCAAAAGAATAACCTTACTGCATAATAACAATGGCCCTTCTTACATTTTACAATGGGGTATTTATAAGAAATCATCTCCTCAATTTGTGTTGAGAGTGAGAGATATCTTGATGCAATAAAATTCTTTTAAAACATTTGAAAAAACTAAATATATACAAACTGATAATCTAACTGGTTCTTAGAGGGACTCCATCCATATTTTATTCATTAATTGGATGCATGATTCCTTTACATGTCAAAAATAGAGAAAGCATGAGATAGAAAGTAGGAAGAAGGCATCAGTCAAGGTAGAAGTGCATGGAGACACCAAAAATAGAAGTTGTCCCTTTACTAGGTGTGTGTCAGAGTTAAACTATTGTTAGAATGTGCTCCCGATGCATGGAAAGTGCTATTTTTGGAACTGGTAGTCAACTATTGGCACACCTCTAAATTATGGACCTATGGAGTTGTGGACCTTGACTAGGTGAAAATCTCAAAATTTTACTAAGTGTCAAAATTGAAATTCTAGCATCTATTTTTTGCTCATCTTTATCCTAAAGATATGTTTGGATGTTTGCCTTTGAATTTATTTATAATCTTAGTAATCTTAGTAGCATCCAAAAGATCCAAAGCCTCATACTTGTCTTTGACCTTTTGTCTGTAGTTGTCCACCTCAATTTGAGTTTATGCAAAATCTTTGAGCTTGGTGTCCAACTCTAACAGTGCTTCCTCTGTCCTGAAGGCTTGTTTGATGTCTTCATCATTGGATGCTTCCTCTAAAGTCTTTCTAAAATTTTCCACAACTACCTCAATTGGAAAAATCTTCTCTCCCTCTTGATCTTCAAAAATGTCCAAGCATGCATCACTGTACAACTTCTTTGCTTCCAAAATTCACTCTCAAGCTTGGTCCTTGAGCCTATGTATCTCATCATGTAATGTTTCCATCACTTTATTTCCATTTGCAATCTTTTCTATCCAATCATCTATCATGTCTAACTTCTCTTTGGTATATACATCAATCAGAATGTGGTACCTTTTCCCTTTTATGGCTTGTAGAGTTTGTAAATCCTTGCTCCATACCCATACATCATCCATGATGCTAAAGTCCTGCCTCAAAATTGCCATGATCTTGTCAACATTCTCTTGTGTAGCATGCAATAACTTTAGACTTCCTGTGATTATAGTTACACCCTTATCCTCAAGGCTATCTTGCCAATCCTGACAAGCTCTCAAAAATGGATTGAGTCATACACCTTCCCCTTCTCTAAGAATGGTATTCAAAGTCTCGTTAGGGCATTCAAAATCAAGAGGACCAATAACTTTAGCTAGATATCCCTTTAAGATCTCAACTTGCCTTCGAAGTGTTTTAATTTCAATCTCATCCTATTCCATATGGGTGAGAACCTCCTTGACTCCCATAGTCATCATCTGTTGGGATGTATCCCATGTAGGCTTTCCTAACATGATATCTTTCACTTCATAGTCTTGAAGGCTAACAACTTCTTCATCTATACCTTCCAGAGGGTGAGCCACTTGTGCAAATAAGTCCTGGTTCCTTGTAGTATTAATGAATGAAAATGGTGTTGCATCATGTAATGGAGAGTTAAGCTTGTTCAAAATCTTTTCAATGTCATAAATATCATCCTTTGAAGCACATAATTGATGCTTGGCACTTCTCATTATCTCCTTTCGAAACCATCTTGGGATATGTCTTTCTATAACCTTGGCTCTTGATGATGAAGGGATGTGTTCAACTACCTCCTTCCCTCTATCGCTCTTGCTTGGAGTCTCCTACTATGAGGGTTCTTCTTTTGTAGTCTCAATTTTTTTAGATCCCATAGTTTTATCCTCAACTTCCTAAGAAGGTTGTTGTATACATTCTACTATATATGCCTCTTTTGATGGCTCATTGATAACCCGATGTTTCTTTGGATTGATGGATGCACCACCAACTCGAATGTATGTGAATGTCCAGAACTAGATCATCATTATGTTCTCTTAGCTCTCTCATCCTAATGATGGATCATCGAGTATGATCTAAAACATTGATGCTGTTAAAATAACACACAATCCCACCCAGAAGCATACATAGAATAGTATGGATTGTGGAAATCTATTACAATTTATCTTGTAGTTGTCAAGTTCCTTTAGTTGTCAAGCATTGCCAAGTTCCTTTGGTTTCTGAGTGTTGTCGAGTTCTTTTGGTTATCAAGTGATGTTATGTTTCCTTTGGTTGCCAAGTATTGCTAAGTTCATCGAGTTGAAGCAATTGTTGGATTCTTTATTTGTTGATTTGTCTCTATTTGTCTTCATATTAAATCTGACCTTTTCATTTAACTTAGTGATAGGTATTTGTTAAGAGGAAACTTGTGGCTTATTCTATCATTTAATACAGGAGTTTTTCTTTGTAATCACAATAGGTTGACTTGTGGCTATGCATGTATTTAAAGAGGTGTTTGGTAGAGTCTTACGTATGGAAGGGAAGAGATAGAAGATAGATCAAGGAGGTTGAAGTAGAGTGGAAAACTAAATTTTTATAATTGAAGATTAATGCCTATTGGTTGTAACTAAGAAAGCCTTATAGTTGGGCATATATTTTGTTATCTTGATGAATATATGAAGGCATTTGTTCCTCTATCTCCTAAGTTTTTTGTTATTTGGTGTTTGATTTTTTTTGTTTACTCTCACATGTCATTTGAATAGGTGGGTGTGCCTTTGGCCCTAGTTATCTCATCCCTTGCTATGTTAGGTGGTATCAAAGAAGAGGTTCATACTTATGGAGAATGAATCATGTATAACCCTAAGTGAATTTGGGCTATATAGTTGTAGATCTACAGATTTGACCTATAACTTATAGAGGGTTATGATATTATAGGAACCTTATTGTAAAGATGGTTCAATGTAGAGGAAATGCCAACAATGTTGTGTTGGGTACATTGAGATAGATTGTAGTTAGACAATATGATGTAGAGACAAACTAGAGAAGAGGAGCGCATCTTGATGATATGAGTGATGATGAAGTAGCAACACCAAACCCTAATCTAGAACCTAAAGAAGATCAAGATGAGGCAAGATTGTTGAGAGTATTTCCTAGGATAAATTGAAACCTATTGTTGAAGTTATTCTTTATGATGGAAAATTGGATACCAATGTTGTGTTGGATTGGATCTCTAAAATGGAAAAGTTAATTGAGTATGAAAACACTCCTGATACTAGGATGGTCAAGATTATAGTTACAAAGTTGAAAGGACATGCCTCACTATGGTGGGAGCATTTGCAAATTGATAAACAAAGGAGAGGAAAGGAGAAGATTAGGACTTAGGTAAGCATGGTGTAATGCCCTACTTGGAAACCAAAAAAAAATAAACCTAATATGTTACAAAGTTTATTGAACTATTTCTTTTTAAGTTTGAAAAAAATCAAAGTAACTATAATGTGGAAGCAATATATACATACACATTAAGAACACATAATCAATTACAAATACAGTTTCAATTCCTCAAGGGTTCCTTCACATTGAGTAATATTTAAGAAAGTTTTACTAATAAGTTTAAGTCTCAATTACAATGTCCATAATCATAAAATGAATAAACACATACATATTCATATAAACAAATGCATAAGTACAATTATTAATATGAAAGCACATCTAATGAATAACATCCATTGCACATGTCATAGGGTATGTGAAAATAGATAAGAGGAAGAATGATAATGGTACCACTGTATCAAGGAGCATCCAACATTTGTCAATCTAAGGGGGACCCAAATGGTAAGAATACTCTATCTCCTGACTCCGGGGTCACCTAATCATACTTCCACTCCAATAGTGCAAGAGAGATAATATAACATCCACACACAAATAATCAAATCATAAAATAATCCTAGGTAAGGAATCCTGATAGCCAAAACTACCTCAAGGGTAACACAAACTACTCAAGAAGAAGAGATAATCAAAATTGAAAGGACACTCATTCCAACACCAACACCACATACTAAGTCAACATATAAATTACAAGACCAAAAATATACAACCACCTTGAAATCAATGTCAAGTGTCACAAGCACAATGACCAATGGATCACAATTGTCATCAATAAAAGTAAACTACCAATCACTAGCTCCAATGATAAAAGACACCACTGATGAATAATTGATCATTTATTAATAAATGTCTACTATCAACAATAAATAACATCCAATCAATGAGTAACAACTTAAAATAAATACACCATCAAAAGTAATATCCAACAAATACACCAGTAGAGGAAAATATAGAAAAACCATGAAGGAGACTTAGGCTACATACTATGGAGTATCATTACATAAGCCAACTCTAAGGTTACCCTAGTAGTCTCTCAGGACCTCAACCCCCTAGTGACTCAATGTGGAACAAAAATAACCTCTCATAAAGATGATGAAACTAGTCATGCCTCTCAATGTATCATCTCCATCTTATCCTTAGTCTATGCAAGCACTTAAGGCATGGATGAGGAAAAATCTCTAACTTAGGCTTTTAATGTATCTTAAGGAAAAGGGCTAGGAAAGATATTTTAATTACTATGTTATCACTTGTTACACAACTAAAAATGAGTTACCCTGGTACCCACTTTGGGTCGCGGCCCCTATTGAAAGAAACTCCCATAGACATGCACCTAGACTATCTTCCCAAAAATTGTAAACCACAATAGAGTACTATACCACAAGAGTAATATTTATTGAATTTAGTTCCTTAATAGGAAACCCAAAAATAACATCAATTATTGAAAGCCAAGTTTCCATAAATGTTCAATAGCATAAAGCTCATAAAACATAAATCTCAATTCAAAAAATAAAGTTCACATGACATTCAATCAAATAATCATAAAAGAAATCTCAAGAACTGCCTCTACTTCACATCCTAACATGGCCAACTAAAAAACCCACATAGAAAAACCATCAAAAAAATAAACATCACAAGACTAGAAATAGAATATTAGAAACCACATAGTTTTCAGCCACATGATTTAAACCCACCAATTTATCTTGTTTAGTTTGGGTCATAAGGATTTGTTTAGAAATAAATTAAGAATATATAATAATAAGTAGGAGGTAATTTCCATGGAAAGTCAAATTATGATATTGCTATCAGGATTTACCTATGTGATTTTGAGTCAAAATCATTGATACATGTTTCATATGTAGTGATTGAACATGAATCTATCTCTCACAAGAATAAATAGAACACTTAGCACCCATTGGATCTAGGTAATGCTCATAGGGGTGAAGCACCAGGACTTCCTAGGAGGTCAATCATTTGAGTACTACTCTAGCCTGAGCACACTTAACTATAGAGTTTCCTCCATGGTTAAACATAAAGCTTACAAAACCATTTACAAAAAATTCACCAAGCTTTGTGCCTTATGATCCATTCATTAGAAATCCCCTTAAGCTCATTAATTTATAAGTAGGAGGTAATTCCCACAGCAAGTCAAATTGTCATATTGCTATCAAGATATAACTGTGAGATTTTGAGTCAAACTCATTGACCCATGTTTCATGATTAGTGATTTAACATGAATCCATCTCCCATGAGAATAAATGGAACACTTATCACTCATTGAATCTAGGTGATTCCCATAGGGGTGAAGCAATGAGACTTGTCAGGAGGTCACCCGTCTAAGTACTACTCTAGCCTTAGCGCACTTAACTATAGAGTTTCCTCCATGGTTAAACCCAAAGACTACAAACCCATTTGAAAAACCTTCACAAAGTGGTGTACCTTATGAGCCATGCATTACAAATCCCCTTAAGCTCATCAATTGATAAGTAGGAGGTAATTTCCACAGCAAGTCAAATTGCAATATTGATATCAGCATTTAACTGTGTCATTTTGAGTCAAACCCGTTGACCCATGTTTCATGAGTAGTGATTCAACATGAATCCATATATCATGAGAATAAATGGAACACTTAGCACTCATTGGATCTAGGTGATGCTCATAGGGGTGAAGCACTGGGACTTTCTAATGGGTCACCCATTCGAGTATTACTCCATCTTGGGCGTGCTTAACTATAGAGTTTCCTCCATGGTTAAACCCAAACCTTGAAATCTCATTTGAAAAACCTTCACCAAGTGTTGTGCCTTATGAACCAGTCATTAGAAAGCCCTTTAAGCTCATCAATTGATAAGTCAGAGGTAATTTCCATAGCAAGTGAAATTGTGATATTGCTATCAGGATTTAATTGTGTGATTTTGAGTCAAACTCATTGAACCATTTTTCATGAGTAGTGACTCAACATGAATCCATCTCTCAAGAGAATAAATGAAACACTTAGCACTCATTGGATCTAAGTGATGCTCATAGGGGTGAAGCACTGGGACTTCCTAGGAGGTCACCCATCCTAATACTACTCTAGTCTGAGCATACTTAACTATAAAGTTTCCTCCATGGTTAAATCAAAAGCTTGCAAACCCATTTGCAAAACCTTCACCAAGTGTTCTGCCTTGTGAACCATTCATTAGAAAGCCCCTTAAGTTCATCAATTGATAAGTAGGAGGTAATTTCTATAGTGTTAGTGAACAAATTATCTTTTCAATTGATTTACTGAGTTTACTCTATGCCCAAAATTATGAAAAGTACAAAAATGCTCACAAGAGTTGAGAAAATCTCATGTTGTTTAAATTTCTCTTTGAATTTCTAAAGGTACAACTCCCTTATTAGATATAGAATGAATTTAAGGTTATCTTTACACTTTTACCTAAAAGTGTGTAAGGATCTCTCGACTACTCTTAGGTAGTGAGGTAAATATCAATACAACTTTCTCAAAGAAGCATCCACTCGAATTTACTCATACGAAAAACCTACTTCAAAGAATGAATTATACCACAAACTAGCATAAATCATTCAAACATTAGAACTAAAATAAACTTACAAAGTGAATAGCAATCAAGATCCTGAATAATCAAATCAACATTCACAAAGTAACAATGATTGAACACTCTGAACACCAAGTTCCAAAGTAGAATATGAGGCAATTTATATATGTATATTAAACCTTCCCATGCATATAGTCATTTGAAAGCCAAAAATCCATATATTATCCTTGATCACTGCTATAAACTATCTACTTTAATAGAGTTTTTTCTACTATCTATCTTCTAGCTATCTATTGCTAACCTTAAATCAGCTCAATGCCCTAGCATTTATAGTTTTTCCAAATCCAAAAGACCTCCATCAAAACCTAGCTATTTCAGATGATACAAGAAATAGTTACAAAATGAAAAGTAGTTATTTAAAAGAAGTGACAAGTAGTAACTAAAGCAATGATTCAATTTAGGCATCTTTACCAATTTTCTCCTCCTCACCAACAATCTGACGTATCAGCTTCTAGCTTCAAAATGTGCTCATAAAATATTGCATCACTTGGGAGTGAGGGTTCTTTAGGCTCAACAACTAGGCCCTACGTGCATCTTTTTTCCACCTATATTCCTTTACTTTCAAACTTTGATGTGGCATCAAGTTCTTATTGAGATGTAACATTGATTCAATACTTTCCAATGCAGTGAAGTCATCGGCACTTGGTGATTCACTATCCTTGATTTATTCCATAGCTTCATTGAACCTGTTGATTAGCATCTTAGCATCCATGTTCCCTTCATCAAATAACAAGATTTCTATGGGGTTCACAATCTTCATATCCTTTGAGAGCTCCTCGTGCATCATTGTAATAATGCTTTCAATGCCTTGCACTTCCTTGATTGTCTCCTTGTAGACTGCTTCTTTCTAGCCCATATTGTTCTTCAAAATGAACAACATACAAGGATCCACATTTTTCATGAGATTCTCATTTAAGAACTTGAGGACCCCGAACCTTTCAACTTCTGTTACCTAAAAAACAATCAATTGGCATTGACCTAGTTCTATTTCCCAAATTGGAATTTGTTAGTGTAGTTTTTTATTTTTCCTATTTTGCTAGGTTTTTCCTACACTTTTAATAATCTCACTTAGGTTATTAAAGCATGTCTTATTAGGTGAATGGTTGTGAGGTGTCACCTTTCTACATGAGAGCATCCATTGGCTATCTTGGGAAGATACTTTGCTATCTTTAGTCCAATAGATGGTTGCTCCTCATTGGTTGGTGTTGCCACCTCCTCCCTCTTCCTAGCCTATATAAGCATGCTACTTGGCTTGTATTTGTATCTCTTTTTTTTGCATCCTCTTAATGCTATTCTACTTCCAGCATTTGAATTACTCTCTTGGAGACTAACTCTATGATGCTATTTTGATTTTGTATCATTTGCATTCATAGTTTAGATATTTACTCTTTGCACTAGTTTTCTAGGTTATTAATCTTTTCAGATTCTAACATGGTATCAGAGCTTTTCTATGTGCAAGAGTAGATTTTAGTTTCCTTATTTGAGAGATTCAGGGGGGGCAAATAAACTTTATTGTAGTTTTTTGAAAAATGAAGTATGCTCTTCTCTTGCATCTTTTGATGATCTTGAGAATCAAAATTTTTTTGACAAAAATAGTTTTTCTCTGGGGTTTCAATCTCAAATCTGACAACCAACTTGCATATTTGGAGTTTTCAATCAGTTTTGCAGGTTCCAGCATGCCATTGATGGACTTAAGAATCTAATCCAGCATTTGCATGTTATATTTTGGTTGCTGGGGTCATTTTTTGATTTTTGGAGCTATTTTTTACTGTTAAAGGCATCTGATTTATACTACAGCAACATCTTCTGTACATCAGCAAGAAAAATTCTTTCTGGGTTTTGTTCGCAGCCCCGAAAAACCATCTGGGTATCTTTTAGATTTTGCTATGCAAGCTGTATACTTTGTAAAATCGAGCATGCAAAGCTACAACCATACCCCTCTGCGTTGGCAGTCGCAGATTTGAATGCAGTTTTCAAATGTCTCGTTCTTGCTCATACGGACTCCGATTTTGATGATTCTTGTTATGAACTTGGCTATTTTTTTGTGCTCTATCCACTACTGGAGTTGTTTTTTGATTTTCACGCATGAATTCTTTAGAAATTGTAGATTCTTAGCCATGACTATGCACAGTTCTCATTTTGAAAACTTCAAAGGATCATAAATTTCTCATACAACCTCGTATCGAGGTGATTTTTTTTTGAAAGTGCATGATTTTTTGAGTAGATCGCAGTGGTGCTATTTGTTTCCTTGATTATTGTGCCCAAGTTTCACTTTTAGCATATGCTCTTCATGAGGGTTTGTAATGCATTGAAATCAAGACCACTAAGTATCTCTTCTAGTGGTAGTTGTAAATGCACTAAAATAAAGTGCCAAATCATATTTCTTTGGGGGGGGTTCTTTGATTGAGTAAAAGGGGGGGGGGGGGGGGCATTTTCGTGGCTGGGTTCTCTTCTTTTTAGCATTTCTTTGCATTTCTTCATCATGGATCAAACAAATATACCCATCCTAACTCTATACAATTACTTTGAGTGGAAATCACTCATGACAATTCAGTTAAAGAAAGCTGGATTAAATAGGATAACTATGGGACTTGAAACTGAACCTGCTAAAGATGAAGACAAGCCTAAGTGGTCTAACAAATGTGATGAGGCATTTGGAATATTGTGTTTGTCTGTTTCTCCTGACTTGTTATTTCACATTGAGTCTTTGGATACACCAAATGAAGTATGGAAAAAGCTAGAAACACTATTTGGCACACAAGATTCAATGAGGGGTCATATGTTGGAAAATGAATTAATTAGTTTGAGTCCAGGCAATTTCAACACAATCCAAGATTTCTTCACCAAATTGAAATCACTAAGGCTGCAATTAAAACAATGTGGAATTGAAAAAAAAGATGAACAACTGATTCTCAGTATTCTCTCTAAGCTAAGTTCAGAATATTCTATGTTTGTCTCTACCTTCTATGCTACTAAGGGTGCACTTGGTACTCAATTCACCATGCCATTTCTAGGTGATTTTGCTGTCAATCTCACTCGAGAATAGGACAAGCTAATCCAGATGGGCACTCTTGAGTCCTCTAAGTCACATGCCTTAGCAACCAACCAAGGCACAAAAGAACAAAAAGGACAAAGTAGTAAAAACAATAGTAAGGACAAGAAACAAAAGAATAGCAAGGAGAAGAAGGATCAGGTGCTGGTTTCTTCAAAAGCAACTATTGATACACATCTTCCAAGGGTGATAAGCCTAAGAAAGAAAAGGTCAAATGTGCTTATTGTAAAAGACCTGGTCATGATGAAAATAAATGTTTGCAGAAAAAACTTGATCACTTGACATACATTCTTGAGAAGAATAATATCAGTGTTCTTGAGTCTATCAAACAAAGTTCTAATGAAGGGTCTAACAAAGAAAAAGAAAATATCAAGGGGAAAGGAAAGGGCAAGGCTCTTTTTGTAGTTGCTTCCTCACCGTCCACTTGGGTTCTTGATTCGGGTACTTCACACCACATGGCTTCATCTAAGGAAGAAATTACATCCTTAGAGCCATGTACTATGCCTTCTATGTTGATGGGTGATAACACTCCTGTTGAGGTGTATGGGAGAGGGTCTGTTGATGTGGGGGATGGGACATTCCATGATGTTCCTTGTGTACCCTCAATGTCAACTAATCTCCTATAGGTATACCAGATCACTCACACAAGTTTAGGCAAGCGGGTTGAGTCCACTCTTGATTTAGTGCAGATATGTGAGTTGGATAATGATTCTACAGTTGCAGTTGAGAGAGCAGATCATTAGTCATGACTCTATGTTTTCTCACTTTGGTCTTGATCCTCCTTTGATTGTTTCACTCACTCACTCTAATGATGTGAGCAGATTATGGCATGAGTGGTTTGGCCATCTTAACTTCCACTACTTGCATCAACTTAACCAACAGAGCATGGTCATAGGGTTGCCTTCTACTTTGACATTGGGGTCACTTGGAATACATGATAGATCTTCTAATGGGTCAGATTCACTTAAGGAGTCTTCTACCTCCACTTTTGATGTAGAGAGTGATTTAGAGGACTCACCTCCTTCCTCTCCTAGTCATCATTCATAGGCTGATGATTCTCCTCTAGATTCTCCATCTTTTGGTCCACTTTGGGCTAGACAAACCTTGCAGTTTGCAGGTGATTGGGTTGGGGATCCATCAAACACCAAGTAGACTCATTCACAATTCTAGGATGCTCTACATATCTTCATCGCTACTGCCTCAAATCCACAGTCCTTTCATGAGGCTTCTATTATTTTTGAGTGGGATACAGCTATGTAGGAAGAGTATAGTTCCTTGATGAGGAACCACACTTGGGATCTTGTCCCTTTTTCTAAGGGAAGAAAAATTGTTCGATGGAAGTGGATCTACCGGACAAAATTTGCAAGCTTTGCTAGGGGTATGGGATGCTTCATCTTTTGGGGGGGCCACTTCCTCTCACTTGGAGTCCTAATTTTCTTTGGGGAGTCTCTTTTCTCTCTCTTTTGGGGGAATTTTATGTACATGGGTACCTCATCAGGCTTGACTTGCTGGAACCCATTTCTACATCCACCTAAGCTTCGCTTATGGGGGGGTGTTAGTGTAGTTTTTTATTTTTCCTATTTTGCTAGGTTTTTCCTACACTTTTAATAATCTCGCTTAAGTTAATAAAGCATGTCTTATTAGGTGAATGGTTGTGAGGTGTCACCTTTCTACATGAGAGCATCCATTGGCTATCTTGGGAAGATACTTTGCTATCTTTAGTCCAATAGATGGTTGCTCCTCATTGGTTGGTGTTGCCACCTCCTTCCTCTTCCTAGCCTATATAAGCATGCTACTTGGCTTGTATTTGTGTCTCTTGTTTTTGAATCCTCTTAATGCTATTTTGCTTCCAGCATTTACATTACTCTCTTGGAGACTAACTCTATGATGCTATTTTGATTTTGTATCATTTGCATTCATAGTTTAGATATTTACTCTTTGCACTAGTTTTCTGGGTTATTAATCTTTTCAAATTCTAACAGAATCAAGGTCTAAATTTCTCATAGCAATGTCTCTCCCTCAGTGTAAACACAAGTAAACTTAGACATCAGCTTACTACCTCCCTTTATTATGATGTCTACCTAGCTCCTTATGGCATTGTCTAACAACATTCCTCTCTGCATTTGCTTCCTCAATTGTTGACTTCCTACTGAATTGGGATCAAATGGCTTTGAAACCTAAACAATTGGTAAAGCTCCAAGGTTTATTGAGGAATCAATGTATGCAACTATTGTTGTTACCATGCCCTTTAATTCCTTCTTTTCTTTACTATCATTTTTAGATTGTGTAAGCATATGGTCAGCAGAAAATTTAAAGAAATGGTTGCTGATGTTTCTATTAATGGCTCCCATTTCAACCAAGGTAACCTTAAATCCTTCATCATCAATATCCCTAGACTCCTTTTTTTTCTTGTAGGTAGCTACTTCAATAGTAATTTTCCCTATCACTGGGTCCTTAGTGAGGTGGGCATCTATTTTCAGCTTCTTTGCCTTTGAACCTCTAGCTGCATATTTGGAGACGATGTCTTTCACTAGTGTAGATACTGGTTGCAAACTTCTTTTCTTGCTAATTGTGTTAGTTAGCCAAGAAAGAATAGTAGGGTTCATAGACACCACCTAAGCATCTATGGTAGGAGTTAGGAATCTATTTTGATCTATCTTGGGAACATTAATGAATTGAACATTACAATTTGCACTGTTAGAGAAATTGAGGCCATCACCCAAATCCTATCCTTGTGTAGACATTCTCTCTTTATAAACTTTATGCTACTTCAAGGCTTTAGACTTGGATTGAGACCTTGTTTTTGGAGCCATAGTTTGCAAGTGAGGAGGTGAATTATTCTTTTTATCTTGAACCAATATATTACTTGGAAAATGAGAAAATGGGATGTCAGATGGAAGTGATTCAGGGAAAGAAATCACCTCTACAGAAGGTTCATTGACAATTTTTGTGTTCTTTCTCTATAACCAGTCATCTATGAGTGTTAATATGAATCTAGCCCTTAGATTGATATCATCCTCTTCATCCTTACTCCAGTCGATTTCTAGGGACTTCAGTTCACTAGATTCCTCCCAACCAGGTTCAACTATATTAGAGCCATCATCAACTACTCCCTCTATTTTGAATTTCAACTTGAAGGAGTTAATTTTTTGCAAGGTTAGTCTTGAATGATCCTTCCTTATAACTTCTCCTTCATCCCTACAATCCTACCAAAGGTCTTCCAACCATGGAGTGGCTAATGGGTTGACTTCAAGGCCAAGGATTTTGGCTACATACCCTTTACTATCAAAGTTCCTCCTGGTATGGTAGAAGCCAAGGTTGAACCCAAGTAAATTATTTCCAATGATGGAAGTGCTATCCATGTTATTACAAACCAATGAGCCCAACCTAATAGGGAAGGTTGTTTCCCAATCTTCTTGTGGTAGATTATATTTTATAATAGAGAAGAGTTGTCTACATATTTTGGCCAAAACAAAACAATCTAAGGCATACCGAGGCAACTTTGTAGGTTCATCCTCAAACCCACCAATTCTTAAATACATGAACCTGGGGAATTGTATAAAGTAGCTTCCATATTTTTGAATTAACCTTTGAGCTTCAGAGGATAGTCTAGGCATGGGCACTTCCTTCAAAGATATATAAACCTTTTCCATTAGCAAGTCATGAACCTTCCTAAAATCTTCTAAGACCCTATCTTTTTGTAGTAGGGAGAAATAGTGAAAAACTGTCATTTCTACACTCCATATTCCATGGGGAAGAGGGGTAAGATCATAGGTATAATCAATGTAGTAAGTTAAATAGGAAGCCATATAAAAATCCTCTCATAATTCCTTAGTACATTTGAGTTGAGACCTCATTGAATTGGCAATAATCTCTACCCACTCCATCCATTGTTCACACTTCAAAATGATTTCTATGTACCTATACTTCCATTCTTCAAAAAGGAGTACATCAGCTAAACCTTTTAACCTATGCAATAATACCACTAGATCATGAATATGGAGCTTTAGGTGATCTTTAGTGATGATCTTGGGTATCTTGGAACCTTCATCATACATGGTTTTAGTCCATTTCTTAGCCATGGTATTGCAAAAGGGTTTCTTGGTATTTAGCCTGGGCTTGAACAAGGGAGAATGTAGCAAAGGCATTCTTTGGCAAATGCAAGATAGAGGCAATAATATCTCTTGAGATTGTGAGTATCACATTGCCATTTTTACTTAGAATACTCTTCTTTTTAACATCATAGTGATCAATGCAGATTTGTAGGAGTTCACGACTCACAAAAGCTAATGGGAAAGTAGCAGCCTCAACCAACCCACTAGTTAAGACTTCCATACATCCATTCACTTCATTAGCATATTCAAGAAAATTTTCTTGCAAATTCTCTAACTTTACCCCTTGCAAATTTGTATCATAGATGACCAGTTTTCTACATTTTAGGCTTGAGACATTACCAAAGAAATGCAATATCGACCTCATTCTCAACCAAACAACAAGGCTTCAAATAGATAAAAATTGGAAAATAAAGAGATTTGTAGAACAAAAAAAGGATTGCTAAATTCTCACTTGTATTCTATTAAGAAATCAACAATTTTCTCTATCTCCCTTAATAGCTCCTTTTCCACACGTACAATTCTTTGCATGATAATTAGAAAAGGAAACTGAATGATTTTTTTTTAAAAATAAAGTGCTTACATGTGGAAGTATAGGATGATTATTAGGCATTAATGACACATCACCTCTTGTTAACCTTCACATGTTTGAAAGCCTTGTTGCATGAATTTCTATTGAATGATTTCTTTTTCAGATGTATTGATAATGATTAGCTTAGTGAGACATCCAATCACTTTTTTGGCTAAATATTTTCCACTTTCTCAATAATGATGACTTCATTCCTTGGAAATAGAAATGTCCCTTTAATTATTACTCTCTGACAAGATCATTAATTGTCTCATAGGATGATATGCCATACTTTAGGATTTAAAATGGCCAAACACCTCCACTATTGAACAACTTTGAACTACTTCGAACCGAGGCTTGAAGTGGTTCAAAGTGATTCAAAAGAAAGCTCGATTGGGATGATGACATCACCTGCCAAAAAATTGTTAGTATAAAACATTTGGTTGAACTGCTTTGAACTACTTCAAACTAAGGTTTGAAGTGGTTCAAAGTGGTTCAAGGGAAGGGACTATCACCGTGGACACTAGTTAGTTCAACCATTCACTTCAAGAGATGGTGAATTCATGAGTGACAAGTAAAGGACTTCAATAATAAAATGGGAAAACATTTGAAGGAAAAACATTTGGAAAATGGTGACTCTATATGCAACTAATAGGGGCTCTGACTGGGGACTATGTCTGTGGAATACACAGAGAACTTAGAAAACAAGAAGCACAATAGACCTAAACTAACACAAAAGGAAATGATAGGAAAAGGAAAACACAACACAAAAAAAAGGCTATGTACACAATGAGGGATTTCTAAACTTAGAGCCTAATCAACTTCAAGTCTTGCCCATTATAAGTAAAAGACAAAATTCTTCCATCTAGGTACTTTAAATGAAAGGTGTTTGGGCCAAAAAATTCTAAAATAATGAATGGGCCTTTCTAGAGAGACTCAAATTTTCCATTTGCACCCTTCGATTCCCTCCTCCTATCCTAGAGAATTACTTAATCATTTTTTAGGAAACTACGTGGTTTGGCTTTCCTATCAAAAATTTGTTTCACCCTCATTTGATGCTCAGTAATGTGATCAACCAACTTGTTCCTTTCATCTTCTAGCTTATGAAGGTACATTATTCTCTTCTCCAATGAATCCATAAAGAATTGATCTTCAATAACTGATTGCAATTTTGCATCAGACAATTCCAAAGGCAATGATACCTAGGCTCCAAGTCCATATAACAATTCAAATGGAGCCATACCAATAGCTCTTTTAGGTGTAATTCAATTTGCCCATAATGCTTCATAAAGTTTTTTATGCCAGTCCCAAGAGTTATCAGACACCAAGTTTTTAATTATGGGCACCAAGTTTTTATTGCTAGACTCTGCCTACCCATTCCCTTGTGGAAAATAATCTGCTAAATGGGCTAGTGATATACCATGCTCATAACAAAAAAGAGAGATTTCATTAGATGAAAAATAAGTGGCATTTTCTGAAACTATCTTCTGAGATACCCCAAATCTGACAAAAACATGCTCCATCAAGAAATCACATACCACTCGAGAGTTAGCTTTTTTGGTTGGAACTACCTCCACCCATTTAGTGAAATAATCTATCACTATTAATATGTATGTATTTCCAGAACTATATGGAGGACTTAAAGGTCCAACAATATCAATACCCCATTGCTAAAAGGGCTCATCAATGACAATAGGCCTGAGAGGTAATGCTACTAATTGAGGGTATCCTATAAAAAGCTGAAATTTCTCATAGTTCTTCACAAATTTATAAGCATCTTTGAACATGCCTTGCCAATAGAACACCTTAAAAAGGTCCCATCAATTCATCTTTTATATAGAACACCATTTGAAATTACATACTTTGTAGCCTTTAGTCTGAGATTTCATTTTTCCTTATGACTCGTGTTTGGGGGACACTCATTGTATGTTAGGAAATGTGCAATATCTAAGAACCAAGAATCTGTAAGGCTGACCAATAGTATAGTAGGGGTTTCATTAGGTTCATCAAGGGATGCATCTTTTTTCTTAGCCATCATTTTACACAAACCATGCCCTCTCACTGAAGAAGTAGGTTTAATAGTCAAGTCATATTCTTGAACTTTAGTTACCCACACCACTCTTTTATTCATTTCTACTTCCTATTGAGTTAACATAATTTTGACTACTATTTTAGGCACATACAAAATAGAATAAGAATGCAATATATAATATATAAATTGTTTCAATGCCTTCACTATAGAAAATTCATATTTTTCTATTGGGGTATAGTTTAACTCATGTTTCTTTAATGGAACACTCATAAAGGTGATTGGAGCATCATTACTTTTATCATCCTACTGAGTTAAAATGTTGGACAAAGAGTGTTGAGAAGCATAGTAATAGATAATGAAATACTTTTCAAAATTTGGACTTATCAGCATGGAGGCATTTGTAATGGCTATTTTAATATCTTTGAAAGCCTTTTTACCTTCCTCCTGCCACCCAAAAGGATGTTTTTCATTCATCATATTCAGCATGTATCTCACCTTTTTAGAGAATTCAGGAACAAACCTCCTTAACAAATTGATTTGACCAAAGAAAGATTTCAAATCACTTCTATTGGTGGGGAAAGTCAGTTTCTATCTTGCTCTCACTCTCTCTCGATCAATTTTTATACCTTCTTTAGAGACAATGTACCCAGGAAATTTACCTTCTTCCACAAAGAACACAGACTTTTTAGGATTCAAGGATATACCATGTCATCTACATCTACTTAGCACCTTTTACAAGTCCCTCAAGTGATGTTTTCTTCTTTTAGAATAGATAGTCAAATCATCAAGATATATCACAATTATCTTGTCTCACAGATCCTTCGAAGATGAGTTCATTGCTCTCTGAAAGATTGCTCCAACATTAATCAAACCAAATGGCATTCAGCTATAAGTGAAGCTGCCCC
The DNA here is from genome assembly GCA_028749045.1 of Cupressus sempervirens. Classification (NCBI taxonomy): domain Eukaryota; kingdom Viridiplantae; phylum Streptophyta; class Pinopsida; order Cupressales; family Cupressaceae; genus Cupressus; species Cupressus sempervirens. The sequence continues at coordinate 704,274,415 of CM053793.1, forward strand.
AAAGAGTAATAAAGGTAGTTTTGTGTTGATCTTCTGGTCCAACACTAATTTGATTGTATCCTGAATAAACATTGAGCACAGAGGTTACTTCAGATCCAACTACTATCTACAAGATGTGATGTGATCCATAGTGGGAAGCACATAGTTATCTTTAAGACTTGCCTGGTTCAATTTCCTAAAATCAATGCAAATCCTTATTTCCATGTTCTTCTTCCTCATAGGAACAATGTTGGCCACCCACGTTGAATGGTGCATGGGATATATTATATGATCTTTCAAAATCTTCTCCACCTCTTTGAAAATGGCCTCAAAAACCCTAGGATTATAATTCCTAAGCTTTTGTCTAGAAGGACCTACCTCTAGTTTTAGTGGTATGTGATGTACAAATTCACCATTCCTTAAATTCTTCAGATCCTCATAACCCTAGGCAAAGACATCTTGATATTGAATGAAAAGTTCAGACAATATCTCCTTTTCCTTGGTGGAATAGGTATTTCTTATAGAAATCAATTTAGGAATTTCCTTGGTTTCGATGTTGATTTTGTCATGTTCTTTTGTATTTTCTTTAGAATCAACATCTCTCTTCAAGGTGCTATCATCTTTTCTACTGAACAAATGCTCCAAAGAAACCAACCCTTTAGGAATCTAATTTCATTTGAGTTGAATAATCTCTCTAGATTCAGTTGATCCTTCTCCAATTGATTTACCATCATATTTAGATCCTTTGAAGAAGGCTTCAACAAAATTTATAGCACATATTATGAATTCTTTCAATTGTGCATCATCATTAAAGACCTGCCAATGATTAACATTGTCCAAAACCATAGAAAATGATGCTGAAATAGCTCAAGAATGAGCCATGTTTTGGGAGCAAGGAATGAATTCAATAGAAAATTCTTCAAATGATTCAATTTCATCCCAAACTTAATTTCTATAATACTTCAACCTATCATTTTTAATAGATAATTTCTTTATTACCTATTTTACAATAAGCTCAACATCACCTCTTACTCTCAACTACTTCACTCTCTTCACGTTGGCTTCCTGTAGCCCAAGAAGCAATGCTTCATACTTGGCATATTATTAGTATTATGGAAATCCAATTTGAAAGAGAAAGGGAAAATGTCTCCTGAGGGTGAAATGAGGACAACACTAGCACCTAAACCTAAATTTGAACAGCTTCCATCAAATTCAAGAGTCCAAAGGGCTTCTTCATAGCTTATTACTCCATCCATTTTACATTTCTCTTCAAGTAATATTACATAATTCCCAAATTGATATTCTTGAAATAATATTTGTGCTTTAGGGTTATCTGAAGGCACCACTATATACTTTTTCTTTGGTTTGTGTTCCAACTTTATCTGCCTCTTTCCCACTGGGATGTATACTTCATACCAATCTAGTTTGATCTCTCTGCCCATATCTTTACAAAAAGTCCTACTGAATAGCATTCTATAACTGGCTAGTATATCAACCACAAGAATCATGAGCTTCACTCTTTTCTTAGGGAAATCATAGAGAATAGCCTACACATCCTTCACATGACCAACTAAAGGCACTTGTTTTCCATCCATAGAATAGCAACACTTCAAATTTTTGCTAAGGTCTAGGCCAAGGGCTTGTGCAACAACTTTAGGCATGATGTTATCTAATGCTTGAGAATCAATAATGCAATTACTAAGTTTTTTGCCATTCAACAATAGAAAAATATAGAATGAATTAGGTGTCTTCTCTTCTACCTCCTTTTTAATAGAATTAGTGACTACTTCACCATATAGAACATTTGCTCTGCCTCTTTTAGAAATAAAAATAGGTTCATTCCAAGCCTTAGAACTTTCAGATGCACCACACAAAAATTGTGCATTATTGGTAGAACTTCCTCTCACATATTGAACCAATTTATGTAATTCTTTAGGATTAAGCTTTAGGTACTCAGCTAGAGAAATAGATATGGAAGATGATTTGCAAAATTCAACAATATCAAAAGCTGAAGTACTAGCCATTGCTTCTATTTTGGACAAGATCCTTGGTTCAATAGTTTTTACTAAATTAGTGTGTATATGTTCTTTATGTTTGGAAGTGGGCACATTCAGACTAGTTCTTGGATAAGGTTTTTGATTTCTTTGTCCTCTAGTCATCACCATGCAAGAAGCATCTTGGAGAGTTGTGAACATAGTACCTCCTCTTTTTGAATTGGATTCGTACTCAAGGAAATAAGCACCCAAATTTTTGTTTTCCACATTTTGACTTTCAGGTGTTTGTTCTGTTGTAAGGGCATTCTTTACTAATTGAATACAATTGAACCATTCAATAAAATCATGTTCATCATGATCTAAAGTCATATGGAAAAAACACATTGCCTCGTTGGGAGCTTCTTCAATTTGTAATCTCATTGGAGGAGGGGTCAATGTGGGGTTCTTACCAAAATTTTTGGATTGTTGCTATCTATGGATATCTTGGTAAGGAGTTTGGTAAGAGCCATGGATTTTGTTTTGTTGCCTCTTCATCATTGCTACATCATTCAATAGCTTTTTTAATATAGGATTTGTAGAGTTTGAAGATGAAGGTGCTCCCAAAGTTTGAAACTCTTGCTTCCATTTACCTGCATTGATAAATGCATCCTCTAACTGAATTGCCAATCTCTAGGTAGTGGCTAAATCAATCCATGCATCTTTTATAAGGTGGAAACTTATGTCTAGATGAATGGCATTAATGAAGAATGATTTCTAGTTCTCTGCATTAGACCTAGATGCAATGGGAATTCTTTGAATGAGCCTATTAAATTTAGCTACAAATTCCCTCATAGATTCATGCATTTCTTTCTTCATCTCACTAAGTTGGAAAAAAAAAATCATTTTTAGGAGCCTTAAATCTATCCTCAAAAGAATTTTTCATATCATTAAAAATGGTGATGGAATGATGAGGTAGATGATTAAACCAATCTATGGTAGCATCAGTTAATGTCCACACAAACAATCTTATGGAAACCTCTTGTGTGGGGACACTTATTACAACACATGTTGAATGAAAGGCACTTAAGTGGTCCTCCATTGAAACCTTGCCATCCCCACTAAATTTGGGTAAAATTTTAGTGGCTCCTTTGGGTAATGGCATAGATTTTACACCTAATTTCAATGGCCCTATATTTTATCCCCATGGTTGATTTACAATGATGTTTGGTGGTATAACTTGCAAAGGTTGAATAGTTATAACAATGAGGATGAGAGTATTCAAAGGAAGCAAAGATTGCACTAAAGGTGAAATAGGAGATTGTTTTTGTGGTGAACTGGGTCTACTTTGGGATTTAATACTCCTCTTCTTAGGATCATTAAAATCTAGCAAGAACTTTAGATTTTTCAATGGCTCAGTTTTCATCAAGAATCCCTTTTTCTCTTTCCCCTTTTTTGTATCAATAGGTAGCCAATTCTAATTTTGGTTACAAGTTCAAGGTCTTACGAGAGCCTGAGAAATTCTATTTGCAACTTCTTCTTCTTGAACTTTTGGTGCCCCTCTCAACAACTCCTCCCTTTCTTCTTCTCTCTCTAAAAAAATTAATACTTACTAATATTGTTGATTACTTCTATGCAATGCCCAAGTAGTTGATACCAGGTTTGAGATTATGTCTTCTTGAGTATCTTCAAATTGAAGTTTAGGTTGTAGTATAGGGAAGACCTCGTTATGTGGAAGAACCATTTTTATACATTACTTTTCCAAAACCCAGGTTCTTTTTCAAAGGGACTCTCCCTGTTAGAGTCACCAAAAATTTGTTAGTGAACAGGTTGTCCTTTCAATTGATTTATCAAGTTTACTCTATGCCCAAAATTATGAAAAGTACAAAATTCTTAGAATAGTTCAAAAAGTCTCATGTTGTTTAGCTTTCTCTCTAAATTTATAAAGGTACAACTCCCTTATTAGATATATAATGAATTTAAGCTTATATTTACGCTTGTACCTGAAAGTGCATAAGGATCTCTCAACTACTCTTAGGTAGTGAGGTAAATATCAATACAACTTTCTCAAAAAAGCATCCATTCAAATTTACTCATAGAGAAAACCTACTTCAAAGAATAAATTATACTACAAACTAACATAAATCATTCAAACATCAGAACTGAAATAAACTTACAAAGTGAACAACAATCAAGATCTTGAATCATCAAATCAACATTCACAAAGTAACAATGATTGAACACTCTAAACACCAAGTTCCAAAGTAGAATTAGAGGTGATTTATATATGTAATTAAACCTTCCCATGCACACAATCATTTGAAAGCCAAAAATCCATATATTATCCTTGATCACTACTATAAACTATCTACTTTAATAGATTTTTTTCTACTATCTATATTCTAGCTATCTATTGCTAACCTTAAACCAGTTCAATACCCCAACATTTATAGTTTTTCCAAATCCGAAAGGCCTCCATCAAAACCTAGCCATTTTGGATGATACAAGAAATAGTTACAAAATGAAAAGAAGTTATTTAAAAGAAGTGCCAAAAAGTAACTAAAGCAACAGTTCAATTTAGGCATCTTTGCCATTTTTCTCCTCCTCACTAATGGTTTGATGTGTACTAGCTTCTAGCTTCAGAACATGCTCATAAACTCCTACATCACTTAGGAGTGAGGGTTCTTTAGGCTCAACAACTAGGCCCTACATGCATCTTTCTACCACTTATATTCCTTTACTTTCAAACTGTGACATGGCATCAAGTTCTCATTTAGATGCAATATTGATTCAATACTTTCCAACGTAGTGAAGTCATTAGCACTTTGTGATTCACTATCCTTGATTTGTTCCATAGATTTGTTCAAGCTCTTGATTAGCATCTTAGTGTCCTTGTTCCCTTCATCAAGTAGAAAGATTCTTTTGGGGTTCACAATCTTCATATCCTTTAAGAGCTCCTCATGCATCTCTATAATCCTACTTTCTATGCCTTGCACTTTCTTGATTGTCTCCTTGTAGACTACTTCTTTCTATCCCATATTGTTCTTCAGAATGAACAACATATAAGGATCTACATTTTTCATGGGATTCTCATTTAAGAACTTGAGTTCCCCAAACCGTTCAACTTTCGTTACCTGAAAAACAATCAGTTGGCATCGACCTAGTTCTGTTTTCCAAACTAGAATCTAGGTTTGAATTTCTCCCATCAATGTCTCTCCCTTAGTGTAAACACTAGTAAAATCAAAGATGAACTTACTATCTTCCTATATTATGATGTCTACCCATCTCCTCATGGCATTGGCTAATAGCTTTCCTCTCTACATTTGCTTCATCAATTGTTGACTTCTTGCCAAATTGGGATCAAATGGCTACAAAACATGAATAATTGGTAAAGCTCCAAGGTTCATTAAGGAATCAATGTATGTAGCCATTATCGTTACCATGCCCTTTAATTCCTTCTTTTCTTTACTATCCTTTTCAAATTTTGTAAGCGTATGGTTAGCAAAAAATTTAAAGAAATGGTTGTTGGTGTTTCTATTAATGGTTCCCACTTCAACCAAGGTAACCGTAAATCCTTCATCATCAATATCCCCAGACTCCTTCTTCTTCTTGTAGGTAGCTATTTTGGTAGTAATTTTCCCTGTTACCGGGTCCTTAGTGAGGTGGGCATCTATTTTCAGCTTCTTTGCCTTCGAACCTCTAGTTGCATGTTTGGAGATGATGTCTTTCACTGGTGTAGATATCGTTTGTAAACTTATTTTCTTGCTGATTGTTTTAGTTAGCCAAGAAGGAACAATAGGGTTGATGGACACCACCTGGGCATCTCTAGTAGGAGTTAGCAATCTAGGTTGATCTATCTTGGGAACTTTAATGAATTGAACATTACCATCTACACCATTAGAGAAATTGGGGCCATCACCCAAATCTTGCCCCTAAGTAAACATTCTCTCTTTTTCAACTTTATGCTACCTTCAAGGCTTCAGAGTTGGATTGAGACGTTGTTCTTGGAGCCATATTTTGCAAGTGAGGAGGTGACTTATTTATTTTATATTGAACCAATATATTACCTCCAATAGAAGAAATTAGGATGTTAGATGGAAGTGATTCAGGGAAAGAAATCACCTATTAAAAGGGTTCATTGATGATTTTTCTATTCTTTCTCTGTAACCAGTCATCTATGAATGTCGGTATGAAACTAGCCCTTAGATTGATATCATCCTCTTCATCCTTACTCCAATCAACTACTAGGGACTTCAATTCACTAGATTCCTCCCAACTAGGTTCAACTATATCTAAGCCATCATCAACTACTCCCTCTATTTTAAGTTCAACTTGGAGGAGTCAATTTGTTGCAAGGTTAGTCTTGAATGATCCTTCCTCGAAACTTCTCCTTCATCCCTGCAATCCTAGCAAAGTTCTTCCAACTATGGAGTGGCTGATGAGTTGACTTCAAGGCCAAGGATTTGGGCCACATACCCTTTACTATCAAAGTTCCTCCTACTATGGTAGAGGCCAATGGTGAACCCAAGTAAATTACTTCCAATGATGGAAGTGCTATCCATGTTATTACAAACCAATGAGCCCAACTTAATAGGTAAGGTTGTTTCCCAATCTTCTTGCAAGAGATTATCTTTTATAATAGAGAAGAGTTGTCTATATATTTTGGCCAAAAAAAAACAATCTAAGGCATACCGAGGAAACTTTGTAGGTTCATCCTCAAACCTACCAATTCTCAAATATGTGAACTTCGGGAACTGTATAAAGTAGCTTCCATATTGTTGAATTAACCTTTGATCTTTAGAGGATAATCTAGGCATGGGCACTTCCTTCAAACATATGTAAACCTTTTCCATTAGCAAGTCATGAACATTCCTGAAATCTTCTACGACCCTATCTTTTTGTAGTAGGGGGCAATACTAAAAAATTATCATTTTTGCACTCCATATTCCATAGGGAAGAGGGGTAAGATCATAGGTATAAGAAATGCAGTAAGTTAAATAAGAAGCCATATAAAAATCCTCTTAGAATTCCTTAGCATGTTTGAGTTGAGACCTCATTGAACTGGTAATAATCTTTACCCAATCCATCCATTGTTCACGCTTCAAAATGATTTCTACATACCTATACATCCATTCTTCAAAAAGGAGTACAACAGTTGAACCTTTTACCCTATGTAATAACACCAATAGATCATGAATAAGGGGCTTTTGGTGATCTTTACTGATGACCTTGGGTAGCTTGGAACCTCTTCCATACATGGTTTTGGTCCATTTCCTAGCCATGGTATTGCAGAACTGATTTGGGGTTTCTTGGTATTCAACCTAGGATTGAACAAGGGAGAATGCAACAAAGGCATTCTCTAGAAAATGCAACATAGAGGCAATAGTGTCTCTTGAGATTGTGAGTATTACGTTGCCATTTTTACTTACAATATGCTTCCTTTTAACATCATAGTGATCAATACATATTTGTAGGAGTTTAGGACACACAAAAATTGAGGGGAAAGTAGTAGCCTCAACCAACCCACTAGTTAAGACTTCCATACATCCATTCACTTCATTAGCATATTCAAGAAAAATTTCCTGTAAATTCTTCAACTTCACCCCTTGCAAATTCGTATCATAGATGACTAGTTTTCTAAATTCTAGGCTTGAGACATTACTGAAGAAATGCAATACCTACCTCATTCTCAACCAAACAACAAGGCTTCAAATAGATAAAGCTTGGAAAATATAGAGATTTTCATAACAAAACAAGGATTACTAAATTCTCACATGTATTCTGCTGAGAAATCAACAATTTTCTCTATCTCCCTTAATAGCTCCTTCTCCATACTTACAATTCTTTACATGATAATTAAAAAGGAAATTGAACAAATTTTCTTAAAAGAAAGTTCTTACGTATGAAAGTACAAGATGATTATTAGGCATTAATGACACATTACCTCTTGTTAACCTTCACATGTTCGAAAGCCTTGTTGCATGAATTTATATTTAATGATTTCTTTTTTTGGATGTATTGATAATGATTAGCTTAATGTGACATCCAATCATTTTTTTGATTGAATATTTTCCACTTTCTCAATAATGACTTCCTTCCTTCCTTGGAAATAGAAATGTCCCTTTAATCATTATTCTCTGACAAGATCATTAATTGTCTCGCGGGATGATAGTGCACCATACTTTAGGATTTAAAATGGCCAAACACCTCCACTATTGAAAATTTTTGAACTACTTCAAACCAAGGTTCAAAGTGGTTAAAAGTGATTCAAAAGAAAACTCCATTGGGATGATGTACATCACCTACTAAAAAGATCATTAGTATTAAAGCTTTGGTTGAACTGCTTTGAACTACTTCGAACCGAGGTTAGAAGTGGTTCAAAGTGGTTCAAGGGAAGGGACTGTGTCCATGGGTACTACTTACTTCAACCATTCACTTTGAGAGATGGTGAATTTATGGGAAATAGGTAAAGGACTTCAATAATCGAATGGCCAAACATTTGAAGGAAAAACCTTTGGAAAATGGCAACTCTATATGCAACTAACATATAGCAAGTCAAATTATGATATTGCTATTAGCATTTAACTATGTGATCTTGAGTCAAACTCCTTGATCCATGTTTCATGAGTACTGATTAAAAATGAATCCATATCTCATGAGAATGAATGGAACACTTAGCACTCATTGGATCTAGGTGATGTTCATAGGGGTGAAGCACAAGGACTTCCCAGTAGGTCACCTATCCCAAGTACTACTCTAGCCTAAGTGTGATTAACTATAGAATTTCCTCCATGGATAAATCCAAAGCTTGCAACCCCATTTGAAAAATCTTAACCAAGTGTTGTGCCTTATGAACCATTCATTAGAAAGCCAATTAAGCTCATCAATTGATAAGTAGGAGGTAACTTCCACAGAAAGTCAAATTGTGATATTGCTATCAGGATTTAATGGTGTGATTTTGAGTCAAAATCATTGACCCATGTTTCATGAGTAGTGATTCAACATGAATCAATCTCTCATGAGAATAAATGGAACACTTATCACTTATTTGATCTAGGTGATGCTCACAAGGGTGAAAAGCTAGGACTTCTTGGGAGGTCACCCATCCTAGTACTACTCCATCCTATGCACACTTAACTACGTAGTTTCCTCCATGGTTAAACCTAAAGCTTGCAACCCCATTTACAAAACCTTCATCAAGTTTTGTGCCATATAAACCCTTCATTAGAAAGCCACTCAAGATCATCAATTTGTAAGTAAGAGGTAATTTCCATAGCAAGTCAATTGTAATAATGCTATCAAGATTTAACTGTGTGATTTTGAGTCAAACTCATTCACCTATGTTTCATGACTAATGATTCAACTTGAATCCATCTCTCATGAGAATAGATGGAACACTCAACACTCATTGGATCTAAGTGATGCTCACAGGGGTGAAGCACTAGGACTTCCTGGGAGGTCACCCATCCTAGTACTACTCTAGCCTGAGTGTGTTTAACTACAGAGTTGGGGCTTTCTAATGAATGGTTCATAAGGCCTAACACTTGGTGAAGGTTTTGCAAATGGGGTTGCAAGCTTTGGGTTCAACCATGGAGGAAACTCTGTGGTTAAGTGCACTTAGGCTGAAGTAGTACTAGGATGGGTGACCTCTCAGGAAGTCCCAATGCTTCACCCCTGTGAGCATCACCTAGATCCAATGAGTGCTAAGTGTTCCATTTATTCTCATGAGAGATGGATTCATGTTGAATCACTAATGAAACATGTATCAATGAGTTTGACTCAAAATCACACAGTTAAATCCATATAACAATATCACAAGAATATATATGTTAATATAAATTGTTATGTTGATATACTTATTTAAAATAATAAGTATTTAAATATCAAATCTTTTTATGCATATAGAATATCATACAATATTATCATATTATTAATTTAAATAATCTTAAATTATAAATGATTAATTAATAACATAAATGTATATTATTATATTTAAATATTGATATTAATTTCAATTTCTAAATATTAATTTGACTTTTATTTAAGTCTAATATTAATATTTATTCTTCCTTTAATTCATAATGCAAATAGAGATATAATTATCAATTTAATTTAATTATTTTTAATTTCTCTCATAAAGTTAAATACTAATTCACTAAATGATTACAAAGTGAACTCTACCACAAGTTCTCTAAAAATATAATAAAATTCTAAATATTTATTTATTAACTTCCCTCTTGCATTAAAAAATATTAAATTATTTATATGCAACTAAGAGTTTAATTAGGCTTAAAGAATCCCTAATATTACTAATATTCACTTTAACTAAATGAATGATATTTATTTAAATTTTTAGAAATTAATTATTTATTTATTTATTTTTAATTAATTAATTTTTTAAATAAATAAATCTAAAAATTAAATTATATAAAATAAAAATACACACGCAATTAGTATTTTCGCATGTCTTTGATCTCTGAAATCATGCAACTATACTATACTTAGTTTTCTATTTTTAGCATATTTATTTTCACATGCAACCCTACTATACTTAGCTTTTTATTTTTAACATATTTATTTTCACATGCATGTAACCATACTAAGTTTCTAAAGTTTCTAAGTTTGGTTACAACATGCTTTCCTCTCAATTATTTTGTTTCTTTCCAAATAAATATTGCAATTAAATTATTTTAGATATAAGAATAATATTTATCTATATTTAGAAAATTCATGATAATATCATGGTTGTAATGACAAATTTAAAATTGAAACTCTAACTATTCAATTTATTGTTTTCTTTTGAATTTGAATAATTAAGTCTTCATTATATTAGAAAGTTGTTTATAAGAATACAATCACAATAGTTTTCTATAGTTTTTCTATAATTTTCTTCAGTCAAGTTTTCTTGATTAATAAGTTATTTTTTTTTGTTTTTTTTTAATCTACAACATAATTCTTCATTCAACAATCAATACATTAAATTAATAATCAATATGCAAACACCCAAGAAGACACGAAGTAGATAGATCTTTCAATAAAATTCTACGATGAATTTTCAAACCCTACCTCAAAACCATAGCTAAATTATGAGACAATCTGTGAATGCATGCAAATCCAAAACCTCTGAAAGTTTCAACATTTCTTTTGATCAAATTATAAATTTTTCTCTACAAAACTTGTGTATCTAGACATGAGCTCTAATTTCCTTAGAAAAGAGTTTTTCTACCAAATCAAGGCTTTGATCATGCAATCATGCAAAATCCCTTTCTCTTTAATCACTATATTTTAATTTTCATGCACACACTTAATCCAATTTAATTAAAATAAACTTTATTAAATTAAAGCTTTCTCTTCCTTATTAAATCATATGACATATTTAATATAATATTTATTAATTTAACTAATAATATTATTTAGAGTTTATTAAAAATAAAACTCTTAAATAAATTATTATTAAATTAAATAAATATAAATACACCTAAATTATAACTTTAATCAAATCTTTGACATTTAATTCTTTCATGCACATTTTTTTTTAAATTAATTAAAATATTCTTTTATATTTTATTTTCCTCCACTTATTAATTAGTGCAAGAACTAATTAAAGCATAGTTTATTATTGAAATTAATAATAATAATCAAAGCTCGTTAGTTAATGCAACTCTAGTTTAATTATTATTAAATAAATAATTATAATAAACAATATTAAATCTTTAATATTTTAATATTTTAATTCTCTTTTTTTGTCCAACTTCTTAAATTATCTTTTAAACTAAAGTACATATATTTAATTAATTAAATATCATCATATTATAATTTTTCTTTAAACAATTTTCCAAATTAAGACTTTTAAATTAAAGCACATATTTAATTATTTTTTAATTAATTAAATATTATCATACTTTAATATTTTCTTTTTAATCAAATAATATTTAATTATATGATTAATTCAAATATTATAACTAAATCATTTACCAAATAAATCACATAGCTAAATCCACATAAAATCAACATTACCAAAACAAACCAAAACTCAAAATGAAACAGCATAGACAAAGATAAACTCGTGAGTTTTTAAAAGGCTGGAAAGTCAATTACGAGTCCTCCTTGCAAGACAAGTATTTAGACTATGGCTAAGATTGAACCTGAACATTATCTATCCATTCTTACCATTGAGTTATTGTGATAGAGCATGCTCATCCTGACAATTCAGGAAAGTCAATGCCCAGTACCTACATTTTGCATAAAAGATGAGCATGTACATGCATATAAATATATCTAAACTAAACAACTAATGGCAGAGAGTAGTACATCATGTAGATCTCAACTAGCGGGTGACTACAACTCCCTTCCTTTACCACATCAAACATGACAAACATAAAGATAAAATAGATACATGCACCATACACATGCAAGTATTGGGTAAGTATCATAATAATTATAAGTCAAACATCAAATACTCAGATAAAATAATACATCATTACGAATATGAAATTTTTATTATTAAAGCATCATCTAATATTGCTATGAAAGAAATCATATTTATTAACTATGAATCATTAAATCATCATTAATGCACTAGTAACCATAATCATTAAAAATCACATGAAGTATAGTCAACTAGGTAATCATCATTGATATATCTCTAGTCCAAATTATGAAATAATATCCTTGAAACTAACACATCCATGAAATAGGCATAAAATAGTTTGGTAAATATAATAAAAAATCAAACTATAGGTGGGCACTACAGATGGTGAACAATGTAAAGAACAAGTTTCTTTCTATTAATTACTAAGTTAGTTTGTTGAGAAAGATGCAAAATTTGAGACAAAGAGACATGACTATGAAGGAGTATACTAAAGAATTTTATAGATTGGACATCAGATCTAGATATGTTGATGATGATGTTGAGAAAATTGTGAGGTACATAAATTGATTGAGATTTAGAATTCAAGATGAGATAAGTTTTTTGAAATTGGAAGGCGTGGAGGAAGCATATCAATATGCTTTCAAAGTTGAGGAGAATCTTGAAAAAGAAGCATGAATAAAGACAAAGAGGTAGAGGTAGTAGATTCCAAAGGGGCAGAGGTAGACCATATGGATAAAGTGGAAGATCTGATAATTCTATACAAGATAAGGGAAAATTTGAATGAAAGAATGATGATAAAGACAAGACCGAGTGGAAATATTATGACTCTTATCGAGGAGGTATTAGTTCTTACCAAGGAAGAGGCAATGCTTATTCTGGAGGTCATTTTCATGGTGATTGTTTTAGATGTGGTAAAGAAGGACATAAATCTTTTGAATGTAGATCTTCTGAAACTAGGACAGATAACATAAATGTTGTGGTACAAGGAGTCATTGAGGGTTCACCGAGTGGCCCTGAGGTTGGAGAAAATATGATGGTAAGAATAACCTTATGTAATAAGGGAAATGATGAGGAACCTATCCTAAGGAGAAGTCTTTTCAAGACAAGATGTAAGATGGCTAGAAAATTTTCCAAGCTGATCATTGATTATGGAAGCTCTATAATTTTTGGCATCAAAAGAATTGGTTTCAAAGTTGCAGTTGCAGAGGTTGGAGCATCATAAAACTGATCATGTTTCAAGTAATGCCTTACCCAGAGATCCTTGGAAACAAGGATGAAATACAAGCCAAAATTATTTTTTACAAGTATGAATGCACATGAAAACATCATACAGGGATCAAAAAGATCACAACAGAAGACTTCACCACAATCTCAGCAACCAATAGATCTCCGAATGCCACTACCAAATTGGCACATGCGAACAAAAGCCAACAACCACCACAAAAAAGATGAGGGTTCAAGAAATGACCACTCATCAAAAAAACACCAAGCTGGGATAAAATGTAGAATCCTAAAATTTGGCTAAGTTTGAAATCTTGAAGCCCTAAAAATTAGCTTAGTCTGGATTTTCGAAGCCTTGAAATTTCTTAGAATCTATAACTTGTCTCTGAGAGGTCTAAAACCTATCTCAAAAGATCCATCGCATATATCTTAAGTATAAGGAATTAAATATATGTCAACCGATATATTTTAAACCCCTAAAAAAAAAAATTTCAACAAGGAAGGTGTAAAAACCAAAAGGGTGTCCAAAACCAACTTTCAAACTTTCATCTGACAAGCCTAGATAGCCCCTGTTTCTCACACAAGAAAGTACACTAGTTTTGAGTTTGGTGTGAGATCTTGCACTATTATGCATGAGAAAGTACACAACTTCATGCTAGGACTTTCGAGCATCACAGGAGGGCTTACATTCTCACGCAAGGATTCCCTCTGCACTACATGAGGACTTGCATTCTCGCATGAGGAACTACCTTTCCACAAGAGAAAAAAATTAGTGTGAAAAAAAAATGCAAACAAAAAGATTAAAAACAAGGAAACCTCCACACTAGGGAGTACCAGATCCATGTAAATCGAGGAATGAACACTTGAGTGCATCAACAACAAGGAAAAAGAAACATCTATCCATCTAAGCATAGCAGTAATGAATATACTAAATGCAAAATCGCAATGAACAAAACCAAAATCACAATGTACTGAAATAACATCACAGAACAAAAAAACAAAGTACGTGGTTCCTCCCAACCATCAATAGCATCATAAGACCATCATGGATCCTAGCCATCCTTTGTGCGTAATATCCCAAGCCACTAACCAGATCGTCGATACTATTATAATAGGGACGCCGCTAGTACAACATGCAACAATATAAGCATAGGGAAATCTAACATGCTAGTAGTAAAGCATAAGATAATCCTATAGTAGATAGCATCACCTATCACATGCTAAACAACAATAAGCAATAGATATGCTAATACAACAATTCATTGCATCTAATCATATGCTAAACATCATAATAAGGGAATGCATCGAATAAAATAACATCATCCAAAAATGATATACAAGCAACCCAATGAAAGTGTAAATCAAAAGAAAGCATACTCCAGAACCCGAAGCACCAAGTCAAAACATCCAACAACAGTCACACTAGGACAAAAGATCATCTGTGTACATTGATCCCTAGCAGTGGTGAAGGTAGCTACACCTCCCAACCACATGGAACTCGTAGGTCCGCACCTTCCATGCTAATGGAGATAAAGATCTAACCACAAAACATACAAAACAACATCGATGGCTAACACTCATGCCAGACAATATGATGGCTGCAACCAATAACCTAAGACAATGCAAGGAGTACAGGTCCTGGTCAGACACTCAATAGGCTACTAAGTAGGGGCTAACATCATGGAGAGTTGCTTGGAATCCCAAAGCCCAAGCTAGTATAAGCAGCTACTCTTCTCAACAGAAGGCGCACAACCTAGGGAAGCAACTCTTCACGACGAAAGGTGCACAACCCAGACATTTTATTATCTTGTATTTATTACCACCCAATGTTTTAATTTAATTATCACTTATATAAAACTTCCTCTATCAAATGGGGAATAGTCACCAAGTTGTAGGATAGAATATCCTCCATATGCTACCCTACCCTACCCATGCTCATCCTACGACAAGTGCTCGTGGGCATGCATACTCCCATCCCAACCCCAATGATCATAACTTCTGGAAGTACCATAGAGAATGGGCCTGACAAGTCAGCTGAAAAATGTACGTGCACATACTCATGTGTAGTGCACCACCATCATGAAGATCATAACACAAGGACAGGATGAGAACACAATGCAAAGAAAACACCCAACTGAAAGCAACATGCGAAGGATGGATTCTACACGAATCCAAAAGCTAATAAAATCATACATCATGAAATTACTCAACCAGCCTCAATCCTAGAGTATAGATTCTACACAAATCCCAATGATGTAACAAGACCAAAAGTCATGAACTCACTCCATTGGCCTCAATCTGAGACTATGGATTCTACATGAATCCCAATGTTCACAAAACAAAAGAAAAGGTCTAAAAGAAACAATGACAATAGGTACAAAATCACTCAACTGAACACAATGTCAAGAGTATAGATGTAACATGCATCCCAATGCAACATAAAAGTGCAGAAGTGGTCTGACTAATATCCAAACAGATCATCCAAGTCCATGACCCACATTGTGCTGAGAAAATAGGGCATCATGCAAAACGAGGTAAAAACCCCAAAATTTGGAAAACTTCAAAATTAAAACCCATTTGACCTTTGGGCACAAAAACTCAAAAAATCCAAAAATAAATGGAATTCGACACCATATGCAAAAATGGCTAGCATAACAGTGCAAAATCCCAAATCCTCATCCTGAAAAATAGGGAAATGTTCATACTTGCCCAACCGGGTAGAACTAACATACAAAAATGGAGGGGAACACTAGTTCTCAACCTCCAAACAAATGGCTATCAAAAATAGAAGTAGAAACAATAAAAAAAGAAAGCCCTACCTCATAGCCAAAAGGGAAAAATAGGAATCTAAACCATAAAATAAATATCCTGCAGAAGTAGCTGAAAATCTCAGCAATCCAAGGTTTCCCCAAGTTGGATCCAACGAGCCCAACCTCGTGACAATCCCACGCCTGTAGCTCCCACAACGAACAAAACAATAAATCATCATGAAGAAAATTTTGGGTTTTACTCTCCAACATTCTAATTCAAAAGTGAGAAGTCCAGAATTAAATTCCTTTTTGGATACTTATTCACTTTTTGGGTGAATAATCAATTAGGGAAAATAACCAACCAACCTAGTTAAACCTCAAATCGACCCAAATGAAAAAAGACTATTCCTATAAATAGGAATTCATCTATGGCAAAGCTTTCAGAAATAAAATAAAATAATTAAAAACCTTGAAAACCCAAAAACATAGAAATCTCCTTAACAACTTTCGCGACAATGTGAAACTCTAAATGCACAGACACACTCACTGGTCTAATCACATAATACAAATGATTTCATATTTAATAATCATTGGAAGGTTTAATTTAAAAATTTAATAAAGGATACGTCGACCATATAAGGGCAACATTGGTAAAATATGAATGGCTGAATCACTAACTCCATGTGCCACTACTAGGGATATAAATCATACACACTAAACAACACGATCAAGTGCAATTGCATATAATAACATAGTTGAAGCAATAAATGCATTAAATCACCTAATTTAACCATTTATTTAATTATATTAAAATAATCTATTTACATCACTCACGTTCGCATAAAGCATAACAATGTAGGAATGAAGTAAATAACCATAGCATTAAATCCATCACCTAACATAATCAGAGGTATGTCCAAATACCAGATAACTAGATATCATCATAAAACACACTGTCATCTCAAAATGACATCATCATGCAATATGATTAACAGAAAAACATAGTATTCTAATGTCTATGATACTAAAATCAAAGTATAACATCTAACCCTCAAGTCCTCTCAAATATAAAGCATCACATGAGTAACAATTATCTCTCTAATCAGAAATATAACAAGGTAAATGTCCGTAGCACATAACCAAATAATCCAACATGAAAAATCCATTCTAATTACTTAAGCATTTAATAATGATTGTTTAAACAACTTTAAAAAGGCACCTAAAACACATAAGCAACCACAGTCATAAACATGACTAACCACTGCTACAGGAACCTAGTCTAGTGTAGCATGGTAATAGTACATAGTGCAATCTCCGCACACATCTCAGCATAATCATGAAACAACCTCATGATACCACATCAATCTTGGTAACCATTGGCACAAACCTTAGTGAACCAAAAATTAGCATAATCTCATAGATTAGTCAAAAGCGTAATCAAAGCAACTGATATAGAAACATAAATCCAAACACCTTGATGGTGTAGACCACTCAGGGTCACAATCATGATCCCATCACAAAAAAAGATCAGCAAGGTTGCATCCATAAGGATGACTCACAGAAGTCAAATGGAAGAGGCACTACATCATCCCCCCCAAAGACTAGGCTTACTCCTAGAAGCCTGCAATCCAAGAATAGAAACCAAAACACAAAAGAACCAAAATCCAAAGCAAGCAATAGGAATGACTCAAGAAACTCTCCACAAGTCAAACCAAATCACTCCCACATTCTCCAACCATCACATTAACCCCCAAATAGGTTAACCACAAGAGAATGGGTGTCACACAGACACAAGGTCCTCTAACAAGGAACCTTCTATGCGCTAGGAAAAACCCATCTAGCCATAAAGCCAACAATACAAGGTAAGGAAAAAGCCACTCTACCTTGTCAATAGGTGCCCAACAAAACATGCACCTAGCAAGTGACCACATAACCAGGTCAAAACACTAAGCAATTCTAACAAAAGTTGGAATCATGGGGAATAACCATCCCAAAATTCCCAAGAATACTATCATGTCATACATGATCATTCTAGAATCCACATAAACTCACCCTTAGGACAAAGCAGATGACAGTTTACCAACAAAATTACACACTCCAAAAGACTACTCACCACCAAGTATAGGAGCGCAATGCCTCTCCAAGGTACGAAAGCTCAACTATCACTAGAAACTAGGGTAACACAACCCAACTAGACAAGATATCACCTTCTCACAAGGTTCAAAGACTTTTGTCAGCAGACACAATCATGTAATGTCTGAATACCAACTCATAGGATGGTAACATGTCTCCAAAAATACCATGTCCCTCTAGGACCATGCTAGGAAAACTACATCCAATCTACCACTAAACTCAATCTCTAGCCTCAAGTCAATGGTTAAAGAGAAAACTTGATTGAGACAATCCACATGAAGATATAAGCTTAGGGAGAAGGATACTATAGAGTATAGGATTGAGGGAGTCACTCTCAACCTCTACACAAAATTAGTCCAAGATGCATTAAGGAACCTCACAATTCCACCAACCATCAACATACTCATCTGAAAACACTAACTGAGCTAGTGGCATAACCATGCTAGCCTACTCTCACAAGAGAGAAAAGGATACAAAGTTGCACCCAAGACAATGTCCAAAAAGGAGAATCTAGACTCATCAAAGAACTGAGTCACTTCCAAATGACAAGGCAACATCTTCCCCAAAAAAGGAACACTCACAAACCACACTACACCTCAAAAGGGTGGGTCAGTGCAATAGGAAACACAAAAACCCAAGCACAAACCCCAACAAGTTCCTAGTAGATTATGAAGACAAGATAACTCTTTCATTATGAATAACATGAAGAGTTAAACTTCTCCAATGGCCATAAATATGATATTTCATGATTGAATTGGCCTCTACTGGAAAAGGTACTCTAAACATCAATCAAAAACTCCTGAAGCCATAGCTTTCATGTCTAGACTCGGATTGAATACATTTGAAAAGCGTCAAAAAGATATCAACAAGGACTATAACATGAAGAAGCTAAGAGAGACCTAAGACCTATGATCTGAGATGCCACTCAAGAAAAAAAACCACAAAGGCAAAAACAATAGTCTTGGCCACCAAGACAAGCGACGAACAAAACGTCCAAATCCAAACAAGATCACACATGCCCAAACAACATAAGACATGAAATGAAAGGTAGTTCACACATTGAAACCATCATCGCTTATCTCCCATAATTTCATTAATTAAACATAATATAAGCACTAATGAATAATGAAACTGAAATATTTTCAAGCAAGGGCGCAAGAGTCACCATAATACAAGTACATACCTTTCAAGAAATAACATTAAGTTTAATCACCATTTAAACCATTTAATTACTTTAACTTTACATTTACTACACGCACACTAGCATGTTCTCTATGATATTATCCCTTGTACGTACTACCAAAGGTTCGAGATGAACATGATAGAGTCACAACACACAACTGGGCATTAGTTAAAACACATTGACTTTGTTTGACATCGCTTTCTCTCTCATCCTGATGATGGATCATGTAGTGTGATTCGAAACATTGATGGTAAAAGTCACCACACACTCTAATCTAGAAACTGATTTACAAAACATTCAAAATAGTCATCATGAACCAAAATAAAAAGCCCAAATGGGGGAATTGTCAATTCCAATAGTAAATAACAAAAAGGAGCTCATTTCAACAATAATCCAAGTGTGACAACTGCCACAAAGAGAGTGATAGATAAAATTGGATGAATATTCCAAGAGAGGAAAATACAAAAAGTCAATGCTAGCCCAACAACACGAGGAAAGTACCTCCAGCCAAATAAAATAAGGCATCAAACAAATCACATTATAGGTGATGACTGAGTATAGTCACACAAGAGAGATAAATCACCACACAATGCTAAGGAATACATCATCCTAGCATTGTTAGAGAACACACTCACACACATCAAGAAATATCCCATTAGTAATCTCATGCATATGCAGACAACAATAATTTCCATGCAATGCAACATTTAGATATCCATCAAATTAATACAATTTTACATAAGCTTAAGAAGAAATCATATTGGGGACTTAAGTCATTAACCCAAGGATATAATGTAAACCTATTTCTTTGCAATGATTCACCATAACACTTATTTTCAATGAAAAGAACTATTTCATCATTATAAAAACAAAATAAAGAATCATAATAAGATTCCTATATTACTTACAATAAGGAGAAAATAGGGAAACAATGCACCTAACTCCATAAGGAAAAATGAGAAGAGGCACACAAGGCCAACACATGGACACCAATCAATGGTTTCATCCAAAAAGGGTCACACAAGAAACCAACCAAACAAGGCACATCAAGTCCACTTACCAAACTAGGAAGACTCACTTCCTTCTCCACATACTGCTCTAGTCACATCTACTGGACAAACAAATCCATCCCAAGTAGATACTGAAGCAACAAAGATCACGATCTCTTCTCCAAGACACTCAAACTCAACTAATGCAGCAACAACAACCACATGGGCAATATAAACACAGATATCCCAATGTTTGAACATCAACTTTGATACCAAATGTAATACCCTGCCCGGAGATCCTTGGAAACAAGGATGAAATACAAGCCAGATTTTTTTTTACAAATATGAATGCACATGACAACATCATACAGGGGTCACAAAGATTGCAATGGAAGACTTCACCACAATCTCGACAACCAATAGATCTTCTAATGCCACTACCAAACTAACACACGCGAACAAAAGCTAACAACCACCACAAACAAGATGAGGGTTCAAGAAATGACCACTCATCAACAAAACACCAAGTTAGAGTAAAATGAAAAATCCTAAAATTTGGCTAAGTCTGAAATCCTAAAGCCCTAAAAATTGGCTAAGTCTGGATTTTTGAAGCCCTGAAATTTCCTAGAATCCATAACTTGTCTCCGAGAGGTCTGAAACCTATCTCAAAAGATTCGCCGCATATATTAGAATATATATTAAGTATAAGGAATTAAATATACATCAACTGATATATTTTAAACCCCTAGGAAATTAGTTTTCAATAAGGAAGGTGTAAAAACTAAGAGGGTGTCCAAAACTAACTTTCGAACTTTCATCTGACAAGCCTAGATAGCCCCTGTTTCTCGCACTAGAAAGTACACTAGTCTCAAGTTTCGCACGAGATCTTGCATTGCTACATGCAAGAAAGCACACAGCTTCACACAAGGACTTTCAAGCATCACGTGAGGGCTTTCATTCTTGTGTGAGGAATTACATTCTTGCATGAGGAAATACATTCTTGCATGAGGAACTACCTTTCCATGTGAGAAAACAAATTAGCATGACAACAAAAAGCAAACAAAAAGATTAAAAACAAGAAAACCTCCACACCGGGGAGTACCGAATCCATGTAAATTGAAGAATGAACACTTGAGTGCATCAATAGCAAGGAAAGAGGAACATCTATCCATCTAAACATAGTAGTAATGAACATACTGAATGCAACATCGCAATGTATTGAAATAACATCACAAAAAAAAACAACCAACTAAATATGCGATTCCTCCCAACCATCAATATCATCATAAGACCATCATGGATCCTAGTCATCCCCCTTGCATAGCATCCCAGCCACCAACCAAATCATTGGTACTATCATAATAGGGATGTCACTACTACAATATGCAACAATATAAGCATAAGGAAATCTAATATGCTATTAGTAAAGCATAAGATAATCCTACAGTAGATAACATCACCTATCACATGCTAAACAACAATAAGCAATAGATATGCTAATACAACAATTCACAACATCAAATCATATGCTAAACATCATAATAAGGGAATGTGTAGAATAAAATAACATCATCTAAACATGATATACAGGCATCCCAATGAAAGCGTAAATCACAAGAAAGCATACTCCAGAACCTGAAGTACCAAGTCAAAAAAACTAGCAATGGTCACACTAGGACAAAAGATCATCTTTGTACACCGATCCCTAGTAGTGGTGAAGGTAGCTATGCCTCCCAACCACATGGTACCCATAGGTCCACACTCATCGTGCTAATGGAGATAAAGATCCAACCACAAAACACACAAAACAACATCCATGGCTAACACTCACGCCAGACAGTATGATGGCTGCAACCAAGAACCTAAGACAATGCAAGGAGTACAGGTCCTAGTCAAACACTCAATAGGCTACTAAGTACAGACTGACATCATGGAGAGTTGCTTGGCATCCAAAATCCCAAGCTAGTATAGGAAGCTACTCTTCTCAACAAAAGGCGCACAACCTAAGGCAGCAACTTTTCACAATGGAAGGTGCATAACCCAGACATTTTATTATCTTGTATTTATTACCACCCAATGTTTTAATTTAATTATCACTTATATAAAACTTCCTCTACCAAATGGGGAATAGTCACTAGGTTGCAGGATAGAAGCCCCTCGATATGCTACCCTATCCTACCCATGGTCATCCTACAACAAGTGCCCGTGGGCATGCATACTCCAATCCCAACCCCAATGATCATAACTTCTGGAAGTACCATGGAAGAATAGGCCTCACAAGTCACCTAAAAAATGTACACACATGTACTCATATGTGGCACACCACCATCATGAAGATCATAACACAAGGATAGGATGAGAACACAATGCAAAGAAAACACCCAACTGAAAGCAACATAGGAAGGATAGATTCTACATGAATCTCAAAGCCAATAAAATCATACATAATGAAATCACTCAGCTGGCCTCAATCTAAGAGTATGGATTCTACATGAATCCCAATGATTTAACAAGACCAAAAGTCATGAACTCACTCCACCAGCCTCAATCTAAGAGTATGGATTCTACACGAATCTTAATGTTCATGAAACAAAAGCAAAGGTATAAAAGAAATAATGACAATAGTTACAAAATCACTCAACCGAATACAATGTCAAGAGTACGAATGCAACATGCATCCCAATGCAACATAAAAGTGCAAAAGTGGTCTGACTGATATCCAAATGGATCATCCATGTCCACAACCCACATTGTGCCAAGAAAATAGGGTGACAGACAAAACTAGGTAAAAACCCAAAAAATTGGAAAACTTCAAAATTAAAACCCATTCGACCTTTGGGTGCAAAAACCCCCAAAAATCCAAAAATAAATGGAATCAGACACCATATGGAAAAATGGTCAACATAACAGTGCAAAATCCCAAACCCTCATCCCAAAAAATAGGGAAATGTTCATACCTACCCAACCGGGTAGAACTAACATACAAAAATAGAGGGGAACACTAGTTCTCAACCTCCAAACAAATAGCTACCAAAAACATAAGTAGAAACAAAGCAGAAACAATAAAACAAGAAAGCCCTACCTCACAGCCAAAAGGGCAAAATGGGAATCTGAACCATAAAATAAATATCTCGCAAAAGTAGCTGAAAATTGCGACAATCCAAGGTTTCCCCAAGCTAGATCCAATGAGCCCAACATCATGACGATCCCATGCCTATAGCTCCCACAAAGAACAAAACAATAAATCATCATGAAGAGAATTTTGGGTTTTACTCTCCAACTTTCTAATTCAAAAGTGAGAAGTCCGGAATTAAATTCCTTTTTGGATACTTATTCACTTTTTGGGTGAATAATCGATTAGAGAAAATAACAAGCCAACTTAGTTAAACCTCGAATCGACTCAAACGAAAATAGGCTATTCCTATAAATAGGAATTCATCTATGGAAAAGCTACCAAAAATAAAATAAAATAATTAAAAAGTCCAAAAACCCAAAAACACAAAAATCTCCTTAACAACTTTCGCGACAATGTGATACTCTAAATGCACAGACATGCTCACTGGTCTAATCACATAATGCAAATGATTTTGGATTTAATAATCACCAAAATGTTTAATTTAAGAATTTAATAAAGGATATGTCGACCATATAAGAATGACATTGGTAAAATATGAATGGCTGAATCACTAACTCCATGTGCCATTGCCAGGGATATAAATCCTGCACACTAAACAACACGATTAAGTGCAATTGCATATAATAATATAGTTGAAGCAATAAATTCATTAAATCACCTAATTTAACCATTTATTTAATTATATTAAAATAACCTATTTACATCACTCACATTCGCATAAAGCATAACAATGCAGGAATGAAGTAAATAACCATAGCATTAAATCCATCACCTAACATAATTAGAGGTATGTCCAAATACTAGATAACCAGATATCATCATAAAACACATTGTCATCTAAAAATGACATCATCATGCAATATGATTAATTGAACAGTATATTAGTCTAATGTCTATGATACTAAAATCAAAGTATAACATCTAACCCTCAAGTCCTCTCAAATATAAAGCATCAAATGAGTAACAATTGTCTCTCTAATCAGAAATATAACAAGGTAAATGTTCGTAGCACACAATCAAATAATCCAACATGAACAATACATTCTAATTACTTAAGCATTTAATAATGATTGTTTAAACAACATTAAAAAGGCACCTAAAACACATAAGCAACCACAATCATAAACATGACTAACCACTGCTACATGAACCTAGTCCAGTGTAGCATTGCAATAGTACACAGTGCAATCTCCACACACATCTTAGGGTAATCACGAAACAACCTCATGATACCACATTGATCTTGGTAACCACTAGCACAAAGCTCAGCGAACCAAAAATCATCATAATCTCATAGATCATTCAAAAGCATAATCAAAGCAATTGATACAAAAACATAAATCCAAACACCTCGATGGTGTAGACCACTCAAGGTCACAATCATGATCCCATCACAAAAAAAGATCAGCAAGGTTGCATCCATAAGGATGACTCATAGAAGTCAAATTGGAGAGGCACTACATTTCATGAATAAAAAATGAGCATAAGATATTGGTAAGTAAACAATGTATTGTAAATTTTAAGATTAGACACTCTTTTGATGAAGTTTTGTGTGATATTAGTTCTATGGATTGTTGTCATATCTTGTTGGGTAGACCATAGAAATATGATAGATATGTTATACATGATGGAAGATTGAACCAATATACTCTTTGGGTGAATGGAAATAAGCAAATATTGCTACCTCTGATTAAAAGTCTAGATGAGGTTAACTGTACTACTATGAGAATTTGCATGGTTAATGGAAAGAAATTTGAGAAAGAAATTAAGAAGGATCAAATAATTTTTTCTATAATCCATAAGAGACTAAGTTGTGCTAGTAATAGCTAAGTATCAGAAAATCATGCTAACCAAGTGCTAGTCAAAAATGACCAAGTGATAGTAGAAACTGATAGTATTGATTAAATGCTAGTAGAAATTATAGAAATGTTGAATGAGTATATAGATATTGTTGTAGAGGATATACTTGATGGTTTACCTCCAATGAGAAGTATAAGTCATTTATGGATCTGATTCGTGGAGTTAGTTTTCCAAAAAAAGCATCATATAGATTGACACCTACTGAGAATGAAGAACTTAACAAACAAGTGCATGAGTTGTTGGAGAAAGGTTTGATTAGAGAAATTTTGAGTCTCTATGCTATACCTATCATCTTAGAACATAAGAAAAATGGAGAATGGAGAATGTTTATTGATTCTAGAGCTATTAAAAAAATCACAAATAAATATAGGTTTCCTATGCCAAGGATGGATGATGTTATGGATTATTTGAGTGGAGAAAAGTATTTTTCCAAGATTGATTTGAAAAGTCACTATCATTAGATCAAAATTAGAGAAAGTGATGAATGAAAGACTTCTTTTAAGAAAAAGGATGGTTTGTATGAATGGTTCGTAATCCCTTTTGGTTTGACTAATGCACCTAGTCTTTTTTTGAGGTTGATGAATGAAGTTCTAAAGAGATTCTTGGGTAAGTTTGTGATTGTTTATTTGGATGATATTTGTATATTTATTAAGACAAAAGAAGAATGTCTTGAGCATTTTATACAAGTATTACAAAGATTGAAAGAGGAGAAGTTGATGGTTAATCTGAAGAAATGTTGTTTTATACAAGAGGAGATTATGTATTTGAGATTTTTTTTTTTAGTTAATGGTTTGAAGATGGACCCTAAGAAGGTTAAAGCAATTTTGGAGTGGCTTGCACCTAAGAATGGGTAAGGTAAGATCATTTAATGGTTTGGCTAGTTTTTATAGGAAGTTTATAAGGAATTTTAGTTCAATTTGGAATGCCATGACTGAGAAAATGAGAGGAGATAAAAAAAAAATTCAACTAGACACATGGAGCTAATAATAGTTTTGAGACTTTGAAACAAAAGGTTGCTGAGTTATCTATATTGGCTTTTCCCAACTTCAATAAGGTGTTTCAAATTGAATGTGATGCAAATAGTAGTGCAATAGGAGTTGTATTGAGTCAAGGTAAACTTGCTGCTTTCTTTAGTGAGAATTTGAATTATAGTAAAATGAAATAATTATGTGTATGATTAATAATTTTATGCTATTGTTGGAAAATTAATGAAATAGAGATATTATTTGATTCCTAAGGATTTTTTTTTTGTATACTGATCATAAAGCTTTATAATACTTGAGAAGTCAACATAAGTCAAATTAAAGACATATAAAGTGGGTTGAGTATTTGTGGAGTTTTACATTTTTTATTAAGCATAAAAGTGGAGTCAATAACAGAGTTGTTGATGTATTGAATAGAATATATTATTTTCTTACTGAGATGAAGGTTGACATTTTTTATTTTGATGAGATGAAAGAGTTATATGATATTTATCTTGATTTTTTTGAGATGTGTAGTCCCAGAGCACCTAGGGTAACATAAAGTCCTAAAATAAAATTTTGGTTTGTAGATGATCTAATTAAAATTTGAGGTAATAAATACTAACTATAAATTCTCAAGGTGAGTTTATCTAGATTGAATAGTTAGGATTTTTAATGTGAGTCCAATCTTGTCAATTAGGTCCTGATAGGCAAGATTGCTCAAAAGTTGCTATATGTGAAAAAATATGATAAAGTTCTTCAAGAAGAGGCACATGGTGTATTATAGGGGTCCTTAGGAGTATGAAATTCATTTTAGGTGGTTTGGGAATAGACTTGGCAAGTTTGGAAGTCTAACAAGAAAATTGCAAAAGTTGTCAAAACGTTGCTTAGCAACATTTTGTGTAGTTTTGGGAAAAGAGAACCACTTGGGTAGTTATGGTTCAAAAAGAAGGCTAGAATGGTGAATTAAGTCTATTTAAACCTTTTTTCAACTCATTTTCAAGGGTTGGATAGTTGGATGTATGAACAACACCTATAAGAGGGCAATTTTATGAACTGGAATGTGGTATTTGAGGATTGAGGAGAAGAATTGGATTGAAAAATTGACTATTTTTTATGGAATAGATTATTTTAGTCATGCTTTGGATCTGTGCATATTTATTTTGGTTTCAAGATCTCATCTTTTAGGGTTTAGAAAATTCTTTAGTTTTAGCATTCTTGTTGTCCAGTTTTGTATTGCCATCATGAAAATGGCTATGGCTTGAGTGTCCTTGGTCAAAAAACCATGGCTCTTGGAGACCAAGAAATATACTTTTTATATAGTGTAAATAATGTTTTTAGATTTTTCCAAAGGCCAATAGCTATTTTTACAAAAAATCCCTAGGAAAGAAAGCAAGCTTGGCAAGATACAAAGAAATGCTTGTACTGGAGTTTTGTGGTGAAAAAAAGATTGGCATGAGTCAATATTGAATTGGAAATGAAGGAGTAGTGCATCAAGGGATCACATCTCAAAGGAGGAGGTTGGAGATGGAGTTTGATGCCTATAGTGAAGAAAACACTTACTACCTTTGAAACCCTTAAAAGAGGGTTTTTTGAAGGTGTATTTTACAATCAACCGAGGAGCCCAAGACCTAAAAAGTCTTCAAGAAAAAAAAATTCTTGAACACACCAAGGGGCCTTGTTAAGTTGTTTTATGATTTATTTTACATTCCTTATTTCTAGGAGGGCTAATAGGGACTCGTAGGGTTACAAGGGCTAGCTAGGCAATTTGAGAAAATATGAATTGGAAACTTGAAAGAATGATGCAAAATGGTAAGGAATGGGTCAAGAACCTTAGTAAGAGGATTTAACCTTGATTTTGGGCCACTTGGTGCACATACTAAGGTTTTGGCATTTTAGGTCAAAGAATTCATTTTTAGTGAATTGGAGGTATAGTATTGAAACTTGAATTATTGGGAGAGTTTCTTGGATAGAGGGGATTGGAGAGGGATCCTCTAGATTAGGGGTAGGATAAGTAACCCTAAGTAGGCTAGGATTATCTTGGGAGGAGCAAGAATTCTCTTAGTTGAAGGAGCTCCCCATCAAATTGGTGTCAGTCCCATAAGATTAAGGCTTGTGGTGGTATATTATATTCCACTAAGTCAAGTGGGTCTACAAAGATGGTTACCGATGCAGAGTTGGCAAAGGAGGTGGATGAAAAGAAGAAGCTCATAGAAGATAAAACTAGGGTCCTTGATGAGGCCATAAAGGAGATGAAAGATAAGATAAAAGAGATGGAAGATGTAACCCAAGCTAAGGAAAATGAAGACTTTGAAAAGGGTAAAGAGAAGGTGAGTTTAGAGGATGAAATACCTAAAGTAGATCCTCCACTTGGTGATAAAGAACCATTCCTCAAAGCCCTCAAGGAATTTGGAGGAAAGAGAGTACAAAATTTTTCCCTATTCCATGGTAAGATGTATGTAGAGGTGGTACTAGAATGGCTTCAGAGCATTAAGAACTACTTCAAATGTGAAGGGAAAATAGAGGCCCAAAAGGTGAAATTTGCAGAATCTAGATTGAATGGTCAAGTTTTGACATGGTGGAAGTTTGCACAAGAGGAAAGAGAGAGTGAATGGAAGACACCTATAGCTAATTGGAAAGTTTTAGTGGAAAGGATAAAAGAAGCCTATCTACCAAAAGACTATGAGATTTAGATTCATAAGGAGGGTAGAATCTCAAGTAGAAGTATCTTGATATGGCTACCTATACTGAGGAGTTTTAGTAATTGGCCTTAAGATCAAGGGTACAAGAAGAAGATGGAATCAAGGTGGCTAGATAACTAAATAAAGTTAAATGTTCTATCCAAGATGAGTTGAGATTGTTGAGATTTTTTAGTCTCACGAATTTATAAAGTTATCTTCAAATCGCTAGAAAGGTGGAAGATAAACTAAGGAAGAAAGGGGACTCAAGTTCTAGGAATAGGGATAGAGATAAAGACTTTAAAGGTGGCTCAAGAGAAAGTTCTAGTGGTAGGAATAGTGAGCAGAGAGGTTATGGGGATTTTAAGTGGGATGAGCAAGCTAGTGAGCCTAGTTAGAGGGGAGGCCCTAGTAGAGGCATAGGATCCAACAAGGGTAGTAGAAGTAGATATGGAAATAGTAGTAGAGGCTGACATTTTAGTAACATGAAGTGTTATAACTGTAATAAGCTGGGACACCCTACTTACATATGTCCATAGAAGGCATCATCATCCTATGGGGAAGAAAATCACATACATCCATGAAAAATATAATTAGAAGGGAGGAGAAGTGGACCTTGATGTGGTGAAGGGGGAGAACCTCATGTTGAGGAGAGTATTGGTTAATGAGCCAGTCAAAGATGAGCCTAAATAGAGAAAAGAATTATTTAGGATAACATGAAAAATATTTGGCAAGGTATGTAAAGTGATTATAGACTCAAGGTCTATTGATAATGTCTTGTCAAATGATGTCATACAAAAGCTTGGTTTGACCAAGATTCCACATGTATGTCCTTATAGAGTGTCTTAGTTAAATAAAGGGAAAAATATCATAGTAAATGAACAAGTGTGGGTATATATTACCATTGGTAGGTATCAACACAAGATTTTATGTGATGTGGTTCCCATGTATGCTTTTCACGTATTGTTGGAAAGACCTTTGTAGTATGACAGGGAAGTAGTGCACCATAGGAAGGAAAACAAACATTCCTTCAAGAAGGATGGAGTGTCTTATAGGATTGAATCTACAGTGAAAGAAGATAAGGTGAAAGGATGACTGCTAAAGCATTTCTCATGAGTGGGAAAGAGTTCCTCAAGGACTTGAAGGAGGGTGAAGGAGTAGGATATGCCATAATATAAAATCGAAGTGGAGAAGTCATTTTCATCAACACTTATACTTGTAGAAGTACAAGAGTTATTGGATTAATTAAGATATAATTTTTGATGTAGCACTACCAACATTACCTCCTAAGAGAGCCATAAGTGATCAAATTGACTTTATACCAAGAGCATCACTGCCAAACAAACCTATATACAAGATGACTCTAAAGAAGAACAAGGAGATTGCAAAGAAAGTTCAAGAGCTTCTTGATGAGGGGACTGATTAGGAAGAACATTAGTCCATGTGCCATACTAGTTTTCCTAGCACCAAAAAAGGGAGGTAAGTGGAGAATGTGTATTGATTGTAGAGAAATTAATAGAATCATAATTAGGTATATATTTCCTATTCCTAGGATAGAGGATTTAATGGGTTGTCTAGGTGGGGCTAGGTATTTTTCCAAAATTGATCTCAAGAGTGGTGATTATCAGATTAGGATGAAGGAGGGGGATGAATGGAATTTTTCATTTAAGACTATTGAGGCCCTTTATGAGTGATTGGTAATACCATTTGGCCTTACTAATGTACTAAGTACCTTCATAAGAGTCATGAATGAGGTCTTGAAAGACTACATTGGGGTATTTATTGTTGTATACATAGATGACATCCTCATCTTCAGCAATACAAAGGAGGAACACATGAGATACCTAGAATTAGTGTTGAGGAAGCTCCAAGAGGAAAAGATGACAAAAAACCTAGAGAAAAGTGAGTTCATGAAGGAGGAACTAGTGTATTTGGGGTTTGTAGTATCCCAAGGGAATTTTTAGATTGGAAAGGACAAGGTGGAGGCAATATTGAGTTATCCTACCTTTATATTTGATACTAAGATTAGGAGTTTTCATGGATTGGTACAATTATATAGGATTTTTTTCAAGAAATTTAGTGAAATTTGTGCTCCCATGAATGACACCATCAAAGTAGGCATGAAAACCAAGTTACCTACAATAGCAGATGCAAGTTTTCAAAGATTGAAGAAAGAGGTGGAAACACAACCAATTTTTTTTTTCCTACCTTTGATAAACCATTTTTGGTGGAGTGTGATGCTAGTAACATAATAGTTGGGGTAGTTTTGAGCTAAGAGGGTAGACTAGTACCATTTTTTAGTGAGATTCTTAATGAAGACAAGACAAGCTACTCATCATATGACCTTGAACTCTATGCACTTGTCCAAGCCCTCAAGAAGTGAAGGAATTACTTGTTACCCAAGGAGTTTGTGGTCTTCACAAATAACCAAGATCTAAGCTTTATCAATTCAAAAGAGAAGTTATGTCTGAGGCACATCAAATGGATGGAATTCTTGTAATCCTACACTTTCACTATCAAACAAAAGAAGGGGACAAAAAATAAGGTGGAAGATGCTTTGAGCAGGAAGTTTTTGATAGTGCAAGAAGTCAAGTTGTAGAGCATTGGCTTGGATGGATTCAAAGATCTATATGATGACACTAATTTCTTAGAGGCTTACAAGGTATGTACTAAGTTTTCTATCATTTCCATAGTGATTTTGCTAAATACACCTTATAGAATGGATTACTATTCAAAGGTCAATAGTTGTGCATTCCAAGAGGATCCATAAGGAAAAATATTATATCAGAGAAGAAAAATGGGAGCATGAGTGGGCACTTTGGTTTTAACAAGACTTTAGACATTGTGGATAGATTCTATTATTGGCCCAAAATGCTAAGAGATGTCAGGAGGTATGTGGAGTAGTGCAACATATGTCAAAAGCCAAAGTGAACTTGATCAAATGTAGGGCTTTACCAACCTTTCCCCATTCCTAATAGGCCTTGGAAATGCATCAACATGGCCTTCATAGTGGGTTTATCAAGAACTAGGATAGGGATGGATAGTGTATTTGTGGTAGTAGATGTAGAAACCAAAAAACCTTTAGAAAATAAAGTATTTTTATTTTTTGAAAAATTTCTGATGACATCATCATTAATTAATTAATTTATTTATTTATTTATTAATTTATTTTTATGCCATTAAATCCCTTTATCTTAATTAAAAATATTTAATTAAGGAATCCCTCCCAAAAATGTTTAAATCTTATTTAAACATTATTTCCTTATTTATTAATTATTTAATTAATAAATTGACCAAAAAACCCAAAATAAATAAAAAATTTATTTTTTGCCCAAAACTTGGCCAATTTCCTTAAGACCACTAACCTCTTCCAAAATCTTCTAATCCTTCTTTAATTTTGATTAAAGGCTAATCCCATCATTTCCTACCCCTAATCCCAACTCAAATTATTTAATTAAGATTAAATATTAATCCTCATGTTTATTAAAAAAGTTTTAATAAATATCTCCTCAACCCAAACCCTTTAAATAAATAAAACTTTATTTATTTCCTAAAAATCTAATTTATCCTCATCCTAAGAAGTTCTAGACTCTTCTAGAAAGTCTTCATCCTCATCCTAGGAAATTCTAGACTATTCTAGAAAGTCTTTATCCTCATCCAAAGTCTAGACTCTTCTAGAAGATGTCTTTAAAGCTAATCCTAAACCATCCTAATCCATCCTCTAATAATTTGCACAATCCTATGCAAG
Source organism: Cupressus sempervirens (assembly GCA_028749045.1). NCBI lineage: Eukaryota > Viridiplantae > Streptophyta > Pinopsida > Cupressales > Cupressaceae > Cupressus > Cupressus sempervirens. The sequence goes on from CM053793.1 coordinate 704,307,396, forward strand.
CTTAAAACCTCCTAATCAAGCCCAAGTCGAAATTTCTCTCATCTCCCTCAAAATATCTCAACCATAAAACTTTATGAAGCCCACTAGGCCATAAATGACTCTTTCAAGCCCTTTTATTGCTCTTACAAGTCATTATGAGGGTCTTTATGAAGATTTTATCCCTTGAGCCTCCTTTGTTAACTCATCCTTCTCCTTTCATCCATCCTCTCACCCTGTGACATGTGTCACTCCCTAATTGGCTGTAAGAAAGCACTATCCATGTGCTCTCCTCTCATAGAATCTGAGCCCTCCATGAGCTTTTTCCCATCCTTGCATCTTAGCCCTCAATCCCTCAAGCCTTTTGCCTATAAATTGGATCCTTCCCCTTTGCAAAATAACACAATCCATGAAGTAAAGTCATAATGCCATTTTATGAAGCCATTTTACATCAAAACCATACACTCACACCCAAATTCCAACTCCATTTGAAGCCATTTTTGAAGCATAATCTTGAGCATACATCCTATCTATTTAGACAAAGCCACTCAACAAGAGAGCTTCTTATTGAGAGAGTCCATTAATGGCTCATATTCTCAATTGAGAGCTCATCTTAGTCTATCTTGAAGTTTATGAAATTTTTTTAGTTTGTAGAAGTTTTATTTAAATTTGGTTTCTATTAGCATACTAACATTGCTCATATACATTTTGGCATGCCCGGTGGGACCCCACATGGGTCATCTTCATTAGCTTTTTTAGTCAAGGTTTGTATGTCATTTGCTAATTTTGGCTAATTTTTCTTGTTTTTGTCATTGGTAGGATTGTATAAATTGGTTTTGTAGGTTCACATGAGCATGAAAAAGACAAAGGAACTCATAGTCTATCTCATAGTATTTGAAGATTTTTCAAGCTTATAGGTGGACAAAGCACTTGGAATTCTTCTTCCTCTTCTTGTCTATATTTTTCTTATTCCATCTACTTCTTCTTCTTCTTCTTGTGGGAGATCTTGGCCCTTTTTTTTAAGGAAGAAAAATCATACACACTTCTTTTTAGTGCTTAAAATGAACCCCCTAAATCATACTTAAATCCATTAAAAACTAAAAATTTGCAAAAAAAAAAAAAAGAAAAAAAAAGAAGCCTTTTAACAAGTGAAACTAAACCAATTCAATCATTTGCATCCTTGCAACATCAAGGTTTTAGATGCATTCATGCAAAGTTAGGAACACTTCATTTTTGGAAATTTAAAAAGAACTTCAAGTTTCTATTTCAAAAGGTTCAAAATCAACACTAAGTGCACAATAAAATCTAAGTCAAACTCAAAGCATCAATCAAGGATAAAATGAACCTCATTTGAAAATATTTTAAAGTTCTTTTAAATATCTCATGAAAACTAAGAATCCTAAATGGTTGCCAAAAATTGTCCTAAAAGCTTTCTTATTTGTTCCAAACAAATGTCTTGTTGCAAAATCTTGAATGTTTCTTAGGTTTTTCATGCATCAAAATAATCTAGGAATATCATTTTTGGGCTTAAAATATGCAAACTAGAACACAAAATCTTGAATGAAAACCAAAGTCCAAAGAGTCATTTTAATTTTTGAGTCCAAAAAAATCTTGAATGATCTAAGGTTAAAACAAAGCACTTCAAAGTTCTTAAAACAACACACAAAATCTCAATCTTGAATGCTCAAAGGAAAAAACTTGAATGTTTAATCACTTGTCTTTGAATGCATGTTGCTAAAATCACTCTTGAGTGCCATGGATTAAAATCACGTTTGTTTTTTTTATGAATGCATGATTAAAACAAAAAATCCAATCTTGAATGCCATAGATCAAATAATCATCTTTTGGGGCATAAAAAGAATCCACATTTTTGAAATCTTCTAAGTTATAAAAATGAATAAAGACGCTTTGAGTAAGTTTGTAGTTGGACTCACCCTCTTTAATCACCCATCAATTTAACCATTAGTTGCAACCTCAGTGCCATCTATGGGGATGGGTCTACCTAAGAGGCTGTTAAGTGCTCCACAAAGATCAAACTCCACTCACTTGGGTCTTTAGTAGTTTTTCTAAAGTTATAAAATTCCTTGAATATGCATTAATCTCGCTCACACTTCATTTGGGCATAAAAATTGGACAAATCTTGACGTGGAGGGCCTTCGAGCATGCGCTTGGCAATCGAGTTTCACACATCTTTGTTTTGGGCTTAAAACAAACTCACACTCAAGCTTGAATGCCTAACAATCAATGAACATTGCATGGTTTGGATGCATTTTCAATGATGCTTGCATTTCTTATGTTGACGATCTCTTGACTTTCATTATGCTGACAATGCTGTCAAATTGGAGTGAACATTGTATGCCATAATCACAAGTGTCTTCAATCATAGCTTACAAAATCTAAATCATCAATTGGAATGACCGCGTGTCTTTTAAAACCAAGATCATGTATGTGGTCTTGTTTTACACTTTTTAGGAGGCCTTCTTGGGGATTTCATCACCCCTTGGGATAACGTCAACTCCAATGTTCCGGCAAAGTATAAAAATCGGGAGGTGAATCCAAAGACACCTCTCTTGGAATCAAGATTTTTTCACTCGAGCTAAGCCTCAAGGAACTTTATACCCTTGAGAAGTGAAAGAGGAGAAGTGGGTTACCACTCCTCTCGGCTGTGTGACATCTTTTTGGTTTCATCTACAAATTTGGGCCTCACGTACCTTACATATATCGAGGAATCTCTAGATATAACAAATTTCATTCTTGTAGAAAGCTTCCTAGGATGTTGGTGTGTTTGACGTGCTTGCTCCAAAAAAATTTCTGCTTGTTTATTCATAGATTTTGAATGAATGTTTGCCAACTTCGGTCAAAATCCCAAAAAAGCAAAAATCTCCCAGCTCGAGGCATACTTAGCGTAGTCACTGCCTCATCAAAAAATCATCCAAGCTCCCCCGCTACAACCAAATCTATCTAGTTCCTTGCTTTAGAAAAATCCCAAATCCAAAGTCTCTCCAAATCATCCCCCTACCCAGCTAGTAACCCAATCCAAAATCACACCCAAGCCTTTAGAGAGTTGTTGTCATTCTGCTAGAATTTGCTATCTAATCAATCTGACCAATCCACCAACCTCACCAAGGTTATCCCTTTGACAGAGCTTTGTCTAGGGTAATCTAGCTTTGTCACTTATTATCCCTCATCACATTGAGCTAAAGGTTGGGATCCACAAGTGGTCAATCTCATGTCATGCCCATAGGATCATTAGTCTATCTTTAAGTTGACACAATCTCCACCAATCCAGCGCATAGGAAATAAAAACTCTCACTTTTTGATAGCATGTCCTTGAAGTCTTTCATCCACAGGAAAGCCACAAATCTCTAGCCAATCCTCCTTAGGTCTATCATATAGCTTTGAATCTCCCTAGGAAATCCTTCATCATCCAATCCAAAATCTACACTTAATCCAAATCCAACCATGAGCTTCTGTGTTCATCCATATGCAAGACCCCATCCCCATCCGACTCATCATCAAAACATGAAATCCCAAACCTATCATGATGTGTTCAGTCGTATTGTCCTTGCTCCCACCACCTCCTATTCCAATGATGATGAAAATCTTGTTGACTATGATGGGTATCTTGAGAGCCTTAGAGGCCTTCCACCAACCATCCCCCAAAATCCAAGAGTTATTCCAAACTATCTAGTCATGCCATCTGATATCCCAGCTTCTCCTCCATCACCCAATCAACCAAGCTTCCAATCTTCCACCCTCATCACACCAACTATTCCTATCAATCCACCACCTCCACCTTCGACACATGAGTCTCCAAGGAATCTCCTAGAGGAAATACAAGAAAAGCTGCCTCCAACAGTCGATAAGCCATGTCATCTAATCCAACCATGTGAAGTAGTTAGTGATGAAGCTTCCCCATCTATAATATCACCTCCATCTCCCATAGCTACCATCCCCATACCATCCATCAAATTGCTTAAAATCCTTCCACTTCCCACAAGTTTCAAAATCCCACCACCCATCGAATCGCTCCAAATCCCATCCACATCTCCTCCTCCAAGCATTATCCAAATCCCATATAATGAACCTCATGTATCCACTCCCATCCATTCCTATCAAGATCTTATCCAAAAGCATGTTGAAATATCCTCTGACAGAATAGTAGATCCCGCCATCCCACTTATTCCCCTACATGATCCACTTTTACCATCCCCTCCATATCTCAATCCTACCATCTTACTTACTCCATCTCAAGATCCCTTTCCCTCAGCCCACCCAACTCAAGATCCTATCCTCCCATCTCCCCTGCTTCATGATCATACATCTCCCATAATCCATGATGATAGATCCATCGAAAAAGAACTAATTATCATATCCGAAGCTCCAACTCCTTCAGCTAGTAATGGACTCACATCTTGTGTTCCAAATAAAGAACATCATATTGAAAAAAGAAATGAAAATGTATTTCTAGATTTTGGTATTCTTGCTATTCTTGCATGGTCCCAAGTCCTTCTATCTCCACCCCAAAGTTCCCATCCATCTTATTCCACATCTATTTTGGGCCCTCATCCTACTCCTTATCTCCAACCCTCCATTTTGGGTCCATATATCTCTTATCTAAATCCCACACCCTTTCCATCCATTTTGGGTCCTTATATACCTAATATGAATCCTTTATCCCCTCCATCTATTTTGGGACCTACACCTTCCCTGTTTCCATCTATTTTGGGCCCATATCCTTCCTTCCCTCCATCCATTTTGGGCAATTATATCCATCCATATCCTATGTTCCAATCTATCCTTCCATCCTCTCAAATCCACCAGCTAGATCATCAAAGGTACTCACCCTTGAATCCCTTCCAACCTTTAAACCCTATCACTCCATCAATTATCCCTCCATATCCTCCATGCTCTTGTTCCCATCCCATGGCTAATAGAAGCATATTGGATGCCAAAATACAAAAGCATAAATCCAAAAATCCACAAAAATCCAAGTCTCAACATGTCCCTTCTAAAATACATGTTCAAAACAAGAAACATTTAATCCCAATCAAAGAAAAAGTCAAGAGGCCACAAAAGCCCAAGCTAAAAAAGTCAAAAATCATGTGGATACCCAAGATGCTCATAAAAGAAATGCATCTCAAAGAAAAATATCAATTGGCATCCATTCATGCTACTCAAAAAGCCTCATCCATCCATCCTTCATCCAAATCCCCATATAAGCATCCTTCATCCCCCCAATCCACTTTTAGTCCATATGCTTCTTATCCTAAATTTCCCATCCTCCATCTTCCAACTCTACTTTTAGTCCTTATCTTTCTCTTCCTCCATTTTCTCCTCAACCTCACTCAAAACCATCTTTCCCACTACTTTATCACCTCTCAAGGTGTGTGCCAATGATGATCTTTCCATTTTCCTCATCCATTTACCCACAAGCCTTATGTCTTTGCATCCATTATCTGTCAAACTCCCACCCACCATTCCACTTGTTCAATCCAATCCTTTTTCATCCATCCTACCAACATCTATGAGCCAAAAATAGCTGAAGAAAGCCAAAATCATTCCAGCTAAGTCAAAAGTCAAAAAGTCAAAAAATAGTAAAGAAAAATAAAGCATCCACTAGTGAAAACTTGGCAATTCAAGTGCCTTGGACAAGTACCATGATGAAAACTTGGCAAACAAGCGCCATGTGTAATCTAGCCATCCCTAGCTTAGCCTATCATCCTCATGCTTTTGGTCAGATCTTGCCATCCAGCTCCATCTTCCAATTTATCCACCTATCTTTCATCCTCAAACTTTTATCTATCGCTATCTACTTATCTTCTGCAGCTTCAGCCAAACATCCCAGCTATCATCCATCTCCCTAGCCCCTTCAGCTTTTTCCATCCTAGCTTCAATCCTATCACATCCATCATAAGACCTCCTTTTGCATGTTATCTTCTAATTGGGGGCACTATATTCCTTGCAGATCTTGTCTTGTCCATCCTCCCTTATCATTGGTATCTCGCTCTAGGCTATCCTCATGTAAATCCAATGTCATCCTCTCATTAGCCATTCACTCTAGCACCATCTATCAGCTCAGCTACCACCAACCTTAGCATTGTCATCATCCTTGGTTACACATCTATCATCATCGTTGGATGCATCTTGTCAAATCCATATCTTTTGTTATCACCTCATCCTTAGCTTCTACCTCTTGCACCAACTTGATCCATCCCACTATCCTCTCATCCTGAGCTTTTTATCCATCTGTATCATACCTATCATTGTTCCATTAGCTTGTATATCCAATCTTGTCCAAAAAAACTTGTACATTTGTACCATATCTTGGTTCATCAGCTTGTACATCCTCTTTAGCTTAGTACCATTGTATCTATCCAGCGTTCGTGTTAGTTCTTCCTTGATTAGCATCTTGCACCCATCACACGTCTTGGTTAGTTATTCCAATGTATCCTTTAGCTAGATCTCCTGTCACCAAAGTGTTATCCTTCTTAGTTCAACTTTCCAGATGCATCACTCACCTAGATCCATCAGCTTAGGTGCTCTCCGATAGATCCTTGTAGGATATAGCTTTCCTCCTATCTGATCTTAGTCCGTTAGTACCTCGTCCTACCCATCTCGTTGGCAAATGTTTCTCTTTTGGATTTTCACTTTCTTTTGATTTGGAATCTTCCCTTTTGGGTCTTGAAGTATCTTTTCCAATCAATCTTTTTGTCCCCTCCTCAAGGTTGCCATGATCTTCCATATCGTGGTATGCTACGAATGGGGCACTTTGAGCGTATGGTTTTGATCAAGTCTTTCGTTTGTTTCTTTTTTTCTTGTGGGTTACCCAATGTCATTTCCACATTGCTTCCTCTGGGATTCATGTGTGATACTAGGGCAATCCTTGCGTGTTTGTTTTGAGTCAGTTCGTCAGTCCTCTGGACAGTTGGTGAAAAGGCCTTGATGTTCTTGGTAACCTTGGCAATTAACCAATAGTCCTATAGAAAATCTAGTGCTCAACTACATGGTGGTACTTCTCTTTGAAGTATCCCCCCGCTCAAAAAGCTTCAATGGTTTTCCTTCATCTCCATTATCCCCCATCCATATCCAACATCCGTCTCTCCTACCCTAGCTTATGCATCAGTATCTCTTTGAATCACTCCTCACCTTTAGCTTTAGGGATCCACAATCCTAGTCTTAGGGATCCACCAATCAAATGAATCCACCAAGCCTCATCTTTCGAGATCCACAATCCTAGTCCTAGGGATCTCTAAAACCCATCTGCCGCCAATCTGACTCTTTGAAATCCCGTTGCATCAGCTTTTTAATCCCCTCATCCATCTCCCCATCCTAGATTCTTTTTATAGTGCTCTGCTCCTTCATCCTCTGCAATCCCTGAGATCTTAAGCTTGCTTTCTCTTGTGCCTTTGATTATCCCTTTATCATTCTCCCATAGTGAGGGTTTGAGCTAACTAAACCTCTTCTCTTAAGCCAATCTGAGTCTTCTTGCTCATCTTGGATTCTTGTACTTTTCAAAAATTCGTTGAGCCTCGCTTTCTCTCCCCATCGCCTTCTTGAGAGGGCATCTTGTAGTCCATTCTCTCATCTTCTGCTCTAGCCTTGGGCATCTAATTTTCTTATCTTTGATGCCATGCCACTTGCGGCATCACATCAAAGAGGGGCAAAATGTAGACACCTAAAATCCTTTAGAAAATAATGTATTTTTATTTTTTGAAAAATTTCTGATGACATCATCATTTATTAATTAATTAATTATTTAATTTATTTATTTATTTTTATGCCATTAAATCCCTTTATCTTAATTAAAAATATTTAATTAAGGAATCCCTCCCAAAAATGTTTAAATCTTATAAATACATTATTTCCTTATTTATTAATTATTTAATTAATAAATTGACCAAAAAACCCAAAATAAATAAATAAAAATTTTTTTGCCCAAAACTTGGCCAATTTCCTTAAGACCACTAACCTCTTCCAAAATCTTCTAATCCTTCTTTAATTTTGATTAAAGGCTAATCCCATCATTTCCTACCCCTAATCCCAACTCAAAATATTTAATTAAGATTAAATATTAATCCTCATGTTTATTAAAAAAGTTTTAATAAATATCTCCTCAACCCAAACCCTTTAAATAAATAAAAATTTATTTATTTCCTAAAAATCTAATTTATCCTCATCCTAAGAATTTCTAGACTCTTCTAGAAAGTCTTCATCCTCATCTTAGGAAATTCTAGACTATTCTAGAAAGTCTTTATCCTCATCCAAAGTCTAGACTCTTCTAGAATATGTCTTTAAAGCTAATCCTAATCCATCCTCTAATCATTTTCACAATCCTAAGCAAGCTTAAAACCCTCCTAATCAAGCCCAAGTCAAAATTTCTCTCATCTCCCTCAAAATATCTCAACCATAAAACTTTATGAAGCCCACTAGGCCATAAATGACTCTTCCAAGCCCTTTTATTGCTCTTACAAGTCATTATGAGGGTCTTTATGAAGATTTTATCCTTTGAGCCTCCTTTTTTGACTCATCCTTCCCCTTTCCTCTTCACCTTGTGACATGTGTCACTCCCTAATTGGTTGTAAGGAAGCACAATCCATGTTCTCTCCTCTCATGCAATCTGAGCCCTCCATGAGCTTTTTCCCATCCTTCCATCTTAGCCCTCAATCCCTCAAGCCTCTTTCCTATAAATTGGATCCTTCCCCTTTGAAAAATAACACAATCCATGAAGTAAAGTCATAATGCCATTCTAAGAAACCATTTTACATCAAAACCATACACTCACACCCAAATTCCAACTCCATTTGAAGCCATTTTTGAAGCGTAAGCTTGAACATACATCTTATCTATTTAGACAAAGCCACTCAACAAGAGAGCTTCTTATTGAGAGTGTCCATTAATGGCTCATATTCTCAACTGAGAGCTCATCTTAGTCTATCTTGAAGTTTATGAATTTTGTTTAGTTTGTAGAAGCTTTATTTAAATTTGGTTTCTATTAGCATACTAACATTTCTCATATACAGTAGATAGGTTCAGTAAAATGAGCCACTTCATATAATGAAAGACAACACATGATGCAAGTAATGTTTCTAACCTATTCTTTAGAGAGTTGGTTACAATACATGGATTTCCAAGGAACATAGTGGCTGATAGAGATGTCAAGTTTATGGGGCTCTTTTTGAAGACCTTTTGGAAAAGGCTTGGAACAAACCTAGCACATAGTTCTGCCTACCATCCTCAAACTAATGGTCAGATAGAGGTGATAAATAGGGTCCTGGAAAAACTATTAAGGTGTCTCACTAAAGAGTGTGAGAAAAGTTGGGAGCATGTCTTTCCCCAAGCTAAATTTACATACAATGATAGCAAGAATAGGACAATAGGGTTAAGCCCTTTTCAAGTAGAGTATGACACTCACCAAAGAGGTATAATAAAGTTAAGGATCTACCTCACATGAAAAAATTAGTGGGAAGGCTAATGAATTTTTTCAATCAATGAAGGAGGTGCATCATCAAGTGAAACAGACATTGATGGAGGCAAATCAGAAACTAAAGATGAAGAAGGGTAAGGGGAGAAGAGAGTTTCTGTTTCAAGTGGGAGACTTGGTGATGGTGTATCTAAACTGTAATACCCCAAAATTGGCTCATTGCCATGATCATCAATTCTGGTCTATTTTCAATCAATCCTAAGTCCTATGTCACTAGGCAATTCTAGTTTTGATTTTCGCTACTTGACCTAAGTGTCAAATATAGAAAACCCTAAATCTACAGTAATTAAACCATCTATTTAATTCCTAAGTATTGACTTGTATTAGTCACATTAAACTTATTGATTAATATTTAGTTTAATTTAAAGTATTTATACTTTAATTTAATTAAATTATCTTCTAAGGCTAATGTACTAAGGAATTAAAAATATTTAATTTAATAATTATGCTTATTTTAACTAATTGAATGTAATTATTCAATTAAATAGAATAGGCATTTATTAGGTCATATCTCATTTTATTAAATTGAATATCTTTCCCAAATTCTATTTATCAGTTCAAAATGGAAATCTTTAGTTAACTACTTCTCAAATTAGAAGTAACTTAATTCACTAACTCTCACACTAAAGTGAATCTAAGTTAACTATTTCTTGCACTCAAGATTTGAGTTAGTTAACTGCATCTGTATTGGGAATCTTCCAGTTTGACTAAATCTTGGCTTCAATCCTGACCATTGATCTAAGTTGTTCTCAATCATTGATGGATTCTAGGAATTCTATTTAAGAGACTCCTAATTCCTCATTATAGAGGTTGAATTTTTATGCTATTGAATTGTTGTTGAATTGAATACTCACTTTCATAGCTTTATATGTGCTTTTGCTTAAACATCTTAGTATCATTTAGATTAAACAATGCATATATTTAATTTAGCTTTCTTTTATTGTTTAATATAATAGATTGCATTTCATCTAGATTACTTGCACACTCATCTTTTGCATAAACCCTTCATTCTAGAAAGGTCTGGTTGCCTGCATCTTGTCCTGAGAGCTCATAGGAAAAATCCTTCTACATAGAAGGCAATGTGTCACACTATCAGGTGTCTTGGATAAATGATTCCATTTTTATTCCAAGATGATTCCACAGGTAATGACCACATTGAAGTGTGTGAGGTTCAGAGGCCTACAAATTCATGCATACATTTTTGGTGCCCACTGTGGGGCCGAGAAAAAGAGTTTTTGAGCCTCATTCATCTAAATTTCTATAATTTTCATTACTCTATCATACTAGTCTATATAGATTTCAAAATTGTTTCATGAGAAAATTCATTTTCATGCCAAGATTTGAGAGTCCCCGACATTTCTCTCCACTTTCTAGCATGAAAAATTTCTCTATTGCATAAGTCTTTGTACATTACCTTATTTTCTACATGGGTTGGTGAAAAATCTCATGCGAGCCTGTGCAAGATTTTGCATGAAATTTTAAAATAGTATAGTTTATTTGTCAATTTTTAGCATGTTGTTCATTAATTTTTACTAATGTGTTTGTCTTTGGAGCATCATTATTCTATTTTTTTGGTTCTCTGTAGCTTAATAGTTGTTTACAAGATGTTTGACAAAGATTCCTTATAGAAACTCTCTAAACATGAACTAATTATTTGTTTGCAGGATGATTATCAAAGATACATTTGTCAAAAAACAACATTCAAACACACTAAACAATGTGTCTTCTTTCCTACTTTCTAAACATACTCTAATTAGGGCTTGTCAACTTCTTAGGGTGTAAGACAAAAGAATAGGGGATTATGGTCTTCACCACATGGAGGTCATGACCAAGGGTGAATTAGAAACCTAGATGCTTTTGAAAGATGACATTTTGAGAGAGGCAAGTAGCTTGGTGGTTCTCTAGTGCTAATCCTTTTCTATGATGAGATGATGGTTTCCTTTCAAGGGGATCAAAATCTTTAGGAAGGATGAGTCTAGATTGATTAAGCTAAGTCAGTAATTAATGTGTTCTACGTGTTTGGGTGAGAAATTAAGGTAGAGGAGTATGCTATTTCCCCTTGAGGGAAATCAAAAACTTTGACCCTTATATTCAAACCACCAGTTTGAGTCAATCCCTTAGAGGGCCTGTCAGAGTGATCCAACTTTTGAGAACGACCCAAGTGAGCACACTCCTTTAGCCAGAGATTCCAACTCACTATAATCAAGATGCTTTGTAGAGTGAAAGACTCCAAAGATGGATTAATTTCTTTCCCTTGATTCTTGATATCGCTTATCAAGGGGAAGCTCTATTTGTTGCACTAGCCAACATTGGCCCTAATCTTGATAAGCAAGTGTGTGCACTCTCAAATGCTAGTGTGGGCTATTGGTTTCAACTCCACTTGTGAAGCCACCAAGGATTAATATGAATGGAAGCCAAGTAAAAACCTTATAGTTAGAAGCTACCTGGTTCACCTCTGAAAGGAGGCATAATCTTTGTGCAAGGAGGGGGAAGAATTTCTCCTATAGAACTCACCATAGGCATGCTACTAGGCATTTGAAGGTGGTATATGCACTTGACCCCTTCCAAAAGAGTGTTTACTTATCATATATGTTATTGAGCCCTTTGAATACACCAAAAACATAGGAACACTCTAGGGGGTGATATGGCTATGTGAGGTGCATGCATGTGCATAAGTTGTGGGACAAAGGTTTTTCCTTCTCTACCATTTTCTATTTCTAGGGATAAAGCATTTTTTTTATCGAGTCCTAAACATGTCCATACCTACTTAAACAAACTAAAAGTCAAGACTCCCCCATTGCTTTGATTTGCTTTGCCTTCAATTGGATTGTATTTGACTACTGCTTGCTTCCTGTGTCCTATTGAAAACACTTTGCCTTGTTTGAAACCCAATACTACTTCACAAATCTCAAAATCAACCTTGCAATATGTTTGTTATCTATCAAACAAACCTTTGATCTATCTAGAATAGTTTAAAGCTATTAAAATCTCTTCAAAATCCAAGTTTGTTGTCTATCTGGTATTAAAATTTCATGCACAGTCCTATAACATTTTGTGCAAGTAGGCACATCTTCGTGCGGGCCTCTACAGATCCTTATGTGAGAACTTGCATATTCCCATGCAAGATTTTGTTGGGTGTCTTTTGGAAAACTTGTCATTTCTTCACGCAACCTAGAGGACATCTTCTTGTGAGTTTACATTGTTGTTCTGAGATTTGTGTCCCCCAATATATTTTCTCGCGTGCCTCATAGAGGATCTTTGTGTAAGACCTTGTGTTAAAACTGTCAAATCATCTTATTCAAGCAATTTGTGATCTACATCTAGTCTATTTCCTACATCAAGTTGTCTCTTCTTTGTCTATAAATAGTCCCAAATAGTGACATTGCACTTGACTAATGACTTGAGGTCTACACTTTAGCTAGTCTTGTCTCTCATTCTCTTGTTTGTATTCTCTAGTGTTCATTATACTTTGTGTCATAGTAGTCATAATCTTGGGCTATTCTAACCCTCACTTAGACTACCTGTACCTTAGTATACGATGCTCTTTCTTTTTTCTGATTTTTGAAACTACATTTTAGTGTGATTCCTGTCTTGGTTCTTGCTTCTTATCCTTGTCTATGACTATCACAACAAGAAGTGGAAATTTATTTTATCCTCTTAGACTTAGGTGAGGTCATGCTAGAGGTTATAATCATGGTAGAGGTCACCTTTTCTTTCTTGCATAGTCTACATCTGGTTCCTCTAGTGAGGTATCTTTATGATCTTCCTTGCCCGTCAAGTCACCTCAACTCCAACAAACATTCTCCATAAACTTGTGAAAAAATAGGAATCCTTTGTATCAAGAGGATCTTGAGACTAGTAAGGTTATGTATCTCTAAAGAAAATGTCTAACTTCCTTTTCAAAGGACCTTTCCAGTCGCAACATACTGAAACTAAACATGTTCCTACAATGGCTAATGATGAACTTGAACATGGTAGTCATAGAAAACATCAAGAACCACCTAGGAATGACAAAGAGAAAGACCATGACATAGATGAGGAATAGGAAGAGGTGGAAATATTCCCTGAACACATAAAAAAGTGCTAAAAAGATTAAAACTTTCAAAAGGTCATGGAAATCCTACTTAACAAAGAGAAAGAAAAGTACTTTCTCAAACTTTCCCAAGAGGGAGCTAAGCTACCCTCTCATTTCATTGTGGAAACCATCATCACACTTGAAGAGGAAACTAAGACTTCCAAACTCCAAAAACAACTAAAAATTATGCAAGACCAACTGGCTCAGATGATGTGTGAGAAGGAAAAACCCACAAAAAACTATACCTTAGACACTCTTTGTCCATTTCCATTTGACAAGAGCATAGACATGCCTCCTTTCCCATGAGGAGTAGAACTACTTAAGTATGACAAATACTTTGGAACCACCGATCCCCAAGATCCCTTGTAGGAATTTGGTGCCTTATCTATGGAGTTTATGCATAATTAGACATATCTCATGCATTCATTCCCTAGAAGTCTAGGTGGTCAAGCTTTGGAGTCATTCTCACACTTGCCTCCCAGTATCAGAATGTTTAATGAAATTGCTAACTTGTTTTTCTAGCAGTGTTCTCATAAAATTCAACACCCTATCAATATTTGAGATTTATGTAACCTTAAGTAGAAGGTTGGGCATCCCTTCCTCACATTCCTTCAGAGGTAGAGACAACTATACACTAAATATTCACGCAAGATTCTAGAAATGGAGAAGCTTGACATCTTCACTGATAATCTCCTACCTAATTTTAGGTATAGATTCCAACTTCAAGGTCCACATACCTTTGAAGAGATGATCACATAGGTCATCCACATAGAGAAATTTATGGTCAAGAAGGGTGAACTCACTTTTTTAGAAGGACAAAAAAAAAAGGTTCCACCTCCAATAAGGACAAATCCAAGTATCTCAACAAAAATCAAGAAATTTTACATGATCGGGTTGTTGAATATGTCACTCCTAAACCTACTAAAGTAGCCTTTAATCTCACAGATGTTCTCAATGTGGCCAAAAATGTTGAGAAACCTCCTCTTGAGAACAAGACATCTGGAAACAAACTAAGAAACTCATGGCCCACACACCCTAAGCAAGACTATATACCCCTGGGTAAACCTTTGGATGTGGTTTACAAAACCTTATTACAAGACAAGCTTATTTCACCACTGGACAACTCTCACCCTTATGATCCACAACCATGTCCACCATAGTGGAATGAAATTGCATTCTATGAGTACCACCAAAATAAGGGACACAAAACTAGCAACTGCATAAATTTGTGTCACAAAGTCTAGGATATGATTGATGCTGGTGACATTGTGGTAGATGGACATAACAAGAACTCAGATCATAAGGCCTTCAAAGAGCCCTTCCCGGCCTATGAAAAGGGAGAAACTTCAAAACCAAAACCTAACAACAAGGTCAACTATGCATACTCAAATGATGAAAATGTGATAAATGAGGTTGAACCTGTGGATTTTGAATACTATGACATCATTACTATCAAGGGAAAGAAAGATAATAGTAAACCCAAGACACCATTTGTCTTGAGGGGCCCTACTTCTAACACAATAGACAACACACCTTTGCAACATTGTGCTAACACTATTATAGGCTCTCAAGCCAAGTTGGTGCTCAAAGGCCCTATGCCTTCTACTCCTAATTCCAAACAACATAAAGACAAAACCCTTGCTAGTCCATCTAACAAGGGTGCAAAAATTGTAACAAATTTAGTAGCAACTAGCTATAGTGTTCTGAATCATTTGGAATAGACTAATGCTCAAATCTCCATCTTTGAGCTACTTAAAATCTCACTGCTCATAAGAAAATTCTAGACAAATCCCTCACTGAGGAAAACATTCCTCAAGATCTAGATGTTGAGTAATTTCAATCCATGGTAGGTCACCTGACCTCGCCATACTTTATGTCTTTCTCTAAGGAGGATGATAACTCATTGAGTCACCCACACAATCAACCTCTACACATTAAAGTCACAATACATTAGATGTGTTTATTGGGTACTCATCAATAATGGCGATGGGTTGACCATTGTCTCTATTTCTTTTCTTAGACAATTGAATTATTTTAAAGACTCTATTGATCCTCACCACAAGATCACTATCAAAGTATATGATGAAGTCAAATGAAAGTCTCTAGGTCTTGTGGTCTTACCCATTTGCATCAATCCTATAGAAAAGGATGTCACTTGTCAAGTGCTCGACATTCCCTTAGCTTATAACATTTTTATAGGATGACCATGGATACATGAGATGCATTTTGTGCCATCCACATATCACCAATGCATCAAATTCCTATTTCATGGCTCTAAAGTTACTATTCCTACCACTACTAGCTATACCTGTAATATGCTCAAAGTTTCTAAAAATTTCATCCTTGCTAATAGGGAATCCATTGATTATCATGACAACAAGCTAAAAAAATTGAGCAATCATTCAAGCTAAAAGAAACCAACATGGAAGAGTACCATATTGAACTAGGTTTTTCATTAATATCTCTTCCTCAGTCTCCTTGTCATTATGGGAAACCCTTAGAGGAAAAGAAGTCATTTGTGCTAACACCTTAAACCAAGTATGTTAAGGCTACAATTTCCTTAGAAGATGAAAGAAAAAATAGATCCATTGCTACATGGCTTTACAAAGAGGAGATTCTAGTAGACCTAATAGAGCAAGCTCAAGAGATCACTCTTGAGAAATATGGGCCTGGTCTTAGACTCATGAAGCATTTTGGCTACAAAGGAACTAGCCCTATTGGGTGCAATGATAATGACCTAGTTGATCCTATTAAGGAAATAGCTCAAAGAAACAAAGATACATCTGGCCTAGGCTTTTAGAAGGTTCCCTTCCATTTGGGAGCTAACAAATTCATATTGGAACCTGAGAGTTCATCCAAAAATGAGCCCCAAGGTGAGTTAAATACTCAAGATGACCAATCTAATGATGAGGATCCTTATCCTTATCACATTCCTCATGATTTTGCTAAATTCTCTACTGAGTTGGATGACTTTGTGCCATGTGTCAGCACTGTGGATGATACTAGTGATTCTCCTATAGACAATACTGATCCACATAGTACTCATTCAAAAAAGGGAGAGTCTAGTCAGTCACTATGTATTGAGTACTTGTGTAAGAACCCAAATGATGAAGGCAAGTATGTCCCTAACACTATTGAGGAATTCTATAGCCTCTCATCATGTAGCACTTATTCTAAGGAATATGAGTTTGATTCTCTTTTAAAAGTGACTTTTGATAAAGACATTGACCAAGTTCATGTCTAGGAAAACTAACTCAAAGTGGGTAAAATGTCTGGGGTTAGGTTGGATGGATCTAATCCAACTAGTGTCCTTGAGTCATTAGTTGCTAATGTTAGTACTCAGAGGCATTCAAACACACTTTTGGACAAAACCATTGTAGGTCTTGAATTATTGGTCCAAGAATTTAATGACTATACCATGAATGCAATCAAACCCACCACTACTATTTCACTCACACAACTTGAGCTTATAGACTAGAGCCCTAATACATCTAGTAAAGTCCCCATGTTCCTGAATGACTATGCTCTTTCCTGCTACCTAAATTCTATCAAACCTATAACATCTTCCACCAGTGAGTAGAGTTTCAACATGATTGAACCTGAAATCAAATATCTTTGTTATATAATTAAAAAGAAAAAATGCAAAAGGTCTGATGGTGAAAACGACATCGTGGCAGTGTCAGAACCCAAAAAAGTATAAAAAAAAGATGTATCCAAGGGTTAAAACCTCTCTAAAGCACCCACAGATGAGATATTTGATGCACTTACAAGTCATTTTCAAGAGAGTTCATCAATGTCAATAGATCTGATATAGCCGATCAACCTAGATATAGAAGAACATCCTCATATGATACATCTAGCACAGTCATTGTCTCCTAAAGAAAGGGAGGAATTCATTGCCTTCTTTCAAGAAAAGAAGATAATTTTTGCTTCAAAATATTTTGACATGCTAATGTTATATCCTAATATCATCATGCATCATCTATCCATCACACCAAGAATTAAACCACTTAAATAGAAACTTCAAAAAAATCATCCACATGTTGCATTGCTTGTCAAAGCAAAATTGGAGAAACTTTTGAAAGCAGGATTCATCCGTGCAATTGATTATGTTGAATGGTTATCCAACATTGTCCCAATCTCCAAGCATGATAAATATATCAAAGTTTGTACTGACTTCCATGATCTCAACTCAACTTGTCCTAAGGATTATTTTCCACTTCCCAACATTGATATGATAGTAGACATGACAGTGAGATATGAAATGTACTCACACATGGATGAGTTTTCTAGTTATAATTAGATAAAAATTGCACTAGAAGATCAGGAGAAGATTTCTTTCACATGTGCATGGGGAACCTTCTATTGGAACATAATGCCATTTGGCTTGAAAAATGCTAGTGCAACCTATCAAAGAGTGGTAACAACAACTTTCCATGACATGATGCATAAGACCATGGAGGACTATGTGGATGATAACATAGTCAAAAGTGCAAAATGCAATACTCATCTACAAGATTTGGGACCCATCCTAGACCAAATGGAAAAATTTAGTCTTAGGCTCAATCCTAAGAAATGTGCATTTGGCATCACATCAAGAAAGTTATTGGGATACATTGTGTTCATGAAAGGAATTGAGGTGGATCTGGAGAAAGTTTAAGCAATTATGGATATGCCTCCACCTCAAAACATTAGCTAGATGAGAGGTCTACAAGGAAGACTCCAATCTATTTGTAGGTTCATCTCACAGTTGGTGGATAGATCACAAGCCTTCACAAAGTCTTTACATAAGGGTGTGAAATTCAACTAGAGTCAAGATTGTGAGATAAGCTTAACACACATAAAACAATATCTTTCCAATCCACCAATCTCGATGCATCCTATTTATGGGAAGCCCTTGATTTTGTATATTTCAGCAATTGAAACATCTCTATGAATATTATTAGCTCAAGAGGACATTGATAACAAAGAGAGAGCTATTTACTACTTGACTCACACACTGATCTGTTATGAGAGGAATAACAACATCATTGAGAAGGCTTGCTTAGTAGTTTTCTTTGCTTCCAAAAAAGGCGAGACACTACATTCTTGCCCATATGACATAGTTGGTGGCTAAGATAGATCCACTGAAGTACTTACTCAATAAGGTGGCTCTCACAGGAAGATTAGCTAAATGGGTCATGATAAGGGACAGGCAATTACAAATCAACTAGAAAATGCTCCTATGTAGAGTCTTCTCCTGATGAACATTGATTTCCTTGATGAGTCCATTCTGACACTCACACACCAAACATGGGTTATGTTCTTTGATGGGTCCTTCACACAACAAGGATCTGGTGTTGGATTACTCTTCATAATGCCACAAAGATGTTCATTACCCAAATCATACAAGATTTTGTTTCCTTATACAAACAACATTGTTTAATCCAAGGCTTTGATTAATGGCATGAAGATTGCGGCTGAATAGAGAGTGGATTAGTTAGATGTATTTTGGGACTCTCAACTCGTAATCAACCAAGTTAATGATGTGTATCAAACAAAGGATGAGAAATTAATTCCTTAAAAATGCATGGTTGATGACTTGAAGAAGTATTTTTCACATATCACCTTCCAAAAAATTCCTTGTGCAAATAATGAAGTGGCTAATGCTATGGCTACTTTGGCCTCCTTCCTACAGATGATTGAAAATGATCTTTGACATGAGTTCTTGGTTGAAGTATTACACTACCCAGCCTATGACACCCCTGATTCTAGGATGATCTATTCTATTAAAGGACAAGACTCATCTCACTATGATCACATCTATTCCTTTCTCCATAACCAAACCATTTAAAAAGTTTGACCCAGAATGTGAAATGTTACCTTATCTATAATGCTTCATGGTATGTCATTATTGCTAACAATCTATCTAGGAGAGGTCTCGATGGAAAACTCCTTAGGTTTTTTGAACTCAAAGAGTCCAAATGTGCATTAATTGACATTCATGATGGCATTTGTGGATCCTACTCAAATGGCTTGACACTATCTCACAAACTCATTAGAGTTGGTTACTATTGGCTTAAAATGGAGCAAGAGGCAATCAAGTATGCTAACTCTTGCAAGTAGTGCCAACTCCATGGGAATTTGATTCATGCTCTAGCAAGGGAGCTAATTCCATCTACCACAATGTTGCCATTTCAGCAATGGGCTTTTGACTTGGTAGGTCATATTCTCCCAACTTCTTCTAATGGACATAAGTTCATTATCATAGCTACAAACTAGTTCAAAAAGTGGGTAGAGGCAGTACCTCTCACAATAGCAAATGAAAAACTATATCTCTTTTTATCACAAACTACATTATCTGCAGGTATGGTGTACCATCCTCCATCATTACTAAAAATGGAGGATAGTTTAAAAGTAAAGACCTCAAGGAACTATACAAGAGATTCAAAATCACACAACATTGGTCTTCTATCTATTACCCCCAAGGTAATGGCCAGGTTGAGGCATCCAATAAGCTGATCCTCAAGATCCTCCATTACACAGTCAAAAAATCTGGGAGGGATTGGCACCTCCAGATGAATCTAGCCTTGTGAGTGTACAGGACAAGCATAAGGACTCCAATAGGTACAATGCCCTTGGCTTTGGTTTATGGAGCAAATGGTGTGCTTCCAATAGAGGTCAAGATTCCTACCTTGAGAATCTCTATGAAAGGCCTTATTACTAATGACGATTATAGGATAGCTCAGCTTCAAGAGTTAGTGCTACTAGATGAATGTTGACAAGTGGCATGTGATCATCTATGATCTTATCAGCAGTGAATGTCAAGAAGCTACAATCAAAAAGTTAGGCCACATGGCTTCCAACTGGGTGATCTCGTTCTGAGAGAGAACCCTAAGAATAAACAACAATGAGTCCAAAAAGGGAAGTTTGAACCAAACTGGGTTGTTCCTTATATCATTACTATGGTGTATGGATCTAGTGCTTACTAGCTTGCCATAGCTGAGGGAGAAGTGCTCAAGGAATCTGTTAACACTCTCCACTTGAAGCAATTTTATAGCTGATCTGATTGCAGAAGCTCTTTGTACATATTTAAATGTCCTAAAAAAATCCTAAAATCAAAAAAAGTTCTGAAAAAATAATTACCTTGGTGAAAACCTAGCAATAAAAGCCTTCATAATACCAAAAAAAATCAAAAAGAGAAAAATACAAAAAAATAAAAACAAAAAAAGTGCCATTGGTGAAATCCTAGAAATAGGCATCATGGTAGCAAAAAATAGAAGCCTTGCCAAGAAGATGAAAACCTAGTAAATGGGCACCTCTTGTTCCTAATGCTCCATCTTCTAGTGCATCTTTTGGCTTCCTGTATAGTTGCTTTCCTACTTTAGTTTTCTACTTTTGTTCATGTATCCATGGATTGAATCTTGTCACAACTCAAGGGCATTCCCCTTCATTGTCACTCTTTTCAATATTCTCCTCATAGAATCTCTTACACAATAGTCAATACTTGTTTTAGTTCTGTCTGCCTACTATTGCTAGTGTCACTTTTTGTCAAGATTCTCCTCATAGAATCTCTTTCACAATAGTCACTAGTTGTGTCAGCTATGTCTTCTTATTGTTTCTTAGGTCACATTTCAAGATTCCTTTATGGAAGATCTCTTTTGCATTAGTCACTAGCTATTCTAGATTTGTCTATCTATTGTTACTTAGTCCTCTCTAGGTTCTTCACCTCGAAGGTTCCTCCTTGACCTTAGTCACCAGTCATTCTGACTATGTCTACCTACTATTGTCACCCTACTAAAGAGATTTCTTTCATCCATGTCCTAGAAATTGACACTTGATATCAATCCCATGAAAAACATTGAACTCAAAATGACATACTTGTTTGGATATGCTAAGCATTTTTTTTTTTTCTTTTTTTTTTTGCTATATCATGTCTCCTCGAGCAACTTGATGATGTCATTTCTAACTAGAGAAGTAATGACTATGGGCATGATCTTTTCTTTGCTTCTTGTTTGTCGTTTAGTTTCAATAAATTGAAACATTCATATAAAAGGGGTGTCCACTATAAGAGCCTCCATCTCATATTGGATGGTTGTGTGTACCTTGACTCCTTTAATATAGATAAATTAATAACATTGCTTCTTCTCCTTCTCTATTGGAGTGAACTCTTCATGCTATAGTACATACTAATACTTATCATATTAAGTGAATGTATGGATCACTATGAGTATATCTTGTATACTTCTATCTCAGGTTATGAACATAAGGGTTATTGTAGACAGAATAGTTACTAAATACTTAGCATAAGGTGGATCTCTTTTATGTTTGGTGTGTCTGCCATGCAAGCAACATTCTGGTCATCCTAACATTTATGTTTTGATACTTATGTTAACTTGCTACAATAGAAGGGACAAATTTTATGGTCATTTTTCCTTCTTGTGCCTTTAATGCTTACATTTCATCCTGACAAACTTATAACATATGCTCTATTCATATTTCCATGATTGCAATGTTAGTTGGAATTGTATGACATATGGGACTTTTTCCTATGCTCAATGATGATAAATTGTCAAGAGTTGTTAACCAAAACTAGGGTTGCATCTAGTTTAGGGTTGCATATCGCATAAGATTGCATTACTTGGTTTGGCATATGATTCAATGGAAAATCTACTTTTGTCTTCTATGATGAGGGATTCTTGGTTTCCTTAATGTATCATGATTCTTTATAGCTGTACAAGCATTTGATTATTAGGTTCTTCCCCTTGCACTCCTTGCTGAGATACCCATCACTGTCAAGCAAAAACATGGAACAATACATGAAATGTTAGTCCATTTACCTATGCATTTCATTTATACATCCATAAATCCATCTCATTTACATGAATAACTCAAATCAAAATGCATTCATCACATAACATTTTGCATCTCATAATCATAACACAAACATCTCATGTACATCAAAGTAAAAAAAATAGACACTAACAATGACATGAACACAATGATACTCGGCTCAAAATCCCATATATATCTGAAAGAATGTGTCAGTACAAAAAAGAGAACTACTCAAGCGCTATCAATCAAAAATGGTACAAAATGTTGTTGTTACACTAATCAATACATAACCATAATCAAAATTGGAGGTAAGAGCATCATATATCTAACTCTATCCACCACCCTCACATCCTAGAGGAGGGGGAGGAGGAGATGACATGTCTAGTTTGGCTAGTGGGTGTGCA
Organism: Cupressus sempervirens; assembly: GCA_028749045.1. Taxonomy (NCBI): domain Eukaryota; kingdom Viridiplantae; phylum Streptophyta; class Pinopsida; order Cupressales; family Cupressaceae; genus Cupressus; species Cupressus sempervirens. The sequence goes on from CM053793.1 coordinate 704,330,149, forward strand.
CCTCTAGAGTCTTGTGCATACTATGAAAAGTGAGGCACCTATTGAGCCTCATCAGGTACCACTATCAAATAAGCTATGAAGTAATAGGCCACTTAGGAAGAATACAGTCTCACCTCATCCTATAGCATCTCTCTCCTCTTCTTGGCTACCTATACCTGCTCTTAGAGCCTCTAGATCTCATGATCCCTCTCTTTAATCGATGCATCCCTCACCACCACCTAAATCTATGGATCTCCCAACTATCAGGAGGCCTACCTAATCCTCTCCCTAACCCTCCTTAAGGAATCTTGAGGCCCTATAGCTAGCTGCTCCTACATCTCCTCATCAAGCATCTCGGGTTGCTGCTCAGGTGCCTACTCCTCCAGCTATGGCCTCTGTCATCAACTCTGCTCCTCATCACTACCACCAACACCTGGATTAGACCCCATCTAATTTGGGGAAATCTACACCTGTCAAACCCTTTGTTACACTTATGGTGGTGGACCCTAAGGTTCTTGTTGAGGTTCCTATATTGCCATCCCCAAAGGATCTATGAAATCTGGGATTGGGTGGTTAATGAAGTACACCTAGTATGTAGGCATCATCCCTGCATCTAATATCTCAGGGAGGTAATCCCACTATGCTGCAACTAGGTTACACACATCAATCATGGACCACCTAGGGTCTAACCTCATCGACCAACCCCACTCCAAATCTTGAGCCAATCTAGCATATGTGCAGTACTCCTATGACATAACTTGGGGTTGGCCATATTGTCTCCACAACCATGTGATGGGGAATCTCTTAATAATATGTGTGGCCTAGCCTAACAATGGTTGTGAGGAGAACATCTAGCTTAGCTCTCTAGGAGTGTCATCCCAATCCTCAATCTCTCTCCAAGGTTGCCATATTATGGAGGACTAGGTCATCAAGACAAGTCCTCCAATGCACTATCTTACCTAGACCTACCTGGGTAAGGTGCCCTCTATATCTGCATATGTAGGGCTCCATGGGCTCTTCGCTATCCTCAAAAATCTATCTACACATAGCAAGGTGCTCCCAGACCTAGATCTAAAGTACATAAACACTAGTAGCCATACTCTTCCAGCCATGGTAAACAATCTCATGCATCTCATAGAACATGTGGGTGAGCATGCACTGGCCCCATCCAAACCACTCTGGTGAGTCAAGCATCCTCTATAGCATAACCCCCCACCCACACTCTATTCTGTGCTATCCTCTATCTAGCACTAGGAAGTAGCTAATGAAAATAGCCAAAACTGAGGCCAATCTATGAGCAGTACAATATGTGTGGACGAGCTCATCCCACTTGATGGCTCAACCTATCGCCAACTCTCTCTAGAATATGGCCCTTAATGCCTCGGTCCCTACTTGGGGCACTATATCATAAACCACTTATGGTCTATGGAATGGTATGTGGAGTATCCTATAGATATCCTCTAGGGTGATCATCATCTCCCCCTATGGCAAATGAAATGTGTTCATTTTTGAATGGAATTGCTCCACCAAAGCAATCATCAAGCCATGATTCACCAACACTGCTTGGATCTAGCATAAAGAAGATAAACCCAATCTATCTATGTGGACCATATCTACATCATCGAGGCTCCACAACAGAGGTCCATATAGAGGATAATGGGACCTAAATGTGACATCATCAAAGACATCCTGCACACATGGACAATAACAACATGCAAATAGTTAGTACTCACTTGGTAAGACAAAACAATGACAAAATGAATGCAAATTCAAAGATAAAACATCAAAATTGCAAGTTTAAATTTGTATGCAATGTCATATTTTCACATGAGAACACATTTCTTCATACGAGAATTCATTTCTTTGTGTGAGATTTTGCATCTTTGCATGAGAAATCAAGTCCTCATGCAAAGAAACATGATCTCATGTGAGAAATGAAAAGATCATGAGAAAAGTTCACCCAAAATCTCCTACATCTCACGTGAGAGGTGGGTATCTCTTGCATGGGATTTCCCACTAGTATGCAGAAAGAAACACTAGAATAGTGTATCTTCACACCAGAAAAGATTGGCTTTGCGCAAGGAAGGACAGTCCCATATGAGAATCGATTGAAAAAACATGCTAAAAACTTGCTAAAGCTACCTTGGAATTCTTGCAAAATTAAATGTGAAGCAAGGTTGTCAGCCACTCACCAAAGATCCATAGTCCTCTAGTCAGATATGTCATCGGGAGTGCTCAAAATGATGAAATCGCATAGAAACTGCCATCTTCCTCTCAGAGCTCTTTTATTCACTAAAGAGAAAATGTACAAATGATTTGAAAATGACCCCTTGGGCCCTTTTATAGGATTCGACCTAATTTTTCAAAGTGCTATGATTTGTGCAAAAATCACCCCTTAGCTAATTTGACTGCTTTGAATCTATTTTCAATATTGAATATGAAATCTAACACACTTAAGTGGCTCAAAAATACATTTTAAAATTTTGGAACCGATGTAGTTGAAAACTTTTGCAAGTCAAATTTTTCTAATACTTTGTAATTCTTGGAATTTTTTCAACTCAAAACTCATCATGTTTTCAAATTTTATTTTGGAAAAAGTCAACTCAAGTCAAGTGTGGTTAGTTCTAGTCAAACTTGGTCATTTGGTCCTTCAAGTCATGCTGAATTGACTTCATTTTTTCTTTTGATCATTTTGATCTCTTCTACATTTTGTTGAATCTTTTATTTCTTCTATATCTCTCCACATACCACTTACATCATATTTCTAGGGTTTCATCTTTTGACTTCACTCCCGAGGGGGTAGGATGATTACATTATTGAACTAAAATTCCAAATCAATCACAATCTTTATTGCTTTGGGGCATCTTTTTTCCATCTTATCTCCTCATCACTTACAGAATCTCATCACTTGTGGCATCTTATTCCCCTCTTTCTAGCATTTTTTCCATCTATCACATCTTATAAAGAGTTCGATGGATAGGTATTGGAACAATCTAAATCCTAACTCCTGAGGATCAAGCCCCATTCTAAGGATGATTCTATGACTCATAATTGAATCTTGTTATTTATCAATCAACGTATCTAGGTGTTCTATCTAGATCCCTTAAGGTTAAGCTCCATTCTCTAGATAATCTTTAAAAGCTTATCTATCAATCTTGGGTATCTAGATGTTCTGTCTAGATCCTTAAAGGTTAAGCTTTAGTCTGAACAAAACCTTTAAAATGCTATCAATCTCAGGTATCTAGATGTTCTATCTAGATCCTTAAAGGTTGAGCTTCAGTCTGAAGAAAACCTTTAAAATGCTATCAATCTTGGGTATCTAGATGTTTTATTTGGATCCTTAAAGGTTAAGCTTCATTCTAAAGAAAACCTTTAAAATGCTTATCAATGCAGGTATCTAGGTGCTTTACTTGGATTCCTTAGGATTAAGCTTTTTTCTAGAGGTGGAACTTAAAAGCTTATAAATTAGTTTCCATAACATCAACTTTGGAACCAATACTTTCTAATTTTCTTTGAATCGAACGTGTTGCTCACACATTCATTCAAAGAGGGGAAAAATGTAATACCCCAAAATTGGCTCATTGCCATGATCACCAATTTTAGTCTATTTTCAATCAATCTTAAGTCCTATGTCACTAGGAAATTCTAGTTCTGATTTTCACTACTTGACCTAAGTGTCAAATGCAGAAAACCCTAAATCTACATTAATCAAACTATCTATTTAATTCCTAAGTATTGACTCGTATTAGTCACATTAAACCTATTGATTAAGATTTAATTTAACTTAAAGTATTTACACTTTAATTAAATTAAATTATCTCCTAAGGGTAATATACTAAGGAATTAAAAATATTTAATTTAATAATTATGCTTATTTTAATTAATTGAATGTAATTATTGAATTAAATAGAAAAGGCATTTATGAGGTCATGTCTCATTTTATTCAATTGAATATCTTTCCCAAATTCTATTTCTCAGTTCAAAATGGAAATCTCCAGTTAACTACTTCTTGAATTAGAAGTAACTGAATTCACTAACTCTCACACTAAAGTGAATTTGAGTTAACTATTTCTTGTACTTAGGATTTGAATCAGTTAACTGCATCTATATTGGGAATCTTCCACTTTGATTGAATCTTGGCTTCAATCCTGACCATAAATCTAAGTTGATCTTAACCATTGATGGATTCTAGGAATTCTGTTTAAGAGACTACTAATTCCTCATTAAAGAGGTTGAATTTTAATGCTATTGAATTGTTGTTAGATTGAATACTCACTTTCATAGCTTTATATGTGCTTTTTCTTAAACATCTTAGTATCATTTAGATTAAACAATGCATACATTTAGTTTAGCTTTCTTTTATTGTTCAATAGAATAGATTGGATTTCATATAGATTACTTGTACACTCATCTTTTGCTTAAACCCTTCATTCTAGAAAGGTCTGTTTGCCTGCATCTCATCCTAAGAGTTCATAGGAAAAATCCTTCTAGATAGAAGGCAACGAGTCACACTATTAGGTGTCCTCGATAAACAGCTCCATGTTTATCCTAGGATGGTTCCATAAGTAATGACCACATTGAAGTTTGTGTGAGGTTTAGAGGCCCAAAAATTCATGCATACATGAACAAGGCTAGGTTACAAAAGGGAATCCCTAGTAAGTTGCAGATGAGGTGGATTGGGCCATGCAAATTGTCTAAGAAGTATGGACACAATTCCTACAAGATAGACCTACCAATGCATATGGCTACCTCTCCAATATTTAATGTTAAAGACCTAGTATCTTATAAAGGTCCTAAGATGGATGATATAGGGTATCAAAAGGAGCTCAACAAGGTAATCTTAGACCAACCAATACTTGAAAAGACACAACCAAAGGTAGAAAAGAATGTGGGTTCTAGGGTAAAAAAGAGTGCACAGAAAGAGGTTTATAAGGAGAATCTAGTGAAGTGGTTTCAAGAAACATGGCACTATCAAAGAATTCCTTTCCCCAATAATACATTAAGCTTCTTCTTGTAGGAGCAGAATGTTGTAGGAGCACCTAGGGTAAGGTAAAGCCCTAACCTAAAATTTTGGTTTGTAGATGGTCTAACCAACCATTGAGGTAACAATGAATAACTATAAATTCCCAAGGTGAGTTTAGCTAGATTGAATAGGTAGGATTTGGAATGTGAGTCAAATCTTGTTAATTAGGTCCTGATAGGCAAGATTGCTCAAAAGTTGCTCTAAGTGGCCAAATATGGTCAAATTCTTTAGGAAGGTTTACAAGGTGCATTAGAGGGGTCCTTAGGCATACTAAGGTTATTTTAGGTTTTTTGGGAATAGACTAGCCAATTTTGGAAGTCTAATGAGAAAAATTGCAAAAGTTGTCAAAAAGTTGCATTGACAACTTTGCTATTTGACAAAGTTTCCTACAACTTTTTGTGTATTTTCTGAAAATGTGAACTAATTGGGTAGTTATGGTTCAAAATAAAGGCTATAAATTTTAATGGAGTCTATTTAAACCTTTTTCCAACTCATTTCCAAGGGTTGGATAGTTGGATGTATGGACAACACCAATAAGAAGGCAATTTTGTGAACTAGAATGTGGTTTTTTAAAATTGAGTAGAAGAATTGGATTCAAAAATTGAATTTTTTTGATGGAATATAATATTGTGGCATGCTTTGAATCTTTTCATAGTTATTTTTGTTTCAATATTTCATTTATTAGGGTTTATAAAATTGATTATTTCCTAGGTTCCTATTGTCTAGTTTTATGTTTCCAAAATGAAAATAGCTATGGCTTGAGTGTCCTTGATAAAAACACCATGGCTCTTGGAGAATAATAAATATCATTTGTATACAGTGAATTTTTTTTTTGATTTTTTGGAAGGCCAATAGTTATTTTTACAAGCAAGTTCTAGCCAAGCAAGAAAGCTTGGCAAGGTACAAGGAAATGCTTGTAATGGATTTTTGTGGTGAACAAGATATTTGCATGAGTCAATCACAAATTGGAAATGAAGGAGTAGTGTATCAAGTGATCATAAATAAAAAGAGGATTTTGGAGATGGATTTTTATTCCTTTGGTGAAGGATACATGAACATTTCCTTTAAAACCCTTAAAAAGAGGGTTTTCTGATGTCGTACTATACAGTCAACCCACGAGCCCAAGACTTAAAAAATATTCAAGGTTAGGTCACAGGGAACAAAATTCCTAAACATACTAGTGGTCTTGTTAAGTTTTTTTTATGATTTATTGCACATTCAATGTTTCAAGGAGGCCTAATAGGGGCTCTTGGGGCTATAAGGGCTAACTAGGCAATTTGGAGAAATATGAATGAAAAACTTGAAAGAATGATGCAAAATGGTAAGGAATGGGTCAAGAACCTTAGTAACAAGATTCAACTTTGATTTTGGGACTTTTTTTACACATAGAAAGTTTTGGCATTTTAGATCAAAGAATGCATAGTTGGTGAATTGGAGATATAGTATTGAAACTTGAATTGTTGGGAGAGTTTCTTAGAGAGAGGCGATTGGAAAGGAATCATATAGATTAGGTTTAGGAGAAGTAACCCTAAGTAGGCTAGGAACAGCCTAGGAAGTTAAAGAAATATCTTAGTTGAAGAAGGTCACCATCAATATGGAGAGAGTGCAGAGCACCTAGTTTGATAGAACAACCAAATAAGTTTGATGAGTGTTTTATTCAAGAAGGTATGTTGTTTAAGGGTATTTAGTTGTTTATTCCTAATAATTCTATGAGGTTGAATTATATTAAGGAAAATCTTAGTGGTGGATTGATTTGACATTTTGGAATTGATAAGACATTGAGTTTATTGAAAGAAAAATATTATTGGCCTCAGATGTATAAGGATATTTAGAAGTTTGTGAAAAGTTGTGGAGTTTGCCAAGTTAAAAAATGAGTAAGTGAGAATACCAATTTGTGTACACCTATTTATTTTCTTAAGAAACCTTGGAGTGACATCGGTATGGATTTTGTTCTTGAATTGCCTAAAATACTGATGGGGTATGATTCTATATTTGTTGTTGTCAATAGATTTTCTAAAATGGCTCATTTCATACAATGTAAGAAGACATCAAATGTTGAACATATTTCTAAGATATTATTTAAAGAGATTTTTAGATTGCATGGATTACCAAGAAGTATTATTTCTAACAAAGACAATAAGTTTTTTGATTATTTTTGGAGGACTTTGTGGAAGAAGATCCGTACTAAGTTGAAGTTTAGTTCTACTTTTCATCCACAAACATATGGATGGATGGAGGTTTTGAATAGAAGCTTGGGTAGTTTTTTGAGATTCTTAGTTGGAAATGAATCACACAATTGGGAGATAATATTGGAACAAACTAAGTTTGCATATAATAATTCTATGAATAGGAGCATAGGGAAGACACCTTTTGAGATTGTTATCACAATGTAGCCTAGAGGAGTATCAAATTTAAGGGATATTATTAGTGAAGAAAAGAGAAGCGATGTAGAAGAAGAGTGTTCTAATTTTATGAAGTCTTTACATAAATAAGTGAAGATGAAGTTGGAAGAAATTAATATGAAGTATAAGGAGAATTTTGATAAGTCTAGGAGACATCATGTTTTTGAAGTTGGTGATGAGGTGATGGTTGATTTGAAGAAAGGAAGATTTCCTATTGGAACATATAGTAAGATGAAGATAAAGAAGTTTGGACCTTGTCAGGTCTTGAGGAATTTTAACAGTGGAAATTCTTATGAAGTTGAGTTACTTGATGGCATAGTTATATCTCATATATTCAATGTTGTTAATTTGTATAAATACCATGAGTTAGAAGGTTGCTAAGAGCACAAGATGAAAAGATTATTATAAGTATTTGGTAAAATGTAAGAATAAACCAATGGAAGATGTTATGTGGATTTCCCAATCTGATTTGGATCTAACTTAGGTTGTAACATCTCAATGATTCAAGAGATTTCTTTCTTTCAACCTCAATTGTTTGATGCAGGAGCATCCTGGGTTGCTTGGCTATCATGCATGTTTATCGAGTTACTTAGTTTCTGTCAAGTTGTAATGTGTTGCATTACCAAGTTTTCTATGTTTGTTGAGTTCATATCTTCTACCAAGTTATTATGTGGTTGTCAAGTTCCTTTGGTTGCCAAGTGTTGGCAAGTTCCTTTGGTTGGAAACTATTGCTAGGTTTCCTTTGGTTGCCAAGTATTGGTGAGTTCATCAAGTTGTCTATGTGTAGTTTTATATTAAATATGACCTTTGTATTTTATTTAGTGACAGGTATTTTCTGAGAGTTGACTTGTGTCTTATTCTAGCATTTAATATAGAAGTTTATTTTGTTGTAATCGTGATAGGAAAACTTGTGGCTATGCATGTATTTAAAGAGGTCTTTGGTAGAGTCTTAGGTATGGAAGGGAAGAGCTATAATATAAATCAAGCAGGTTAAAGCAGAGTTGAAAAGAAAAGTTTTATTGTTGAAGATAAATGTATGTTGACCATAACCTAGAAGACCTAATAGCTAGGCATGTATTTGGTTATTTTGATGAATATATGGAGGCATTTGTTCTTCTTTCTCTCAAGTTTTTTTTTTTTTGGTGTCTATTTTTTGATTTGTTTACTCTCGTAGGTGATTTGAATAGTTGGGTGTGCCTTTGGCCCTAGTTATCTCATCTCTCCCTATATCACACACACACACACACACACACACACACATACACAAATAGTGAAAAGAAAGAAGGAGGTGTGTGACATTGTGTAGATCTACCAAAGAAGTAACTACGACTCCCCCTCATCCAAAATAGACACCAAGTAGAGTAAATACACATATATGTAAAACATCATGGGTAAGCCTAAGAGAAAATAAGAACCAGACCATTATAAACAAGGTATATGTGAGGCCTTGCCTTGACCCATCATAGCATAGTCGATATATCATTATTTTGATACTCATGAATCAATATGTTGAGACTTTGTCAGATACATTGGACATTATTATGTTATTTTATGTTGTGTGATGTTTTCCTTTCAGCTATTTAATTATGTTATTTAACATTTTATGAACATGCATACTAATGATATAGAGCAGAAAGTGAATGCAAAATTAGGACTATGATTATTACTTTGATTATGCAATGTTAGTGGTTAAGTATATAAAATAAATGAGATAAATAATTAATTATTTGAAATATTTATGTTTTGATTTATGTGACTATCCAGATGAGTTTATATATATGCACATGATTTTTCTTGAGCTATTGATGTGTGAAATGAGTGTGTAGGATTATTAGCCAAAAAATCTAACATAAAATCCAAACTAGACCCTAAGTATAGTTTGTGAAGACTAGGGTTGAGTCTAATAAAAGATGCCCCCATTGTTTCATATTTCTTTTGTATTATAAATTGAATGTGTGTATTATTCTATAATCAATAAGTGTTAATATTTTTTTTAATAGTGATTTTTTAGTTTCTCTTGACACTCATGATTTTTATATGCCTTTTAGCATTATAATTAGGTTTAACTAAGTAACCTAAAGATCTATGTTGGACTAGGTCAATGGCCTACTACTAATTAGTTAGGAATCAAGATTAATTACACTAATCAAGATTAGTGATAAATCTACATTTTGAGGGTTGTTGGAAAGTCCAAATATTTTCAAACATTTTAATAGGTCCCTAAATAGTCATAGAGGCAAAAAATCATGAAAACTAAGTACCTAAGGGGTATATGAATGAGTTGAGGGTATTTTCCACCCCTCTAGCCGCTTTTGTTGATATTTCTAATCACCCAAATATCCCATTTTTGTTTTATTGTGAGAATTAAAATTTCACCATGAGTTTAATAAGTTAAACTCCACCTTGAGGTTAGCCTTAATGATAATATTGAGTTATAAGACTCTAGAAGCCTTTAAGCAAGTGAGGGAGTTATTGCATTTTGTAGGTGGTTGAGTTGGGATCCTATTTATTGCCAAATTTGAGAGTCGAAGAGTGTTCACCCAACCTCTAGTTTTAGAGAGAAAATTCAAGATTGGAGGAGAAGGAAGGATAGCTCTTCTCAAGTTTCAATTGCCATAACCTTATTGTGAAGGTAGGAATCCTTCAAGTTCATTTTGTTGATTTTGTGTTTCATTTCATAAGTAGGTTTTTGCATATGTATGTTCATGTGTTTGATGAACCTATTTGGAATGGTATTATAATGGGATTCTTTATATGTTTTTCCTTCATATTTTACTTTTGATTTTCAAAGGGATTGTAAGGGTTGTATTGGCATTACTCACCCTCGAATAGGGTAGAAGTGGCCATGTACAGGAGGAGGGCTTTAGCTGGACTTTGGCAATGCAAAGTCTCTCCTTATGATGAGGAGAGGGAGAGAGTACGGTCTTATGGGCCCCTATTCATTAGTACAACCCATGTTTTTATGTTTTAAAATTTGAGAAATGAAAGAATATAAGTTCTTGTGATTATAGCCTCGAAAGGGCACCTATTATGGTGTTGTGACTGATATCTCCTATCTAGAAAAATCCACCTTCTCCCTAGTCTGGTTCAATGATGAGCCTATTGTACAAACCTAGATGGGAGTAAATGTTTGACTTTATCTTCATGTTAAATTGTTTGTCTCCTAGTCAATTTCATTCTCTCCATGGTTACCTTGATATGTTTGCAAATTTTCATAATGGCTACCCTATTGTGGAGTCAAGTAGGAATCTCTATTTAAATTTAAATGTACTAGAAGATTTCTCCTTAGGATTAAGATCCTGTTATAATAATTTTATTGATAAACTTACCTTTGAAACAATTATGATCTTGGGTTTTCTTCCCTAGTTCTTTCCTGATGGAGTCCTTGAATCAAATGAATGAATTAAAAAATGGAATACTTTCCATTCATATTTTTTTCCGTGTTATTAAATTTATGTTCATATGTCTATTGAAAATTGATGCAATGATGTTTTATCTTTTCTGTGACAGTCTTAAAGTTCACAATTGTTTTCATCAATTAAATCATAATTAGAGGAAATGATGATAAAATAGAATTATGCAAAATTGTTTTCCAAGTTATGTTAAGAAATTTGATGTTATGATTGGTATTTGTTATTATTATGAGGAAAAATATTCCTACAATTATTGTATCAATGTAAACATTAACCTCTATGTTATAATCCTATATATATATATATATATATATATATATATATATATATACATCCCTTGGCTAATTAAATAAATTTGAAAATTTTACACTTAGAAAATAATCATCTTTAAAAAAATTATTACCTCCTGAGAGCAAATAAGTCTTTGCCTTTTGTATGAGAAAGCAATTTATTCTATTTGGACAGATAATATTCCCTTGATTCCATTTGACACCTTTTTCAAAAAAATCTAGTTATATAATTTATAAATAGAATAACATTGAAATTTGAAATAAGAAGAAGAAAAAAACTACTTACCTTATCCTATTCTATCCTACCACCCACTAAACTTTAAATCCTATCTTGTATTTAAGGGAGGTGACATCACCCTCTCACCCACCAAGGAAAATTAATTTTCTATAAACCTACATGACATGATAGGGGGTGCAAATAAAGTTGTTGGTTTGAAAACACATTAAATAGGAATTTGAAACTCCTTTTTCCCCTTTTCCCAACCAAACTTAGGCAGGCAACCAAGTTAATGATGCGATGAATACCTTTTTGCCAAGTCAAGGGGGCATCCTTGGAATGCATGTGAAGAATCCTTGGATAGTTAGTTTTTTTTTTTGAAATAAGATTTAGTATGTTTAAAAACGAGGATAGGAAAAAGGTAGTAAGTTTAATTTTGAATACTATGAGTTGGATGTTAGAAATTATTGTTAGAATATGTTAAATTTTAGAAAGCAGATAGTATGTTATTTTGTTTAAATATTTTAGTAAAATTTAAAGTTCAGAATTTGTTAATTTAAAGTTAAGTTAGCAAGTTTAAAGTTAAATTAGTTAGTTAATTTGTTTAAAGAATTGTCATATAGTTTTATTTAATTTTAATTATATTGTTATTGTTAGATATGTTTTAGTTTAGAATAGATTGTAGATTTAAATATAATTAGTTAGAATAAAGATGAATGTTGTGTTAGTTTAAATAAATTTTAGTTATTGTTTTAGTATTAGATGTTAATATTAGTGTAGTTTGTTCTTTTGTTTTAATTTTAAGATTTTGATTAGTTAGATTTAGATTTATCTAATCTATTTTCAAAAGTAATTTAATTATGTTGTTAATTAGTATTTTGCTTAGTTAGTATTATTTTAAATTGGTCTTAGATGTAAATTATGGTTATTAGTGGATTTAGTGTATTATTGTTTTACAATAGGATTATTTGAAAAGTAAATAAAAATAATATATTTTTTTTGTTTAATTTAATTTAATTAATACATATTATTTTTTCATATAAGAATTAATTAATATTAATATAGTGAAATCTAAGATTGATTGTAAAAGATGAGTTAGTATGTTAATTAGTATGTGACTTAAAAAAATATTAGAGCTTAGACCCTTTAAGTAATTGTGTCGGGTTGTTTATTCTAAATAATCAATTAAATAACGAATGTTTAATATAACAAATTATTCCTACATGATAGTTAAAAAACTAAAATGAATTGTCAAGGTATTGTTAGGGGAACCTATACCTATCTCTCAACATACATATAGCTTAACTTGTGAAACAAATGTATCGATTATATCAAAACATAATGTGACTTATGTATGTCTTTTGTCAATCAATATTAATATTGTAGATTTAACTAACTTTAAAAAGAAAATTTTAAAAAATTATGTGTGTTTTTGCCCTGTACTTTGGGCATCACAGTATTAAATTTAGAACAACATAAAAATCATGATACTATTCAACAACATAATAATGAATTTAGAAAAACATATAAAGCATGATACTATTGAACCATATACCCAATCTCCTAAAGATATTAGGTAGAACATGACAGAGTATCTAATAAAAAGAAATATCTAACATCATATGAAAGAAAGAATTTGTATGATAACTAAAAACATATTACAGGATAAGAATCTAGTTTATTACCAGTTTTAGAATATATAGACCATTCTTTTCTATTAAGAATGTGAGATGTTATGTTATAGTTATTCCTATGCATAAATTTGTAAAATTATGAAATCAAGGATAACCATAAGAAACCTCATCTCCCAACCCAATTCAAGTGTACTTTTATTATCTTCTAAATCTAACTTAATACTTATAAAGAGTGGTTTTACATGATCTTGTACCCCTAAAATTTTACTTACTCTTAATAGTCATCCTAATCCTACTATCAAATTTCATGGTAATTTATCTTAGTTTATCCATTTTATGACAATTAAATGCAGTCCATTATTAGGAAGCATGGTTTCTAATTGAATAAGGATTTCTCAAATGCATGCTCATAACCGTGCTTATTTCCATGAGTTAGTTGACTAATTCACCTAACTAGATTGTAGGGTGGGAATATCCTTTCTTCTTAGTTATATATGAAATTATAGTTAATGTATTAATGTGATTTATCCAGAGACATTTAAGTTTCCTAAGCTCTTTTAAAAAAAAGAAAAAATACTTAATTATGTACTCAAAATATTATATTTCTGTTATACCTTCTTTATGTATAATTTCCTTAAAAAAAACTTCAATCCCTTAGTTCTCAAAGGTAAATATGATAGACTTGATATGTAGTTATTCTATATACTACCAAAAACAGTAGTCATGTACTCTTTGTAATTAATGTTATAGAGAAAATGAGACTAGTGGGCTAGAGGTAACTTATTTATACTTAAACTACAAGCTACAACCATTTTTAGGAGTGGTTTTTTTTTATAATTCTCCTTGGCGTCTAGTTGGTCAAGAAGGAGTTCTTTCTTTTATCTTTTCTGTTCATTAAATATTACAAATCCCTTAGTGGGATACATATTTGTAATCTATGTTCATGGTTAGCTATCTTACTATTTTCTAATATCAAAATATTACCCTGATTAGAATTAATTCTTATCATTGTGTCAAGTACCTTTGGATTATTTGACAATATTCTACTAACTTATTCTTAAAATACAATTTTACGATATCAAGTAAATCTTCAATTATTTTATCCTAATTGTTTTATTGTTTGTATATATAATTTTGTTAGTTCTTAAGAATAATTTATTACCATTAATATATTAACAAAGATAATACTCGTACATTATTAGAGTTATTTGACTATCCAACATCTCTCAAGAGTGGATTAGTTGTTTTCTATATAATAGAAACCTAATGCATTAGTAACTTTTTTATTCTACAAAGTGACAATTAGAGCTTTGGGAAATAAAGATAAAATTATATTTCATCTATGTTGGAAACTACAATTGGAACAATTGTTATATTGTCATTGATGTCAAACCTATTGATGAGATTGCTTTCTATCTGATCTAAGTGTCATATCTATTTGATTCATGAAGAGGATTTGAGAAGTTTCTCATAACAAAAGTATCTAGAGGAAAGGTTGAGTTATGAATAGGACACTATAAATAGACACCTAATTAGTTGGACTTTGACAAGATAAAGTGATTGTTTAAATCACATTGTAAGTGACAAAGAAAGTAATACTAAAGCCTTGAAGATGTGATCAAAAAGAAATAAAATACATAAAATTGACCAAGCAAAAAAGTAGAAGATAAAGAAACTTGAAGTATATGTCAAGTGATGCTATTGTCGACCAAGCACCAAAACAAGCCAAGCATAATTAGTGTTGATCAAGCATCAATATTTACCAAAGGATAGTTTATGTCTTAAGCAATAAATTTAGTAGTGACCTAGTAACTCAATGATGATTAAGTGTCAGAACATAGTGTTGGCCAAGGAACAACATTTTAACAGTTTATGAGTAAGCATAATTTCTAGCTGACTAAGGTGATTTCTTGGGATATGGAAAGTGTGTTAAAGATAAGAATCAATGAATTGAAGCATTTAATACTAGGAGAGGATTATGTAAATGACCTAAAGAATGGATTACAAGAGAACTTTCTAGAAAAGAAATAAGATTCATTGTATATGGTGGATATAATCATAAACCTAAGATCTAATGTGATGGTTAAGAGGTAAAAGATTAGAATTTCCTATTTAAGGAGGTACAAGGAAAAATTTTAAGAGTGTTATAGAGTTTTATTAAAAGGTTGGGGTATTTTTTGATATTATTGACCAATAAATTTGAGGAGGTGATTCCTTAAATGGTTACTAAGTGAATTAGAGAGTGAGATGACAATGGAGGCTAGATAGTTAATTAGCTTATGAGCTGAACTAAGATCTATATATGCAAAGTGATTTGTACTTCATAGACAAAAACCTATTGTTACCTTCTAACTATTGTAAACAATATTTGAAATCCTTCAATCAAGGTTGACCTAATAGTCATATGTAAATCCTTTAGTAGGGTAACATTCTAATGGAATATTCTAAATTCCTTCAACAAGATCACTCCTAAAAGGGTGATTAAATCATTTAACAAGGTCACAATTAATAGTGTGTTTTATAATATTTAGCATGGTTTTCTCCCAAAAGAGCTCACTTCAAAAAAGTGAAAATTGGTGACATTTTGCTAGTGTTTTTCAAAAATTGGGTTTGCACATTAAATTATCGTGTCAAATTTCTATGGATGTCATTTGGGTAAAAGTAAAAATTTGTGTCACCTTTCAAGCTAACCAATCAAAATGACTAAATTTGAGTATTTCTATCTAAATATCAATTTTTTTTCAAAAATATGATCTAGATAAATTCATTCTAGCTAAGTTATATATGGTATCATACTTTTCGAATTGGAAATGTCTATTAAATTAATATTTTATACTAGTTTGTATCCAATTATTAAAGGAATATAAATATTTCATAAACTAACATTTCAATAACTCTTCAATATTTTATGATATATTTTTAATAACTTATAAACACCATTTTATAGAGCCCAAAGTCAAGGATATTCTCATATAGAGTTTATAGTGTTTTAATTAGATATAGTATAGTATAATTAAAAAATTCTACAAGCATGTATTTTAACACTCAAAAAGATGTCAATTTTGAGAGAAAAATAGTAAATCATAACATAAAAATTCAAAACTTATATGATGTTCTAGAGGAGAAAGTCATCTTCTAGAATGTATAATTTTTATTCTGGTTAGAATAGATTTGTTTTGGAAAATGTGGTGGGAGATAAAAACTATCGATTTTAGGTGAGTTGAACTTTGAATGATTATAAAAGTGAAAATATAAGTCTAAAGATAATTTTTATTTTTGAATGTTCTAGACATATATGATCTCTATAACATAGTCTAAGATCAAAGGGAAATAAGTTTATTTCCATATAGTTTTGTGGTGGGAACTAGACCCCTAATTTTCAGCATTTTTTAAAAAGTAAAAAATTATCTATAAAAATTATGAAAATATATCAATTCTTAATCCAAATAATTGTTCAAAATGATAATCCTAAACTTAATCAATTTTTACACATTTCATTAGTTTACTTCATTTTCAAATTCTAAATTAAAATACTAGTTTTATATCACTGAAGGTGAACAACTGTACTTTTGTTAGCATTTTCCTTCCCAAAAGGGTGACACAATTTTGTGCTTTGACCCATTTATGGTATTTTACTGATTAAGTTTTATATCCTAAAAGTCTTTTATATTTAGGACAATGGATAACTAGTTGGAGTTACCAAAAGTTGATATAGAGATTGAGCTATGGAATGATAAGATCTAAAGTTGATTAAGTGATTTTTTTTTTCAATCGGTACAACTAGACCTTGGATAGCTAATTCACCCGCCTCTCAATTATTCTAAATATTCTAATAGTCTATTTTTTCATCAATCCCTTAGAACCAAACAAGGATATAACATATTGACAACTTGTTTTGTCTAACATATTCAATTTGTTCCCTACAAAAATATTTTCATTATCAGTTGAGGTAGTGTCAAATCACATGCATTCCTTAAGATAATTTTTTACCATTGATTTAGTCATTTTTCTAAACTTAAAAATTAATGGTGTTACAATATATGGTTCTTTGGAACTTATGTCTTATCATTTCTTGTCCTTTAAATAATTATATAGGACAGTTAGTATACAAGGCATTCATGTTCCATAATTATTACCCAAGAAGGTAGACTATCATATAAGTTCCCCTTGAATAATAAAAGATGAGGTAGTCATTAATCAAGTGGATTTTCCCAATACTCAGGATACACACTAGTAAAGTATAAGTTTTCTAGAGTTCCTTCCAAACACTCTTCTTCTTGCAACCACCAAGATGAATTATTTCTTCTAGAATGTTTATGTCACAACTATCCCTTATTTTTGAATTATTTCTCAAATTTTAGGCCCTTATGGTCATGATTGTTTTACTTACTCACCTTGAGAAATTTCTTGTTGAAAATTTAGGAAGATATTTACAAGGAAAAAGGTCATAAATTGTTTCATGTTTTCACTTTATCTTTCTTTTCCTAAGCATAATAGGCCTCATATCTTCTAGCATTGCAACCCAAGGCTCTGATACTAAATGTAATACCCCACCAGGGAACACTATAGGATAAGTCTTAATGTTGCTATGTTTGGTGAATAACATTTTCTTAATAAGTTCACTTAATAATAGATTAAAAAGTCCTAACTGTTTCCCTTAAATAATATTACTTAATTCCCACTAGAACACCTCATCATAACTATGTAAGTTAATCCATCTATTAGTGTCATGTCTACATATGATTTGACACATTATCCATCCTAGTATCCATTTCCAAATTTAGGAACTAATAAACACATATAATCAAATATAAATACAAAATGTGCAATAAAGATACATGAAATAGATTTAAACAAACAACCACACATGTAAACTTAATCATATTGTTTTGGCTAATTACTTAGATTATCCATTTGAGAACATTATGAAAAGTATGTATTCCATTATACATTCATAAAGATACAATTAAATATGTAGTTTCATGGCATCATAATAACTTCATTCACCTTTTGAAATAATAAGATATGCTCACATTACAATTTATTTCTCCTAGACATACCCTTTGTCCTTTTACCTAGCTTTCAATCCATGATACACATATATATGATCTTTTAATTTCTTCTAGAGTTTACAATGTAATATTATATAGATTTCTTCCAAAGAGATGAAACATATAGAATTCATGAATTAATCTTTGGCAGGTGCTCAAAAAGGATCCATAAAAGCCATCCATGAAAACTTAAATAGTGCCTAAAAAATATTTATCACCAAACTACATCAAGTCATAAATAGTCCAATCCCCTTAGGTAGTAGATAAGAAAATGATACATAGAGTTTATAAAGTAATCTAAGGCTTATCCTCCATAACCAAAGTATAAATGTAACGTAAAGCCACTTAAAGAATAATACCTCAAAATGAAATCATGATGGAGACACAACCAAAGACCATAATGAACACACAGGAAAAGGGAAATATTATTATCAATGAAAAATTCCCTATGGGCTTACAATAGTATGATTCTAGAGAAAGAAATCCTCCACATAGTACCTTCTCTCTAACTCCACTAAGAACTGCCTTTACAATGCTAGAAATGTTCTTAAATAAGCCCCAAATGGCTTAGGGTTAGGAATACATTCTATAATATGCCAATTGGCATCCACCACCAAAATTGAAGATTCCAAAAATCATGTTAGAGGTCAGTGTAAAATTAGAAGAATCCACAAATAGTAGTCCAACTTTCAAGAGGCATAACTTTTGAACCGTAACTTCGATTGATGAACCGTTTACATTTTCAGAAAGCTCTCAAAGTGCTCTACAGACCTATGGATGAGCTCAGCTCATCCCCAATTTTTTGCCCTATACAAGGTCGTTTAGTGCCCCATATCTAACTTTGAAGCACTCTTACGAAATCTCCAAGAACCAAAGAATTGCAATAACTTTCTAATTGTGAAGCCTTTTGACCTGATTCTTTTTTTGGAGTGTTTTAAATTAAAAATATAACCATCCCTCCAATTTAAACCCTCTAACTCACCATAATTATGGCTCAATTACATAGTCCTACTTTTTCAACATTTACACATATCCCAAAGTTCTTAAAAACTCTAACCCAAAACACTAATTGTGGAATTGTGAGAGTTGGAACCTTTATTTGACCCAAATGGGTATCCGAAAATGAAAATATATTAAAAAAAACTATTTCTAAGTTTTTTTTTTGGGTGATACAGGATTTCCCTTACACCATTGGATGCTTCTACATCAAACACCTAGGGTAGATTGAAAAGTGACCCTGTCACTTTATGGTAGAGTAAAACCCAAATGGGAAACCTCTACTACTGATATGCAAGTTAACTCCTCTATTGGTCGTCCTTTCCACTTCACCAGGTACTCTTCATATTGCCTATTTCTGGTACTCCTACCCACACAACTATCTAGAATCTCTTCTATCTCCTCCTGCCTAGAAGTAGGAATTGGATAGGGTTCCAGTATCAAACCCTCATCTGAGCCATCTAGTTGTAGACACCTAAAAATCTTTAGAAAATAAAGTATTTTTATTTTCTGAAAAAGTCTTGATGACATCATCATTTATTAATTAATTAATTATTTAATTAATTAATTAATTTTTATGCCATTAAATCCCTTTATCTTAATTAAAAATATTTAATTAAGAAATCCCTCCCAAAAATGTTTAAATCTTATTTAAACATTATTTTCTTATTTATTAATTATTTAATTAATAAATTGACCAAAAATCCTAAAATAAATAAAAAATTTATTTTTATCCCAAAAATTGGCCAATTTCCTTATGACCAATAACCTCTTCCAAAATCTTCTAATCCTTCTTTAATTTCGATTAAAGGCTAATCTCATCATTTCCTACCCCTAACCCCAACTCAAAATATTTAATTAAAATTAAATATTAATCCTCATGTTTATTAAAAAAGTTTTAATAAATATCTCCTCAACCCAAACCCTTGAAATAAATAAAACTTTATTTATTTCCTAAAAATCTAATTTATCCTCATCCTAAGAAGTTCTAGACTCTTCTAGAAAGTCTTCATCCTCATCCTAGGAAATTCTAGACTATTCTAGAAAGTCTTTATCCTCCTCCAAAATCTAGACTCTTCTAGAAGATGTCTTTAAACCTAATCCTAATCCCCTCCTAACCTTGTCACATTCCCTAAACATGGGTTAAAACTTACTAACCCAAGCCAAAGTTAACAAATATCTCTTCCTTCACCCACCCTCATTAAATGCCATCCACTTGCCTATCCTTAAGCTAATCCTAAACCATCCTAATCCATCCTCTAATCATTTGCACAAGCCTAAGCAAGCTTAGAACCTTCCTAATCAAGCCCAAGTCGAATTTTCTCTCATCACCCTCAAAATATCTCAACCATAAAACTTTATGAAGTCCACTAGGTCATAAATGACTCTTACAAGCCCTTTTATTGCTCTTACAAGTCATTATGAGGGTCTTTATGAAGATTTTATCTCTTGAGCCTCTTTTTTTGACTCATCTTTCCCCTTTCCTCCATCCTCTCACCATGTGACATGTGTCACTCCTTGATTGGCTATAAGGAAGCACAATCCATGTGCTCTCCTCTCATGCAATCTGAGCCTTCCATAAGCTTTTTCCCATCCTTGCATCTTAGCCCTCAATCCCTCAAGCCTCTTGCCTATAAATTGGATCCTTCCCCTTTGCAAAATAACACAATCCATGAAGTAAAGTTATAATGCTATTTTGAGAGCCAAATCCATACTAAAGCCATCTATCCACACCAAAAATCCACAATCATCCATTGAAGCCTTTGGAAGCATATTGAGCATACATCCTATCCATTTAGATAAAGCTACTCAACAAGAGAGCTTCTTATTGAGAGAGCCCATTAATGGCTCATATTCTCAATTAAGAGCTCATCTTAGTCTATCTTGAAGTTTATGAATTTTGTTTAGTTTGTAGAAGCTTTATTTAAATTTGGTTTCTATTAGCATACTAACATTGCTCATATACACTAGTAACTCCATCTCATATGCATTTTTCCAGTCATGTTTCTTCAAAATTTTATAGGGGCCAAATTTCTTCATCTTCAACTTGCTGTAAGTACCCACTAGAAACTATCCCTTTCATAAGTGTACCATAACCATATCCCCTACTTTGAACTCCTTATGTCTTCTCCTTTGATTTTCCCTAGCTTTATACTATTGATTCATCTTGGTGATGTGTGCATGGACCTCCTCATGTAGGCTCTTGATATGTTCATCAAATTCTTCTACCTCGGCACTTGTCCTCTCCCCTTGCTCCATATTGCTCAATTCAGTGTATTCCTTGGGCTACTCCCATACACAATTTGGAATGGTGATCTACCAATACTCCTATTTACAAAGTTATTGTAACTAAATTTTTCTTGTGGTAGAATCAAATCCCACCCCTTGGGCTTATCTCCCACTAAACACCTTAGCAAATTGCCCAAACTTCTATTTACCACTTCAGTCTATCCATCAGACTATAGATAATGTGTAGAAATGAACCTCAATTATGTCCTCAACTTATTCCATAAAGTGCTCTAGAAATACTGAACAAATTCAGTATCTCTGTTGGAAACAATACTCTTTGGGAGACCATGTAGTCTCACCACCTCTCCAAAAAACAAATTGGCAATATGTATAGCATCATGAGTCTTGTGACATGGGATGAAATGTGCCATCTTGGAGAATCTATCAACCACCACAAATACTAATTCATTACCCCTTTATGTCCTCACTAACCCAAGAACAAAATCCATACTTATGTCCTCCAAAGGCTTTGATGGAATAGGCAATGGTTGATAAAGTCCAGTATTGAGACTAAATCCTTTGGTTGCTTGACATACTTGACAACTTTACACAAATTTCTTCACATCTTGTGACATTTGAGGCCAAAAATAATGTTTTCTAAGAATGGAAATGGTCTTATCTTAACTAAAGTGTCCTGCCATTCTCCCATTGTGTTTCTCTTTGATCAAGTTTTCCTTCATGGAACTCATTGGAATGCATAATTGACTACCCTTAAATAGCATACCATCTTTAATCAAATAATCTAGCCACCTAGTTCTATCTATAGTAATAGGTTCTTTGCAAGCCTTCCATGCTTCAACAAAATTAGGATCCTCAGGGTACAGATTCTTGAGTTCATCAAACCCAACCACTTCAACCTGCATTACTGTAAGCAACAACTGTCTTCTACTCAATGCACCTGCAACCCTATTAGACCTTTGACTTCTATGTTTCAATACAAATGTATAGCTTTGCAAGAACTCTACCCACTTCATATGTCTTTGGTTCAATTTACCTTGGTTATTTAGGTACTGCAATGCCCAGTGATCAGTATATAAGACAAATTCTTTTGGCAATAAATAATGCCTCCATTTCTTTAAGTCCTAAACTATTGCATAGAACTCCTAATTATAAATAGAATACTTCTTTGCATTATTCAATTTTTCACTAAAATATGTAATAGGCTTACCTTCTTGGCTCAATACAGCCCCAATAGCACTGTCGCTAGCATCACAATCTACCTAGAACACTTTATTCAAATCAGGAAGTGCCAACACTAGTTGTTCTGTCACCTTCTTCTTAAAAAATTCAAAGCTCCTTGCAACTATTGTAGTCCACTTGAACTCTTTCCTATCCCCCCTTATTGTTCCAATTAGGGGTGCACATATGCCACTGAAATTCTTAATGAACTTTCTATAAAAAGTAACTAGACCATGAAATGATCTCACCTTAGGAGAAAACCTTGGAGTAGGCCAATCCAAGATGGCCTTTGCCTTCTTTGGATCTATTTTGAGACCCTCAAATGACACAACAAACCCCAAGTAGACTAACTCCTTTTTTACAAAGCTACACTTCTTCAAATTAATCAACATTTTCTTTTCCCTCAACCTTTAAAGGACTCTACAAATGTGTAATAAATGTTCATTCAAAGTCTTAATAAAAATTAAAATATCATCCACATAGACAATAACAAATTTTCCCAAGAACCTCTTTAGTACCTCATTTATAAGCTGCATGAATGTGCTTGGCACATTGGTCAATCCAAAAGGCATGAATAACCACTCATATAGACCCTCCTTGGTCTTGAATGCAGTCTTCAACTCATCTCCCTCTTGTATCCATATCTAGTGATAGACACTCTTGAGATCTATCTTTGTGACGTATTAAGCCCCACTCAAACAGTCCATAAGATTGTCCATTCTTGGAAAAGGGAACTGATACTTGATGGTTATTCTTTTTATAGCTTGAGATTTTGTGCACATTCTCCACTCTCTATCCTTCTTTGGTGCTAGTACTATAGGTACTACACATGGACTTAAGCTCTCTCAAATCAAACCCTTGTCTATTTAGCTCCTTAGTTTTAGTAGGAGTCATCCTACGAGTAGCCTTGTTAAGAAAACTAGCTCTAGGTATTAAATCTATCTGATGACTAATCTACCTTACTAGTGGCAACCCTTCTTGAACATTATCAGAGATGACATCTCCATACTCACTTAATAGGCCTGAAACTTCAGGTGGAATTTCACTACTACCTTCCTTATCTCTTCTAGGAATCAAAGCATAACACATACACTAATGTTTCATACCATCCAAAAAAATTCTTCCATCAACAAGACATATCCTAGCACTACTACATACCTTTTCACCTTCCTTTATCATGGGCTTTAGTTTGTGGAAAACTCCATCCTTTGTCAGAGATTATGTATTTGCATGACCATCATGTACAACATGTCTATCAAATTGCCATGGTCTTCCCAACAATAAATCACAAACATCCATTGGAATAATTTCATAGAGAACTTCAACATGGTAACTCTCAATCTTGAACTTCACCAAACACTATTCACTAACTAGGACCTTATGATCATCATTAACCCAAGAAATCTGATAGGGTTGGGGGTATTTCTCCCTTTTGAGCTTTATCTTAGAGACCATCTCCTCAGACCCCAGGCTATTAGTGAAACCACCATCAATAATCACATCACAACAATTATCCTTGCACTTGCACCTAGTATGAAACAAACTCCTCCTTTATCCAGGTTCAGTCTCACAACTTATTAAGACCCTTTCATTTATGAGAACCTCTCCTCTTTCTGCATCCTCAGAATGTGATGACTATGCATCTTCATCCACATGAGCAACCCTTGATTGAACATCATCTCTCCTATCTATCCTTCCTTGTCATTGAGGGCATTCAAAGGCTCGATGACCTTATTCATTGCAATGAAAATAGGTACTACAAAAGCCTCCTCTTCCTGATCCTTGTCCATGTCCTCTACTTCTTCCTCTATGATCTCCAAAGTTTTGATCACGAGAGTGGTTGAAACCCTATTTTCTCTAGTTTTTGCTAGTACCCACATCTTCATTTTTATTTTGGCTCTCATTTTGGCCTCTAGATGACCTACTACCACCTCTTCCTCCTAGACCATGCCCTCTTTTCCTTCCTTCAAACCTTTTATTTAGCTTCTCTTTGACTTGTAGGGTGAATTGGTATGCCTCTTCAATGCTAGTCATTCTAACCAAACTTAACTCCTCCTGAATGATAGGTCGTAACCCACTGAGGTAATGGGTATCCTTATCATTATTTGCTTCTTCATGCCTTGCCCTAATAAGAAGTAGATTAAATTCCTCTATATATCCCTGGACAAATTTCCCTGCTTGCTTTAACCCTTGCATTTTCTTGAACAAATCAAGCTCGTAATCAACAGGAATAAACTGCTTCTTTAGTTTGTCCACCATGCAATCCCATCTTGTGATTTTCTCCTTTCCTCTTCTACTTCTTTCTAGTTGAATCTCTTGCCACCAAATTTTGGCATGGCCTTTTATTTTGGCCTTCGTAAACTTAACACTATCTAGATCCCTAATATCCTCATACTCAAAATACTCCTCTAGTTCATTGATCTAGTCGATCAACTCATCCAGGTTTAGATTTCTTGAAAACATATCCACATAAATTTTAGGTCTTTTCCCAAGCTTAGAAATGGCCTTAAAAAGCCTCTCTTCTACCTAATTAAGGACTTCCCCTTTCCTTCCCCTTCCTATCCAATTTCTTCTTCTTCATTTTCTTCCTCACTTTCGTCGCCTCAGCCAACATTCAATCCTCTATGGATCTCCTCTTGCAATGCTTGAACCTACCTCTAAAGGGCTCTAACCTCCATGGGATTAACAACTATGGCCCTTCCACCATGCTCTCTTCATGGAGGCATCTTCTTGACTCAAACCCACAACCACACAGTCCTAGTGCAAATTGCCTTACAGTCGGTGCTCTATCTACACACTCAGAAAAACCTACTCTGATATGACTTGATGGAGACACAACCAAAGACTAGAATGAACACATAGGAAAATGGAAATATTATTATCAATGAAAAATTCCCTATGGGCTTACAATAGTTTGATTATGGAGAAAGAAATCCTCCACATGGTACCTTCTCTCTAACTCTGTTAAGAACTGCATTTATAGTGCGAGAAATGTTCTTAAATAAGCCCCAAATGGTTTAGGGTTAGGAATACATTCTAGAATATGTCAGTTGGCATCCACCACCAAAATAGAAGGTTCCAAAAATCATGTTAGAGGTCGGTGTAAAATTAGAAGAATCTAGAAATGATAGTCCAACTTCCGGGAGGCATAACTTTTGAACCGTAACTCCAATTGACAAATTGTTCACATTTCTAGAAAGCTCTCAAAGCACTCAATAGCCCTATGGATGATCTTAGCTCATATCCCATTTTTTGGCCCTATATGAGGCTATTTAGTGCCCCATATCTAACTTTGAAGCACTCTGAGGAGGTCTCTAGGACTTGAAAAATTGCATTGAGTTTCTAACCGTCAAGCCTTTTGACCCTATTCTTTGTATAGAGCATTTTAAATTACAAATATAACCATCCCTCCAATTCACACCTTGTAAGTCACCATAAGTATGGCTCAATTACATAGTCCTACTTTTTTGACATTTGCACGTATCCCAATTTTCTTAAAAACTCTAACCTAGAACACTAATAGTGGAACTTTGAGAGTTGGAACCTTTATTTGACCCAAAAGGGTATCCAGAAATGAAAAAAAAATTAAACAAAAACTATTTCTAAGCATATGTTTTTGACTGATACAGGATTGCCCTTATAGCACTTGATGCTCCTACATCAAATCACAAGGAAAATGGACAACCAAAGGAAAAAGAATGTGTGTGAGGTTTGACCATCCAACAATACAAAATTTCCCTATCTAAGTACTCTAATGGGGATATGTACCACACATCATAGTAAATTTCTATAATGTTGGTATAAATATTCTTGCAAGCTAGAGCATCTTGTTGCATAGGATTTCCCTACCTCAGTACTCAAACATTCACAATATCCAATTATTTTAAATAATTTGGATTCCTAAATCCCCATAAACCATCAATTTTATTTATGTTTCCAATTTATTACAAAAAATCACATATAAAGTTATTTTACATAGGGATTTGTCTCTAACATATATGATGCTTTGTCAGCCACTTCTGGGCCCCAACACCTTTGTTGTGCCACTCACTGAGGGCATCTACAACACTACTCACACATCCAAAACCAAAATCATAGAAGAGCCTAGTGGAAAATTATTTTAGATTCATAAAACCCCTAGTTTAAACAAGACCCTAACTCATCATATAAGCATCAGAATACATAAAAAAATTATAAGCCGCAAAGGATTTAAAAAGGTGGGGCTAATAGTCCTTGTATTCTAAAATTCTTTTACAAGGTGGACCTAACAATCCTTCATACTCCTAATAGTGTAGATCATGAGAAGTGATCAATTGTAAGCCCTAATGGACCAACTTTATTACTACAGTAGTGAAGCTTTTAGGTTTCATCCCCACCCTAGTTTTAACTTCCACATGGAGGGTTTTTAGGTTACCATTGTTGGAAGAATGAATGTTGATGATACTTCTATAGGGGAGAATTTTAGAAACATGAGTAGATCATTATCATGATGATATGTTACATTCATGATTGTGTTTATCATTAATGTCAACATATTAGTTTTCTATGGTATCTAATAGAAGAATAGTTGTAAAGATCAAGTTAGTACAAAAGATCGTTGAGCATTTTAACTAAGAAAGGTTAAAGGGAGATACTAATAATTGTGTAGTATATAAAACTAGCCTCAAAATCATAAGATATTATATCTACAAAAAGTTATGCAAGTTTTGGTGAAGATTTTTTTGAGATATAGTTTACAAAAGCATGTTCTAGTAAACTTGTTATATCTCTTAGCAGAGTTATTATTCTAAGAAGCAAGGTTAAAGGCATGTAGAAGAAATGTTGGAGATGATGTTTCTAAGCTTTATCATTATGATATTAACATACAAAAAGTTATTAAAGTTACAAGGTGACAATTTAATGTCATTACTAAGTATAATGTGTTCCTAATGAGGTCCTATAATAATTAATTGAGAAGGTGTAATAGTTTACCTAGGGAATCATTTTATGGATTTAGTATAAATGAGGGACATTTTCCTTTGTTATATATGAGTGTATGAATGACTACAAGAATCATGAAGAGAACAATAAAAGAGAAACAAATTGATATTTGGGGATAAGTAGAGTAAAGTGAAGTTGGAGAAAACTTCATTGTCAAAGTTTTATTGTGAGATCCAAGGTTTTGTATTTTGATCTAAGGTTTATGACCTAGTCTACAAGGTCTAAATAGTGATTGGTCTAATTGATAGGATAGAGGAAATAGGTTAAAGCACAATATAAACAATTAGTTTGTAAAGAATAGTTGAGAGACTAGTGGGACAATAAAGTTCAGTGGTCTTTCCCCATAAGATATTTGGATAATGGGTCCTTCTACCTTAAACAACTCATTATAGGGTTGGCACAACTCCTAATAGGGTTAGACTCTCCTAACATGGATTCAAAGTCTCCTAACAAGTATTCTTATGTGCTAAATGTGTTTATAGACTCCTAATAGTGTCCATCCTCTAACAAGGAATATTTATATCAGTATATCTTTGCAGACATAATTCCCATTAGGGTTTTCACTCTAATCAAGGGTTTCCCTAATTAAAAAATCTAGTGTAATTATGTATGTGCATCTTGTTATGGTTGTTATTTACTTTGATTGAATGGTTAATATTAATTAAGGTTGATAATTATTTTAATTGGATAACTGATGCACCCCCTATCAGTTGTCTTAGTGGACTATTATTTTTAAAAATTGGTATAAGAGCATCAAGTGCTTAAAGGATAAGCTTGATAGATTTGGGCTATTAGTGGTGAGTTATTTCAAAAAAGATAGTCTTGAGTTTGATGGAGGAAATTTGGACACCTAGAAGATGGAGCTTCTTGGTGAGAAATCAAAATTGTGTATAGAATTGAGCACTAATTTTCTAGATAGAGGCACAAGTAAAGATAGATTGAGATCCAAAGAAGACATGAAGATCAAGAAAGGTATTGATCTTCTTATGAAAAGAGAGAAAAAAGGTATGGAAATTTATGCTTATTGGACATGTAAATAGTTTGGTCATTTTTCATCTACATACCCTAAGAGAGTAAGAAAGACTAGAAAGAGTTCACTTTCTGATGAAGATAAAGAATTTAAAGAAAGTATGGAAAGATTCTTAAATGATTTTGATAATGAGCTTGCATTGGTTAAGGAAGAGAAAGTAGTAGAAGAGATAGCTATGGTAACTATTACTAATGATGATGAAGAAGAAGATAATTCAAGAATTGTTAGATAGAATGATGAATTATTCTTTGAGAATAACAATGTTTTGTAGAATGAAGGTGAGCAAAGGTAGGAATAAAGTTCAGAAACTAGAAAAAAGATAAGAGTTGATATAACAACTCTTATTCTAGTAAGAATATACAAATAATCAACCACCAGAGAAGATCATTAGTAGCAAAGATAAAGGTGTGATGACAAGAAGTAGAATTAATGAAGAATTATGTCTAATATCTCAAGTAGAACCAAAGAATGCAAATGATGCATGTAAAGATGACTATTGGAAACAAGCTATGAAAGAATAATTGGATTAGATAGTGAAGAATGACACATGGGAATTGGTCCCCAAACTAATAGAAAAAATGTGATAGGAACAAAATGGATATTCAGAAACAAGATGAATGAATAAGGTGAAGTTGTAAGGAACAAAGCAAGATTGGTATGTAAAGGTTACTCACAGCAACAAGGAATACACTATGACAAAACCTATGCTCTTGTGGAAAGAATAGAAGTAGTAAGGTTATTCTTAGCCTATTCAGCACATAAGAAATTCAAAGTGTATCAAATGGATGTCAAGTTAGCATTTCTGAATGGAGAAGTTGAAGAAGAGGTATATATAGAATATCTTGAAGGTTTTTCTTTAACATATGACAAGGACATGGTATGTATATTAAATAAAGAATTGTATGGCTTAAAATAAGCACTTGGAACTTGGTATGTAAGGTTGGACAAGAATTTGACAAAACTTGCATTTAGAAAAGGTATGGTAGACAATAATCTATACTAGAAAGAAATAGATGATAGATTGATGATTTTAGTAATATTTTTTGATGATATCATATTTGGAGGAGATGAAAGTGACAAGTTTGCAGAACAAATAAATAAGAAATTTTAAATGAGTATGATAGGAGAGATGAAATACTTCCTAGGATTACAAATTGTGCATCATAAAGAAGGAATCTTAATTTCTCTAACTAAGTATTTGAAAGATCTATTGAAAAGGTTTGGTTTGGAAACATGCAAACTAGTTAAAACACCTATGATAATTGGACACAAGCTATCTACAAAGGATGAGACACCTATTGTTGAGCATAAGAAGTATAGATCTATGATGGGAGGATTGTAATATCTGACTCACACAAGGTTGGATATAGCAAATGCAGTTGGAATTATTGCAATATTTTAAGCTAATCCTAGAGAATCATATTATGTAGTAGTTAAAAGGATATTTAGATATCTAAGGAACATTGGAGTTCTGATTGTGGTATGATAGATCTAATAATTTCACTTTATATGCTTATACTAATGTTGATTGGGCAAGCATTATGGATTATAGAAAGAGCACTAGTGGTGGAGCTTTCTTTCTTGGAGGAAGATTGGTTTCTTAGTTAAGAAAGAAAAAAGACTATACCTCACAAAGTATAGCAGAGATAGAATATGTTGTAGCAGTAAATAATTGTAATCAAGTTGTTTGGATGAAGTAGATGCTAAAGGATATAATGATAGAATTAAGTGAACCTATTGGCATACATTGTGATAACAAAAACATAGTGAATATTTTTAAGAATCTAGCATTACATTTTAAGACTAAACATATTTTTATCAAATATCACATGTTGAGATAGAAAGTTGCAGAAAAGGAAATCAAATTGGAGTATGTAAGCACCAAAGAGTAGATTGTAGATATTTTCACCAAGCCTCTTCCCAAAGAGACTTTTGAGTATTTGTGAGGCATGCTAGTAGTTATGCCCCTACCTTCATCAAAGTATAAGATGCAAGAATGCATCAGTCCATTGTTACAAAGTACTATTCTTTATTTGGACTAAATGTTGATGCTTCACATATGCAGGATTATCTATGATGGATAGAATCATCTAGGACTCTTGATAGATGTTGTTTTGAACATTATTTTTGGACACTTGAGCAAGTTAGAGGTAGTTGTTATAGAGATAGATGGTTGCTAAAACCTTTGACATTAATTTCAATGGGGGAGATATTACAACACAAAAAATAGTTTGATCTAGAGCACATTTAGGTATATCAATGGGGGAGAATGATTGATCAAGATGATTTGAAAAGAAAGGATAACAATCTTTAATGTTGGTATTCTTAGAACTAGATGTTTTTCATCTATGTTGCAATCAATACCAAAGGGGTAGATTATTGGAAGCATAAATGTCAATGATACTTCTATAGGGGAGTATTGTAGAAACATGACTAGATCATTATCATGATGATATCCTACTTTCATGATTGTGTTTTTCATTAATGTCAACATAGCAATTTTCTATGGTATATAATAGAAGAACAATGGTAAAGATCAAGTCGATATGAATAGACCATTGAGCATTTTCACCAAGTGAGGTTAAAGGGAGATACTACTAAGTGTCTAGTATATGTAGCTAACCTTGAAAGCATAAGATATTAAGTTTGGAAGAAGTTATGAAAGTTTTGGTAAAAATTGTTCTAAGATAGAGTTTACAAAAACATGTTCTAGTAAACTTGTTATATCTCTTAGCATATTTGTTATTCTGGGAAGAAAGGTTAAAGGAATGTAGAAGACATGTTGTAGATGATGTGGCTAAGCTTGCTTGTCATGATATTAAATGTATGGAAAGGTATTCAAGTTACAAGGTGATAGTTTAATGTGATCCCTAAGTATAACATGTTTTTAATGAGGTCCTATAATAATTAATTGAGAAGATGTAATAGCCAACTCAAGGAATCATTTTATGGATTTGGTATAAAAGAACGTCATTTTCTTTTGTTATATATGAAGGATTGCAAGAAGTATGAAGAGTGATATAGAAGAGAAAAAATTGGTATGCGAGAATAAGTATAGTAGAGTGAAGTTGGAGAAATATTTTTTGTTGAGGTTTTGTTGTGAGATTTGAGCTTTGATATTTGGATCTAGAGTTCATGACCTAGTCTACAATTTATGATAGTGTTTGGCCTAATTGATAGGACCAAGGAAAGAGGCTAAAGCATAGTACAAACAATTATTCTACAAGGAATAATTGAGAGATCAATTGGTTAGTGGGTCCTTCTGCCTTATACAATTCCTTAAAGGGTTGGCACAACTCCTAATAGGGACTCTTATGTATTGAATGTGTTTATAGACTCCTAATAGGGTCCATCCTCTAATAAGGAATATATATGTATATCATTATATCTTTGTGGGCATCATTCCCATTGGGGTTTTCCCTCTGATCAAGGGTTTCCCTGGTTAACAAATCTAGCATAATTTTATATATGTATCATTTAATGGTTGTTGTTTTCTTTGATTGAGTGGAGATAAATTAAGGTTGATAATTGTTTTAATTGGATAACATATTCACACCCCCCCACTCTTAGTTATCTTGGTGGACTATTTTTTCTAACAACCATATCTTATGTCAACATGTTATGGTGTTGATTTATTTATTTCTTTATGCTCATGCATGGAAATATATTAGATAATCTGCAGAAGTAAAGCTTAGAGAGAGAGACATTTTATTGGTTCCTAATTGATCCCCCCTCCCAATCACTTTCTTGTGTAAAGATATGAGGAAATGGAAGTCTGCAAGGTTAGAGGGAAAGTCCAATGAAGTTTAGTAGTTATCTCAAAATCAAGAAAACATGACAGATCAACTAGATTATGAAAATCAAGGAATCACCAATCTAAGATCCTAAAATGAGAAAATATTGAGATCATAAGAAAGTGTGAATAAATTATATGAGCAATCCCTGAATAGATCTAAATGCACTATTGTCTTAGCGTATACTAATCAAGGATAGTCATCAAACAAGGAGCACAAAAGAATAGAAGGCTTACATGAAATACTTGTGGAAAAGTAGGTCATACATAAAATTATTCTTGGAGCAATACCATGGAACCCAACTTCAAAGTTCAATGTTACAATTGAAATAAGTATGGTCACAAAGCTAATGAATGTAGAACCAAATCAAAGTTTGAAGGAAAGTGTTTCACATTTCAAAAACAAGGTCACAAATCTTTAGAATGAAAATCAAATCCAAATATTTAGCACAATAGAACCATACAAAGAGAATTTATTAGTTGGGACTACAATACATGGGGAAGGTCTCATTATTATGGAGAAAATGGAACATTCGAGTAAATGGTGTTAGAGAAAAAGGTCAATTTAATTTAATTTATTAAATTACCTTTTCTCCCTTCTTAAGATTTCACTTTATGCACCTTTTTCACTCTCATTTAATAATTTTTTAGTAATTATCAAATAGAATTTACCTTTTAGGTTACCCTTAGTACCTCTTAGGTTACCTTTTTTGGGTTTCAATCTCCTTCTATAACAATAGATCATTTGTGAGTATCTTGCATCCTTTTCATTTCTAAGAATACAATTTGCATATTTTCAGAGAAAACCCTTGCCTTTCTTGTATTTTTCTTCTCTGTCATAGGTTTTTACATGTAGGTATTTGAGGTCTTTATGGATTTGTATTGTGTATTGCTCAAATCCTTCATGATATCAAAGCTAGATCTCCTATAGCTTGTTTAGTATTTGAATAATAAGAAGAAAGAGGGTTTGATAGAACAAATCTAACATTTTTTTGGGCATTTTTCTTTGATATTTGGAGGTGCGAAGTTGGCAATTTAGAAAAAATAATTACAAATGTGATTTTCAAACAAACAAATCTCACTCATATAGACTTCTTTTTCCAAGCAATATTTTTTGTTTAGGGGTAGAATTTCATGATCTACATAGTGGTGCAGGTTGTTTGTGATCTCTATTTTTGAATTTTTCTAAAAATCACAAATCCTAATTTAAGCAACTTCAAAGGCTTTGTTCAAACTCATATGGACACATATTTAGGTGTTGTTTTTTTTAAAGTGCATGATTTATTTTCTACTTTCAAAATTTTGTATCAGTTTGGAATATTATTGAGTGGAATATCTAAAGATTTTTTTGCTCTTCTCTCATTTACACATTCCTTCTAGCAGTTAAGGTTTAGTGTTTTACATTGTGGGGGGTATTTTGTCATATTGTTTCTATTATTTACAAATGTAAATGAGAACTACATTAAAAACCAATTCAACACCTTCTAAAACAATGGCCAAGACTTCTTCTTGTCTAGATCTTCTAACCCCTCATAATTATCACACATGGAAGACCTTAATGACATAGCTTCTTTGGTCAAAAGGGTTGTGGTCTTGTTTAGACATAGTGCAACCAGTTTTATAGAGGCATTTTGAGGTCATGCAACATAGGAACAAAATGGATAGTCTACAATTTCATCTTGATGGGTGCAATACCCCTCTAGCTATGTAGACCAAGCTTGATGGTTTGTTTGGTACAATGAATGAGTTTAGGGCACTTCAGATTGAGGCAATTCTTACCTCACTTATACCAAATTATTTTCCCTCCATTGAGGACTTCTTGATGAAATTTAAGCAGCCAAGATCTTTATTGAAAGGTTGTGTGATTGAAACTAAGTGAATCTACCTGGTTCTTTCTAAGCTTCATGGAAACTTTCACATTTTTTCTTCTACCTTCTATTCCACCAAAGATGCTTTGGGTAATAGATTTATCATGCCATCCATTGATTTTTTTTGTGACTAGTTGACTCAAGAGAAAGCTAAGCTCTCTCAGTTGGATTCTCTCATAGGATCATAGAGTCATGCATTGGTAGCTCGCCCATCTTCAGGAATGAAGGGGAAGACTTAGAAATATCATCCTACAGAGTCTCAAGTTGATTCTAGCACTCATAGTTCATCTAGGAAACCTCCTCCTTAATGGGGTAAATTAAAGCCAAAAAGACTAAAATGTGCTTATTTTAATAAGCCTCATCATGATGAGTGACATTTCTATGAGAAGAAGCTAGATGGCTATGCCAAATAGGTTTTAGATTTGACAACTCTCCTTCAAAAGAACAACATTGATATTCCTTCTACTTCTCATAGACCTTATTCATCATCATCATTTTATTCAAATGGAAAAGATATGGGAAAGGGTCATGCACTATGTGCAACTACTATCCCTAATTCTTTTGGTTGGTTACTGGATGGAAGTGCTTCATACCATATGGCATCTTCTTAGGATTTGTTCTCTTCTTTTGAGGCTTCTCCTACTCCACACATTTTGATGGGGAATAACACTATTATGAATGTATGCAAGAAAGGTTCTATTGACATTGATGATGGTACATTTCATGATGTACTTTGTGTTCCATATTTATCCTCTAACCTTCTCTCTATTTATTAGATTACACATAGTGGAAGAGGGAAGAAAATTGATTTTTCATAGGATTTAGTGCACATCAGAGATAGTGAGACAGATAATATTATTGCTATAAGGACTATTGATCATGCTTCTCACCTATATTCCTTCTCAAATTTTGGTCCACCATCTCCACTATCAAAGACTCTCTTTTTTCACAAGAGTCTAGTAAGTTGAAGTCATTTTTCTTGAACTTATGTATTGTTCCTGAGACTAGTGTTGTGAGTTCTATACCTCTGCCTCATGTTGAGATTCCATCTCCTTCATAGGATTACTCTTCAAAATTTCCTACTACTATAGCTCCAATCATTGAGCCACCTTCTATAGTTGTTTAAGATATATTAGAGGACACAGATCTTATCTTAGATGAAAAATTAAACACACCTATTATTCCACCTCCATTGGATATTCCATTTTAGGATTCTCATGCTTTCTCCTTTGAGCATTAGCTAGGACTTCTAGCTACACCTTACATGCATGGGTTTTATCATCCTTATCCACTGCCTTTATTTCCTTCATATTGGAGTCATATTGATGTGTTCATCAACACAAGAATTTTACTATTTTGGGGGGGGGGGGGGGGAGGTGGGCCTATGGAGACTTGAGCTTATATTGTGGAGCCTTTCATTGTACTTATGGTCTTGATAGATTCTCTTAAGATGTTTCATTTATGCATTCTTTTCTATCTCTTATTGGAGTAGAGTTTTTCCCAATATTTTTTCTCTATTTCTTTATTTCATAAAGATTTGATTATAATTGGGTACCTCATCAAGCCTTTTTTATGGGACCCAAGTTTACTTTCCTCATTGCATTGTAGTTTCCTTGTTCTTTCTACATTGTTTGTAGTTGCATTAATTCTAATCTTAAGGGGGGGTTTTTAGAGAAAAAGGTTAATTTAATTTAATTTTTTAAATTACCTTTTCTCCCTTTTTAAGATTTCACTTTATGCACTTTTTTCATTCTCATTTAATAATTTTTTAGTAATTATTAAATATCATTTACGTTTTAAGTTACCCTTTTTGGGTTTCGATCTCCTTTTATGAGGATAGATCATTTGTAAGCATCTTGCATCTTTTTCATTTCTAAGAATGCAATTTGCATATTTTTAGAGAAAACCTTAGGCACTTCTTGTCTTTTTCTTCTCTATGAAATGTTTTTACATGTAGGTATTTGAGGGATTTGTGGATTTGTATTTCATATTGCTCAAATCCTTTAAATTGTGTAGAAATTCACATTAGGAAAAGAACTGCCAATCACATTAGGAAATGAAATACCAATATCAGGTGCTATGTATGCAAGAAGATAATTCACTTGGAAAGAAGCTGTATGAATAATTCAAAGATTGAAGAAACCTAAATCAAGAAGCTATCATCATCCAATTGAATGAGTTGGGTGAAATATCCACATCTAAATAGGTAGTCAGGGAGATGACTAAGAGTGAGAAATCAAGAAGATCGTACCCTAGATCCAAATGTACAATAAAGAACATTCAAAATAACATAGTAAGATGCACTAGGTTAAGTAACACATAATTATGCTTTAGTTGTGTTACAACTTAGTTGTAACCATTTTTTTTTATGTCACCAAGCAAGTCAAGTTAGAACCTAGCTCTAACCAAGTTATAAAAGGATTTATTCATTTCAAGCTTGAATGACTTAACCAAACTATTCTACCTACTACTATATGATGCATTTATGAGACCCTAAATTTTGAATTTTTAAAAAAAAAGAAAAAACAAAGGGTTTTATTTTTACCTTAGATTTTATTTTCAAAGTGTTGTTAAGCCCCAAATGATCTACAGGTGACTTAGTATTTAAGAGAAAAGTTCTAGTAAATGTTTTAGTTGTTGTGGATTTCATCTTTCATTGAGTATCATGTAATCTAGCTCCATCTTGAAGGGGAAGAAGGGTTCAAAAATGTTAGTAAAGATTATAGTTTGTGAGGAACCCAAGTTCAAGCTTCATCTAGCTAAAGAAGCCTCTACTATCCTTTGAGCAACAAGTCAAGAGATTGGGAGAAGGAAGTTGCATGGCAGGTTTGAAATACATCAAGTATGAAATTATAGGTAGAGAAGAGAAAAAATAGATAGAAGATGCTCTACTTGAGAAAATGGCCAAATGGAAATATTATCCAAATGAGTTAAAAGGTCAAGCCCCTAATGTCCTACTAAAGGTAGTTACACAAAGGTGGACTAATGTTGTAAAAATAGAGAGGGACACTAGAGAGAAAACTCTAAAAAGAATCATTTCTAGCCTCTCAAATGTAGAAACCGAGCAAGTCATGGCAAAGCATGAAAATAGGTAGACTCCTAGTTTCAAATCTTTTCAAAATTTGACAAATAATGTTGATGACCTAGTGGAGTCACCAATAATGTTGTGGAAAATAATCTTTGAGGCAGAAGGCAAAAATGAAAAAGGATGAAGAGAGAGAACTACATACTATAAAAGAGTCTAATACAAAGATGATGATAGATGTTGTGATTACATCTCTACCCTCCACTCTAAGCTAAACCATTACTAGATCTAGTGTAGAAAAATTAGAAAAGAAGGAACACATTCTTCCATCGACCCAAGTAGGTGTTGATCTCATTTTGATTTTGAAAAATAACTAAAAAAACACTTAGTTATTATCTACTAGAATTATAGTGCATTGTTCATGCTTGGTGATCAAAGAGAGCCAATAAATCAATGCAAGTAGAGTGATCAAAGCATGTCAAGTATAGGTTTCAGGACAATATAGCTGAGTAATATGACTATTTAGTGTCAAGCACTATTGTGTATCAAGAAGATAGTATGTGTTGAGTCACTCAAGTGCCAAGCACTTTATAAATGTCGAGTGATTTAGGTGTCGAGAAATAGTTAGTGTTGAGTTCTATAGAAGTTGAGTTACAACATTTAGAGCACAACAAATATCGAGCATTAGAGCCTTCGGATGTTGAGTGACCATTTTTTGGCATAGTTGTTTTTTATGGCAAAAAATCTTATGTAAATTTTTTTGGTTGACATATTCATGAATTTATGATTAAAATAGATATGTATGGAGTCATATTTCAAATCCCTATGTAATGCATGCAACCAATTAGATTGAGGGAAATATTAGATGATAATAACAATCAACCAAAATCAATTAATCTAACCTAATTGATCTCTACCATTTTTTATTTAAGAAAGGTAAACCCTAAGAAGTTTATCATTGTTTAAGGAGATGAAAGCTAAGTGTTGAGAGAGAATTAATGGTGGCTATGGTGACTATGATAGAGTTACTCAAAGTAGAATTAGTCTAGAGAAATAGAGACAAGTAGTGATAGGATTATACAGGATAGATCTAATCATAATGATCAATACTCAATCAGTAAAGAGGAGATCTAATATCAAGAAGAAAGGTATTAACCAAAGATCAAGTGATGTAGAGTAAATCTCTTAACTGAGTAGTCCTAACATGTTATTTTAAATCTCTTAACCAAGTCCTTACTTAATTGTGAGTTAAAATTCTTTAGAAAGGTGAGACCTAAAAGTCATTGTAAGACTTTAATAGAGTAGACCCCTCCTAGGATATATCATAGCTTATGATCAAACACTTTGTAGCCATAATTGGCCACATTTTACAACTATAGTATAATTGAAGATTTGTTGGTGCCATCCCCACAATAATTTTACCTTCTCATTAGAGGGTTTTTAGTAACCAATTTATTATGTTATGTGTTATTTAATTTATGTTATAGATGTGATGCATGATAAGTTATTTTAGTTTATATTTGATGTTATGAGATGGGTGTTCGTGATATGTTTTAGAAGCAAAAGTTTTAAGTGTTGATTCATGCCCCCTCTTTCAAAACTTACTTTCACATTATTATTTCCAACAATTGGTATTAGAGGTGAGTTCTTTAGAAAGGAAATTTTGACAACTTTGGAGGTAAGATCTTGAAGATTTAAGTGTACAAGTCAAGAAAAACTATTGAGAACCAGAACATTGAAATACGACTTGCACTAGATCAACTCAAGGAGGCAAGAGATGAACTAAAAAATTCATTAAAGATAAGGAAATAGGTAGTGATTCAACAAGATGACACTCTATATCAAGAATTTGAAACTATTGGATTATTTAAAGATGAAAACTCAAAAGAGTTTGAAGTAGTAATTTTGCAGATCTGATGGAAAGGAACAATGTCCTTAGTGAAGAAGTTGAGAACTTGAAAATAAACAAGAAGTTCAATCAGTATTGTTGTGTGAGACAACCAAACTAAAGAAGAAAGATGAAGAAGAAGGAGCCATGATTGAAGAAGACAAAAGATTATTGGCTAACAAAATTGAAGAGAAGACATTAGATTTGTAAAAGCTTGCAAACATGTAATTGGATACAATATATCAACTGATGATTACATATACAGAAATGAATAGGAAAGACATTGAGATTACAACTTTGGAAACATAGAATACCTTATTAAAAAATGAGTTGAAGGCTAAAAAGGAAAAAATAAACATAGTTAAGCCATCAAGTACTTTGAAAAACTAATGGAAGCACCAAGGCCAAAGAATGGCACTACTGGTTTGGAATATTCTACTACTAAACAAGAAGAATCATCTCAGAGTGGAAAACAAAGGAACAAAAGAGGAAAGTACGAAAAACCAACTTTTTATCACTATAGAAAATTGGGTCATACAACAAATGTTTGTAGACGCAACATTAGAAATCAGAACCCTAAGAAGAAATTCAAGGGATACTATCACAGTTTCAAGAATCAAGGATATTAGGCACATCAATGCAAGACCAAGACCATCAACACTTGGATATTTGAAATTTATTGTTACAACTATTAGAAGTATGGGAATTTGTCACTATTTCCAAGAATATGGTCACATTCCTAAAAATTGCATAAGAACACATCTCATAGATAACTATAATAGATGGTTGAATGAGATTGTATGCTTTAGTTTTCTTAATACTGGTCATGTTAGTAGAAGTTGTCCAACTCAATCACTTGCATCGAGCAATGAAAGTAGTAAAGACAAAGGAAAGATTGATGCTAAAAATGTGAAGATACAAATCAACAAGACATAGAAAAAGAAGTAAGATTGTAGCACATCAAATGTAGATGAGTTCACCTCTTCCAATGGATCATGTGATCACATCACCCCAAAGTAGGAAATCAAAGGTATGTGTAGAACTAACATTTCAAAAGTCATATTATGCATCAGCTCCAAATAATTTAGATCTAAAAAGATCACATTAGCATGAATTAAGATGCAATGTGAAGTGATTAGAACCAAGAGAAAATCTATCATTCTATTATTTTCTATGTTGTCACCGAGAAAGAAAGGAATTTTAGTTGTTGCCAAGTTGAAAATTCTATGATAATTGAGCTTACAACTATGTAAGCACTGAGCAATAAATGTTGAATTTGAAGGGTTATATAGTCAATTTTCAATTCATTTTCATTTACTAGAGTTTTAAGAGTACAAAGAGCATGAAGGAAAATTATAAAAGGAGTTTCAAGAGTTTTTATACTAGATTCACCTGCTAATCGATATTATTCATTAGATTTGAGAGGTATTTAGCTTGTGCTGAGTTACATTGTTTTGTTTTTTGCAAACCCTAGGAAGTTTAAATGGAATCTAGCTCTTTTACAATAGTAAGGAAAGAAGGGGAGGAAGTTTTCAATGTTTAGTTAATAAGTGATGATGTGAGATAACCCCCATTCTAAGATATTCCTAAGATTGTGTACAAGGGAGATCTGTCTAGTGCATTATCCATGATACCATCGAATGTGTTAATGGTTCAAGATGTTAGATGTTGTTACACTAGAAAGATTGGAGAAGTTGGAGACATGGAGATTAGAGAAACCTATTAGAAGTTATGTGACAATGGAGTTTTGAAGGATGAAAATAAGATTGTCAAGCAAAAAGGTTTAATGCATGCCCTAGACTTTCCTCAAGATTTCAAAACTGAATGGATTAGAATTTTGTTGAGTCATATACATGACAATAAAATTTGGTTAGAGAATAGACCAATCAAGATTAAAAAAAGGATTGTCCATAGAGTATTATGGTATCCTACCCTAGATAGACTGAAGAGCATGTGGAGTGATGAAAAGGAGGTTAATTAGAAGAACATAGGTGTGATATGGAACAAATGATGGATGTCAATTATTACAAGTTTAGACCTCTTGGTAGCCTTCTTAGTTAGAATTATTGCCCAAAAATTCTTTTAGTCAAGCTGACTAAATATTATTTCCTACATGGCATTTGATCTTGGTTATAAGATTGTAAAAAGAGATCATTCATATGACCTAGCCGAGTTGCAACTTTAACAATTGTTAGAAAATATGGAAGCCATTAAGAAAGCCAAAAGTGCACATTGTAAGTTTGGATCTTTGGTTTTTTTCATATTTTTCTATGTGCAAAACACATTTTGCACTTTTGGAAAAGTTACTCTGAAGATAAATAGGCCAGTAACAAAATAAATAGTAGAGTTCATTGAGAAATTTGGAGATAATTTTGAGTTAGTTATGACTATTTATTTTGAGTATTTCAAGAAATCCATGAAGCAAAGATTGAGGATACCTATATCATTAGAGGAACAACATTATAATGATGTTTGTTTCCTAGTTGATGCAGATTACATAAATGTGTAAGCAATAATACCTAGGGTTAGTGGTTAAAACCCTTTCCATATGAAATCAATATGGATGGGGCCTCTATAGCCATCACAACTCTACTAGATGAGGAAATTGACATTGCTATATTCTTTGGAAACTATGATGTGGCTAAATAAAGAATAATAATAAATTTACAAACTACCTTAGTAATTAGAAAGAAGAACAAGATAGTAAAGAAGCTTAAAGAGAAGTTTGGTGAAGTTGGTGAGGAAGTAGAAGAAGAGACACAAGGTCAAGGACCTTTGGAACTTACATAAGGTTTGGGTGAAGATTTGATGCAAAAGGTGTTGAGGGATGAGAAGCCAAGGAAGCATCTAAGATTTTTAAGAAGAAGAGGAAAGAAAAGAAATGGGCAGTGGAGAAATCAAAGAATATTGTAAAGCAATCTCCACAAAATCTACCTATACCTTTAACTAGGTCAAGTACTAAGGAAGCTACTACATAGGCTAAAGAGGTTGCAAAGCCTAAAGGGAAAAGTGAAAATGTCATAGTAGAGTTGAGCCATCTTGCTCAAAAAACTTTCAAAACATTGAGGAAGAATTATAAACCACAAGCAAGGAGAAAACAAACTTTGATGACTTGATTCAATTCAAAGTGGTAAGCCACAATCCCTCTTCTAACATTGATAACTTGTGTGAAAATATTAAGACCAATGTAGATATATACGGTTTCACACATGTTGATTTTGATAATTTAGGAAGTGTGGAGAAAAATAACATAGAGAAGGCCATATTTGACATGATGGTAACTTTCAAGACCACTCCTCTAGAGATTTCCAACTCATTACTAAAGATTTTATATGATAGAGTTTAGCAAAATTGGCATTTCAATTTAACTATTGAAAGCCAAATTAGAGAAACCACTTTAGCCTAGGTGATGCCTAAATTGGATAAGAAAATTATTGCTAAAGAAATGGAGAGTTACAAAGGGAAATTTTATTCCAAATACTGAGCACTCCATATTCTAAAGAAGCAAATAGAAGATGTGGTACCCAAGAATACATCAATTTGGAAATCTATTTATGGGTTATCCACTAAAGTAATAACTAAGAAATGTGAGGAAGTAGTTACAAAAACTAAAAAAGAGAACCCAATCAAGGAAGCTACTATGGAGAGAACTGAAGGAACAATAGAGGAAGTCACTACTAGAAAAGAGAACTAGGATGTAGAGGATTTATAGATGTTGAGTGCTAGTCACCCACATGGTAACCAAGAGAGTCAATAGGACATAGTGAGCATCAAGGATGTTCCTGATACTACATCATAGAATGTTAATCATTTGATAGCAGATGATTTGAAGAAAATTCTACAAAACTCTACTAATGCAACTCTTTTATAAAACAATTCAATATTGGTGAGAGTGGATGAGTTACAAAAGGAAGAAGCTACATCTATAGGGGAGGCACCAAAAGACACATCAAATGTGCTCTCACAAACTATAGAAGTAAAGGAAAAGGAATCATTGGATCTACATACTGATCAAAGTGTAAACCTTGAATAGGAAGATGTTACATGAAAGACACCAATTGGAATGCCAATAATTATCAGCTAGATGAAAGAGGCAGAGGAACAACTAGTAGTTATATTATTGTTGGGCCTACACTATTCAAATTTACCAGCTATAATGATTGTTGATATGGTCATAACATAAGAGAAAAAGGGTAAGGAAGAAAGTCATGTACCT
Organism: Cupressus sempervirens; assembly: GCA_028749045.1. NCBI lineage: Eukaryota > Viridiplantae > Streptophyta > Pinopsida > Cupressales > Cupressaceae > Cupressus > Cupressus sempervirens. Next base: position 704,373,422 of record CM053793.1, read on the forward strand.
ACTCCACCATCATAGGGTGAAGTTCAGAAAGAAGGAAAAAAGACTAAAGAAGATAAGTTGACTAGTGCATCTAAGGAGAAAATTGGCATATAAAAACTAGTTACTTTTCTAGTCTCTACATCTCCTATCTATAGTCAACTTCTTCAGAAGCCAAGTACACATGATATTCTATTACAAATATTAAGGCCGAGTCTCAGCACACCCAAGATTTCTAAAGTTACATCATTTGAGGATGTAAGCTTAAATGAGATGACTGAGATACCAAATTTTGATTTGAACATGAGAATTATTTAGGATGGTCTACAAAGGAAGAAGAGGCAAGAAATATTAAGGGGGGAACATAAGAAATTTTTTCATAAAATCAAAGACATATTCATTGATGCTTTTAGCCTCCTAGAAACAAATGAAGATAAGCCTATTATAGAGAGACTTGTTAGCATTGTGGACAACATTAAGGATGAAGACCTAGAATCTAATGATAAATTATTAGAATGGTTTGAAAGGAAGTATGATACAAGGGTTTTGGAAAAGATATCAAGTGCTATTTCACTTAGATAGGTTGATCTAGCAACCAAGATAAAAAAAAATGTAAAGAAGGTGTTAGAAAAAAAATTCTCTCTATACAGAAAGCTATGCAATGTTGACATATTTACTTAGGATACTCAACAAGCTATTGACCAGTAGTAGGAAAATTTACAATTCATATGTACCACACTACTATAATTTCTAGATAATAGTCACTTACATTTCCAATAGTTACTATCATCTCATAGAAAACTTGCTAAGCTACAAGCATAGGATGCAAATATTTGGTCTACTCTGATCAATATGCAATTCATGTTGACACCTCACATGGAAGCATTACAAAAGGAACTAGCCAATGGCGAGATACTATTGAAGAAAGATTCACATATTTCTACACATGAAGGCTTAGTTGACCTAGACACTCATCTTGAAATATAGATTAATTCACTTGATGTAGCATGTGATAATTTGGATGCAACATTAAGGATAATTTTGGAGTTACACAAGCCATTTTTGGATAAACACAATGTTAGTGTACAAACCAATTGACATAAGTGTCAAAAAAAGGGGATTATAAAATTGTGGATTAGAACATTTTGTTAAGGAATATATCTACTTAGCAAAAGTAATTGAAGAAAACATAGAGATGAAGTATTTACTATTGAAAATAGATTGATATAAGTATGATAAATGTGTTTCAATCATTATTTTTTCATTGATGTCAAACCTACTACTTGGTGGTAAGGCAATTACTTATATGATTTAAGCACTATCATTTATTTGATTGATGAAGAGGATTTGATCAAATGAGGTAACAATAGCACCTAGAGTAAAGGTTTAGGTATGATATGAAAAGGAGTACAAGAATCAGTTAAGACAATGATATGTGCATTGATAATATACTTAAGGTTGTAAAGGTTGCCTACACTGATTATATTCAAAAGAACAAGTAAGAAGAATTGATTCTACCAAGTTTTACAAAGTGGACAATAGATGCTGAAAAAAGTTAGTGCAAGTCAAGTAGAAAATTAGTTAGAGCTAACAAAAGTCAGTTTCATTGTAAGCTGAAGAAATTATTGGAAATATTCAAGACTAAGCTAAGTTACTGAGAGGGGAGGGGTGAATCAATAACTTCTAAAACTTTCAAGAATTTCAACCTTTAATCCAACCATTCAATTAGCATTTTATCCATAATATAAATTTTGGTCTAACTGCATGCATAAGAAAATGAAAACATTCATTACACTGAGACACAAATATTTGGTGACCTAGAAGCCTTCCAAATAGAAAGTAAAACAACGTTAGTACTATAGTATAAAGTTAGCCTATTAAAGCTTACATTGACCACTTCTAATGATCCAGCCTATTAGGAGCAATAAGGATTGCTAGGTCCACCTTGTGAAAGGATTTACAAACATACAATTAAGTATGCACTTGGTAAAGAGATTTACAAAAGACTATTAGGTCTACCTTCTAAAAAGATTTGACTAATCCATCGGTTACGATAAAGCAGTAGTAGATCTTTGATCTACAACTTAGTTTGTTGAATGATATTTCTTTGTGTACTAATCACCTTTCCATGATAGATATGTCTCTACTACTCCTTATGTTGTTATGGGCTTTACAATTCACTCTTAATTTTCTCTGATGTAATTTACATTCATATTTTTATACATTACATACATCCTTATAGTCATACATACATTGGATATGATATAATGCTTTACATATATATCAATCCAATTATACAAATTACAAAGTTGGCCATCATACAAGTTATCACAAATGTTACAAAGTCAGCCCACATGAAGAAATTTAGGTTTTGAAGATTGACTTAGTGAGGTTCTGATACTTGGCATCCACTATCAATACTCAACATCATCATGCCCTTGGTAGATGTAGAAGCTTGATCCATATTGATCACTTCTAAGTAGTCCTAAACTCGATCTGCATTGGTGACTCAGTAGACATTGTGAAATTCATCATATAAATTCAATCTCTTAATTTGCACTATATGACTTGGTAAACATTCTTACCTCAAGCTTGATATAAACTAAGTCACTTAGTTAACTCTGAAAGGATCAATTAACACTAGACTCTCATTACATACACTATGAACTTGGTGAGCACTACACTACTCGGTAACCATTGATAAACTAGTCATCAACTGAAATACATAGTTTGCACTACTAGTCTTCATATGAATTGATTCTACTCCTAGTGCCCAAAGGGCTTGGTAGAAACTATAGAACTCAATGACAACTAAAACACATGGCAAGCACTGTGAACTATACATTGAGCTCGGTAGGTATATACAATTTGAATAAGTCTGTGTCACTAATAACAAACTTAACTAATATGTCAATAGAATGCAACATGTCAATACTTTCCAATGCTTAGGATACTCTCCCAATGTCGTATCATCAGTAATCATGCTAATATTTTTTTACTCAGTAATAACTGACTTATGATGTTTGGTCAATACTGGGTTTCTTGGCATGAACTAAGTCTTTGCTTGGTTAATAGTTCCATTCTCTGACACTCCTCACATACTAAGTTTTACTAGTGCTTGGTACATACTAAACTTTCTTTGTTTGGCATATATTGAATTTCCTTGATCATAGCTAAGTTTCCTTTTGGCTTGAACTAAATTACTGGACTTCCAATATTTTCTCGATCAAGCTTGGAAGATATATTTCTTTATTCTTAGTCTTATTCTTGTCTTTGCTCATGTATCCTTTCATTGTAGCTTTAAGTAGATAAACAATATGCTATATCATCAAAGTCTTACTTGGTCTTAGTGCTCCTTTTATACACCATATAAATCAACCTTTCTTTAGGTACTCTTGTTATCCTTTCTTTTCAAATCCTCTTCATCAATAAATCAAATTATAGAATTCAAACCAAAGTTAGCAATTGTCTTACCAAAAAGCTACATGTTTGACATTAGTGAAAAAATAATGATTATTCTCATGATCGGTTTCAACAATCTCCCTCATTTCTATACTTCAACAATCTTTTTTTTCAATAATACTCTTGTAGAGAACATTTGATGCAAGCTTTGACACCATCACGTTCACTTTTTCCATGGCCACTTTCAAAGAAAATTCATACATATGGCATGTTTTCATTGTGATGATATGGACAAAGTGTATAAAATGGTCTAGATGATTTGAACTATGTATCACACCAATCTAACCATAAATAATGTTTGTCAATACTTATGCCCCTTTCTTTGATATATGCAAAAAAGTCCTAAAACAATGTTCTACATAATGAATATCATGTTATTTATCATCACTTATGTAGAAGTGATATTATTTCTTGATGACACATGCTTCCTCTATGCTTTGAATACCATCCAAATCTAACTATGCATGATGATAATACACCTATAGCATAATAGTAACCTAATCCAAAAATAGTAGTCTAATTGAGTAGCCTTTTGATGAATGAAAGAATGGTCCTCTATAAAGTAAACAACTGATGAAATAGTTCAAAGTGGAAAATTATTCTAAATGTTTGAAATTTCCATGCTTTCCACTTTGTAAAAAAAGAATGATGAATATATGTTTGAATCAAACTTTTAAATCTGTCCATAAAAGCTCCAATAGTTATCTCCTCTTCAACATATTCCAATCTTTTTGTTTCTTTCCCAATTTTACTTTTATTCCTTACATAATTGTAACACTTGAAATTTATCATTTTGGTGACATTAATCTCATCATTTATCAAAGAAAAAAGAGCCAAATTAGCACATGTGTCACATTTTCCTTTAATACAATTAATTTTACCATCAAGATCATCTATTTTGTCACATAAAATAGATGAAATGAACTGACTTCATCTACTAGGAGGAGCATTACTAGAACCAAATGTATCTTCTACAAACTTTCAATAAGCCTAATAGTGAAGATCAAATTCAATATGATAACAACAATAAGTTTCAAACACTTTGTTCACCTTACATAGTATGGCTTCAATATCTAAAATAATGTCTGCCCAATCTTTATATCATGATTCATAGTACAAAATGAGACATACATTTTATGTTGTGTTACATCCAACCAATGTTTTGTATGATTTTCATAGTGATTATCTCTAACCCTATATCTAAGACACCTCTAGTGTTTGATGAAGGACAAGTATTATCATTCCAACATGATATTACTAAATCGTTGTTCTACCATCAGTCCTATCACAATGAAGAGCTCTACACATAATTTCCCAATTTCCTTCCAAAGTATTATCATATAAAACCATTCCTCTCTTTACATATTTTGATATTGATTTTCTACTAAAACCAATCTATGATGAAATTGAAGATATTTGTCTATTTTTAGGTACATAGTTACTTAGAATAGATATCATCATTGCTCTTCTTGTCACAATCTTATCTTTAATTTGAGTTGTCTTCCCTATAGAGCTCAAACCTTTCTTAAGATATTGAATAATAGCACTTTGCATGTTAGAATTCTTTTTTTTTTGGATGTTGTATCTACACCAAGAAATTGTAATGGTTCTTACAAGATTTTTTCTATAAGAACACAAGAAAGTACTTGGGCTTTCTCAAGTGTTTCTAAACCATCTAATCTACTTGTTATTTCTTTTACTATATTATTCAAAAGATCTATTTTTTGAAAGACTTAAGGACTTAATCTCAACAAGTGATTTTAGTTTATCCATGTCTATTGCAAGTAGATGATCTAAATTTCTATGTGTGATATTTTTCACTATACTTATAATTATTCTTAATTGTTTGTCCATGATGTAGGAGCATCTTGGGTTGCATGGCTATCCTGCATGTTTGCTGAGTTACTTAGTTTTTTTTCAAGTTTCAATGTCTTACATTGTAGAGTTTTCTATGTTTAGTTCACAATTGCTATCGAGTTATCCTATAGTTTCCAAGTTCCTTTGGTTGCCAAGAATTGTAAAGTTCTTTGAATTTCTAAGCATCACCAAGTTATTTAATTGCTAAGCATTGTTGAGTTCTTTGGTTGCCAAGTGTTGCCAAGTTCTATGGTTTTGAAGCATTGCTAAGTTTGTTGAGCTGTAGCATTTGTTGGATTCTTCATTTGTTGAGATGTTTGTGTGTGGTTTCCTATTGAAGCTATCCTTTTTACTTTATTTAGTGATAGTTATTTCATGTTGTGCAAGGTAGGAGAATCCCTAAAGGAGATGTTCAAATACCCAACAAATGACCACACACTTAAAATATAGCAAAATAACAATAATGCAAGATTTGATGCCAAATAAAAATTCTTTATTTATAGATATAATTGATTACATGAAATATACCTAGTTGTAAGGCCTTTTGGGTTAGAGCAAAATATAAACAATAATTACATTACCAGCTCTACAAGATCCAACAAGATCCAATTACCACACACCAATTCCAACTAGTCTAGATCCACAACTAGATAATAACACCAAGAAGAATCCATACTTGTACCCTTAGGTCCACCAAGAAATCCTCTAATTCTCAAGCTACAACCCTAAATTTTAAAATTTTTCATCTACTCCCCATCCTCCAAACTAGAATGATTCCTCCTCCTTTGAAAAAAAGACTCTCTACAAGACCCCTTCTTATACCCAACTAAGCCACAAGTTGACCTAGCTTATCACAAACTAAATGAAATCCCTCAGACTAAATATATGTTGAGCCACAAGTTAGCCACCACAAAAATTAAACACCCATAAATAAATTAAATGCCAAAATTTAGCTCACAAATAACTTGGCATCAATAAAAGCCAAGTCCAAACCAAGCATCAGCAAAAATAAGTTGAGCATCAATAAATTGCCAAGCATTGTCAAGCTCCAAAAGCCATATCAAGTTCCTAGACCATGCTAAGTTCCCAGACAATTTTGAGTACCAATATTGGCCAAGCTCCACAACTTTATGCTAAAATCCCTCCAAACATGCAAGATTGCAAGAAAGCTTGGGATGCTCCTACATCAGACACCCTAGCTTTGAAAAGATGTTCACATTAGCTAGAAAAACATCTTCTAGGATTCAATACATAAACCCCAAACTATTTTTTCACATACATATCCTCCAAGTCCTCAGCTTGTATGCTCTTTCCTTTTCTCTTCTTTTTCTTCTTCACATCCATCCTTGGTGTGCTAAATGTTTTATTTCCATACTAATATCCAACTCTACCAACTCAACTCGGCTACCAATACTCAAGTTCCTCCTACCAAGTTTGTCATTATACAAAGGAATCATGAAAAACTTCCTACCACCTTTCTCAATAGTAAACACATTCTTGACACAATCATGCATAGCCTTGCAATCATATTGCCAAGGTCTACCAAGTAACACATGAAAACTATTCATGTCCACAATATCACATAACACTTGATCCTTATACTACCCAATCTGGAAATCAACAATGCATTGTTCCCTCACTTCCAAAGCATGTTAACCTTGTAACCAGCCAATCCTATAAGGATAAGGATGTCTTACTCTCTTCAAACCAAGTTTTTGAACCATCTACTTAGTAATAATGTTATTATTACTACCACCATCCACAATCACCTTGCATATTTTACCATTAGACTTACAACACATCCTCAACAAACTAGTCCTCTGATAAGAATCCAAAGTCCTCTCACCAACTAGTACTCACCAAAAACTTTCTCCTTTCTCGGGCTAGCTATCCTAGACTACAACCTCATTTACAATAGTAGTTCTCCTACCAGTCAAAAATTCAAGAGCCAACATCTAAAATAATTACCTTTGAACTTATCTCTATCTTCCCTCCCTTTCTAATCAATGGGTTTTGGTTCATCTTTTTCATTCAGCTTAGCTTGTACCAAGTTACCATACTTCTCCTTCCCTCTAGCATTACCTTGACTTTTCCTCTTTGAATTATCTTTTTCCTTGAGGGAATATTGATAAGAATCCTTAATTAAATAAATATTCAGCATACAAACCTCATCCCAAATATTAAATCTCAAACAATTAATGTACCTAGTTACCCTTTCCTTTGACAATTCTCTATGACTAGACTGAATAGTCAACTTGTAGAACTCCTTGGTATAATATTTCATAGACATATCTTTCTATTCTAGAATTTGAAACCTCTTAAAGAACTCAAGTTCATAATTAGTAGCAATGAACTTAGCCTTCAATTTAGTCACCATCAATCTCCATCTACTCATCTTCATTTCACCTTCCTCTTCTCTATCTCTTTACAAATTTTTCCACCGAAGAGCAGTATGTCCTTTCAACTTAGTATGTACCAACCTCACTCTAAGTGGATCCTTAATGTCATCAAGCTCAAAGTAGTCTTCCAACTCACCAATCTAATCAATCAAGTCTTTAGGTCAAATTACCTGAGAAATTAGAAACCTCCATCTTATGCTTCAACTTTAACTAAGATCTAAGTCTAGAAAAATGACTAGCCCTAGGTCCAATAGTTCTCTCTACATGATCAGTTTTGTCCTCAAAAATAGATCCAACAACTTCAAATTTTTTAGAAAATTCCTCATAACTACCTTTAGTACTCACATGGCTAGGTACACATACTAAAGCACTTACAATTTAACCAATCATTTCACTCTTTATCAATGCAATCTCAGATTTGAACTCTACTCTTATCTTCTCTAACATCCTTTCTTCTATAGCATACTAAGATCATCAATTTCCCTACATCCAATATTCTTGGAGGCATTTTCCAAAATTTTAGCAAACATTAAGCAATAGATCCACCAATCTAGAAGATCAATCAGCCACAAGATTAACCTTCTCCAACTTAAGACCCTAATGCAAAATTGCCTCAACTTTAATGATTAGTCTACACACAAACAACCTTTTCTCTGATACCACCTAACATAGTGCAAGGCAAGAGAATCCCCAAAGGATATGTACAAACCCCTACTAAATGACCACATGATAGAAATACAAAAAAATAGCAATAATGCAAGATTTGATAAAATATCAAAACTCTTTATTCGTAGATATTATTGATTACCTGCAATATGTCTAGCTATAAGACATTTTGGGTTAAGGCCAAATACAAATAGAAATTACAATATTAGATCTACAAGATCCAACAAGATCTAGTTACCACACACCAATTCCAACTAGTCTAGATCCACAACTGGATAAGAATACCAAGAAGAATCCACACTTCCACCCTTAGGTCCACAAAGAAATCCTTTGATCCTCAAGCCACAACCCTATCCCTTTAAATTTTGCATCTACTCATCCCTTTCTCCAAGCTGGAATGAATCCTTCTCCTTCAAAAAAAATACTCTACAAGACCCTTTCTTATACCCAACTAAGGCACAAGTCAACCTAGTTCATTACAAACTAAATTAAATCCCTCAAATTAAATATATGTTGAGTCACAAATTGGCTACCACAAAAATAAAATACCCATAGATAAATTAAATTTCAAGAGTCAGCTAACAAACAACTTGGTATCAATAGAAACCAAGACCAAACTAAGTGTCAACAAAAACAAGTCAATCACTAGTAAATTCCCAAGCATTGTCAAGCTCTAAAGACCATGCCAGGTTTCTGTTGCCTATTTTTGCCCACCCCCTGCCAAAAATTTAAATTCAAATGTTAACCCCACCCAACAACTACTTCCCATCTTTACATTATTTAAATGCCCAAGAAATATTAAAAAATAAAATGATAAAACCTTATGTTTTGTTCTGTTGGCCTGCAACTTTCTGCACCGTCAGATCTTGGCAAGATCTATGGTGGGTGCTTTCTCACATTTTGAAAATGCACTACCTTTATGTAATGTGGAGAAGCCCCTTTGCAACACATGGATGGTGGGTCCTTTCATTTTGTGTGGGCCATAGGGTGGATAGGGTGGCAAGGTGAGCTGGCATTTTGATTGGTGCTCACTTTCCCTCATTTTGAGCTTTGTTAGACTTTCTGACAATGCGGGGAAGCACTCTTGTGACATGCATTTGGATGAAATCATGGTGGGTATTTGCAAAGGTTTAGACGCACATGTTACAAGCACCGTTAGATCTTCTAAGATCCATGGCTAGCGCACACTTGCAAGATAAAGATGCAAGGTCTTTAAACAATGCAGGCATGCCCCTTTGTGACATGTGTCCCATGGCATCCCCTATTCTCAATTATGCCTTCCACAGCCTGATGTGATATAATCCATAGCTAGCACATGCCTACAAGATGAAGATGCAAGGATTTTAAGTATTGCAGGTATGTGCCCTTGCAACGTGTGGCTAGTGTGATGTCATGGGCCCACCCTTCTAAAAGACGTATCGATAGCTTGTCTTATGTGGTAGTTGTTAGGTGAGTCAAAGTGCAACAAAGGTGTTTCATTGGCCCATCCAGCTGACTTGTCTTGTAGTTCTACAAAGTTTTGATCACCATTCGATGCAAATGAATCAAGGGCTAGCGCTTCCCTACAATATCAAGATGCAAGGTAATTAAGTAATGTGGGAAAGTGCCTTGCTGCTGCATGTCCTCATGGGGTTAGTTTTGTTCTAGGTGATGCCAATTATTGCTAGGGTAGTTGTTGAGTCAGATGTTGAGTGTCTCATGGCCCAAGAATTTTGAGGGGGCAAGCACAACTTTCTAAGGATCTTTCGTGATTGTCGATCTTATAGAGATCAACGATTAGGGCATTCTCACATTATGAAGTTGTAGGGAAGTTAAGTAATGCGGGAATACATCTAAGGGACACATGTCTTGGTAGGTCCAGCTAGTGTATTAACATGGAGGCAACATGGTTAGGCTAGCAGTTGCCGGATACATTGCGGTCAAGGTTTTGAGATGGCGCAGTTAGTTTAAAAAAGGATGGTCAACTTGGGAAGACCTTGCTGAGTGGCAAAATGAAAAGAGATAATTGGTCCATGTGGCCCATCTTGGTACTAGGGTTATGTTGACCTATTATCTTTTCTAATTCATAGGCTAGAAATAGAGGGATTTGAGTTTTTTTGCATGAATCTAACCCTCATGATCAAATCCAACCACTTTCGAGTGAATGCAAAACAAAGAGGAACATTCCACCACCTATGATTTGATCCACCTACCTAGTTAGAATTGTTTAATGGCACTATTTTTGTCTTCTTAGTGCCCTTTTTCAACCTAGATCAGATTTTCTCCATGATTGTTCTCTATAGGAATTCAATGTAGTGGTTTTAGAGTAATTACAGTTAGAAGACATCTCATTTATGCCTGAACTATAAAGGAAATTTTTGTAAATTTTTTTCTGGTTGGACCTTCTCTAATTTCTGTAATATTGCTCTACAATTTTTCGTGTAAATTCCCTTTGCCTCTAAATTGTATGACATTCTGCCTTATCTCCTTCAGCCATTAATGTGAAAGTGCAAGAATCCTTTGCCTCTCATTGATGTTTTGTAGAGATCTATAACCTACATGATTATATCTATTCTAGCCTGTGAATGATATATAAGAGAATCTTCTCTTTCCTTGTGTCATTCATCTAGGTTTTCTAATCTGCATGTGGTTGTTAGATTAAAGCAAGTCTGAATGTGTATATCTTTTGGTGCCATGATGGTTCAATAGTGCATATATGGGTAGATATTGGTTTGAACACTCTATTTTGGTGCATCACCCCCTTATACTATAATAGGTAGATTTTCTTTTCATGCTTTCCTTCTCCCTTTTCCTCTCCAAGAGTAGTTAGGTGCACCCTAATAGTAAGAGGAAGCCAGCCTTCTCTGAAGATTCAACCTCATAGTTCAAGTCCCACATCTTGGAGGTTGTTTCCATGTTTCACAAGGTTGTCCTTAGGAAAGACTTTGGACAAGGGTGTAAACCTCTATGAAAATAGTTTTTGGCATGCCCAGTGTGACAAATATCAGAAGATTTCAAGTCTACTAGTGTCAAGAAGAAAGATTTCAAGATTAATAAAAAGGAGATAGTACTAGCTTCAGTGTTCAAGCCTTCAAGAGGTTCATTCTTCAAGCACTTGGCAACTTTGAGCTTCAAGCACATCTGGTTCTAGGCCAAAGTTGTAGTAATTCATGCCCAATGCTGAAACAAGGGCATCTTCTAGAGGTAATTTTCAATACCAAGAGCTTTCACTTTCAAATCCTAGAATAAGGAGGGCTAGAGTATCTTTATCACTAGATAGGAGTGCAATAGTAACAAATACACCTGGAAGATCTATTTCTAACCCTCCTACTGTTAGATCTTAGCCTAGATTTCCATCAGCACATATCAATAGATCACTTGTCTATATGGCACAACCTAGAGCTCATGTTTTTGCCACCTTTAATGGTGGTAGTCCTCTTTTATTGGCCCAAAGACATGACATACCAATAGCTACACTTAAAAGTATACTAGAGTTTACTGGTGAAACTTCTATCTCTCCCTTAGAACACATTCAAGAGGTTGCAAATCTTTGTAATATCCATGGTATTATAGAGGATGATGTTGTAGTTAGGCTTCTAGCCTCATCTCTGAAAGGAAAAGCACTACAATGGTATAGAGGTTTGGATCATGGTTCTATAATAGGTTGGGATGGGTTAGCAGCAGGACTATGCAAACACTTTGAGGACAAAAGTGATTACCTATCACTTTTAGAGTAGTTGAAAATCAAAAAAATGGCCCCCTATGAATGTATGCCTGATTTCAACTATAGATTTCAAAAAATATGGGATAGAATACCTATTTCAGTGAAGCCTACCCCTAGTAATGCCTTCTTGCATTACCTTAGAGCCTTTAACAGTGATATTGCTACTTCAATCCAAACCATGGGAGGGGATACCTTACCTAATACTTATGACACAACAATAAGGGCAAAAAACATATTGATACAAGGAGGGAAGTTAACTTGAAGGCCTCCTATGCCCTTTTTTCCTAATGTCCCAAACCATCAACCAGTAATGGCTCCTCTTCCCACAACTTCTACATCACAATCCCTTGCTCGAGTCCTTCAACCTTCCACATCTTCAAATGGGATAGATGAAATCAAAGAGATGATGCAATCTATGATTCTAAACATAGATAAGAGATTGCAGGGCCAAGAAAAGAAACTAGAAGATAGTTTCTCTATGATGCAAAAAATGAGCAACAAGGTGGTGACTTTAGAAAGATTGCAGGCTCAAGGTACCGAAGCTCATCAATTTCAATATCAAAACCTAAATAGTGTTAGGCCTCCAAATCATAATTATGGGAATAATTCTTTTGATCAAAATAGATAGAGTAGTCATGCTTCAACTTTAAATGTAAATCAAAGTAGGGCCATAGTCCGTCAAAACAACATGGCCCAAGATCAGGACTTTTTTCCCTCTTGTAACTATTCTTATGCTCATTGCATGTGTTAGAAGGCTGAATCTTATTTGTCTTTGACCATCCAAGAGGCTATAGTAGGACAATCATACCAGAAGGACCAAGTTAAGGAGGCCTCATATATGTTGGGACAAGGTGATTGCTCCTTTAGGAATCATCAAGTGGAGGAACATTGTGATGTAAACCAGGATTCCATTTCTCACAACACTAGGAGAAAAAGAAGAGCTATTGAAGATGCTGCCCTTCCTTCACCTAATCAGGCCTCAACTTCAAATGCAACACCTCATGAGCAATCAGCAATAGATGATCAATCAAATGTTTTTCAACAACAAAGGCAAAGTAATGTTAGAAAGGATGTGAGTGATCCTCTGGTTGTTCCATCTCAGCCTCTTGCAAGGATAGCTCCCAAGACTTCTACTAGAGTGCCCTCTACTCCATTCAATATGGTAAAATAGATGAAGAAGACAAATGTGAAAATTTCCATGTGGAATGTTTTTGCTACTATACCCATGCAAAGGAGGTTGTTGTAGTAGGAATTAGAAAGTATTGAACCAAAAGATTAGACACCTAGTATGGAAATTGCCACAAGTATAGTGCAACCATCAGATAGGGTAGAAACAAGTAAAAAGGTTAGACCTCCTCCATTCTATGTTTCTCTAATTATAGGGGATAAACTAGTCCACAATTGCATGATTGATTCAAGGGCTAGTAGTGCCCATTGTTAAGGATGTATTTCAGTTAGATGGTAGTACTGTCAAGACTGTAGGGATCCTTAGGAATGTAGAGATGGCCCTACATGCATGCCCTAGTTGTACTATAACTCAAGATATATCAGTAGCTGAGGTCAAGCCACATTTTTCTATTTTTCTATCAAGAGACTTCACTGCCCAAATAGGTGGTTACATTTCTTCTGATTGGTCATATATGTTTTTTAGAACAGGATATGGAGCCAAAGCTTCAATCAAATTAGAGCCTCTAGCCCTCCATCATACCAAGCCCTACACCCCTAACCTCATCAACATGAATTGCACTATCCTAGAAGTAGATGAGAATGACATAGTTAATGAGCCTACCACTTCCCTAGGATAGATACCTAATTTTATCTTAGATGAATGGGCTAATGCATATCAATTCGATCCTATGTCAAAAACCCTTTAAACAGATCTCAATACATATTGTATATTAGAAAAAGGTGCTTTCATTCCCAATCTTGTGGAGACTAAAGAAGATATAACTAGGATATGGAGCATGTACTTTGATGGCTCAAGAAATAAAAATAGATCGGGGGCTGGTGTGATGTTGATTTCCCCTGCACAAGTAAGGTATTACTTCTCATTTAGGCTCCAATTTAGTTGAACTAATAATGTGGCTGAGTATGAATCTTTGATTCAAGGTCTCCTACTTGCTCAAAAAAGAGGAATTCAGGCCTTAAGGGTATATGGAGATAGTGAGTTGGTGGTTAGCCAAGTGAGAAATTAGAATACCACCAAGAATGGATTGCTCAAGTCTTATAAACATAGGGTATGAGATTTGCTTGAAGGTTTCAATGCATTTAATATTCAAAGCATCCCTAGGAGAGAAAATAGATATGTTGATAGACTTGCAGCAATAGGTGCATCTTATGATGTGCCAGGAAATCTTGAGGAGAAGAAAGAGCAAAAAATCAAAATGGTAGTAAGGCCTACCATCCCTAACAATAACATATATTGGCAAGTGTTTGAACTTGATGAACAAATTGTGAGCTTCTTGCAGAATGAAGCATAATTTTTAGATAGAAACTAGTTGAGACTGTAGGATCAGTATGGTGATCAAATCATTAACCTAAGTTCCAACAAGTTGCTTAAGGGTCTTATTACTTTAGAAAGTGTTTTTAACCCTGATGACCAAGCAAGAGCTAGAGTCATGAACTTAGCTGCTGACCAAGATAATCACACTCTAGTCATGATTGCTAATGGAAAGTCCTTAAATGTAGGAAAGGTATGTTCTAAGATTGAGCAAAAAAGTTTTACTCATCTATGCCAAGAATTTAATGATATATTTTCCTGGACATATGATGATTTAAAGTTTTTTGACCCAAGGTTGTTTCAGCATACCATAGATTTAATTGATGATGTCAAACCAGTAAGACAAAAATAGAGGCTAGTGAATCCTAAAATTGAACCCTTAATGAGAAAGGAGCTATCCAAATTGATTGAGGCCAACATAATTTTCTCTATCAAGCACTCATCATGGGTAGCAAACCTTGTCCCCATTAGGAAGAAGAATAGAGAAATTAGATTGTGTGTGGACTTTAGGGGCCTTAACTAAGCTTCCCTTAGAGATCACCATCCTCTCCCCTCTATGGAAAAAATTTTGTCCAAGGTCAGTGGTTCAAAGAGATTTTAATTTCTTGATGGATTCTCTGGTTATAATCAAGTGCTTGTCAAGGAGTCTGATAGATATAAGACTACATTCACCACCAAGTGGGGTACCTATGCTTATTGTAAAATGCCATTTGGACTAACTAATGCAGATGCTACATTCCAAAAGGCAATTGAAATGGCTTTCAAGAATATGATTGAAAGGTTTGTGTTAATTTACCTTTATGATATCACAATATATTCAAAGAATGTAGAAGATCATTTTGACCATCTCAGGCATGTGTTCTCAAGGTGTAGAGAATTTGGGGTATCCCTTAACCCAAGCAAGTGTGTCTTTGCTACCAATCAAGGAAAATTATTAGGACACATTGTATCTAAGGATGGCTTAACTATTGATCCAAAAAGAACAAAAGCAATACTTGCTCTTCCTCTTCCTAAACACAAGAAAGGGTGGCAAAGTTTCCTTAGTAGGATAAATTTTGTGCAAAGATTTATCCCTAATATTGCTACCATGGTAAAACCTCTTATAGCTACACTCAAGAAAAGTATGGTCTTTGCATGGACCAAGGAAGGGAGAGAAAGTTTTGAAGAGATCAAGGTAGCCATAGCCTCAACCCCTACTCTCATTAATCCAAACTTTGAGAAGGATTTCATTCTCTATACCCTAAGTGGTGAGTCAAGTATTTATGTTGTCTTGACTCAAACAAATGATAAAAATGAGGAGTAGCCCATAGCCTTCTTCAGTGAAGGGCTTAAAGAGTATGAAGACAAGTACAATTTTGTAGAGAAGCAAGCCTTTGTAGTCATCAGAGCTTTGAAGAAATTTAGACACCTCCTATCTCACAATAGGATTCATTTGTTAGTACCTCATGCCAGTGTGAAATATTTCCTTTTGAGCAAACATATTAGTGAGAAAAAGGGCTAGTTGGATTACAAAAGTGATGGAATATGATGTTGACATCCAAATTACCAAGTTGGTAAGAGGGAAGGGGTTGTGCAAACAAATGATATCATCTTAGAGATCAGATGAGGAAGTTGCTATGATACTAATAGAGGAAAAAGAGGCAAGAAATGATAACCCCAAAAACTAGATGGATGATATGAGGAATTTCTTATCAGGCAATGGGTACCCTCAAGGATGAGATAGAGTCAAAAGAAGACAATATAGATTGTAGTCAATTACTTATGTCTTAGTTGAGGGTATTCTTTTCAGGAAAGATTTAAATGGAGCCCTATTAAGATGCATTGACACAGACCAAGCTAAAAGGATGATCAAAGAGCTTCATGATGGTCTTGATGGTGGTCACTTCTCAGCTAGAACAACTGCAATGAAGATCATGAGAGCTGGTTATTATTGGCCATCCCTATTTCATGATTGTCATAAGTATGTGAGGAAATGTGAAAAATGTACTTTCTTCTCTGGTAAACAAAATCTTGCAGCTCTTCCTCTTCATCCCATTCAGGTGGACCAACCTTTTGCTCAGTGAGGATTGGATTTCATAGGCCCTATCAATCCTCCCTCTGGTTCTAGTCACAAGTTGATTCTAGCTGCTACAAATTACTTCACTAGATGGATGAAGGTAGTTGCATTGAAGGATGCCATAGAATCTTCAATTGTTGAGTTCCTCGATGGAATTGTGACTAGGTTTGGTGCCACTCCAACCATTGTTTTAGACAATGCAAAGTCTTTTGTTGGAGCTCAGATTTGTGCATGGACAGTTGACCATAATATATATTTGAGCATGTCTTCAAACTACTACCCTCAAGGTAATGGCCTAGCCGAGTCATCCAACAAGAATTTAATTAGGATCATAAAGAGGACAATAGAAGATAACTAGAGGTGTTGGCATAAGAAATTGAGGACTGCACTGTGGGCTGATAGGAAAAAACCTAAGAAGTTGTTAAGGAATTCACCATTCATGTTAATATATGGTAGAGAAGAAAGGCTTTCAATTTCATTAGAATTCCCATCAATGGAACTAGCTCATCAACTAGAGCTAATTGAAAATGATGCCATGACAGTGAGAATGGCAGAGTTGATGGAGCTGGAAGAAAGAAGAAATCAGGCCATGGAGACCCTGGAGACACATCAACAACATGTGAAAAAGATCTTTGATAAGATGGCTAGGGTTAGAATCTTTAGAGAAGGTGACTTGGTCTTGAAATGGAATGTAGACAGGGAAAAACTAGGGAGGTACTCAAAACTTGATGCACAATGGAGTGGTCCCTATCTAATTGTCAGTTGCAAGTAGGCCAATGCTTTTCAATTGAGCAGGCCTGATGGTGAAGTTTTTCCCATCCCAATCAATGGGATCCACCTCAAGCCATGTTTCTAAGAGAGCTTGATTCTCCTATACATATTAAAGTAGTTTCCTTCAGTTGTTTTCTAGCTTTCCAAGAAGTGCACGAGCACATGTGTTTTTCCAAGTTATAGAGGCAGAGGTTTTTTGTGGTTTTGTTCCTGCGGAGGAAGGGTTAGGGTTTTACGATGCACTGATCTATAGTTTTTATGACTCTATAGCCCAATAGATGCATAAGGCCACTGGTCATATGCATAGTAGGCTCGCATCCCCTCTGAGTCACCAAAAATGTTTCCTATTTTTGCCCCCCCACCAAAAATTTAAATTCAAATGTTAACCCAACCCAATAGCTACTTCCCATCTTTACATTATTTAAATGCCTAGGAAATATTAAAAAATAAAATGATTAAACCTTATGTTTTGTTCTGTCGGCTTGCAACTTTTCATGCTATCAGATCTTTCCTAGATCTACAGTGGGCACTTCCCCACATTTTGAAAATGCACTACCTTTATGTAATGCGAGGAAGCCCCTTTACAACATGTGGATGGTGGGTTCTTTCATTTTGTGTGGGTCGTAGGGTGGACAAGGTGGAAAGTTGAGCTATCATTTTGATTGGTGCCCGTTTTCCCTCATTCTAAGCTTCATCAAACTTTATGACAATGTGGGAAAGCACTTTGGTGACACACGTCTAGATGATATCATGATGGGTATTCACAGAGGTCCAAATGCACATGTTATGAGCACCATCAGATCTTTCAAGATCCATGGCTGGCATATGCCAGCAAGATGGAGTTCCAAGGTCTTTAAACAATGTGGGCATGCCCCTTTGTTACAGGTGTCCCATGGCATCCCCTATTCTCAGTTGTGCCTTCCACCTTCCAATGTGATTTGATCCATAGCTGGCACATGCCCACAAGATGAAGATGCAAGGATTTTAAGTATTGCAAGTATGAGTCCTTGTGAAACGTGGCTGGTGTAACGTCATGGGCCCACCCTTCTTAAAAAGGTATCGACAGCTTGTCTTCCATGGTAG
Organism: Cupressus sempervirens; assembly: GCA_028749045.1. NCBI lineage: Eukaryota > Viridiplantae > Streptophyta > Pinopsida > Cupressales > Cupressaceae > Cupressus > Cupressus sempervirens. Next base: position 704,391,895 of record CM053793.1, read on the forward strand.
TTTTCAGGTGAGTCAGAGTGCAACAAAGGTGTTTCATTGGCCCATCTAGCTAACTTAGCTTCTAGTTTTGTAGAGTTTTGATCATCGTTCGATGCAAATGAATAAAGGGCTAGCACTTCCCCACAATATCAAGAAGTAAGGTAATTAAGTAATGCGAGAAAGAACCTTACTACCACGTGTCCTCATGGGGCCAGTTTTGTTCTAGGTGTTGCTAGTTGTTGCCAGGGTAGTTACTAAGTTAGATGTTGAGTGTCTTGCGGGCCCAAGAATTTTGAGGGGGCAAGCACAGCTTTCTGAGGATCTTTCGCAATCGTCAATCTTGTAGAGATCAACAATCAAGGCATTCTCGCATTATGAAGTTGCAGGGAAGTCAAGTAATGTAGGAAAGCATCTAAGGGGCATGTGTCCTGATGAGCCTAGCCAGGGTATTAACATGGAGGCAACATGGTTAAGGCTAGCAGTTGGCAGATACATCACGGTCAAGGTTTTCAGATGGCACAGTTAGTTTAAAAAAGGATAGTCAACTTGGGAAGACCCTATTGAGTGGAAAAATGAAAAGAGATCATTGATCCACATGGCCCATCTTGGTACTAGGGTTATGTTGACCTACTGACTTTGCTGATTCACGAGCTAGAAACAAAGGGATTTGAGTTTTTGCATGAATCTAACCCTCATGATCGATTCAAACCACTTTCGAGTGAATGCAAGACAAAGAGGAACACTCCACCACCTCTAATTTGATCCACCTACCTAGTTAGAACTATTTAATGGTACCGTCTCTATCTTCTCAGGGCCCTTTTTCAACCCAAATCAGATTTTCTCCATGATTTTTCTTTGTAGGACTTCAATGTAGTGGTTGTAGAGTAATTACAGTTAGAGGACATCTCAGTTATGCCTGAACTATAAAGGAAATTTTTGTCAATTTTGTTCTGGTCAGACCTTCTCTAATTTCTCTAATATTTCTCTACAATTTTTAGTGTAGATTCCCTTTGCCTCTGAACTATATGACATTCTACCTTATCTCCTTCAACCATTAATGTGAAAGTGCAAGAATCCTTTGCCTTTCATTGATGTTTTGTAGAGATTTGTAACCTACATGACTGTATCTCTTCTGGCCTGTGAATGATATATAAGTGAATCTTCTCTTTCCTTGTGTCATTCATCTAGGTTTTCTAATCTGCATGTGGTTGTTTGATTAAAGCAAGTCTAAATGTGTATATCTTTTGGTGTCATGATGGTTCAATAGTGCATATATGGGCAGAGATTGGTTTGAACACTCTATTTTGGTGCATCACCCCCTTATACTAGAATAGGTAGACTTTCTTTTCATGCATTCCTTCTCCCTTTTCCTCTCCAAGAGTAGTTAGGTGCACTCTGATAGTAAGAGGAAGTCAGGCTTCTCTAGAGATTCAACCTCACAATTCAATTCCCACAGCTTGGTGGTTGTTTCCATGTTTCACAAGGTTGTCCTTAGGTAAGACTTTGGACAAGGGTGCAAACCTCTATGACAATAGTTTCCAAACCATGTCAAGTTCCTAGACCATGTAAAGTTCCTAGAAAATGTTGAGTTCCTAGACCATGATGAGTTCCCAGACCATGCTGAGCACTAGTATCTATCGGACTTCACAACTTTAATCTAAAATTCCTCCAAACATGTAGGATTGCAAGCAAGACTAGGATGCTCCTACATCAGTATTTTTTGAGATCCAAGTTGTGGCTTTTCTAGCATTTAATATAAGATTTTATTTTGTTGTAATTAAAATAGTCCAACTTGTAGATGTACATGCATTAAAAAAGGTATTTGGTTGAGTCTTAGGTATGAAATGGATTAGAAGAGCTAGAAGATCAATCAAGGGGTTTGAAGTAGAGTTGAAATGTGAATTTTTACCATTGAATATTAATGTATGTTGGTTTTAACCTTGAAGGCCTTATAGATGGGTATTTATTTAGTTATTTGGTAAATATATAAAAAAAATTGTTCCTCTATCTCCCAAGTTGATTATTGTTTGGTGTTTCTTTTCCATTATATTTACTCTTGTAGGCGGTTTGAGTATATGGGTGTGCCTTTGGCCCTAGTTATCTCATCCCTCTCTACATTAGGTGGTATCATATCCTAGTTCATCCTTGTGGAGATTGGATCATGTAGAACCCTAAGTGAATTTTGTTTGTAGGGTTGTAGATCTATGGATTTGATCTATAACTTATAGATGGTTACTATCTTATAGTAGCCTAATTGTAAAGATAGTTCAACATAGAGGAAATTCTCACAACATCATGTTGGATATATTGGGATGGATTACAACCAAGTTAGATGTTGTAGAGACAGCCCAGAGAAGAGGAGGGCATCTTGATGATGTGAGTTTTGAATACAATTGGGTAATTGTGTATTGTCTTTGATGTTACAAAAAATGTCATATCTTTACCCATTAGTTTATGTTGAGCTCACTTAGGAAATGAAGAGATTTTCTTGTATTTTTCGAGCATTCTAGTGTTTTCCAAGTTTAGAAGACAATGTCTACCAAGTTCACTTAGGCATTGAAGAGAAGTTTTCATAACTTGAGTGTTAACCGAGCTCACTCTGCTAACAAAGAAAATTTACTCTCATTGTTGCTCTCTAACCATTGTAGTAATGATCTAAATCTCTTAATAAAGTTGGCTTAACAACTATTTGTAAATCCTCTAACAAGGTGGCATTTCTAGATTGAAGTGTGTAAAGACCTCTAACAAGACCACTCCTAAAAGGGTGATTAAATTCTTTAATACAGTCACACCTAATAGTGTGTTTTGTAACCTTTAACAGGGTTGGCTCCTAAGAGGGATCACTTTAGAAGAGTGAAAATCAATTAGTAGTTGCAATTGGTGGTTTTTCTCAAATTGGGTTTCCACATTAAATCTTGGTGTCACTTGTGTTCATGCTATTTCTATCATGTGTATTAAACTATGTTAATTAAGGTTAATCATGGATAATATCATAAATATTTCATGTTAAGCATTTGTTGAGTAATGATTATTGTTTTAGTGGTTACTAACTTATAGTTTATTATCTATATTAACCAAGTGCATTTGTTTTTTTCAAGCTATATTATTTTTGTAGAGTTTATGGTCTATGATAACATCTAAGGGATCTGGGATATATTTTAGTGTTAACTAATTCACCCCTCCCCTCTAAGTTACTCCTCTTATATTTCCAATAATTGTTATCAGAGCTCTTGGTGCTTGTAGAAAATGTTTCAAGGACCTAAGCTAAAGATCAAGTTGTCTTATAGAAGAGAGATTCCCAAGCTAAAAAGAGAAAAATTTGAGGCATGGAAGGAACTTATGATGTTTCACCTAGTATCCATCAGTAATTCAAGTTTGAAATATTTGAAAAATGCTTACAAGGCTCCTACTAGAACACTAACTATGGAGGACATTACTGAAAAGAAAAATCATATGATTATGATGATAGACATTGCATCAACTCTTAACTATGTTGAATTTGATGAGGTCAAAGGATGTGTTATTGCTCATGACATGTGAACCAAACTAAAGGATATCTATGGAGGTGATGATAATGTGAAAAGAGCCAAAGAAAAAAGCTCAATAAGTTAGTTTGATCATATAAACATGAAAGAGGATAAAGACATTAAAAAATATGTTGAGAGAATCAAATCCATTGTCATTGAAATTAAAACTTCTGGAGGGACAATTGAAGATGTGAAACTGGTAAGAAAGGTACTTAGAACCCTTCTTCCTATTTATGCAATCAAAGTATCTTCTATTCAAAATATGAGATGTTATCCAAATAAAAATATAAGTTTGGATGTTCTAGTTCAAAGATTGACTACTTTTGAGCTCAATAACTATGATAATTATACTCCTAGTGCTAACAATCTTAAGTGTGCATTTGAAGCCAAGTTGGAAATCAAGAACAAAGCTAAAAATTCTAAAGAAAAACAAACTAAAAGTGAAGAGGAAGATAGTTTTGATAGTGATCTTGAATCCATTGAAGCATTTCTTACAAGAAGGTATCCTAAAGGAAAAGGAAAGTATAAAGGTATAATTCCTTTAATCTATTTTTCTTGTAAAGAAGTTGATCACATTGCTGCAATGTGTCCAAACTAAGAAAACAAAGATGAAAAGAAGCATAATAAGTAAAAAAGCAAGAAAGATTTCAAGAACATCAAGGACTACAAAGAAAAAGGTAAGAAGTCCTATTTGATGGCTAAATATTTAGATAGTAGTGATGATGATGAAATACTCTATATTGATCTAAAAGATGAATCTAATAATGAAGAAGATAAAATGGCACTTATCTCTCATTTTAGAAAAAATGATACATGGATTATTAGTAGTAGTTACTCACGTCATATGACTGGTGATAAGACAAATTTTGAACATTATGATGGTGAAGTGTAAGATTTGGAAATAATGAACCATGTTGCATTAAGGGAAAAGATTGTATCTCACTAACTACTGAACTTAGATGTGATAATTCTTATTGGGTTAAAAGACTAAAGCATAATCTACTGAGTATGGCATAGTTGAACAAAATTGGATTCAAGATAGAATTCATGAATGGGAAGGCCAAGCTACTAGATGGAAAAGGAAATTTAGTTGGGTCTAGTAACCAAATAAAAGGTAACTTATCTACCTAGATCTGAGTGAAAGTTCATATTTCATTGTTCAAGTAGAAGAATGTTGGTTATGACATAAAAGGCTATGTCATGTGAACTTTGATAATGTGATCAAGATATACAAAAACAAAAGAGTGAGAGGTATTCCTAGATTGAGAAACCTAATATGGGTCTATGCAAAAATTGTCAAATATGTAAGATGGGAAAGATAAAAGTTTCAAAAGTAAGAACTATCATTCTAAAGCAGTCTTGGGGCTGGTTCATACTGACTTATGTGGACCTATTGGAATTGAAAGCTATAGTGGAGATAAGTACTTTAGTCTTTTTGTTGATGATTATTCTAGAATGATGATTGTAATGTATCTAAAAGATAAGTCTAAAGCATTTCAAAAGTTTCATTGTTATCTAGAAAGAGTAGAGAAGGAAATAGGAAAGAAGCTGAAGTGTTTGAAATTAGATAGAAGTGAATTCATTTCCAATGAATTCAATGAATTTTTCACTGAAAGAGTAATCAAAAGATAAATATTAGCCCCTGGTAAACTACAACAGAATGTTATAACTGAGAGAAGGAATAGATTCATCTTGGATTGTGCAAGAACTTTGATGATAGAAAAGAATATTGCATTCAAATATTGGAAGGAAGCAATCAGTATTGTAGTGCATACCTTGTATAAAGTACAAGTGAAGAAAGGTTCAAATTAAACTCTTTATGAACTATGGTATGGGTACAAAACCTAATGTAAGTTACTTGAAAGTATTTGGTAGTAAATGTTATATTCTAAAAGAGACTAGGAAAGGTAAATTTGATGTCAAAGGTGATGAAGGAATATTCTTAGGATACTCTAGTAGAAGTAAAGCATACAAATGTTTGAATTTGTCTACTCATAAGATCATAGAAAGTGCACATGTGAAAATTGATGAGTTTGTAGAAAAGAATGAAGAAGAGATAAGCAAAGAACCTGAAGATTATAGAAAGTTTATTTACTTTGAATCTAGTAAATTGCCAAATACAATTGGAAGTTAGCAAACTTCATCTCCCGAGTCCCAAAAATCTCCAAAAGCACCTAAGTTACATCCAATGCAGCTTGAGTCAAAGTCTAAAGGACTTGAGATGCAATCAAAAGCTACTGAGCTTTAGCTAGAGAAAATTGAGTATGAAGGACCCAAGTCATAGATAGTGGGACCTGAGCTTGATACAAAAGATCATGGTGAGGCTAGTGGAACAAGTTCTAAATCCAAAGTACCTGTGTTAGCAAGATATGTTAGAAGGCACCATGCTCTTGATCAAATCATTAAAGATTAGTCAAATGGTACAATAACAAGAAACAAATTGAAAGGTACATGTTTACTTACTAAATTTAAACCTAGATTTTTTAAATATGCTTTGGATAATGAAAGTTGGATTGAAGAAATGAATGAAGAGATGCAAAAAATAAAATTTTCATGGACTCTTGTTTCTATACCCAAGGATAAAAGTGTAGTTGGCACAAAGTGGGATTTCAAAAATAAGCTAAATGTAAATGAGAAAGTTTTCAAAAACAAAGCAAGGTTAGTATGCAAAGGCTATTCTCAAGAAGAAGCTATTGATTATGGTGAAAATTTTTCTCTTTTTGTAAGAATAGAAGGTGTTAGGACTATACTTTCTTTTATTGCATATAAAAGATTTAAAGTTAATCAAATGGATGTGAAATCTGCATTCTTGAATGGAAATCTTGAAGAAGAAGTTTACATAGAACAATCTAAAGGTTTTGTAGACCCTAGCAAAACGGATATGGCTTGTAAACTACACAAAACATTATATGATTTCAAGCAAGCTCTCAAAGCTTGGTATGAAAGACTTCATAATTATTTGATGAAGATTGGTTTTCAAAGGATAAATGATAATAGTAGCCTATATATCAAAGAAGGACTAAACAAGAAGATTGTATTCGAAGAAATCTTTGTGGATGAAACATTGTTTATTGGAAATGATGATTGGTAAAAAGATTTTTTAGAGGAAATGAGAAAGGAATTTGAGATTTTTGTGCTTGAACAAATAAAATTCTTTGTTGGATTGCAAATTCAACAAAAGAAATATCCAAATATATCAAGGAGACATTAAAGAAGTCTAGAATGGAGGATTCAAGACCAGTTGAAACACCTACATCTACTTGACATAATATTTCCAAGGATGAGGATTCCAAGGAAGTGGACCAAACCATATACAAATTAATTATTGGTAAACTACAATATGTAGTGCATACAAGGCCTAATATTGCATTAGTAGTTGGTATGGTGGAATGATTCTCAGTAAATCCTAAAGAAAACCATATGATGGACATCAAGAGAAATGATATACCTAAAAGGTACTAAATATCATGGATTATGGTACAAAAAAGTAGGCAATCTAGATTTGAAAGTCTTTACAGATGTTGATTAGGCATGAAGTGTTGATGGTAGGAAGAGCACTAGTGGTGGAGTGTTCTTTCTTGGTAAAAGACTAGTGTCTTGGACAAGTAAGAAGTAGAATTATATTTATTAGTCTATAGTAGAAGAAAATTATGTTACACAAGCAGTTAATTATTCCAATATTTTTTGGTTCGAACAATTGTCAGAAGGTATGAAGGTAGATATCAAGGATCTAGTGGTTATCTTATGTGGTAACACCAATGCAATTAATATATCAAATTACCCTATGATACATACCAAGACCAAGCACATTGCTATTAAATATCATTTTCTAAGAGAACTAGTGCAAGATAAAGAGGTAAGATTGGAATATGTGAATACTAAAGAATAAATTATAGACGTATTCACTAAGCCATTACTTAAGGTTTCCTTTTTGTATCTAAGAGGTAAGTTAGGGGTTATTCCCCTACCTAAAAGTCATCGAATGAAGTTTATTGATGCATCAACTAGTGCATGTTGAAGATTAGTTATGTTGATGTAGTAATGAATGAGGTACATTTATATTCACTAAATATTGTCTTTGGCATAAGATGTTAAAGAGGGAGATTTTGGCTATCATTATATCATAGAAGTTTTGTTTGAAGATGAAGAACTTGTTCTAATATCAAAGAGGAAATTTTTTATACCAAATATGTTGAAGAGAAAGAGTTTTTTGACTATTGGTTAATAGTTTGTTCTCCTATTAGATTTGATAAACTTAACTATTTGATATCCAATATTTGGAGAGAGAAAATGATGTTTACTAATAAATGGGTCAGTGTATATACTTTATCACTTCTCTTTTAATTGATTAGGTACAACTCCCTATGATTTGTAATGATATGGATAGAATATGTTTTTATGAGATCAAGAGTCTTGACATTATAAACTATTAATGTGAGAGTAGTAAAGGATAGTCAAATTATTTGTAGGCACAAACAACTCAGGAAAGATGTACATGAATAACCTATCACACTCAATGGAATGATTGCAGTAGATCATCTTGATATTTTTTGACTTATAATTCTATTCTAAATGAAAATTACTCATCTAAATGCATAAGTAGGAAAAAAGAGATCATACATATGAGAGAAATTGGAATTGCTTTGGCTAGAATGGAATTCAACAAGTATCCAATAGATTCACATACATTATCATTTAATTCCTAATGAATTATATAAAATATTATGAAATGAAAAAGAGAGGAAGTAGAATCATATGTGAATAAAGTAAATGGAATCACCTCAATTGCAAATATCAAAATGAAATAGAATTCACTTGATTATTATAGGATCTCATATAATTGTCCTTCAATTCAAAATGCAAAAACTAATCTATTGTATGGACCACAAAACATGAAAAGAAAATATTGTAAATGGAATTATACAACTATTCACTCTCAACTTTTTCAACCTTTATAATGTTAAATGAGATTACATTTATAGTCTTTTGTTATCTTTTTCAAATCCTTGCATAGTAGCAGTCATAATATAAAAGAAAATAAATGTGAAAATATCCAGTTATATGAACATATGGAATCTTCTCCATAAGTGATTATCAATCCATGGTGCTTCTAAAATACTCAGTGACCATTTTGCTTCGTACAATATAAGAAAATTCTATGAAATATCAATTTTTCTGCATCTTCTATTATTTTTACCAAATCTGTATATTTCATATTTTTTGGTGTAAATAAGTATTTACTTAGTAAAATTTACTTAATTTTACTTAGGTTAATGAATTATTTTATTATTTATTTGGTGAGACACTTAGGAGTTTGCATACTTTTATGAGTTTTCATGTTGACAACATAGAAGTAAGCAACTCTAATTCGATACATGGTGTCTACAACATTGGAGTTTGCATAATTAACTGAGTTGTCATGTAGACAAAATAGTCATTCACACTCATAATTTAGCACATGGTGTCTACAACATTATTTTACATGCTACACCCTTGTAGGCTTATCCTGTCACCATCGCACTTACTCATGTGCTTAATGGAGGATAATCCACATCTAGTGGACATGTGTCTGGTTGTATGACTTATCATGTTGTTGATTCCTATGCATTCTAGAAGCATTCTAGAGGCCTTTATATATAAGCACCCCTAGTGTACTTTCACATTGAATCGAATACATATCAATATTCTAATCATACTCTTTTTGGTCTACTATTGTGCTTGTGCTTGAGTTCTTTGATCTTGGGTGAATTTTTCCCTAAAGAAAATTCTTACATGGTATCAGAGCTTGGAGAATTTCTCTTCACACAGACATTCTAGACCATCTTGTTGCTTCAACACCTCAGCCCAGATCTAGAGTATCACAATCATTGGGAGCATCTTAAGACAAATAAAATCTCATCATTGCATCTAGAACATTGATTTAGTGAAAATTGGGTATAAATTCACCTACCCTAGGCCAAAGTCAATTTTGAGGCAAAAATGTTTTGCAAATCAGAACCCAAAGGCCTAATTTGTAAGTTTTTGGTATGATCATATTTCAGATCTGTAATTTTTTATTTAGATCTACATTTAATTTCTCTATAATTTCTATTTCCATTTTACTTCAAATTTTTAGAAAAATTTATAGTAGCCAATCGGCTCTACAGAGAAATTTTTTTGTAGGAACTGGGCAGTAAGACCCTAGTCCCTACAGGTATTTTGGCAGGCATTTATTATAGTATGGTAGAATCTCTACTATTTCAATTAGGTTTTCATAATCCAACTAGGTCTATATAATCTAGCCTGACAAATTTCTAGCATTTACATTAAAATCTACTAGAATCCCTAAACAATCCGGCTAAGCAACATACCAGCTAGACCAAACACTAGCGACTAGTAGCTTATTTATTTTTGTTCGCTAGGCTTTGGCTTTTAAGCCCCACCAAATCCTTTAACCCCATGAATGTGGGATTAAAAACTACCTATCACATTTTATTACTAGCTCTGGCTTTTACAAACACATCATCATCATTACAAACTTTGCTCACCGTGAAACCAAACTCTAGCGATGTTTCTTCTTTGTGGAAGACTGCCAGCCTAAACCTTGGATAGACACATGGCTTTCTACCAAAGCCTCCATGAAGATAGCTCCTTTTCCACATGGAATGATAGAAAACTACCACATCACACCATAGAGGTCCCACTCACCTACTAGCCAAGAAAACTTAGACTGACACATGGCCTATCCACGTCTGATCCACCTGTTAGACTTTATCACCACCAAACTACTAAGTCAATGGCCTTATCACTTGGCGGCACACTTTCCATGTAGACTATAACCAGCCATGTTGGATTTTTTTGTACAATTTTATATAGTACAGACATGCCAAGTTAGCCAGTCGTACACTGACATCATCTGCTACATCATCCAACAAACCTTTTTTCACTAATTTCATTATTTCACAGGATTATAATTGATAGCTATCTGACCATCACTTCCTATCATTTTTAAACTACTACAACAACCATTTGATTATCAAAGTTAAGATCGTAGTTTTTTTCCCAAAATCGTCTTCAAATTTAGTTTTGATTTGACAATCCAACATTGGAATGTCATAACTCAGTCATTCAGACTCCAAATCAAGTGCAATTTTTTATCTTTTTTAGGTAGAGTTTATTGAACTCTTCATTGGTCTATTTTTTTCTTATTTTGGTGCATGGATTTGTTAGATATCATGTCATTTGGTGACTATACCTATCCCAGCCTACATTTTACAACTTGAAATACTCTATACAGGCTCATATGGACACATATTTAGGTTCTATTTTTTTGAAAGTGCATTATTTTTTTCTACTTTTTAGTTCTGCAATCAGTTTATAGGGTTGTATGGATAGAAATATCACTTTTAGTATTAGGGCGTTTTCTACATTGTATTGCTTTGATTACTTTTCAAAATTGTTGTACATCTGAGCTACAGTGCTTAGTGATAGATTTGAGTCTCAAAAGGTAGTTGTATACAACAAAATTAGAAGTCCACTTTGTACATTTTGACAAGTGACCTCTTGTACATGCACTACCTATAAAGCACTAAATCATTTATTGGGGGGCTAATTCATTTTTCTTGCATCTTTGGGGGTACATTGATTAGTTTATCATGGAAGAGGAATATTTAATTATCTTGACACTAGACAACTATCAATAATGGAGTCAATTAGTTATCACATATCTTAGTCAGCACAATGCACTGCCATATGTGAGAGGACTTACCTACCATGTAGACACAACTACCCTCATTTTTAGTACTCTCTATCTATTTATGGATATGGAGGCTATGGATTCACTTGATGATGTGAAGTTCACAGATACATATGATGTTTGGATCTATATTTGGGAGATGTATGGAGATCCATAGATTCCTCCATTCTCAAAAAATCATTTACCTCCATTTGTGATTGCATCCTCTCTAGATGAGATCACACCTTTAGATGGTCTTATTGGTCCTACAAATCCAATTTTAGCCACAGATGATTTGAATTTGGTGCAGTAGGAAACTCCATGTATTCCTAGTTCAACTTCTTAGGATGACTTCCTTCTAGCCATTATAGATTTATTTGTGGAGTCTCACATTGAAGATGTGGGAGACATCATCAATGATATTCATCTTCTCTTTGTGGTGAATAATTCATCCATTTTCATAGTGATAGATCCAGCTCAGCAGAGTACACTTTGTCTTCTAGTTCCAATATTAGTGGATGAGTTCCTAGTAGACATTTCAAGTCTATTTGTGGAGTCACACATTGTCAATTTGGGAGACATCCTTGATGATATACAACTTCTCTTTGATGAGGAAGATCCTTCTTTAGTTCTTGCGAGGGCTCACTCTGACCCTCATGTCCATTCTCTACATGATCGATCTTCACAAATTGATATGATTGTGGATCCTTATGTACAATAGTTGTAGGAGGTCTCTTTATCATTTGAGGAGATATATTTTTCTTTGAAACATATTCTACATACATCCTTGCTAGATCTTTACTTCTTCTCAATAGTATTAGAAGGGGCAACCATTAGCATTGCCACAAGGACAACTGAGAAAGTTTCAGAGACACCTTTCATCATCGAGATTCTTTCCACACATATGAGAAGCATCTCACCTATACCTTTACCATTGTTTCTTCCAAAGGGGAGAAACATTATTGAGTGGTCATGGATCAACTTCCACCTTGGAGCATTTCTCACTGATCGAGACACTACATTTAGGAGGCAGGGGACTATCTTGTCTCCTTCTTCTATTTTGAGGGGGGGGGGGACTACCTTGTCTCCTTCTTCTTCTCTTTTTTGTATACTTGATGTATTTTGTAATGGGGGGTTTTGATTACTCCATCCATCCATGCATCTTTTCTTTTCATCAGTCTTTTTGGGGGACGGTTTTTCCCATGAGATTTTCCCTCTTTCTCCTCTGTATGAGAGATTGCATTTCATTATGTACATGGGTACCTAACATGGCCTAGTATTCGGGATCCATTATGCATTTCATCCTAGTTTTTGAGAGCTTAAGGGAATTCCCCTAAGTTGGACTTAAGTGAGGGTGTTAGGGTAAATAAGTATTTACTTAGTACACTTTACTTAACTTTACTTAGGTTAATACATTATTTTATTATATTGCATTATTTTATTATTTATTCGGTGAGACACTTAGAAGTTTACATACTTTTATGAGTTGTTATATTGACAACATAGAAGTAAGCAGCTATAATTCAACACACGGTGTCTACAACACTAGAGTTTGCATAATTAACTGAGTTTTCATGTAGAAAACATAGTTATTCACACTCCTAATTTAGCACATGGTGTCTACAACATTATTTTATGTGCTATACCTTTGTAGGCTTATCCTCTCATCATTGCACTTACTCATGTTCCTACTTGTATGACTTATCATGTTGCTAATTCCTATGCATTCTAGAAGCATTCTAGATGCCTTTATATATAAGCACTCCTAGTGTACTTTCACATTGAATTGAATACATATTTATATTCTAATCATACTCTTTTTGGTCTATTGTTGTGCTTGTGCTTGAGTTCTTTGATCTTGGGTGATTTTTTCCCTAAGGAAAATTCTTATAGTATTCCAACATTCTCTACTAGTTTAAATCTCCATCGTTGATCTCAATTCGACAATCTAGATTAAAACATTATGAACTTCTTTTATAGTGTCAATCGTGGGTCCACACAATGTCTTATCTCTTTGTTGCTATGACATTTTTCCTAACAACTTTTCATAATGACATAATAACCTCCATAGATTTATTTTGATCTAACAATGATAATAAAATAATTTTAAGTCTATGTTTACTTTATAGCATGGGTCCATCTTTCCAATTGGGTACATCATGGCATACATGTGGCATTACTTCATTTCTTAGAAGATCTAACATTAGACTAGTTTTCTTCATTGGCACCTCGTGACTAGACTCTAATTATGCTTCATGGAATATGATGGCCCATCAGACACATATCTTTCCCTCACTATGTTGCTTTACTTAAAGATTGGTCAACTTTTTATAGCAACACTATGAGAATCATAGGTATATTTTAATTGGGTGGTTGAGAACACACGTGACTTTCTTTCTTTCTTTAAACTATTTGACATGTCAACTAGCCAATCATATGTAGTCTTTTATTAATTTGATTTTTCTCAACCACATAGACATGTAGACCAAATATTAATTGTCAATTTTATTTTCAAAAAGTCATATAACCTTTGACTTGTTTCCGTCACCATTTCTGCATATTGAACATCCATTCTCTATTGAATTTAGCTAAGCTTGGTTCTAAACTATGCTTGTGATCTACATATCAACCTTTAGCCTCGATCTTCAATGTTCTCTATTGCATTTGTTCTGTATGTGATCATGATTTCTTCATTCTACCTACACAATATTTTTAATGGAACACTTCTTCATAGAATTAGAGTTTTGTAGAGATTTGCAGGAATACTTTCATGAAGATTTTCTTATCAACATGAATCTTTGCCTTCAACATCATTAGGAACAAGAAAATATAAAATATTAGAAACATTGAGACCTACATCTAATCAAGATAATGTATAAAAATCCCTCCAAACCCTAATCACCTAGCCAAGAATTAATGTATAGCTCATATGATTCCCACACCAAGTTATCTCAAAGGGAGGATGAGAAGAAACCTCATCCTAAGGGAAATCTATACTCAAACTCAATACATTAACAATTGACTAACTTCAAACCATAAAGCAAAATGATATGACTAAAACTAGGGCAATACTAATAGAGGGTGAAACTAAGGTTAGAGGGAGTTCACACTAATAGAGGGAGTTATCATGGATGAGAATCAAAATTAAACTAGGGATATTTTCCTTACTTTATTTTTCTCTAAAATTTCATTGTATTATGACATGTTGTGTTGTCATTAATGCCAAAGAGGGACATTGTTAAATATAATTGGTTAATTGTGCATTATCTTTGATGTTACACAAAATATCATATCTTTACCAATCAGTGTATGCCAAGCTTAGTTGGGAAATGAAGATAGTTTCATGTGTCTGATGATCTTTCCAATATTTTCCAAGTTCAAAAGATGGTGTCTACCGAGTTCACTCAAGTGTCAAAGAGAAGTTCATAGAAGATGAGTGTTAACTAAGATCACTCAGGTAATGAAGCAAAGTTGTATGGAACTAGTATTAACTAAAATCACTCATTCATCGAAGAAAGTTTTTGAAGATGTACTGTTAACTGAGTTCACTTGGTTAACATGGGAAAATAATTTCTGAGTTAGTGTCTACCAAGCACGATCAACCAGTGAAGCATTTTCTTATTTTGGTGTATTTAGTTTAATGGATTTGTTTATTGGTTCTATCCAACTAAGGACATGAATCTTAATTATTCTAAGTTATATTCAAGCCAACTTGACAAAGTGTATGATATAAATATAAGTTCAATGATGCAAGGGAACTAGTAGTGGGTTAAAAGAAGGTTCCTAGAATCCTCTTCACTGAAGGTATGAATATAATAAGTAGCTTTACAAATCCACTCTTCCCAAAAACACCTATAAAAAGTGTTTAATAGGATGGTTATGGTTATCTCAACCTGAACCACTCCTAGGAAATCCCAATCACAAGATAAACCTATCACAAACACAACTAATCACTAGTTTCTCTCATGGAACACTACAAGTCTCTTTTGAAACATTCACTCCCCAAACTCACATAAGAATGAGGGGTGACTTTGGGACATACTCATAGTCTAATTATGTCCTACATAACATGAAACAATCATTATAATCAATCTATGCAACATCTATCTAATTGTAACTTCACAAACCCAAGATGAGGCTTGTAGCCCTTGAATTTTGGAAAATTGACTTATTTTAAGAAAAATCCACACAACTCAATGGATGAATGACTCACTCAATTACCCTTTTTGGGTTTAGATAATATGTTGAAGCACTGGGATCTCAAGATGAGAATGAAGCTAGTAAAATTGATGATCCAACATAGAAGGATTAGCCAATTAGGTCTCCATTTACAAAGGAAGTACCCTAACCCCATAACAAAACACCAATAAAATAGTAGGAACATGTGGGATATCACATCAAAGGTTTATAACTGATATCCTAGGCCTTGAATCCTTTTTTGTAGAGAGTTATAGAAGTTGTTGCTATGTGTTGCTAGCATGCACATCTTACATGCCTAGGGCATCAAGTTTCTCCTTGTTGTATGCATGTTTTTATATGAGACCAAAAGAATCATAAATTAAATTTTCCACACTTGGGTTCCACCCAGGCTCATTAATTTCCCATGGTGGAATCTCAAGATATGAGTGGAAATGGGTGAAACCCTAGGCAGTTAAAAGAAATTATTGCATCAATTAATAAAATTGGGATATCTAGAGTTAGAAAATTAGTTAGGATCTCATTCCAAGTCTATTCAAAATTTGATTGACCAATATATCCAAAAATATCACCAATCCATACCTATGTGTCATAATGAGTTCATACAATGAGTTATAGCATCAAATTTTACAGAAAAAGCTTGATATTTTATTGATTTGAAAGAAAATTTACACATTCTATGCCAACCACCCATAGGAAAGGGATATGTAGGATTTTCCAATGGATATAAAAACCATTTACATCAAATATGGTCATTTGGAATTAAAATTACAAGTTTTGCAAAAAGTTTCTACAAGTTGCTTGACAACTTTTTTGCAACTTTTAGTGCAACTTTGCCTAAGGTGAGAAAAATTGGTTTTAATTGATCAAACATGGACCAAAACATGAAAAACATGAAAATTAAATCTATCCTAAGATTTTATGCTATGTGACACCTTTGACCATAGTTGACCAAGGGCTTATAATGTCTCAATCCTAGAACTAGGTCTTATAAGTGGGTCAACATGAATAGCAACCATTCGTAATCAAAACCTAACGATTCAATAGACTTAAAAAGAGTCCTAACATTGTATTTTATTGGGGTGCCCCTAGACCATACTCCCCATGAACTTTAGAGCTCTAGTTCCCACTTGAGTCAAGCTGAGGAATAGTAGTGCCATGTTGAAGGATATGATGTTTAGTCATCTAGGTCGCATCAATGTTAGGTAATACTTTCCATTTGATAAGCTACTACATATAGGCTTTAGTCCTATTATTCCTAAGGATTTTAGACTCAGTATTTTCTCCAATGTCACTAGTTTTCTAGGAGGGAGATTTGTAACAAAATCTAATGTATCAAAATGATCTAAACTTGTAGAGGTGCATCTAATATCACAACCTAGATCATCTTTGTAGAGAGTTAGGTCATCTGTATTAAAGATTGGAGAAATAGACAATGTATGGGGGAAAGGATATTTCATAAGAATTTTCTCCCATTTTGTGCAAAAGTGTGCATGGGCTAACCTTCTTCACGTGTATCTTAGAATACCTACCCTTTGATAACCTTTCTCTTCTGAGATATGCCCAAACTTTATTTCCAATCCAAAAATGGACTTCGCTTCTCCTTTTATCTGCATGTTCTTTATATTGCTAAGTTTTTTGTTGTAGTCTAGAATTTACCTCTTCTTGGACTTCTTTAATGAGTTTTGCTAAGTCTTATCCCTGAGTGCTGATTTTAAATTCTAAAGGTAGATCTATTAGATTCAATGGGCCTCTAGGATGTAAACCATACACTATTTGGAAAGGTGTCCTATCAGTGGACCTATTCAAGAAATCATTAAAAGAAAATTATTCTTTAGGGAGTATAAAATCCAGCTCTAATTATATTTTTTAGTTAGGCACCTAAGAAGATTTCCAAGTTACCTATTCACCACTTTTGATTGGTCATCAGCTTTTGGGTTATAAGCAAAGATATATGTTAGATTTGTGCCTAATTTCTTGTGAAGTGTACATTGAAACTATCCTTGGAATGTCACATCCTTGTCTAAAATAATAGTTTTTGTCAAGCCATGAATTCTTACAATTTCTTTCAAGAAAAGGTGAGAAATGTGTGAGGCATCATTAATACTTTTTCATGGCACAAAATGCACCATTTTTTTGAACCTATCTACAACAACATACACACTATCAAATCCATATTTTCATCTAGGAAGTCTCATTACAAAATCCATTGGGATGGACTCCCAAGGTCTAGTAGGTATTAGGAAAGGCTAGTATAACCCCTAATTTGTGAATCCACTCTTATCTTGCTGACATATAGTGAAAACTTCCACAAATTTCTTCATGTCATTAGACATTTAAGGCCAATGGAAACTCCTTACCTATTCAGATGTTTTATTAATTCCAAATTGGCCACCCATGCCTCCACAGTGCTTCTCCTTTATGATGTTCAGTCCCATAGAACATCTTGGTATACAAATTTGAGAACCTTTGAATAAAAGATCATTTTGAATAACGTATTTAGAAAAATTAGTGTGATGTTTTTCTATTAGTGTAGAATAAACCTTAAGTGCTTCTCAGAAGTCTAGATCTCCTAAATAGAGGTGTTTGAGGGCAATAATCCCAATGCTTTGTAATTAAATTTCTTCAATTAGTCTACTAAGGGGATCAACCACTTTATTTTCTTGGCCTTTCTTGTGATTCAATGTGAGAGTGTATGCCTACAGTTTCTCCATCCATTTAATATGCTTCACACTTAACATTTCCTGAGAATTCAAAAATCTTAGAGCATGCTTACTAGTATAAACAAAAAATTCCTTTGGAAAAATGTAATGTCTCCACTTTTTGAGAGATTTTACTACTACATACAATTCAAGGTCATAAGTTGAGTATATTTTCTTAACATCATTTAAGTTTTCAAAGAAGAAAGCAATATGTTCTTCTTCCTGACTTATGACAACACCACTGGCTAAATTACTAGCATCTATTTCAATAGTGAACACCTTAAAATCAGGTAAGGTCAATATAGGATATTGAGCCACTTTATTTTTCAAATACTCAAAATCATTATTTTCCTCATTAGTCCAAGAGAATTTATTTTTCTTACCTATTTTGATTGTATCAAGCATAGGAGCACATATATGATAGAAGTTCTTTATGAATTTCTATAAAATATGGCCAAACCATGAAAAATCTTTACAAAACCTTTGTTTTTAGGAGGTGACCAATTGATAATTGGTTCCACTTTTCTTGGATCCATTTTTATAGTCCCTTTAGATATGAAAAATCCCAAAAATGTGAGTTTCCTATGCATGAATGTGCATTTCTCCAAATTGATGATTAGCTTGTGATCATGAAGTCTTCTCAAGACTTGCTCCAACTGGTTCAAATGTTCTTCCCTACTAGTGCTAAATATTAGAATGTCATCAAGATAATCAACAAAAAAATTGCTAATAAAATCAATAAAAATTTCATTCATGAGTCTCATGAATGTAATTGGAGTATTAATTAGCCCAAATGGAATTACAAGCCATTCAAATAGTTCTTTTTTTTCATTTAAATGTTGTCTTCCATTCATCTCTAGGACTAATCCTTATTTGATGATATCCTAATTTTAAATCTATTTTGGAAATGTAGCAAGCATTTCCAAGTTGATCAAGTAGGTCTTCAATCCTTAGCATAGAGAACATACACCTGATAGTTATTTTGTTTATGGCTCTACTATTAGTGCATAACCTCCAAGTTCCATCCTTTTTAGGTGCAAGGATGGAGCATACTACATAACGGATTAAACTTTTTGTAAATTAGACCTTTGGCAAGCATTTACTTGATTTGTTTTGCAATCTCTACATTTTGATTTGGAGTCATCTTATAGGGTGCCTTGTTTGGTAATGAGGACCTAGGTATTAGATCAATATGATGTATAATATCTTTGAGGGGAGGGAGGGTAGTGGGCATGTCACTTGCCATGACATCATTATATTTCTCTAATAGTCCTTTGACTTTTTCTGGTATAGGTTCTTTCTTATCAAATTTCTCACCATTCTTAGGCTTCATAATTAGTAGGAAACCTCCCTCTTCTAATTCTTCTATTTTTTTTTATCATTTTTCCCCTATCACAATTCTTGTGGTTTCCTTTTTTAATTTCTGATTAGGAAATGGCTTCATGGTGAAGGGTTTTCCATCTATGATGATGGTGTGTGTTTTTTTCCTACCACTATAGGTGGAATCCAAATCATACTAACATGGCCTCCCTAGGTGGAAATGGAAAGAATCCATTTCAACAATGTCACACAAGACTATATCTTTGTAATCCCCAAGAGAGAATCCTACTATTATTTGTTAGGTAACAGTTTGTTGTCCTTTGGTAAGCCATGATACATTATAAGGGAAAGGGTGTACCATTTTTTTTAATCTTAATTTCTACACCATCTCTTTAGAAACTAAATTCTCTGTAGAACCAAAATCTATAAGCAAGTTACATACCTTTCCTTGGCATTTAACCATTGTTCTGGATAGGTTCTTCCTTTTGGGAGGTTCCTATGTATGTGGAACATGTAAAAAAATTTGCCTCATCATTAGGATTGTTCCTTCTTTAGCTTCAAGTTATAAAGTATCTTCATGGACCAATTGTGCTCTTCTTTCACCTTGGTTGTTGTTTCTTTTCTCAGCGCACCTACCTGCATGATGTTCCAACTGGTTATAGTTATAGAATTTGATAGGGCCATTTCCTCTACCACCTCTACCTCTATTAAATATCTTTCCTCCTATTTAGTTCCCTTTAAAACTTGACTCAGTCTAATTCTTTTCATTTGGATTCTAATTAGTAGTCTTGTTGTTTCTATACTATCCCTTGTTCCATGAGTTGTTCTTGCCTTTGAAGGATTTTTCATTTCCTTTTCCTTTGTTCTGACTTGCTTACTTTTCCATTTCTCCTCTACTTTTATTTCCAATTGGTAGCACTTATTTACTAATGAATGGGTGTGTAAACTAACCTCTTCTTGAATGGGTACTTTCAAGCCATTCATATATCTAGCAAGTTTCTCCTCTTCATCCTCTATTACATTTGTCTTCATGTAGAGTTTTAAAAATTCCTTAGTATGAGAACTTAAATCTAAGTCCTTTAGCTTCAAAATTTTTTTCCTTCTATTGAGTTGAACCCCCCTAACTAATGCCACCATTATATCCCAAGATGAAATAATGTTTCTTCATTTTTTCCCCCTCTTAGGCTAGATGAAGTTCCACCAAGTTAGGGCTGCTCCCTTCAACTTGGATTTTTTCATCTTTACCCTCTACTTATCTAGGATGTCTTCACACTAAAAGAAACTAGTTAGGGCTTCTATCCAATCCAATGCTATATCAGCATTCATTTCTCCATTGAAATTTGTAAATTCCAACTTCCCCTCCATGATTCTTTTCTCAATGGAATTGATATCATCTAAGAGAGGTATTTGTTCAAAAGGTCAAGGTCTTCAGCCTTAGCATCCTAATCCTCTCTAGATTGTGTCTCTTTCTCTTTATTTAACTTACCTTCAAGTTCCTTCAGCATCTTTGTAAGAGAAAAATTGGTTTCTCTTTTCTCTTGCATTATCTTTGTTAGTTCACATTAGTAACCCTAGTAGGGATTTTTTCATCTTCTTCAGTAAGAGCCATGCTTTCATACCACTTGATGCAGTGGAACTAGTAGTGTGTTAAAACAAGGTTCCTAGAATCCTCTTAATTGAAGGTATGAATACAATAAGTGTCCTTATAAAGATAATCACCCCAAAACACCTATCACAAGTGTTAAATGAGATGGTTATTGTTATCTCAACCTAAACCAACTCCTAGGAAATCCCAATAACAAGGCAAACCTATCACAAAGACAACTAATCACTAGTTTCTCCTATAAGGTACTAAAAGGAACTTTTCACACATTCACTCCTGAAACTCACATAAGGACCAGGGGTGAATTTAGGACATACTCATAGTCTATTTAGGTCATAAAAAAGATGAAAAAATCATTAGAATCAAGCTATGCAACATCTCTCTAAATGTTGCTTCACAGACTTAAGACAAAACTTGTAGCCCTTGAATTTTGAATTACCTTTAGAAAAATCCACACAACCCAAAGGATGAATCATTGATTCAAATACCCTTTTGGGGTTTACATAACATATTGAAGCATTGGAATCTCAAGATGAGAATGAAGTCAGTAAATCTAATGATCTCACCTAGAAGGATTAGCTAATTAGGGCTCCACTTACAAAGGAAGTACCCTAAACCCTAAAAAAATATCATCTCCAATAATGGAAACATGAGGGGGCTCACA
Source organism: Cupressus sempervirens (assembly GCA_028749045.1). Taxonomy (NCBI): domain Eukaryota; kingdom Viridiplantae; phylum Streptophyta; class Pinopsida; order Cupressales; family Cupressaceae; genus Cupressus; species Cupressus sempervirens. The sequence continues at coordinate 704,413,601 of CM053793.1, forward strand.
TAAAAATGTTATAAATGATATCTCAAGCTTTGAAGTCTTTTCTATAGTGAGTTGTGGAAGTTGTTTCTTTACATTCCTAGCATGTGCATGGATCTTACATGTCTAGGGCATCAAGTTTCTCATTGTTGTCTGCATATTTTTACATGAGACCAAAAAAATCATAAACTAAATTTTCCACACTTTGATTCCACCCAGGGCTATTAATTTCAAGATATTAGTGAAAATGAGTTAAACCCTAGGTAGTTACAAGAAATTATTGTAGCAATCAGTCAAATTGGGATGTCTGGAGTTAGAAGGTGAGTTAGGATCTCATTCCAAGTGCATTTGAAATTTTATTCACCAAGCTATCCAAAAATATCACCAATATATACCTATATGTCATAATGAGTCTATACAATGAGTTGTAGAATTAGATTTTATAGAAAAACTTGATATTTTATTGATTTGAAAGAAAATTTACGCATTCTATGTCTACCACCCACCTAAAAGGGATATGTATGATTTCTCAATGGATATAATAATCATTTAGACCAAATAGGGTCATTGGGAATTCAAATTACAAGTTTTGCAAAAAGTTTCTAAAAGTTTCTTGACAACTTTTTAGCAACTTTGCAACTTCTAGTGCAACTTTTCTTAAGGTAATCAAAATTGGTTTTAATCAATCCAAAATGGACCAAAACATGTAAAAACATGAAAAATAAATCTATCCTAATATTCTAGGATATGTGACACCTTTGACCATAATTGTTCAAGGGCTTATAATGTGCCATTCTTGGAACTAGGTCTTACAAGTTGCTCAAAATGAATAGCTAGCATTCCTAATCAAAACCTATTGATTCAAAAGACTTCAAAAGAGTCCTAACATTGTGTTTTATTGGTGTGCCTTTGCACCAACTACAAAATTTATGATTTATATCATTCTAAATAATATAATAACTAGATTTGGTTGTATAAGGAATATCATAATAGACAATTTTATTTGCTTTAGGTCTGATGAGTTTATGTAGTTTTGTGATAAATATGGCATTACCCAATCATCCTCTTCCCCATTTAATTTTTAGGGAAATGGGAAGGTTGAGACTACGAATAAGACTCTATTGAAGATCATCAAAAGGTTCTTAGATGAAAATAAGAACACTTTGGACTCTAAACAACCTTTTGTAATATGGGTAGATAGGGTATCAGCTAATAAACTATTAGATTAGCACATTTTTATTTGGTACTTAGAATATATGCTAGAAAAACCCAAAATAATTTGATGGGTATATATAATTTCATCTAGAAGTATGATGGTGATATGATAGATGATATGAAAGAGAGGATTGATGTGCTCACTATATTAAATGAACATAGAAGGGAAGCCTCAGTGAGAAATGCAAAATTATAGTTGCAAGTGTAACACATTTGATAAAAAGGAAACATAAAGGAAATTTGTGCTTCAGGACCTAGAAATGATGTGGAATGAAAGGTTAGATGTCAAAGGGAAACATGGAAATTTTGATCCCATATGTATTGTTCCTTATCTAATGGATTCCAAGTGGGGAGAAGGCTCATACATACTAAAGGAGATTTTTGGTAATATTCTTGAACTACCAGTTCATGGAAAATTCTTGAAGAGGTATTTCTACTAAGAAATGCTTATTTTTCAATGACAAATAGATTAGCTTTTTACATATTGTGTCTTCCTTGTACATATTTGTGTTCCCTTTTTGTATTAGTTACTAGTGCTCTTTGTAGAACTATCAAGTTTTATGGTCTCCTTCATCCATAAATTATGAGCCCTTACATGAATAGGGATTACTTATCACCCTAGGAAAGAACCAATGTTAGTGTATGTTTCTAGAGTAAGACTTTCCATTTTCACCTTAGAGCTCTTATATTAGAGTTATAATTCCTAGGGTTTTCCTTCTATTGAATAAACTTTGGTTTTCATGGTTTTAGGTAGAAACCCTAGGTCAAATATAGAAAATCTCCTAAGCTTTTCTTTTCCTCCACTACATTTTTGTTTCATTAAAGGAATGGGTTTCCATCATTGTTTTGTTTTATAATGCCTAGGTGTTATCATTTTAAGTTTTAACCCTATGAAATCTTCCTTTTAATATGTATGTGACTTAAAACACTTAAACAAAGGTTATTTTGTTGTGGAGTGGGTCTCTATGTGTATACCCTAAGTATTAATATCTTTGTCACCTGACATCATCTTTTAATTAAGTGGTGAAACCTTTGTTTCAATTAACTTCAACACTATTTGGTTTCAACCATGTGAAATGGTGGGATCCTAGATCATTGACACATGTCTCTTCTCAAACCCTAACTTTTATTTTAGAAATAATGCACAATGATGCCACATGGAGATGGAGGGACCAAATACTTAACTTTTTGCACTAGCAATCAAGAAAGATCAATGGCCACCACTATCTTACTAAGTGTTCTTCCCTAAATGGATATATAACATGATGGTGATACATATCCAACAACTAGCATGTATTCTTGCAAATATGAAGATACATATCAATGGCTCACATTAACCTACAACTTTTTGCTGATTTTATAGCAATGAACTAGGATGTTATTACATGGATTTATAACTCAATCATAAGATCTTCAATGGGACCAATTCCAACAAGGATTATGACTTTTGATTAATCCATGCATGATCATGTTCTCTAGCAAGAATGAATTAGATGTCTAAGTTGTGCAATAGAGATGCAAATATGTTTCAAATGGGTTTAGTGATTGGTTTTCCCTTCTCTTCCATAGTGGGTCCCTTCCTTATGAGTCAATGGCTATCATGGCTTGTCAAAACCTGACAAGGGTTATAAAGAAGAAGCAAAATCATGACATGTGTCTCAATTTCTAGAGAGATTTTCTAGCTAGACTTGAGGATTTAGTAGGGACATAATAGATTATTGGGCCACATGGATAGTATTAGTAAGTATTATCCCATCAATACTTCTACTATTATTTCTAAGAGACAATCAAATAGTCCATGTTTCTTTTCTTTATAAAGACTTGTTCTCCCATGGTGATGAAGTGTAAATCTTCCATGTGTCCCACTTGTACCAAGGTGATATATTACCACTTAAAATAAATATAGAGCATTAGGAATAAACCGACAGTGGGGACATAATTTCTTGATTAAGATCAAGCATCCATGCATTTAAGAACAAAAAGGTAGATCAATGTCTGTGTGTTATCAAAAAGGTTTGGCAGTTGTATTGTGATGTAGCACAATGCATCCATGTGTCCCTCCTATTGAAATATCAGTCAAGTTTATTATTAGTGACATGCACTTATTCATATTGTATATAGCTACCAAGCTTATTGTATAGCTATCAATGTTTTCCAAGTATTTTAGTTGTCACCAAGTTCTATAGTTGTTACTAAGTCCTTTGGACAAATCTCAGTAGCTACTGAGCACTCACAGTTATAGTGAAGATCAGCAATGTAAACCATGCATCTTAGTGTATGCCAGTGCAAGCCAAGCCATGCAGTTTTCTCCGAGTTCAAAGTATATGTGATGCAAGTCTAGTATTAATTGAGCTTCCCAGTGTTAACCAAGTGACTCAATTTATACTAAGCTCAAAGTGATAGGGTTTATTGAGTCATACAATGTAAATCAAGAGACGGGCAAAAGCACAGATCTGTGTCACCGTTTGTGATATCAAAACCTATTTTGGTCAAATTTCATTTCTTTATCAAAACTCAATTTTATTCAAAAACTAAAAATACCCTTTTATAGATCTTAGATTCAATATCACCATTATATATATTTTTGAGTGTTTTGATTAGTTATAATATGTTAGAATTTCAAAATATTATAAGTTGATATTTCAACATTTCAGAAGATGCTCACTTAAAAAAGGGAAAAAAAGTTGTAAATCATACCAAAAAAACAAAAAAATTATATTTATCTCTAGACGAGAGAGTCCTCTTCATGAATATGTAATTTTTTCTCAAGAAGGTGTAGATTTGATTGAGAAGTTTTGACGGGAGGAAAAAATTGTTGGCTTCTGAGAAGGTCAAGCTTGAGTACTTATAACAAAGAAAATATAGATCAAAAATAATTATTTCTTTTTTTGTGCACTAGATATACATGTCATCTATAAGATATTTTCAAATCAAAACAAAAAAAGATTATTTGCATTTTTTTTTTGACGGGAACTACACCCTATATTTTTTATAGTTAAAAAAGGGACTTCAAAATAAAAGAAATGAATAAATTCTTAGTCAAATTTTTTTTTAAAAATGATAGGCATAAATTTCATCCAATTCTACACATTTCATCAGTTTATATCATTATCAAATTCTAAACACAAATACCATTTTTTTTTTCATTAATGTTGAACTGTCGCATTCTGATATCACGTTTCTTCATAAAAGGTGACACAGGTTTGTGCTTTTACCCAAACTTAGTTTATATGATGAGTTTCATAGTATCTACCCAATCACCAGTGCAAATTGAGTTCAAGACTACTTGGAAGTGATCAATATGGACTAAGCTTCTATTTCTACCAAGTGCATGAGGATGCCAAGCACTGACAGTGGATGTTGAGTGTCGAAACCTCATTGAGTCAGTTTTTAGAACCTAATTGTTTTCATGTGGGTCAACTTTGTAATATTTTTGGTAACTTGTATTGTGCTCAACTTTGTAATTTTTATAATTCGATTGATATATTTGTAATGTATTGTGTCATATGAAAAGTATATGTATGAGAATGTGAAGATGTAAATGCAAAAAAAATCAAAGAAAAGTAGGAGTGAATTACAAAGGCTATAGTAGTATAAGGAGTAGAAAAATCATATCTATCACAATAAGGTGATCAATACTTAAAAGAATCTCATTTAGCAAACCAAGTTACAGATCAAAGATCTTCTACTATTTCATCCTAACAAGTGGATTAGTCAAATCCTTTCACAAGGTAGACCTAATAGTCTTTTGTAAATCTCTTTATTGAGTGCATACTTAATTGTATGTTTGTAAATCCTTTCACAAAGTGGACCTAGTAGTCCTTATTGCTCCTAACAGGGTAGATCATCAGAATGATTCATGTAAGATTTAACGAGCTATCTTTATACTAAAATACTAAAGTTGTGGGTATCATCTCCACCTTAGTTTTACTTTCTATTTGGAAGGTTTTTGGGTCACCAAATCTTTGTTTCATAGTGTTATGAATGCTTTCATATTTTCAATTTCGTATGCATCCTATTAGATTAGAGTTTACATAATGGATTATATGCTAATTGATTGGTTGGATTAAGAGTTGAAATTATTGAAGTTAGAAGTTATTGATTCACCCCTCCCCTCTCAGTAACTTAGCATAGTCTTGAATATTTCCAAAAATTGGTATTATAGCATTGTGGTTCTCAAGAGAAAGCTTAACAACTTGAGCAAAGACCAAAGCTATGGAGATATTTAGACTTGACAAAGCTATTGATAATGAGAAGCTAGATTTAGAAATAGCAATTGCCCAACTCAAGAAAGCAAAGGAGAAACTCTCTCAATCCTTGAGAAAAAAGAATTGAAGACCTTCATTCAAGCAATTCAGATGAAGCCAATGAAGCAATGAAAGAACTCCTAGAAAAGAATTGTTTTCTGCAAGAAGAATTAAGAAAACTAAGAAGAGAAAAATAAATTTAGTTAGTAAGGTTACTTGAAATCATGGAATAGAGAAATAGGATAAAATAAGAGATAGATGGAAGGAACAATGAAATCCAGAACCAATCCCTTCAACAAGAAAATCTTATTGATCAGCTTTCCAATGCAAATGAGGAAATCATGAGCCTAAGATTTGAAAATAAAAGAATGAGAAATGATCTAAATTATGAAAGGCAAATCAATGAAGGAATGAGAAATGATCTAAATTATGAAAGGAAAATCAATGAAAGAATGAGGAATGGTCTAAACTGTGAAAGGAAAATCAATGAAAGATTACAGAATGATCTAAACTCTTAGAAGCAAGTTAATGAAAGAATGATCAAATCTCAAGCAGACATGTAATAATTGAATGAGAAAAGCCTTTTTACAAAAAGGAAAAGCAGGAATTAGATATAAAAAAGAAGGAGAATCATCCAAGCAAGGAGCTCAAAAGAACCAAAGACCTACTTCCAATCATTGTGGTAAGATATGTCATACATCAAACAAATGCTAGAGAAATGGAAAAGCAAAATTCAATGGAAAGTGTTATAATTGTAATCTACAAGGTCATAAGGGTAATGAATGCAAATAGAAACCAAGATATGAAGGCAATGTCACAAATTCAAGAAACATGAAAATTAGTCATCAGAATGCAAAACCAAGGTATCGAATCTAGTAGAGCAAATTATGAAAGAAATATTTGGATGGGATTATAACACCTAGTGCAGATGTCATTATTATGGATAATTTGGACACATTGGAATAAATTGTATAAAACATAATATGAGGAAAAGAGACACTACTAAAAGATGTTTCATTCATATAGAACATGGTCATCTTGCTAAGAACTGCATGAATACTTTTAGAATTGAACATAAGAAGAAAGTGAAAGCTGATAACATCTAAAAGTAGATGAGACAGCAATGGGTTCCTAAGTCTACTACAAGTCCAAGCAATGATCAAGTCACTCAAGAATTGGGTGACTCTATCATTTATGCTTAAGTTCTCATAGGAGAAATTTGAACTATTCTATCAAACAAGACATCCAAAATAGTTTTAGATTGAAAGAGAAAAATGATCCAAATTAGTATCTAGATACAAATAGATCACTTAGTACAATTATCTACCAAGTTATCTTGAGGTTGAGTTGTAGACTCTATCGAGCAAGGTTAGGAGTGATAAAGATGTTCATGGTTACTGAGTCACAAAGTCTTCATTGAGAGTTCAATGCAAGAATAGTGGATGATAGTTTGTTAATGTGATGTCAATCAATCTACCTTTGTACTAAAAATTTATGGAAATTTTTTAACAAAAAGCATGAAATCAAAGTCATTTCTTACCATGAAATTTTGAGTGCTATTGCAAAGGTGCGATCTTCAGAGCTTCCAACAAATTTGAGTGAATTTTTAATGAAAGTTTTGAATTCCTTCAAACCCTACTGAGTGAAGATGGCATCCAGTAGTAGCAAGGTCAAGTGAGGATCTAGCATGTTGGTTCATGGAGTGGAGTGGAAAGCACTTGATTTCAAGCTCACTCTTGTGATCGCCAAAACCCTATTTTTGAGTGGAGATCAATTTCAAATCCCTCCAAAGGTACATCTAGTTAATGATATTTGCACTCATCTCAAATGTGTTATTCAAGAAATTTTTACATTGGAAATGGATGATGCCCTAGGTCAACTATATGTGAATGAAGTTTTGAAACCTGAGCATCAACATTTGGAAACCAAAGGTTTAACTCATATCCCTCACATGCCCCATGAATTTCAAGTCAAATGGATTAGGTTTATCCTAAGTTGGGTGCATAATGGTTAGTTGTGGTTGCAAAAAATAGTGTTGATAAAAAAGAAGATGATTCATTGAATCACTAGCCTCCCAATGCTAGCCAAGCCCAAAATGAAAAAAATCCTAGGTCAAGCAGAATTAAAAAAGAAAACCCTAGAAGAATGGGATGGAAGGGGAATGAAAATAAGAAATGTTTCTAATGTTGAACTAAAGTTTGGTATTCACATCATTGCACATAAGATTTATAACTCTAGCAAGTTAAATAGTGTGTCATGTGAAGTTGTAGACTTGGCATACAAGGTGGTGAAGAACAATATGTCATTTGACTTTGTCGAGCTATTACTAAGACAGTTCAACAAAAAAATGGAAAGCATAAGAACTTCTAAGAATAACCCATCTAATTTCGGTTCCTTGTTGACTTGTCTATTCTTTTATGTTCAAAAATTCTTTCCTTCTAAAGGCACTATAGTATGGACAAAATATGTGCCTATGCTTTATCAAATAAAGGAGTATATTGCAGAAATGGGTGAAAATTATAATACTATCATGGACAATTTTTTTGATGTATTCAAAGATAAAATGAGCAATAGGTTTTGAATCCCCAAGAAACTAGTTGAAGACTATAAGGATGATGTATGTTTTATGGTGGATTGTGAAAAAGTTTACATTTGAGTAGTCAAGCCTAGAATTATGTGGCTAAAACCTCTTGGTTATGAGGTCAATATTGTTGAAACCAAACATATCATTGAAGCCCCTGTCAATGAGATAGTTAATCCTAAGGCTGCATATTTTGGAACATATGATGAAGAAAAAGCCAGGATTGAACTTGAGATAAAACTTCCTTAGGTGGTAAACAAAGGGAAGAAAAGAATTGCAAAACTAAAATCTAGTTCAACCCTTTTGTTAATAAGGGTAAAGGAGAATATGAGGAAGTAGAGGATGTGGAAGTAGAGGAGGTAGAATCTAAAGAAGAAGAGCCACTAAAGAAGAAAGGCAAGGTAATGATTACCAAGCTTGCCAAGCCATCCATTGCAGTTTTCAAAAGGAGATATTCAAGGAAGAATTCCGATAAGGAAGGAGGAGACATTATATTTAGAAAACCTCCACCCACCTTCCAAGATAGAATAAAAGATCTGGAAGTAGGGGTAGCTATAACAAATTTTAAAATCATTAAAATATGAGATCAAGACAGTAGAGGAATAGAAGCAAATTGAAGACCTGGTGTTGAATAAAATGCGTAAGTGGAAATACTCACCAGATCAGCTTGCCTCTCAAGTTGCTATGAGTTATTGGAAAAGATAAAGCCAAGATGGGATTTTGCTATGCAAATTGTCAAAGACATATATGGGAAAACCCTAAGGAAGCTATTACTGAGCATATCAGATGCTAAGGTAAAAGAGTCATTGAAGAAAAATTGACTCTAAAGTCTAATACTTGTCTAGTTTTGATCAAGGACATTGAGCATGTTGTTAAGAACACAAAAAACACTTGGAAGAATACATATTTGTTACATAAGCCAAGTGATTTTTTTGTCAATGTCAATGATGATGATGATGAAGAAAATAAGGAGAAAGATGAAGAAGATAATGTTGAAGAAGTAACTCATTTTGATAATGAAGAGGATCAAGGACTAGAGTTTACCAAGGAAGAAAAGCCATATGATGAGGAGACTAATCCAATCAAGATAGTTGCAATAGTCATTGCCTCACTTCTTCATTCTCCAAGAAAATAGCCAGTAACCACATCAAGTGTAGAGAGAACTCTAGCAAGTTTGATTGTGACCACCAATGCCAATCCAATCATCTAATCACTCTTTGCTCCTACTCAGATCAACACATCACTGATAGAAGTGACCTCCACTTCATCTAATGAGTTGTAGATTCCTCCATCTACTAAGTTGAGTACTTCAATTTTGACTTCTCTATTTTTGAGCACACCAATTTTGGGTTTTTAAGGTATTTCTATAAATATTCCTTTAGTAAGCACAATATCACTTTTCATAGCTAGTCTTAGCATATCTACATTATTTTCTATTTTGGGTATAAAAGCAATAAGATTAAGGATAGTTGAGCCTAGGGTTCAACCGAGCACAAAAATTTTGAGTAAAGGAGAAGAGCTAGAGGAAGAGATTAATCTAGATGAGGAAATTGTTATATGTAATTGGGACATTTCCAAGCTCACCTTAGAACAAATATAGTTACTTAGTGAACTCCTCCAAAAAAAAGGCTAAATAATAGAAACTAAGAGAGGAGAGAGGTAAGGAATTTAAGATAATTGAAGATGCAAAGAATATTTTGGCAGAGGCCATAGGTATTGAGGTTGACTCTTCTCAAGCAATTTTATATCAGTTAGTAGAGGTAGTATAGAAATTCAATGAAGATACTAAGGGACAAGAAATGTTAGTACAAAAAGAAGAGAAGAATTTTGATAATGAAGTGCTGGAGTACATTTCTCAGTAGTCATTCACCGAGTAGAACTCTCTATAATTTTGGGTAGTTTAGAAGAATCATGTACAAATGTGTCATCACTTTTTGGAAAGCTTTGTGATTTTTTTAGATTCACAAAAGATATAAAGGATAAATTGTCCAAAATAGATGAAAATTTGAAAGCTAGTGCTTAGCAGTTGCAACTTGACCCTAGTTCAAGCTCTAGACATTTTTAAAGAATAAGAGTTTTGACAAATATGCAAGCAGAATTGCTTAGAGAAGAAGCAAGAATAAGATCCACATTGATTGATATTCAAAATATGATTCTTCCAATCATGGATACATTGTAGAAGCATATTGTACATTCAAAAGCTCTCATCCATGACAATAATTTCTCCATTGCGGATCACATGGTAGAATTTTTAGCAGAAGACCAAATTGCACTTAACACATGCAAGATTCTGCAAGACAATTGGGATAATACCCTGGTGTTTATTCTCATGGTGCATTCAAATTTTCTATCTCATTTTGGGGTTACTATATAAGTAAATAGAATAAATCTTTGGCATTAATGTCAAAAAGGGGGAGAAAAGATATGTATAGAGAAAGTCATATGTTATGGGGGAGATCATGCAATAAGTTGAAAAATCAATGAGTATGTTATGTATAGAGAGATATATTGTATATAGCAAGAATATGTATAGTATACTATATGAAGGAGCCCCATCGTGTATAGATATATCCCTTGCAAAATCAATTTTGAAAAATCTAAAATATAGCATACTCTACTAAGCTAGTATTACAAGGTGATGGTATTCTGGAAAATTTTTGAATTCAGTTTTGGCTTATAGGTTTTTTTGTCACTAATGCCAAAGGGAGAGATTTTTAACATATAAGTCAAGTTTATTATTAGTGACACACACTTATTTGGATTCTATATAGCTATCGAGCCTATTGTATAGCTACTAGTGTTTGTGAAGTATTTCATTTCTTACCAAGTTCTACAATTTCTATCGAGTCTTTTGGACAAATCTTAGTGGTTACTGAGAGGCCACAATTACAGTAAAGATTAGCACTGTAAACCATGTATCTCAATGTATGCCAAGTTTACCATGGCAATCCAAGCTATGCAGTGTTCACTAAGTTTGCAATGTATGTCATGTGAGTCCAGTGTTAACCAAGTTTTCCAATGTTAACCAAGTGACTTACTTTATGCTGAGCTCAAACTGATAGTGTTTATCGAGTCATACAATGTAAATCAAGAGACTCAGTTTATATGACAAATTTCATAGTATCTACTGAGCCACTAGTGTAGATCAAGTTCAAGACTACTTGGAAGTGATCAGTATGGATTGAGCTTCTATGTCTACCAAGTGCATGATGATGTTGAGCATTGACATTGGATGTCAAGTATCAGAACCTCACCGAGTTAGTCTTCAAAACTTGAATGTCTTCATGTGGGCTGACTTTGTAATATTTGTGGTAACTTGTATTATGGCCAACTTTGTAATTTGTATAATTAGATTGATATATATCTAATGCATTGTATCATATCCAAAGTATATGTATGAGAATGTGAAGATGTGAATGTAAAAAAAATCAAAGAAAAGAAGGAGTGAATTACAAAGGCTATAGCAATATAAGGAGTAGGAAAGTCATATCTATCATAGCAAGGTGATCAATACTTAAAGGAATCTCATTTAGAAAAATAAGTTGTAGATCAGAGATCTTCTACTATTTCATCCTAATAGGTGGATTAGTCAAATCCTTTCACAAGGCAGACCTAACAGTCTTTTGTGAATCTCTTTACCAAGTGCATACATAATTGTATGTTTGTAAATCCTTTAACAAGGTGGACCTAGCAGTCCTTATTGCTCCTAATAGGGTATATCATTAGAAGTGATAAATATAAGCTTTAATAGGCTATCTTTATACTTTAGTACTAAAGTTGTGGGTATCATCCCCACCCTAGTTTTACTTTCTATTTGGAAGGTTTCTAGGTCAATAAACCTTTGTGTTGCATTGTTATGAATGCTTTCATATTTTTAGTTTCTTATGCATGCAATTAGATCAAAGTTTACATGACGAATTATATGCTAATTGAATGGTTGGATTAAGAGTTGAAATTGGTCAAGTTTTAGAAGTTACTAGTTCACCCCTCCCCTCTCAATAACTTAGCATAGTCTTGAATATTTCCAACACCTTCTACTCAAATGTGTTGAATTTTCAAATGATCTTGCATAATAACTTTTTTGACCCCTCATTAGTTGATGATGGGTTCCAAAAGATGAATTAGCTGGTCAACACAAGTCAAAATGATATTTTAGTCATTTGATCTAAGCTAGAAGATGATCGACAATGGATTTTCATACTAAGCATAGAGCCAAAAAAATGAATCTTTCTTTAGTATCGCAAAATGATAGTTATTTCACATGAATTTTTAGTTTTCATGTTGATACAATGATTTTAAAATTTTCTACCTCATTTAAATTATCAACATTTACATATTGAATTTGTAAGAAGCAAACATTTCAAGCTCAATGAATTTTTCAAAAATTGGGGTTTTGATGCTCTGAAATTTGTGAAGTAAACAAGTAAGTTATTATTCTATCATTTTATTCATTGAATTGGAAAATTAAATCATCTAAGGTTTGTATTGTCATAAGTAAGCCCTAGTTTGCATCCTTAAGCCCTAGAAAAACCCAAGTTGAGTTGATCCTCTATTATAAGAAAAATGCCTTTGAGAAAGTACTCTAGGAAGTTTAATTATGAGGATAGAAGGCTTCAAGATGATTTTTTTGAACAAATTTCTATATCAAAAAAGAGTAGAGAAACTAATGAAACATGGAAAATGTTGAAGAATGAGGTACACTTAGGCTTGAAGAACTAGTATATAAATGTATGTGATACAAACATGCCCACCAAAGGCCTAAAAAAAATTTGGTGGTGGTATGGTCAAACCAATGTAGAAAACCCCCTCATTAATGTTTGGAAATATGTTTTAGGAAAATTGGTAATGCCCAAAATTTTCTTCAATATTGAACTACCTCTAGATTTGGTAAACAAGCATAAGCTAGTGTCACACATAATTAGGGACATAAATAGGGATATCCTATTGAAAATAGAGACTAATTTCATTAGGGAAGCTTTTTACTAAATCAGTTATCCAATAATTAAAATATTTATCCACCTTAAATAATTTTAACCATTCAACCAAAGTAAACAACAACCATACAAAGATGCACATACACAATTACACTAGATATGTTAACTAGGGAGACCCTTGATTAGAGGGAAAACCCTAGTGGAAATGATGTCCATGAGAAGATGTACTAAAATAAATATTTATTATTAGAGGATGGACCCTGTTAGGAGTCTATTACAACTTTTAGTACATATAAGTCCCTATTAGGAGACTTTGAATTCTTGTTAGAAGATTCCAACCCTATTAGGAGTTGTGCCAACCTTATTAGGAGTTGTGCCAACCCTGTTAGGAGTTGTAGAAGATAGAAGGACCCACTGTCAAAATAGCTTCTAGGACAAGATCATTGAACTCACTGTCCAACTAATCTCTCAACTATTCCTTTCAAAATAATTGTATGTACTGTACTTTAACTTCTTTCCTTTTTCTTGTCAACTAGACCAATCATTATTTGACCTTGTAGACCAAGTCATGAACCTTAGATCCAAGTCTCAAACTTTAGATCACACAATAAAACCTTAGCAATGAAGTTTCCTTCACCTTTTCTCTACTCTTCTTATCTTTGCATTTTTCTCTTTATGTTGCTTATAATAATTTGTACATATCATATATGATAAAGGAAAATCTCCTTCTTTTATATTGAACCCATAAAAAAATTCCTTGAGTTAGCTATTACACCTTCAAAATTAAGTATTATAGGACCACATTAAGAACAAGTTACACTTAGCGTTAACCTTAATATTCCACCTTGCAACTTGAATAAAATTTTGTAAATGCAATATAATGATGACCAAACTTAGCTACATCATCTCCATAATGTCTTCTTCACATGTTTAACTTAGGATTCTCAAATAAAAAATTTGCTAAGATATATAACAAGTTTACTAGAACATGCCTCTATAAACTCTATCTTAGAACAATCTTCACCAAAACTTTCATAACTTCTTCTAGACTTAATATCTTATACATACAAGGTTAGCTGCATATACTAGACTTTTGTTAGTATTGCTAGTGTAAATAAGTATTTTCTATTTACACTTTACTTAAGTTTACTTAGGTTAATGTATTATTTTATTATATTGCATTATTTAATTATTTATTTAGGTGAGACACTTAGGAATTTGTGTACTCTCATGAGTTGTCATGTTGACAATACAGAAGTATGCAACACTAATTTAGCACATGGTGTCTACAACACCAGAGTTTGCATCATTCACTGGGTTGTCATGTAGATAACACAGCTATTCACACTCCCATTTTAGCACATGTTGTCTACAACATTAATTTGTGTGCTACACCATTGTAGGCGTATCTTCACATAATCACACTTACTCTGATGCTTAATGGAGGATAACCTATATCTGGTGGACATGTGCCTAGTTGTATGACTTATCATGTTGTTGAATTCTATGCATTCTAGAAGCTCTCTAGAGGCTTTTATATACAAGCACTCCTAGTGTACTTTCACATGGAATATTGAATGAATATATCATCATTTTGATCATGCTCTCTCTGGTCTACTGTTGTGCTTATGTTTGAGTTCCTTGGTCTTGGGTGAATTATGCCCTAAGGAATATTCTTACATGGTATCAAAGCTTGAGGAGATTCTCTACACATAGTTGTTTGAGACCATTTATGCTTTAGCACCTCAACCCAAATCTAGAGAATCTACAAAAATTGGGAGCTTCTAAAGCCAAATCTAACCTTTCCATTGCATCTAAAATATTTATTCAGTGAAGATTGATTATTAATTTTCCTATGCTAGGCTAAAGTTGATCATGAGGCAAAACATTTTGCAAATTGGCACCCGAAAGCACCAATTTGCGAATTGGGTATGGTCATTTTCAGATCTATTTAATTGTTTTTCAGATCTGATAATTCTCTACTTTTTTGAATTTGTTTTGCATAGTTAGGCTAGCAGAGAAAATTTTTTTTTTACCTAGTTAGGCTAGTAGAGAAATTTTTTTGGCAGAACTGGGTAGTGACACCCCGACCTTGCAAGGAATATTCCTATTTGTTTAGCAAAATATTCTTAATTTATTTATTTGGTGGGTATATACTCTAAACATTTTGGCAGGCAATACTTTACAAATTTTTGGTAGCTTCTCTATTTATCTAGCCTTGGCAATTAATTTTGGCCTAACCCAGACTAGAATCCCAATCGTAGACACACCATGTCTCCATAACCTAACAGCCTTTATTATTAAAGACTCGCAAGCTAAGACTTTTATAGACTTTGATAACTATATGTCCCACACATGTGGGATTAACAAAAGTAAACTAGTGCTACAAATTTAATCTAGGCCCACAAAAACTTGCCAGCAATGAAGAATAATTTGGCAACCCTGTCAATGCGCATTCGCCAATGAAGCCTACTCCCCTGACATGCGATGATGATGGATAGAGCCACACATCAACTAGTCCATTGAGTTAAAGTGTTGCATTAGAACCCCATAATCAATGCTATCAGTGACACATGGATATCTAGTCAGAGACACATACCTTTCCCACATGGACAAATCCACATCCTCCTGTGACTGCCTACATCATTGCATAGTTAATGCCTACTTGGAAGACATGTCAGCAACCCTATTAGCATCCATACTTCTACCATGCAAGACGACATGACTACCCAATCCATATAGTCTATATTGTATGGTCATACTTTTCCATACATGCTGATGTCATTATAACATCATGCTAATGTCATCACTGGGCTACAAGTTGCTGACATCATCAAGTTCATTGCCTAAATTTAGCGGTCATCTAACCATCATCCTAGGGAAAATTTGAACTGCTATGATGGCTATATGACCATCAAATTTAACCCTATCTTTTGTTGATGCAACCCCTCTCTAGATTGATTTTTGATTTTGCAATCCGACTTTGGGATGCCATATCTCAGTCATCCAAACTCCAATTCAGGTGTGATTTTTTTAAAATTTGGTAGAATTTTCTAAACTTTTTAGTGGTGTAGCTCTTTTATAATTTTGATGCATGGATTTGTCAGAATTTTCATCCTTTGGCAACTATACCTATCCAATCCTACATTTTGCAACTTCAAATGCTTTGTACGGGTCATCTGGACATGAAAATAGGTTTTATTTTTTTTGAAAGTGTGTTATATTTTGTCTACTTTCTAGATCTACAATTAGATTATAGAGTTGCATGGAAAAAAGTGTCACTTTCAAAATTAGATCCTTTTTTGCATTGTAATACTTTGATATGTCTTCAAAATTGTTGTATAGCTGAGATACACTGTAATGTTTTAGTTTTGAACTTTGTAAGGAGGTTGTAAAAGGAAAAATTAGAAGTCCAATAAGGCAAAACTTGGGAAGTGGCCATTGTAATCACACTACATATAAAGTGCCCAAAAGCATCTTTTTTGGGGGGATTTCTTGATTTAGTGAAAAGAGGGGGGTGTTCTTGGTGTTGTGTTCTTCTTTTTTGCAATTTTCTTTCATCTTCTACATCATGGGAAATTTTAAGCTTCCAAAATTAACTCCACATAACTATGCTACATGGTTCATTAAAATGTGGTGTCATTTAATGCATAATTGAATTTCTCAATATGTAGATGGTACCCCTCCTAAACCAATAGGTGATCAAGTATCTACTAGTGAAATCACTGATTGGCAAAGAATGGATAGGAAAGCACTAGGTGATATTTGTTTGGGGTTTAATGACAAGATCATGTATCAGATTCAAAAGTCTTGTACATGCAAGGAATCTTGGGAAACCCTCCAAAACCTATATGGTAAAGTCTCTAAAGAGGATTTTTACAAATGAGCTTATCTCCTTAGATCCTATGTCATTTGATTCTATATATGATTTTATCATTAAGGTGAATAAACTAAGGAAAAAGCTTACTAATTGTGGGAGTCCTATTAAATATGATAGATTGATCTATCTCATTCATAACAAGTTGTTATCTGAGGACTCCACATTTGTTTCTTCTTATAACACCTCAAAGACTACATTAGGGTTTGACTATCAAAAAGTTTCTTTTGATGATTATGTTGATTTGTTGGATAAAGAAGAAAAGAAGTTGAAATCAATAGCCATTCTCAATTCACCTAAGTCTAAGGCTTTGGTGGCTAATAATGAGGGTTCTCAAAATTCAACTAGTCAATCTTCAAATAAAGGAAA
The DNA here is from genome assembly GCA_028749045.1 of Cupressus sempervirens. Lineage (NCBI taxonomy): Eukaryota > Viridiplantae > Streptophyta > Pinopsida > Cupressales > Cupressaceae > Cupressus > Cupressus sempervirens. The sequence continues at coordinate 704,430,800 of CM053793.1, forward strand.
GGGCAAGAATAAGAAGTGGAAGAACAAATTAGAGGATGCAGAAAAGACAACACCACAATTAAATCAACAAGGCAAGTCTTCAAATTCAAAGAAGAAAGGGGACAATAAAAAGGACAAGAAAAAGTGTGCCTATTGCGAGAAATTGGGTCATGAAGAACATGAGTGTTATCATAAAAAGATTGATGAGTTGACCAACATCATGAAGAAACATAATGTTCCACTGCCTAATGCTTATAAGGAGAAAGGATCTTCATTAGATTTAAAGGGAAAAGGACAAGAACTCATGGCAAATTCAAATTCTTCAAAGGAATGGATTCTTGACTCAGGTGCCTCATATCATATGGGTTCTTCAAAGGATGATTTTTCTTCATTGAAGAAGTCAAAGGTATCACACATCTTTGTGAGAGATGATACAAAAATGGAAGTTGAAGGGAAAGGAAACTCCTATGATTATAGAATGGTAGGCCCCCTCTACCCCTTAGAATAACCTCAAAAAAATCATTCTATCTCAAAAAGTTCATTATATTGATTGCCCCTACCTTATCTATGGGCCCCTACCATTGGTATTTCTTTCTCGAATTAATCAGCATCAAAAGATGGGAAGGACGATGACTGGCTCCTCTCAGGGAAACCAACTTCTTTATTTCCTACTACCAGCTCCCCATGGCTCCTAATGGGAGTTGTAGGGACACTAGGGAGTCAATTCTCCTTCTTAGATGCAATATTCCTTCTATTCTTAACACCAATATCGATATGGATTTTGAACAAATACCTAAATATGATGTCTAAAGTGGAACCCTTACTATCTATAGGCAAGATCAAATAATCTATTTTAGGGGCATCCCAACATCGGAGATGGAAAATGGAGAGTTCAAAGATGTTCTCTATGTTCCAAACCTAAGTTCTAATCTCCTCTCAATTTACCAAATCACTCACCTTGGAGATGGTAATAAAGTTGAGTTTCTTCCTGACTCGGTGAAAGTACATAGTCTAAAAGATGACTCATTGGTTGTCATAGGGAAAGTTAATCATGACAAAAGGTTGTATTATTTTTCCCACTTTGTGCCCAAGTCTCCTTTGCAAGCCTTGTTGACATAATCAAATTCATACATCCAATTATGGCATGAGCAGTTTGGTCATCTAGCCTTTTGCTATCTTTAGCAACTTTGCTCAAACAAAATGGCCAAAGGTCTACCTTCAATCAACTTTCCCATAGGTGAATGTTCAATAGGTTCAATGGATATGCATCCAAAGGAGAAGTTACATAAAGGGAAGTCTTCAAGAGTACTAGTTGTTCTTTAGTTGGTTCACATGGTACTAGCAAGTCCTTTTGCAGTGACATCAGTCAGCTAGGGTCTCTACATACTTACTTTCATTGATGACTTTTCAAGTTATACTTGGGTCTACTTTCTTCATAACAAGAATGAAGTGTTGGATAAGATTCTAGCCTTGAAGAGTCATGCTAAATAGAAATCAAGGAAAGCCATCAAAGTTCTAAGGATGGACAATAAAAATAGATATGTGAACAGAAGACTTAAAGAATTTTGTAAACTTGAGGGAATTGATCTTTAGAATCCACCAACATTTCGTCCACACAAGATAGATGTTATAGCAATGAGGATTAGAACTCTTAAGTCTATGGAAAGTTTCATGATACAAGCCAAGTCTCTAGATCCATCACTTGAAGTCAAAGCAATCAATAGTGTCAATCACATACTTAATAGTCTCCTCATCCTACCTTAGATAGAAAATAACCTTTTGAGGTATGTTGTGGTAGAAAACTAATTGTGACACACTTCAGAGTCTTCAATTGTCCTACATGGGCAAACAGATCTTCTAGGGGATGCAAGGCACCGTGAAATTAGCCTTGTACTTTCATCAGATATGAAGATTGTGTGAAGGCATACAAATTCATGGATCCTAAGACACATCAGATTTTTTTGGAGAAGGATGTACACTTTGAGGAAATTTCACCTAGCTTATCCTCTAATCTTCTCTACACATTATACATTGTGGAAACTGATAGTGATGCTAGCAATAGTGCTTCAACAGATTCAGATACATGGGGTTCTATCAATAGTTTCATTGAGAGGTCATGACATTAGTATAGTCCACATGCATATATTGCCACAGTGATAGATCTAGAATAGTAGGGTACACCCAATCTTTTAGCTCCAATAATAGAGGATGACTACATAGTAGATATTTCAAGTTTGTTTGTGGAGTCATGCATAGAAGATTTGGAGGACATCATTGATCATATACATCTTCTCTTTAATGGAGAAGATCCTTCTATTGATCTTCACATGTTGATGTGATTGTGGATACATAAGTATAGCAATTACAATAGGTCTCTTTATCAGTTGAGGAGATAGTACATTCTTTGGGATAGGTTCTACATTCTTCCTTCATAGGGATAGTTGAACAGGTTTTAGAGAAATTAGTGATCATCAGGATTCTTTCCACATGCAGTGGAAGCATCTCACTTGTATTATTTCTTCCAAAGGGCAGGAACACTATTCTGCAGTCTTGGATCAACTTCTACCTTGGAATATTCACTATTCAACATTCTTCTTTGGGGGGAGCCCATCCTATCTCTCTTCCTCTTCTCACATTTTTTTATTGTATATACTTGATGTATGTCATAATGGGGGGTCTTGATTACTCCATCCATCCATGCATCTAGTTTTTCATCTCTCTTTTTGGGGGAGGGTTTTTCCCATGAGGTTTTCCCTCTTTATCTGCTTTATGATAGATTGCATTTCATTATGTACATGGGTACCTAACATGGCCTAGTAGTTGAGACCCATCTTGCATTTCATCCTAGTTTTTGTAAGCTTAAGGGCATTCCCCTAAGTTGCACTTAAGGGGGGGGTGTTGGTGTAAATAAGTATTTACTATTTTCACTTTACTATGCATTATTTTATTATATTGCATTATTTTATTATTTATTTAGGTGAGACACTTAGGAGTTTGTGTACTCTCATGAGTTGTCATGTTGACAACATAGATGTACATAGCTCTAATTTAGCACATGGTGTCTACAACACTGGAGTTTGCATCATTCACTGAGTTGTCATGTAGACAACATAGTTATTTGCACTCTCATTTTAGCACATTTTGTCTACAATATTAATTTACATGCTATACCATTTTAGGCTTAGCCTTACATCATCACACTTACTCTCATGTGTAATGGAGGATAACCCACATTTGGTGGACATGTGCTTAGTTGTATGACTTATCGTGTTGTTGACTTCTATGCATTCTAGAAGCTCTCCAAAGGCCTTTATATACAAGTGCTCCTAGTGTAATTTCACATAGAATATTGAATGAATATATATCATTCTGATCATACTCTCTCTAGTCTACTATTGTGCTTGTGTTTGAGTTCCTTTCTCTTGGGTTAATTCTACCCTAAGGAAAATTCTTACAAGTATCTCCCTTTAACCTCAGTGAAAATTTCCAATTGTCTATCCATACCAACTTGATCTTTTTGTTGTTCTTATGTCAGATACCATAGAAAACTGTTATGTTGACATCAATGACAAATAGAGTCATGAATGTAACATATCATTGGGATAATGATCTAATCATGTTTCTACAACACTCCCCCATAGGAATATCATTAGAATTCATGCTTCCAAAAAAATTCCCCTTTGGCATTAATGGCAACATAGATGAAAAACATCTACTTCCAAGAATACCAACTACAAAAGACTACTAACCTTTCTTTTCGAATCCTCTTCATCAATCATTCTTCCATGTTGTACTTCTCAAACTATTTTTCATGCTAAACTATCTTATTATTTTCAAACTATTTTTTCATGCTAAACTTCTCCCCCATTGACATCAATGTCAAAAGTTTTAGTAACCAACAATCTCTGCAACAACTATCTCTAACCTGCTCAAGTTTCCAAAGACACTATTAAAACATCCAACAAGAGTCCTAAATAAATTTGTCCATCACAAATACTCCCTCATATAGGAAGCATTAGAATTCAGTCCAAAAAAACAATAGTGCTCTATTACACTAGACTGGTGCACTCTTGCATCATCTACTCTGATGTGAGAAGGGGTATAACTCCTAGCATACCTTGAAAATACTCAAAAGTCTTTTTGGGAAGAGGCTTAGTGAAAATGTCTACAATATATTCTTTAATGCTTACATACTCCAATATAATTTCCTTTTCTACAACTTTTTCTCTCTATATATGATCTTTGATAGAAATGTGTCTAGTCTTAAAATGCAACACTAGATTCTTAAACATATTCACTATGCTTGTGTTGTCACAATGTATGAAAATAGGTTCATTGAATTCTATCCTTATATCCTTTGGCATCTACTTCATCCAAACAACTTGATTACAATTTTTTTGTTGCTACAACATATTCTACTTCTACTATACTTTGTGAGGTACAATCATTCTTCTTGCTTAACCAAGAAACCAATCTTCCTCCAAGAAAGAAGGCTCCACCATTGTTGCTCTTTTTTTCATCCATACTACCTACCCAATCAACATCAATATAAGAATATAGAGTAAAATCACTAGATCTATCATACCACAATCTGAACTCTAGTGTTCCTTTTAGATATCTAAATACCCTTTTGACTATAGCATAATGTGCTTCTCTAGGGTCAGCTTGAACTCTTGCAACAATTCCAACTATATTTTCTACATCTAGCCTTGTGTGAGTTAGATATTGCAATCATCTAATCATATATTTGTACTTCTTTTATTCAATAGTAGGTGTCTCATCCTTTGTAGATAACTTGTGTCTAGTTACTATAGGTGTTCCAATGGGTTTACATATTTCCAAACCAAACCTTTTTAGTAAATCTTTTAAATACTTAGTTTGAGAAATAAATATTCATTCTTTGTCCTACACAATTTGTAATCTTAGAAAATATTTCATTTCTCCTATCATGCTCATTTCAAATTCCTTCTTCATTTTGTTTGGTAACTTGTCACTTTTATTATCATTTCCTCCAAATATAATGTCATCAACAAATAGTACCGAGATCATCAATCCATCATCAATTTATCTCCAATATTGATTACTATTTTTCATACCTTTCCTATATCCAAGCTTTATCAAATTCTTTTCCAACCTTGCATAGCAGGTTATGGGTGTTCGCTTCAAGAAATACAATGCTTTCTTCAATCTGCATACTATGTCCTTTTCATCTATCAAAGGACAACCTTCAGTTTGTTTTATGTATACCTCTTATTCAATTTCTCCATTTAGCAATCCTGACTTGACATCCATTTGATATAATTCAAATTTCCTCTATGTTGTATATGCTATGAATGACCTTACTACTTCTATTCTTTCCATGGAAGAATATGTCTCATCATTGTCTATTCCTTCTTTCTATGAGTACCCTTTACATACCAATCTCACTTTTTTCCTTAAAAGCTCACCTTTTTCATTCATCTTATTCCTAAATACCCATTTTGTTCCTATCACATTCTTCTCTACTAGTCTAAGGACCAATTTCCAGGTCTCATTCTTTACTATTTGATCCAATTCCTCTTTCATAGCTTGTTTCCAATAGTCATTTTTATATGCTTCATTTTCATTCTTTGGTTCAACTTGAGATATCAAACATAGTTCTTCATTGATTCTTCTTCTTGTCATCACACATTTATCTCTACTTTTAATGATCTGCTTGAGTGGATAATTCTTTGTCATTCTCTTATGTAAAGTAGGAGTTTTTATCTCAACTCTTAGCTCTATTGAAGGTTTTAAGCTTTGTTCTTACCTTGGCTCTTCTTTATTCTAAAAGTCATTCTTAGTCTCAAAGACTACTTCATCGTTCCTTCGTTTAGTAACAACATTCTCATCATCTAAATTGTAATCAACTATTCTTTTCTATATTGTAAATTTCTCATCAACTCTCACATATACACTTTCCATAATACTCTTAGTTCTTATATTATAACATTTATAAGCCTTTATTTTCAATGAATGACTAAGAAACATACCTTCATCACTTCTAGCATCAAACTTACCAATATCATCATCTCTTTCAATATAGCACTTGCTACAAAAAAAAAATCTGAAATACTTGACTATAGATGAGTGACCAAACCATAGTTCATAAGGGTTCTTGTTAATTTATTTCCTGACTTATACTCTGTTCATAGTGTAGACTATTATCTTCACAATTTTTCTACAAAATATCTTGGATACATCATTATCAACTAACATAGCTCTTGCATCTTCTATTATTGATCTATTTCTTCTCTCTAGAATGTCCCTCTTTTCAAGGATTCTTAGAGATGATAACTATCTTTTGATTCCATTAGCTTCACAAAAGATGTTAAATTCATTTGAAGTAAATCCTCTTTCTCTATCTAATCTTAAACATTTTAATCTTCATACCTAATTCATTCTCAAATTTATTCTTGAATGTCTTGAACTTATCAAATGCCTCAAATTTTTCTTTAAGAAATGCAACCCACATCATTCTAGAAAAGTCATCAACTAAAATCATGAAATATCTTTCACCATATAATCCTGTAGTCTTTGTAGGACCACTAAGATTTTTATGTATAATCTCCAATTTTTTTATAATAGTGAACTTCTTTCTTGGACAAGAAGTTCTATTATGCTTTGCCAATATACATTCATTGCAAATCGTGTTAGTAGGCTTTACAATCTTAGGCAAAATTCTAACTGTAAACATGTTACTAGTCTTCACAACTCTATCAAAGTTTATATGAAAAAATATCTTATTCCATAACCAACTGTCATCTATCTTGTAACCAAATAGGTCATTTCAGTAGGATTTAATTGAAATACATTACCTCTAGATCTGGTTCTTGTTCCAATTACCTTTCCATCTTTCTCTCTAATCATGCATGTCTTTTTTTTGAACCACAACTAATAACCTTTATCCACTAGTTATCCAACACTCAAAATATTATGCTTCAAACCATCAAAAAAATATACATCCTTAGTGTTAGTCTTACTATCAAGAGTTATAGATCCAATACCTTTAACTTGGCACATTGAATTGTTTCCAACTCTGATAATGCCTCCATCATGACTTTTGAAGCTAACAAATTTATTCATATCACCAGTCATATGATGTGAAAAAACACTATCAATTATCCAATAAGATTTATTTTCAACCTATGATACCAAAGTGATTTTCTCTGAACTTTCTTCTTTAACAGCTGCAAATCCAATTTCATTTTCACTAACACTTACTACTTGTTCATCAGAATCATCTTCTTCATTTTCCTACAAAAATTCTCTATCTCTTCTAGGCTTGAAATTGCCTCTATACTTTCTCTCTCTTTTAGCACACTTAGATGCATAATGACCAAATTCATTACAAGTCCAACATTTAAAGATTTTAGTACCATCTTTTTCTCTTCTTACCAGAAGGGCTACTCCTATCTTTTTTTCCTCATTAGATCTACTACTACTAGCAATGTCTCTTCTAGCACTTGTGCTCCTTGATAAACTAGGTCAAATGTTCAAGGCACTAAAGTATGTTTATGTTTTGGTCAATTCTTTGGACTATCTAAGCTCATTCTCAAATTCTTCAAGTCTTCCAAATAATATTTCCTTTGTGAAATATTTGGTACAAGAGATTAACAACTTATCATTTGAAATGTTAGATTAAATGGAGCTATTAAGCTCTACAATATCTTCCATATGGGCTCATCATCTTCTTTTGTTCCTCTTTGAGATCTAACACCTCTAGTAATTTTTGATATCATGCCTACATATGTCCTTATAGATTCATCTTCCATCATTTTAGCAAACCTTATGAGGAGTAACAAGTGACTTTACCTAGTTGTACTCAATTTTAGGAAGTGTAGACAATAGTGCTTCTCTAGCTCTTATATCACACATGAAGAGTTCCCTTTCTTCCTTGGTACAAGTTTCCAAATATATTTTAGCAATGATTTTCTTTTTCTAATTTTGTCAAAATTCAATATCTTGGACCCATACATAGCAATTATGTCTTAATATTTTCCTTCCAAATTTCATAATTTGTCCCATCAATCTTCAGACTATCCTTTCTAAATATGTTTTCCATGCATCTCTAAAATTTGTTAAACTTTATCTTCAAGGACCTGATGCTCTGATACCAATTGTTAGAAACAATATTCCACCAAGATAACTTGGGGGGGTGAATTATTTATCCAATAATTAAAATATGCATCCGCCTTTAATAATCTTAACCATTCAACCAAAGTAAATAGTAGCCATACAAATATATACATACACAATTACACTAGATATGTTAACCAAGGAAACCCTTGATCAGAGGGAAAACCATGGTGGTAATGATGACCATAAGATGATGTAATAATACAAATATTCCTTGTTAGAGGATGTACCCTATTAGGAGTCTATTACAACATTTAGTACATATGAGTCTATGTTAGTAGACACTGAATCCTTGTTAGAAGATTCCAACCTAGTTAGGAGTTGTGCCAACCCTATTAGGAGTTGTAGAAGATCGAAGGACCCACAAGTCAAATAGTTTCTAGGGAAAGATCATTGAACTCACTATCCAACTAATCTCTCAACTATTCTTTACAGAATAATTGTATGTATTGTACAATTAACTTCTTTCCTTTGTCTTGTCAACCAAACCAATCATTGTCTGACCTTGTAGACTAGGTCACAAACCTTAGATCCAAGAATCAGACTTTGGATCACACAATAAAACCTATCTAATAGTCCTTATTGAAATAGAAAAGATTGAAAAAATATATTTTTTAGTGATGCAAGATTTCTCTTACACCCAAGATGCTCCTTCATCAAACACCCAGGGTAATTTGAGAAGTGACTCTATCACATCTCAAGTGTTTAGAGGAAAACCAAAAAGTGAACCTCCTCCCTTTATATCCATGATGAGTCCTCTATTGGCCACCCTTTCCTTTTGACCAAGTATTCCTCATAAGTTATGTTCTTTGTACTTTTTCCAACACGACTGTCCAGTATCTCCTTAATCTACTTTGTAGCCAAACTAGTTGCTAGAATACTCCATTATGCTTCTACAACTTCATCTCCATCACCTCCTTCATAATAACCTATCAAATGTGAAATATTAAATACTAGTGAAATATTCAATTCAGTAGGAAATTCCACTTCATAAGAATTTCCAGAATCATGCCCTCTCCCTATCTTGCATGGTCCAAACTTCTTCATCTTCAACTTATTATATGTACCCATGGAAAACAATCTTTTCTCAAATGAACCATGACTTCATCTCCAATGTAAAATTCCTTATACCTTATTTTCACATATTACTTAGTTTTATACTATGTATTCATATTCATGATGTGTTTCATCACCTCCTCGTGGATGTTCTTCAAATGTTTAGTAAAATCTTCTGCTTTAGCACTACTTATCTCACTTTTATCCAACTACCTCAATTAAAAAGAATTTTTGGGACTACTCCCATATACAATATGGAATGGTGATTTACTAGTACTCCTATTCATAGAATTATTATATGCAAATTATACCTATGGTAAAATCATATCCCATCCTTTTGGCTTATCTCTAACCAAACATCTCAGCAAGTTTACCAAACTACGATTCACAACTTTTTTTTGTCTGTCAATGTAGTGCCTCTCCCATTTGAAATTTTTTATTTATCTTCATGGATGCAACCTTGTTGATCTTTTGTTGTGACGGATCATGATTGTGACCATGAGTGGTCTACACCGTTGAGGTGTTTGGATTTATGTTTTTGCATCAGTCGCTATGATTATGCTTTGACTGATTTAGGAGATTATGATATGATTTATGGCTCACTGAGGTTTGTTCTAGTGCTTACCAGGATCAATGTGGTATCATGACATTTTTCTATGATTACCTTGAGATGTGTGTAGAGATTGCACTATGTACTATTACCATGCTACACTGGACTAGGTTTCTGTAGCAATGGATAGTGGATAGCCTTTCTAATGTTGTTTAAACAATCATTATTAAATGCTTAAGTAATTAGAAATAGATTTTTCATGTTGGATTATTTGGTTATGTGTTGCAGAAATTTACCTTGTTATATTTTGATCTGAGAAACATCTGTTGCTTATGTGATGTTTTATATTTGAGAGGACCTTAGGGTTAGATGTTATACCTTGATTTTAGTATCATAGATTTTAGACTACCATGCTATTTAGTTGTTCATATTGCATGATGATGCCATTTTGATATGATAGTGTGTTTTATGATGATATCTAGTTATCTGATATTTGGACATATCTCTAATTATGTTAGGTGATGGATTTAATGCTATGGTTATTTACTTCATTCCTACGTTGTTATGCTTTATGCGAATGTGAGTGATGTAAATAGATTATTTTAATATAATTATATAAATGGTTAAATTAGGTGATTTAATGCATTTATTGCTTCGACTATGTTATTATATGCAATTACACTTGATCATGTTGTTTAGTGTGCAAGATTTATATCCCTACCAGTGGCACATGGAGTTAGTGATTCAGCCATTTATACTTTACCAATGTCATCCTTGTATGATCGACATATCCTTATTTTAATTATTTTATTAAACCTTTTGGTGATTATTAAATCTGATCTCATTTTCATAATGTGATTAGACCAATAAGCGTGTTTGTGCATTTAGAGGTTTGCATTGTCGCGAAAGTTATTAAGGAAATTTTTGTGTTTTTGAGTTTTCGAGCTTTTTTAATTGATTTTTTTTAATTTCTAGCATCTTTTCCATAGATCAATTCCTATTTATAGGAATAGCCTATTTTCATTTGGGTCAATTTGGGGTTTAACTAGGTTGGCTGGTTATTTGCCCTAATCGATTATTCACTCGAAAAGTGAATAAATAGCCAAAAAGAAATTTAATTCCTCACTTCTCACTTTTGAATTAGAAAGTTGGAGCGTAAAATCCAAAATCCTCTTCATGAGGATTTACTATTTTGTTCGTTGTGGGAGCTACGAGCATGGGATCATCGTGAGGTTGGACTCATTGGATCTATCTCAGGGAAACTTTGGATTGCCATGATTTTTAGCTACTTCTATGAGTTATTTATTTTATGGTTTATATTCTCATTTTTCCCTTTTGGCTATGAGGTAGGGCTTTCTTGTTTTATTGTTTTTACTCCATTTCTACTTCTATTTTTGGTAGCCATTTGTTTGGAGGCTGAGAACTAGTCTTTCCCTCCGTTTCTATATGCTAGTTCTACCCGGTTGGGCGGGTATGAACATTTCCCTATTTTTTGGGATGAGGATTTGGAGTTTTATGCAATTATGCTAGCCATTTTTGCATACGGTGTCCAAACTTGATTATTTTTGGATTTTTGGGATTTTTGTGCCGAAAGGCCAAATGGGTTTTAATTTTGAAGTTTTCCAAAAAATTTGGGGTTTTTACTTCATTTTGTGTGCCACCCTACTTTCTCATGTTTTCTTGGCACAATGTGGTTCGTGGACCTTGATCATCCATTTGGATATCAATCAGACCACTATTGCACTTTTATGTTGCATTGGGGTGTGTTTCACATCTACACTCCTGACACTGTGGTTGGTTGAGTGATTTTATACCTAATTTTATGGTTTCTTTTGGACCTTTGTTATTGTTTGTGGACACTAAGATTTGTGTAGAATCTATGCTCCCAAATTGAGGCCAGTTGAGTGAGTTCATGATATTTGGTCTTGTTGCATCACTAGAATTTGTGTACAATCCATACTCCTAAATTAAGACTGGTTGAGTGATTTCATGATGTATGATTTTTATTGGCTTTGGGATTCATGTAGAATCCATCCTTCCCATGTTATTTTTAGTTGGGTGTTATCTTTTACATTGTGTTCTCACCCTGTCCTTGTGTTTTGATCTTTGTGATGGCGGTCCACCACACACAAGTACATGCACATACATTTGTCAGGTGACTTGTGAGGCCCGATCTTCTATGGTACTTTTGGAGGTTATGATCACTGGGGTTAGGATGGGAGTATGCATGCCCATAGGCACTTGTCATAGGATGAGCATGGGTAGGGTATGGTAGCATATGGAGGGGGCTTCTATCTTGCAGACTGGTGACCTCAATCCCATAGGGTTGGTAGAGGAAGTTTTAATCAAGTGATAATTAAAGAAACTGTGTCACTATTAATAAAACTTAAGATAATAAAATGTACGTGTAGGGCCCTCCATTGAGGAGCTGAAACACACAATCCAAGCTTTGAATTTTTGATGCCAACTGACTCTCCATGATGTCAGCCCCTAGTTAGTCTCCTATTGAGTGTTTGACCAGGACCTATACTCCTTGCATTGTCTTAGGTTCTTGGTTATAGCCATCATATTGTTTGGCATGAGTGTTAGCCATGGATGTTGTTTTGTGTGTTTTTGGTTGGATATTTATCTCCATCAGCATGGCAGGTGTGGACCTACAGGTTCCATGTGGTTGGAAGGCATAGCTACCTTCACCACTACTAAGGACTGGTGTATAGAGATGGTCTCTTATCCTAGTACAACAGTTGCTAGATGTTTTTAGTTGATGCTTTGGGCTCCAAAGTATGCTTTCTTATGATTTATGCTTTCATTGGAATGCTTGGATATCATGTTTAACTGATGTTAGTTTATTTGATGCATTCCCATATTATGATGTTTAGCATATGACTAGATGATGTGAATTGTTGTATTGGATTATCTATTGTTTATTGGTTTGCATGTTAGATTTTCTTATTATGTTGATTAGCATGTGACAGGTAATGTTATCTACTTGCAAGTTTATCTTTTGTTGTACTACTAGCATGTTAGATTTTCTTATGCTTTTGGTTATTAGCATGTTTAGTAGTAACGTCTCTATTATGATAGTATCAATGATTTGATTGATGGCTTGGGATGTTACGCACGGAGGATGGCTAGGGCCCATAATGGCCTTATGATACCATTGACGGTTGGGAGGAACTATGTACTTAGTTTGGTTGTTCAATTATTGTGATGTTATTTCTATACATTGTGATGTTGCTTATGTTCATTGTGATGTTTATTTCAATATGTTCTATGAAATGTCCCTTTTTCTGATTTTATATGATATTTCAAGCTTCTAATAAGATTTTCAAAAATCGAACAACCAATATAACAAAGATCCACCTATTTCTCAATAAACCCCAAATTGGGTATGCCCGAAATAGTGCCAAAATCTTCACAACTTCACATATTATTAATAAATCTGAAAGTGGAAATTTTTATAAAAATTTCAACAGCATAACAGCCTACAAAAAGACATTTCTAGATTTGTATAACATTTACACAACAGCTCCCAAACGGAGGGCAAAAATAATGCTCATCGAGATCCCGAAAATAACACAAAATAGCTCGAAATCATCACAAAACACTAATAATTTATCATAGAAGTTTAACCACAACCCAATACATATATTTAGCTATATTTTAACATCTAAAATTCTAAAATATAGCAGCAACTCAAACTGATATGAAATACTCAACTGGAAACACCAAACTCTTACAAAAAACACACCCAAAAACACACAAATCTGCACTGTTCAGCACAAGGGAAAACTCTGCATGAGATTGCACATGGAATGGCTTTAAACTCCTATCCTTAGCCTTCCTGAAAACTTGCAAACTCCCATCTTTGGGTCTCCTTCTCCACAGGTTTGGCAGCCTCTGAAGAACAACAAAGCAATGAGCAAAAATCAAGTTCTTGAATGAGCCCAAAATGCCTCCAAATCCCTTAAAAGAGGGCACAACCATAAGTCATGTCCAAGATGGGTTAATAAAATATATTTTAATAATAATTTTTATTTATTAGTCCATTTATTTCCAAAGATTAACCCATTTTTCTGAAAATTCACCTTTTTTGGGCCTGCCTGCCTTAGCAAAGATTATTATTTTTAAATATTTGAAAAGGAGACATGACAAGTCCTCCCCTCCCAAATATTGCTTGTCCTAGAGCAATTAAGATTTGAATGTTCAAGAATATGTCCTCCTTCCCAAGTTGCATCCTCCAGTGGTAATCCTTTCCATTTGACTAATGCTCTATGATGCTCCTATTTTTCAATATTTTCTCTCTTGTATCCAAAATCTCTTTTGGTATCAAAACTAATTTCCCTTCATCATCAAGAGGTGGTAATTTTGTAGATACTATGGTCTACTAGCCTAGAACCTTCTTCAAGAAAGATACATGGAAAATATTATGTATTTTGTTGTTTGGTGGGAGCTCCAATTCATAAGCCACCTCTCCTACCTTCTTGGTGATCTTATAAGGCCCATAAAACCTTGGCTTGAGTTTCTCTGCCCCACTCCTCTTCAAGGTGCTTTGCTTATATGGTTGCAACCTAAAAAATACCAAATCTCCCACCTCAAAAGATCTTTTAGTCCTTTTCCTATCAGCATACAACTTTTGTTGGTTCTGTGCATGTTGTAGATTATCCTTGCGGGACCTTATTATGTCTTGGCTTTGCTTGATAAAATAACTTGCTGCAGGTACTCTGCTATCTGAAAGTATTAAATTAACAAAGGAAAGGGAATCATAACCATAAAGAGCAGAAAAATGAGGCATAACAATAGACATGTGATGAGATGTATTGTAACAATACTCCCTTAGGTGCAACCATTTCACCCAAGCATGTTGTTGATTTGAAAAATAGTTCCTCAAATATCCCTCTATCCATTTATTAACTATCTATGTTTGTCCATCTATTTGAGGGTGATAGCTAGTACTAGGAGTGAGTTTAGTTCCTACCAAATGAAAGAGCTCCTTCCAAAAAGAGCTGAGGAATCTACTGTCTTGATCACTGACAATGTTTCTAGGCAAGTCATGTAATCTAAAAATTTTCTTGAAGAACAATTCAACCACTTGTGATGCCTTGAAATCAGATGTGATAGGAAAGAAATGTGCATACTTAGTTAGTCTATCTACCACCACATATATGAAATCCTTACCTTGAACCTTGGGCAACCCAGTGATGAAGTCCATGGAAATACTTTCCCATTTTTGTTCAGGAATAGGAAGTGGTTGCAACAACCCTACAAGAAAATTTTGCTCACTCTTGCTTTGTTGGCATACCATACATTCCTTAATGTGTTTAAGGACATCCTTCTTCATACCCTTCCATGAAAACTACTCTCGAATTTGCTTGTATGTCTTGAAGTATCCCTGGTGACCAGCCAAGGGTGTGTCATGAAAGGCCCTCAATATCCTCTCCTTAGTTTTTCATCCTGGCACTAAGAAGATCCTATTCTTGTAATAAATCAATTCATCAACAACCTTGTACCTATTTTCATCTACTAACTTATCCAAAATCTTGGTGGAAAAGGAATCTTTAGCATACTCTAAAATTATGGAGACTTTCCAATTAGTAGAGATAGATGTTAAGGAACAGAGAGTCGGCTTTCTTGAGAGAGCATCAGCAACCACATTATTCTTTCCTTTCATGTATTCAATATCAAAATCATAAGCTTGCAATTTGCTTACCCATTTTTGTTGATGATCATTTAAATCCTTTTAGTTCAAGAAGAACTTGAGGTTATTATGGTTTGTCTTTACAATGAATCTCCCACATACCAAATATTGTCTAAACTTATGAAGTGTATGCATGATTGCCAACATTTCCTTATCATAGATGGAGTAACATTTTTTTGATTGATTTAGTTTTCTACTCTAAAATGCTATTGGATGTCCCCTTTGGGTTAGGAAAGCCCCTATACCTTCTCTAGAAGCATCACATTCAATAACAAAAGGTAAAGAGAAATCTGAAATTGCAAGCACAGGGCATGAACTCATTACCTCCTTAAGCTTATCAAATGATTTTTGTGCCTCTTCTTTCCAAACAAAATCTCCTTTCTTTATCAAATTACTTAAGAGGGCAGCAAGCTGAGAAAATCCCTTGGCAAATCTCCTATAGTAGTTACACAACCCAAAGAAACCTCTCAACTATGTAAGATTACTCGGTGGAGGCCAATCAAAAATTGCCTGAATTTTTTGTTGATCAACATGTAGTCCTTTAGAACTTATAATCTAGCCCAAATATAGGATCTCTGTCAAACCAAACTCACATTTAGATATCTTAGCATAGAAAGATTGCTGCTCCAAGATTCCCAAAATAGTGTCTATGTGCTTTAGATGCTCTTCCCATGTTTTAATGTAAATCAAGATATCATCAAAAAATACCAAAACAAATTTTTGAAGATGTTGGGTGAATACCTTATTAATACAAGATTGCAATGTTGCAGGTGCATTAGTGAGGCCAAATGGCATAACAAGAAATTCAAAGTTCCCATAGTGACATCTGAAAGCAATCTTTTCCACATCCTCACTCATTCAAATTTGATGGTACCCTGATCTTAAGTCAATTTTTGAGAAGTATGTAGCACCATTTAACTCATCAATGAGTTCATCTATGTGTGGTATGGGATACATATTTTTTATGGTCTTCTTGTTTAGAGCCCTGTACTCTATACACATTCTCATTGTACCATCCCTTTTCTTGACAAGTATCACAAATGATGCAAATGGACTAGAGCTAGGCCTTATGAATCCCATGTCCAGGAGTTCCTTAATAGTTTTTTTAATTTCTTCCTTATAACCTCTTGGATGGTGGTATGGGGTTGTTATAACTAGTTTGGCACCCTATTCTAACTCTATAACATGCTCAAAACCTCTATCCGGTGGTAATCTTGGAGGCAAGTCATTAAAAACTATACTATGCTTATCAAGAATATTTTGAATTTTAAAATGGAAATTACCTCGATTCTTTGGAGAGCTTGTTGGATGGATAATGACTCTTCCTGCCCATGCTACTTGTCCTCTTTGAAAAGTTCTCTCCATCCTCTTTACAGAGACCGCCTTATGTGCTCCATTTGATAAGCCTCTCAATAAGACTTCTTTCCAATTGGAATGAAATTTAAACTCCATAGTTTGATGGTTCATGTAATAGCCTCCAATAGAGTGCAACCATTGAACACCCAATACAAGATCTATCTCCCCAATGCCAACAACATAGAAGTCATCACATAACTCATAATCTCCTAAGGTCATCTTGAGTTGTTTCACCACCAGTGTGCAAGGCATAGTGAATCCATTACTACAGTAACATTGAATCCCTCAAAATCTTCTATTTTAAGCCCTCTTTTCATGACAAATCCCTCATCAATAAAATTGTGAGTTGCCCCACTATCAAGAAGAACTGTCAACCTTTGCCCTGCTAGTACCCCTCAAATTTGAAAGGGATGGTATCTTGGGACTCCTGATAATGCTGCTAAAGTGTCATCCTTGCTGATTTCTTTTTCTTTCTCTTCTTCTTCCTCCTCCTTAGTGTCATGAAATTCCTCATGCTCATTTGAATCAGATTCTGAAGCAACTTCAATATAGTGCACTTGACCTTTCCCCAAACATCTGTGTTCCAGAACCGATGGTTCTCTACAAGTGAAACAAAGCTTTTTCCTTCGTAATTCACTCTTAGTCTCTTCATCTACCTTATTTTTTGCCACATTCATCACATCTTTTGGTGGTAGTGTTGGAAAAGTGTTTTTCTAAAAATTCCCCTTATGTTGCCCAAGATTTGGGGGTTTTTGAGTAGTGACTGATTTCATAGGCACGCAAGTTTCAAGTTGCAAGCTTCTTTTGATAGCTTCCTATAAGGTTGAGGGTGAGAAAGCCTTAACCAAAAACTTAACAGAATCTTCCAAACCATCAAGAAAAAAATAAACAATCCTCTTTTCACTCATATCAGGTACCATAATAGCCACTTTTTGAAACTCTTCCATATACTCATTAATTGATTTGGTTTGCTTCAACTTTGATAGTGCTTTAAAGTACTCTTCATCATCTTTGAGGTCAAATCTATCTATCACTCTTTGACTAAAATCATCAAATGTAGTTACCTGATCATGACCTTGAGTAGTCATTCCATGATACCACCAATCATAGGCTACATCTTCCAAGTGTAGACTTGCAAATTGAACAGCATCACTCTCCTTCATGGGGTTAAGTGTGAAGAAGGTCTGTAATTTTTGTAGCCATGCTCTAGCTGAAATTTTATTTGTTCCATCAAAAGTAGGTGCTGTGAACTTGCTTATTTTATTTTTGAGCTCTCTTCCACTTATGTCCTGCTCCCTCCTATACTCTTTTTTGGGCATCAAAGTGTTCATCATATCCACATATTTTCTAAATGGTACTGAACTACAAAAGTCATCATCTAAGCCATTCTAAGTAGCTCTTAATGCAATCAAGTTACCTATAACCTCTTCCATGAGATTAAGGGCTGGATTTGGTACTGGTGGCTCATCTGCAGGCAAGAAAATAGTTTTTGTTGATTTAGAGGGTGTGGGTTTCATATTTCTTAGCTCCTCTAAAGTGCTCCCTCTCTCATTAATAGATGCAACTCCTTGCAATTTTTTGGTCAATATTTGCAAAGCCTCTCTAGTTTCTGCCAAACTATCCACTGTTTGCTTCTGAGTATCTTGGATGTCTTGAAAAAATTTCTTTGCCATCTCATCTTGATCAGCCATACTTTTTCCTTCCTTGGATTTTGTACTTGTACTTTTAACTGGAGGTTTGATCAAAATTTCTTTATTCTTTTCTTGCTGCAAATATCTCTTTTCTCTTTCACTTGGTTGCATGCAAACTTCTACAAACCCTCAGGCTAGCAAGATCATAGCTCTAATACCACTGAAATGTCCTTTTTCCTGATTTTATATGATATTTCAAGCTTCTAATCAGATTTTCAAAATCAATCAACCAATATTATGAAGATTCACCTATTTCTCAATAAACTTCAAATCGGGTATGCCCGAAATAGTGTCAAAAACTTCAAAACTTCACATATTATTAATAAATCTGAAAGTGGAAATTTTTATAGAAATTTTAGCAGCATAAAATCCTACAAAATGACATTTCTAGATCTATATAACATTTACACAACAGCTCCCAAATGGAAGAAAAAAATAATGCTCATCGGGCTCCCAAAAATAACACAAAATAGCTCGGAATCACCACAAAATACTAATAATCTATCACAGAAGTTTAGCCACAACCCAATATATATATTTAGCTCTATTTTAAAATCTAAAATTCTAAAATATATCAGCAACTCAAACTGATATGAAATACTCAACCAAAAACACCAAACTCTTACAAAAAACACACTTGAAAACTCACAAATCTGCACTGTTCAGCACAAGGGCAAACTCTACATGAGATTGCACATGGAATGGATTTAAACTCTCATCCTTAGCCTTCTTATAAACTTTCAAACTCCCATATTTGGGTCTCCTTCCCCACAGGTTTGGCAGTCTCTGAAGAACAACAAAGCAATGAGCAAAAATCAAGTTCTAGAATGAGCCCAAAATGCCTCCAAATCCCTTAAAAGAGGGCATAACCCTAACTCACGTCCAAGACGGGTTAATAAAACATATTTTAATAATAATTTTTATTTATTAGTCCATTTATTTCTAAATATTAGCCCATTTTGCGAAAACTTCACCTTTTTTGGGCCTGCCTGCCTTAGCAAAGATTATTATTTTTAAATATTTGAAAAGGAGACATGACATTCTGTTATTTATATGTTTTAGATGGATAGATGTTCCTCCTTTATTCCTTGGCATATTTTTTATTATTCTCTCGAGTGTTCACTCCTCAATCTATGTGGATCTAGTACTCCTCAGTGTGGAGGTTCTAAACTCAATTTTTCTCTATTTTATCCCTGTTGTGTTTTCCTTAAGTGTTTTTGTGTTTCTTTGGCCAATATTTTATCAGCATGGTGTGACACAAAAATGTATCGCATGCTCATTGAAACTCTATCGTGCGTCCCCTGATTCTATCGCATGCCTTTTAGAGAAAGATCATGCTATACTAGAAAGTATTGCACCTCCTTGTGAGAAATGTTGTACAACACTTTGAAAGTGTTGCACGCCTTTGGGAGAAGTATCACTCAATCCCGAAAAGTGTTGCCCTCCTTCTTTAGAAATTCCATGCAATACTTTTCTATATTGTATCAAAGTATCACCTAGTTTTTTTGTAAAAACCTATAGGGGTGGGTATTGGGCACTTTTCAGTCTAGTTTAAACTTTTTAAGAGTTGATTTGGATACCCTCTATGGTGTTCTTCAATCCTATGGTGTTTCTTTTTTATTTTTATTGTGTGTGTTTCAGTAGTATGTCTATTGGGGTTTAAAATATATCATTTAACTATTTAATTCTTTATACTTAAGATATATTTTAATATATGTGACAAATATTTTGAGATAGGTTTTAGACCTCTTAGAGATAAGATGAAGATTCTAGGAAATTTTAGGGCTTTAGAAATCCAGACTTAACCAATTTTCAGGCTTCAAGATTTTAGACTTAGCCAAATTTTAGGATTCTACATTCTACCTTAGCTTGGTGTTTTGTTGATGTGTGGTTATTTATTCGAGCCCTCATCTTGTGCATGGTTGTTGTTGGCTTTTGTTTGCATGTGTCATTTTGGTAGTGACATTTGAAGATCTGTTGGTTATAGGGATTATGGTGAAGTCTTCTGTTGAGATCTTTGTGATCCCTATATGATGTTGTCATGTGCATTCATACTTATAAAGAAAAATCTTGGCTTATATTTCATCCTTGTTTCCAAGGATCTTCGGCTGGGGCATTACAGTTTGTCTATGGATGATGTGATGAACTAAACTTCAACTCTATCTTCAACCACAATGTATGCCAGAAATGCCCAAAAATTTGGTATTCAGTCTAATACTCATTAGAAGACGATGTAGTCTCTCCACTTCTCTAAAAAAAAACTGTCACATGAATAGCATCACTAGTTTTATTGCAAGGAGAAAAAATGTGTCATCATTGAAAACTTGTCCATGACGACAAAAATAGAATCATACCCATGCTATGTCCTTGATAATTTAAGAACAATATCCATGCTGACATCCTCCATGGCTTCTCTGATATAGGTAATGGCTAATAAAACCTTGTATTTTACTTTACTCATTTAGCTATCTAACATACTCCACAACTCTATACAAACTTCTTCACATCTTGCTACAATTGTGGCTAATGTTAACTCTCAGCAACCAAAGCAATGGTTTCATTATTGCCAAA
Source organism: Cupressus sempervirens (assembly GCA_028749045.1). Taxonomy (NCBI): domain Eukaryota; kingdom Viridiplantae; phylum Streptophyta; class Pinopsida; order Cupressales; family Cupressaceae; genus Cupressus; species Cupressus sempervirens. Next base: position 704,451,858 of record CM053793.1, read on the forward strand.
ATGTCCAACTAATCCTCCACTATGCTTCTCCTTGATGAGATTCTCTCTCATTAAATTTATAGGAATGTACAACTAGCTCCCTTTGAACAATATACTACCTTGGATCATAAAGTCCAACCACTTTGTCTTGTCAAATATAAAAATTTATGTACAAGCCTTCCACACTTCACCAAAATCAAGATCATCTGGATACAGAGTACTGACTTCCTTGAACCTAGCCAGCTCAATTTGTATTTCTATCAGTAAAAGATGTCTTCTACTAAGAGAATTTTTAACTTTATTAGACTTCCCACTCCCATATTTTAAAACAAATTTATAACTCTACAAAAACTCAACCCACCTCAAATGCCTTTGGTTTAATTTTCCTTGAATATTTAAATATTGCAAAGCTTTATGGTCAGTATACAAAAAAAACTCCTTAGGAAGAAGATAGTGTCTCCACTTCTTCAATGCTTGAACTATAGAATAGAATTCTTAATCATAAATAGAATATTTTCTTTTTGCATGATTCAACTTCTCACTAAAATAAGTAATAGGTCTACCTTCTTGGCTCATAATAACTCCTATTGTAGCACCACTAGCATCATAGCCTACTTACTTTGTTAAAATATGAAAGTACTAAAATAGGTTAATAGTAACTTTTTATTTCAACAAATTAAAACTCTTATCTACTCCTATAGTCCACTTAAATTCTTTCCTATCCCCTCTCTTTGTTTCAGTCAGGGATCCAAAAATACTGCTAAAACCTCTTATGAACTTTCTATAAAAATTAACCAATCCATGAAAATATCTTACCTCTATTGCACTTCTTGGATTAGGTCATTCAAGGATAGCCTTCACTTTCTCTAAGTTTATTTTTAGACCATCTGCTAAGACTACAAATCCCAGATACACCAACTCCTTCTTTACGAAACTGCACTTCTTCAAGTTTATTAGCAACTTTTCTTGTCTCAACTTGTCAAACACCTTGTAATTATGAATCAAATGCTCCTCTAATGTCTTACTAAAGATCAATATATCATCTAGGTAGACAATAAAAAACTTACCCAGAAACTCCTTTAGTATCTCATTCATGAGCTTCATGAAAGTGCTTGGTGCATTGGTTAGCTTGAAAGGCATGACTAACCACTTGTAAAATCTTTATTTTTTCTTGAAAGTAATCTTCCACTCATCACCTTCTCTAATATGAATCTAATGGTATCCACTCTTTAGACATATCTTTGTGCAATACTTAGCTCCACTCAAATAGTCCATAATATCATCCATCCTTGGCAATGGAAATTGATACTTTATTGTGATCTTGTTGATAGCATGTGAATCCATGCACATTCTCCATTCTCAATTCTTCTTTGGTTCTAGTATGGCTAGTATAGCTCATGGACTCAGACTCTCTTAAATTAACCCCTTCTGCAATAGCTCGGGAACTTGTCTATTCAACTCTTCATTTTCTTCTAGTGTCATTTGATGTGCTACCTTGCTTGGAAAAATAGCTCTTGGAACCAAATCCATCTAGTGACTAATCTTCCTCATTGGGGGCAATCCATCATGTATATTATCTAATAAAATATCAAAAAACTCTTCCAACATATCTACAACTTCTATAAGTACCTCCTCTACTTCTTCTTTACTATCTTTTGGAATTATAGCAAAACATTTATGCTCACACTCCATACCTTTGAGAAACTCTTTTCCACCAAGAAAACATATTCTAGTAGTACTACATACCTTTTTTCTTTTCTCCTTCAATGGCTTTAACTTATGTTTCACTCCATCCTTTGTCAGAGTATAGTTATTTTCTCGCCCATCATGTACAACATTCTTGTAAAATTGTTATGTTCTACCTAGCAACATATGACATATGTCTATAGGTATGATATCACATACTACCTCATCCTAGTATCTTCCAATCTTAAACTTCACTGAGCACTACTCATTGACCATGACCTTGTGGCCATCTTGCACCCAAGAAATATGGTATGGATGCGGGTTTTTCTATCTCTTCAGCTTCAACTTGTTGAACATCATTTTTGACACTAGATTACCAATACTTCTACCATCAATGATCACATCAAAACACTTATCTTTACATCTACACCTTGTGTGAAATAAGCTCTAGGTAAAAGCACAAACCTGTGTCACCTTTTATAAAGGAAAGCAATATCAAAATTTAAACTCTTCAACTTTAATGACATAGAAGTGGCATTTCTGTTTAGAATTTGGAGATGATGTAAACTAATGAAATGTGTAAAATTGGTTAAAATTTATGTTTGTAATTTTCTAAAAAAAAATTGATGAATTTTTTTTTTTTTTTTTGAATTTTTAAAGTCTATTTTTTAATTTTTTAAAAATGCTAAAAATATAGAGTTTTTTCCCGTCAAACAAATATATGCAAATGATCATATTTTGTTCTCATTATGGAATATGTTAGTGTTGACATGTTTACCTAGTGCACCAAAAAAGAAAATTGAAATTCGACTAATATTTTTGATGTTATAATTGGTCAAAGTCAAAGTTATCAGAAATTGATAGTTATTTTCTCCTATCAAACTTTTTCCATCAAATCTACATATTTTTTAAAACAAATTACATATTTTTGAAAAAGACTCTCTCCTCTAGTGCAGCATTATAAATAAATAAATAAAAATTGAACATGATTTACTATTTTTTTAAATTTTAGAATAGACATCTTCTTAAATTTTAAAATACCTACTTGTAATATTTTCAAATTATAACATATTATCCATAATCAAAATAATAATAAAATTATATAATCATAATCTTGACTCCAAGACCTACAGAAGTATATTTTTAGTTTTAAAAAAAAACTTCATTTTAGTAGGTCAAATTGGCCTTCAAAGTGAGATATTTATAGAAGTTCTTATTTTTTCTTGTGTGGCTACCACTTAGGATGCCACATAGACAGTTATGGCTAAAACCCTTCAAACCAAAACACTTCTGGCCGAAAGTGTTTCAGTCATAACCCTCGTCAGCCTATCAAACTACTAATGGTTAATTTGGTTGTTTCATATAAAATAAAAATATATTTTTTCCTTTTTTATTAAATATAGAAAATAGTGAAAAACAAAAGAGCATTTTTAGAAGACAACAATTTTTGAAGCTATTTTCAATAACTATTTCACGGATTTAATCACAATTGCAAAGGATCGAATATTTTTAAGGTGTTTTTTTTCCATCTACTTATTTTTATGTATTCTATATTGAAGCGTTAGCTGGTATTTAGTGAAATCTATTTATTTTTTTCTATAGATTAAAGTATTCAATGGGCAGTCCAAGGAAAAGATCAAGGAAATATGATAGAATAAGAGATGAAAAAATGAAAGATCATAAAAAAATGTAACCAAAACCAACCTAATGAAATTCTTGAAGAGGATGAGATTCATGAAGAGGATGAAAGTAATGAAGATAAAGAAATTGGCAGTTCTAATGATAGAAATAAATCAAAAGGCATAGAAAATTTGATAGATTTGGATGAGGAGCTACTTTTTAACAAAATTCCATCTAAACATATGATTAATGATAACACCATTAGAAAGAATTATCAAAACATGTGGGATGTATATTTCAAAGATAAAAGTATATTTGGACAAGCACAATTATTTGTCAAGTTATTTAGGATAAAAGATATGAGACCTATTTTGGAGTTGTTGGGTGTTGATAATAGGAAAGCCCATGTGCTTGATATTAATAAAACAATAGTTGAAAACTTACAAAATGCTTATATCAAAATTGACAACACAACTTGAGGAGGTGATTTGAGTAATGCACGTAGAGCAATAATGCCTACTCTATCTAGTAGAAAATTGACACATAGAAAATAGGTACATGCAATTTTTGATGTACTACATATATCTAGAAGAACTATTTAGAGATACATTAAGAGGAGAAATATTCTAGATGATAACATTGAGAATAACTCATTGAATATTTGTAGAGTTCCTCAAAAAAATAAAAATTTTAAAGATGTAAAAAGACAAGTTATTGAATTTTGGACCTATGCAAATTAAAGATCAAGAGATAGGGGCCAAAATTGAACATCCAAAACATTTCATAGATATAAATCAAAGTGAATTATTTCAAACATTCAAGAAAGAATTTTCAAATGTCAAAATATGTCAAAGAATATTTGAGTGTTTGTTTCCTTCCTTTGTATGCATAAATAAGATACGTGAAACTTCTTGTCAAAATCATGTTGAATTTGGTCTACACTTGCAATCATATAAATAAGTTATGGTAGTACTTGATCCTAAGTTGGCCATCCCTTATAGTATAACAAAATTTGTGAAGTCCATATCATGTGATATATTAGAAGATTCAAATGGGTTCAAAGTTCAATGCATCGAATATCAGTTTGAACATTGTGGAGATTTACGTAAATTTTCAATGCAAATTGAGAATATTAATGAATTAACACTAGTTTCATGGATGAGATACGAATATGAGACATATAAAAATAAGAGAGGGGATGAACCCAAAAAAATTGTATTGAAGGAGAGTGAATTGTATTATGATGAGTTTATGACCAAATTTTGTCCATTGATATATCCACATATCCAACATTTTCATGGTGCACAATGGCAAGATAAACAGTTTGATGATTCAAAAAATTGTTTTCCATCTAGTTGCATACTTTTAGTTTTATATTTTTTTGAGAATTATACATTTGCACCTCAAACAGAGCTTTATGGGCAATATTTTCATTCTGAACAAGTTGCAATATTTGTGCAAGTGACCTATAGACATGCACAATTTGAGGTGGATGAGATAGAAAGGTTAGATGAAAACGAATGCATCACCATCAAAGAGGTTCATTTCCATATTAATGATGTTAAAGTTCATTATAGGAGTTATGTAGCTCATTATTTTACAATGTTCTCTAGAGATCTTAGAAATCATGGAATAAATGTTTCAAAGCATTGGATTTGGTCTGATGGTTGTGCAAGTTAGTATACATGAACTTACACATTTATTAAACCTTATTTTAACATATATTTTTTTGTACATGCCTATTTTGATTTGATATATGTACACAAATAATTGTTTCTACTTATCATTTCATGTTCATAGGAGAATTCAAACATGTAAAAGCATTTAATTGGTTAGCAATGCAACATGCTAGAATCAATGTTAGGTTTTTATGGAATATTTTTGAAAGTGGACATGGAAAAGGGGAGCATGATGGAGTAGGAGCATGTATAATGTATGCACTTTGACAACATGAACTTGTACGTAAATATGCATTTAATGTGCATGTTTAATACTAGTAGCATGTGTGTGTGTGTGTGTGTGTGTGTGTGTGTGTGTGTGTGTGTGTATCTTCTCTAGACATAGACATATATAAATATGATATATATTTTAAATTATATATATGCATGTTGTATGCACATATAGGGAATAGGATAGAGAGTACAAATCAAATTGTTGAATGGTGCAAAGTTTATTTTGCTACTCGAGATACTAAATACAATAAGTGTTACTTTTGGGAAGTGAAAGGTGAACTTTATATTTATTTTTAATGTATTTTTCAAATTCAATTTTTTTATTAAATATTTATTTTGAAACATGATAATTACTTTTTGTATTTGTAAAAGATATAGATCGATCTAATCCTTACAATTGTCAAATGATTCTTGGTATTAGAAGTTTGCATCAAGTGATGACTATAGGAAACCATAAGCCTCCAGTAATTAAAGTAAGAGAGAAAACATGTTTTTGTGATGATTGCATTAAGGACAATCCAGTGTGTGTATGTGAAAATATTGTGAATGGATATGTTTCACATTGGAATTTGAAGGAGATTGTTAGAAAGCCTCCTTTTGAAGATGTTGACATTGACATTGACATTCATGATCCTATATATTCAGCTGATTATGAGTGCATTTCTGATTTAGTTATTATAGGTTTGTGTGCATATACATATATATATATTAATATACATGTATATTCATTTTAAAATTAATTTATATTTATCTATTTTTATATACATGTAGGAGATATTTTTTTAGTTCAAGCCTTAGCAGATAATGTGGAAATTTAGGACTATTATCTTTTAAGATGCACAAAAGAAAAACACAAGTTGTTAGAAGGAACTATAGATGTTGATGAACAATCATATCTAATTGGATCAGTTGTTATTGAAGGAACATATTATCAACAAATAAGGGTAACTGATAGTGGTATTGAATTTATTGAATACAAGCCTAGAGGAAAAGTTTTACATTACAATAACCATGTTATAGCATCAAAGTTACAATTGAAGCAATACAAAGAAGAGGATGTCATGGAAATCAAAAGTGGAAACTATCTATTGAAGAACATGAAAAACTTCTAGACATAATAAAAATTAGAGAGGATCCTAACAATATAATGTTTTTGGAGCTTTGGTTTACCTATGTACTTATTGTGGAGCTCTAGTTTAGCTATGTCTATATAGCTCTTATACTTTCACATTTAATGTTGACAGGATATTTGTTTTATAAATTTGTATACATTGGATCATTTATCTTGGATATTTGAAATTAGACATTTTTTTAATTTTTATTTAAATTAGACATGGATATCTCATTTAAGACAACCTCTTAAGATCTCCCCTTAGGACCACCTATTACCTAACCTCCCCTTAAGACCACCTATTACCTAGCCTCCTCTTAAGACCGCCTATTGAGACATCCCCTTAGTAACACCTTTTTGGACCTCTCCTTAAAACAATCTATTTAGTATTTGTATGTATTTATATACATTGTTTATGTTTTCTTATGATTGTTAATGCTCTTATGTATTTATATATGTAATCTTTATGTTCTTATATGTATTAAATTTTATTAATTAAATGTTGTAACATGTATTCTTTAGGTCATACTCTTTATATGTTCTTATGTACATGTATATGTTATATTCTTACATGTACATCCTGAATTATACATATATAAGACATATATGTATAATTTAGGATCTCCTCTTAAGATATGTTATTAAATATAGTTAATTATATTTAGATTAAGGCATTAAAAATAATAACATATGCATAAACATGAATATTGAAAACATACATGTCTACATTTAACGTGAACATATTTTCATACATCTATTGAATAAAATATACATTAATCTACATTCTTATGTATAATTTAGGATCTCCCCTTAAGACATGACATTAAATATAGTTAATTACACTTAGATAAAGATATTAAGATTAATAATATATACATAAAAATGTGAATATTGAAAACTTACATGTCTACTTTTAACATGAACATATATGCATACATCTATGAAATAAAAAATACCTTTTAATCTACATTCTTATGTATAATTTAGGATCTCCCTTTAAGATATGTCATTATGCCAAGAGGTGTTCTATACAATGGCAACACAAAAGTGCAGCATGAGAATATGCCAAGATTCCTTGTCAATAAAAAAGAAAAAGCAAGAGTTACAAACTTCTAAATTAAATATTAAATTAGTAAATCATAGAATAAAAAGTATTCCAAAAATAATAGCTAGCCAAAATAATAGGATGCCAAATGGAGGCCGAAGTAATAGACCTAAAAAAATAGGACCCAAAAAATATGCCCCTAAAAAATAGGGCCCAAAAAAATTGGGGCAAAACAATTTCAATATGATTTATTATTTTCTTAAATATAATATTGCATGCAAATTCATGCTTTTTTTTAATGTGGAGTGGGGGAATTTGAAATAAATTTATGGAATGTGAAGAGATATCTATTGGGAGAGATGAGGAGTCTCTTACAAGCTATAAAACAAAGGCTCTTCATTTCATTTTTATTTTATGTTTTGTTAGGAAGGAAGAGGTGGAGATTATTGGAGGATTAGATTGAAGTTTTTGAATAGGAGTAGATTGAAGTTTTGGAGTAATTCTTTTGTTCATGAGATTTCTACTTTTTATTTAGATTTAGATGTAGATGTAGCTTCAAATTTAAAATTAGTTATAATATTCTACTTTGATTTAGATTTCAATTTCAATTAGTTCCATTTAGATTTAGAATTATATTCAAAATTATTTACGCTTGCATTTAATAGTTTAGTCTTGCATGTTTGATTTAGATTTAGATTTGCATTCAAAATCTTTTGAGTTGTATATTTTATAATACTTTTTATTTGCATATTTTAAAAGTGCATTTTTCAAATTAGTTTTAGATTTTCATATTTCAAAATAGTTTTAGTTTTCATATTTTAGATTTGAATGTTTCATAATAGTTTTACATTTTCATATTTCAAACTATGATTTTATCATTTATGTGGATGACAATGTCACCATATCAATACAATTTATATTTTATTAAAGTTAATGATTTATTTAAAGTACATGAATCATATATTTAGTATATATTTTATCATTATTAGATTATAAAATATAAAAAATTCTTGAAATAATAGTTGGCCAAAATAATATGAAGCCAAATGGATGCTGAAATAATAGGGCCTAAAAATAGGGGCCAAAAAATAGGACCCAAAAAATAGGACCTAAAAAAATAGAACCCAAAAAAATATGGCTGAAATAATTTAATAAAAAATTTTAATATAAAATATTTTATTTTTGCTAAATTTATTTCTGCATGCACATTCATGCTTATTTTTTGTGGGGAGTGGGGGAATTTGAAACAAATTTGTGGAATGTCAAAAGACGTCTATTGGGGGATATGAGGAGTCTCACATAGGTTATAAAACAAATGCTCCACATTTCAATTTTGTTTTGTATTTTTATAGGGAGGAAGAGGTAAAGATTATTGGAGCAAATTAGAGTTTTTGAAGAGGAGTAGATTAAAGTTTTGGAGTAATTTTTTGCATGTGAGATTTCTACTTTTAATTTAGTTTTACATTTAGATTTAGATTTAGTTATCTATTTAGATTTAAATGTAGATTTAATTTCAAAATTAGTTATAATATTCTCATTTGATTTAGATTTCAATTTCAATAAGTTTCATATAGTTTAGCTTTGCATGGTTGATTTAGTTTTAGAATTCAAATTGAATCAAAAAAAATTTGATTTAGATATTTGATAATACATTTCATTTGCACATTTTTAATGTGCATGTTTCAACTTAGAATAATATTTGCATGTTTCATATTAATTTTAGATTTGCATATTTCAAAATGCTTTTGGTTTGTATGTTTTAGATTTGTATGTTTCATTATAGTTTTATATTTGCATGTTTCAATATATTTATATTTTTCATGTTTCATAATTAAATTTTATCATTAATGGGGATGGCAAGGTCACCTTATCAATAAAATTTGTATTTTATTAAATTTAATAATTAATTTAAAATAAAGAAATCATATACTTAGTTTATATTTTATCATTATTTGATTAGATTAATTATGTGTTTTATTTAAATATTTTTCATAGTATATATAAATTTTAATTCATATTTATGTTTGTAATGTTTGAAAAGTGGAAGACAATGCCACCATATTTCAAGCATTACAATCTAACTATTTCATTTGAAATAGTTTCGATTTTTATTTATGTTATTTTAAAAATTCTTCATTTGAAAGAATTTGTGTTAATTATGAATTCATTTTTTTTCTGATAATTTATATATGTTGATGTTTGTTTATAAGTTTGCAAGTTACTATTTGAGTTATGGATGCCTCGAACAAAGAATCAAACATTATTTGATACTAGCCTGACTACTTCAATGACCTCAAATAATTTCTTTGAGACTGAGTTTGACAAATGCCTACAAATAATTAAAGAGATGTGCACAACTATAATTAAAGCTATGGAGAATGCAATATTTCCAATTGACTATGTTGAGGAAGTGGAAGTAATGCATATGAAAGATTCATAAAAATTCATGTGTGACACATCTACAAAAGTGGATGGGTTTCCCTCAATGATGAAAGAAGTCTTTCATGATCATTGTTCAAAAAAAGGTCACAAAATAATCCTAGAGAGAGAGAGAGAGAAGGAAAGAGATAGTCATATGATGGTGTATCTAGAGAGAGAGAGAGATTAGGGGGTTTATCTAGAGAGAGAGAGAGAGAGAGAGAGAGAGAGAGAGATTAGGAGGTGTATCTAGAGAGTAGGGATAGAGAGAGAGAGAGAGGGAGAGAGAGAGGGAGAGGTGGAGAGAGAGAGAGATCAAGAGTGTATCTAGAGAGCATAGAGGGAGAGAGAGATTAGGAGGTATATCTAGAGCACAAGATGAGAGAGATAAGGGGGTATATCTAGAGATTAGAGAGAGGGATTAGGGGGCATATCTAGAGAGTAGCACTAATACATTAGGGGTCAATTTGCGATGTTAATTTGTGATGGCAAGAAAAGGTAATGTGGTTTTGGCTTTTTTTTTTCAATTTTAGCCCGATTTCATCGCAATTGCGATGGCAGGCATCGCAATTGTGAGGCCAGTGGGATATAAGAGAAAAAAAAAAAAGCCAAAAACCCTCATTTGAATGAAATTGCGCGACACAGCTGGGTTCTTCTAAAAGGAAATGTGCACGCACAGGAGAGGCGAACTCGAGGCATTCAGAGGGTTGGGCAGAGACGCGCATCGACAAGGTGTAAGACAAATAAACCCATTATTTTTCAAAGACGTGCATCGACAAAGACGTTCTCCATGTTTTTTAGTGTTTCCATGTCTTAGTCACTTAATATCATATTTCTTTTTCCTATTCTTTTGCCATTATTTTTGTGTTCAATTTTTGGCTTTCCAAAAGGTTTCAAGGCCCCTTGAAAACATATTTTACCCATAAAATCAAAAACTTTCATTTCCTCGTCCTCTTTATTATGGAAATTTCTAGCCTCAAAGAATGGAGAGGGAATCTCCTTCAATAGGAAGGCCTTTCATTCTTTAGCCTCACATTTCTATGAACCTATATTAAGAGGCTTCCACAATCATTTTAGTGTGGATCACTTGGCAAAAGGTTACCACAACTCATTCAAAGCGACCTCCTATGGTGTTCATTATTCTTGCCCACCCTGAATTACTTTTGGACACTCCATTAATATTGAGCTTGTAAAAGCCTAAGGGAGGTGGATCCTAGTTTTTATATTTGCAAAAGGACAAATAATGCTATGGGCAGTAGAAAGGGATGTCATGGTGTTGGCCCTTAGAGAAATGGGATGTAATTATTTAGAGTAATTAGTAGTTACTTTACAAATTTACAGATTCCCAACATCATTGTCTCAGTCAAAGGGAGAAAGAAAATGTCTTTTCCAAAAACTATATGTAAGAAACTTGTAGTTTGAATAAAATTGTTAATTTTTATTTTTATACTCAAAAACCAAAACGTGTCTCATAGCCTTTAAAGCAACATGGAAAATCCATAAACAAGATAACATGGCATTATTAAGATATTATTCAAACTGTACAATGTTACAAACACCTCAACCTAGCACTGACTTGAATAGACAAATTTTGTCACTATTTTTAATATTGCAAACTATTGCTCTCTTCCCTTAGTCATGAATATTGTTGATTCTAACACTTCGCACTTCAATATTTTAGTGTGTCATCACCATTCATTATTGCTTTCACGTGCTACTAATTTTAGGCTATAGAAAACTGCCATCACATCTCAATATATTGCCATGAACTTCGATGTGCAAGTTAAAAATTAGACCTGTATAGGAAGCCCTCTAATTGCCAACATTTAAGATGCAATCATACAATAATATCCACCTCACAGCTTCGCGTAAAACATAAATCTGCATGTTGGTTAAAGTATATATTCTGCAGAATTGATATCTAATGAGATATATCAGACCTACGAGATTATACCAATAACGAATTCTAAAAATAATAATTGAGAAATTTTCATTCCAAGAAGACCTACATTATGTAAAAAGTTACATGACATCAGGCATACAGTAGATTTAAACATCAAATACTTATAGAATGGCATACAGCAGATTTAAACATCAAATACTTATAGAATGGCCTCAACCAAGAGACAATCTTCCAACTCAGACCCCAAATGAAATTTTCATTTCAATGTGGAACTGTATGGACTGGGACATGGAGCTATAGCAAGATCGGGTAATCGATCAATAATTTCATTAACTGCTTCTAGGCACATGTTAAGCATTTTTTTCTCTATTCATACTAGTCGTGTTGCCACCTACCTTTTGGGGTTTGTACTTGGGTCTGCAAGCTGATGCAGTGCAAATATATTGTAAAAAATCACTTTGAAACATATGTTGGTTGAAAAAGTATAAGGATATAGTTATCCCCAACATGAAGGGAACAAATTCTTACCACTCTTTCATCTTCACTAGCAGTTGATGGATAGCCTGCAAGTCGTTCTTTGAAGTAACTAGATAACTAATCTAGAACTGCTCTTTTTGTACATGGACTCACCTGCACTCATATTCTAATTGGTTAAATTGACTTTTCATAATAAAGGCAATATATAACCAGTAAGAATAATGAAACACATAAATTACCAATACAGCGAGGTATGAACAAAGAGGTGGGTGATAACAAAGAGCTCATCAATTTTCACTGTGTTATCTTCTGGCTACAAGTCTACACCATTCTTCACTATTTTTTATTTATACCTAATACAATTTTATTTTTCAAAATGTTTATCACTGCCACAGTTTTTGACAGTTGGCTTCTTTGTATTAACGCCTATAAGGAGCCATTGGATATTGGAAGATAAAGGTTATAAATCTCAGGTAGTTTGTCTGCGAGATTTCTTTTGGATTTGGCTGTGTTACATGAAATGCTGAAGTAAGATGCACTATGCTGAAATCCTCACACATTTTCTTGGACTTACGCAGGAACTATGCTGCCCTGCAGCTCTTGTTAAATATGTGATCAACTTGACTTTTCTATTAAAGGCTCTCATGCTGAATTGAAAGCCAGGTAAAGAAAAAGATATTATACACTATTTTGTTGGTACCCTGTGCAGCACAACAAACTTGTTCTTACTATAAGAAAATTTTCTTTTCTTTTGTTTCATTGCAGATCTTCTGCTTGCATAGAGGTCTCTCCCCATCATTGGACACACTTGATAACATTCAAGCTTTGGATCGCATATAGGAAGTGCATCTATACACATAAGTATAAACTTCTTCTTTTTTCGCAACACATATAACAACAATTTTAAGTGCTTGCAAGGTATATACTTATGAATAAATATTACATCCTGATTTAAATGTATGAAAACAATTTTCATTCCTTTTAAGCTTCATTCATCTCGAGGTGCAATTCACAAACTCAAGAATAGTGGCTTTTGTTCTTCAGGATACCTTTAGGGGAAGAGTATGTGAATGCCCCCTTGTGTCTAGAGTCTAGTTTAGAGGAGATGGCTATTTACACTGCTAAGGTTTGTTGAATCTAATTCTGAATAAAATTGCTTGCTATTGTTGAATCTAATCTAATGTATATTTTAACTAGACTTGTAGCTTATATGTTTTGAAATTTTTGTTAGGCCTTGTAGTTTGTATAATTTCATTGTTGGAGAGCTTCTACAGCTAAGCAAGAAGTTCGTTGCATGAGTTATATCCGTGTGCTCGGGTATGAAAATTATTATTTTTTTATTCTAATGTATATTTTAACTAGACTTTTAGCTTATATGTTTTGAAATTGCTTTTAGTGGCTTAATGTTGTAAGCTCTCTTGAAATAAAACCTTCAAGCGGTTGGTCAAAGTTTTACAAATAATCTTAGGAATAAAGTCAAAAAAAGTATTTTTAAAATATTAAAGTATTTAGCTAGGTCTAAGAAGATTTGTGTACTTTTGATAGTTTTGATTAGTTTGTGAAAGTTGTTGACCAAAGTTTTCATAGCCCAATTTTTTCTTCCTGCAAAGAACGATCATGTCAGATAATATAAGTGAAGAATAAAATAGGGAGACAATCGCTAGATTGTGGTCTAACTTGAAAAGAAAAGGTGATGGAAAATGTTATTGTCCTTGCAATATTTGTAAGGGCTTAAATCGTAGAAGACTGCTAATCAAAATAGTTAAGAGACATTGTAGGGAGAATGGTCACATTGAAGGGGGGCATGACTATCATCCACTGGTAAGTCATTCATTATATCATTTTAACAATTTATATACATATGAAATCACTTGATGATGAGTTGATGATCATGGTTTATTTATGTTAATCAATTTTATATAGGTTGATCTTCCCAGGGAAGTACATGATATGAACCACAACAATCCGAAGAATATGGTTTTTGAAGTGGAGGAACATGGAGGTGCAAATATCCAAGGTGAAGATAATGATCCCATGGAAGATGATGATCATGCGCCAAAAAACAGAATTGAAGAGGATGGTATAAATACATTGATCCATGACACATCTAGTCCAATCGTATCTGATCATGATGATGATCATAGCCTCGATGTACCTCTACTTCAAAAGGCATACGAGCCCCTATATAAAGACTCCCAAACAACTCTTCTCTCTACTATATTTTTGTTGTTGAACTTGAAGGTTATGAATGGTTTATCCAACATAACAATGTCACGTATGTTAAGGTATGTCATATATGTCTTTATAGTTAACAAAGGGTGAATAATGTACCACTAATATTGTTTATATTAACAACTTATATTTTTTTCTATAGATTGATAGGCGAGTTTCTGTTACAATCATCAAATATTCTACCTCGCTCATATCAAGAATTAACTGTTGTTATGAAAGATATTGGAATGGAGTATGAAGCAATACATGCTTGTCCTAATGATCATATTATATATTATAAAGAACATGAATTTGCAACACAATGCCCTGTATGTCATACGAGTAGATATCAAACAGATTGACTAACAAAAAAGGTGCCTCAAAAGGTTCTTCATTACATCCCCATTATTCCACAGATGCGACAATTATTCAGGTGTAGTAGCTTGGCTCAATTTATGGATTATCATGCATGCAATAGAAGTCAAGATGACATTATTCGAATCCCTGTGGATGGTTCAGCATTTATGCACAGAGAGGAAAAGTGGCAACACTTCAAAGAAGAACCTCGTAATCTTAGGCTTTCATTGGCAGTGGACGGTGTCAATCCATTTGGAGAGATGAGATCTATTTACTCGGTGTGGCCTATTTTTGTTATCAACAATAACATTCCTCTGTGGATGTCAATAAAGAGGGAGCACATTATGTTGGCAATGATTGTTCTAGGTATCTTATCGTTTGATAGTTATTAATTTACATGTACTTACAAATCTTTCAGTAAAACAGTCACAATAATTATGTAATGTTACTGTTCATTCAAGTAGGTAAATATCAAGTAAAAGATATGAATGTATATATTGAGCCTCTTATCGACGAGTTGGTGGAGTTATAAAATGGTGTCACTATGTATGATGTGTCTAGACCAATAGGACAACGACAATTTCAATTCCATGCAATACTTGCATGGACAATACATGATGCCCCAGGGCTAACACATTTTTGTGGTATGTTATAGTGAATTCAAGTTGCGCACAATAATTCTAATTATAAAAATCAATTATATTTAATAATCCAATTACATCATTATCTTGTAGGTTTTCAAACAAAGGGAAAATTTGCATGTCCAGTTTGTGGTCCAAAGATGAAATCTCATCATTCAAAAAGTTTAGGAAAGTAGGTGTTTGATGAGTGTAGACACTTCCTCCATAGGAATCATAAGTATCAAAGTACGGAAAAACCTCTTTTCAATGGGAAAGAAGAGACTACATCAAAGCCATGAAGAATGACACTTTGCCTATGGAAGTTGGAATATAATAGAATTAATCGTCGAGGTAATGCCGTTCCACCTAATGGTTTATGTTTGTAATTTATATATTTCTATTGTGATTTTTGTTGACTAATTGTGTAATTGATGATTGTGAAGGTCATCAAGGCAATACTGACAACCTTCCAAAGGGACTAAAAAGCTATCCCAAACAATTTAGTAGGTTGCCCTACTACGAGCACTTACAAATTGTGCATTTTTTTGATACTATGCATATTGGAAAGAATATAACAGAGACATTGTGGAAAATATTGGATGGAAGGCATGACAAAGAAAAAATTGTCAAAATTTGTAATGACATACATGAATCCAATCATGCATTGAAAAATTTCATTCACTCAAATAGCAACAGAGATCAAATTAATATAAGTGCCCTTCCATGGTTATTAATGGAGCAGTAAAGTGATGCCATAAAAGAAGTAATACGAAAAATTTGATTTCCCATAGGATTTGCTGCGAACATAAACAATCTCATATCAAAAAAAAGTGAATTTGGGCCAGGGCTCAAAATGCATGATTGGCATGCTTTCATCAAGGTAACTTATGTTCTTCTGTATTTACAATATATTCATAAACTACGTGTACTATTCGTTATGTTATGTTAGAAAACAATGAAATGATTGGTTTATAATTACTACAGTACGTGCTTCCTCTATCTCTCCCAGAGCACTTCAACAATAACATCAAACAAGTGATATACGATCTTGGAAAATATATGAGGTAAGTAGTAATATCTATTCAATTTGTTGTATATATTTATTATATTCGCAATTTTTTTTTCTTGCTATGTAATCTATTGTATATTATTTTGTAAAGTCTCATATCTATATATTTTTCGTGACTTGAATCTCTTAATGTAGGTGGTTTTCATCTAAAGAATTCCATAAAGAAGATATAAACTATTGGAAGAGAAGAATTCCTCATTTACTGTGTGAAATGCAAAAGTGTCTACCTCCAACTTTTTTCAATGCATAGGAACACTACCTCATACACCTAGTTGATGAGATTGAATTGTGTGGACCTGATGGAATGTAGAAATCTCATGTCTTCAAACGTTTAATAGAATATGTATATGAATTTTTCTCACTTTCTTTTATTGCAGGTCAATTATTCAACTAATTTTTTGGGATCGACATTTGAACTTCCATTTTCAGAGGTTAGAAAGTTAGGCTTAAAAACTCAAGTTATGCTGAACCATGCCTGGACATCAATGTCTGGTTCAAATAATAGTAAATCTACACAGGAATCTCAATCTAAGAGAAGCTCTAAGGTATTCTTTTGGTCAATAAATAAGTTTTGTTCTTGAATTGTGTCTATCGTTGAGGTTGTACTGAGATTTGAAATGATCTATTGTTGAAAGCATTATCCCATTACACGGCAATGGAGCAGTTAGATGGGGGTGTGAAAAGAGATCAATGTGAATGATGCAAAGTAAAAGTGAAGGATCTAGAACAACTCAAAATTGATAAAGCACCACATGTTCTTGCAATTCATCTCAAGCGCTTCAGTGTAGTTGGATTTAGAGGAAAAATTGACAAAAAAGTAGACTTTGGTTGTACGTTGGATCTCAAACCATTTGTTAGAAGTTCACATGTAAGTAGCCCTTACAATATTATTTGCTAGTGGATCACATTTTCAGTGGAATCTAATAATATAGTTTTTGTAACATCTACTGGTTTTTTAATAAATATTGCACATTTGAATGATATTCTAGTTTCTCTTTCTATTGATCAATTATAGGAGGGAAATTTTAAGAACACTCTTTATGGTGTTCTTGTTCATGATGGCTGGAGCACACATTCTGGTCATTATTTCTGCTTTATTTTTTCATCCACAGGCATCTGGCATGCTTTAGATGATAATCGGGTATACATTTGCTACAGTTGTGAAGACATGTTTAATTTGCAAAGTGCTTGGAGCTAATTCTTTCAGACTAAGGTATTTGGATGGAACTGAAATACCTATCTTATAATGGACAAGATTTGAAGCTTTATCAGTTATGATTATTTTCCAGGTTGGGTTTTTTTGTGTCTTAGATTAGTCTTTTCCTTCTTCTTTTTTTCTCAGCTTAGTTTTTAGTCTAGTCTATTAACTACATTTAGCCAAATGATGCGATTAGGTTTGAAAATATGGCCTGATATACAACTCTGATGATTAAAATAAACCTCAATGAGTAAAGCTAAAACTATGATGGTAGGCTGGGATCAAGATATCTCCTTGAGTCTAATGCCTGTGATCAAATTCAGATTGTTAAGAAATGGCCCCTCTAATTCGAAACGGAGGTCTTCAGAAAAGGTTGATATCATACCTGCAATCAGATTTAATTTATTGGTGAAGGCCTCACTGTAATCTAAAATCAGAATTTGACAATGGTGTTAGTCTGAAGTCAAAGCCTATTTAATTTTAATTGATTTTGGATATAATCTTCTTGACAGTACCAACTTGAGGATGAATTATCATGATTGATACAGGCACCAGAATAGTCTTAATTTGTAAATGCAGGTCATAATGATGGATCAGACCTCTACTACTCTCAACAGTCTTAGTAAAATGAAACAACTTTATTCAAATCTGCCTCTGAAAGTTCAAAATTTCTGCCCTTGTCTTGCAATTGCAATCAAGAGATCTTCAAAATAGAGCCCTGTTGCCCTACCTTCATAGCAAATGTCTTGGTATATGGGGCAATTATTAGTGCAACTTAATCTTAAATGCTTGCAAATTTTCATTAAATGAAGATTGTCTCGAGTTCTGAGGGTGAGAGACATGGCATTTAATTCATTTCCCTTTGAAATCTGAAATTCAAGATTGTGCATCGGGTAGAACCTGATAAAAGATATTAAATTTAATGCCTCGATTCACAAAGGTTAAGGTAAGATAGTGATAGCAAGGGCTACCATTGACTTTTGGGCCCAGATCTGCATGTATTTAATTCAATTAATCCTCCATACCCCTACTCGATTTTAATGCCCAAGATCCAGTTGTTTGGATTGAACTAGGGCCTAAGCGACTTAAATTTAAATCCTTAAGGCTAGATGCTACATCTTTAGGGCCTAATTTAGCCAATTGATGTTACATTCTGGGCATAAGGGTTCATTTCATTGGTCTTTGAGCACAGATTTGGGCTTAATTCACCCTAAGTTAGCCATAGGGAAAACCCCATTTCAAATTACAAACACATTTTGATGCTCTCAGCCCATACATTTTATCTAGGATAGGGCTTAGTTGATTGAACTCTCTAATCTAATCATAATTTGGGCCTATATTAGGCCACACGTCTTATACATGGGTCTTAATTAAAAGCCTTACATCAACACACCTCAAATAGGGGCAAGTTTCAATTCATTTCAAGTATAACCCCACTGTCTTAGGGCTTGATCCACCTTGGAATTGGGCCCAGATCTAGCATACATTCAATTATTTTTTCTTAGATTAAGGCCTTAGATCCCCCCCCCATACTTCATATAGGGCTACACTTTGCACAAGATGCAAATTTAAAATCCACTATTATCAGATTTAGATCTAGCCTTCTACAGTAAAGGGCAGATCTGAGTTGTAATTACTTTCAAATTGCAAAGTTCAAGGCCATTTGGAGCTTATTGAACTTGAATCTTGGCTTAAGTAGGCTTTTAAGGTCACAACATTTCATTGCCAAGCCCTAATTATTAAGTTTTAGGCCTTCTCAAGCCCATTCACCAACCATAGTGCCCAATTTTAAGCCCCATTCTTATGGAATTGTGGCTTGGTGTTATTAGACCCAGCCCCTATGTTTTAGCCCCAAGGGCTGTCTATATGCATTAGATGTTGCTCACAAGCCTAAGTATTCATTCTCATTTGTAGGGCATTATTACTAATACTAAGAGTTTTGAGCCATGTGGGATTGAATTTTGGGCCCATAGGATCAATCTCGAGCCTTATCTGCTTCTCCCTTCACATCTCCATTTGCTAGGAATGAACAAGATTCTTAGCTTCATTTGCTAGGAATGAAGAAGAGTCTCAGTTCTATTCTCAAGGGATGAAGAGGAATCTCATTTGCTAGGAATGAAGACTAGTCTCATCTCCATTTGCTAGGAACGAATTAGAGTCTCATTTCCATTTGCTAGGAACAAAGAGGAGTCTCAGCTCCATTTACTACTTCAAAAAATTTTATATTTCCTTAGCTCAATTTCTATCTTTACTCCCCCTTTTAGAGTTAGCCAAATTTTCTCAATTTTCATACTCTATCCAAACATAGCCTTTTGCACCCCAGATTGCTACCAACCTACTCAACTAGCCATGCTCATTAGAAAAAGAGGAGGGGGGGTCACTATTTGCAATGGGGTGATGTTGTGAAAACTACTCAACAAGTAGTACATCTAAAACTAGACTAATACATAAACCTAACTAGGTACTTTTCTCTAAGTTTTTCTACATATAGTGATGTGCCCCCCTTATCTCAAGACATCAACCAATAAAGTGCTTCATTATCTATGCATCCAAGAGAGAAAGTACGCAATCTCCTATCTCTTTGAGGAATGTGGTGATTTATCTCAATGTGTACCTTTTGAGAATAAACATTTAGATGCTTTCTCTCCCACTGTTTGATGTCTTTTAATAGTTTTATTATTGGTATCCCTTTCTACAATCTTTTGATAACAACGCTGTATTTAGTTTTGAAAGTGTAATTTTAATCTTATAATTCATTCCAAATTCACAATATCCTTTTCACCGTATGTGATAGAAAACATGCATTCTTTCCAAACAACAGCTATCTCTTTTAGTGTTGCAGGTGTAAACAAGATATCGCAATAGGTAGAGAATTTTTCAAATGTCAATTTCAATTCAAAAAGTCTAGAAAAGAACACAAGTTCTGGCTAGTCATGCAGTAAATCTAGATCATCAACAGATCATGATGCATCATGCTTGTGGCGGGGCCGCTGTGGCGGCAACACGAGCGACCTCGTCGCAAGCATGATGCACCATGATCTACTGATGATCTAGATTTACTGCATGACTAGCCAGAACTTATGTTCTTTTCTAGACTTTCTAAAATGAAATTGACATTTGACAAATTTTCTACCTATTGGGATATCTTGTTTACACCTACAACACTAAAAGAGATTGCTATCATTTGGAAAGAATGCATGTTTTCTGTCACCTGGGGGGCATATGAATTCATATGCCCCATGATGCACCATGCTTGTTGCGGGGCCGCTATGGCGGCGACGGTAGTTGGCATCGCCGCCACAGCGGCCCTGCCATATTGCTAACTGCAGACATCGCAATTGCTATGCCCACCCATGCATTGTGACAAAATGTACATCACATGCTTAGTGACACCATTGCAATTCCTGACTATGTGTCACAATTGTGACACATTTGGAAACATTACGATGGCCAGCGGCGTCGACACTAACGCTACCACGCTGCTAGCACCATCACGTCGCCATCGCAGTTTTCCAAGACCGTAGCAAGTGTGACACCCGAGGATCAGCAAACCCATGGGCAGATGCTTATGCCACCCCATCGCAATGCATGGGAAAGCCGTCAGAATTGCGACGGGATCCGCATGCATTGTGACAAAAGCCATGCCGATTTAGAATGGTGAGATTGTGACAAATAGGCATTGCAATTGTGACGTCTAAGGATAGACATCATAATTTATGACTAATAAACAACAACATCTACTGCCATTGTAGTGGCGACACATTTCTGTCACAATGGTGACACTTGGTCGTCGCAAATTGATGCCAAATGTATTAGTGTAGAGACAAAGAGAGATTAGAGAGTGTATTTAGACAGGGGGAGATATTACTATGTGTAGTTAGAGAGTAGGGAGAGAGAGAGAGAGGGGGGGGGAGGGAGAGAGGGAGAGAGAGGGAGGGAGGGAGGGAGGGGGTGAGAGAGAGAGAGAGAGAGAGAGAGAGAGGATGGGAGAGGGAGGGATTACATTATTAAAAAGATTAAAAACTTGTATCACAATAGCACTAATCATGGGCACTATAATAGAACTAACCCACATAAAAATTTAAACTAACAATTACCCTAACACTAAGGTAAACTGTAATAATAGCACTAACATCAGCTATAATATGATTAATAACCTAGAAATAACCTTAACCATAATAATAACACAAATCCTAACTCTAACTCTAATTCTAACTCTAACTCTGACTCAGAATCTAACTCTAACCCTAACCCTAACACTAACCCTAACTCTAACTCTAACTCTAATTCTACTCCTAACCCTAACCTTAACCCTTTATAACCTTAACTCTATACCTAATTCTAACCCTAACCCTAAGCCTTACTATAACCCTGATCCTAACTATTATTCTAACTCTAACGCTAATTCTAACCCTAAACTTAACCCTAATTTTAACCGATATTCTAACTCTAACCCTAACTCTAACCCTAACTCTAACTCCAACTCTATCTCTAACCCTAACCCTACCCATAATTCTAACCCTAACATTAACTCTAACTCTAACCCTAACTATAACTATAACTCTATTTGTAACCCTAACCCTAACACTAACTCTAACCCCAACCCTAATCCTAACCCTAACCCTACCCCTCATCTTAACCCTAACACTATATATAATGCTAATTCTAATCCTAACACTATATGTAACTCTAACTCTAACCCTAACACTAATTCTAATCCTGACCCCAACCCTAATTCTAACCCTAAATCTCACCCTAACTCTAACCCTAAATCTAACCCTAACTCCAACTCTATCTAAAACTTTAATTTTAACTTTAACTTGATCCCTAACTCTAACTCTAATTCTAACCCTAATGCTAACCCTAACCCTAACCTTAGCCTCAATTTTATCCCTAATTCTAACACTAACACTAACACTAACCCTAACACTAACACTAACACTAACATTAATTATAACCCTAACCCTAATGCCAACGCTAACTCTAACTGTAACCCTTGTGCTAACCCTAACCCTGATTTTGACCCTAACTCTATCTCTAACCCTTCTTCTAACTCTAATTCTAGCTCTCACTCTAACTCTAGCTCAAACCCTAACTCTAAATCTAACCCTAACCCTAACCCTAATTCTAACCCTAACTTTATTTGTAACTTTAATTCTAGCTCTAACACTAATTCTTACCCTTACCCTAACCCTAAATCTAACTCAGTCTCTAACCCTAATTATATTTGTAACCATAATTCTTTCCCTAACCCTAATACTAACTATAGCTCTAGTTGTAGCTCTAATTCTACCCCTAACCCTAACCTATATATCCCTAACTCTAATCATAATTCTAACCCTAATCCCAATTCTATCCCTAATGCTAACCTAATTTTAACCCAAACTGTAACTCTAATCCTAACTCTAACCCTAACAATAACTCTAATTCTCACCCTAACCCTAACCCTAACCCTAACACTAATTCTAACCTGAACTCTAACTCTAACTCTAACTTTAATGCTAATTCTAATCCTAAACCTAATTCTAACCCTAAATCTATCTCTATCTCTTACCCTAACTCTAACTCTAACTCTAACTCTAACTTTATCTCTAATTCTAACCCTATCCATAATTCTAACCCTAACTATACCTCTAACGCTAACTCTAATTGCATCCCTAACCCTAACATTAACCCTAACCCTGACTCTAACTCTAAACCTACCCCTAATCCTAACCTTAACACTATATATAACTCTAGCTCTAACCCTAACCCTAATTAAATCCTAATTCCAACCCTAACTCTAACCCTAACCCTAAATCTAACTAGGTAACTCTAACCCTAACCCCAACTCTATCTCTAACTTTAACTCTAACTTGAACTCGAACTCTAACTCTAATTCTAATCCTAACCATATCCCTAATCATGTCCCCAATTCTAACTCTAACTCTAACTCTAACTCTTATACTAACACTAACACTATCACTACCTCTAATTTTAACTCTAACTTTAATTGTAACCCTAACCCTAATGCTAACCCTAACACTAACCATATCCCTAACACTAACACTAACCCTAACACTAACCCTAATTCTAACCCTAACCTTATTTCTAACCCTAAAAATAACCCTGACCCTAACTCTAACTCTAACTCTAACCCTAAGTGTTTTTCTAACCATAACCCTAACCCTAACTCTAACTCTAATCCTAACTATATTTGTAAACCTAATTATAACCCTAACCCTAATCCTAACTCTAACTCTAATTCTAAACCTAACCCGAACTCTAACCCTAACCCTAACTCTAGCCCTTACCCTAACTCTAGCTCTAATTGTAACCTTAACCCTAATAATAACCCTAAATCTAATCCTAACTCTAATTCAAACCCTATTTCTCTCCTAATTTTAATCCTAACTCTAACTCTAATCCTAACCCTAACCTTTACACTATCCCTAACCCTAATTCTAACCTTAACCCTGACCTTAACTCTAACTCTAACCCTAACCCTAACACTAACACTAACCTTAGCCATAAACATAACTTTACCCCTAACTCTAACCTTAACCCTCTCTAAAACCTTAACCCTAACCATAACTCTAACCTTAACCCTGACTCAAACCCTAACCCTAACCCTAACCCTATCCCCACTATAGCCCTAACCATAACCATAACGATAACTCTAACCCTAACCTTAACCATGAGCATTACTCTAACCCTAACATTGAGCATAAACATAACTCTACCCCTAACTCTAACCCTAATTCTAACCCTACCATAATTGGACTCTAACCCTAACCCTAACTCTAACTCTAACTATTAGCATAACTCTAACCCTAACCTTAACCATGAGCATAACTCTAACCCTAGATCTAACTCTACCATAATTGGACTCTAACCCTAACCCTAACCCTAACCTTAATTTTAATCCTAACTCAATCCTTAACCCTAACCCTAACCCTAACCCTAATCATAACCATAACCATAACTCTAACCCCAACCTTAACCATAAACATAACTCTAGTTTGAACCTTAACCATAACTCTAACAATAACCATAACATAATTCTATCCCTAACCTTAACCATAGCTCAAAACCTAACCCTAACTCCAACCCTAACCCTAATGCTAACCCTAACCCTAATTCTATCCCTAAGGTTAACATTAATTGTAATGGTAACTTTGTCCCTAATCATATATCTACATATGACTATAACATTTTACATTACAATATCCCAAAAATAAAATATATATTTTTTATCTAAATTAAACTCCTTATATTAAATTTTAAAAAATATTTGACTCAAACCCTAACCCTAACACTAACCCTATCCCCACTATAACCCTAACCATAACCATAATGATAACTCTAACCCTAACCTTAACCATGAGCATTACTCTAACCCTAACCTTAACCATAAAAATAGCTCCACCCCTAACTCTAACCCTAATTCTAACTCTACCATAATTGGACTCTAACCCTAACCCTAACTTTAACCCTAACCCTAACTATAAGCATAACTCTAACCCTAACCTTAACCATGAGCATAACTCTAACCCTAGATCTGACTCTACGAAAATTGGACTCTAACCATAACCCTAGCCTTAATTTTAATCCTAACTCAAACCCTAACCCTAACTCTATCCTTAACCTTGACTCAAACCTTAACCTTAACCCTAACCCTAGCCTTACTATAACCCTAACCCTAACCTTGATCATAACCATAACCATAACTCTAACCCTAACCTTAACCATGACCATAACTCTAACCCTAACCTTAACCTTACACATAACTCTAATCTGAACCTTAACCATAACTCTAACAATAACCATAACTATAACTCTATCCCTAACCTTAAGCATAGCTCAACCCCTAACCCTAACTCCAACCCTAACCCTAATGCTAACCGTAACCCTAATTATATCCCTAAGGTTAACATTAACTATAATGGTAACTGTGTCCCTAACCATATATCTACATATGACTATAACATTTTACATTACAATATCCCAAAAATAAAATATATTTTTTATCTAAATTAAACTCCTTATATTAAATTTTTAAAAATATTTTGAAACATAATTTTATAGTAACTTCATACAACTCTAATTAAAAAAATAATTAACAATTTTATAGTAACCTTATCAAAATATAAAATAAAAAGTAAATATTTTTCCTATTGCATCGTGATTGCCACTAGCTTATATATACTGCTATATATATTACGCCAAGAGTAATCATTCTTGAGGTGCCTATTTTTATTTAATCCCAAAGTTATTTTAATCGAAGTTTGGATTTATGAAAATAAAAATATGCACCTCAAGAATGATTACTCTCAGCGTAATATATATAGAGGTATATATTTTGATTACACTTAGATTAAGGCATTAAGATGAATAACATATACATAAACATGAATATCAGAAACATACATGAATATCAAAAACATACATGTCTACATTTAACATGAATATATATACATATATCTATGAAATAAAATATGTACATTTTAATCTACTTTATTATGTATAATTTAGGATCTCCCCTTAAGACATGTCATTAAATATAGTTAATTACACTTAGATTAAGGCATTAATATGAATAACACATACATAAACATAAAAGATTAAGACATTAAAAGATCAATAACATGTACATAAACATTAATAAAAATATGAATATTGAAAACATGCATGGACATTCAACATGAAAATATGTACATATTCACCTATGAAATAAAATTTGAGACATGTACATATATATAATGAAATATATTTGGAGAATAATGTACCCATATCAAATGTATAAAAATATCATGTATCAAATGTCTCAAAATATCATATCAAGCATGTATCCAAATAACATATATAAAACATCAAAGTCTCCATATAAACATGTATACAAATAACATATAAAACATCAAAGTGTCCATATAAATAGGTACATCCAAAATACTATATCAAATATCTCCAAAATAACATATAAAATAAAAGGCCATCTAATCTACTACATCCTCCTCCTGATCCATGTCCCCAAAAGGGTCTATTAGCTGCATCGGAACCCTGTGTCAAATGATAGCATCAAATTATGTATAGACAAATTATAACATATATATAAATCAAATATATATTTAAATTGTAACATACCTGAGACTCACGATGCATAGGATTTGTTGACGTCTATAGATTACCAAAATGTAACATACTATCACTCAGACCCTATCACACACATACACAAACACACATATACATACATACATACATACATATATGTATATATGTACACACAAGTTAGATTGTATCAAGAATATATGTTTGTTCCTATATGTTTAAGTGTAAATTTTACCATAATTAAAATATATTTAAAAATATAGAAATATTTATACCATAGCATCATGTAATGCTCTAGCAATCAGAGTGATATCTAAATCATGCAATGATAAAAGATTATCAGCATCCAAGTCGATAATGTCATCTGAAAGCATAGAGGTAAATATACTAGGCTATCTAGTAGTGGAATCTTAAGTAGGATGGGTGTTGTAGGGTTCTAAGTAGCTGGGGATGGTGTTGCATGGTCCTGGGTAGCTAGGGTTGGTGTTGTAGGGACCTGTGTAGTACCAGGTACAATAGAAGGTGCAGGAATGTCCTCCTACCTCTGTGAACCCTATGATCCTACTGTACATGACATAATATGACTGATCTGAGTGTTGATGTCACAAAATGAAATCCTTGTGACTGTAGATACTGCTCGATATGAATCCAAAACACTAGATGCTAAAAAAAATCCTAAACAATGTAATGCATCCACATCTAATACTATAGAAACCTCTAGTGGAGAAGGTATTTCTACTATCACATATGCATCATCAACACCTATACTAGATGATGTAGCTATGGGAATGGTACCTTGAGATCATAACATATATCTACCACACTAATCAGAAGAAATCTTCTACAACTGTGTAGCAACGGTAGCAATGCTCAAATAAATCTGTGTCCTGATTGTGTCATGAAGAACACCTAGGCTTGGAACAACCATCTCTAGACCTCTCAGTATAACCAACAGGTCTGGACCCACCATTTCCCATTTATTAATAGGTGCAAGAGTGTCCATGGGTTTGAATCTCTCTAGAGTTCTACCTAGACTCTACCCAACATGACCTGGATAACCTTTGTAAGCAACATCATGTTGTAAATGAAATTCTACAAACAATTGTTTGTAGAAATATAGAGGGAACTCATCCTTCTATGGCCATCTATGATGAGTAGCCAACCAACAAGGATATATAAATGGTATGACGAGCTCATTAGTACAATTCACTATAGAATAGCCTCTAACTCTAGCTCTATCTATATAAAATGGAAACATGGTCTTCACCATGGTAGTGGAGACCTCTGTGTCAACCTATCTATACTTCATAGTATCAGTGACACTACAAAATAGAGAAAAATAAAATGTCTCAATACTGATATAATCAAAAGGGTTGTATGATTCAATGGTTTGAATCATATGAAACAACTCCTCTCGCATCACTATAATCTTCTCCCTATTAGGGAGGGTGGTAGAAGAGGAAAGCAAGGAGTGTAAAACCTCTATAGCATGAGATAATCTGGAAATTGTATCTCTAAATAATTGTTTTCTATCCTCAATGGAGGATGTGGATCTATGTGTTGTGTCAGACTTGGCACTCTAACCCCCTCTATGGATTTAAGCATCCCCTGACAATGCAGAAGCACAATCCCCTAAACCAGATGCCATAATGTATATATGTATATAATGTATGAGGATATGAATGTGAAGCTACAAGAGACAAAATTTGATAAATATCTACACATGCATATATATACACATATAAACATACAAGTGTATAAATTAAAATAATTAAAAGTTAAATTTAATTTGAAACACATGTATATAAATACACAACATTAAATGTATGTTGCTATTCAATCATGTACATGTATTTTAAAATAAATTATCTTAGAGACCATATCTAATGTATTTTAATGTGCTCATGCAAATATGAAAAATAAATGTTCACACGTGTACATGTATATGCGATGAAAAAAAAAAATCTTGATTAAATTATAACTAAGTGTACACATGTAACTTAAGTTTTTTACTAAATTAGATTTTGATTTAGCTACAAAGTTAAACAATTTTTCTAAGTTTCATATAAATGTACAAGTGTTGTATAATTTTTTAGAAATTAATGATAGGTTTTAATTTCAATTTTGAATATAACAAAGTTAATGTTGTTTATTTTTACCTATGTTTGACTATATTTTACTTCTAAATAATTTATGTTTGACTACATTTTATCTAATATTTTTCTACATTTTTACCTTATGTTTGACTACATTTTACCTAATTTTTTTCTTCATTTTTACCCAATGTTTGATTGTACATTCTTGCTTATGTTTTAAACAATTTACTAACAAATCTAAAAAACAATTTAAATATATTTAAAATTAACAAATCTAAATAATTCACTAATAAAACACATAAAAAATAATTAATTTGACTATCATTAACATTTACTAATCAAAAAACACTTTAAAAAAAATAAAAATTAAAAAACAAAACCACTAACCTATTACGACCAAAACACCTTAACCGCTCTCCAAGAATCTCATAACTGCTATAGTGAAAATGATAGCTAAAAAGTGATTTTCAACATTTATATAAAGCATCAGGGTTGTGGACAAAACTCTTTTTGTCGAAAGTGTTTCGGCCAAAATCGTTAATGCCACATTGATGGGGAAACCTACCATGTCTATATGACCAAAACATGTTTGGTCATAACCCATTCAGCCAAAAGTGTTTCAGTCATAACCATTCTAGATATCACAAAGGGTAACACCAATTTGTGTTTTTACCCCTCCTTTTTTTATCAAGTTCATTCTCACCACTCAACAAGTCTCTTCTATTAACTAGGACTTCTCCTCTTTTAGTATCTTCTAAATATGAGGATCTGGTATCCTCATTAACATGTGTAACTCTAGCCTAGCCTTTTGTTCTTTGATTTGTCCTTCCTTAGCGCTAGGAACATTCAAACACTATATGTCATTCTTCTTCATAGTGAAAAAATTTCCCATGGAAGCCTCCTCTTATAGATCCTTGTCCTCTACCTCTTCCTCTCTAATCTTTATTTTTTTGATCATGGAAACAATTGGAATTATTTTCCCTTTAATTTTTATTGCTATTTCTAGCCTCATCCTTATTCTTCTAATCATCATTATAGCCTCCATAAGATTGTCTGCCAGATCTTCCACTGTGACCTCTTCTACTTTTATTATTGTCAAACTTCTTGCTTAGTTTCTCATCAACTTTTAGGGAAAACTGGTATGCCTCCTTAATTTAGTTCATTCAAACTAGACTCATCTCATCTTGAATGCTTGGCCTTAACCCATAAAGATAATGGGCCACTTTTTCTTATCATCTTTTACATGGTCTATTCTAATGAGAACTCGATAGAACTGTTCAGTATACTCCTGAATAGATTTTCCCACTTGCTTCAACCCTTGCATTTTGTTCAATATATCAAGCTCAAAATCCATGGGGATGAATCATGACTTTAGTTTAGATATCATCCATTCCCATATGGTGATTTTTTCCTTTCCCTTGCTATTTCACTCCAACTGAACCTCCTACCACTAGATCTTAACATGTCCCTACAGCTTTGCCTTCACATAATCGACCCTATCAAGATCCTCAATGTCTTCATACTCAAAGTACTCCTCCAATTCATTGATCTAATCAATTAGCTCCTCTAGGTTAAGATTTCCTTAAAAATGTTGAAACCTTAAACTTAGGTGTTTTTTCAATCTTGAAGATAGACCTAAAAAGCCTCTCTTCCTCTAGGTTTAGAACTACCTCTACTTTGACATTTTCTTCTACTTCATCTTCATCCTCACTTTTATCTCTTAGAGGAAGATTTATTCCTCTATGCATTTGTTCTTCCAATTATTGCATTTGTCTTTGGAGTACTAGGAAACCCTCAAGTGTAACAACTACAACTCTTCTACCATGCTCTCTTCGTGGAGGTATTTTCATGCTTCCACTGAAACCCAAGTGTAAACTACCTCACAATAAATGATATATCTACATGCTCAGCACAAACCAAAATCCTCATGTGAACTACCTCATAGTCAATGATGTTTCCACACACTCAAGAACTCTAACTCAAATACCACTTGATGAAGGATGCTCCCATTAAAATCATAAATTCATAACATAAACAAAGAAACAACATCAAATGTGAGAATAGAATATGCACTTCTTATTTACACCACAAATGCAAAATTATAGAATTTACAAGTACAAAATGTTAACCCACATGGGCACCTTCATTACAGTAAGTTGCAAGACTAAGTTGTGAACTACCACCCAGAGATATGCTAGACAATATTTGGGCCTTTCTTAAATATGAAATTTTATGTCATTCAAGAAGGTTCTAGACATTGAAACTTAATACCTAGTCCCAAAAGACACTAGCAATACATATAGAGTCAGCCAAATACATCTTTGACAATTATTTTAGATATTTTGGGTTGCCCAACTTTGAAAGGTCATAACTCACAAACCATTGCTCCAATTTCTATTATAACCACTTTTCAGAAACACCATCCCCTAAACTATAGGCTCAAAATAGTGCAAGCATGCTTCCATTGAATTTTTGGACCTCATCTAGGCACTCTAAGGCCTCCAATGGTGAGTCTAAAGATTTTTTTACAATTTTTTCCACCAAAAATCTGTAATAACTTATGTGATACTTTAACTAGAGAAATGAGATTTTTATGGTAGGCTTATAAGTCTAAAATGAATCTTCATGTAAAAAATGTGAACATTCTAAGCTCGTATGAAAAAATTACTAAAAATAACAAGTTCTTGTAAATAGCAACCACCCTGTCTACTAGTCCTTATTAAAATAGAAAAGAATATAAATAAAATATTTTTGGGTGATTTAAGATTTCTCTTACACCCAAGATGCTCCTACATCATTACCAAAGGTTGTATCCTTCTTATCTATGCCCTCTACAAATAAAGTAGTAATTGCTATAGATGTCACATCTACATTTATCTCATTACCTAAAGGCTTTAGCCAACTCACACTTGGAGCTATAGCCTAAACATATGTGAAGTTAGTATGAACTAGAAAAAAAACATCATCTAAATGCTTATGAACTAGTCACACTAGTATCCTCATTCTTTGTTTCATTGGCTTCTTAAAGTCTTTAAAGTAGCTATCCATTATAGACTCAAAATTTTCTTCAAATTGCTCAATGTATTCACCTATCTGCACTACAATAGATTGATATTTCTTCCATGTAACTTTAGAAAAAGAAGGAAATGTGTTATACACATAGAAAATATATACAAACAAGTATTGAACTAAACTTTCGCTATGCACTCTCTATTTTGGTTATGGCTCCCAAGTTTTCTAATAACTAATGTAATTTTAAATTAGCAATGTCATAATAATGGTCCTTCTTGACTATCTTGTAGCCTACGTCAACAGTAATACAAGGTACACTTTTCAACCTACTAGATTGAAATAATTTGTGTGCAATTATCCTTACTCCAAAAGAAATTAGGGGATCTGTGATGGTGTCAATTGGCATTCCTCTCCTATTCCACACTACCCCTTAGTTTTTCTCAATAGCCTTTTTGCATCACTTCTCATGGTCTTAGGTTTGTCTAGGGTTGAATACCATGTTACCCTCTACACAATCCTCTTAGTTATCTTGATAGGTCCATCCTCTAGCCACACAGAGTTGTCATGAATCTTGCTTAAAACAATCTTTATCCACTTTGTCTTATAAACATTGGGGAAATCTAAGGCATGAGTTAACCCTTTTCTTTCTACAATCTTATATTGCTCCTTCAATATTCCATTTTCACATAACATTTCATATAGGTCTCTAATTTCCATGTCACCTATACTACCCACCTTACATGTGTAACAACATCTCACATTTTGAATCATTACAACTTTTGGTGGTATCATTGATAGTGCACCAAATGGGTCTTGCTTGTATGCAATGTTAGGAATTTCTCTAAAGTTCAATTTTCCAATCTCATTGCCAATTAATTGAACATTTAAAACTTCATTTCCCTCTTTACCCTTATTAGTAGAAGAACTAGATGCCATATCAATTACCTAGGGTTGTAAAAATTTAAACAATGATGTAACTTGGCACACGATAAATGCCTTTAGAAATTTCTTGAATGGTGTTGAAAAGTGGTTAAATCTAGTTTGCAAATGCTTGGGATGATCTCTTCAATTTTCCTTAATCTCTTCATGCTCTCTCCAAATTTTAATGATGTTAAATAAATCAAAAATCAACTATGTAGCTCTTAAAACTTTGCAATCAATGCTTAGTGATTACACAACTGTAAGCTCAACTTCAATAGTAATTCCAACTCACTCAACTTCCATGTAATTTTCTTCACACTCAGCAACTACTATGAGTTTGGCCAAAACCATCACCTAGGATAGCTCAACATCAACTAGATCTCACTTGGTAGCTTAAGTGAAACTTTTCATGCTTGGCAGCAACATTAAAAATGAAAAAACTTAAAGATTTCTTCCAGGTTCTAAACAATACTTTGCATCTTTCTTCATGTATATATAATATTTTTAGAACTAAATCCTTGGAACTGATGTATGGCACATCATCTAAATATCAATCCCACACATACCTATTGATTTCTTAATTGGGGGTGATGTGATCACCTGACCCATTGGGTGAAGTGATTCCATCTGAACTTGATTTACCACAATCTTCTTTCTTCTTTCTTGTTTTGTTCATCTACACTTTGAATTCTTCAACATCTACCTTTCCTTTGCCTTTGTTGAACTCACTGCTTGGTGCCTTTGATTTTATTGGACAATGTTTGCTTATGTGACTAGTCTTTAAGAAACTAAAACATGTAGTTTGAATTAAAGATCTACTATAATCACTTCTAAAAAAATTTCTTGTGCAATTCTTAGGAACATGTCCATACTCTTGAAAGTAGTGACAACTATACCTAGTTTTATAATCCCAATTATAAGAGTTTCCATTGTACTTTTCCTTTGTCTACTTGTTTGATGACCACTTGGGCTTGGATCTATAATCATATTCTTTATCTCCATACTTTTGACAAATATAGAAGTATCCTTCAAATCTTTGTGTCCTCATGGTCTTGGTTCTAAATTCATCTATCTGATGTCCTTGCTTGTTGCACTAGTGGTATTGACCCATGAACTTCTTCTTAGGATTCTAATTTGTAGTCTTGCTCCTATAAATGTTAGCAGTATGTCCTAATTTTTCACAATTATGACAAGTAGGTTTGGAGTTCTTACCATTTTTTCTCTTTTATTCACCACTTTTGGATGATTCTCCTTCTTCAGTACTAATGTAACCCAAACTAGTAGTATCAATGTTGAATCTAGGAGATCTCATCAATTTCTCATAATACTTGATGGGTTCACTTGGTTTGTTGAAAATTTTAGCAAACTCTGTTTCTATTTTTAAATTATTTCTCAATTGTTCATTCTACAACTTCAATTTTGTGATTTCAATATATTTTCCGTTCAATTTATTATTGGAAATCATCATTTGATTCAATTTTTCCTAGTGCATATAAGAAATTTCATTCACCTTTGATGTCTTCTCTTCTAGTCTATTGGTCAATATCCTTTTGTCATATTCAATCACGATTTTGTCCTCTTTAGCTTTCTTTTTCTACTCGATCACCTCAAATAGAAATTTTGATTTGACTTCTTGCTCTATCTTAAGATTTCTAACCTCTTTAGTTAGGGCTCCATACTTTTCCATCAAATCTATAGTTGCAACATCAAATTCACTTGAGTTTTGTTGTG
The DNA here is from genome assembly GCA_028749045.1 of Cupressus sempervirens. Lineage (NCBI taxonomy): Eukaryota > Viridiplantae > Streptophyta > Pinopsida > Cupressales > Cupressaceae > Cupressus > Cupressus sempervirens. Next base: position 704,486,351 of record CM053793.1, read on the forward strand.
TAAATAGTCTAGTAGTGTTAATCTCTTGGTCTTTTGTGTCATTCTCTTCAATGATTGCTTCATCTCATCTCCTGATTCATTCAGCTAATATACAAAAGTTTGTATCTCAATCTTCTAGTTCTCAATAGTCTTTCCCAACTTCTAGACTTCCATCTTCATGATCTTTCCTCAAAGTTACAAAGGCTTCCTTTCTAGAGAACAAGACTCTAATACCAATTGTTTGAAATGCAATAGGGAAAGTAAACTCTAAGAGGGGGATGAATCATTCTTTTAAAACTTTAACCATAAAAACATTCACCACACATCCATCTAATAATTTGCATGTAAACTAAAATACCAAGTTAAGCATATACATCCATAGCATGAAAAAAAATAAACATTCACACCTATGACACAAGATATGGTTACCCAAAAACTCTTAAATGAGAAGGTAAGATGAAGGTGGGGATGACACTCACAAATATTCACTACTGCGGTAATAAAGTATATCCGATGAAGGTTACAATGTTTGATCATGAAACATGATATACCCTGTGAAAGGTCTACCCTTTTAAAGGCTTACAAGATTGTTAGATCTTACTATGTTAAAGGATTTCAACACCCTATTGGAAATGTGCATGGTTAAAGGACTTTAACTTAAAATGAAGAACCCTATTAAAAGATTTACAACAACTTGTTAAGATTTCTCTGTTAAGAGATTTAACTAATTCACCTGTTAGAATGTCTTGGCAATGATCTTGTAGTTAGCACTCTTCTACTAGTTAATAGATCACCTTTTTCTTTATGTGTACTTGATCCTATTTGATTATATGTATCACTTGTATCCTCTAACTAATTATGCAATTCATACACTATGATCACTCTTCCTTAGTCACACCTAAATGCTTTGTTTGCACATGAAAACTTCTCTCTTTTCTCACTACATATTTTAGGGTTTTTCCTCCTTAAGAAGACTTAGGTGACTTAGGGTTAGGTATGAATAAATGATTGTAATTCATCCATCTAGACACTCAATTCATTCCTTTAACTAATTGGATACATATAATACATAGGGATTCTTAATTAATATTCATTCTTATCATCTAGGATCATATAACAATGCTTAATTCAGCTCCAAAATGGTTTACATAGTAGTTTGTGTCATTAAAAATAACTATCTCAAAACTTTTTTTCTTGGCATCTAAAGTCCCTAATGCTTGACATCAACTACAACTTTAATGCTATCACTCGGTATCCGAATGACTTCACACATACTGACTACTCGACACTTGAGTGACTTGGCACTAACTATTTAGTTCGCACTTACTCTTTACTTGCTCTGGATGCACTTTATGATATGTTATGACCAGCATGCATTACTTTTTTGGCATGAACTAAGTTATAACTTGTAAATGACTTAAGTGTATAGACACCCATATGTCAAAACCAATCTAAGATCAACATATATATCCTAATATATAAATTATTTGTCAAGATTGAACAATGAACAAGTAGAGATGATATTATGAGATATCTAATTTTAAATCAAAATTTTATAATGTCTTTTTTTTTGTTTGAGAGGTTTGAAAGTTTTATCCTATAATTGGTCTAGAGAGTATTAAGGTTTAGATAATTAGATTTCCTATATCCTTTTTGTTGTCAAAGATTAAAATAAGAAAGTCTATTATCTATGTTCTATAATTTATGGTAATTATTAATTGAAAGGATTAGTCAAGATAAATTGTAAGGTATACTTACTTGAATCTTACAATGTTCAAAGTAAAGAAGACTATAAAGTCTTAACAGTTGGTCCTATTGACTTTCTTTGAATACCCATCATGGTCTTTAGCTAATTCCTACATATTATTTTCATTTTTATAAGGTGTTTGAAATCCTATCAAATTAGGAGCCAACATGATGGAGGAATTGTGGAAAAATAGATTGAGGTATAGAAGTAGGAGATGGTAGAATACTTTTGGAAGAAGATGGAGTCAAAGGCTTTGGAATATTTTGAGGAATTTTTTGAATGAAGATGGGGTAGAATCATTTGGAAGCTTCGACATCAACTTTTATTTTGTAGTTCCTTACCAATCTAGTTCTTATCAAGAGGAAATATATCCTCAAACCTTGGACTGTAAGCGCAATGAAGTAAATATTTATTAATGTGGCTAGAAAGACAGGTTTCATTAACTGAAATAATATGATGTTTAATTTGGAAGGAAAATTGCAATAAATAAAATATAACCATTTTCACATAACCCATAATAGATCTAAAATAAATATGCAATTAAATTCCACATGCAAGAGAATAGACAACATACCCACAAAATTTTGACACAAGATATACCTTAGAAAACCCTCATTGAGGAAAAAACCCAGCCTCCAAAAGCATCCATCACCGTGTATTATTCAACAAAAAACACCATTGTAATACAACCATGGAAGCCTTAAAATCCATAGCCACTATCAAGAAATCTATGTGAACAAGCATAAATCTACACATCCCATGCCATGATTCCAACCTTCACAAATGCTCTCTTGGCCAACCTGTCAAGACTTGTCCTGCTCAACTTGCCTTTTTCCCTTCTTTTTTTCCTATTACAACAACTACCCTTATGGTTGCTTATATAGTAGAAACTCCCAAAAAACCACCAAGTGGTATTACATAAACCATATGCTACCTAACCCATTGACCCCACATTTAACATTGGAAATTTAATTCTTTTCCCAAATATTAAATAATAATATGATAACATGAAATATTATCACAATGTTACAATACAACTCATCAAGTATATCTCATGGGAATCTTCCCATGTTGTACGTCCATCTAGGTGCAACATTACATAATAAAATAAACTAATATAATATAATAATGTTATGCAATGTGTGCAATACCCATTATATCAACAATATCCCACTTGTATACATTGCGTATGGTCAATCAATAAATGAACAAGGGAATAATCCCCCGTAGCACATCCACCATCATGGATCAAAGTACATAAGTGCTCCATCCTAGTACCTACAACAATATCAAAGTATCCATCTTCTCAAACCTGAATGATCCCACCTCTTATTATGTCATTGCCATCAAACATAAATAGAAGCCATCCAAAGAGAAAGCCATCCAACCTATTGCATTAGAAGATCATAAAATTTTGTACCAACTAAAATGCTAAGCACAAAAACCTAATCCAAAGGTAATCACATATATTTGTAGTTGTCAAAATTTTCATAGCTTAAATAGTACCCACAACAAGTGTCAAACCCATCCAACTATCCATACCTCCAAAGGTATACCAAGTGAATTTCACATCACCAACATATCCAATCTATAACCTACAATTACAAGCCTCAAGATAAATTCTTGTCACGTATATACCAAGAAGCTCCTACTACAAAAGATGATGTCAAATTTATAACTAATATTCTCTCAACATCTCAAAGGAGTGAATCCATGTAGTCTCAAGGAAATCAAAAATACATAAATGAATATCCTACAAGAACAACTCTCATAAAAAATCTCCAACAATCTCCCGAGCTCTCCACAACCAATAGAGAAAAGATATAAAGGAATAAATATGTCATCTCTCACATGACATATATGAGCACAAACCAATGATCACAATCTCTAACCAATCTCAAATCCAATGTAAGTAAAACTAAACATCTAGGAAGATAACCAAGACCAAAGAGAAACCATGCAAATAAAAACATGTATCATGTCCTTCTATACACACCTCTAGGTGTAAACTATGCAAGTATGATCTCCTCCATTAAACCCCAACCAAGAAGCTACAACAACACCCAAACCATATGACCAATCATGGATGCAAGTCTCTCACAAGAAGATAAAACTCATAAACCATCCTAATCCAAGGAATAAGCCTAATATAAAAACTATCTCCCAAACTCAACCAGCATAACAACATATGAAAATGGAGATAACCAATACTAAACCATCTCTCAAATGAATCATCCAGAACTTACTCATGTATCATAGCTCATTATCCATATCCATGAATGACAAGCATAAACATAATACACTTGAGAGAAATAATGGGTTGTACCTCTCAAGTAGTAAAATGTTGAGTAGACCAAGAGTGAGGAATGAGAACGCTCATCAAGATATCCAAGACTCAACTAAGAACAATCTCCTCTTAATTCCATATTAGGTGAATGCCCCTTGGACTTCCTACTGAAACCATCAACTATCCTAACAAATAATTCTCTAATCCAAGAGAAATTAGCATCACCACCATCTCTAAATACACATGAGTACCTATAACCAATCAATCCATGACAACTCCAAATGCAACATAGCACTATCATAAAGTATCTAGCTTATGATCAATGTACTCAATACCAAGAAACTAAACCAAGATCATTTTCAAAGTCCCAACCATGGCCTCAGGAACATAAACATGACAATATTATCTTACCATCTCAAAATAGATGGCATCCTCCAATGAACATATGATAACATAAAAAAACTCTAAATGTGTATCAAGAGTATATCATGACATAAAAAATGAAACCATTCTAACACCAAGGATAACTTGTAAAATGAAATTGTAAACCACACCTTTACCAAGAACCCCATGAGTTCTCAAGATGCAACCATCTCCACACGCTATGAAGAAAAATCATCTCTGCATACCATGAAGAACCATCTCCACAAACCATGAAGATAACCAAGAACCCCATGAGTCCTCAAAATCTAACCATATTGACACACCATGAAGATAAAAAGTGCACCATGCAAATCTTAAAGACACTTTTGTAGCAATAGGATCTAAGACAAACCTCTAACATTTGTAAACACTTAATATATATATTAATGCCAAAAAATCCCACTCAACTGTGGTACAAAGTCACATATGTCATTATAAAATCTATCTCCTACATGAAGATCCTCCGGGTCTACACTTACACAACCAAAGTGTTAGTACTAAATGAACTAGAGATCTCCAAACCAAGAAGATACAAACCAAACTAGGAACTAATCCTACACTGTCACCTCATCACTATCACAAGCTCCCACTAAATTGCATATCCAAGCTATCCATGACATCATGATGAAAAAATATCCTCTAACCATAAGAATCAACCAAGGCATCAAATCATGAAAGAACTCAAAGTGCACATCATGAGCTCCTTAAAAGAAACCAAATAACCATGATCCTCAACTAAGAAGATATTCTACCATAACCAAATCAGGAATCCAAACCAATGAACATCAAGAATGTACTTGTATATCCAATCATGTGATCCCAAAATTTATGGCACCATGATCACATCCATGAACTAAGCATCTAACACTCATTATGTCCAACCTGTTAGCATAAATAGTCAACCACAATCTTCTACCATGACTATACCTAGTAACAACATCTCATCCCTTCTACATGAAGAAAAATTAGCAAATCATAGGACTTAGGGAATAGACAACCCAAATCCAAGCCACCAACCTGAATTTGCATCAATAATTAAAGATTAATGGGCTAAGATAGCCTATAACCAAACTATGAATACAACTTGTAAGTATAGACTGCTTACAACACTGCACAACTTGTAGACCCAATAAGTCATCATACATATCCAAACCAAACATTGATACCCATATTATCATGACACCAATCTAAAATATAATCTAAGTATATATAATGACATCAAATCTTGAATCTCCAAAATATACAATGTCATAAACTCACAATTTTATCATAGTCAATATATATCATAAACTATTCAAATCAATATATCACTGAATAAATTATGTCAAACCTACACCAAATCTAAACCAGTGTGTAGATCTCTATAAGAGCTTTTCATTAACTACTTGAAGTCTAAAATCTGACTTCGTATGGCCAAGTTATGCCCTAATTTGTGCTCAAAATAAGTAATATCTAACTTTAGGGCTCTTAAAACCTGATAAAATATCAAAATCATATAACCAAACCTACACCAAGTTGTAGTTCTCTTAATTAGCTTTCAAATGCTTATAAGAAGTTTGAAATATGATATCCGTAGAGAAAGTTATGGTTGTTTTACTAAGACAATTTTTTTTATCATTTCCAACACGATTTTTTTTGTGACGAAAGTTTCAATAGGATTAAATTTGACGGCCATCACAGTCTAAAACTAAAATAATCTTTCATTTCTTCTGAAAATTGCCAAACTAGGGCATATTATATATCAAAATTTATGAAAACATCAACTTGGATCCAATGGTGAGGTTTTTTTTTATCCAAGAGTCATTTCTGCAAGATCCCCCTAAAACCCTCATTCAAATGAAACATGCAAAAAAAGCTATTTTTCCAACAATTTCACATGCCCAAAATCTAGCAATATCCCATCATAATAACAAATTGAAAACTCTCAGATCTGCAATAAAAAACTCATATATCTTGCTCTTTCTTTTATCCTCTCATGCATTCCCATGGATTCAATCTAGGGTTACAATAATAAAACCGTAGCTCTAATACCACTTGTAAGAAAACTTGCAACAAAGAAAATATAATAGTTTCCACATAACCCATAATACATCTAAAATAAATATGCAATTAAAATTCACATGCAAGAGAATATACAACATACCCACAAAATTATGACACAAGATATACCATTGGAAACCTTCATTAAGGGAAAAATCAAGCCTCCAAAAGCATCCATAACCATGTATTATTCAGCGAAAAACACCATTGCAATACAACCATGGAAGTCTTCAAAGCCATAGCCACCACTAAGCAATCTATATGAACAAGCATGATACCACACATCCCATGCCATGCTTCCAACCTTCATAAATGCCCCCTTGGCTAACCTGTCAAGCCTTGTCCTACTTGACCCTTTCATTTTTCCCTTCTTCCTTTTCCTACTACAACAACTACCCTTGTGGCTGCTTATATAGTAGCAAGTCTCACAAAACCACCAAGTGGTATTACATAAACCATGTGCTAAAACCAAGTTCTACCTAACCCATTGACCCCACATTCAATATTAGGAATTTAATTCTTTTTCCAAATATTAAATAATTACATGATTAGATGAAATATTATCACAATGTTACAATACAACTCATCATATCCCATGGGAATCATTACATGTTGCATGTCCATCTAGGTCTAACATTACATAATAAAATAAAATAATACAATATAACAATATTATGCAATGTGTGCAACACCCATTATCTCAACATAATTATGTGGTTACCTACCAGATAGAGCATACTCTCATGATGATCCCTTAAGATAAAAAATGAGATGTTTTTCACTCAATAAGATTAGGTTAAATTATTAGGATGGTTGTCAATAATTCCTAGACATTGTGCCTTATATGTTAATGGAAATTTTGTAGATATTTAAATTAACATAATATGCTCATACTATTGGAAATAATTTATTTAAATGTATTTAATTAGAATGCAATGTTAAGGTGATTATATGTTGTTAATATGTGATATGCCCCTACTATGCATGGATTGCATGTGGGTTATAGCATGAAGTGAGATAGAGTTGTAGTCACTTACTTGTGGGATATATATGGTGTCTACTTCACTTTCATTGTGATTATCTATGTTATATGTGATTCAACTATTATATATTATAAGCATTTTGTCTTAGTGATTACATATTTACTAAATAGGTTTAAGGTATATCCATCCTATGTTTTAGGAATTGGGTGTTTACCTATATGTTGGAAATGCAATAGGAAAAGTAAACTCTGAGAGGGGGAGTGGATCAGTCCTTCAAAACTTTAACCATAAAATCATTCACCACACATCCATCTCACATTTTGCATGTAAACTAAAATAGCTGGATAAAAATATTAATTCATAGCATGAAAGAAAATATCATTCAACATATATATGATACAAGATTTTTGGTTACCCAGAAACCCTCCCATGAGAAGGTAAAACTGGGATGGGGATCACACCCACAAATCTTCACTACTACAATAATAAAGTCTATCCAATAAAGGTTGCAATGTTTGATCATAAAATATGATCTACGGTATGAGAGGTCTACCCTGTTAAAGGCTTACAAGATTGTAAGATCTTACCCTATTAAAGGATATCAACACCCTATTAGAAGTGTGCCTAATTAAAGGACTTAAACTTACAATGAAGTAAGTACACTATTAAAAGATTTACAATAGTCTATTAGGACTACTCTATTAAGATATTTAACTAATTCAACTATTAGAATGTCTCAAAAATGATCCTACAATTAGCACTCTATTGCTAGCTAACATATCACCTCTTTCCTGATGTGTACTTGATCCTCTTTGAACAAATGTATCACTTTTTTCCTCTAACTTCGTTCCTCTATTATCCTTTAACTGATTCTACAATGTATCTCAATTCAAAACTCAATAGCCACCATGAATTCTCTATTTGTGCATTCAAACTTCTCTCTTCACTCTTTCCACACTAACTAATGTAAGAGCATCCTGGGTATAAGAGCAATCTTGCATCACCCAAAAATATTTTATTTTCAATATTTTCTATTTTAATAAGGAATAGTAGATAGGGTGGTTACTATTTATAGGAACTTTCTATTTTTATTAGGTTTTTCACATGAGCTCAAAATGTTCTCATTTTATATAGGAAGGTTCATTTTAGAGTTATAAGCCTACCATAAAAATCTCATTGCTCTAGCTTAAGTATCAAAGAAGTTATTGTGGATTTTTGATGGAAAAAATTATAGAAAAATCTTTTAGGCTCACCATTGGAGGCCTCAGATTGCCTAGATGAGGTTCAAAAACTCAAGAGAAGGGCACTTATGCCATTCAGCACTTGTAGATCAAGAGCTAGCATTTTTGAAAAGCGGTTATAATAGCCAGTTAGAGTAATGGTTTGAGAGTTATGGCCTCTCGAAGTTGGACTACCCAAAATATCTAAAACAATTGTCAAAGATGTATTTGACTGAATCTATATGTATTGTTAGGGTCTATCAGCCCTAGGTATTAAGTTTCATTCTCTAGAACCTTCCTAGATGGCATAAAATTACCTATTTAAGAAGGTCCTGAACATTATCTAGGACAACTCTGGTTGATAATTGCATCTTGTCATGCAAATTATTATAATGAAGGCACCTATGTGAGTTAGCATATTACACTTTTGAATTCTATAATTCCACAATTGCAGTGCAAAGAAGAAGTCCATATTTTATTCTTACATTTGTTGTTTTTATTTGTTTTCTATTATGAAGACTTAGGTGACTTAGGGTTAGGTATGAGTCAATGATTGTGGTTCACCCTTTTTTTTTCTTAAGACATCCCTTTAATTGATTGGCTGCATGTATTGCATAGGGATTCTCAATATAAATTTTTCCTTATCATCTAGAATCACAAAACAATCCTTAAGTTAGATCCAAAAAAAATTACATAGAATTTTGTGCCATTACAAAAAACTATGTCCAAAAATGGTTACTCATAACTTGAACTATTTGATGCTCATCATCCACTATATCTTCAATATTGTAACTCAACCTCTGAATGACTTAGAATCCATTCATCACTCAGCATTGACTGTCATATCGGCACTTGAGTGACTCAGCACTTACTAGTTACTCAACACATACTATATATCTCGCTCTTCATATACTATCTGACAACCTATGCTTAGCACAGATTACTTTTTTGGCATGAACTAAGTAAATAACTTAAGTGTATTATCACTCATATGTCAAAACCAATCTAAAAATAACAATCTCCCCCTTTGACATGAGTGGAAAAAAACACTTGGTCATGCATGAATAACTTTAGCTCTTGAGCATAACTCAAATAATTTCCATTTAGTACTTGGCCTACATACAGAATCTCTAAACTTCAAAATTTTGTAAAACTTATGACTTATCAGTCATACCTCAAAATTTTGTAATTGTTCTATTTTGAATCTGAAACTAAATACTCTGGCTGAGTATATATATTGTGCTAACTCTATTTTTGTAGTTTCATACATTGTTTTCTTTTCCCAAAAATGTATTCTCTCCTTGTGTTCATTCTCCCCCTTTCCTCGTTCTCCCCGTTTTGACACTTATGTCATGGGTGGTACACAAATTGTGTGTTTGTCCAAGAATGATTTATGGACCTCCATCATAATCTTCAATGTTGTGTCCCTTTTGTCACATGCTACCTCCAAATACTTGATCTGAATGTCCAACTTAGAAGCAAGGGTGACTAGGCCTTCATGAGTAGAAAGATGGGGATCTTTCTTTAGCATCATCTCTACATAGGCTACTTTCTTATGTAACACCTCCATGTGAGGGGTTAACATGGACTAGATTTTGATTAGTGTAGCCCTAATATTTTCATTTTGATCTTGTAAAGATGCTAACTGACCTTGTTCTAATATAACATTTCTTAAATGAGACTAACTTTGACTAGGAGGTTGTTGTAGGATGGTACCTATTTTATTCAAATCTCCCTCCAGGTAGTCAATGTGTCTCTGCACTTCTTGTATGAGTAAGGGAACATCACACAACTTAGTATAAAGAGAGAAAATGTTCTTCAATATCTTCTTCACACCATCAATTCTAGTTACTAACTCAACCTAGTGTGGTGCAATGCCACTAGATATCTATTCATTCACCCTTTTTTTAAAATTTCTTCTCGGATCATTTTAGTAATTTTACATTAGTATCCAAGTCTTCATCACTGATCTTCTATACAATATTTTTCAACTTCTCAGTTATTGGCTTGGCTTCATCAAGTGCAGGTAGGCTAAATACATCAATAAATATGTCATTGATGTCATGAAGTTATTGTTTCTACCTATGCTCCCTTCTGAGCAATTCTTAATGTTTCTTCCTAGCTAGAGCATCTTGCAATATGCTCATTTTCTCTATTTTGATTGATGCAAGATTAAAAAAATTTAATTCAATTACCTCATCTAAATTGATATCACCATAGAATGTCACCCCATCAACCTTAGATGTGCTATGATTGGGCCTTGATGCTTGCAATGGTGTAGCTTTTTGTACTTGGTCTATGAATTTCTCAACTAAGAATAGGAGTAGCAGTGTATAGTAAGGTAACCAATGTCTAAATTGCTATCACTTCCTTTGGTTTTGTAGTTAAGACTAAATATTTAGTCCTAACCTTATCCTTTTCTTTAGGTTTTTCTCCACCTTGTGCTTGTGGTGTAGGTGTAGGACTGGCTTCCTAACCTATTTAGATGGGTATCCCTTCTTGCTCAATTATTATAACTATTGGCACAGAGACATTCTATACCATAGTGGTAACATGTAAAGTCATAGTGTCCTTCCTTTGGTATACTACAATAGACATTATAGGTTGCACTTCTATAGATTTGGAGGGGGCAATGGATAATGCTTGTGTTTTCTCCCTTGTAGATGCCAATTCTGCCTTCTCAATCTCATCCACACTAACCAAAATAGGATGGCTACATAGTTGTGTTTTGGTGGTAGAATTATTCAATATCTTCTACATATCATCCTCTATTAGGAGAATGATATTTTTAATTTAGTGTTGTTAGAGGCATCCTTAATCTTTACTATTTCTTCGAGTGGATTAGCACTTAGCATATGTACTTCTAGTACATTCTAGTCTTTTCTTTTCTCTTCCTCAATGGTTGTCTCTATAGTGCCTTACCCATGTACTTCCCTTAGTAATTCATCATTTGTTACTTCAAAAAACTCGTGTTCTTATTTTTCTTCACCTACTTCCTTAGGTGTTTATTTGTTTGAGTCAACTATTGTTACCCCATATATCACTTTCCATAGTTAGGTGGCCTCTTGCACAACATCTTCAATATTGTTCTATAAAATATTAAAGGCCTGATATTTTGGAGAAAATCTCTCCTTATACTTTTTAATATCCTTTATCATTTTAGACTTGTCCAATTCTAGGATCACTCTTGTAAGTATAGTCTCTCTAATATTTCTCTCATCTATGAGACGATATTGCCACCTTTTCTCAACTCTATCATATAGGCCCTTCGATAAAGAGTTGGCAATCTTAATTGGAGTCTTCTTAAAAGTTTCCATTATGGCATATAAAAATTCTTCTACTTTATTTATTTCTATCTTCCCAAGTTTATCAGACTCAACATGTGTAAATCCACTTAAATATGCATTATTCTTGATATTTTCACACAAGTTTTCCAAATCAGAAGAGGGACTATGATTTACCTCTTTGAATTGGTTGTTATCAACTGACTTAGTCCTCTCCTCATCTGATTTAGCTGGGGCAATATATTCCATTCTTTATTTTTGGTTAGATTCATATTCTTTTGTAGTTGTGCTTGTTCTCTTACCTTTAGGCTTCTGAACTCCTTGAGTTTTCTTAGCAGTAGCTCTTGTGCTAGCCCCAGTAACAAGAATTATAGCATTTTTTGTGAAGATTTCAAAACCTTTTTTGGTTTTCTTATTTTTGGCTTCTTTTCTTTCCTCATCTTTTCTTCTATGAAAATAGGTGCATTATTTGCTTCTTCTCCCTCGACACCTTCATCAAATTATGCTTCTTCTTCTCATTGGTCCTCTCCTTGACCCTGTGTAAGATCCAGTGGTGCTTGGGTAGGTGTATCTTCTTCATCATCTTCATTATCCTCTTCTTCATCATCTCCTTCCTCCCTCTTCACCAAATTTTTCCTTGAGCTTTTTCACAATATTTTTCTTCTTTCTCAACACAGAAGTTGTCTTCAAATCCATTGTGATCTTTAACTTTGCTACAACATAATTTCCAAATAGAGTAGCATTTTTAACTACTTCCTCTACTAGTAAAGTAGTGATGATTGTAGATGCCTCATCCACATTAATCTCATAAGGAAATGGCCTAAGCCATCTAACCCTTGGAATAGAAGCTTGGACATAAGTTAAATTACCATCAAATAGAAAACAAACATCATTGAAATGCTTCCCTACTAGTGACACTAGAATTCTCAATCTTTGTTTCATTGAATTCTTAAAGTCTTCAAAATAACTAGTCATTATAGTCTCAAAAGTATCTCCAAGTTTCTTAATGAATTCACCAATCTACACTACAACTGACTTATTAGTCTTCCAAACTACTTTCCCAAATGTGGGAAAAGTGTAATGTACATAGAAAAATCTACAAACAAGTATTTAACTGAATCTACATTGTGCACTTTTTTCTTTCTTAGTTTTCTAGTAACTACTGGATTTGTAACTTGGCAAGGTCATAAGAATGGTATTTCTTTCCTATTTGTAACTTAAATCCATATCCATACATGGTACACTATTGAACCTGATGGATTAAAAGAATTTATGTGCAACAACTCTCACTAAAAATGTAATTAAGGGATTGGTAATTGTGTCTATGGTCATCCCTCACTTGTTCCATAGTGCCCCTATATTCTTCCCAATTGCCTCTTTTGCATCACTCCTTATAGTCTTTGGTCTATCTAGGGTTGGATGCCTTATCACTCTATGAATAATCATGTTTGTGATTTATATAGGGCCATCCTCCAACCATACAGAGTTGTCATGTATTCTACTAAGCACAATCATAATCCACTCTATCTTGAATATGTTAGAAAAATATAGGGCATGATTTAACCCTTTACTCACTACAACCTTATTTTCCTCTTTCAATACTCCATTCTCACACAATTTTCCATACAAGTCTCTTATTTCCATGTCTCAAATGCTTCCTACCTTACAAGTGTAACAACACCTTACATCTTGTATCATTAAAACTTGTGGTGGTATCATAAATAACACACTAGATGGGTCTCCTTTATAAGGAATATTAGGAATAGCTCTAAAAACTAGTTGTTTGAAAATCATTTATTATTAATTGAACATTTAAAACTTCCTTTCCATCCTTAACCACAGCAGTAGAAGAGCTAGATGTTATAACAACTAACTAAGATTTGCATAAATTGAAATAGTGTAGCTTGGTACAAGATGAATAACTTAAAAAATCTAATGTCTAGTGTCGAATAGTAACTAGATTCAATATAAAAATTCTTGAATTGATCTCTCCAATTCACCTTAAGCTCTTCATTCTCTCTCCAATCTCGAATAATTGTAAATGAGTTGAAAAATGACCATATAGCCCTTGAAACTTTGCAATAAATTCTCAATGCTTACATAGCTTTAATCTTGGCTCCAATAGCAATTTTGACTCATTTAGCTTCCTTGTAATTCCTACCACACTCAGAAACTATAGTGACCTTGGCCAAAACTATCATCTTTTATAGCTTGAAACAACTAAACTTTTAGTAAGCAATAGAAGTGAAACTTTTCATGCTCAATAGTAACATGAAAACTTATAGATTTCTTCTAAGTTCTAACCAATACTTTGCATCTTACTTTATGCATATATAATTTTTTAGAATAGAATCCTTAGAACTGATGTATATTTTACCTTTGAAATATCAAATCCCACACATATCTCTCAATTGCCTAGTTGGGGGTGGTGTGATCACCTGATCCATTGGATGAAGTGATCCCATCTAAAATTGATGTATTGTAATCTTCCTTTTTCTTCCATGTCTTCTTCATCTACACATTGACTTCTTTAACATGAACCTTTCCTTTTCCTTTATTGAATTTATTGGTAGGTGCTTTTGACCTTGTTGGACAATTTTTGCTAATGTGATCAGTCTTCAAATAGCTAAAACATGTAGTTTGACTCAACCCTCTATTGTAGTCACTTCTAAAATGTGTTCTAATAAAATTTTCAGAAATATGTTCATACTCTTAACAATAGTGACAGCTATACCTTGTATTGTAATCCCAATTGTAGGATCCGATAGTATGGTTTACTTTGGCTTACTTGTTTGATGACCAATTCGGCTTTGATTTGCACTCATATGCTCTGTGTCAATACTTCTTATAGTTGTAGTAGTAACCTTCAAATATTTGTGTACTTGATGTCTTGGTCTTGCATTCATGTGTTTGATGTCCTTTATTGTTGTACTTGTGATAGTTACACATGAATTTCTTCTTAGGGTTTTAATTTGCATCATTGCTTTTACAAAAAATTGTTGTATGACCTATCTTTCCACAATTATGACAAGTAGGTTTGTAATTCTTACCTTTATTGCTTCTTTGTTTACCACTTTTAGATGATTCTCCTTCTTCAGTGTTGGTGTAACCCAATCTATTACTATCATTGTTAGATCTAGGAGATCTCATTAATTGCTCAAAGTACTTAATGACTTCACTAGGTTTGTTAAATTTTTTAGAAAATTTTGTTTCTCTTTTCAGATCATTTCTCATTTGTTCATTCTACAACTTCAGTTTTGTGATCTCAATATCCTTTCCATTTAATTCATGATTGGCAATCATCATTTGATTCAATATTTCTAGTTTCATGTGAGAAATCCTATTCACCTTTCATGTCTTATCTTCTAGTCTATTGGTCAATATCCTTTTGTCATCTTCAATCATGACTTTGTCTTCTTCAACTTTCTTTTTCTTCTTGATCACCTGACATGGCAATACTAATTGGACTTCTTAGCCTATTCATGGGAT
Organism: Cupressus sempervirens; assembly: GCA_028749045.1. Classification (NCBI taxonomy): domain Eukaryota; kingdom Viridiplantae; phylum Streptophyta; class Pinopsida; order Cupressales; family Cupressaceae; genus Cupressus; species Cupressus sempervirens. The sequence goes on from CM053793.1 coordinate 704,501,803, forward strand.
TTTTTTGGCTAAACCAACTATTAAGAGGGAAATGGTGTATTAGATGCCTTTAATGATGGATGGTTCAAGATTAACTTTGATGGGGCAGCTAGGGGAAACTCAGGGGTATCGAGGTGTGGTTGTGTAGCAAGAGACCATAAGGGAAATATTCTCACTTTTCTAGCCAAATGCTTGTAGAATGGAATGAATAATATTGTGAAATGTTATGTAGCTAGAGAGGCTCTAGTCTTAGGAGAAAAATTAGGCTTTAAAAGAGTATATTTGGAAAGGAATTTAGAGATCATCATATATGGCATTAATAGAGGGAAGATGGAGCCATGGAACCTTGATAAATTTATCCAGTAGATTAAGGACTTGTTTCTATAATTTGATGACTTTAAAATTTTTCATTCATTCCAAGAAGTGAATAGGGTGCCAAAAATGTTAGCCAACATGGGTGTTAATCTAGCAATGGGTTCCCAAAATGAAATTTTTGAGGACCTATGATACCTTGCTGTAGATTAAAGAAAGTATTATTATTTGGCCATTAGACACAATAAATTGCATATAAAAGTTTTTTTCCTATGACATTTTATGGGGAAGGCATCATGAATCCTTCTTTTGATAGCATTAAATCATATCATGGCATGTAGAGATACCCAATCCTCTATGCGTACCATCTTGAGTGTTGTCTTTCCTTGGGACTTTAGATCTAGAGAGTTCCAAGGAAGTTAAATCTAGATAGAAGGAAGTCCAAACTTATTTGTTCCATACTATGATAGAAATAGAGGAAAATTTCACTCTAGGCTCTAATTATTGGATGCAAACTACAAAGGCAAGATTACCACATGGCATCTCAAACACATATTTGTGTTTGACAACCTAGCTTTCCTATAGGGAGTGCAATAGATTTTTGTGCTAGAATACCTAAAGGTATTTTGGAAGAGGAGATCAAATCTAGATGTAGTCTCTCTATTTGTTGCACTTGTATTGATGATGAGGGAATTGGAGGAGGTATGTCATGTTGTTGTAACATGTGTCGATAGGAAATGGCTACTAGGACTAGAAGACATAATTGAGAGATTTATCCTAGGCATAGGCATTGAGATGGGTCTAGAGCCTTGGAGGCTAATTGGTGGAGAGGACTCTTTGGTTTAGCCACTAATTGTGTGGACCTTCTCAAATCTATGAGATTTCCATATCCCCAAAGCTAAACAGGGATGGAAAAAGATAGTGGAGTTCCTAACTAAACAAATGGGTGTCGGCAAAGAATAAATGAGGCTTCATAAAAGCCATGCCAAGAAAGGGCAAGCTCACTTTAGGGAAATAGTTATGCCACAAAATAGTGAAGAAGAACCAAATAGAAGGGGGTGCATCCACATCAAACTAAGTTTCAGTGGATGCCTCATTACTCAAAGAAGAGAGGATAGGTAGTGGAAAGTGTTGTCAGGGGAGGCATGGGATTTCAGTGATGGATGATTGATCAACACCAACCTTTACTCATGAGGAAGCAAAATGTTGGTTCAAGGAGTAACAATACCAAATGATGGTGACTTTGGTGAATGCAAGTAGATACCCTATTTATTTTTTTGTGTTTACCTTTTGTATATGGGGTTGGTGGTCTTGTCTTTTATAGAGTGTTCATACTTTGAATTTTTGTGTAATGGCATAGGTATGGCCAAAAAAGGGGTAGTTAAGGTGGCAAGGTATCTTTCCATACCACTATATTGTTACTCTCTTTAATTATCAATATAATACCAATAGTGTTATCGATAAAAAAAAAATTTGGCTAGACTTCTTGTTCTTTCTTAAGATTTCTAACCACTTCAATTAGAGCTCCATTCTTTTTCATTAGATCTATAACTGCAGCATCAAATTCACTGGAGTTTCCATCTACAAACAATTCAGTAGTTTCAATCTCTTGGTAATGTGTGTCATTCTCTTCAGTAGCTATCTCTTTCCTTCTCTTTAATGAACACTTAAACTCATCTCTTGCTTCATTCAATTGATATAGGACAAGTTTCATTTCAATATTATAATTCTCAATAGTCTTTCCTAGCATGTAGACTTCCATCTTCAAGATCTTTCCTCAAAGCTGCAAAGCTTTCCTCTCCAAAGAAAAAAGCTCTAATACCAATTATTGAAAATACAATAGGGAAAGTAAACTTTGAGAGGGGGGGTGAATCAGTCCTTCAAAAATTTAACCATAAAATCATTCACCATACATGCATCTCACAATTTCCATGTAAACTGAAATAGCTAGCTAAACATATTCATTCATAGCATGAAGGCAAATATAATTCAACATATATATGATACAAGATATTTGGTTACCCAAAAAATTTCTAATGAGAAGGTAAAACTAGGGTGGGGGTGACATCCACAAATCTTCACCACTACAGTAATAAAATTTATCCAATGAAGGCTACAATGTTTGATCATAAACTATTTCAAAACCCTATTATAGGTGTGCCTTATTAAAGGACTTAAACTTATAATTAAGTAAGAACCCTATTAAATAATTTACAAAATCCTATTAGGACTACTTTGTTAAGACATTTAACTGATTCACCTGTAAGAGTGTCTTAGCAATGATCCTCTTTCCTAATGTGTACTTGATCCTCTCTGATCAAATGTATCACTTCTATCCTCTAACTCCTTTCCTTTGTTCTCCTCTAACTAATTCTACAATGTATCTCAATTCACAACTCCTTATCCACCATGAATGTTATGTTTGCACATGAAAACTTCTCTCTCCATTCCTTTGACACTATCTTTCTTTTTGTTAGAGTAAATAATTAATTTACTAATTATTTATTCTATTTACTTAAGCTTACTTAGGTAAATGTATTTATTTATTAGTTTTAGTCTATGAGTTTGTTATAAGTTGTTGACAATACGGGAGTTTGTTCTCTCCTAAGTCATACTTATCCTCTCACATTGTTTGAGGACTTTCCACCTCAAGTGCATGTATGCTTAGTTGTCACACTTATCTCCTAGTGTCTTCTAGCTTATTCTAGGAGATTCATGGAGCTCTTTATATTTTTGCTCCCTCATTACAACATCAACTCATTCTCATTGTAAATACATTTTTTCTTGTGTTTGCATATTTTCTCTCTCATGTCCGTTTAGGGATTTTCCCTTGCTCCACACTCTTTCTTCCTTGGCTTCTCTTTGACAAGTTTTCGCATGCAAGTGATCTTGGGCATCTTGAGAGTTTGATTTCATCAACTCCAACATGGTAGCAGAGCCTCCCTGCTGCTACTTTGTTGAAGGATTTTTGAAACCATGATTTGAAGTCACAAACTCTAGTTTGTTTGTGCATTTTTTCTTCAAATTAAGGGAATAGAAATTTTTTGGAGAACTTTCAACCCAAATAGACACTTCCATTAGATTTGGAAGGCCATTTGTAGTCAGGATTCATATAAAACTTGTTGATTTAGGAGACAGAGCTCCGGGAGGCAAAAAAAATTCATTCCAGGGCTTCCATATGGACTATACAAAAGATTTTGTCAAAAAAAAATTTAAAAAAAAATTGTGGGCACTCCGCTAGTGCACCGCCCGATGGCCACCACCGCCCTACCACAGCCTTGCCTGTGCATAGCCCAGGAGTAGCCACAGCCAACCGCGTCGCCGTAGTAGAACTATGGCCTGGCCGCCACCTGCCCACCACCTCTTCCAGGTGACACCCCCTCTATGCCTAGCTCCTCCTCAATCTCTACAGATCTCATCACTCCACCCAGGTTCTTCCACCTCCAACACTGCTCCTTAGCTTCTACGTAGCTTGAGTACATGTCAGCTCCAGCAAGGACTCCTAGTGACAGCATAGTGCCCACGTAGAAGCCTACATAAGATTTTGCAGTCAACCAGTGCCTAACACATGGTAGGTATACCATGTGCCACATTACCACATGGACCCTACCACATCATCTGCTTTTCCATGTGGTTGGCATGTGGCATGCCACATGGCACCTATTTTTGCACCGACAACCTCCAAGCCGTCAATTTTAATGGCATAATCTACTCACATCAACCAATTGCCATGTGGCTGCCACATGGCACCTTCTTTTTTGCATTGACGGGTCGTAGGCCGTCAAATTTAATTGAGTGGATTGCTGACATCAGCATGACATCAACATTGCATCATCATCCTTGCTTGCACTTCTTCTCCTAGGTCATTTTGGACCTACCTTCAATTTTTTGGCCATAACTTGAGCATACTGAGGTATTTTTCCGATCTGAAAGAAGTGCTAGAAAGTTGGTTTGGAGATGGAGAAATTGGTGTAGGTTTTTTAGGTTTTGATGCATTTTATTGCCCATTTTTTTAGTTGAAGTTTGAAGTTGTTTTTTTCACTTTGGCATGCATATCTTTTGCATCACATGTCAATTTTTTGAAAACTTCATATTTTTTGAAAGCTGGTTCTGTCACCTTTTCAGCAATGTAGTCCTTTTTCTTAGATTTTGGCCCATGCTCTTTCTATCATATTTTTGGCATTTTTTCAATATGGTGGATATCTTGAGTGTTAGATTTTTTCTTGTTCTAATCATTGTAGCTATTATTTTGAAGAACTTTTTTGTATCACACTAAGATAAAGTGTCACTTTTGCATTTCAAGTTCATGAACGTTGTTTTTGAGTCAGTTGTACGTGCACTATTTTTATAAAGCACCATGGGGGGGATAGTTGTTTGCTATTTTAGGCATTCTCCCTTTGTCAAGTGAGTGTCCCTTCCATGACATTAGCCCCATGTAGCATCAGTTTGATCGTGTCTTTATAGGTGTCTATACCTCTTCCTCTCTCATCATTCTTGGTTTGTTTGTAGGAGACTTTTGCCCACCTTCTTAGTTGCTTTTCATCACACCCCATCTATATTAGGGGGGGTTATTTTGAATTTCTAATGCATCTTTATTTCAATGGTTCATTAGTGTGAGCTATGTATTTAGTGGATGATCCTATATACAAGGCGATTGCAGTGGTTGGCTACCTATGCATTCTGGTGAGATGGATCATCTACCATATAGACATGCTTAGTTTGTGCCTTCTTCTTCCTTGATGGTACTTCAAATCAGCAGTTTGGCAGATTTGTGGCTTCTTCAAGCTTCATTGATGCTTCTTCATGATTACTCCTTGTTCCTATTTTAGGGGACATTTCCCTAGTTGGAGGCTTCTTCAGTTCTTCACTAGGTTCTTACCTCTTTTTGGGGGAGGGTTTTTCCCATGTGGTTTTCTCTCTTTCCCAATTTTATAGAGGTTGCATTTTGTTGCATTTTACATGGGTACCTAACATGGCCTCGTTGCCAGGACCCATTTTGCATTTCTTAGTTTTGTGAGTTTAAGGCATCTCCCTTAGTTTCCCTTAGGAGGGGTTGTTAGAGTAAATAATTAATTTACTAATTATTTATTCTATTTACTTAAGCTTAATTAGGTAAATTTATTTATTTATTAGTTGTAGTCTAGGAGTTTGTTATAAGTTTTTGACAATACGCAAGTTTGTTCTCTCCTAAGATATACTTATCCTCTTACATTGTTCGAGGACTTTCCACCTCAAGTGGATGTATGCTTAGTTGTCACACTTATCTCCTAGCATCTTCTAGTTTGTTCTAGGAGATTCATGGAGCTCTTTGGGTAAAAGCACAAACCTGTGTCACCGTTTATAAAGGAGAAGTGATATCAGAATTTAAAGTCTTCAACTTTGATGACATAAAAGTGGCATTTGTGCTTAGAATTTGAAGATGATGTAAACTAATGAAATGTGTAAAATTAGATGAAGTTTATGTCTGTAATTTTTTTGAAAAAAATTGAGTGAAAATTTTATCTATTTTTTAATTTTTAAAGTCTATTTTTTAATTTTTTTAAATGCTGAAAATATAGAGTTTTGTTCCTGTCAAACAAATATATGAAAATGTTCATATTTTGGTCTGATTTTGGAATATGTTAGAGGAAACATGTATACCTAGTGCACCAAAAAAAAAAATTGAAATTTAGCTAACATTTTTTAAGTTATAACTAGTCAAAGTCAAAGTTATCAGAAATTGATAGTTTTTTTCTCCCGTCAAACTTTTTCAATCAAATCTACATATTTTTAAAAACAAATTACATATTATTGAAGAAGACTCTCTCCTCTAGTGCAGCATTAAAAAATAATAATTTTTGAATAAGATTTACTATTTTTTTCTTATTTTTGAATAGACATCTTCTTGAATCTTAAAATACCTACTTGTACTATTTTCAAATTATAACATATTATCCTTAATCAAAAATTTTTTAAAATTATGTAATCATAATCTTGACTCCGAGACCTACAAAACTATATTTTTAGTTTTAAAAAAAACTTCAATTTAGTAAGTCAAATTGGCCTTCAAATTTAGAAGTTTGTAGAAGTTCTTATTTTTGCTTGTGTGGCTGCCACCTAGGATGCCACATAGGCAGTTCCGGCCGAAACTGTTTCAGCCATAACAGTTTCAACCAAAAGGGTTTTGACCGTAACCCCCTAGTGTATAAAATTATCGTCAATCACTTTTTGGCTATTTTTATGATATTTTGAGTCATTTGAAACATGGGTGTTACGGCCGAAACTATTTTGGCCGAAAGTGTTTCGGCTGTAACTATGCATGCCACGTCGACGAAAAAATTTCCCACATATGTACGGCCAAAACTTGTTCGTCCATAACCATTACGGCCTAAACTATTTCGATCGTAATGCCTCCAAATATCACAAATGGTGACACAGGTTTGTGCTTTCACCCCTTTATATTTGAGCTCCCTCATTGTACAACATCAACTCATTCTCATTATAAATACATTTTTTCTTGTGTTTGCATATTTTCTCTCTCATTTCCATTTAGGGTTTTTCCCTTGATCCATGCTCTTCCTTCCTTGGCTTCTCTTTGATAGGTTTTTGCATGCAGGTGATCTTGGGCATCTTCAGATTTCGATTTCATCAACTCCAACACTTTTAGGGTTTTTTCTCCTTATGAAGACTTAGGTGACTTAGGGGTAGGTATGAATCAATGATTGTGATTCACACATTTTGTCACTTAAAACATCCCTTTAACTGATTGGTTGCATGTACTACATATGGATTCTTAATATAGATTTGTCCTTATCATGTAGAATCGTAAAAAAATCCTTAAGTTGGATAAAAAATGGTTTACATAGAAGTTTGTGTCATTACAAACAACTATGTCCAAAACTATTTATTTGGCACTTGAATTGTTTGACTCTCGGCATCCACTATATCTTCAATGTTGTAACTTAGCCTTTGAATGACTCTGCATTCATTGATCTCTTAGCATCAACTATCTACTCGACACTTGAGTGACTCAACACTTACTAGTTACTTGGCACATACTTTATATCTCACTTGGCATATGCTATCTGAAAAATTATGTTGAACATACATTACTTGTTTGGCATGAAGTAAGTAAATGACTTAAGTGTATTGTCACTCATATGTCAAAATCAATCTACGATTAACACTATAACCCTAGAAAAGGGCACAGGTGATAATAGTTTTGACCTTTCATACTAAGCCAATATCATCTATGTATGGATGATGTACCCATAATTAATTATTACACTATCCCTCTAGTATATGGTTGGTAGATCTTGATTCATTGTGCATTTTTCAAAGATCATTTGTTTTTTTGTGCATTAGAGTTCTCGTTGTTATCGTGGAAGAGGATTTTAATTTATATTATGAATTTAACTATTTGATAGTTATTTTATATTTTCAGACAATTTTGTCCTTGAGTTACTCCATTTATTTGGAATTGATTAAATTAGCCCAAGTTTATTTTTTGCTGATTTTGGGGGTTTTAATTTAATCATCTCAAGTGGTTTTATTTTATCTTTTTTGTTTTGGGGGAAAACGTGTCTTTTAATGAGAAATTAGATTGCATTTCTCTCACTTTTCATTTTAGAGAGAAAACATTTCTCTAACCCTCTTGTGAGCAATTTGGAGTTTTTCTTATTGGTTTTCATTCTATTGTTGGATTCTTTTGTGGAGTGACTCATTGGATTTGTGTTAATATTTCTTCCCTTTGATGAATGTGTCAATTGATTTGCTAGTGATTTCATTTATTTATCTTCATTTCATATTTATCTCTATTTGAGAGGTAGGGCTCTTCATTCCTCTCTCATTTTTTTTTTATTACAATTAATTCATTTCTATTGCTATGTGGAATGTATATATAATTTTTCTCCACTTATTTGAGTTTCTCCCATACCCAATTGGGTTTGTATGAATTTCATGTTTTAAAATGCAAGCTTTTATATCATTATGCTACTGGAATTTTGTGAAGTGAATGAAAGTGGAATTTTATTTCATAAGTGTGTTGTTAGGTAAATTTAGACCAATGGGTTTTATCTTCATAGAAAAATTTGAAGTTTTACTTTTGACTTTTTTAAACCACATCATTTCATGTGCCCTACTAGTTTTGTCATTTTCCAATTTTGGCATGACTTAGATTTTGAGGTTGATAGTCTTTGCTGCAACGAGTATTTTATTTAAGTCAAGATGGTCATAGGATATTCTAAGTATATTATATCTTGGGTTGAAATTTTTGGAAACTATAATTGGAACAATTGTTATGTTGTTATTGATGTCAAACCTTCTAGAGAGACATTTACTAATAGTGTAGAGTGTCATTTATTGATTGATGAAGAGGATTTGAAAAGAGAGATACCTAGATAAACTAGTAAATTTTTTATCTGAAAAGGAGAAAGTATGATGGAATTACAATGGGCACTTGATTAGTTAGTCTTTCACAACATGATTTTTTATTCAATCATCCTATGAAGTATAGATGTGTTGATTTAAACACAAGAAAAGCCTATCAAAATGTGGTTGGTCAATGAAATATCTAAAGCAGGAGATTAAAGAACTTAAGAAGTTATCAAAGTAATGATGAGAAAATAGTATTAGCTAAGCGATAGTTATGGCCAAGAAAGTTGAAATCAAAAATTATAGTAATGACTAAATGTAGTGATGACCAAGTGAGCCAAGGGAAGCTGAGTAAGACAAGACAATATTGATTGAGTTGCATAGTGATGGTTGAGTATTTGCAAAAGTTATAGTTTGTGGAAGAATTGAGTTTGAGGCTGACATAGTTGAATTTTTAGATTAGTCAAAATGTGTGGATGATAAGGATTGATGAGGTGGAATATTTAATGCATGAATTGAGTTTTTTATGCGATCATAGGAAAGGATTTAATAAATTTTTAGAAGTATCAAGAAAGTGGTAGAAGGAAAAAATTAATGGATAGATTCAATGGATCTAACCTAACCCTAAGATTTATGGTGACCTTTAAGTGGAAAAAGATTAAGATTTCTTATTTAACGAGGCGTAAGAGATATTTTCTATGTGTGGTTCATTGTTTATTGGAAATTAAGGAGAACATGTGAAGAATAGTATAGTAGAGGAGAAGTGAAGAGATTGGTGAAGTGTGATTTCTTGAAGGGTTGTCGAGTAGATAACAGATGGAGATGTTAATGAAGTGTAGTCAATTAACTAGCTAATGATTCAAATGGAGATCTCAATTTGTAAAGTAAGTTGTATCTTATAAATCAAACCTTTTGTTACTTTCTCACAATTGTGGTAGTCAAAATCCTTTTATCAAAAATGATCAAATAGTCATTTTGTAAATTCTTTAATCAAGGTGACATTCTAATAGAATAATCCAAAATCCTCTAACAAGGCCACTCCTAACATGGTGATTAAATCTTTTAAATGGGTCACACCTAATAGTGTTTTTGTAACCTTTCACAAGGTTGGCTCTTAACCAATGTCACTTTAGAAGAGTGAAAAGTGGTAGCATGCTACTTGGTGGTTTATTCCATTAAATCTTGATGTCATATATGTATGAATGGTATATGTGTGATGCATGTTATTTACTGCTATTTATTTTACTATTAGTTGACATATACTTAACTGAGAGTTAAGTATTAAGTAGAATGTTAAGTTGCTAATAATATGCTATTTGGACTAATTTGTTTAATGAGATTATTTCAGTTGTTTGAAGTTAGTAAAGTTGAATTGGTAAATATGGATCTAAGGATAGTTGATTCACCCCCACCCCTTTCCTTCTTAGTTATTCTAAATATTCTAACAATTGGTATCAAAGAATTTGGTGCTTGTAAGAAAATTTTGAAGGACCTAAGATAAAGATCAAGATGTACAATAGAGAGGAAACTAATTTAAACAAGGAGAACTTCCCAACATGGAAATTATTGATGAAATTTTATCTATCTAGAGTTGGAAATTCTTTATTATATTACCCAGAAAATTAATACATTGAAGTTCCTAGACCCATGATTGTTGAACAAATGAAAGAGAAGAAAGAGCATAATCAAATGTTAATAGATCTAGCATCTTCACTAAGTTATGCTAAATTTGATGGTGTGAAGGAATGTACTACTACAAAGAAAATGTTGGACAAGTTGGGAAAAATCCATGGAAGAGACAAAAATGTGTTGAGACCTAAAGAAGAAAATTTGAGAGGTAAATTTGATGTCATGAGAATGAAAGAAGTTGAAACTATTGCTTGATATTGTGGTTGAATCAAGAAGGTTTTGAATGCTATTAGAGGAGCTAGAAGTATCATATCTAATGAGATTGTGATAAGTTAGGCACTGAGGACTTTACTTCCCATACATTCAATTAGAGTACCTACAATTAAAGAATTGAGATGTACACTGTTGGAATATTCAAATATGGAAAGAGTACTTATGAGAGGGGGGGGTGAATCATAAGTATCACACTTTAGTCAATAAAACTTCTAACTTAAAGTAAATTGCATGCATGTAAATACATCAAGTAAACATGTAACAAAGCTCATGCATCAATCACTCATAACACTGGAATTTGGTAACCCAAAAACCCTCCAGGAATAAGAAGGTAAAACTGGGGTGGGGATGATACCCACAAAAATTACTGCAGCAATATTGTTCAACCACTTCTGATGGTTTGCCCTATTAAAGGCTTTACACTGTGTTAATAGTGACCTGGTTAGAGGATTTTCAAACACTCAACATGAAGTGTCACCCGATTAAAGGATTTTAATCACCTAATCAAAAGGTTCTTAAAAAATAGTTGTAAAGCTAACCTATCACCATAGGATTTTCATTCTAATACAATTGCTAAAGAGTATTAGATGCAATAAACTTGATAGATTACAATCCTTGATTGCTAAATACAGGCTCCTTTTTCGCCTTCTCCTGATCTTGATCCTTTGCGATCTGATAACTCTTGCTTCTAAAAATAGATTTTCGTATGCACCCTTGTATGTCCTTCCATATATCTCATCTCTCTCTCTTTTACAGTGAAATTGTGTCTTCCTTATAAAGACTTCAAAGACTTAGGGTTTGATTTGGATCTACGATCCATATTGATTCTCAATTTTCCACTCAATACTTATCTTTTTTTGATTGGTTGCATGCCTTTATCATTTTTCTTATTGGTTGCATGTGAATTGCATGGGAAAAATAAAAGATTCAATTTTATCTTTAAGTCCTTCAAAGTTTACCTTCTGTCGGCTGCGAGAAACTATTTGCATCATAGTTTGTGGAATTTCAAACTTTTATGCTGATCTACTGAGTTACTCGGCTCCTGAAGTATTTTTGATACTTGGCACATGTTGTTTCCTGGATAGCTCGGCACATGAACAAAACTATATTACTTGGTACATGTTGTGTTCGGCACTTGTTAACACTCGGCACCTACTCTTGATCTTGGTTAAGTGTATTGACACTCAGTTGTCAAATTTATTCTTTGAGCTAACATACACCTAGTAATGATCTAACATTGGATAGTCTATTTGTTAGAGTCACTACATTTGAGTTATCAAATTTTAATAATTTCTCCCCCACTAGTATTGAATGTTCTTTCAATTCTCAACTAACCCTTGATAGATATAAGAAAAAGAATAAAAGAAAGCATGTCGATAGTGATGGTGGATCATATGATGATCTTGAAGCATTAGTGGCAAGAAGGCTACTAAGAGGAAAAGAAAAATACAAAGGTAAACTCCCTATTATATTCTTTACAAGTAATAAAGTTGGTCATATTGATGCAAGATGTCCTAACAGGGATGAAAAGGAAGAAATGAAGGATATAAAATATAGAGAAAGAAGTTAAGGTAAAATTGACTACAAAGGAAAATGTAAGAAATCTTGATATATTTTTGAAGAAGATGGTTTTGATAGTGATACTAATTAAAATTATGAATAAATTTATTATATTGAAATGATAGATGAATCTAATGAAGGTGAGAAAACTACATTGATTCCACATGTGAACAAGAATGATGGATAATTGATGGTGATTGCTCACATCATATAACTAGTGATGCAAGTAATTTTGAAAAGTTAGAACATTATAATAGTAGTGTTAAAATTTAAAAATTATGCACCATGCTATGTGAAAGGTAAAGGATCAACTATATTGAATGATAAGATCAAATGTCATAATGATTATTGGATTGATGCTTTAAAATATAACTTGTTGAGTGTGGCATAGTTGATTAGTTTAGGCTACCGAGTTAAATTTCTAAATGGGAAGGATTGGTGAACTAATTGGAAGTGGTGATCAAACAAGAGGTAAATAATTCTATCTAGCCCTATATAAAGATACTTGTCTATTTGCACAATTTGAAGATATTTGGTTATGACATAAGAGGCTATGTCATGTAAACTTTAATAATTTGGTCAGCATTAGTAAAATGAAAATAAAAGAGGATTACCAAGATTAAGAAAACCTATGTGCAAACAATGTCAAATGGGAAAATTGATAAATTCTAGTTTTAGGAGTAAGAACTATAGCTCTTATGATATTTTGGAATTGGTTTATACTGATTTATGTGGTTCTATTGGAGTGTAAAGCTATTATGGTGACAAATATTTTATTCTATATATTGATGACTATGATATTTTAAAAGGAAAATATGATGCATTTCATGTGTTTAAGTGGTATCTAGATAGAGTTGAGAACTAAATAGGAAAGAGTATGAGATGCTTGAGATTAGATAAAGGAGGTGAATTCATATTAGATAAGTTCAACATATTCTACAATGACAAAGGAATAAAGAGACAAATGATTGCACCTAGAACTACACCACATAATGAAATGGATAAAAGAAGGAATAGATCAATCATGGATTGTGCAAGGATGTTGGTGATGGAAAATAATGTTTCATAGAAGTACTTGAGAGAAGCTGTAAGTATTGTAGTCTATACACTAAACTAAGTTTAACTAAAGAAAGTCACAAACAAAACATCTTTTGAACTTTGGTATGGCTATGCACCTAATGCCAATTATTTCAATATTTTTGAGGCAAGTGTTACATATTGAAGGAAACACCAAAAGGAAAAATTGATGAAAAAAGTGATAAAGTGATGGAGTACAAGGCAGTAGAATCTTTAAAGGAGATATCCTAGCCCCCAACAAATAACCACATAGTAGAAAAACAAAAAAAAAGTAAGATCTAATACCAATCACAACAATTTATTCATAAAATAACTAATTACATGCAATGTGTCAAGTTGTAAGGCTTTCCTAGTTATGGCCAAATATAAAGAAAGTAATAGTTCTACAAGATCCTTGGAGATCCAATCCAAACCCTAGCTATTCCATATCCATAATTAGATAAGAATGCCAAGAATAATCTACACTTGTATCCTCAGTTCTACCAAAAAATCCTCTAGTTCTCAAGCCTTAGCTATTAGTCCTACTCACAAACTCACAACTGCACTATAATCCTTTTGTAAACTGCCTCACATTCAGTACTTTGTCTATAGACTCAAGAAATTTTTCCCTTCAAATACTCCACATTGAACTAAGGATCCACTCCCTCTAAATGATTGAATTCTTAAAGACTCCACAAGACCCCCTACTTATACCCAAATAAGCCACAAGTTGGCCTAGCTCATTAAACAATAAATTAAATCCTAACATTAAATATATGTCAAACCACAAGTTGGCCTTTAATAGATATTAAATTCCAAAATTCCTTCAAAGGCTTACAACACAAATTTAATGCACATAGGAAAGACAACCAAGACCCAAAGAGGTCCACACAAGCTCCTAAATCACTCCACATCATGATCACATTCTACATCCATTAAATGCTTTAACTTAGTCATGAAAATAAGCAAGAGCTCCAGTTGGCACCAACACACTACCAAGAAGCCAATACATGTAGAGAAACCAATACATGTTAAGAAACCCATACATGTCAAGCAAACCATACATGTTGACTTACCAATACCTATCAAGTACAACAAGTGTCAACAAATAGAAGATGTCAAGCTCCAACAATGATTGAGCCCCTTCAAAGACAAAGCTCCTTAGCCATAACTATACCCAATAGTGATCGATCACCATTCCTTCTTCTTTGACCAAACACCAATCTTATCCACCAAGCCCATTTGGTCAAGCCTCCAACCAAGAAACACCATAGAGGTCACCGAGAACCTCCATCTTTCAATAAAAATGCCAGAATCTTTAGGAACCTCATATGCCCCTACATCATGAACGCATATTTCTAGGATATTCCAATAAGAGAAAGGCCTATAAGTTTTTGAATTGTAACACTAACAAAATTATGGGAAGTGGGAATTTTAGAGTTTGTGAATTTGTATAAAATAATAAAGAGGAATACAAGAAAGAACCTACATATTAGAGAAATTATGTCTACATATATGAAGGCAGACCTAGAACCTTACCACAGACAAAGGTTGTCAAGCATCAGTAACCATGCATTATTGAGTTTTAGTAGAAGAGCTTTGCTAAGCATCAACAGACTATCGAGCATTATGCTATAGGAGTTGAGTTATAGATTAAAAAAATTGAACATAAAAGAGTAGAAATCAAACACTAGCCACACCAAGTCAAGTTATAGTTAAAGATACCTAAAGTAGAAGAGAAATCATAACCAAGTGAACTAAATGAATAGGAAAGAAGGTTTGAACCTATCTTAGCAGATTATGTGAGGAGGAATCATACACGAGAGAAAATAATTGGAAGAAAAGATTTTGGAGTCATGACAAGAAGTAAGTTGAGGAATGATACATGTTTACTATGTGAAGTTGTACATAAATCATTTAAAGATGCTTTGGAGAATGAAGATTGGATTAAGGAAATGAATGAGGAAATTGATCAAATTGAGAAAGCCAAGACATGGAAATTAGTACTAGACCAAAGGATAGTAATGTGATTGGAGCAAAGTGCGTATTCAAAAATAAGTTGAATGAGAAAAGTGAAGTCACAAGGAATAAGAAAATAATAGTTTGTAAGGGATATGCACAAGAGGAAGGAATTGATTATGATGAGACATTTTCCCCAAATGTAAGATTGGAAGGAGTGAGAATATTTCTTGCATATATTTCTTACAGGTGATTGAAGGTATGCCAAATGGATTCTAAATCTATATCTTTTTATGGAATCTTAGAAGAAGTCTACATTGATCAACCTAAAGGATTTTTTGATCCATGTAGAGGAATATGCTTTGTAAGTTACACATGGGTTTTTATGGTTTGAAGCAATCCCCTAGAGCATGTTATGAAAGGTTACACAATTATTTAGTGAAAATCAGTTTTGTAAGAACTAATAACAATAGAAATCTATACCTTAAAAGTAAATATAAGAACAAGATATTTCTAACTAAAATTATTGTTGTTGATATCATATTTGGAGGAAATGGTATGTTGTATAAATCCTTCTCTAATGAAATAAAAAAGGAATTTTAAATGTCAATGTTTGGAAAGATCAAGTTCTTTGTTGGATTACAAGTTTATCAAATGAAGAAGGTTATTCACATTACCCATCAAAGTATATCAAGGATATATTGAAGACTTTTGCAATATAGGACTCGAGATGAATTGAACACCTATGGTAACTAGTCATTGACTATCAAAGAGTGATGATTCAGGTGAGGTGAATCAAACATTATATAGGTCAATGATTGGAAATATCTTGTTGTACATAGAAGACTTGACATTACATTAGTATTTGGTGTTGTTTTTAGATTTGCTAATAATCCTAGAAAAAATCACATGATGGTTGTGAAATGTGTCATGCCCAAATTTTGCCAAGAAAAATAGAACCAATTTTTTTTTTGAAGGTAACCATAGAGAAGCACATAAAATCTATGTTTTTTGCAAACACTCTACAAAATTATTCATCGCTTGACATTAAATCTACTTTTATTTTTTTGTGTTGTGGTGTAGTTATATTCAAGTGATACATTCTTAGATTATTGAGTTAGAGATGTTCTTTTAGGTTGATTGGTGGCATGGAAGAAAAATAATGTAATGACTTCTAGGAACATTAATATTCCAATCTAGTCTTAGGTATCATGGGTAGAATGATAGTATGGGGTTTGGGGGTAAATAAACTTAGTTGATGTAAGAGGGTTCATTATGTTTAGAACCCTAGTCCTCAAGTTCAATGACAATTAATTAGTTTTCACAATGCTACCTTTGTTAAAGTTCAAGTAAAAACATTCGACTGTATGTTTTATGAGACAAGTTTTAAGTTTCATATTCTAACTTAAAAGACCAACATTGTGTGATATACCAAATCTCTTTCCAATATAGGCCTATCTATTTGGGAATAGGGAACATGTATACAAGTTAGAAATAGATAATATTGAGGGGGGGTGAATACGTATTTTCAATCCTTTTTCCCACAACTAGATATTATTAATTACTTTGCCACATGCATAAGAAAGTAAACCAATAATGCTAAACAATATAAGTAGCCATACATAAAGAGAGCTCATAACACCATATTTTGTTAACTAGGGAAACCTTGGCCAATGGAAAACCCTGGTGGGGATGAAACTCACAAGATGATTCACTATATAAAGAATCTAGTTAAAGATATTGAGCCTATTAGGAATATATGAAAAAATTATTGTCTCTCGAGTCCCTATTAGGATACTAGGCCTTGTTAGAAGCCTCAACCCTATTATAAGTTGGTGGATCATATAAAAATGTGCCCTAACATGCAACTATACAATTAAGTTCTTCAAAGAATAGATATAGATACAATATTGGATCAATTGTTGTACTTCACAATTCTTTTGATTATCAACTCTTCATACAAGTCTTTAGTAGATTATAGGTAGTCTTCCCTCTAGTTTGCTCAATGTCATAATCAAGGAGTAACTATGCATATATTAACTTGCATCATATCTCACATTATCATATCACATAAAAAAATTCTTCATTTCATCCAACTTTGCAAATGAAGTTCTTTAATTATATTAATCATATTAATAAATCCTTCCTTAGTTAGCTCATCAAGACTTAATAATCAAGATAATTCTTTAAGTCATACAACTCAATTTTCTTGACTTGCTCCATTTTGTACTGTGAAGTATCTGTATCGATATTTCCTTCATAACTTGAACTTGGTTGTTTCTATGGACATGCACATGGGTATACATCATTAGGATGATGTCATGCATTTTTAGTTAACTATGCAAGATAATATTCTTAAGAAATATTCTACTATCATTAAATCTCATCGTGTTGTTGTAACATTGTCCAATACTTAGAAAATTTTCCATCACAAACAATCATAACTATATTGTAAAACATATGTTGCCATAAATGACAACCACATATCTTATCTTATTTGACCAATTGGTCACATTGCCAACAATCTCACCCTTTGGCATTGATGGAAATATTTTGGAAAAATTAGCTAAGTTCCAAAAAAAAATATTGTCATACCAATCTAAATAAATAAACATACACAACACAACACAGTATATCTTAGCTTATATCAAAAAGATTACATCCCTTATAACTTTGATTACAAAGCTTTCTTAAAGCAAAGCTTACTACTATACTTCAAAATACAACAATATAACTTACAATTACAATTTTCCTTATTTCTCCCTCTTTGACATCAATGAAAAAAGTCTAAATAAAGGAAAAATCATATCACAATTTGAAAATTGCATGAAGATCTAGTGAAACAATCATTAAAGTTAGTCTTCAACTGCGCAAGATGTTTCTTCCAACTATCTTTCAATGCATTAGATACACTCATTAGTGCACATACAGCATATCTGGCTAACTCTACTACATTCAAGTTTTTAGGCACAAACTTATCATATGAAGTTTTTGCTACCAAACATTCCTCCAACTAATTCTGTAACAATGTAATCTATGGGGATAAATGGTCTCTCAAAATAGTAAATCCTTTTAGGGCTTTCTATTTTTCTTCTTGTATATCTTGGATGCTATCATGAATTGCTTCCATTATATGCTCAAAGTTCTCTAACTTCTAATCTTTTTTTAGAAAGTTGTTAGTGAGTGTCCATACCTGAATTATCTTTCCTTTGATTTTTTAATCAAAACTATGAAGGTGAAGGTATGCCAAGTTGCACTTAGCATATATCTACTTCCCTTCATCCATACTCTGCCTGAATACCTTAATGCATATATTTAATGTTTCTATATCATTCCTTATATTTGTACACAAAGTATTAAGAATATTAGCATCATTCTTAGTCTATGCTTGCATTGTAGCAACATTGGTAAGTGTTGTAAACTCATTGTCAAAAGTTTTGCACACAATTACTTCTCTCTATTGAATTTTTGTAGATGTATCTACAGAACTTACTAACTTCTCTAATCTATCAAAAACTAAAGTTAAAGTGTTCTCAATTGACTTAACTAATTTCTTCTTGTCAAGGAATTTACTCAAACAAGATATAAGGTTTGTGCTTCATCTTCATCATCTATCTATACTATTGTGGTGACCATTGCTACTTGTGTAGGTGGTGTAGAAGGTTTTACTATTACTCTGGCTATGGGTGCACTTGTAGTAGTTGCCTCAGTGCTAGTTGACATAGTTTCAAATTTCTTCTCAAAAGATACATCTTCTTTCTTTTGCTCCTACTCTTCCTTTTCATCAGTAGAGTTGTTGTAGTCAACAATATTGCCAAAAATGTCAGAGCCAAAATCTTTGAATGGATCTTCAGTTCTATCTACTATTACATTAGCATTATCTAGTTGCATGGATCCACTATCAATACTAATGTGTGGTGAATCACTTGAAATTAAAGCTTTAGCTAGTTGCTCAGAACTATGAGAATGACTAACTACTACCACAATAGGGCTTGTCTCCCCTAATTGTGCATTCTTCTTAGTCTCCTTAGGCTTAGTAGACATGTATGTGACTATTTCCTTTTGAGTTTCCATATTTACTTCTTCATAATTTCCTCCCATAAGAAGAATGGATCTCTTCTTATTCCTCAGCAAAGGTAATATACCTTTCAAAATTTCCTTTAAATCTTCTCATTGTTTACTATACATAGCTTTTTCACCAGATTCATCCTTATTTGTTTATCTTCCTCAATTACTCTACTCTTTCTGTTTCTTAGTCTATTATACCAATCTTTAGTGATTTGACATTTTATGCTATCAAACCTTTTATCTTTCATAATCATGTTTCTAACTACAGCATTCTCTAGTTGTCCCCTATCCATATTATTGTACAAGTCATAATACTTATTCAATTGCACAAAATTGTTGTCATTAATAATTTGCATATTAAATTTTTTTACCTTTGGGTTCCATGCTTTCCTTCTTGTCGAAGTCTTTACTTCTTGATCTACAAGCTCTACTGGTCTATCACCAATCTCTTTTTAGATTCTGAGGAATTAATCTACAAGGTTTTCCTCCTCTTACCTAGTCTACTTGTTTCCTTAATTCTCTTCTCAAGAGAGGGGATCTGTATGGTTTTTTTTTTCTCAAACCTTGTAGACTTTCTTGGCCTCCTCTTACCTATTCCACTTGTTTCCTTAATTCTCTTCTCAAGAGAGGGGATCTGTATGGTTTTTTTTTTCTCAAACCTTGTAGACTTTCTTGGCATTGATGCTTCCTCTATTTTCTTTTGGTTCCTTGAGGGTTATTGCTATGCAACTACTGCATATGGCACTATAGGTGCTTGTGCACTTGTCTATGCAACTGTGACCTCTATAGTAGGTCAGGCCATTGCAATAGGTGTAGGAGTTATTAGTTTAGTTTTACCACTATCCTTCATCTCCAAGGCTATCCCTTTCACCTCTTCAAATTCTTTTCATAAAATCCCTAATTCTTTTAAGATAGAATCAATTACTTTTTCTACTCTCTTCTTGATGTCCTTGTCCATTAGATTTTTTTGAACCTCTTTCATCTATTAATTATATACCCCATCTACAGCATGCAAAATCTACTTTAGAGTGTAGAATTATCTATGCATAGCCTTCAATTAGTTCAGCACTCATTTCATAACCCATAGGTTCAATGAGCGTTACTCAAGGAACTATTGCCTCTATGCATGTGAAATCTATTTCTACCATGAAATTCAGTTCATCCTTATATTTCTCTATTATCATAGGTGGTATCCTGTACCTCTACTTCATTTTAGCTTGGAATGATTTCATCATTCTATCAATATTATTTTCCTTGACTAATTTTTATTTAGATATGTAAACTCAAGTAATAGTTTGCATTGTGAACTCGCTTCCATCCCAATTTGAAATACTAGGAAACTTCTTTGTTGCATAGAAGAATATATGAGTCAATAGTTATTCAAACCTAAAGACTATGCTCTTAGACTTCTTGATCTTTAATATGTTATCCAATTATTGAGTTTGGATAATATCGCATAGATTAACCTTTTCACCCTTTACTGCCATCACATAAGTTGTGTGAAGAAATCTAGTTATGACTGAATCTATCCTAGATCCATGGTTGAACTTATTACCTTAAGTTTTACTAAGGAGTCTTACTCCATCATCTTGAATGGTGTTAATCTTCATGTTTCTATCATCAAATCTTGTGTTGAAATTTGTTTCAACTATTTTGCACACATTCTTTATGTTCATGAGATTCCATCATTCATTGATCAAACTAGTGAACTTGTGAATTAGGTCATTATCAATTCATATAAGTGAATCTCCTAACCATAGAAGGTCAAAATGAACTCTTCTCAAAATAATTCTTGTCCATTCATGGTTTTCAAAGTTCATATAGAACATGTACTTAACTAGGTTAATTTTTTCTAGGTATGCATATTATTGTTTCAATGATAAATCATTGTTGCACATTTTCTCCAATTCTTTATGGATCTTAGTATCTCCTATTCTTTCTATCTTACAATGAATATAACTTCTCATATCATCAACTGTCATGCCACAATTTTGCAAGGCAAAACACAACAATTTAAAAAAAAAAAATTGATAGATATCTGAAGGTAAGAAAAAGACTTAGTCTACTTATAACCTAGAATTAATGAAGTAAGAGAAAGAAAAGAATCTTTCATACTCAGAATCTAGTTTTAAGTTTCCTTGAGGGGACACACGGTTCTTAGCTACTGTATGCAAAACTACATTGAATTGCTAGGGATTGTGTTGAGAAGGTACTTATCAAAACATTTCATTTCTATTAATATTAGATTTACCTTTTATATAAATATAATTATTATTATTATTATTTAATTATTATTATAAATATTATTTTCAACACCTATATCTTCCATACTATTATTTTGTTTTCTTTAATCTCAATTGCTAACATTATCGACTTTAAATATTAAATTAGGACTACTATAATTGAAAGTTTTGTGCATGCCACAACCTATCAAATTATTGTCTAACTTTACTCCAAGTCCAATCTTCATCAAATATAGCTAATATTAATAATAACCAAACAATTATCTATCCTAACAACTAAAAGTTAAATGTCCATCCTTAAAAACAAATAATCTCTAAGTATTATAGTTTAAATATGCCCATTACCTCCTCAATATCTATGATCAATATATACCATAATCAAATTATCTTTTAAAATATTATACTTATTAGATTTAAACCCAAAAATTATTTAATAACTATATCATATTTCCTCCTACTCCTATCTTGCTATCCTAATATTCAAAACTAATCACCATAAAGTAACCCTAAGAAACATTAACCATCATATATAAAGAAATGATAAACAAAGTACTCCTTACCTTCTATGTCCTAATAGCACATTTACTACACATTTTATATCACAATTATTATAACTACAATATCCTATCCCTAGTAATCCGATACTAAAATTTAATCTAAACCCTAGTAAATGCTATCTTAATTCCTATACACATAGACTAGGCGTGGGTGAAGAGATCTACAAGATATGCTTTTTATATTCCTAGCTCATGCTAAGCACCTAAGAGGAAAGTGGGTGGTGACAAGACTTAAAACGTTATAAAGTCTTCTTACATTCCTATTATTGCAAACAAGTCTGCCCACTCTACCATTCATACTTCGCCTTGCTTGGTTATGTGTGTACAAAGGAGGTGGGTTTAGTTGATAAGCATGATGATTTCAAATCATGTACTTACTGAGGACTAAGAAAATTATTTCTTCTTAAACAAGAAAAACTAAGTCAAATTTCAACATGAATGATGTTTCTAGTAGCTTGACCCTATTTAGGCATAATTGCATGGGAAAAGGGGTATTGAGTGTTTTGTTTAATCATCAAGGTGCCTAGAAAAGGGTAGGATATATCTGACACATGTCAAATTTGTTTTGTCATGAACTTGCTAGGATTCCTTAAAATCTTCCAAAGCATGTATCGCCTAGGTGGTAAGTACTTGGGGTGGTCGGCCAGGTAGGTAGAAAGCTTTTCTAGGTGCTTTCCTTGCTTTTATTAAAAAAAATTATTAATACTTGCATTAACTTCAAGCTTGGGTATGAGGGAATAGTTAGGATAAAATATATATTTTCATTTATTATGTTAGGTCAATTAGGAGATAGAAAACATTTTTTTTTTTTTTTTTTTTTTGGTTATTATATTATTTTCCATAGGGTCATATCATGAACCTAAACTAGGTCTGACATTTATTTATTAAGGGAGGTTTGAAATTTGATTTCTTCTTTTAGCTTGCCAATTCAAATCTAATATTTTATTCCAAGTCTATTATTTTAATTGACTATAATAGAATGAGTTCTTTTTTTGTTTTCTCATACATTTTCCAGAATGCAAATATGCATCTACAAGTCTCATTTAAACTTAGCTAATTTGACTAGCTTCTTCCATACATCCTCTATAGTTGTTAAAATTGAATTGGAGTTGGTCTATTATTGCACTATGCATTAACATTTTCTATTCTAATAAACAATTTATCATGAATCAAACCATCATATTGCTAATAAAATCATATTTCAAAATGGAACTCTAGAATTTTATTGCATCAAATAATCAAATACTTAATGTCATCCAACTCCATGAATTTAAGCTATCTACAAATCTATCACTATCAATTGTATATCTTACAACTAAATTGAATTTCAATACTAAACTTCAAGCAACTAAATTATTCTCATGTAATATAGGAGATAATGATATCAAGGAGATAATTGTTCAATTCATCCTTAATGGTATATCATGACACAAGATTATTTCCTTTAGCACATTCCAATATTTAAGTATAGATATGACAACATCATCACAACAAAATTCTCTCCTACATGTTCCTTTCAAATTTACTTCCATCACAATAGCAAGCATGAAAAAAGGTGGTGGAATGACCATAACCAGTTATACACAATGAAAAGACCATTTGAAACATGTACATTACTCAAATCTTTCTCTTTCTATGGACATATGAATAGGAGACAATCAGTACACTCTTACATTACATTTTTCTTCACATAAAATATGAATTGGAGGCAATCACTTCACTTCTCACAATACAAATTGTTTCACATAACAGGTGGAGTTTATCTCTCCATTTTCTACACAATAATAATGAGTCTCCTCCTATACAAGGAATAACTTCATAACATCAACCTCCCAAGCTCTTCAAATGAGAACCTACACAATAGAAACAATATGGGGAACCATGGAGGCTCACCTCCCAACCTAGGCTTCAAGGAGATGACCCACCGAGCTTGGGGAAACAAGGCATAAATAGTTGCATACTATACATTCACAAGCCATGCATAAACAACAATATGGCAAGATTTAACACAATACAATTACAACACATCTTCTCTGAAGGCTTGCATAAAGATTCAACAAATGAATCAAGTATAGGGTGAAGGTGGGCTCTCACCATGAGGAGGATTTCCAAAGCTAAGATTCATAATATTTACATCTTCACATTATCAACATACCCTATCGGGGCACACAATATCTTCCCTTCCACACACCTCCTTATACCTCCCAAAATGAAAGTAGCAAGATAAACACAATTCATTGAACATATACAATCATCTCCACACATGGGAGTATTCCTCAACTACATGTGTGAGCCCAACTACCCCCTTAACCCAAGCATCTCTTCCCTCCCAAGGGTGAGTGATGCTTCACACCCATTTTACAAAACACATAACATGAAAACAAAGCAAGATCAAAGAAAGATTCACACAAAACTTCTCACATGCAACACACAAGCAAGATCTTTTCCCACAAACACGCTACAATAAACCAAAATCTCATCATGAAATGAAGAACGCCATATCTATTCTAAATGAAAAATGAGGAACATCAAGGATAATGGGTACAAACCTCCCTCCAAGCAAAGGCAATGAATAGTTGTAGTAGAGCTCCTTCCTCTTTCTTCAAACCCTAGTTGTCTCTAAAGATAGAGAGTGGCCAAGTGAGTTCCCAATTTAGCCATGCCTCTATATATCCCTCACATTTTAGGATTCAATAAAGAATGAAATTTTTATGAGGTTTCCTAGGCCTACTAGGCACCCTAGAGGTCTTTATTAGCCCCCTAACCTATAGGACTAACATGGGTAGGGTTTATTTTTGTCACAAACTTACCTTTAAGTTACTTAATGACACTCCCAAAGCTAGGTAATTCAAATTCCAAATTTTCCCCATGGTGATAACCTTGTTCTTTTTACTAACTTAGGCCAATAAATCAAATTTCTCAATTAAGGCATTTAACACAGAATAAGCTGGCCACATGATCCATCATCAAAGAACACATCATTTCACATAACGAGCACAAGTGCCAAGTGACACACACAAAAAGCACTAAACATCACACGTGACATGTTCAAAAATCTACACATACCACACACATACATCCACGTTTACGAAATAAGCACATCACAATGAGGTTTACAAACCTTACAAAGATTCACCTTGGCAGAGTCATTTAAACATGTGTCTATACCTCGTTTCCCCATTAAATTTCCATGGTTCCTCTTCCTGTACATCAAACTCAAGCATCAGTAGTCCAAGGAGTCAATAAGCATATATAACATAAGTGCGAATAATAATAATATCCATATTAACATAATTCAAATTAGATATCCTTTCCTAATCTTTCAATTATTCCACTCAAAATGTTAAGATATCAAAATATGCATGTCATAAACATCATGATCAAATTAATATTCATCCATACATTAAAAATCTTCAAAAAAAATTAACATTTTGCATTGCATCAAAATCTGCTAATATTATGTCATAAAGTTGCATCCATATATGTTCGAACATTTCTTACACCATGACAGTTTTTTTTTAGTACATATATCAATGTAAAACACTACTAGAGTATCAAATCAATAGATAAAGAAAATCCATTGTCCATCTAAGTCTCAATAACTGTCAAAATATTAAAGTCTCAAATAAAAAAATGTAATAACATAGCCATGCTATGTCGGATTGGGGTGAGGCCTCACATCAACATGAAGAACATATTCTAGTACTTGCAAAAATGCTCCAGTGGGGTCATCAAGTAGAGAAATAAATGGGTGTTTCTTGAAGTTATATCTAGGTCCATCACTAATATCAAATAATTCTTGTGTTTCCATTACTGAAAATATGCTCAACAAATTATAAAAATACCTCAATTTTGAATTTTAGGGTTTTCAATGATCATGTGTATCTATAAGCTTCTTCAGCACTTTAAATAGCTATCAAATCACTCTACACTTAAGATTTCACACAAGTGAGTGATGCTCATAAATCAATTTGCATCTTTTAAATCTTTTACAATCTGTACTTGACATTAAATGTGTATTTGCCACAAATTTAAAATACTATCTCTATGTAACATTAAGATTATTTCTATAAAATAACCTTATACTGATCATATCAAGTAATGCACACTTTATTGTAGACTTCTCTCAATGTCTTGTATATACTCCTAACTACACAACTTGTGGTATTCTCTCTAACATTAGTTTTCATTAACTGATACACTATTTTATTGAGAATGCTTAATTCAAGTAGGATGAGTCACAGACAATAAGTGACTTTACTATCTTATTAGGAATATTAGGATGAACTTCTTCTAGAACTATATGAGAACTTCTAGGTTCTTTTTCCTTTACAAATGTTTCCTTGAATTCTTTTGTCTGCTCCTTTATTTCTTCCTTCAGACTATCATCATTTCTTCTATTGGTCCTTCTATAATTTTGATTCCTATTTAGGTTTCTTCTATCCATTCTGTAGAACTTTGTTGTCTATCCAAATTTATTTCATAACTGACATACAGGTACATTCCTTCTTTGTTCATTATATTGGTTTTTAGGTGCTCTATAATTCCTTGTAATGTGTTCAAGATTATTACATCTGTAACAAACAATTAGTCTTGTCTCTCCACTTTCATTGCTATGAGATCTTCTTCTATTACCTACACAGTTAGTGTTCCTAAACATTCTGCTATTTGCATTATCATTATCAAATTTAGGTTTCTTACAATCCACTGCATAATGTCCATATCCATGACAATTATGACAATAAAAATTTGAAATAGGTTTAAAAGATTGGCCTTTGAAATCATCTCCAATATGTTTAGGTTCATCACATGTAAAGCATTTAACATGAGATTCCTTTGTTTCTCTACCTTTCCCATCTTGATTAGATTCAAGTTAGATTTCTTAGAGTGAATAACATTCTCTTTGTCTTTGAATGTATCATTAGATTTTCTCATGTTTAGATCTTTCTTGACTTCAAGAGGATCCGTTTCTTTTCTCTCAATAGATTTCTTCGCAGATTGTCCAAGAAAGTGTTGGGACTGAAAATTGCATGGTCTATTTTCAGTCACATTTAGAAAATTTTGAGAAAATCATGCCCTAAAGTGCCTTTTATGCATATGTAGCCAATTGTCAGTTTGAGGCCTAGATGGTGTTTGAGTGGCTTAACACCTTTCATTTGACATATGCCTGTGATCCACAATGTTATTTTTCCATCTCGAATCATTCTGTGAAGTGCCATTTTAAGCTAGTGTCAAAATTTGCAATTCTGCCCAAGTGTCAAATAGCGACCAGAGGCCCAATTTGCATTTGAATATATTTTACCCAGGAATGTGTCATGACCCTCCACTTTGGGAGTGTTTAGTTTCCATAACAAAGAACCTATGTTTCAGCTTTCAAGTCTTTTCAAATTCGTTTGACTAGGTTTCGAACCCCTCAAAGTTGGTCGGTTACTGTTTTGTACATTTGTGTAGTTGTTCGCAGTTCTGGGAAGCCCTGTTCGACCAATGATATCTTTGACCCAGTTGATCCAAATGAGGAAATTCTTTTTGCACTATGTTCTAGGGGTCAGATACTTCATATGTTCAAATTTTGAGATCATGTCGAATCCATTTGATCAGTTTGCTAACATGATCAAAAACCCAATGTGCATTGTTTGGTTACGGCTAAGGCATCCAGATTGATTCACATCCTTGTTCGGCACGTTATAACTCTCATCCCGTGATTGGTGAGCCTAAATGGATTATATCATTGTGTTGTCTCCTAAAAATCCTTCAAGTATGCCAGTTCCCAAGTCATGATAAATCCATTTGCATAGTTTCATATGTCCGCACATTTGCCAAAAAATTACTTTTTGACACATTTCTTAGTCAAAATTTCCAAGTGCCTGTTTTCGGAAATTCGCCAAATGTGCCCTGTGATTCGTCAAGAGCCCAAACTATAGAATTCCATTCTCCTCATGACAAAGAACCTATATCCCAGTTTTTAGAAGCCCAAGTGATCAATAACCTAGTTTATGATGCCGAATCCGAGCCCAGTTTATGTTTTTTAACATTGTTTGCTTGCAGGATTTTTAAAGTATGGATGTTCGACAATTAAAATATTTTGACTGGAGATTCGTCATGGGCTAAAAATTTGCAGCATGGTAAAATTGCTATTTTTCTTTGAAAGTCTGGAATGCTCAGAATGCTGGGGCAGCGGCTGTCCTTGTGGCTAATGACAAGGATGAATCTTTGATAACTATGGATTTGCCTGGTGAAGGTGGTTCAGCTTATGAACAGAATATCACTATTCCCTCTGCACTCATTGAGAAGAATTTAGGTGACAAACTGAAAGATGCTATTAGTAAGAGGAATATGGTCAATATTAATTTGGACTGGAGAGAGTCTGTTCCACACACAGATGAACGTGTGGAGTATGAGTTGTGGACAAATAGCAATGATGAATGTGGATTGAAGTGTGATATGCAGATGGAGTTTTTAAAGAATTTCAAAGGAGCTGCTCAAATTCTTAAGAAAAATGGGTACACACAATTTACTCCTCACTATATCACGTGGTACTGCCCTCAAGCCTTTGTAGTGAGCAAGCAATGCAAAGCTCAATGCATTAATAACGGAAGATCCTATTCACCTGATCCAGAACAAGACTTCAATCGGGGGTATGATGGGAAAGATGTGGTGACTGAAAATTTGAGACAATTGTGTGTTTTTACTGTTGCTAAAGAGGATAGCAGACCATGGGTTTGGTGGGATTACGTTACTGATTTCTGCATCATGTGTCCAATGAAGGACAAAAAATATAACAAAGAATGTGCAGATAGTGTCATCGAATCTCTTGGTCTGGACAGGAAGAAGGTAGAAAAGTGCATGGGGGATCCCATTGCCGATACTGAAAACTCTATTTTGAAAGCTGAGCAAGATAAACAAGTTGGACATGGATCTCGTGGTGATGTCACAATATTACCCACTCTTATTATTAATGACATACAATACAGAGGAAAACTTGACAAAGGAGTTGTAGGTTCCAATAAATTTTAAAAGAACAGCAAGCCGTTTCTAACCACAGTCAAACAAAAGGTGATGAGCAATAAAATCAATTATCCCACATTGATAAAACGTGGGTATGTTTTATGTATTTAAATACCCAAACACACGTAATAAGATGTGAATTGAGGCACGATCCTTTTGAAGGCACGAGCTCGAGGGGAGGGGCCCGCCGTGGACTGCCAGTTGGTGCGCAAATGGAGATATTTTGAACGAGCATGCAATAATGATGAGTTGGCGCCCAAAACTTGGATGCAAGGAGATGACGACACATGTCCAAATCGGAGGGTCGTCGCTAACTTGCCAAGCAAAAGATGCGTGAGAATTAACATAGCAAGTTAGCGAGAAGACAACATGTGGTGGATGGGGGCAAATCAGGCAGACCAATCAGCAAGTGACATGTGGCACCGGTCAAACCAAGGTTGACCACGGATTCAAAGGGTCAGGAAAATCTGCAGAGTTAAAAATAATAATATTTTATTATTATTTTTGTTGAAAATTGACGTTAGTTTTTAAAAATCAAGCAGGCTTTTAATTCTAATGTTAAGACATTAGATTATTATAAATTTTTTGGATTTTAAATTCAAAGATATGCAGACCTGATGTCTCTACCAGAGGACTATTTTTCAAATAGCAGTTTCAGGCGCTTCCGGTAACCAAAATATGCCTTATCATATATCGTCGGAATTGTGAGAAGATGAATTTTCCGATTCTGGAGTTAGTTTTTGCACAGGTATCAGTCAGTTTGAGCTACATAAGGTTTTCTATCAGGTACTTGAATTGCAACTATATTCAGACCAGGAAGTTCAGTTTGATTTTTTGTCAAGGTAATGACCTGAATATCAGTAAAAAGATAGTTGAAATGTAGTTTGGGTTGGAATTTGAGCGAATTCATTCAGTAAAAAACAAAATTTCACGAGCATTTCAATGGGTAAATCAGATATTTTGGTGACTCAGCAAATTTCATCATTCAGAAACAGACATTTGCAAATCAGTTGCAAAAAATGATGAAACAAAATCAGATCAAGATGGGAGAAGGAAGGAAGAAGTTTTCAGTTGCTAGAAGATTGATTTTCAAGTGGACACTTGTCAAGTAAAGATCAGATCCGGGATTTCTTTCTTGTCTATATCTTTCTTTCTCTGATACTTGGTAAGGGTTCCAGTTTTTGGGAAGAAAAAGTTCATTGCTGTGATACCATTGGGGATTCCAGTTTTTGCACTGTGAGACCATTGGTTCTAGTATTTTGACATGTTTCCATGACTGTGACACCATTTTCTTCAGCAGAACTCTCATGTGAACAGCATTGTAGAGATAATATAGATAGTTCTGAGATATTAGGTTGTTTCATGTTTTAATTTTATGCATCTGAATGTATAGTTTCAAGGAAAGGAATACATATGAGCAACAATTTCACTAGTTTTGTTTTGGTTCTTGTCTCCTGTCTCAGCAATCTGTAAGTCTTATGTGGTTTTGGAACAAAGATTTGAGACCCATTTGCATCCCTTTCAGGTTGTATGTTTGATGTATTTTGCTGTTGGACCAAAGGGCCAAGTAAATGCTCAATATGTTTAAACAAGGTTACTGGTTGTTTGAGAAGGATATTTTGTGAGAATGAGACCTAAATGAACACTGATGTCTGAATCACAAGGTGGTTGGATGGATCTGATGTCTGGGTATATGAGATACGCCCTGATGTCACAGATGTATGTTTTGAATTCATGGAATTGCCCAATGGAGTAGGCACTGATCAGTTATAGGATCACTGGTTATACTGTTGCATTTTTGAAGTTTTGTTGAATCAACATCTTTAATCAAATGAATTTCCCTTTCATGTTGAAGAGCTCTAAACAGAATGCCCTCACTCAGCTTATGAATTTCATTGTTTTGCATCTAGCTACTGCAGATATACGTTATTTCATAAGTTATTAGGAGAAATAAGGGTTTCTATCTGCTTTGCATTAGATTCAGTGTATGCTTTGACAACTGGTACCATATAAAGAATCTATAGGTCCACCCGCCTAGGTTTTGCAGAGCCTGAAGTGCAGAAGGAGTATAGCCTTATAGTTGGCCTGGTGTCTGAATGGATGTGTTGATAATGGGAGTTAGCTGCCCCTAGATGCATCTTGTTCTCATCAGGGTAATTGGAAATAGGTAACATTTTCAAACACCAACAGAAAGAATCCAAGTCTAGTCTTATCATAACTAGGTCTTTGTACATACATTTGGTCTTCAATATTTTCACTATTGGTATACAACTTTTCAAGTTGTTGTTTAGTTTGCACCAGTTCATCTTTCACAATAGTATTACATTTTTCTAATTTTGCATGTTCCAACTTGATAGATTCTAATTCAAATGTTACTTTGCTTAACTAGGATCTTAGATCTACATTTTTAGCTTTTATTTTAGAATCATTCTTTCCTCCATTTTTGTTAAGACTTAGCTTAAGTTCTACTATTTTAAACTAATGTTTCAACATCTCATTTTCTTTCTTTAATATTAGTGTAGTTTTTTATTTTTCCTATTTTGCTAGGTTTTTTCTACACTTTTAATAATCTCGCTTAGGTTAATAAAGCATGTCTTATTAGGTGAATGGTTGTGAGGTGTCACCTTCCTACATGTGAGCATCCATTAGCTATCTTGGGAAGATACTTTGCTATCTTTAGTCCGATAGATGGTTGCTCCTCATTGGTTTGTGTTGCCACCTCCTCCCTCTTCCTAGCCTATATAAGCATGCTACCTGGCTTATATTTGCATCTCTTGTTTTTGCATCCTCTTAATGCTATTTTGCTTCAAGCATTTGCATTACTCTCTTGGAGACCAACTCTATGATGCTATTTTGATTTTGTATCATTTGCATTCATAGTTTAGATATTTATTCTTTGCACTAGTTTTCTGGGTTATTAATCTTATCAGATTCTAACATGGTATCAGAGCTTTTCTATGTGCAAGAGTAGATTTTAGTTTCTTTATTTGAGAGATTCGAGGGGGGATAATAAACTTTATTATAATTTTTTGAAAAACAAAGTATGCTCTTCTCTTGCATCTTTGGATGACCTTGAGAATTAGAAAAGTTTTGACAAAAATGATTTTTCTGTGGGGTTTCAATCTCAAATCTGACAACTAACTTGCATATTTAGAGTTTTCAATCAGTTTTGCAGGTTTTAGCATGCTATTGATGGACTTAGGAAGCTGATCCAGCATTTGCATGTCATATTCTGGTTGCTGGGGTCATTTTTTGATTTTTGGAGCCATTTTTTACTGTTAAAGGCATCTAATTTACACTACAGTAACATCTTCTATACATCAGAAAGAAAAACACTTTCTAGGTTTTGTTTGCAGCCCCAAAAAACAATCTGGGTATCTTTTAGATTTTTCATGAAAGTTGTATATTTTGCAGAAGCAAGCATGCAAAGCTACAGCCATACCCCTCTCCATTGGCAGTCGCAGATTTGAATGCAGTTTTCAAATGTCTCATTCTTGCTCATACAAACTCCGATTTTGATGATTCTTATTATGAACTTGGCTTTTTTTTGGTTCTCTATCCACTAGTGGAGTTGTTTTTTGATTTTCATGCATGAATTCTTCAGAAATTGCAAATTCTCAGTCGTGACTATGCACAGTTCTCGTTTTGGAAACTTCAGAGGATCATAACTTTCTCATACGTCCTCATATCGAAGCGATTCTTTTTTTGAAAGTGCATGATTTTTTGGTAGATTGCAGTGGTGCTATTTGTTTCCTTGATTATTGTGCCCAAGTTTCACTTCTAGCATATGCTCTTCATGAGGGTTTGTAATGCATTAAAATCAAGGCCACTAAGTATTTCTTTCTAGTGGTAGTTGTAAACGCACTAAAATAAAGTGTCAAATCATTTTTTTTCGGGGGGGGGGGGTTTGATTGCGTAAAAAAGGGGGGGGGGGGGGGGGGGGGCATTGTCGCGGCTGGGTTCTCTTCTTTTTAGCATTTTTTTGCATTTCTTCATCATGGATCAAAAAAATATGCCCATCCTAACTCCATACAATTACTTTGAGTAGAAATCACACATGAGAATTCACTTAAAGAAAGCTGGATTAAATAGGATTACTATGGGACTTGAAACTGAACCTGCTAAAGATGAAGATAAGCCTAAGTGGTTTAACAAATGTGATGAGGCATATGGAACATTGTGTTTTTCTATTTCTCCTAACTTGCTATTTCACATTGAGTCTCTGGATACACCAAATGAAGTATGGACAAAGCTAGAAACACTATTTGGCACACAAGATTCAATGAGGGGTCATATGTTGGAAAATGAATTAATTAGTTTGAGTCCAGGCAATTTCAACACAATCCAAGATTTCTTCACCAAATTGAAATCACTAAGGTTGCAGTTAAAATAATGTGGAATTGAAAAGGAAGATGAAAAACTGATTCTCAATATTCTCTCTAAGCTAAGTTTAGAATATTTTGTGTTTGTCTCTACCTTCTATGCTACTAAGGGTGCACTTGGTACTCAATTCACCATGCCATCTTTAGATGATTTTGCTGTCAATCTCACTCGAGAACAGGACAAGTTAATCTAGATGGGCACTCTTACATCCTCTAAGTCACATGCCTTAGCAGCCAACCAAGGCACAAAAGAACAACAAGGACAAAGTAGTAACAACAATAGTAAGGATAAGAAACAAAAGAATAGCGAGGAGAAGAAGGATCAGATATTGATTTCTTCAAAAGCAACTATTGATACACCATCTTCCAAGGGTGATAAGCCTAAGAAAGAAAAGGTCAAATGTGCCTATTGTAAAAGATCTGGTCATGATGAACATAAATGTTTGCAGAAACAACTTGATCACTTGACATACATTCTTGAGAAGAATAATATCAGTGTTCCTAAGTCTATCAAACAAAGTTCTAATGAAGGGTCCAAAAAGGAAAAAGAAAACAGCAAGGGGAAAGGAAAGGGCAAGGCCCTTTTTGTAGTTGCTTCCTCACCATCCACTTGGGTTCTTGATTCGGGTGCTTCACACCACATGGCTTCATCTAAGGAAGAACTTGCATCCTTGGAGTTGTGTACTATGCCTTCTATTTTGATGGGTGATAATACTCTTGATGAGGTGTGTGGGAGAGGGTTTGTTGATGTGGGGGATGGAACATTCCATGATGTTCCTTGTGTACCCTCATTGCCAACTAATCTCCTATCGGTACACCAGATCACTCACACAGGTTTTGGCAAGTGGGTTGAGTTCACTCCTAATTTAGTGGAGATATGTGAGGTGCACAATGATTCTACAGTTGCAGTTGGGAGAGCAGATCATCAGTCACAACTCTATATGTTTTCTCACTTTGTTTCTGATCCTCCTTTGACTATTTCACTCATTCACTTGGAATACATGATAGATCTTCTAATGGGTCAGATTCACTTAAGCAGTCTTCTACCTCCACTTCTTATGTAGAGAGTGACTCAAAGGACTCACCTCCTTCCTCTCCTAGTCATCGTTTATAGGTTGATGATTCTCCTCTAGATTCTCCATCTTCTGGTCCACTTTGGGCTAGACAGACCTTGCAGTTTGTAGGTGATTGGGTTGGGGATCCATCAGACACCAAGAAGACTCGTTCACAATTCTAGGATGCTCTACATATATTCATTGCTACTACCTCAAATCCACAGTCCTTTCATGAGGCTTCTGGTATTTCTGAGTGGGATATAGCTATGCAGGAAGAGTATAGTTCCTTGATGAGGAACCACACTTGGGATCTTGTCCCTTTTCCTAAGGGAAGAAAACTTGTTCGATGTAAGTGGATCTACCAGACAAAATTTGCAAGCTTTGTTGGAGGTACAGGATGCTTCATCTTTTGGGGGGGGGCACTTCCTCTCACTTGGAGTCCTAATTTTCTTTGGGGAGCCTCTTTTCTCTCTCTTTTGGGGGAATTTTATGTACATGGGTACCTCATCAGGCTTGACTTGTCGGGACCCATTTCTACATCCACCTAAGCTTCGCTTATGGGAGGGTGTTAGTGTAGTTTTTTATTTTTCCTATTTTGCTAGGTTTTTCCTACACTTTTAATAATCTCGCTTAGGTTAATAAAGCATGTCTTATTAGGTGAATGGTTGTGAGGTGTCACCTTCCTACATGTGAGCATCCATTAGCTATCTTGGGAAGATACTTTGCTATCTTTAGTCTGATAGATGGTTGCTCCTTGTTGGTTGGTGTTGCCACCTCCTCCCTCTTCCTAGCCTATATAAGCATGCTACCTGGCTTATATTTGCATCTCTTGTTTTTGCATCCTCTTAATGCTATTTTTCTTGCAGTATTTGCATTACTCTCTTGGAGACTAACTCTCTGATGCTATTTTGATTTTGTATCATTTGCATTCATAGTTTAGATATTTATTCTTTGCACTAGTTTTATGGGTTATTAATCTTATTAGATTCTAACATTTAGATCTTCAATATCATCCTCAGTAGTCTACTCAATAGGTAATTTTTGCTTTAGGTTATATATCTTGTCCTTTAATTTACCAATATAAGATTTTACATCTTCATATATATCCGCTAGGCCATCTCTTTGATCTGTAAGGAGATCAATTTTCTCAAGAGCTTCTTCAAGATTCTTCTTCAACTATTCCTTATCCATAGGGATTTTATTCAAGTTGTTAAGCCTCTTCTAAATAACTAAGCTCTGATACCAATTGTTAGAAATAGATAATACTGGAGGGGGTGTGAGGGGGTGAATCAGTATTTTCAATCTTTTTGCCGACAACTAGATATTACTAATTACTTTGCCACATGCATAAGAAAGTAAACCAATAATGTTGAATAGTATAAACAACCATACATAAAGAGAGCTCATAACACCATATTTTGTTAACTAGGGAAACCTTGGCCAAGGGAAAACCTCAGTGGGGATGAAACCCACAAGATTATTCACTATATAAAGAATCTAGTTAAGGATATTTACCCTATTAGGAGTCTATGAAGAATGTATAGTGTCTCGAGTCCCTATTAGGAGACTAGGCCTTGTTAGAAGCCTCAACCCTATTAGGAGTTGCTTCAACCCTATTAGGATTTGGTGGATCATATACAAATGTGCCCTAACATGCAACTATACAATTAAGTTCTTTAAAGAATAGATATACATACAATACTTGATCACTTGTTGTACTTCACAATTCTTCTAATTGTCAACTCTTCATACAAGCCTTTAGTAGACTATAGATAGTCTTCCCTCTAGTTTTCTCAATGTCATAAATAAGGAGTAACTATGCAATATCAACTTGCATCATATCTCGCATTATCATATCACATAACCTTTTTCTTAATTTCATCCAACTTCACAAATGAAGTTCTTTACTTATATCAATCATGTCAATAAATCCTTCCTTAGTTGGCTCACATATAATCCCTAGAGTCATCTCATCAAGATAATTCTTTAAGTTGTATAATTCAATTTTCTTCACTTGCTCTATTCTATATTGTGAAGTATCTATATCGATATTTCCTTCATAACTTGAACTTGGTTGTTCATATAGACATGCACACTAGTATACATCATCAGGATGATGTCATGCATTTGTAGTCAATAAATCTACTATTCAATAAATCTCATCAATGTTCTTAAGGAATATTCCACTATCAATAAACCTCATCGTGTTGCTGTAACATTGTCCAATACTTAGACAATTTTATATCATAAACAATCATAACTATACTGTAAAATATATATTGCCATAAATGATAACCACATATCTCATCTTATTTGACAGATTGGTTATATTGCCAACATACATGCACATATGTTCTAATTATTTTGATGTTCATATAATATATCTAAAATCTTTCCTTTTATAGAGCACTCCTACTTCATACTTTTACTATGCCAACACTATTCTTTCTATTTATTTATTTTGTACGAGTAGTTCCTATCTAAATAGATTCTTACAATTCCTTATTTAATTATGCCATATTAATACCCTACTAATTTTGTTATTGGCTTAATCGTTAATTATTTCTACCTTATATTATTGACTATGAACCATTACCTTTAATCATGTTTCAAAATTTATACCTTCAAATAATAAACTTACATTCTAACTAATAAACAATACCTAATTAAGAACTATTTTTTATTATTAACTAATATATATTTACTTATTTAACCACTAACTAATATATGTAGTAGTTAATTACTAACTAAATGAATTAAATCCTACAATCTTACAACCACTTACATAACCACTAAAAATCTAACATTCTTACATTTTAAATTAAATAAATTAAATACCAACTTTATTAGCTATACTAACTACTTACTCTAACTTGGATTAACTTAATTCTAACTATGCTTCCTTTTAAATTTTAATACTTTCTAACTATTTTTCTTAGTAAGATATCCTAACTACCTACTTACCACTATACACTATGCTCTAGTTACACAACCTAAAACTCTTCCCATGTGGCAAGAAGGCTTGGCATCTCATCCAAGAGCCCCTTCGCCAATGTAGGTAGTGGCCTTTTGGGAGGTGTGGGAGGGTTTTTTTCATTTTGACATCTCCCCAAATTTTTTGCACTTCCAAAAACATCCACTTGAAATGTAAGGGTGATGTGATAAGTTAAGGGTCTAGGTGGCCTTGAAGTGCCTATGGTGGAGTACGAGGTGGGGACAGGCATGATCTAGGGTGTTGTGCAAAGGTTGGCACTTCCCTTTTTTTTTCTCTCCCCATAATAACTAATTGTTAATTATCTTCTTTTTGGAAGCGGTACTTTTCAACTCACTGGTCTACACTTATGAAGTATACCATTGTATTTGTCCCTTATTTTATTTTATTATTTTATTTTTCTTTTAAAATTTGATGTGACTTATTAATCAAGCCCACGTCTCTATTCCTACACTTTCTCATCCTGATGATGGATCATGTAGTATGATCTAAAATGTTGATGGTAAAAAAAGAGCACACAATCAAATCCAGAAGACAAATTATTTACAAATGGATTGTGGAAATCTGATAATGTTAATCAAGTCCATGTTACAAATTCCTTATGTAAGTTATTACTTTATAACATAGTTGTTGGCTCCTAATTTAACAGTTTTGAAAATGACCAAGAAACCAAACAGATGCATCTAAGGCTAGTAAATTCCTATGACGGATACACTTGACTACAGTCTTGGGCCAACTATAAGGCTAGACCCTTCTTCTTCTTTAGGCTCTACAAAACCTAGGTGGGTGGACCTATAGATTCTTTATATGGTACCAGTTATCAAAGCATATACTGAATCTAATATAAAGCAGATAAAACCCTTATTTCTCCTATTAACCCATGTAATAACATAGATCTACAGTAGAAAATTGCAACTTTATGATATTCACAAGCTAAGTGAGGGCATCACATTTAGGTTCTTCAACATAAAATGTAAAGATGATTTGAATTTTGATTTAATTTTATGTGGATGGGGAAAGTGGATAAAAACCAAGTATAGACAACAAACTAATGATCCTATAGCTGATCAGTGCCTGATCCATTGGGAAATTCATGAATCTCCCTCATGCATTTTGGATATATGATACTTATTCATATATTCAGATATATGATCTATCCATTCACCTTGTAAACAGACATCAATGTTCAACTTAAATCTCATTCTTACCTGATATCCTCCTTAATAAACCTGCAACTGTAATGATTCTGTGAAGCATTTACATAATTCCTTGAATTACAAGCAACAATGAAGCAACATATAGCCTTAAGGGATTGCACTTATGATCTAGGCTCTTTGTTCAAAGACCATAAAATATCACAGCTCAACTGAGAAAGGAGACAAGATTTAAACTCAAACTAAAAACTTGTTGTTCCTTGTATTGATTTCCTTGAAATAATACATAACAAAGCATGAAATTAACTCACAAAGAACCTAATAAACTAGACTATACAATAACATATGTTTTCATACAAGAGATAAAATGGTGGGAATGAGAAACTAATTAGATGGGAAGGGGGTATGATAGCCAAAGAAAAGCTTCATGGTCTAGAACCAACATATCCCAGATCTTTCCATTCAGATTTCACCAATTCCAGAGCTAGTTCTGCTAAGTTTTTTCATTCCAGAGACTTTCCAATATTTTCCAACCCTTACAAAAAAGAAGAAGAAAGCATAAATAGAGAGAAAGCAATTCCCAGATTCATTATGCAACTGACATGTGTCCTTTCAGATTTCCTTCTGAAGAAAATGAAAAGCCTCTCTCTACCTTCTCTCTATAACTGCAAATCAAATCCCCTTGATTCTGGCTCTTAAAGGCATAAAGAATATCAAAAATTTGATTCATCATCATAACTAATTTTTGATGTTAGAATGAACACAAGGTAAAAAGTCAAAATTAGTTAACTTCCCTTTAGAAGCCAAGAAAATATCTCAGAATTGATTTTCTTCACATCCAGACTTCAAAAAGCCTTCATATCTACCTTTTATCTAATCCTAATGCTTCATGATGAATTCTGCTCATTCCACTGAGAATGCCCCAGAAAATACAAAACTGCTTATAGATTGAATCGGTGAATTGATGTGCAAAAACTTATCCTAAATCTGGTAAATTCAACTTCTCTCGGTTCCAACGGTATATTGAATGCCTGATTTGGACAAAAAATACCCTTATGCTAGCAGTTTAAAAAATTAGGTCCTGGACTATGGCAAAGCTTTAAAAATGAAAAATTTAAAATTTATATAGTCAAAACTATATAAAACTTCAAATTTATTTAAATATTTCATTTTATGCATTGATCTTCTCTGAATTTTCATTTGAACTTCATTTTTACTCTCTCTTTGTGCTCTCCCTCCAATTTTCCATTGCCATATGTCAAATCCTGATTGACTATGACCTTTGAAATATTAATTAATTAATATTTATTAATTTCTCCATCTTCTCCTCATAGCACCGGAGGCTTTCATTTTTCCATTTATGCTCATACGCAAAGCTTATCCTTTACGCTCTTACGCCCTCTCATATCACCGAAGATGTTCAAAACTCGCTTCCCGAGCCTACGGGGCCTTCAACTTTTATATCACCATAATACCCAAGGCTTTACCTTTATGTTCATACGGGCTTCAAATGGCTTTACGCTCTCACACCTGAGCGTATCCTTGAAACCTTTCTAAAATTTGTTTACATTCATACGAGGGCTAGTGTATGAGCGGAGGTCTTTAAAATTTGGTCTACACCCTCACACAAAGCTTGAGCCACTGGAGCATCAGGAAGACTTAACATCTCATCCTCTGCCTATATGCTTGAGCATAACATTGGGCATGTGCAATCCTTACCTTCTCGACTTCATGCTTTGCTTTGATTTTAGTGAGTCAAAATAGATTGACTTCAGCTCTACATGACCCCTTTACAGGTTGGGCCTACCACATGGTCATGTCTTATTAGACAACTTACAAAGTGAGTGATATTCTATTTAAAGAACTTAAAACTTTGTTACCCACCCAATGTGGGATATATCACTTTACATTGTTGTTTGCTTTGTTCTTCTCTGATATTCTAATCTCTGACCTACAACCTATTCTTCTTGCTTGGTGCTTCCCATTGTTGGTCTCTCTACCTTTCACACATGGATATCTTCATTTTTGCCACTCTCTGACCCAAATGCCATGTGCCACTCTCTGATTGGTTGACCTAATCCACATCATTTGCCATGTCAGTGCCACCTCACTTCTAGCTAGCCCCTCCAGCTAGGTACTTGCTATGTCACTATATTAACTTCCCTGCAACTTTCCTATAGTGAGTTAATAACGGTCACATGATCCGCCACATGTCATGATCTCAGCACTCAAATTCCAGATCAACTCTCATCATCCTGTTGACTGCCACTTGTCATTCAACTGCTCGTTGATGCTACCACATCACTCTAGTGGGACCCACGTTCTCCTTTTATTTCTCACCAATTTTTTGAATTTTGCGGCGATTCGCTATGTCGCTAGCCAAAAATCCTTGGATTTTTCGGCTAGCGAGGTAGCAACTAGTCAGATTTTCTAACTTTTTTGGCAGCTTAAATTTGCTAACATAATCAATTTCGTGTTTTCTTGTCTGATTAAAATTTGGGTGACATCACCTCCAACTATCAACTAGGACCCACACATAACCATAGATCTTTAAAAAGTGTCTTTATTTAGACACAACGCATGGTGTGTGTTTTAATATTTAAAGACTAAAGTGCCCTACCCCACAACCGATGTGGGATAATTGCCTTTGCATATGGGATGCCCTTTCTTACAAAATTTTTCTCTATGTCTTCTTCCAAGGTCCCCATGAACCCTTAGCAAAAGATCCAAGCTAATTTTTATTGTTTTGAACCAATCGGATTCAAGAATAAGAGATCTATATGTAGATTTGGGGAACTAATTCATGGTGTTGTCTACTCGAGGGCACTATTGTAGAAGACCAGGTTGCGACTTTTTTATAACTTTGTAGACTTTTGACCATGAAATGGTGTGTGAGTTCTTGGTATGAGGCATCTTGGTTTTGAATTCGTGGGTGCAACCTCTGAAGTATTATTTGTGCTGGCTCTTTTCTCCCTTGAAAATGTGGATTTTGGCTAGCTCTTAACGAGACTTCACATAATGGTTTAGAATGATGATTTAACTTCATGGAATGCTTAGATGGGATAAATGGAAGGTGCTAGAAGTATTGAACACCTCTTAGGCCTCAAAGGTAAAATTGGGTACACATGCATTTATGGGGCTTGATTTGACTCAAAATTGAAATAGATGCTCAAAATGAGAACGCAATTTTGAGTGCCAATAGTAGTCTCTTACTAAATACATTGATTTTATTTTTTTCTTATCTTATCTCAATAATTTATGGAATATTCTCTAGATTAAAACATTCAACTATAATTGAGAGGGGAAATATTTCTCTTCCCCATACAATTTCCAAAGAGGAAAAGAATACATCTACAGCAAGTTTTGT
The DNA here is from genome assembly GCA_028749045.1 of Cupressus sempervirens. NCBI lineage: Eukaryota > Viridiplantae > Streptophyta > Pinopsida > Cupressales > Cupressaceae > Cupressus > Cupressus sempervirens. The sequence goes on from CM053793.1 coordinate 704,543,746, forward strand.
GTGTTATAAGAGTTTAATGCTTTTACATCTATGTTCTTTAGTAGCTCCTAAATATATGTTTTTATGGATGCCTTGATGTGACTAATCTATTACATTTCATTGTTAATTTTAAGATCATGCCTTGCAAGCTATAAACATCATTGGACAACTAGGTTTCACAAGTGAAATTAGGTAAGCACATACAAAATGTTTGCACCAAAAAAATTATAGTCTTCTAAATTATGAATGTTCTCATAGATGGCTTCTTATTTAAACATAATGAAAAGTTTTCATGCATACATATGACTATTACAACACAAGAAACTTAGATTCCATTTTATCAAATATATAACAGGGAATTTTGAAAAGAAATCACTTAAGTCTACATTGAATAACTCCTACAATGATTCTTTCACATGAGATATCTATAAGATTTAACTATTGATTGAAGTGTGAATAGATAAGAGAGCGTAACTAATTTTCATAACTTCCACAAGGCTCACAATATGGGTTATTTTTCCACATGACATTTGCCCCTTTCCTTCCTATACAACTATGAAATGATTCAATTCTTTCCCTTAAAATGCCAACTATATATGTAGCATCAAATATTACTTTACACATTTGCAAAAATATAAAATGTGGGGCAAATCCTTCTCATTTTACAAGGAACAATAATGGAAGATTGAAATTACAACACATTATGAGATAATATGGAAAATTTTGATTTCTTCACAACACTTGATTCTTCAAAAATGCCAAGGCTGAAACCCTAATCTCTTCATAGGATCCATTCTCACAAAACCTAAAAAACAACACAAAACTAGGAACCATGGTGGCTCACCTCCCATCCTAGGCCTCCCAAGAGGCCATCCACCGAGTTGGGGAAACAAAGCCCAAATGGGATACACACACAACAAAATTGTTCATGACTTTTGAAGTCAACAAAATTGTTCATGACTTTTGAAGTCAACAAACTTGTTCATATCACCATTCATATGATGTGAACATCCACTATCAATTATCCAAACAGATTTCTTTTCAACCTATGATACCAAGGCCATTTTCTTTGGACTTTCTTATTTAATAGCTACAAATCCTATTTCATCATCACTAGCACTTATTGCTTGCTCATTAGAATCATCTTCTTCATTTGCATAAAAACAATCTCTATCTCTTCTAGGATTGAAATTTTCCCTATACTTTTTCTCTCTTTTAGGACACTTAGATGCATAGTGACCAAATTCATTTCAAGTCCAACATTTAAAGATTTTTTACCATCTTTTTCTCTTCTTACCAGAAGGGCTACTCCTTCTATCTTTTTGTCCTCATTAGATCTACTACTACTAGAAAAGTCTCCTCTATTACTTGTGCTCCTTGATTAACTAGGTCAAATATTTAGGGCATTGAAAATTGCTTCAGTTCTTATCAATTCTTTGGAATTTCTAAGCTCATTCTCAACTACTTCAAGTCTCCAAAGTAATATTTCCTTTGTTAAATCTTTGGTACAAGAGATCAACAACTATATCATTTGAACTACTCACTTAAATGGTGGTGTTAAGCTCTTCAATATCTTCCATATCACCTCATCATCTTGCTTGCTTCATCCTTGAGATCTAATACCCACAATAATTTCTAATATCCTACCTAAAAATGTTCCTATATATTTATCTTCCATCATCTTAGCATCTTGAAATGCACAAATCCAATTTTGTAACCTCAATTTCTTAGAATGTCCATTTCCTTGAAAACTATTTTCGAAATCTTTCCAAATCTAATGAGAATAAATAAGTGACTTTACCTAGTTGTACTCAATTTCAGGAAGTGTAGAAAATAGTGTTTCTCTAGATCTCATGTTGCACATGAAAATTTCACTTTCTTGCTCAATATAAGTTTCCAAATCTTTCTTAACAATGATAGTCTTTTCTAATTTATTTGAGGTCTAATATCTTGGACCCATACACAATAGATGTTTTTTCATATTTTCCTTCTAGTTGTCATAATTTTTTCTATCAAACATTAGACTATCCTTTTTGAATCACTTATGCAATAATTAAAACATTTTTCCACCTTAATTAATCTTAACCATTCAACCAAAGTAAATAGAAACCATACAAAGATACACATACACAATTACACCAGATATGTCAACTAGGGAAACCATTGATCATAGGAAAAACCCTAGTGGGAATGATGCTAAAAAGATGATGTACTAATATAAATATTCCTTGTTCAAGGATGGACCTTGTTAGGAGTCTATTACAATATTTAGTACATATGAGTCCCTATTAGGAGACTTTGAATTCATGTTAGAAGATTCTAACCCTGTTAGGAGTTGTGCCAACCTTGTTAGGAGTTATAGAAGATAGAAGGAGCCACTATCCAAATAGCTTCTGGGGAAAGATCACCAAACTCACTTTCCAACTATTCTTTCAACTATTTCTTATAGAATAATTGTATGTATTATACTTTAACTTCTTTCCTCTATCCTGTCAACCAGACCAATCATTGTCAAACCTTGTAGACCAGGTCATGAACCTCAGATCTGAGTATAAAACTTTGGATCATGCAATAAAACATTGGCAATGAAGTTTCCTTCACATTCACTCTACTCTTCTTATCTTCGCATTCCACTCTTTTCAATCATCTGTACATCTCCTCACATCTCATTCACATATATCATGATAAAGGAAAATGTCCTTCCTTTATACTGAATCCATAAAAAAATTCCTTGAGTCAGCTATTACACCTTCTCAATTAATTATTATAAGACCTCATTAAGAACACATTACACTTAGCAATAACATTAATCTTTCACCTTGTAACTTGAGTAACTTTCCATACATGTAATATTATGATGAGTGATTTTAGCTACATCATCTCCATAATGTCTTCTTCACATCTTTAACTTTGGCTTTACTAAGTAACAACTTTTTGTAAGGCCCACACTCATACCCTATTATAAATCTTAAGGAATGAATGTGATTAGGAGTTAAATTAGGTCATGATTGACATTTTTTGTTATTAATAATGATTTGTAAGATCCTATTAAAGACTGATGCAAATTTTGGCTATTATAAATCTAATACCCATTCAATAGCATTAGGTTGAATAGATAAGAACACATGAAAATGAGACTCAATATGTTCCAGCTAAGAACTTGGTTACAAAATTCAAGCTATGATCCACAAGGAAATTAGGAAAGATAAATTAACATTCACTCTAGTGAGAACAACAATCAATGTAGGTTTTAATGACAATAAGACATATGGTTACTTTCAAAATTTGGTTTTAAATTATTATGACATAATTATGGAAACATTCTAATAGTTTGAGGAATTAACCCTAGAAACTCACACACAAAACCCTCATAATGTGATAAAGGGATATTTCCAGGAATGTCGCTATGTTTAACTTGATTTGGAAGGATACTAGTTAACAAGTCTACATATTAGTGATTTTCACTTAGGACATATATTCTAAGATCCATTTTATATGTTTTCATGATTTAGTAAAGAGGACCTTAGAGTTTCATTGTTATGTTGGAAAGAGTTGTTATAATATTTAGAATGATAATTGGTTATGTTAAGAAAGATAATTGTGGATACACATATTTGATATTTCAATGTTTTTTAATATTTTATGGAAATGATTAGATGAAAGTTAATTGTATATGTTAATGTGACTTATGTGATATTGGATTATTCTACACTTGTCTATGTATTTTTATATTATTTTATTTGGTCTACTGATGTTTAAGTTGAGTGTGTAGGAAAATTGAACCATGGAAATTATTGAGGGAAACAAGGTTCAAACCTATGTGAACTTGGTAAAGCCAAGGTGAATCTTTGGAAGATTCAAAACCTCATTCTAATGTGTTTATTTCATGACATGATTGTGGATGGGTGTAGTAAGTTTAAAGATCATGATTAATTAGCGATGTATGTCATCGTGATGTGTAAAGTATTTAATGTGTGTGTGTCATTTGACAATTGTGTTGTTTATGTGAAAATGACATGTCATGTAAGATTTTGGGCATGAAGTCACTTAACCTAAATTTAATCCCCATTGTGAAATTAAGTTAACCCACCTTGGATAGTGTTAGGATGAGTCATCTTCATGATGGAATTCAAATTAAAATTTGATAGGAACTTTAGAGAGCCTGAAAGTGATTCCCAAGTGTTATTTTTGTGAAAATAAGTCACCCGCATGGTAATAGTATGGGTTGGGGGTCTAAATATAATCATAAGTTGGTCTAGGGGACCTAGGAGACCCTTTAAACTAGTCATTTTCAAGCCAATTCGAAAATCAGAGTATCACATGACTTCTTTCCTCATCCCACCACTTGGTTAAGTTCCTATTAGTAGGAAGGTACAAAGGTGTAAGAGGGGTAGGTGGGAAGGGAAGTGGAGGTCCTTTTAGGGAGCTTGTGCCAAACATAGTGGTTATTCACCCACTCTCTAATAGTAGAGACACTTAGGGTTGGAGGAAGAAACTTGGAAGGAAAAAAGAAATCTCTTCATCACCACTTCATAGCCATTAGCTTGGAAGGAGGTTAGTGCTTCATGCCATGAATTTTCTTATCTCTTGAAATTTGAATAATGGAGATTGCAGGAGTTTTCTTGTAAGGTTTATGTGTTGCATGTGGTGTATGTAGTAGTTGTTGTGTATGTAAATGAGCATGTTGAATTTACTTGCATTTGACCTTGTTTTTTGATATTGTTTTGGTGGATGGAATGTTGTGTTGGGTGTGAAGGCTTCACTCACCCCTAGGAGGGAAGAGAAGCCTTGGGGTGAAGGGGTTAGTTGAGCTTTACATTGAAGTTGAGAAATCCTTCTCTTGGAGAGAGGATAGATTTCATGGAGTATGGGATCTATTGAAATCCATTTGCCTTTCTATTATCCTATGGGGAGGTATAAGTGAGAATTTGTGAACGGAGCAAGTATGGATAATTTTGTTGAGACATATGAAGATTTATATCCTTGGACCGCATGTGTTCTCAAAAGCCTTGTTGGGCATATTGCAATTGCAAGATTTTTTTATGTATAAGGATATGGCATTCTCCTCTTTGAAGATCCCACCTTCACCCAATGTTTATGATTCCATTTGTGAATCATTGTTCAAATCCTAGGTTGGGGTTGTATATGTGTTGCAAATATGATTGTGTTCATGTTAGTTCTTGTTTGAGATGTGTTTGGATGTATCCCGTTTGAGCCCTGTTTCCCCTAGTGCGGTGGATGGTCTCCTTGAGGCCTAGGTTGGGAGGTGAGCTTCCATGGTTCTATATTATTTTTATTTTTTCAGGTTTTTGGATGCACTTGTATATTTGGAAGTCATGAGGATTTCATTGTATAAGGTAAGCGAATACCATTGTAATTGGATTGATAATAGAGATACAACTCCATCATGATATGTGTTCTATTGTGATTTTAGGAGCTTGGTGTTATTCATATTCATTTGATAATAGAGAGATTGAGGAAAAACTATGTATGGTAGAGGTGTTCCCATTTGTGTAACCCTGTTATGGTGATTTCACCACCTTTTGTGTATCTTGAGAGTTGTTGTAGGAAGTATGTGTTAGTGCTAGAGGACAAGATTTCATGTTTAAAAGTTTTTGTTAAATTTCCATATTTATGTAGATTTTCCAAATAAAATTAATATCATGGTAGAATTTTTAAATGAAGGAAGATTACTCTTATTGAACCTTGTTATTATTTCAACTTCCTTGCATAATAGATGTATAGTTATATTCAAATTGAAACAAGCATAGGAGATGATTGTACAAATGTGTCTATTGTTTAAGATTGAATAGCAATCATGTAATGGGATACAATAACAAGTTCAAATTTAAATGCTTGACACATTTATATATGTCATACAATTAGTTCTTAATGAGTTCCAACATCTACACCATGATATTATGGATGAGGATAGTTTTAAAGTTGGTCTTAAAGCATTATAGTCAGTCAATCAAATACTAGTTGTTGTCTATTCTAAGCATATACATAGTTAAATACACACTTAGACGGACTTGATAATGGCAAGATATCATACCAATCCTGAATTGCAATACTAGTCTCAATAAGAAGGTAGTAAATAATAGTTAAACTCAACAACAACAAAAATTCAGCCTGTAGGTGCATATTTATCATTCTAGAAAATGTATGGAAGCACAAAAAGTCTATTCTCAAATATAGTCTAATATAATAATCAGTCCACACTAAATTAATAATAAAGGAGGGAAATAAATTAATAGCAATAAGTCACCTCATATCAATAATGGGCAGCCCTCAAGCAAATGGTAAAAATTCCTTATGATAGGCATGTACACCTAAATTAGTGGGAGGAAAATTATCAAAAAAAATTACATAAAGCCACCTTGGGATGGGATGCTACCTTTTTGAAGCTCCTTTAGGCGAGTTAAATGCTAGGAAGGGGCTGGTCCAAGTCTGACATAAGTCAGCCCCTTGGTTTCCCAAATCCTTTGAAAGTATACGTGGGTAAAAAGGACCCACTTTGTTTCATAAACTAGGGGAAACTTTAGCCTTTCAAATCCTCCCCAAAAAGTTCTCTAGCACCTAGGAAGTAGTGGAAATGTCTGGTGGGGTAGGTGTAGTTAGTAAGTAGGAAAAATATATTATGGAAAATGTTTTAGGATTAGGATAAGTCAAGGGAAAGTAGGATGTTTAGTAAGATGTATTTTTCTTAATAATTTTTTATTTCTTGTAGGAAAGTAAGCCATTTAAGTAATTGATTATATTTGTATTGTTTATTTCATGTTATGAGTAGAGAAAATAATGTAGTTTTTATATAATGTATTTATTTTTATTTATTTAAATGTTTGGGGTTAGATTGTAATTGAGTCATGTGTTAGTGGTTAGGATAAGGGGAGTTAAGACATGTTTGGGGACAGTGTTAATGTTTTAGGAAAAAGTATATTCTTAATTGGTTTATGAAAAGTGTAGATGGTAAGTTAAGATTAGAATGGTGAAAGTTAGTAGGAAATTAGAATGATTATAGTATTAAATTATTTTTTTATTATTCTTATTTCAAATTTATGTTTAGAAAAAGGGGGTGTAGGAAAGTTAATGAAATTATTAGGATATTTAGGGAAAGTCTATATTAAAAGGATTAGTGGAATGTAGAGTTCTATGTTTGTAGTTGGTATGAATAATAATAATGTCGTCGGCATTTGGGTGTAGTAAAGAAAAACATAGATTACTAGAGTTGGTAATGTAAGAGTGAGAATCATAAATTCTTAATTGAACCTATATTTTGTTAATTATTTCATTAACTAACAATGGCATGACTTCTTGACAATATTAAGGATTGGTAAATAGTAATACACCATAAATTTTGGAAAATGAATAACTGATAATAAAAATTAAAATACCTAGTTGTGAGACATCTAGTTGGTTGAAGTTGCCTAAGGACATAGTGCAATATTTTCTATCAGAATAGTCCTACTATAATAATTTAGGATCAAATGGGACATAGAATGTAATGAGTTAAAGTCATTTACCTAGGGCAATTATAAAGCATCTTCACCAAAGCAACTATGGAACCACTATAACAACATTGACACAAGATTTTTAATTCTTATTTATATATGCCTCACTTCGAGGATAAGATGTGGTGTTTGATATGATAACATCACCGAGCCTTTGTATCACAACCTAGTTTTTTGATAATTGTTAGGAAATAATTCAGCACCCAGTGGAAAAAATTGAAGTGCATGTTTTCAAATGAAAACAAATTTATTTTATCTAAATAACTTTGTCATCTCTAAACTCAATGATTGAATTAGTAACTTCTAATATCCCCGAGGAAACATGAATTATTGTCCAGACACCCCATAGTTTGATAGAACTTTCCTAATAAGTTTAGATCTACACATATTATCTTTCAAAAAAAAAATGGTTGCTTGTGTTCTAGCTTGTTAAATTTAGGGCATGACACTCTGCTAAGAGATATAACAAATTTACCAGAACATACCTCTATAAACTCTATCTCAAAATAGTCTTCATTGAAACTTGAATAACTTCTTCAATACATAATATCTTGTGCTTGTGAGGTTAGCTGTATAAACCAGATACTCAATAGTATCTCCCTTTAACCTCTCTTAGTAAAATTACCCAAATCTATACCAACTTGGTCTTTCCATTGTTCTTTTGTCAGATACCATAGAGAATTGCTATGTTCACATCAAGGATAGACATGGCCATGAATATAGCATATCATCATGATAGTGATCTAATCATGTTTCTACAATACTCCCCCATGGAAGTATCATTAGCATTCATGTTTCCAACATCACTGTCCACTAATACTTCACATTCTACTTGATCCTCTAATCCAAGTTTTCTTTAAAAGCAAGGAAAATAGCTTTCTTTTATATTGTATCTTCATAATAATTCCTTGATTTGGCCTTGAGGCTTCTCCAATTAATTAAAATAAGATAATTTATTAATTCACAATTACAATAGCACTGTCAGCTCACGGTCTACACAAAATTCACACGTGTGAAACCATGTCTTGCGCACATACTGGCATCAACACGCAATTTTCTTTTATCATTGTCTAACTTCACATGTCTTCATTACATATCAGATGAAAGATAGTGATAGATCATCGTACCTCTATTTTTCCAATACTCTATTTTTGCACTACTTCTAGAAATTTAAGTGTAACTTTTGTACACCATTGACTCAGACTTAGTCCTCTTAACTATTGGGATTCTTTTAGAATAACTTGTGGGGGGGTGAATCAATTATTTAAGGTCTAGATGTACAAAATAAAACATTTCAAAATTCAATGAACCCATATAACATTCTTAACCATGCATGTATTCATCCTCTTTAAGCCTTCTTGCTTAGTTTGCCATTGCAGACTTCTTCTCTTGAGTCACTTGATGAAGCAAACCCTCTTTCTTCTCCTTGTCAAATTTTCACATTCAAAACACTCTAACCTATTTTTTTCATGACCAGATATCCCTACATATAGGAAATTAAAACTCTTTCCCAGCTCATTATCCATCACCAAATTTAGGGTTTTTGATGGATTAGGTAGGATACAATGTATCTACCCCATATCTTGTCTTTTTTTAAAAATTCTCCTAGAATCCATTTGAATTTTCCTCCAAAATGATTTACATAAGATTTTGTACCTCCAACTCATCAATCTTATCTTCCTCTTGATTCACAAGTTCCAAGAAAACAAACTTGTCAACTTTTAATTGGTGAATCTTTGATCTTTTTCATAACGCAAAAGCTTGGCATTATCAACTTACTAATGCTCAGAATATACTATGTTACTCGACGTCTATTATAAAATCACTTGGTATCAACCAGATTTTAGTGGTGCTCAGCATCAACTAAAAATCACTCAACTTCAACTATCTTGCTCAGCACCTACTAACTTGCTCGCCATCCACTAGAATTTTCTTTCACCTGACTCCAACTGACTTTTTGCTTGGCTTGCACTAACATTGCTCAACACCTTCTATCAACTTGGTCAAGCTTAGCAAATGAACTTTGTTCAACCTTATTCTTCTAAACTTTCTAAGTATAGCTAATCATTTGGTAACCTCAAGTAGATCATCAATACATTATTTTACCACTATCTTAACTAATTCTTACACTTCAATACATAATCATAACTCAACCTTTCCTCTAGGTTCTTTTGTTAGATCTTATTGATCAAATCTTCCTCATCAATCAACTAAGTGATAGTGCTTGAAAAATATAAGCAATTGTCTTACCAACATATAGTAGGTTTGACATCAGTGACAAAATAATGATTAAAAACACACAGTCTTCTTTTAACATGCACCTACTCAAATGATCTTTTCAATCATATACAAACAATCTCCCTCTTTGGCATTGATGGAAAAAAAAACTGATCAACCCGTCAAACAAATGATGAACACTTTGTTCTATAAAACTAACTAGGTCAAATCAGTAAGGCAATACCAAAAAGAAAGTTTGTGAATAATACTTTTCCCTCTATCAGTAGCTTCCTTCTTCTAATTAGGTTACAAAATAAAACTCCCTCTTTTGTTATGATCCTTCCTCTAAGTTCTTTCGACTTCCCCTTCTTTCTTTCTTACCAAACTAAACTTCTAATGTACATTCTCCCTTGATCAGTTTCATCTTTCTCCCTCTTTGAAAACAATGCCAAAGAGGTATACTCAACACATGGCATCTTTGGTATATACAAACATAGGCTTTTGTAGGCTCTTTAATTTTCTCCCCCTATCACCTTGCTTGTGAGTAATTTGAAATTTTAGCTCTGTAATTATTTTAGGCAATTTCCTAAAGTAAGATCTACTGCATCAATTATATGAAATGAATGTCAACTTGTTTGATGTAGGGTACTCCTTCTGTCTTTTACATAGCCTTTGATAGTGGTATCACCCCTAGTTTACCTCTCAGATACTCATAACCATCCTTAGATAATTCTTTGGTGAAGCTATCAAAAATTTGCTCCTTTCTGTTAATATATTCCATCTTCACCTCTTTGTCTTGAAGCAACTCCCTTACATAATGATACTTTATTGCAATGTGTTTTGTCTTTGTATAAAATATAGGATTATTTGATATATTTATAGCACTTGTATTATCACAATAAAGTTTCATTGGTTCAATGATCTCTTGCTTCATTCCCTTTAGTAGTTGCTTGAACCATACAATGTTTGTGCAATTAATAGTAGCAACAACATACTCTACTTCAGCAATAGATTTAGAAGTACAACTCTGCTTCTTTCTTATAAATGTAACAAGTCTTCTGCCTAAGAAGAATGCTCTTCCACTGGTGCTTTTTTTGTCATCAATATTTCTAGCCCAATTAGCATCAGTGTAGGCTTTTAGTTCAAACTTTTCATTCTTCTTATAGTATAAACCATACTTTTTTGTTCCTTTCAAGAATCTCATTATTCTTTTCACAGCCATCAAGTGATTCTCTCTATGGTTAGCAAAGAACCTAGCAACTATCCCCATAGCTAATGCAATATCAAGTCTATTATGTACTACATATTGTAATTTTCCAATCATGGATTTGTATAATGTTTGATTGACCTCAGCTGAATCATCATTCTTTGCTAGCTTGAGTGTTGTTACCATAGGTGTACTTACTTGTTTTGAATCCTCAAGTCCAAATGTCTTCAGTATCTCCTTGACATATTTTGACTGAGTGATATGTTGGTGTTTTATTTTGATGTTAACAGTACTAAAACTACTAGGCGACAAAAGGCTTAGTACCTAGATATCAGTACATACACAACCTAAAGAATAGCCAATTCTCATTATCACTTGCATATGCAAAGTACTAGGGCCCAACTTCAACAAAACCTTAGACGGTTTTCTACTCTTTTGGCTCTGTAAAACCAGGGCGGGTGCACCCGGGGATGGTTCAAAGATGGAATACTTGTATGAGAATTATCCTTAGTTTCATTTTGATTCTCATCTCTAAATCCTCAGACATATAGGTAAATAACTGATAAACACATCCCTTGAACAGATATGGCCAAGAAATCTTCTATAGCTCTGCAGATGTTTCCAACAACAATGGCTAAATGAAGCTAAAACAATCCAGGCAGGCAAGTGCTGGCCAACTTTGAAAATCTTACAGGAAAGATAAATGAAAATTGATTTTATGATGTATTTTGAAAAAGCTAGTTATAATATACTTCTCTTTTGGCTGAAATACTTTCGATCAGTGCCTAATCCATTGGGAATTCAGAGTCAAGTAAATTCTTAGATCTAATTTGTTGCCTTGCAACGAATTTTCATCAGCAATTCTTACCAGAATTTATCATTCAAAAATCCTTATTAACACCCGAGCAACCTCATCACATTCATCAAAGCCTTTACTTAATCCATTGAATTAACAGCAATAACAAATGGATGTACAATCTTACTAAATTGCAATCAATTGCATAAGCTTTTACTCACACAACATCAAGGTAGTTCAGTATTAAAAAGGAGACAAAATTCAGAGAAGAATAGATATGGGGACAGTTCATAATTTGTATTCATTTCCTTTGAAAATGATATATCCTTTACAAAAGACCCAGAAAAACCTTCAGAGAAGAAGCACAGTTCTTTCTACATTCATCCATATCTCAGAAATTTTGACAGAAAAAGTATACTATAAATTTCTTTCCCAAAAATGTTTGGACCAAAAACAGAACTAAGCATAATACTTAGTGAAAACCAAATTCGGACCCATCTTTAGCCTTGGGATCTCACTTAAATAATGTGAGATGCAACAAGCTTCAGGCTACAGTAGGTGACAGGTGTCCTTCTTTTGAAAAACAAAAAACAAGAATAACAGAAAGGTTGATTACAACAGCACTTCTTGGCGGGTCCCTTTCTGTTATGCTTCTTGGTTGTTATGATCTGCTCTCGCAATCATTCCTCATCTTCAGAGTACATACCCATAAGGTCTGCAAGTGATGTATCATCTTCTGTTACATGCAAAATCACTTTAACCTGGGGATTTTCTATGTCATCATTGCTGACTACAAGAGTAACTATTACTCTTACATCTTCCTCATCATCTTCTCCTAACATCTGTTCACTAAACTGATATTTCCATCTATTGAAAGTATCATCATCTGGCCAATCAAAACTTAGGGTTTCTCTTTGTATCTTTATTAAAGAATTGGCATTTTCTTCTAAATCATCGAATTCTTTTCTTATATCAGCATAATACAATTGTATTTTTACCAGCTCTTCATTTGTCTTTGCCCAAAACCAATAGCCAGTCTCACTGATGATGTTTGTTATTCTGTTATCAAATAATTCATCCATTTCCTTTTTCCATTTGTCTTTTTCCTTTACTGTATCAACAGATTCTAAGGCACAAGGAAATAGGGTGAATTTTTTAGCAAGATATCTTGAAAAACAGAGTATCAATTTCCTCTGTAAAGAATCTCTTTTATTTTCAAAATTATCTAATTGATTCAATAAATCAAAAATCCTCTCAACCTGATGATAAGGCATTTGAACTGTAGATATACAAATAATTGTAACATCATTATTCCTCTGTCTCCACTTCTGTGCAAGAGAATCTAGTCCATTCTTTTCTTTATTTAACTCATCTATGAGGGTTACAATCTTTGTCAACTGGTCATAAAAATTTGACCATTGTATTTTATCCCTCAAGTATGTCACACCCTGCCTCCATTTCTCTTCCTGCTGATTTCTAAATTCTATCTGCCACTCATGCAATTTGGTTTTTTCTGCTTCAAATTCCTCAGCAGTATAGAATTGGGGTCTTTCAGGGGTGTCAGGTATCTCAATAATAGGGGTTAATCCCACAGATGACTGTGGGGATATGCAATTCTTAATGTACTAGATTCTCCCACTTTTCTCTTTCCAAGTACCTTTTCTAATTGAGATACCCTATTTTCTAACTCAATTCTCCTTTTTACCTCTTGATTATAGGCTTCCACCACTACTTCATATTTATTATGCATATCAATCATTTCCCTCTCTTCTCTTTCCGCAGTAGCCAAGGCAAATTTAGAATAATCCACATTCATGTGGGCTGCCTGTACATTTGAAGTGTCAGCAACTCTTCTTACAATGATATTCCCTGTTAATCCTGAATCATCAGGCTGTGATGAAGTAACTCTGGATCCTCTTCTCAGGGACCACATAACAAGGGCAGCTTGATCATTGCTGAATGCTGTACCCAAGAATTCCTCTTTATTTGGATCCTGGAGTCCTAAATTATTTGAAACAGAATTAAAAACTAATGCGTCAGCAATGTCCCAATTGGGCAATAATAAAACATTAGCATTTTTTACCATCTGTCTTCCCTCATCAGGGGTTATATTTTGGAACTCTTGAACCATTTGTTCCTTTATTAGATTTTGAATGGAGGTCTGATCCATTTCTAGATGTTCTACTCTCATATTATTGCACCTTTGCTCAAAAATGTGCATGTTTACTCTCCACGCAAACTGATGGAAAGCCCTAGATCTTACAAAATTGTTATCAGACAAAAAATGCTGACTGGCTTGTTCCAAAACAGGGTCCAATTCCCTTCCTCTGAAATCTGTTGTAGTTAATTCAAAACTTGGTACAGGGGGTTCCTGAGGGTTCCCTTCATCAATCTCTGCTTATGTAACAAAAATTTCTCCTTGTGACCCCATTTGTTCGAATTGCTCATTGGTGAGCTGTTCTTCCTCAATTCTTATTGGGGTCTGAGAAGGTGAGCCACTTTCATCAGGGGATTCTTCCTCCCTTATTATTCTCCTTCTTTTGGGGGAAGGTTCAGGGGGTCTTTCTTCTAGGACAGTGCTGGAGGATCCAACAATCTGTTTTTCTTTATGCACAACGGGCACCTGCTGTCGGACAATAGTATATCCTGTTTTCTTCCGTACCACCAGTGGACCTATTCCAATGTTGGGAGTGAAACCCAATTTTCTCATAATTTCTCTGGCTTTATCTGGAAAAGAATTAATAAAATGTTGTTTCTTCTCATTCATTACCTCCATTATCTCAGAGAAATTACTCATGAGCTTATGTATTTTATCTGCATTGTTTGCAGCATTACTAAGAGGACTGAAATTTTTATCAAAACAATTAATGAATTCCAAAACTTTTGAATAGACTCTCCATTTTTCTTTCTTTATTTCTTGCTCATGGAGAGAATATTCATTTCTTATTACATCTTCTGGAAAATAGAATTCATGCTGAACTGGACGAAGCTTGATTCTCAAACTAAGAGCAGAGTTAAAGAAACCTTCTGTATCACAAAAATGAGAGTGAGACACTGCCATTTTGTATTGATCCAAAAATTTATGGAGAAAGACCCACCCTTCTTTAGTTATCACAAACTGGTGGGCTATAGTACAAGTAGGAAAAATTGATCCTGTCCCCCTTTTGTGCAAAAAGGCCTCCTCCACTCCTCCCAACTACCACAAAAATTCAGCTATCCCTACCTTCAAAGGTACCTGATAGGGTAACACATGGGGTGTTCCTTTGAAACCATAGACCCTGATGACCGTTGAGACTGAATATGGGATAATATCTCCCCAATTATGTGAAACTTTTAGATTATGGGTTTTGTCCATAGGCATGACAAGGTGCATTAATGGCTTAGGGATTCTGGGATTATCACTCAATAAGAGGCACCTTAGTTTGGAGGCAAAGTGCCTATCAAATCTAA
This sequence comes from Cupressus sempervirens, assembly GCA_028749045.1. Taxonomy (NCBI): domain Eukaryota; kingdom Viridiplantae; phylum Streptophyta; class Pinopsida; order Cupressales; family Cupressaceae; genus Cupressus; species Cupressus sempervirens. Next base: position 704,558,906 of record CM053793.1, read on the forward strand.
CGAAGCTAGCATTTTCTGCTTCCCAGGTCATGTCTGCACTCCATAATTGGACTGGTAGTGCTTCCCCTTCTTGTTCCCTATTTAAAACCATTTCTTTACCAAAATAAGTGGCCCCTTTAAAAAGAAACATATGCATCAGTAAGGAATACTGACCCCAAACCTTTTCCACCTTACCCTGTGCAATCCCCACCAATCCATGATGAATCTCATTTGCCAAGTAAGATGCAAAATCAAAAATTATTTCCACACCAAAAGAAGAGATTTGGGTGATCATATACATGAAGCTCACCGGAATAAAATCTTCTTCGCCCTCTCCGAAGACTCTGCACAGGGTCCTATATATCTCCACTGCCCTGGCATTAAAACATGATTTCTTGAAGGGCTCTTTAGAAGATGATGTTATGGTTGGGAGGCCTCCAATTCAGCCTATGTGGGCTTTCAGTGCACCCTGTCTAACTACATCCCTCTTGGATATATATTCTTTTTCTAAATCTATCAGATTAATGGGCACATGATACATGGTGAGGGGTCCCAGACTGAAAACCTTCCTAATCTCCTCAGGACTGATGGTAACTAAAGCCTCACCATCTATTCTCCTCACTACCTTAGTGGCTTGGTCATAGTTTTTTGCTATGGCTTCAAGCAGGTCAAAATCCATAAACACGCTGGGGACAACAAGCTTCCCAAGATCAAAATTCCAAATGTTGGCATGAGGGGCATATAACTTTCTCTCTGCAAACCATTTCTTGAATAAACTCAAACCAGTTTGAGCAGTTTGAGCATCCCGGACCCAATTACCCTTATCATACAATCCATCAGCTACCCTAAGCCTAGGGTTGAGTGAGGTTAACCTCTTAACTTGCACCGTTTCTACAGTGGACTCAGGAAGTAACTCAAGCAAATCATCATGCACATTTCTATCCAGGTAGTTTACTGCTCCTGTAAATCCCTTCTTAGGAGGCATCTTGGGCTATCCTTTTTAAAACTTAAAAGCTCACAAAGATGATGGCAGTTTTACTTACTTGAATTCTGTCTCAATTCTCCTCTGTATTCCTGCAAAATTTCAGCAAACAGATAACTTGACAATTTTTTATCAACCTTGGCATGCTTTTCTTTTAGTAATAGCTTCTGCACAAGAATGGCTTCAAATCTTTTCTCGCGTGAAATGAAACTGATGCAATCTCTCTGTATTATACTCTATTTTTTCTCACGGATGAAGCTTTCTTGTCTAATTAATACAGAGAGTGGCACTACATTTTTTATTTAAAACTGTGCCGTTGATCTTCAAAGATCCTACGATCATGCGGTACAAAGAGAACAACTAGGAGTTATACTTGCCATGTCAGTTATATTACCCAATGAGAGCTTGCCACGTACATAATTCTTTCTTTTGATGGTGCTTACCTTTAGACCCACTGACGACGGAGAACACGTGTCAGCATGTCGCTACTTCGTTATGCATAAAGAACAAGCACCTTGCCATAACGAGGCAGCGACAACCGTTGATCGGATCAAGAAATGATCGAAAGATACGCTACAAGACTTCTTAAGAAAGAAGGCGGTGGGCCCATCTCGCTATGTCGCTGTAATTATCTTCCTTGCAACTCTTCATAACGAGGTAGCGAGCTCCGTTGATTCACTTCAAGCTGACGTTCCAGATTTCTTGTACATTTAGTCAGGTAGGTATTAATGAGAATCGGATCTCTGCATAGCTGGCACATGTCAAAATTTATCACAGTCATCTGTCATTACACGTCATCAAAGATCTTGCTGATCTTTTGCCATTTTACGGGGCCTCGCTAACTCGCTAACGGTGAAGCATCTAAATTTTTTGATAGCGAGGTAGCGAGCTTCGACACTTTAAAGGATTCCGTGCCGGAAAATGCAAGGGGTACCCAGTAATTACTTCTGTTAATTAAAACTGATTCTGACAACGATATTTATGACTGGTCATGCCACCTGGTGTAATTATGATATAAGCAAGATGCAATGTCATCATTTTTAGATTTTCACGTGGCCTCGCTACTTCGCTAACGGTGAAGTGCCTGAATTTTCCGATAGCGAGGTGGCGGAACTTTCGGAAAGATCAACATTCCGGCTCTGATGTCAGATATTCTAGTGGGTCCTTCTCCTTCCTTTTTATGGCGAATTGCAAAGTGTACCTGCACAATAAAGCATTTAATAAGCACATCTCTGATCGCCGCACCTTCACTTCATGGTCCCACCGCTTGAAAACTCAACACTCGCTATCTCGCTATACTTAATGAGCATGCAACTCTCAAAAGCGAGGTAATGCCAGCGGTAGATCTAATCGGATCTGACGGTTGGGACAAAAAGGAAGAAAGGTAACCCGGGAGAAAGGATAAGGAATATGAAAGCATATTCGCTTCTTTTAAAATTTGAAAATTTCACGCCTGACCATTTATGAATAGGGATGAATATAAGGCTTGTATGGCGAATATTTCTTATAGATGGTTTATCCAAAACCTTATACTTCACTTAGACATAGAACATCTGACTTTTCTATGGTTTAACTGAAAAAAATTTTACTGCAGAAAAAGTCAGACCAACATGATATATACACCAAATTTCACTTGATAGACTTGTAATCCTACAAAGAATTTAATCTCATCAAACATTGACATTCCACACTCTTGTTTCATTTGATTTGCAAAATCTTTATGTAGGGCATCTTGTCCTCCAAATATGATGTCATCAACAAATATTTTAGATCATAGTATACCTTTTTATTTATCTTTCCTCATGTGTACAAATTTTTGTTATCATCTATCCTTTCAAATCCAATCTTAATAAGATAAGTATGAAGTCTCTCATGTCATGCTCTTGGTGCTTGTTTCAATCCATATAGGGCTTTGTGCTGTCTACATACTATGTTCTTATTATTTTTATCCACAAATCCTTCTAGTTGTTCTATGTGTACCTCTTCTTCTAATATGTCATTCAAAAATGCAAACTTAACATCCATCTAATAAACTTTGAAACTTTTATAAGCAGCATAATCAAGAAGAATTATTATTCCTTCCATTCTTGTAACAGGGGCAAAAGTTTCAGTGTAGTCAATTCCTTCTTCTTGTGCATACCCTTTATAGATTAGTCTTGCTTTGTTTATTGTCACTTCACCATTATCATCTAGCTTGTTTCTGAATACCCATTTTGTGTCAATCACATTCTTCGCTTCTGATCAAGGAACTAGACCCCAAGTCTTGTTCTTTTCTATCTATTGAATTTCCTCTTCCATAGGCATGTACCAATCATCATCTTTCAATGCATCTCTTACTATTTTAGGTTCCTTCATGCTTAACAAACATGATTCACTTCTCAACCTATTTCTTTTCATTGGCCTTGCATCTTTGTCTCCAATTATTTGATCTATAGGATGGTGTTTTTTAACATATTTGGACAATCTGGGCTCAATTCTTGTGGCTACATTGTATCTCTCAGCTTCAATATCACTATGTGCATCTCTATTAGGTGTTTCAACATCTCTTTCATGTGTGCTAATCTAAGAGTCTGATTATGCATTCTCCTCATTTTGCAACTTGGCATCTAAATGCAACTCGGCATTCATAGGATGTGACTCGACAGTTGTTGAGACTTGTTATTTGCTTGCTTCATGATGTGTAGCATCTTCTCCAATAGGCATTCCTTCATAATAGTATACAAATGTCTTGTAATCTTCTGGTTCTTTTGTAATTTCAGCCTCATGTGCTTCCATAAACTCATCAAAATTCATATTTGCATTTCTAAAATTTTGTGAGTGTTATTAATTGAACACTTATAAGCTTTAATTCTTGTGGAGTAACCAAGGAATATACCTTCTTCACTCTTTCCATCAAACTTTCCACTCTTAACATCTTTAAGAATATAGCATTTGCTTCCAAATACCTTAAAATATTTCACATTCGGTGGATGACCATACCATAGTTCAAAAGGTGTTGAGTGAGTACCTTTCTTTACTTGCACATGATTCAAGGTGTATACAATAGTACTTACAACTTCTCTCCAGTATTTTAGAGCAATATTTTTCTCTATCATGAGCATTCTAGCACAGTCCATTATTGACCTATTTCTTCTTTCAGCAATTCCATTTTGTGGAGGGGTCCTAAGTGTTGATTTCTATCTCTTGATTCCTTTGTCATTAAAAAACATCTCAAACTCATGTAAAGTTAATTCACCTCCTCTATCTGATCTCAAACATTTCAAATTCTTACCTGTTTCCTTTTCAACTCTTGCCAAGTACCATTTAAACATTTGAAAAGCATCTAATTTTTGTTTTAGAAATGACTATCATTATTCTAGAGTAATCATCAAAAAACAACATTATACACCTATATCCTTTATAGCTTTTCACTTCAATGGGTCCACAATATGAACAATTTCAAGTATATCTTTAGAGGTATAAGCTTTACTTTTGAAGCTTGACTGTCATTTTTCCTAGTTGACATTGCTTGCACATTATATTTTCTAGTTTCTTTAACTTAGGCAAACCTCTAACTCTTTTCATGTTACTGATACTAATTAGATTATCAAAATTAACATGACATAATCTCTTGTGTCAAAGCCATACATCATCAAATTTTGCAATAAGACAAGTAGCATCTTCTACATCCAAATATAATAGATTACTCCTAGTTTGATCACATTTACTAATCAAGTTTCCATTTGTATCATATATCTTGACTAATTTATTTTCAACTTTGCATCCCAAATTGTTCAATTGTGACACACTTAACAACTTATAATTCCATCCTTCAACATAATAAGCATTTTCATAAAATCTTGTCTATAAGTTTTATGGACCCTTTTCCTTTTATTAAACATGGTGCATCATTACCAAATCTTACACTATTTCCATCATAACAAGTTGAGGTAATGAGCTTACGATTCTCTCTAGTCATGTGATGTGAGCATCCACTATCAATGATCCATTTTTCATTCTTGTTCATACAATTCATAAGTGTAGTAGCCTCATTCTCATCTAATTCATCCTTCATTACGACATATACCACTTTTTCATCATTTTCATTAGAGTCATGTTCATCAGTAATGTAGCATGACTTCATGCCTTTATCTCTATAGTCTCTTCATCATCTTCTCTTCTATTTTTGTGTACATCTTGCTACAATATGGCCAACTTCATTGCAATTAAAATAGATGACAGGTAGCTTACCTTTGAATTTACCTTTTCCTTTGTGAAATCTTCTCGCCAATGATGCTTCCAATTGTTCAATGTCTTCCTCATATGTACTACTATCATTGGATGCATACTTTATCTTTCTTTTCTTCTTCTTTGGCTTTACCTCCTCAAAATCCTTTAGTAACAATTTGTCTTTGAAAGCTGATTCAATACTCTCATGTCTGTAGTTGTCAAAATTAGATAACTCAAAAGTAGTGAGTCTTCCTACCAAACCTTCAAGGGTTAGATCATTTCTTGGCATACATCTTAACTCTCAGATTTTAGATACTCTAATGGCATACATAGGAAACAATGTTCTCAAGACTTTACTTAGCAAGTATCATCATCTATTTTACTAGCAGCACCTTTTATTGCACTAACAACTTCTTTTATTCTAGAAACATATTGAGCAATATTTTCATATTCTTCCATTCTCATATCATCAAACTTACCTCTAAGGCTCTTTGATTTGGCTCTTTAAACATTTTTGTCTCCACCATAGATGGTGTCTAGGGCATCCCACATCTTCTTTTTACTTTTAAGGTCTTTGATATCATCAAACTTAGCATAGCTTAGGGCAGAGGCAATCTTCAACATTGCCTAATTGTGTTCTTTCTTTTTCTTCAAATCTTCATTAATTAGGGCTCTTGTTGGATAAACATGCTCTACTGAAATGCAAGATTGTGTATAATATCCAAGTACTCCAAGGTGTAGCTTCATCAAAATTTTGCATGTAGAGAAGTTATCTCTATTGAGCTTGGGTACCTCTCTTTTTGACATCTTGATCTTTGTGCTTCTAGTATCTTAAAACTAATCCTCTTAAGCAGACGGCTCTAATACCAATTATTGAGATTCTTTTAGAAAAACTAAGAGGGGGGGTGAATCAATTATTCAAGGTCTAGATGTACAAAATAAAACTTTTCACAATTTAGTGAACCCATATAACATTTTTAACCATGCATGCATTCATCCTCTTTAAGCCTTCTTTCTTAGTTCGCCATTGTAGACTTCTTCTCTTGGGTCACTTGATGAAGCAAACCCTCTTTCTTCTCCTTGTTAGCTTTTTGCATTCAAAACTCTCTAACCCCTTTTATTCATGACTATATATCCCTACATATAGGAAATCAGAACTCATTTCCTGCTCATTATCCATCACCAAATTTAGGGTTTTCAATGGATTGGGTAGGATACAATGTATCTACCCCATATCTTGTCTTTTCTATAAACTTATCCTAGAATTCATTTGAATTTTCCTCCAAAAAAATTTACAGAAGATTTTGTTCCTCCAACTCATCAATCTTATCTTCCTCCTAATTCACAAGTTCCAAGAAAACAAACTTGCTAGCTTTTAATTGGCAAATATTTGATCTGTTTCATAATGCAACAGCTCGACATTATCAACTTACTAATTCTTGGTACATACTGTGTTACTCAACATCTATTATAAAATCACTCAGCATCAACTAGATTTTACTAGTGCTTAGCATCAACTAAAAATCACTCGGCTTCAACTATCTTGCTTGACACCTACTAACTTGCTCGGCATCCACTAGAATTTGCTTTCAGTCGGCTCCAAGTAACTTTTGTCTTGGCTTGTACTAACCTTCCTTAGTACCTTCTATGAACTTGGTCAAGCTTAGCAAATGAACTTTGCTCAACCTTATTCTTCTAAACTTTCTAATTGTAGCCAATTATTTTGTAACCACAAGTAGATCATCAATACATTATGTTATCATTGTCTTAACTAATTCTTACACTTCAATACATAATCATAACTCAACCTTTCCTCTAGGTACTTTTGTTACATCTTGTTGATCAAATCCTCCTCATCAATCAACTAAGTGATAGAGCTTGAAACATATAAGCAACTGTCTTACCAGCATATAGAAAGTTTGACAACAGTGAAAAAATAATGCTTGAAAACACACAGTCTTCTTTTAACGTGCACCTACTCAAATGATCTTTTCAATCATATATCAATATTAACCACATCATCAAGATAACCCCAAGAAAATATCCTCTACTACACATCATCTAAATCATCTACAGCTTATATGCATCATCTAAAACTTCCTTAGCTTTTGCGCATCATAATTTTACTGATTTCTATTCTTCCAATCTTTATAAAATTATCGCTATGTTGACATCAATGACAAATGCAGTCATCAATGCAACATATTATTATTTTTCAATTCTTAGGATACTCCCCCAATATAGTATCATTAGCATTCATGCTAAAACTTTCCTCTACATGTTCCAAGAAGCATGAACTATTAGAGAGATCAAGACACAATAGATTACCTTGTGTCTGATTACCAGTTCCAACTAGGCTTCCTTTACCATCTAGAAGCTTGGCCTTCCCATTTAGGAATTATACCTTGAATCCAATGTTGTTATGTTGTACCACACTTAGAAGATTAGGTCTTATTAATTTAACCTAGTAGGCATTATCACATATGATTCCATCAATCAATACAATGCATCCTTTTCCCTTCACATAACATGGTTCATTGTTTCCAAATTTGACACTTCCACCATCATAGTGCTCAAACTATTCAAACTTTATTTTATCACCAGTCATGTGATGAGAAAAGCCACTATCTATTATCCATGTGCCATTCTTTCTTACATGAGAAATAAGTGACATCTTTTCATTATCATGTTGCAATATACATCATTTCATCTTCATTATCATCATCTGAATCTTAAGCAATATAACAAGATTTATTACCTTTGTCTTTGTAGTTTTTGTAACTTTTAAAATCTTTCTTATTTTTGAACTTGTTATATATTCTATCATCTTTACTTTCCTTTTTTAGACATCTTGCACTAATGTGACCAACTTATTCACAAGAAAAAAAATACCTTTAACTTTTGGTAACCTCCTTGCAAGTAGCTCTTTCAATGGCTTCAAGATCATCATCAAATTCATCTTCTTCTTCATTGTCAAATTTTTTTTCTTTAGAGCTTCCTCCTATTTTGCCAAGGTTTAGTTTTTCTTTGAAAGATGATTCCATGTCCTAAGATTCAAGATGATAGTTATCAATGTTATGCAACTAAAATGATGTTAACTTTCCTACTAGTGCATCCAAAATTATATCATTTTTGGGATCACATATCATCTCTTGAATAGCTAAAACTTTGATTGCATAAATAGGAAGAAGAGTCCTTAATACCTTGTTGACTATAGTTTCATCTTCTATTTTTCCTCCTTATGCTCTAATTGCACTCACACATTCATTGATTCTATCATTGTATTTTGCAATGTTTTCATCTTATCCAATTGACCTCTTAAACTTTCTCCTTTGACTCACCTCACATTTCCATCTCCTTGATGGGTTTTTTTCAACTTGTTCTAGATTTCATGATCAGTAAGACAATCTTTGACTTCATCAAATTTAGCATAATTGAGAGCATAAGAAATTTCAATCATCATTGTATCATGATTCTTCCTTTCTACCATTTAATGCACAATCAAAGGCTCAAGAGGTTACAAAAACTTGGTATTTAGGAATTTTATGCCTATGTCTCCAATGGTTTCCAAATGTAGCTACATGAGATCCTATCATGCTTTGAAGTTATCTTTGTTCAACTTAGGAATCTCTCTTTTGTAAGACATCTTGATCTTTAGCTTAGGTCCTCGAAACCCTTTCTGCAAGTACCAAAAGATCTGATACCAATTTTTGGAAATATAAGAGAGTAACTAAGAGGGAAGGGGTGAATGAGTTACCACTAAAACAAATCCAAATCCCTTAGATCTCAATAATAACTTCCTTGAAACACACAGCTCGATTAGAGCTAGAAATCTACTATAACTTGGTTAATTAACAAAGGAATCTGATATATTAATTTGCATTAACCTTTAGTAACTTAGTTACAAAATGATAAAGCAATAATAAAATAGCATGATACATATGAGACACAAAGATTTATTATGGAAACCCAATTTGGGAAAACCACCAATGTAACTAGTTACTTCTTTTCACTCTTCTTAATTAAGCCATGTTAGGATCCAACCCTATTAAATGTTAAAAAACACATTGCTATGTGTGACATTCTTAAAGGATTTAAATCATCCTATTAGGAGTGGCCTTGTTAGAGGTCTTGAGACACTTCAATCGAGAAATGCCACCTGGTTAGAGGATTTACAAAATGACTGTTAAGTTAACTTTGTTAAGAGATTTCTTCACTACTACAATTGTTAGAGAGTAACAATGATTGAACTAATTGATGAAGCAATTGGATTATAGATTCAGATCATTGTTCTAGCTTAGCCTCTAGATCCTCCTTGATTAGATAATTATTTGTAGTTCCTTAGGTATCCTTCCCTTAATCAAATATCTTTTTCTATTGGCATCTTATCTTCTACAACTCTTGCACACTATCCAATCCACATCTTGACCTTTCGTATATATGAAATACAATGTCAATTTGGCTTGAATATCCTTACAATTAAAAAAATAGCATCCACTAAGTCATTTTACACAAACAAAATAAATAAAGAAAATTATTCTAATACAGGTCACCTTGAACTGAAACTGGGTCACTTAGTTACCACTAAGTTCCTTGGTAATCAACTTGACTCAGTTTACACTTGGCTTCTAACTCAGTCACAATTAAACTCCTTTGGTGATCAATGTAGGTTGGCTTCAACTAGATTTCTAAGCTTGTCTTCTTCTTGGCTAATATAGGAGTCTTTAGAGCTCAATTCCAACTTGTAGTGCTCAATTAGAGTATTACAATTGTGTAACATCAATGACAATATAGAACTAAATAATTTTTATCAACACTAACAAGGTGACTAAATTCTTCAATAAGGTCACACCTAACTATTTTTTTTTGTAACCTTTAATAGGGTTGGCTCTTAACTAATCTCAATTCAGAAGACTAGAAAAGTGGTAGAATGTTGCTTAGTGGTTTTTTTCTAAATTAGGTTTCTATGTTAAAACTTGATGTCATGTATGTGTGAATTTTATATGTGTGGTCCATTCTATTTACTTTTTATTTATTTTACTATTGATTAGCATATATTGAACAAAGAGTTAAGTATTGAACATAGTGTTAAGATGTTGATAATATGTTATTTGGATTGAGTTATTTAATGAGATTGTTTAATTTTTTTGAAGTTAGTAAAAGTTAAATTGATACATATGTACCTCAGGATGACTAATTTACCACCCATCCGCCATTATCTATATATATATATATATATATATATATATATATATATATATATATATATATATATATATATATATATATTGTAAAAGAAAGTTCCCTTTCATGCTAAATTGTTGATTTTTGAACCCTTGTTGGATTTTGCTAGAAATTCATATTTATATGATCTTGAGTTATTTGTTAGATTCTAAGTATTTATATGTTATCTTGGATCATTGAGGGATGTTAGTATCCTTTTGTTTATGTCGAGCCATCTTGGGATCCATACTCTTAGTGATGGGACCAATAAAGCTTGGTTTTGATTTATGATCTTTCTTTGATTTCTTGTCTATTTTATGGATGTCCTAATTTTTCTTTGGATTTTAGATGTGTGGTTTAAGACCACATTCTTAGAGATGAGTTAAGTTACTCATAATTGATGGGATCTTGACATATGCATATTCTCATCTTGCAACTATTTGAGTGACTTCTTGCATGGTTTCTTTGAGAATCTTATTGAGCCTCCTATATTCTCTCAATTGTTACTTCATCTTTTTTCTCTATGTGGATACTTGATGCAAGGAGGAAAAAACATGACTAGGGCCAAAGGTATGCCCAGCTACCAAAGCCACCTACAAGGGTAAACACAGTGGAAAAACAACACAAAGAATGGTAACCTTGAAGGAGATTGAAGAGAAAAACATTGTATTGATACATTAAATTACAAAATACATGCCTAACAGTGAGGTCTTCTATGTTACAGCTGACATTACAATTCAAACTTTAATCTTCAATGATGATCTTTCCATTCTAACCCTCCTTCTTAATCTACCTAATCGAACTACTACCTTCATCCTCCCTAAGGCTCTATCTAAGACCCCCTTAAATACTTGCACGACCACAAGTCTTCCTATTAGAAACTACCACCTCAATAAACCTTTATATTAAATATATAACCAAGCTACAATTTGGCTCTCAATGAATATTAAATATAAACATGAAATTAACATGCAATTTTGGCTCAAACTAGAACCAGAAAAAGATAGCTCAGCCAAAGAAGGACCAAGGAAAACACTAGCACTTGGCAATGCTCAGCACATACATGAACTTGGCACCAACAAGCACTTGACATCAACCATGAACTTAGCATCAACTATGAACATGACATCAACCATGAATTCAGCATCAACTATGAGCTCAATATCAACTATGAACTCGTTAGCAATAGACAACTCGGCAATAACTAAAATCTTGTTAGAAACAAGGAACTTGGCAACAACTAAGAAACAAGAAAACATCCAAGATAGAAATGCAACCCAGGATGCTCTTGCATCAAACAATTGGGGTTGAAAGAAATGATTCTCCTAAATCATGTAAGTACTACAACCTAAGCTAATTCCAACTCAAAATTAGAAATCCATGTAGTATCTTCAATAGGTATTTGTTCTTCCACTTCACCAAATACTCATAGTAATATTGTCCTCTTGTGCTTTTACCAACTCTCTAATTCAATACATGTTAAACCTCTTCAATCTACTTCTTATCATAATAATCTTATACAACAACTTCATCATCTTACTCATGATACTTATACAAATCAGAAATATTGAATATAGGAGATATATTCATGTCATCAGGTAATGCAACTCTTAAACATTACCACTATCAAACTTCCTCAAGATCTTACAAGATCCAAACTTCTTCATCTTCAGCTTAATGTATGTTCCACTTGCAAATCTTCCTTTCTACAAATGAACCATCACCTCATGACCAACTTCAAAATCATGAGTCTTCTAGACTTATTAGCATTCTCCTTATACTTTTGATTACTTTGTTCGAACCTTAACTTCACTTCTGTATGCAAAGAACCCATTAAATCAAAAAATTCTACCCCTATAACACTTCTCTTTTCTTCACTAGAAACATCCCTCAATTTAAATTTTCCTGTAGGCTTCATTCTAGTAAAAATATCAAAAGGTTTTTCCCCTATACTCAAATTCATAGAATTATAATATGCAAACTTAGCTTGCGTCAACACCAACTCCCAATTATGTGGTTTATCCTAAACTAAACATCTTATAAAATTACCCAATCTTTTATTAACAACCTCTTCCTATCCATCTATCTATTGAAGGAATGTTGAAATAAACTTCAACTCAGTACCCATCTTCTTCCAAAAAGTCTTCCAAAAGTAACCAACAAAGTTACTATCTCTATCAAAAATAATACTTCTTGGTTATCCATGCAATCTATCAATTTCTTTGAATAAAATTTCAGCAACATGCTCAACATCTGATGTCTTCTTACCTAGTATGAAATGATCCATTTTATAAAATCTATCTATAACAAAAAAATATAGAATCATACCCCTTTTCTATTTTAGGTAATCAAATAAAAAAATCCATGTTGATGTCACTCCAAGGTTTCTCAGGAACAAAAATAGGTGTATACAAACTAGTATTTTGACTTACTCCTTTTGCAAATTGACAAACTCCAAAATTCTTTAAAAACCTTTGAACATCCTTATACATTTGTGGCCAATATACTTATCCTTCAGCAACCTCAATGTCTTATCAATTCCAAAATGTCTAGCCAATCCACCACTATATTTTTCTTTAATTGGATTAACTCTCATATCACTTCTAGGAATACACAACTGAATTCCTTTGAATGTAACATACCTTCTTGAATGAAATACTCATCATAATTACTCATGTGACTAGATATATTTGGTGCTCTACACTCTCTCCATACCTTAGAAAAATTACCTGATTAGTATCATACAACTCTTTCATTTCATCAAAACCAAGAACTTCAACCTTCATCTCAGTTAATAAAGAACATCTTCTTCTCAATGTATCAACAACTCATTTAGTGACTCCACTCTTATTCTTAATCATAAATGTGAAACTCTACAAGTAATCAACCCATTTCATATGTCTCTAATTCAATTTATGTTGGCTTCTGAAGTATTATAAAGCCTTATGATCAGTAGACAACACAAACTCCTTAGGAATCAAAATATTTCTCCACTTCTTCAAGTCTGCACAATTTCATAAAACTCCTAATCATACAAAGAATACTTTTTTCTAGCATCATTTAACTTCTCACTAAGGAAAGGAATTGGTTTACCTTCTTGACTCAATATAGCTCTGATTTCACTACCACTTCCATCACCCTCAACTTGAAATACTTTATTGAAATCAGGCAAAGTCAATACATGTAACACAGCAACCTTTTATTTCAAGGTCTCAAAATTATTATCAACTCCATGTTTTGAGTTGAAATCCTTTTTATCTCCTCTCATTGTCTCAATCATATAATTATAAATAGAACTGAAATTCTTTATAAACTTCCTATAAAACCTAGCCAAACAGTGAAATTATCTTACCTAGCCCACATTCTCAGGTGTAGGCCATTCTAAAATTTCTTTAACCTTCATAGGGTTCATTCTCAAACCATCATCTAAAATTGCAAATCCCAAATACACAATCTCCTCTTGCATAAAAGAACACTTTTTCAAGTTAATCATCATCTTCTCCTCTTTCAATCTCTACAATACTTTTCTAGCATGCTTAATATGTTATTCCTTAGTCCTATTGAATATCAAAATATCATTCAAATAAAAAATCACAAACTTACCCAAAAATATCTTTAGAACTTCATTCATTAACCTCATGAAAGTACTAGGTACATTAGTCAAACCAAAAGGCATTTCCAACCATTCATACAAACCATCTTTTGTCTTCAAAGTAGTCTTCCACTCATCACCTTATCTAATTTTGATCTGATGATAGCCACTCTTCAAATAAATCTTCGTAAAATATTTTTCTCCACTCAAACATTCCATTATGTCATCCATCCTCGGAATAGGAAACCTATGTTTCACTATTATCTTGTTAATAGCTTTGGAATCCATACATATTCTCCATTCTTCATTTTTCTTAGGTGCTAATATAGTAGGTACAACACATGGACTCAAAATTTCTCTAATCAAACCTTTTTGCAACAACTCATGCACTTGTCTACTAAGTTCTTCATTCTCTATAGGTTTCAATCTATATGGTGCTTTATTTGGAAAACTAGCTTTAGGAATCAAATCCATACAATGACTTATACTTCTTACTGGCAGTAAACTATTAGGAATATCCTTTGCAACAATATCTTTATACTCATTTAGTAAGTTTTCAATTTGTGCTAGTACTTGGCTTCTACCAATTTCTATTGCTCAATTATCACTAGTTGTTACTTAGTCACCATTTTTTTCTATCGCTAGATTGCTACTAGTACAACTCATCCTCTTAGGAATTATAGAAAAACAAGCTTGATTCTTCTTCATTTCTTTTTCAAATTGCTTTCTATTAACCATGCAAATTATAGTAGTAGTACAATTAACCTCAAGTGGACTTTCAATCAAAGGAAACAATATTTGCTTTCTCCCATTCACCCAAAGGGTATATTGATCTAATCTTCCATCATGTATAGCATATATATCATATTGCCATGGTTTATCTAAAAAAATATGACAATAATCCATAGGCATAATATTGCACATAACTTCATCAAAATAATGTCCAATCTTGAACTTCACAATACATTGTTCACTTACCAATATCTCATGCTCATCTTTGATCCATGAAATTTTATAGGGTTTAGGATACTTTAGCCTCTACAACTACAAATTTATAACTAGCTCTTTAGATTCTAAATTTGTAGAACTTCCACTATCAATGATCGCCTTGCAACATTTTTTGGCCATCTTACACCTAGTCTTGAAAAGACTTCTCCTAAGGATAGGTTCTTCATCACTTCCCTTATTACATAAGGTTCTTCTCACCATAAGATTTTCTCTAGCCTCATTCCCACTTAGTGAACCCTCGATGTCTCCTTGAACCAAAAAATTTCTATTACCTTTCCCATTTTTAGAGGATCTACACTCAAAGGATCTATGCCCTTCTTTACCATACCTAAAAATTTAACAATGAAAACTACCTCTAGAATAAGAATTACCTCTTCCTTGGTAAGAACTAGTACCTCCTCAGTACGAATCACCACCTTTCCACTCGGTTTTTCTTTTTCATCATTCTTCCATTCATATTTTTTCTTATCCTACATAGAATTGTCACATCTTCCACCTTCTCCATGAGATCTACGTCTACCTCTTTTTCTTTATTCATGTTTCTTTGTCAAGATCTCGTCATCTTTCAAGGCATATTGATATGTTTCCTCCACACTTTCCAATTTCACAAAACTTATCTCATCTTGAATCCTATATCTCAATCCATTTATGTACCTTGCAATTTTCTTAACATCATCATCCACATGTCTAGATTTGATGTCTAGTCTATAGAATTCCTTAATATACTCCTTTACAGTCATGTTTCTTTGTCTCAAATTTTTCATCATTCTCAAAAAAATAATTTGGTAATTAGTAGGAAGGAACTTTTTCATCACCTTTTTCACCATTTTTGATCTTCCTAGTCTTCTCCTTTCCTCTCCTTTTTCTATTAGTTTGTAAATGCTCCCACCACAGTGAGGCATGATCCTTCAACCTAGTAACTACAATTTTCACCATCCCTTTATCATGAGTGTTTTCATACTGAAAGAACATCTCCATATCATAGATCTAATCCAACATTAAATTGGTGTCCAATTTTCCATCATAAGGAATAACTTCTATAGCAAGCTTTAAATGTACCCTAGATAATGCTCTCAACAATCTTGCATCATCTTCATCTTCTTTAGGTTTTGGATTAGGGTTTAATGTTACTACTTCATCATCACTCACATCATCAAGATGTGCTCCTCTCCTCTGGGTTGTCTCTACATCATCTAATCTAGACATAATTTTTCTCAATGTATCTAATATGGCATTGATAGCATTTCCTCTACCTCAAACCATCTTTATAATTAGGTTCCTGCAAGATCATAACTCTCCACAAGTTGTAGGTTAGATTTTCATGTCTACTACCCTATAACCAAATCCACTTGGGTTTTACACAATCTAATCTCCAAAAGGATAAACCTCAAGCTCTAATACCACCTAAAATATGGAGGATAAAGATAACTAGGGCCAAAGGTACACCTAGCTACCAAAGTCACTTGCAAGAGTAAACATAGTGGAAAAATAGCATGGAGAACAACAACCAAAGGAGATCAAAGAGAACAAGACTTTATTGATTCATCAAATTATTGAATACACAATCTAATCTCCACAAGGATGAACCTCAAACTCTAATACCACCTAACATAGGGAGGATAAAGGATAACTAGGGCCAAAGGTACACCTACCTACCAAAGTCACCTGCAAGAGTAAACATAGTGGAAAAATAGCGTACAAAACAACAACCAAAGGAGATCAACAACATAGCAAAAAAATAGCATAAAGAACAACAACCAAAGGGTTTTAAAAGATCTAATCTCCACAAGGATGAACCTCAAGCTCTGATACCACCTAACATACAGAGGATAAAGGATAACTAGGGCCAAAGGTACACCTAGCTACCAAAGTCACCTACAAGAGTAAACATAGTGGAAAAATAGCATAGAGAACAACAATCAAAGGAGATCAAAGAGCACAAAACTTTATTGATTCATCAAATTATTGAATAGATGCCCATCAGTAAGGCATTTTAGGTTACAACCAACATTACAATTCAAACTTTGATCTTCAAAGATGATCTTTGCATTCTAAACCTCCTTCTTACTCTTCTTGGTCAAACTACTGCCTTCATCCTCCCTAAGACTCTACAAAAGACCCCCTTAAATGCTTCCACAACCACAAGTCATCCTATTACAAATTACCAACTAAATAAACCCTTATGTTAAGTGCATAACTAAGCCACAAGCTAGCTTTCAACAAATATTAAATACAAATCACAAAATTAATATGCAAGGTTGACTCAAACTAGAGCTAGACACAGATAGCTCAGAAAAAGAAGGACCAAGGCAAACACTGGCACTTGACAAGACTCAGCACAACATGAACTTGACACCAATAGGCACTCGGCATCAATCATGAACTTGGTATCAACTACAAACTTGGCATCAAACATGAACTCAGCATCAACTATGAGCTCGACATCAACTACAAACTCACCAGCAATAGAGAACTTGGTAGTAACATAGAAGTTGGAAATAACTAAGATCTCAATAGCAAAAAGGAACTCAACAACAACTAAGAAACAAGAAAACATGTAGGATAGCAATGCAACCCAAGATTCTCCTACATCAACGCTCCATGTTTAGAGATGGCCTTCCATGTGATGTGTGGATGTAGGGTGTTGAGAGCACATCTAGGTATTAATTTTGGCTATGCTCCTATGTTGAGGTCCAATTTACCTATGCTCTTGGTATTGAGACTAATTAAGTTACCATGTCTTTTACATTTTTTGTGGCTTTTGAGTCTTTCTCAATTTGTGTCTTGTATCATTATTTTGGTTATTCATCTTATTGTAGTGAGATGATCTTGGTTGGTGTTGTGTAGTGGGGTAAAGTTATTAATAATTGAGGACTAATTTAAAAATGAGATTACTACTAGCTAAAAATATTTAATGAGACTACCTTGGTGTCATATGAGGATGTGGATATGGTGAGCCCTTTCCTAACATATATAGATATTGTTATAGCTTAGTAAAGTTTCCTTGATGAGAAAAGGATTTCTTGAAGCCACATGGGCCATCATGTTTCATGTGATGATACTCCTACTCAATCTTTTCACCCAACCTTCATTAGTATTTAGCACTCACTTTCTTGTGTTGTGAGTTTATTTGGTGTACACTTTGGTTGTTGGTTCTCATGTTGATTATTCCCTATGTTTTTCTATTATTTGAAATTATATGTATTTTTTTGAGTAATGGTGTGCTCCCTTGAGTTTATGGATTGCTTATCATGTTTAGTTATTTCTTTCCTTTATCATAATGTTAGATATTATTGCTTTGCTGATTTTCCTTACCAATACTATGGATTAGTGAGGTGATTGATAGATTAGCATGTTGGATGTTTCATATTTCATTGATGACATATATTTGAATATTGGTAAGTTGGAACTCATATGGTAACACCAATGATTTGGTTGGCATAGTGAGAATTGATGCTTAGTGGTGTGGTTAGGATCCTTGAGATCTCATGATGTCATTATGGTTAGAAAGAAATGACAATGGTAGTTTTATTTTGGTTGCTTCCTTTCTTGTGTTCTTCCTTCATTCCAATCTTGCTTAAGTACATGTTTCTTTAAGAATGATGGTTTTCTTGGATTAGAGTAGTATGATGTACATGTTAGGTATTTTGGTTCTCTTTCTTCTTATTAATGATCTTGAGTAAATTATGTTGGCAGTGGGCCAACATCCCTTGCAGGATTTGCGAAATGGCTTAACTACCTCCTGTGATTCTATAATACTATTGGTTGTATTGGGCATTAACAAGTCAATATTTTGGTGCAATGGCAACCTTGTCCTTTCTAACAATTGGTATTAGAGCTTGGTTGTAGGTTTGAATCCTATCAGCCACAGCGAGTGACACTAAGAGGGGGATTTTTGGTAGTGGGCCAGTGTCCCTCACAGGATTTGCAACATGACTTAACTACCTCTTGTGGTTCTATAAGACTATTGGTTTTATCAGGCATTAATAGGTCGATCTTTTGGTGCAAAGGCAACCCTGTCCTTTCTAAAAAATTACTACCTTTATTTGTATATATCTTGTACTCCCTAGTGTGGATGCTATTATTATTTAGTTATTCCTTGATTCTATCTTAGTTTTAGCATTTACTTCTTACATTTGTACCTTAAGTTTATGTTTTTTCATGAGTAAAAGTACAAAGTTGTGTCACCTTTTAGGCTGACTTATCAGAACAACTAAATTTGAGTATTTCTATCTAAAAATCATTTTTTTTAAACATATGATCTAAGATAAATTCATTATAGCTAAGTTATATATGGTATCACACTTTTCCAATTAGAAATGTCTATTAAATACATGTTTTATACTAGTTTGTATCTAATTACTAAAGAAATAAAATTATTTCAGAAAAGTGGCATTTCAATAACTCTTACTATTTTTTATGATAAGTTTTTAATAGCATATGAACACCATTTTATAGAGCTCAAAGTCAAGAATATTCTAATATAGATTTTATAGTCTTTTAATTAGATATAGTATATTGTTATTAAAAAATTTAGAAGCACATATTTTAATGCTTGAAAAGATGTTAGTTTTGTAAAAGAAAAAATATTAAATCATATCATAAAAATATAAAAATTATATGGCATTCTAGAGGAGAGAGCCCTCTTCTAGAATGTATTATTTTTCTCCTAGTTAGAATAGATTTGTTTCAAAAAATGTGGTGGGAGATGAAAACTATCAATTTCAAGTGAGTCAAAATTTCAATCATTATAAAAGAGAAAATATAGGTCTAAAGTTAATTTTTATTTTTGATTGTTCTACATATATATGTTATCTATAACATAGTATAAGGTAAAAAATTATCTATAAAAATTAGGAAAATATATCAATTCTTATTTCAAATAAATATTAAAAACTATAATCCTAAACTCCATTCATTTCTACACATTTCATTAGTTTACTTCATTTTCAAATTCAAAATAATAATACCAATTTTATTTCATTGAAGGTGAATAGTTATTCTTTTGTTAACATTTTCCTTTACAAAAGGGTGGCATAGGTTTGTGCTTTTACCCTCATTTTCTCTTAGAAAATGTCATCTATATTGCCTCTAGCTTGAGAATTCAAATGTATTTCAACAAATTCACATCTATGTTTTGTTGTTTGTGTAGATTGGAAACTTTATTTTTTCATCTATTCAAATTGGCATATACACCTCTAATTTTTCTTCTTTGGCTTCATTGGCCTATATCATTTGTATGTTTGCCAGTTTATTTTTTGTCTGCAATTTATCATCTCTGAAGTTTGGTGTATGTGATTTGGTGTCTCTACAAAAAAAAATTTTGTGCTCATCCTTTTTTGTCTCCATTTGTTAGATGATGAATAATGTTCTAAGCTACTTGAGTTGGTCCTTAGGGTGTTTAGGTTGTCTTCCAAACCCATTTGAGGACCTTTTTGTTTATAAAAATATATCATTTTTCTTATACTTAAGATATCTTTTATATATGCGATGATTCATTTGAGATCAGTTCCACCCCTCAAGGAGTTAAGATAAAGATTTAGATTCTAAAAATCATTAGACATAGTCATATTTTAGGATTCAAGAATATTTCAAACTTAGCCAGATTTCAAGTTTCAGCTTTGATGTTCAATGTGGTTTTTCTTGGACTTATACCATGATTTCTTTTATTTTTCAAGATCTTTTTGAGGTTCTTTCTATTTAATTTGATTATGCTATGGATAGTTGGAAATTAACTTATATGTTGAACCATGTTAGGAATATTTACTTTGGGCTTAAAAAGAACATCTTTCTTGGGTTATATAGTGCAGTATCTCCCTCTTGTGAATTGTAGATGTTTATCTATGCTCTTGTATTATTATTGGGGATGTAATTATTCTCCATTTTGTGTACTTGGTTAGTGGCTTGGAAATTCTTTAAAGTGTTAGAAAGACTTCCAGGTATGTTTTCAACATGTTGTTATGATATGTTCCTTGAGATTATTATCTTGTTTTGATTCTAATTTATTGCCCTTGGTTACTATGCATTGTAGTAGGTAACTTCTATTTATATAAAAAAATAGTGCACATTTTATCCTTGTGTTCCAAGCATTCCTGAGTGGGAATGATAGATTTATTTTCAATATTCAAGTCTTTTAAGAGGGACTTACGAAATCCATATAGCTTTTGATTTTTCTTCCCTTAGGATGCCTTAGAATGCATTTCTTTGATGATGGATTTAGGAGCCCATATTTTATTTTATTTGAATCTTTGGCTAGTAGACCTTTGTATTCTCTTGAATATTCTTTCTTTCTTTGCATTCACATGTCGATTAGCTTAGACATGGTGATCTTCATTTGTCAATGGGTTTTTGTATTTCTATGTTGTACATCCAAATTGCTTCCAAAAGATTTGATATTTGTGGACTAATAAGGCTGATATGATCGGTTGAGATGGGAAAGTGGATGAATAAGGTTGATAAGATTTTTTATCATGAAATCTTGTAATAGGCTAAAAGGAGGTATCACCTTCTTGTTCTCTAGAGAGGTCTTTACATCCAATAGATGAAGACAATCAATGTCTTAGAGAGACAGAGTGTGTAGACCTAGAAGAAGAGGATGACCTTAAAGAAGATGACTCATGTACATGTAAAGGCCTTAAGAAAGATTCATGTGATGGTTTTGTCCTCTCTTCTACCATTTTTTTAGGCTCAGAGGGCATTTCTATTATGCACTTATTGATGTGAAGGTAAGCAGAATCATCTGTCTCTTCTGGTTCTTTATATTGAGCATATATGTCTTGAAATTCTTAGGTGACATATAGGATCTCGTGATCATCTAGACTTGATTGAGTTTTAGAAGAAAAAGACTCAACATCCATAGTGGTAGATAGAAATCCAAGCATGAAGGAGACCATAAGAAGCTAATAAGGTGACACAAGAAGCTGACACAATATAACTTGATGTCAGAACTAGAGAGGTAGAGTGTTCACTTTACAAGATAGTAGAGAAAGATTAAAGTGACTTGTCAAGAAAAGTATCCAAGTAATTTAAGACACTTGCAACTTGAGTTGAGATATAGTATCAAAGCTATAGATAGATAGACAAGTGAAAAACTTTTCCAACCAAAGAGTGTAGTCAAGAAATCAAGGTAACATTTCAAAGAGAAAAAGATCCTAGTATGCTGACATAGACCAAGAGTGGTAAGACCAAAGATCCATTTTATGAAAATTCAAACACTAGAGACATAGAAAAGAAAATTCAAATGATGAAACTCCCCTAGCAAGAAACATAAGAAAAATATTTAGACTTGATATCTCAACTTGGAGGAATATGTTTTTGAGTTATTTTTTGTGTTTTTTGTATTTTTCAAGTTTAATGACTTTTTTTGGACTTTTGAATAAAATATGCAAAACACATAATGAAATCATGCAAAATAGAAAATTATTAAGGCTCAATTTTATGGATGTGTCCCCTTTTATTACAATTGAGGAAGTTTTAAGGCATTCAATCATGACAAACAAACCAACAACCTATTCAAGCTTCTACAAGGATGCACAAAATCAACTAGGGGATGTCCTTGATATACACAAGGTATGTGAGGGCCAAATTCATAGATGAAAGAGAATACTATCAAATAATTGAGAGGAAAATGTAACCCAATCTCCACCTTCACTTCCCAAAGGTATAAAGTTCTTTGGGGCTTAGTCAAGATTAATAACATTGCTACTTCCAACAGGCCTATCTTTACATTCAAGACCTACTATTCGTACTATGTTGGAACAATTGAGTTGAGGTTGTCCCCTAGAGTGATCAATTCTCTAGGAAGGCCCCCTAAAAATAAAAAGAAAGATCTCATATTTATGTTCCCCTCAAACTCCTTAACAAGTATGCAAGAAGAAAACATAAAGAAGAAAACCTTGGGGATTAAAAGAAAAAGGGTTTTATTTTAATCCCAAATCCAAATGTGAATGATTGATTTTAAGCCTTTTTTCAATGTTGGGAAGACACACCAAACAATTTGACAAAAATAAGGATATGATTTGATGATGAAAAAGAGGAAAATGATCATTATTTACAATGAAAATAAGAAGGTTTGGAATGTGTGCACCTTGGTTTCATGCTTTCCTTTTATTGCTCCTTTGACCTCCAACTTGCTTCAATTGAGTGGATGAAATCATGAAGAAATATGATAATCCAAATAAAATACATTGATTTATTTTATTCAATACAAAATGAAAGTTCATATCATACATTGAACTATGTGCAAATAAAATGCAATCTAATCACCAAATGCCCTTTTTCATTTTTTCTTTTGATCTAGTCAACAAGGTTGGATTTGTATGTTATGATTTTGGCCTCAAATATGAAAATGTAAACAAGAAAACTACAATAAAAGTCAAAGATATTTCCAAAAATGTAAGACTTTTAGAAATATCTCTTAATTTGTACCTTAGGGACCCATTTTTTCAAAATAGACACTTTCTCATAAATTGGCCAATTGAGTCATGATATTGCATCAAAATTAAAAACACAAAGAAGTAACCCCTTGTATAACTTTTTGACCTTTCCAAAAATGTTTTTTTTTTGAAAAACCTATTGATTTGTGACTAGAAATAAGTTTTTATGAAAAACAAAGAAATAATAATAACTAATAGAAATAAGATCAAAAAAGTTTAAATTTTGGACTAAGTCATCTTTGATCCATCTCCAAGCTATGAAAAAAAATTTAGATCTGAATATCAAGCTATTTGGAAAATATGATCAAATCATTCAAACCCCAAGGTTTTTTCCTTCAAGTCAATCTGCACAAGGGTTGGCCTTAAAAATTAAAGTGAGAATGTTACAAAACAAGTTGATTAGATCTAATAAGTGGCTATGAAATGCTAGAAATGAGAAAAGAAACTAAAATGAAAGAATATTAAACTACCAAACTCAGGAAAAATTAAGAACTAGAGCTAAAAACTTGGTTCTAGCCCCACGATGAGTGCCAAAAAATGTGTGTAAAAAAGTGCCACACTTCTATAGACCTTTATTCTTAAGAATACCCATGATGAAGAGTATCTCAAGAGGCATCCTACAACTCTCTATCTATGACATGCAATAGTGCAATGATTGTGGGATGGCTCTCAAACGAGCCTAGTTAGGAAACCCTTGCAAGGTGCACCATAGAACAAGATATTTGAAGGAGTAGAAGCAAGAGTGCCAATATCAAAGAATTAAATATGTAATGCAAGATGAAATATATTATAGATAAAATGAAAGATTCAAGATTAAGCTAACAAAGAGTTACAAACCCCTAATTAAACTAGGTGAGCTAAGCTATTGCATAAAAGGAAATCTAAACTAACAATGCAAGTAAGCAAGTGCATGTGCAAGATGAAACCTAAAGCAAAACAATAGCATGAGAGTGTAAGATATTAGAGAGTGAGGAGAGAGACTACTTTTAAAGAGAAATGGATGGTACTGAATAAGAGGAAAAATCAAGGGTAGAGAATGAGTCCCAAGTTTACATTGTGCATAAGAGTATTGACTAAACAAGATCAATGATGGTGTTTAAGAGGAAAAATATGTGTGGAGGAGAATTAAAGCTATTTTGAAAATAAAGATTTCTCACATAGAAAAGTGTGCCCTCACATGTGTAGACATAAATGCTCTTCTTTTTATTTTAAAAATTGGAAATTTTATTTTTTCATGTGCACAGATAAAAATAAAGGGACTTTAGGGATTTTAGTTAGTTAAAAGGGAACAAGTTCTTTCAATTTAATTACATATCAGTCAGTCAACTTGGCAGACTTTACTTTCTAACAAGAGAAGATACAAACAAAGTCCAAATGACCCTAAGATTTCTTTAAATTGTTAACATAATGTTATTGAAGTAATTGTTAGTTCATTATTAATTTTCATGATGGATTACTTGTGTTTCTTTGGAGTATTGCATGGTTTCTGCATTTCCTCACTTATATTAGATTATATATCAAGCTAATTAGAAGAAGTGTTTAGTTGAATGGAATATATTTTGGATGCATCTTTGGTGAACTCACTAATACCAAACCACTACTTAATTATTGATTGTAAGTTTTATTTTCTCAGTTCAATGATACATTTTTGAACTTCAGTTTTCACATTGATATGCATTAATAGATGTTGTTGAAGGAATAGTGATAGTTTGAACATGTAATTCCCCTTTAGGGAACCTGAAAGGGTGAGTCTAAATGTTACTAATTTTGGTGAGTGATTTTTTTTAACATCTTTTTTCTGCTAAGTTCATTAAATCACAAATTTAAAAGTCCTATAAGGTTCCCTAATGTCAATATGAAACAATATTACTTAATTTCCAAATTCAAAAGTTATCTTTTGTTATTCAATTTGTTGGTGTTTTTCAACTATTAAGCAACCAAATACTTAATACCAAGATAATAAAGATCGCAATAATCCAAGGATCAGCTACGTCCCATAAACAATTACATGTGCTTCATATCTAGGCCCAATCTTCAACAAAATCAAGATATATTTTCTAATGTTTAGGCTCTGTAGAACCAAGGTGGGTATACCTGAGGGATGGAAGATTTTCAATCTGATACTACATACATATTTTATTCATTCCATGACATTATGCAACAATACACATCCCTTAAAGTAGATTTGGTCACAATTCTTCTTAGATTTACAAATACTTCTGGCAATAGCAACTAACTAAGACTATAGGTTAAATTCAAACAAGTGCTAACCAGCTTTGACATTCTTTAAACAATGAAGTAAAATTGATTTTGATTTTTACTTGATTCTTGTTCATGATTTCTCCATCTACAAACTAAATTAATAGATCAATGCCTCATCCTTTGGGATTCAAAGTCCATTCAATTTCTAGATCTAATTGACTACATTACAATCAACACTATCAACAATTCTCACTGAAAATCATTCTTACAGACATCCTTCTTATTACCATGGAAACCCTATCAACTTCACTAAAGCATTTACCTAATTCATTGAATTAAAGGCAACAATGAATTGACATAAAACTTGATTTAATTGCATTCAATTGAACAAGCTTTGCTCATACAACTTCAAAATGACTAGGTAATAAAAATGGAGATATGGTTCAACAAGAACAGATATGGGGACAATTCATCTTTGTATTAATTTCCTTTGAAAATTGTATATAATTGAAACAAAACTTATAATGACTCTAGATAATACATTAAGATCCTATAAGATTTATGTATTATAAGATATTTGCATAGAAACACACCATAAAGTTTACACTAAGAAATTGGACCGATCAAAACTTAGTAAAAACTAAAATTATGCAATAAACTGGACCCTTTCTCTATCCCTGGAATCTCACTTATATAGGGTGAGATGCAAGAAGCCTTAGGCATAGAGAACTAATAGCTGTCCTCTAGACAAAAGATGTTTACATTTGTTACTATCATAAAGGGCAAAAAAATTGTGCAACAAAAAGCTTTACATCATAACATTCTTTTTGGTGGGCCTATTTTATGTTACACTTTCAAATACTACAAATTTCATGATTGGATTTTTAACTATTCTAACTCCTTGGAATATGTAGCTATCAGGTTTGCTAATGATTTGTCTAGCTTTGATTCATGCAAATTCACTTTAGTTTTCAAGGATCTCCACTTGCATCATCATGTACTATTAAAACAACAATTATGTATAAGTCCTCTTCTACCACATCATCAGTTGGGACCATTGTACTTTCCATTTGAGCTAGTTGTTCTTCTTTGTCTTCTTCAGCATGCATTGATGTATCATCTATTTGGTTCTCATCCTAGTCCACATCATCTTCTGTTATTTCCATTTGCTTTGAATGGACAAAATCATCCATCCACTTGTTGAAGACTGTATCATAAGGTCAATCAAAGCTCAAAATTTCTCATTTCTTTTTAACCACCTAATCCCCTTATTTATTTATTTCAACAAATCCCTCTCTGAGGAAATTATAAAATACTTGCACTTTAACAAACTCTTCATTTTTCCTAGCCCATCGCAAATGTCCTTCTTCATTAATGACTTCATTTATTCTTTGACACAATAAATCATTTAATTATTTTCCTTACTCTTCTTTCTCTTTTATTATGTCAACCGTTTTGAGTGCCTAGTGAAAGAGATCAAATTTCTCACCTAAATATTTTGAGAGATAAATTATTATTCTTTTTTGCACTACCACCCTCTTATTATCAAAATCAAATAGATCCCTAGTTATATCAAAAAAAAATCTATATGTTCACAAGATAAGCTAATAACTAAAATGCATAAGAGGGTGATATCCTTATCTCTTCCATCTAATTTACTTAAGATAGGTTTCAAAACCTCCTCACCACATTTTATTTCCCTCCATATATCCAATATGTTCACCAATTGTTCATAGAATGTTGGTCAATCAATCTGATCTACCAGATATAAGATTTCTTTTCTAAGTTTTACTCCATACTTATAAATTAGCTCATCTTGCAAGGCCTACAACTTATTCTTTTCTTCCTCAGACTCCTCAGAAATATAAAATTCTAGCCTTTTTGGAGTATCAGGAATCTCAATAAAGGGAGTAGATTTAGAAGGCTCCACTGATGGGCAAGGGTAGGTGATTCTTTGCCTAGTGGATCATCCCATCATTTTATTCTCAAGTTCAATTTTTCTTTGAACTTCTTTATTGTATGCAGCAACAACCTTTTCATATTTATCCTATAATTTTGACTTTTCTTTTTCATCTCTTAGGGTTGTAGCTAAGGTAAAGTGGGCTGATCCAACACCCAAATGTATAGCTTATACACAAGTAGTTTCTTCCACTCTTTTCACAATTAGGTTGTCTATCAAGCTGGGAAGAACCAGTCCTAGATCCTTTCCTTATTGACCAAATGACCAAGGATGCCTATTATTTGCTAAATTTAGCACCTTTTATTTCTTTCTTCTCCTAATCCTCTATACTCAATCTACCTACAACAAAATTAAAAACCAAAGCATATTCTATATCCCAATTGGGTAGCAACAAAACACCGGATGTTTTTACCATTGGTGTCCCCTCTTCAGGGATCGGGTTCTTAAATTCCTACATCATTTCTTCTTTCACTTGATTCTATGCATTTGCTTCCTCCATTTTTGGATGTTTTGTTCTCAGTTTGCTGCATCTTTCTTCAAACATTCCCATTTTTTTTCTCCAGGAAAATTGATAGAAGGCTATGGATTTAACAAAATCATCATCAAAGATGAAGTCATGGCAAGCATGTTTCATCATAGGGAACAATTCCCTTCCTCTGTAATCTACCATAGTTAATTCAAGGCTTGGCATTGGAGGTTCTTCAGAAAATCTGCTTGAGTGATGAATACTCCCCCTTGGGATCCCAACTACTCCATCTTCTCCCTGGTGAGTTTTTCATCTCCAATTTGTAATGGGGATTGTGTAGGTAAATATTCCTCAATGTGAGGTGTTTGTTATATTATTATTTTCTACCTCTTGGGTGAGGGCTCATCAGGTCTTTCTTCAAGAACAACACTAGTTGATCCCATTACCTGTTTCCTTTTATCTATAATGTCTCTTTTATTTTGGATCACATTATAGCCAAGTCTCTTCTAGACAACCAACTACCTTGATCCTACTGTAGGAGTGAATTCCAATCTCCTCGTGATCTCTCTAACTTTGTATAGAAAATAATTAATAAAGAATAATTTATTTTCATTCATGACCTCCATGATTTTAGGAAAAGTAGTCATGAGCTTATTCAACCTGTCTACCTCTATTTTGTATCAATGAGAGGCTTGTAATTATTATCAAAACAATGGATGAATTCCAAAACTCTAGAATAAACTCTCCATTTCTCTTTCTTGATCTCTTGCTCTTGCAAAGAGAACTCATTCCTTATTATATCCTCAGGGAAGTAAGGTTCATACTTTTTTGGAGCCAACTTTAGCCATTAGTCTAAACATATTAGAAAATCCCTTAGTATCACAAAAATGGAAATGAGACACAGCCATCTTGTACTGGTCCAGGAATTTATACAGAAATAACCATCCACCTTTTGTAATTATAAAATGGTGTGCTACAATGCAAGTGGGTAAAATCGAAACTTTGTTTCTTCTTGCCAAATACACATCCTCCAATCCCCCTATTTGTCACAACATCTCAGCTATTCCCACCTTCAAAGGTACTTGGTAGAGCAATACATGAGGGGTCCCTTAGAATCCATAAACCCTAAAAATTGTTGAAATAGGATATGGTATGATATCTAGAAGCAAAATATCAATCAAACCTAACAAAACTAGCTTTTTCTGCATCTTTAGTCGTATCTACACTCCATAGCTAGACTGGCAGAACATCCCCTTCATGCTCTCTATTTAGAACCATCTCCTTTTCAAAATATGTAACTCCTTTAAATAGGAACATTTGCATCAACAATGAGTAGTGGCCAAAATTCTTTTTTACCTTGCTCTTGGCGATCCCAACTAACCCTATATGGATTTCTTCTACTATATAGGATGCAGAATAAAAAATAATATCCACACCAAAAGAAGAAATTTGAGCCATCATATACATAGATTTTACTAGCATAAAACTATGTTCATCCTCACCAAAAACCCTAAATAGAATCATATATATTTCTAGGGCTCTAGAGGTGAAAAATTCCTTCTTAAAAGGCTCTTTTGTAGATGTTGTGACCAATGGAAGATTCCCAATTGAGGCCAAATGTGCCTTCAGTGCACCTTGCCTAACCTTATCCTTCTTTGATAAGTATTCCTTTTCTAGTCCTGGCAGGTCAATGGTTATATGGTAATCTGAAAATGCCTCCAAACTAAAGACCTTTTGAATTTATTTAGCACTTATACTTATCAGGCCATCCCCATCTAATCTTCTCACTATCCTAGCTACAAGGTCATAGTTTTGGGCAATGGCCATGAGTAGGTCAGCATCCATGAATACACCAGGGACCACTAGTTTTCCCAAATCAAAATTCCAAATGCAATAGCATCCCTAATCCAATTCTCTCTATCATATAAACCATCTAAAATCTTGAGCCTAGGGTTTATAAAAATTAACTTTTTCATCTGGGTAGAATCATTTGTAGACTCAGGCAATAATTCAAGAAAATCATCATGTATATTTCTACTTGCATAATCTACTTGTCCTAAGAAAACCTTCTTTGGAGGAATGTTTACTATTGAGACAAAATACCAAAATTCTTCACTATCTAATGGATTTGAATACTTACTTGGCTAAATGTTTCTCTTTCACTACAATTATGTGACACATTGTGAATACTAGAAATTCTTTTGTGCTCTAATCACACCAAGAACAATCCTTCAATGGCTCTAAGCTCTCTGAAAGTCTAAAATTTGTTTGCATAAAAAAGAAATGGAAAAATCCTTGCAATATACTCTGTTTCTGGTTTGCATGGGGAGCTTTCAATCTTCATAAATGAATTGTAAGAAGAAACAAGATGGCATCACCTTCTATTTTTTAAAACACACCATTGATTTCAAAAAATTGACGATCTAGGAACAAAATCATGAGTGACTCACTTTCCACTTGCTAAGTTGATAGTCAACCCAATCGAGTTTCTCCATATAAACCCTTCTCTCTACTATTTGCAACTTGAATTGGACCCATTGGTGCTCGTGAACACATGCCGCACTCTCACTATGTCGCTATGCATAAACATCGAGCAACTCCTGCATGCAACATATCAACCATCATAGATGCACTTCTGATTGGATGATGTACACTTTATGAAAATTTTGGTGGGTCCTCCTGCTTTCCCTTTGGTCACCATGTCATGTGTGCTAAAAATCAAGCAAGTGTTCATAGCGACATGGCACCTATCATCAATGCATTTTTGATCTGATGACTCCAACTAACATGTGTCTTTCCTCTGAGTGTGAATCCACATGGCATGTGACATGACATCATTTTGACATGCTAGCAAGGTAGTTATAACATTTAACCTTTGGTGTTGCTTTTTAAGTTCAAGTGCCACTATGTCTATTTTTCATGGGAAGGTGCTATGTCGTTACTGGCAAAAATCATGAGTTTTTCAATCGTGACATAGACACCATTGTATGCTTTAAAGGAATTTTTCAACATGAAATTTGCACATTCTCATTGTTGTTATTGTATTTAATGCTCCTGATGTTCCATAATGGTCACATGGCTCACTAATGATGAAAAAAATTATGGCACCCATCTTACATGTTAATCCCACTATTTTTACTTTTGTAGGAAGGCACTATGTTGCTATCAGTAAAAATCATGAGTTTTTCAGTCATGACATAGCAACCACCGTGATTCGGCAGAAAACTAGCATCGTGAAAAGAAAACACATTTCCTCTCTTTGGTACCTCCTTTACTGTGCTTGACAACATCTAACAACCCATCATGTTGGAAAAGCTTATTTATTGACAGACAAAATCCTAGCACCATATCCACTTTTGGGCCTATCGTGTTTCACTTTTGTGGGAGGTTGTCATGTCTTTATCAGTGAACACCTTGATTTTACCAGTTGTGACATAGTGACCACCATTGATCTTGGAAGATCCAACAGCATAGGCAATTTACCTTTGAAACCATGTTAAAGAACTAACTGGGTTCCACTTAATCACCTTGTCACATGTATTAAAAACCATGTGAATTATTATAAAAACTTGGTGCCTACCATAGATTTCAAAGAGATTTGGTGCTGTAGAATTTTTGGGGGAACTATAGAGCCAAATAAAAAATTCTTTAAAAAGGTTCCCAAAAAATATATATTATTTCAAAATAATTTTCCTACTTGATTTTCAAAGGTGAAACATATGACACAAAGGGTTTTTTAGGGCATAAAACTTATTCAAATTAGCATTTTTCTTAGGGTAAACCAATTTTAATATGACCAAACCCTAATTTGCACATAAAAACTAGGAATTCATATCAAAGAATGTTTAGGAAATCACAAGGCAAAAACCATGACTAACATAATCAACTCAAACAATTATTCCTTATTTGTTTCTTACATAATTTCCTTTACAACATTTCTTCCTTACCTTATAAGTTAACACATATATTCATCTTATTACATTATCCATCCTAATATCTATTTCCAATTTAGGAATTAATGTCATAATCCTTATAATCAATTGTATCTACTTACCATGCAATAAAGATGCATAAGATAGATTTAAACTATTAACCATACATGTAAACCAAAACATCCAATTTTCATTAATTGCTTAGATTGTTCATTTGACAACATAATGAAAAGCACATGGGTCTTTTATGCATTCATTTATATAGGCAAGGAAATATACAATGTCATGGCATCATCATAACTTCATTCATCTTTGAAATAATATAATATGATCACATATCCCTTCATTTCTCCTAGAGATGCCCTTTACCATTTTACATAACTTTTAAAATCATGATACTTACCTATTTGAACTTTTACTTTCTTCAAGGCTTTACATTACAATATTACATGGATTTATTCCAAGGAAATAAAACATATAGACTTGAAGAAATAATCTTCAATCAATACTCCACAATGATCCATATAAATCCATTCATGAACACTCAAACAATACATTGAAATTATTTTACCACCCAACCATGTAGAGCCATATATGGTCCACTCCCCTAAGCTAGGAGATAAGACCATGATCCACATAGGTTATAAGATAATCTAAGGCGTACACCCAAAAATCAAAGTACAAAGGTAATATAAGCCACACAAAAGAACAATGCTCAAAATGGAATCACAAAGCAAATGGACAACCAGAGGAAAAAGAAGAGTTAGGGGTTCAACAACATCTAGGTGAGTGTCATCGCATACCCATCAAATGTTTAGATCAACCTCTTGGAGCCAATGTCATCCTTCCACATCAGTGCCTTATATAGAATGACATATGGTCACAGTACTCCAACAGAGCATATGTGGCCTTATCACACTTTCCTTAATGTTGGGATCAACCTCCTAAACCATTGTCACCCTACCACATCAAGGCCTTATTCAAGATGACATATAGCCCCAGTACTCCAATAGGATAAGTGTGGATCAATATCACTTATCTTGATTAATGTGTTAACCCAAACCCCCAATAAACCATGTATTTAATTAATGTTTCCACTTGATTACAAACTCACCTATAGAAGCCGCATATTCAAGGCTCTGGTCTCTACTACATAAGATCCTCCAATGACCACTTTCGAGTCCCAACACCTATGGTGAGCCACTCATTTATGGTCAATCCCTACCTCAAGTCCTACAAATATTCAATAGAAATAGGAGCAAGGACACAAGTATAGTAAAATAAATCCACTTGAGATGCATCATTCAAACCCTTGCCACTTTCACAAATATCCATAAAAGAAAAAGAAATGAAATGGTAATAAATCCCTCTCTCAACCCTTTAAATTCTCATATACAAATTTCCCTTCCAAAAAGAAAAGAAACTTCTAAATTCTTAAAGAATTATACTCATTGACTCTCCCTCGCATATCATTAATTTTTCACCATAAAAATATTCATAAAAAGTACAACCATTGTCTCTTCTAACTTTCAACCCTCCTCCCCCTTCATATTTACATTCTAAACTACATATATATGCTCTTGAATAGTTTTCATAACCCTTTAGGTAAAAAGACACCAACCTTTAAATAAAAGTAATTCCAAAACCCAAAATCACCTTAGTTTATGTAATTAACTACTATTTTACAAGTTGTTTAGGAATTTTAGGGGTAAATTAAGGCTATTTTAGGAGTATATAATGAATAAATGGTCCAAATATATGTAAATACCCTCTCTGGTGCTTTGTAACCCATTTTTTATTCACATAATTGTATTTATGTTTTGGTCTCATATTCTTCCACATAGTTAACAACCATTACCTTTTTCTCTTGAATTTACATTATTACTCCTCTTCTAAATACTTGTTCTTTTTATTTTATCCCTTTCAATTTCTTTATTTTTATATTCTAATAAAATTCTCTTTATAACTAAGTGTATAAATAAATCACTTAGAAACAATTTATGACCTACATCGATACTTAAATACACTAACTATATAATAATATATATTTATATAGGTATACATGTGTGCACCCATATATGCTTATATAAATATACTAAAGAAATATCATAGACAATATACATGAAAATATAAAAGTCTAGATCATGATCACATAATTGTAAACACTAGAATCCATCAATCAAACCATAAAAAGAAATGATGAAAACATAATCCACATACTACGTGACTAAATTCCTATTAGATTTCTAAGGATATAAGGAGTCCTACATGGATCATAGAGTTGGGAAAAAAAAATCAAGTTATATGTTGTCATTGATGTTACACAAATGTTAGTATTAACTAAGCAATCGAGCAATGAAGAGCATACAATATTAACCGAACATGTGGGCAATAAAGGACATTCAATATTCAGTATCAACCAACCAGTTGGGTAATTAAGGTTATTCAACTTTAACTAAGTAATCAGGAATCAAAGGAATCTTAGTGTTAACCAAGTGACTAATCCCAATATTGACTGAGTGTTAGCAAATTATACTTGTCAATTAATTAGCTAATTGAGGCTGGCTAATTGATTGTTTAATGGTTATTTGAAAAGGTATTCAAGACAACTTGACAAAGCATATGGTATATAAGAGAGATCAAGAAATGTAGAAGATATATGAAACAAGATGGATATATGACTAAAGGAAAAGGAAGAGCAGGCAAGTGTGGAAGATAAGAAGCAAAGAATATTTTGATCAGTAAGGATCCAGATGTCAAGCCAAAATAGAGATCTAAATCTACAAAAGAAGTTACTTCATAAATCAAGTCAAATTATTGTTACCTTCTAATCATTGTAGCAATAAAGAAATCTCCTAATAGAGTTGATTTGATAATCAAATTGTAAATCCTCTAACAAGGTGACATTTCAAGATTGAAGTTTTTGAAGACCTCTAAGAAGGCCACTCCTAATAGGGTGAACTAAATCCTCTAACAAGGTCATACTAACAGCATGTATTATAACCTTTAGCAGTGTTGGCTCCTACTAAGGGGCACTTCAGAAGAGTAAAAATATTGTAACTAGTTGCTAGTGGTTTTCTCAAATTGGATTTTCATGTTAAATCTTGATGTCATCTATTTTCATGTTATTTTCTTTATGTTTTATGTTTCTACAACTAAGTCACTAAAGGTTAAAATAGATTAGTATTCATAAGACTTCTTTGTTAATTGAGTTACTGAAAGAACTTAGTTTTAATCGAGATGGATAAAGAATTACATTATCAGTGACAAGTTTGATTTGACATCTAGGGACAAGGAATTGTTTTTGTGGTATATGATTCACCCCTCCCCTCTCTTCATTTTCAACATGTAGTTCTATCTCTTTTTAACAACAATTGGTTCAAGGATTTTAAGGTATATTCAAACTTGTGTAGCTAGGTGGAGTCATTGTCTGGTGCTTGCACACACCTACATCACCAACCAACAAGATACAATACATGCATGTGCATGCACGTACACAAACACATACAATGATAGATAAGGAAGGAGGAGTATGACATCATGTAGATCTCCCAAGGAAGTGACTACAATTACCTCCCCTCATCAAAAAGACACACCAAGCAAAGAAAACACACACATATATAAGGCATCATGGGTTAGGGGGTTAGATTAAGAATAACTAATAATAAAAATATTATAAACAAGGTATTGCAATCATAAATGTAAATTTAGAATAACATATAGAGCATGATACAATTCAACTATATACCAGTCTTCCAAAGATAATACATAGAACATGATCAAGTGCCTAATGAAAATAAATATCTAACACCATAAGCAAGAAATGGTGTACTAAAGTATAAACATATTATAGTATAAGAACCTAGTTGATATCAATTTCTGAGTAGGTAGGTACCATTCTTTTGTGTTAAGAATGTGATATGTTATCTTATAGTTTTACCTATGCATAAATTATTTAAGTTGTGAAATCAAGGAGTACCAAAAGTAACCATATCTCCCAACCTAGTCCAAGTGTACTTATACTATCTTCAAAACTCTACCAATGCTTTTTAAGATAAGAGGGTATTGCATAAAATATTAGATTTATTTTAGGAGATTACAGTAGCTTGGTTGATGTCAATGGCTAAACTAAGTCTCGTAGAGCCATAAAGACATCCACATTTTTTGCATTCTATGAGTAGATTAGCTTTTTAACTCTTTTTCCTCTTTAGTTAGTTTGGTTGGAAGTCATTGGAAGAAGTTAAAATGATTGATAATCATTGAATGAGTAGTATACGTCTCCTCAAAATATTAGAATATCACATTAAAAGAAATAAGTGAAAGTCGATAGTTAGAAGGAACCTTGAGGTTGGCACATTTGATCACATAATCCATATACATTGTTTAACCTATGAGAATTCTTATTCAAGAGAGAGTTGGGTGTTTGTTCTTTCATCTCAAATTACTAAATATTCAATTATACATGTTGTAGTGGAACAAAACCCTCATCAACAATGCCCACCTAAAAAATATACCATGTAGCATGCATATAGGAGTCAAGATATCATAATCATGATACTATTTTTTTAAAGTGTGGCAACATATAAAATTCGTTCCATAGATGCTAGGTGTATTTGGTTTGGTAAGGTCCAATTTGAGCTAGAGATCAATAATGTGGTACAAAATGAGGGTGCAAATTTTGAATGATATATAAATTAAAGCACTACACATAGAAGGAAAAAGAGGACTTGTTAACTTCTACAAGAAGGATATCCATAATATCATGTTCATACCTAAGGTCCCAAATATTCCCTTTAAAACATCTGATAATAGAACAATCTTTTGATGTTGTTGTCAACAATATCAGTGATATGAGAAAATGCATAAGAAAAACACTAAAAAGAATTCTATTGAGCATTTTTGAATGTATGCAATATGATCATATTGTTCCTCATACTCCAATAAACAAAAAAATGCCAGATTATATATATTCTTTGCAAAATTGGATACCAAAAATCATTAGAATGTTACACATAGGGAAGTCATTGTTTTTAAAGTTTTTCTATTCTCAAAATTAAACCAAGCCTTGAGACTATGGAATTTGGGAGCTCAAATTTTGGATCCTTGGTTCTTTGTGGCTACAAGGATATTCTACGGGGAATTCCAATTATGGCGACATTCATACAAGAGATCCATATAGAGTTTCACCTATTCTCCACAAATAGAGGTTTCAACAAAGCATTTTGGTGGGCAGTATAACATTTCATGCTTGAGCGATGCATCTTTTTCTTTAGAATTTTAGAAGATTTTTAATTTAACTTATTCTCTTTCAGTGATTAAAAATTTGTTGTATTTCTTCTATTCTACTTATAGTAAAATTTAAGTTATTAAAATTTGTTGTATTGCTTCTATTCTACTTATAGTAAAATTTAAGTTATTAAAAAAGTTTGTCAGTAGCATACAACCCAAAAGGAGAAGACTGAGTCACCATTACAAAATGCTTAGCTGTACTTTAAAAATTTCTACCCACAACCAACAGAGCATTATAGTACCAAGACTAATGCCTAAACTAAATATCTATAGAATATACATAATAGCTTAGAATAACTTGGAAAATATAGTCTGGTACAACAAAATTAGATTAAGATAAAAGCTATCTTAAAGCCTAGGCTAATGCCTAAGCTATTAGCATCCAGCATTAAATCTTCATGATTGACTTCAAACTGACTGTTTCCTTCACTTTATATATGCCCCATGAAATCATCCTAGTTCGGTCTAAATTGTTCATCAAAGGAATTGTTATTGTCTTCATTTGCAGTATGCTCCTCTCCTTTTATAGGTAGCTCTTGATTCATCCTCAAGCTCTCCTAGTTGATCCTCAAGCTCTAAAGATCGTCATATTTAAAGCTCTCCAACCCCTTATAGGATTGGATGTCCTTGTTCAAGATGACCATGTATCCATTCTTCAGCAATGAGTTGAATCTTTCTCTTGATATTCCCAGGGTGACAATGACCTGAGACACAATGTAGAAATGTGTGAGTTTAAAATTAAACTCAGTAAGGTGTCACTTTCTATTTTGAAAAAGCTTTGCATTCCTCTTCTTCCAAATGTAGCATAAAATGTGAGCACTGAGCACAAACAAGAATTTATTTAACTTATCATCGAATTCAGCCATAAAACCAGCAAGGATCCCATGCCAAGAAATATTGTTTTTAGCATTCCAAGTGAAGGACTAAACAAAAAATAAAGATGAAATCATTCTAGCAAATTGAAAAACAAAAAAAAAACAAAAAAAACCTCCATAAGACTCTTGGCATTTACAGGTCAAACAGACAATAGATTGATGTCTGCCATTAGAGAAAAAGGAGCCCACAGTAATTTTCTTAAGCAAGAGGAACAATCTTTAAAAAAAAAAAAAATTTCTAGTTCGATGGGTGGATGCCAAAACAATTCAAAGACAATGAGCCATCTAGAGTTAGCCAGTTACATCTCTAGTTCTTGTTAATGTGATCAACGATTCACACATCTTGTTTGAGCATGTTATAGATGTGTTTACTTTTGCACTCATTCATATTTCTACCATCTTCACATATAATATATTCCAACATTTGAAGCAAAATCAACTTTTTACCAAGGAAAAATTTGCCAATTACTTTAGAGATCGAAGTATAAGTCTTCTTCTAGGACATAGGGATATTATACTTGTTACATGTAGCCTTCTAGAACCCCATTTTCTTATCAACCAGCATATCATGAATGAGAGATGCAATTCTATTCCATTTTTTTTATATACCAACATTGAGTAAGAGCAAGATATTTATTATTAAGGTAAATGCCCACTAGATAGATATGTTCTCAAGATAGAAATAAGAATTTTTTTCTATAACATACCTAGTGACCTAACACCAAGTCCTCTATATAGAAGAAAATACATCATATCCAAACATTTTAGTATCAAAATCCCCAAAAACTATATCAGCAAGAGGAATATTATCCCATCGTTTTCCCTTCTTAGGGATAGAATTTGTATTGTGTTCCTAATCAAAAAATTCCATGGCTATTCCCTTTCAAGGCCTTAATAACCCATTTAGAGGCAAGAGAAATTCCTTGTATGTGCATGTCTCTCAACCCTAGACCCCCAAGGCTCTTAGGGGGGCAGCACCATTATCACTTCACATAATGTCTTTTCTTGTTGCCAATGTCATCTGACCACCAAAAACCCCTAAGGATATTTTCCATCTTGTTTGTATGGGATTTTGCAAAAATCCAGGTTGAAGCATAGTAGATAGCATGAGAGGATAACACCTTCTGCACAACTTGAGCTCTACCAACAATGGAAAGCAGATGGGAGTGCCACTTAGTGTGTTTATTCTCAAATTTTTTGAAGATCCAAGACCACATTTCCTTGATAGAGGGCTTCACAACAAAAGGAATCCCCAAATATCTAACAATAGTCCCAACCCATTTCCAATCCAATACACTAAGCCATTGACGAGGCTTCTCATTCCATCTCAACACAGTAGACTTACTAGGAGCAATTTTTGCCCTAGAGGCATAACAAACACCTAGAGTCTATTGAGAGTATTATTGAAATTATCTTCATCTAACTCCACAAATAAAGAAGTGTCATCTACAAATTGTTCAATCACAAGCTCATCATTATTAGACAATGTAATCCCTTTAACTAGAGGCCTCATATATGAACATTTGAGATTATAAGATAGAGCATCAATTGCTAGGACAAAGAGAGCTAGAGCCAATAGGCATCTATGTCTTATAGATCTACCTAGTGGGATTGGATCAGAAAGCTCACCATTTATTTCAATAACAATAGAAGAACCTTTAAACAAAATGTTAACCCAATTATAGAAATTAGGAGGAAACCCAAGTGCATGAAGAATTTTGATAACAAATTTCCATTCAATTCAATCATAAGATTTTTCAAAATCATTGCCACATTTTGCCCACCTATTTTAGCTGAACGCATGCCTTCCCAGCTAGTTATGAGATTATCAAGAATATATCTACCTCTGATAAAAGCCAATTTGAGTAGGAGTGACAATGTGTCTGAGACAGTCTGACAACCTTGTAGCTATAATTTTGGCTATGATCTTGCAAGAAATGTTCAAAAGAGTAATGAGCCTCCAATTTTGAACAAGAGACTTGTCCCTATTTTTAGTTAGCAATTTAATAACCCCTATGTTGACATTTCCCCCTAAAGACCCAAGTTTATAAGAAAAATCATATATATCCATCAATTCTCCAACTATCTAGTTGTTATTATGCTTATAGAATTCAACTGGAAGCACATCAATGCCAGGGGACTTCCATTAGCTAGAGATCCAATAGCACCCTCTATCTCTTCAATGGCTATGCTCTTTTGAAGAGCCCTGAATCAATCGTTAGAAACTTTTTTGGGGATCATTTTGAGACATTGTTCCATGGCATGGATGCTGTTATCCTTTATTTTGGTAGTAAAAAAATTCTTATAGAATTTAACAAAGGTCTACATGATCTCAATAGCTGTTGGTGGTGGTTTTGGTAACTGGTCTCCAGTTTAGGTTTCTTGGTTGGTTTTTCTTCCTTTTGTTTAAACTCTAGGTTCCAGGTCCTTGTAAAACCTAGTTTCATTTTCTAGTTCTTTTTTGTGGTTTTAGGTCCCTGCAAAACCTAGTTTTGCTACTTTCATACTACAGGTTTCAGGTCCTTGTAAAACCTGGTTGTGCTTATTTGAATATCTTTTTTTTTTCTATTAAGGGTTTCGGGTCCCTTCAAAACTTATTTTTACCTTAATCTAAAAACAAAGGTCTACATGATCTCAAAGTTATTAGTACTATATCCATCTGGCCGCTAATACCACTAATTTCCTTTATGGTCTACTTTTCTTTGATTAGTTTGAAGAAATATTCAGTTCATGTTTCCCCCTCTTTAATCCATTTAGCTTTGGACCTAACTTTTATGCCTTGAATCTTGATGTTTTGAATTCTTCTCAACTAGTTTTTGACTTAAATCGATAAAGTTATGCTAGTTTTGTGTTCTTTGAATCAGACTTTTAGTTCATTTTTGAATAGCTGAGAATGGCCTTCTAAATAATATAAATACTTAGATTGTTTGAAGAAGTTATCAATTATCTTCAATGTAGGTCCAATCCTCTATTTTCGATCTTGAATGAATAAGAATATCTCTGCTTTATAATTTGTTGAATGTAAATTCTTGAACGAGTAGACTTAACAAAAAAAAATTTGTGTCCCTCAAACTGTATCACAATCCTCTAAATATCATACCAAAGGACATCACCCTTAAAGGGTGTATCCCTTCACTTGGTCGGCTTTGTATCTCCTCATAAAAGTGGCAATTTGCTAGATGAATTAACATTAAATAATAACTAACAAAATGTGTTAGTTTCTTTGTAACATTAACAAATATAAAAGTTGCTACTTAGAGGAGAATATAAATACCAAACCATTCATAGATAGTTTTAGAGATACTGCAATCTACACTCTCAAACCTGGTGATTATCAAGTTATAAAATTAACACTCCTTCTTAACTTGATAATCACACAGAGAGATATCATATCTAGCAACATCAATACAAATGAATAAGCAAGAATTAATACTCTATATCTATCTGAATTTTCTTAGTATGTGATATCATAGAACACATAACACAATGTCATATTACTCAATCTGTGATATGACAAATCACTTTGACTAGTGATAAATTATAGGACAAATCTGAAGAGTAATTTTTCTTTCTTCATTTATCCAAGTTGTGACTCATAGAAATTGGTATTTCTATATCACAACAAGATCTTGAGTTTAAGATCTACCAGAATACAAGATAAACCCAGAGAATACTAAAATTATTCCTTTATCTAATTTGTGACCCATGAACATAGCAATGTCAACATCACAATATGATCTTGAACTCATCTAGATCTTACAGTAGAACTCTACTATTTAGCACAGTATCTAAGAGATCATCACCTCTCATAATGTTTCATACAAGTATTCATTATTTTTCAGAGATCGTCACCTCTTAAAATAATGAATACAAATGGTGGAGCCCATAACAGTCAATAGCCTAACAAAATAAATTATTTTATTAATAATCAAGAGAGTACAAAAGGATTACAACTCAACCATACCAAGTCTCCTCTTGAAAAATTCTATCTTCACTCTAGATAGAGGTTTGGTGAGTAT
This sequence comes from Cupressus sempervirens, assembly GCA_028749045.1. Taxonomy (NCBI): domain Eukaryota; kingdom Viridiplantae; phylum Streptophyta; class Pinopsida; order Cupressales; family Cupressaceae; genus Cupressus; species Cupressus sempervirens. The sequence continues at coordinate 704,601,077 of CM053793.1, forward strand.
GTCTATTATCTGATCTGTAGTGCAAATGTATTCCAATTTTAGAGAATTCATGTCTACCATATCTCTTACATAATGCTAAGGAATTTCAATATGCTTGGACCTGTCATGGAAAACTAGATTCGCTGAAAGCTTGATGGAACTCTGATTATCACAATGAATAATCGTAGGATTCATGGCTTGCCTAGATAATCCTACAAGTAGCTTCCTCAGCCAAACTACTTCATGAGAGGCCATTGGTGCTGCAATGTATTCGGCTTCTGTGGAGCTTTGAGCTATTGAAGACTACTTTCTGCATATCCATGATATCATAGTTGATCCTAAACTGAAATAGCATCCTAAAGTGTTTTTTCTATCTTTAACACTTCCACCCCAATTTGAATCAGTGAATCCATGCAAATCTAAAGCAACTTTCTCATATTTGAGTCCATAATTAAGAGTTCCTTGTAAGTATCTCATAACGTGTTTAACAACAACTAGGTGAATCTCCTTCGGTTCACACATAAATTGATTTAAGACATTAACAGCATAGCAAATATCAGGTCTTGTATTTAATAAGTACATAAGGGACCCAATCATCTGTTTGTAGAGAGTAGAATATATGGAAGGTGATTCTGTAGCTTCTTCTTTAAGTTTATGTAAATTAGTCTCCATTGGAGAATACATAGACTTGCAATTCCACATTCCAAATCTCTTCAAGATATATGATATGTATTGTAACGGCCTGCCAAGGGATCCAAAGAATTAACCTAAAGTTTCACTAAGATTGGTAGCATTTTTTTTATTTTTATTTTTAAACATGAAAGTTAAACCATTCACAACATACACATAGTAACGGAAGCAACAACAACATTCAACTGAAAGTAAACATACATAACAGGTTACATTCTTAAAGGATCCCTTAACGTTGAATCACAATTATATCAACTAATATTAATTCCATCTAACATCACATCTTCATAATAATGATAAATCCAACGTTCTCAAACAATATGCTTTGTTTCCAAATGTCCCTTTAGTAAATTACATTACAGAAATCTCAATCATCCACTATACATGTCACAGGGTATGAAGGCTTAAAAGAATATACATGCACTAAATAAAGTACATCATCCTATTTTAATACATGATGCAAGTGCAATAAAGTAAATGAAACCAAATACAATACATGAACATCATCATAGAAAATATAAACATCCATCATAAAAGATAACCATATATCATCAAACATAATTATCTAAGTGCATAGTTCCTCCCAACCGTAAATAGCATCATTAGACCATCATGGGCCCTAGCCATCCCTCCATGCATAACATTCCAAATCACCAAAGAGATCATTGGTATTATCATAGTAGGAATGTCAATCCTAAAACATAATACATCATATGCAGAAAGAAATCTAACATACTACAACATATGCATAAGAAATATAATCATGCAAAATAAAGCATAAGATAACATCATCTAACATATGCTAATCATCAATATAAGGATACGTGTCCACCACCATAATCCATGAACAGAATGAAGATAGATGCCAACAAAGAATGCATCAGCCACGGTGTCTTAGACGGATCTCAAATGGTAAGAGTGAAAAAGCACTACCACCCGACCGCGTGGAACCTATATGGTCCACTCCCACCGCGCTGAGGAGATAATCTCAAGTCCCAAACAGGTTATCAAATCACATAGCACAAATACTTTCTAATTCTAGGAATCCTAAAAGTATACTAACTCAAAGGTTCCAACATAAACTAACATATAATCCTAGAGGCACACAAAGACATGTAGGAAACTACTATGTAAGCGGGAAAGTGTCATCGCATGGATCATGCTAGAGCTACCCTGGTAGTCTCTCAATAGACCTCGACCCCCTAGTGATCCCTATGTGGTCACTAGTATCCTCTCGTACTGACGAGGCATACTACGGAATGCAAGGTCACAACTAAACATTCTCTCTACTCCCATCCTAGTCTGTACTAGCACTTAATGAATAGGCAAGAACAAACAATTGTCTTATTAGGTTCATTTAAGTCAGTATTAGGTGTAATGTTTTCACTTATTAAAACAACTTACAATGAGTTACCCTAGCAGCCTCTTAGGGCCTCAGCCCTCATTGCAAGCTACTTCCCGACACTATATGTAGATAACCTACCCTAAGCTCATGGAATCATAAATCACAAAATCACCACAGTCATCTACAAGCAACTAGAAAAATACCAAAAGATAATCCAAAATAAGAGCATCAAATCTCCATGAGCAACTGAAAAGCATCCATAGATAATCATGACCACAACAGTTCTCTATTGGCAATTGAAGGTATCACTAATAATCACAATATCTATTGGTTCTCAACAAGCGACCAAAAAGTATCTCAAAGTAATACTGATCGAATACTCCAAAATGGTCGAGTCAAAACATGTCACAACATGGCATCATCAAGATCAGATAAAAAATTCAATTCCTTCAAGTGACTGGAAAGTAATCCAATTACAACTGATCGATAACTCATAAAAAAGTTACATATATCACAGCTTGCACAAGAAAACTGAAAACAATATGAATCAGTTAACCACACACACACCATAGAGCACGCCATCAAATAACCATGGTTGGGTTTAAAAAGATCGAGATCAAAAGACATCATCATGACATCACAATCATAACCCTCGAGCCTCTGGTAGACGTCCTATAACTAGTGAACAAGCTAGTCAACCCAAAAAGCCAAAACAAGAAGCATAGAGAAAACACAAAATGCAAACACATGTTTTGGTTTGCTAAAATTACATAGTTGAATGAAATATGAAGTTCCAGTTTTTCATTTCGGATTTAGATATCAAATGAGGAAACGTTTATACATTTTTCTCAAACCCATGTATTTGTTTTGATGGATAAAGGTTTCCCCCTATAACTCTTAGAATTCAATGTTCTAGGAATATAGGTTATACGTTGTACATTATTTTGGTAATGAATTGTTGTTTTCAAATAACTTAATTTCTTCTCTTGAGAACCCCAAAATAATAACTTAAATATTTCATTTATAACATTCTCATTAACCTTAATTAGAATAAATTCTAATTAAGTAAATTGATTAATTTAAAACTATATATTATTTATTTAAAATCTAATTAACTTGAATATTAAAATTTCATTTATATATATATATATGTGTGTGTATGTATATATGTATATATATATAAACAAATATATATATATATATATATATATATATATATATTTGCGTATGTATATATGTATATATATATAAATAAATATATATTTTATTTTATTTTTTTAAAAAATTTTAAATTTTTTTTCAGGCATAATTCTAAATGTTGTGCACAAAGTTTATTCAGATGAAGAAATACAGTCTATCTTATTTTAACTATTTATTCCCACATCATTTAAATCTAGTCCATTAAATTACCCAGATCTACGCATGGTGCAGTTTTCTCATATAGAAAATTTAATACTCATAGCAAGACTAAATATGGCTAAATGATGGAATCCTCAGAAAACAATCAGAAGACACGAAGAAGACAGGAAGTGCAAGAAGCGAGATATCATATGCAAAATTCACAAGTGTCTACTTGGACACTGATGCTAAATCACTTTTCCTCAGAATCTGCAGAGCAAGCTCTATTAGAGTAATTATTTTGTTTCACTTATTAATTAGATCATCTTGATTTAGTTGATTAAGTGATTTATTACTCTAGTTCTTAAGCTTGCTTTTAGGTGCATATAATTAATATTTTATATTAATTATATTGTGCAACCTAGCTTTTTTAGGCTTTAGGGCTTTTGTTCACCTTTAAAGGTTGAACTCTTGTAATTCTTTTTTCATCCATTCATTCAATCAATCTAAGAATATAGTTTCTCTCATATTGTTGAGTTTTTTCAAGCTCCGCTTTTTCCTTCTTTTTTCGATTTCTCTTTAGCAGGTTATTTGCATGCAGGTGATCTTGGCAATCTGTGAAGTTGGTTTTCACAAATTCTACATGGTATCAGAGACTCCTTGCTACTTCTCTGTTGAATGATTTTTGAAGCCACGATTCGGAGTTAGAAACCCCTGCTTTTTTGAGATTTTTTTCTTCAATCGGGAGGAAGAGCGATTTTTTAGAGCACTTTAGGCCCAAACGAACGCTGCCAATGGATCCGGAAGGCTGTTTATAGTCAGGATACATATAAAATTTTCCTTTTTTGGCTTCCGTAAGCGTCAGGTAAAAAATTTTTGCCCCCCGGGAGGCCGTACAAATGCATTTATGGCGATTTTTCAAAAAAAAAAAAAAATTTAAATTGTTTTGGCCTGCTCCGCCCAGCGGCCACCCGCGCGCAGCCCCACCGCGCCGCCCTCTCGCCACCCTCCAAGCAACGCTCTAGATCCCACCGCACCTGCGGCCACTGCCCTCTTGCAGCTCCGCCATCTCAGCTCATCCAGCATGGAGTTTGTGGTAGTTGGTGTGATTTTTGGGAGACACGTGGCATGGGTGCCACATTGGCATCTGCCACATGGCCCCTGCCACGTTAGCAAGTACAATCAGCACCACCACGTGGATGCCATGTGGCAGGCCACGTGGCCTTCTTTTTTGCTGTGACGGCCCCATGGCCGTCAAATTTTTTGCCATGAAATGCTGATGTCAGTACTACATCAGCACACTTCCTTGCACTCTCCTTCTAGGTCCTTTTTGACCTACTCGCGATTTTTTGGCCATATCTTGAGCATACGGAGGCCTTTTTCCGATTCGAAAGAAGCACCGAAAAGTTGGTTTTGAGACGGAGACAGTGGTGTAGGATTTTTCTAGTTTTGATGTAGTTTAGTTTCCTATTTTTGCAGTTGAATTTTGAAATTTTATTTTTGACTCCGACAAGCATTTCTTGTGCGTCCCATCTCCGTTTTTTGAAAACGTGATATTTTTAGAAAGCTAATTCTATCTACTTTTTAGAAATGATGTAATTTCTTCTAGATTCTGGCCCATGCTCTTTCTATCATATTTTTGGCATTTTTTCTCTATGATGGATATCTTGGGTATTTTAGGTTTGGGGATCATTTTTTTAGCATGGGCTCTCTTCTTTTGGGCTATACTATCTTTTGTATCAGTTTTTTTCTCTTTTTGATCTTGTTGATATTCATTGTAAGCATATTTTTGCAAACGCACTGAGATAAAGTGTCACTCTTGCGTTTCGGGATCCTTTTCATCATTGTGTTTTGTTGTACTCGCACTATTTTATAAAGTGTCATGGGGGGGATAGTTGTTTGCCAGTTTTGTGCCCTCTTCCTCTTTTTGCCTCATGCAGTGTCGGTGACACGTGCCTTTATAGGTGTTTGTACCTCACTCTTAATGTGTTTGGTTCCTATGTTGTAGGAGATTTTTGGCCCATCTTTTTAGTTGCCTGTCACCTCACCCCGTCTACATTAAGAGGGGGTTATATTGTTGTTCTATGCTTCCTTGGTTTGATGGTTCGTTGGTGTGAGCTATGTATTCAGTACCTGATCCTACATACTAGGCGATTGCAGTGGCTGGCTACCTATGCATTTCAGTGAGATGGATCACCTACCATATAGACACTCTCGGTTCATGCCTTCTATTTCCGTAGAGGATCTTCAGATCAGCAGTTTCTTTCTGACAAAGTTTGCGGCTTCTTCTGCTTCAGTGGTTTTCTTCATGATCTTCTCTTTGTTTCTATCTTCTGGAACATTCTTTGCTATCTCCTTTTGGAGAAGGGTTTTTCCCACTGAGTTTTCTCCTTTGTCTCCAGTTTACAGAGATTTCCTTGTTGTGATTGGGTACCTGATCAGGCCTTGTTGCCGGGACCCACTTTTCCTGCTTTCATAGCTTTGCTAAGTTAGCTTCCTCCCAAGCTTCACTTAAGGGGGGGTGTTAGAGTAATTATTTTGTTTCACTTATTAATTAGATTATCTTGATTTAGTTGATTAAGTGATTTATTACTCTAGTTCTTAAGCTTGCTTTTAGGTGCATATAATTAATATTTTATATTAATTATATTGTGCAACCTATCTTTTTTAGGCTTTAGGGCTTTCATTCACCTTTAAAGGTTGAACTCTTGTAATTCTTTTTTCATCCATTCATTCAATCAATCTGGGAATATAGTTTCTCTCATATTGTTGAGTTTTTTCAAGCTCCACTTTTTCCTTCTTTTTTCAGTTTCTCTTCAGTAGGTTTTTTGCATGCAGGTGATCTTGGCAATCTATGAAGTTGGTTTTCACAACTTCTACAAGCTCCTTCCTTCTCCAGCACTCGTGGATCCACCCAAACATGCTCCCCAAGCTTCTAGGAGTGCCTAATATAAAGAACTCTCAGGAAGCACCTAGAATGCCTCTAAAAACAACCAGAAGATGAGATAAGCGTTGACAACTAAGCACGAGCTTTTTCCAACCTTCTAGATGAGTCACAAGGTTGTAAACACCATGTGCTTAATTTGTGTGCTAACTCCTGTGTTGTAGACATATGTGCAATCAAGAGGTGCATTTACTCCTAGGTAGACTTATAACTTTTATTTTAATTCTTTTATTATTTTTATTATTATTATTATTTTTTATTTTTTATTATTAATTTTAATTTATTTTATTTAATTCTTTTTCTCAATTAATTCTCATTTAATTAATTAAAATCAAAATATCTAAAGATCATGACATTATATTAATTTTCCCCAAAAATAATTAAATTATAAATTAAATATTTTAATTTTAGACTTAATTAATAGAAAATTCACCATAGACCTCCAAGATAAAATATGAAAACCCATCATAGAACAATCCATACAAAATCAGTCTAAGGGGTTAAAAATCACAAATTATGTCATCTGACACATTCGGAAGGTAAAATATCTTGGATATTTGTGCTACCTTCTAGGAAAAATGGTTTAAGGGTTTAAGATTTGGACTTGAGAATTTATCTCCCCTCTCTTACCATTGAGATAGTGCGATAAGGTACGCTCATCCTAGCAATTCAAAGAAGTTGATACCCAATACCTGCAACCTGCATAAATTCCATGCATGTACATACAATATATATATATATATATATATATATATATATATATATATATATATATATATATGCTAAGCTAAACAGGCAATGGCAGAAAGTGGTGCATCGTGTAGATTCCGACTAGCAAGTGACTATGGCTCCCTTCCTTAACCACATCAGAAATGTCATACATAAAGAGAACAAACACGCACACCATACACATGCAAGTATGGGGTAAGTATCCATAAGAAAACACATGTGATAATAAACTGTCTAACTAATTATCAATAACTAGGAATAATGTAATAATCATCATGCATACATGAAATGTGGAGTCTAAGTAATCTCATCACATATCAACTGAATCCTTAGCACAATATCTAATAGTCTCAAAACAATGCTACTAACCATCAACATAAAACTAGTCTAACAGAGTTCGGCCATGATAGCAACAATGTATCTAGAAAGATGTAAACGAGAGCAGGCACTACATGTACTTTCCTTGATTAAGTATGATACTATCAGAATTATGTCGTACTTTTAATCCCAGGAAGTAATGGAGAAGCCCCAAGTCTTTCATCTCAAATTCTCTAGTTAGATCTTTCTTGCACTAATCTATAAGATGATCATCACCTATGATTAATAAATCATCAACATACAATATCAGAATTACCATATCATCTTTATCTCTTTTATAATATAAGTTTGGATTGGCTTCATTCTTGGAGAATCCTAAGCTAGTGAGATATTTATCAATCATTTCATACCAGGCCCTAGGAGCTTGTTTAAGCCCATAGAGAGCTTTCTTGAGCCTGCAAACAAATGCATTAGGATCATGGGTTTCAAATCCTTATGATTGCTCCAGATAGACTTCTTCTGAAATCTTTCAATTTAAGAATGTTGTTTTTACATCCATCTGATGTACCTTCCATCCCTTTGATGCGACAATTGCTAAAACTGCTCGTACGGAGGTGTATTTGGCAACACAAGCAAAAGTTTTTTCATAATCAATCCCTTCTTTCTGAAAAAATCCTCTGGCTACAAATTTGGCTTTATATTTCTCAATACTACTGTCAACAACATGCTTTATTTTAAATATCCACTTGGAAGAAACAATAGATTTTCCTTTAGGTCTTGGAACAATTTCCCAAACATCATTTTTCATAATTGATTAATATTCTTCTATCATAGCTTCTTTTCAGGCTGAATGTTTGATAGCATCAGAAGGATTGGTTGGCTCTGTTTTGGATAAATCACTCATATTTGTTCTATTACCAGAGAATCTTTTAGGTCTTTTACTTTCTCTGACTGTTCCTGAAGGTGTAGCAAAGTCTTGAGCTGCTTCAATGGTTTTTATGGCCCAAAGTGGTATTTTCTTTGAATTTTCTTCAAGGTTCATATTTTGAATTTCATCTTCAATCTCTTCTAAGTTCTCCCTCTGGGATCCAGATTCACTATTTCTTTTAGAACTCGATAAAGGAGAAGGTTCATTAGAACTTATGGCTCTTTTGAATGCAAGATCTTCCTCAAAGATTACATCTCTGCTAAGTTCAATAGTTTTCTATCCAGTTATGAAAATTCTATATGCTTTACAAGTTTCACTATACCCTACAAAGATACCTTTCCTCCTAGAGGGTTCTAACTTTGTTCTCTTTTCTTTTGGAACATGAATATACACAACAAATCCAAAAATTCTAAGATGACTTATATTGGGTTTTACTTTAGTAAATACTTCTTCAGGGGTTTTGAATATATACAACAGTACAAGAGGCTTATGCCCAAAGATAGTATTCTAGATTTTGGTCAAAAATCATAGCCCTAGCAACTTCTATAATTGTCTTATTCTTTCTTTCTGCTACCTTGTTTTGTTTTGGGTTATAAGGAACGGTGTACTCCCTCTTGATCCATGATTCTTTACAAAACCTTTTAAACAAGTTTGAGGTATATTCTCCTCTGTTATCTGTTCTAAGGGTTTTAATTTTATGTGCTGAAAAAATTTTAGTTAACGCTTTGAATTCTTTAAATCTTTGAAGGATTTCTTCTCATTCCTTGCATTTTAAGAAACAAATCCATGTTTTCCTAGAGAAGTCATCTATGAACAAGATATAATACCAGAATCCTCTAAGAGAAGGAACGGACATAGGTCCACGTAAATCTGAGTGAATTAATTCTAGTACATTATTTGTTTTCCTAGTAGTATCATGAAAGGGACTTCTAGTGCTTTTACCCAGAGCACACCCCTTGCAAATACTAGGGTGATCTTTATTTAATTTGTGTAATCCTGTAACCATCTTTTTCATAGTTGATAAAGTTTTAAAATTTAGATGCCCTAATCTTCTATGCCATATTTCATTTGAATCTTCAGCTTCGTGAACTAGGGTTTGAATAGATCGAGTAGATTTTGTATTCAATTCATACAAATATCCCTTTCTTTGACCAATTAACTTTGCTTTCTTGATGGAAGAGTTCTTAGCCCAAGTTAATAGTTTGTCATCCACAAATGCAACATTGTGTCCATCATCTTCAAGTGTTGTAATTGAGATTAGGTTTCTTTTAATCTTTGGTACATAGAGTACACCTTTTAGAAGAAGAGTATTTCCTAATTTTAGTTTCAAAGTACAATTTCCAATTCCTTCAACGGAGTGTGCTGAGTTATCACCAATGGTAACTTCACCATTAACCTTCTCTAATAAGGAATCTAGAGTTTCTTTGTATCATGTTATATGTCTAGAAGATCCACTAGCAATTACACATGCTTTACTTGAAATTTCATTCAATAGTGATGATTACAATACTCAATTCTCAAGATCATATGTATCTTCTTCTCTGGTAACATTAGTACAGTTTGTTTGTTGTTTAGAATTCTCAAGACAATTAGATTTGTAGTGTCCAAATTTTTCACATTTGAAACATTTTATCTTAGATAAATCTTTCTTGGGCTTTCCATTATTTTGATTTCCCTTTTTCTTCTTGAAGTGCTTCTTCTTGCCCTTATAGGAGTTTGTATTAAGAACATGAAGTTCTTCATCTGCTACTTTTGGTTTCCCTCCTTTCTTTAGTTTTTTGGGTTCTTCTTGAAGACAATCATTCTTGAGTCTGTTAAAGTCTGGAAGCTGATCTCTGGCACTTATTCCTTGTCCAAATGTCTCCCATGAATCTGGCAATCCATCTATAGCAATAAGTGTTAATTTTGTGTCACTAATGATGGTTCCTTATGCTTGATAGTTCATCTCTAATACTAGCAACTCTTAGGAAATAAGAATTTATCGATTCTCCTTTCTTTATATGAATGTGATTTAGTTGCCTTTTTAATGCAAGAACCTTGGTTGCATTGTTTACTTCATATGCATTTTGTAATGCATTCATCATATCAAAAGTAGTTTGATGTTTTGTAAGCATAGGTATAATATCATTTTTAACTCCATCCAAGATGATTTGAATAGCTCTTCTATTTCCTTTGCTCCATATAGATTTGTGAGGTTCAACTAGGGGTTGTTTGGATGCTCCATCAACAAATTGTTTAACATTGTTCTCTTCAAGAATCATCAAGATTTTAAATTTTCAGGCTTCAAAGTGTTCTTTCCCATTGAACCTATCCTTGGGTCTGATTGTGTATGCCATTGAAGATAGGAGAAAACTACTAAATATATATGAAGTTTGATAATTGAATTTTGCAGAGCCCTAGATCTGATAACTTGGCTCTGATACCATGTAAAGTTCTGCTACTTTTGTGTTCTTTGAATTAGACTTTAAGTTCAATTTTGAATGGCTAAGAATGGTCTTCTAAATAATATGAATATTCAGATTGTTTGAAGAAGTTATCAGTTATCTTTAATGCAGGTCCAATCCTCTATATTCGATCTCGAATGAATAAGAATATCTCTGCTTTATAATTTGCTGAATGTAAATGCTTGAAGGAGCAAACTTAACAAATTTTTTGTGTGTCCCTCAAACTGCATCATAATCCTCTAAATATCAGACCAAAGGATGTCACCCTTCAAGGGCATATCCCTTCACTTGGTCGGCTTTGTATCTCCTCATAAAACTAGCAATTTGCTAGATGAATTAACATTAAATAATAACTAATAAAATACGTTAGTTTCTTTGTAACATTAACAAATCTAAAAGTCACTGCCTAGAGGAGAATATAAATACCAAGCCATTCGTAGATAGTTTTAGAGATAGTGCAATCTGCACTCTCAAACTTGATGATTATCAGGTTATAAAAATAACAAAATCATCTCAGTTTGAAGCTTGTTATCAAATTTTTGAACTTGCAACTTATTCTCAATCTCACATAGCTTTTTCTGATAAAAAAATTCCTTCTGTTCTATTATAGGCTTCATTTGTACCAATAATTTAAAACATATTCTTCCAAACTCCCACTAGATGATCCCAAATAGCTCTCTAAGATTTCCCTGACATGGAGAATTTGGAAAGACAAGAAGTAGTTTTAATTGCCTCTTTAGAATCTTCAACATGAAGCAGGGAGATATTGAGTTTGAAAAGATTCATTCATCTTCTAGTATGGGTCTATACAGGGGATTTTTTCAGTTTAATGCAAGCATGAATGTGGGAATGATCAGAAATGCTTGCTAGGGAGACACTAACTAGATTGCAACCAAGGTTGTAGTGAAGATTAAACATAGAAGAATCTATATAAATCCTATCCAATCTGTAATAAATTTTTCTCCTATTAGATTGGTTATTGCACCAAATGTACCAAATATTATCATACTCTTTATAAATCCCTTAAGAGGATCTCTTAAATTAAGCTTTCTTTTTAATTTATTCTAAAAGTAGAACTCATTTCCCTTCCATTCATGTTTATTACCTCCTGATTTGTCTTGTCTATTTTTAATCATGTTGAAATCCCCTACAAAAGACCAGTAGGCTTTAGGAAGATTAGTAGAGATCTAGTCCTACAAGGAGGCTCTCTCTCTCTCTCTATATATATATATATAGAGTCATTAGGAGCATAGATATTGCAAATTCTCATATCAATCTCATGAAATTTGATGATCACCCAAATAATCCTCTGACAAGGAGACATACCCTTATTAATGATATGATCCACCCATTGAGTATCCATCACCATAGCCACTCTCCCTTCACCCCTAGTATGGCTAGAGTAAAAACATGTGGCTTTTCCCTTGATAAACTTAAGGCAACTAAATGCTTGGCAATTTGTAACTTCAATCTCTTGAAGACAAATAATATCTTTCTCTGAAAGTTTATTGTATCGTTGCCTTACAATGTATTTTTTGTCATGCATTTCTAGTCCTCTAGTATTCCAGTTGTGGATGTTCATCATGATTATTGAGATGAAATGGTATTTTGTGTGTTGGGGCAAATATGAAGTCTTAGTCTTGTTTTGCTTTTCTTTTAATTTGACATTGTTGGTTCTTTCATAGTTTTTCCTTTTCTTTTTACCAATGACTTTTGTAAACCCATCTTCTCTTCCTTCATTGTCAACTTGAAGTATTTTGGGTTATCTTAACCTTTGATTGATTCTCAACTATATGGAGGTGGTTTTCATTATTAGTAACATTCTGCTTTTTGGTATGCTGTTCCTTGGCTTTCAATGCTTGACTTTTTTCATTAAGGTTTTGAACTACTATTTGTCGAGCATTTAACCTAATGGCATTGTCTTCATTCACTTTGTCTCTTTCAACTTGGATATATATTGGTTGATTAGCAAATGGGTTATTACTAGTATTGTTTTCATCTTGGTTAGCATGTTTAACACAAAACTCCTCTTCAAACAAAGGAATAGTAAGAAACACAAATTTATACAATTTGTTATCCCTTGTCCCCACCATAGTTTCATTATCCTTACATTCAGACCTATTCACATTTTCAATTCCTTCATTACTATCCTTCTTTTCAAGATTACTTTTACTAGTATTGTTAGCTAGGCCAGGATCTGGATTAGGGCTTTCATTGATAAACACTTTGAAGAAGTCTTTTAGGGCCGAACATTCTTTTCTATTATGGTCATTAACTTTACAATGAAATAAGCACCCAAATCACCAAGTTTCTCAATACCTCGTCTATAGGATTTGCCCTCACAACTAATAGAAATATCTTCTGGTAGAATTACATCAAGGTTCAACAAAATGAGAATACAATCATTCAAGTGTTGCAAGGCGATTATGGGTCCTTCAACTTGCAGGACCGACTCTATGGGACTTAACATCTAGGAAATGAAGAGCCAAAATTCATGCTATAGGATTTTTATTTCTATCCAAAAAGGAGAAGCCAGGGTTAGGTATTTATCTGAGTCATTTTTTGGAGACCAAGCAGTTGCTTTGAAAAGAGTTTGACCTACATTCCACAACCCCTTCTTTAAAACTTTTTCCTGCATTTCAAGAGTTTTGAAAAATATAACAAATAAACCCTTATGTATCATTCTACTGAATTTCACAAAGATGCCAAGTTTTTTTCCCCAAGAATTATTAATTCAGTCATCAAAAAATTTCCTAGCAAGCAAAAATTGTTGACTTGGTGGTCAACACCTCCTTTGGGGTTCGCGACATGGCTTAACTACCTCTCGTAGATCTAGGTAAGTCCGGTGTTTGTGACGTTTGTTGAGAGCTCAAGCTTTTGGTGCAACAGCGAACATACCAACAATTGATATCAAAGCCTTGGGTCACAGGTTCGAATCTCGGGAGGTCTCCTTCATTCCGTCGGTGCTGACGAGGAGATTGTTGACTTGGTGGTCAGCACCTTCTTTAGAGTTCGCAACATGGCTTAACGGCCTCTCGTACATCTATGTAAGTCTAGTGTTTGTGATGTTTGTTGAGAGCTCGATCTTTTGGCACAACGGCAAACATACCAACAAAAACTTTGAATCCATGCAAATGAAAAATGCAGTAATGTTCTCTAGTCTAGCCTGCTCATTTTGTATGGCTTTAATCATATCAACATTTGGACAGAGAGAAAGGGTCATACTGCCCCCTTATAGTGATTTTGAAAATTGTGGCCTAACTATAAATTCCTTACGTAGATATTCCTATAGAGCTGGTTTGGGTGCTTCTTGTTCTCGAATGTGGTTAATATTAATGTCAAAAAAGGTTATGTCAACAGCTTTCTTCTATACCTTTTCCTATATTGAAGCTTCTTGTTAAAGTTGCGACCAAATTATTAATGTCATCAATCCCAGCCGTACCTTAATGAGCAGATTAACTCCCACAACTTGGCTTTAAGGTCTTTTGCAAGGAATGGGAATTCTTTCAATAAATTAGAATTGAGTTAAAGAGCTAACTTGTAAACAAGAGTAATAAAAAGCTGACAAATTCCAATATCACATAACTTTGCTGTGGCCCCATTCGCTTCAATATTTACCTTGGTGATGCCAAATGTTCCCTTCTATTATTCATGGTGCCTAAAACTAAAAGCAATACATCAAAGTATGATTCCGGAAATATAAATTTATGATGAGATCCAGAATTCAACTAATCATGAATGATGACGAGAATTCAGAGGCATGCCACCTGTTACAACAAAAATTATGGGATTTCTCAAAATCCTGTGGAAAGTCGGACATGTCAGACTTTTACCCAGTAACTTTTTTGTTTGACAAAAAGGATCTAGAAAAACTATTTCACCTTAATTTAGTTTGCATGCCTATTGCAGCTGAAAACACCTGAAATAAAAACATGCAACCAAGAGCTTCACCTTTAGGTTTTCCAACCCTTCAGATGAAATTTAACTGAATAATGGGAAGTAAGAAACATTTACATCCAAAAGCCATCGCTGTGAAACAAATCCTCTTATATCAATATTTTCATAGGCATGTATTGGCTCCCATTCAGTATTTCTCAAAAAATGGACAACTGCTACAAATCTTAACCAAACGAAGAACAATCATCATTTGGATGGGATCCTGAACAATTGCAAGTAGCTACTTCAAAGGTTTGAACAAATAGCTTTAAACATCAATGGGTAACTTCAAAGAAGTTATCCAATGCAGTGGCAAATCAAGCCTCAACAAAACCTTCAAAAGCAGACAAACTGATCCTTCTCAGGAATCTAAAGCAATGGCTGCAAACACAAACCAGTGAAAGTTCTCTCTGGAATGTTTTTTCCAAAATGCTAGTAGTTCATCACCCTCGGATAAAAAAGGAATCAAAAAATCATGATACCTCTAAATAAATCTTCCCAACAATCCCAGGCAAGTCTAAGCACTCTTTCGAATGTTCTTGCTCCACTACTCAAAACAATAAGCTACACCTCAATCTTTCTAACACAGGCTTGAATGATTCCATAAATGCAATTTAAGTAAATCACAACTCATTCAATAGGCATTGCAAGGTACAGAATGGAAATATCAACTATAAAAGCTTGAGGTGGCTATGCAATTCAGGATGGATGACTCATCTCCAAGTGGTCATATCCTTTGCCCAGTACAGTTACATTAGCAGAACAATTATTGTAAGAATCTGCCTTAGGGCAGAATTTACCCAAGACCAAGGAACTCAAAACACAAGCACAAATTAGACCAGAGTATGATCAAAATAACTGTATAATATTCAATTCTATGTACAAGTACAGTAGGAGTGCCTCAATATAAAGGCCTCGGAGATGCATCTAGAATGCCTCGGAATCAGCATCATGATAAGTCCAAGAACCAGGCACATGTCCACCAGATATGGGTTATCCTCCATTATGCACGAAAGTAAGTGCAATGATGTGAGGATAAGCCTACGAAGGTGAAACACGCACATCAGTGTTGTAGACAACATGTGCAAAATTAGGAGTGCGAAAAACTATGTTGTCTACATGACAACTCAGTGAATGATGCAAACTCCTGTGGTGTAGACATCATGTGCATAATTAGAGTTGCGTACTTCTATCTTGTCTACATGACAACTGTAGAAGATGCACAAACTCCTAAGTGTCTCATAAAGAGAAATAATAAAATAATGCACTAACCTAAGTAAACTTAAGTAAAGTGTAAATAGTAAATACCTATTTACACCAACAATTATGTGCAAGGAATATCCCAAATGTTAATTCTATTCTCAAAAAGGCTATGGATCATTGCATGTCAGCTTCTCTGGATTCATTGTAGCAGCATCAAAAAGTCATTCCATTTCAATCTTACTGCAGATAACCGTCCTTGGTTATTACTATTTGTTTTTGTATTTTATTTAAACTTCAATATCCTCTTTATCAAACAAGCATCATATTTCCAATTTGAAGAGGTAGTTTCACCACTTTACTCGACCATGGTGAGGGTGATAGATTTATAGCACAAATGTACAATATTGCCTATGTATCCCTTTGTGCAATCAGAGGTATCATAGTTTACATATCAAAATAAAAACACTTCATTAACACAAGCCACATAGGGTCCAACTTATACATACATCACATACATGCACAGTGACACACTCGATTATGGAATATATGTACACAGTATCACCTACCATGCATACATCCCCTAAAAATAATGTGACCACCTCAGGCATAAACCACACAAACACAAAATGCTAAGCGACAAAAAGGGTAGTGGAAGCAACCTTACGAAGGATTGTCCCCTTTATCTAGTTCACTAATACAAAACCTTTAGGCTTTTAACTACGTCAAAGGGCCCCATCCTTTTCCACAATCAATGGAAGATGTGACAAGAAGACGAGCATCCCATGGACCCATAATATATGTTGCCATCATCAGAAAGGTCACAAGCATAACAACAGACACATGAGAAAACAGTAGTAGTATTTCTAGGCCCCTATATTCATCTACATCACCATACACCCGAAGAAGTCATCTATCTGCCAAGGGATCCTTATAATAATATGATTATAACAATGCAGTGTGGCATCATCACACTATTAATATCCTTGGAGTGCATGGGATGATAGAAATTCATAATAATATCAAACAATTAATTGATTCCCCTGAAATCAATTAAAATATTATAATCCACTAGAAGGCACTAACTTCCCACAAATGTGAACGTCAATTGCATTGCCTAAAGATGTTAACCACTAGAATATTATTTTGTTAATATTACCACTTTGAATGCCCTATATATCTTACACATATACAAGAATTGAAATATCATTCTGTCTGACCTATATGGAAATGCTAACACGGTAACATATTCAACCCAATCTTACAAAGTTATTCAACTCAATATCACACCCTTAATATATATAGGAGGATGAATAATCACTTCCAGTAAGACTATAAATACCAGATCAAATAGATAAGAAACCTTAGAAACCCTAATCCATTTTGCAAATCACGTCTCCAACATTATCGTTCATCAGCCCACACAATATAATATGGAGGCTTGATAAAATCAAATACCTACTTATGAATGCATGTACTCGGCATGAACTGTTGAATAAAATGTCTCCCTTTGGAGAGCATAATCACTCATTATTCAACTCCAGTTAACAATGATTAAGGGGGGATGAATTCTGTATGCATGAGACTTACATTTCTTTGTCTATTTAAGTATCACACCCCTATGTAACCATGTTCACATACACATACTTATATAGAAATATATTAAAAGTTTAGATTTTAAAATGATGATTTCACTTCTTAGCCTGAAACTAGAGCTTATAAGGTCAAAACTAAAAACTTTCTACATTGATTATTACTAATTATAATTCTGTATACGGTAGAAACACAATGATAAAATTAAACGTCGCATTTTTTATTTATCTTGTCAAACAGCTCATTCACCATCTTAGGCTTTCATGCTTAACATACATCTTTACTGTACATGTGACTAGAGATGCAATGCAATAATTTTAATAGTTAAGTTGACTTTGGTTAAACTCTCCCTACATGTTCCAGAGCAAGCTTGGAATGACAACTCCTATGCTAACAAAAGCTTAATAGTTATTATGCATAACAAATATGCATTAATCATTGAAGTATAGTGTAACTTAAACTGTATTACAGGTCGGTAAGAATAGCATGTGATGAGGTCACTACAGAAGTTTTCATGCCCATCTACCTTTAATGCATCAAACTCCTCTAGTTCACCCCACTCAACTCACACGGAATGTCCTCTTCTGTTTTGCATGTCCCTCTTCTGGTATTCTGCACACCTCACACTGCAACCATGACTCTTACACAGAAGGAATCGGTCCCAAAATGGCCATCAACTTCCTGCTAACCTTTTCATTCCATCCCTCCTCTCTTGGTTGTCCAAAAGATGGATCAGGTGCAATTAGTTAAGCCCTTACTCTCTCAGCTGTGCATCTTCTTTTCCTCCTTCCTGGAAGCAACAATTAAATGAAGAGAGGAGGAATCCCAATTTTTAATATTGGTGTGAATGACAGAACTGTCTTTCTCTTTTACCGAACACCCGTGTGTGTGCCTTGCCTCTCTGTCTCTTCCACAGTATTCTGCAAACAATCTCACACAACTCTAAAATGATGGTTTGCTAGATTTGCTTTTGCCCCTTTACTTTAAATTTTTGTCATTTATTTTTATATTAATAGTTTTTGTTTTGTGCACATGATGTCTAGCATGTATGTGGACATAATATAAGGGATGTGACACTTCCATCTTGGGAAAGAACAAATTGCTGCAGAATTGAAATTTAGGAGGAGAAGCATTCAACTTATTCTAACTCTATAATAGAAGACTCAATTACTGTTATACAGCAGTTGATCTGGAGCCCACTTGACGTCTGATGGAAACCACCCAAAATAGGAAGGATAGATGTAACTATTTAAGTGCTAGCAGTATCTCTTTCAAAATATACAATTAAGTGACGAGGAGAGTTGGTCACAGAAAGGTGGAGAAAATGAATGCAGAGACGACATATGGAAAAGCTTCAGACAGAGACAGCTAGGTTAGCATCAATCTTCTGCTGACCTAAATGTCAACTATGCTGAGCCCTCTCTAGCTACAATAAACAACAGGGAAGATTGATAAGTTGAAAAGCATAAGATTACCCTTCCAAAATGCTAGTCTTATTTCTCAGAGCACCTAACCCATTAAAATTGCTTTAGTTTCTGAGCTAATTTATTTTAAGACCTGCACCCAGGAATAAGAATTAAATGTATGGACTGCTGTGAATATTAACAAGAACTAATCATAAAATATAGGATGAATTGCAAGGTTAACAAAAATCAATAGCGACTTAAAGGAACTAGATGGTTGGTATGCTTGACAGTTACTTTCGGAAGCTCCACAGGTATTATTAATTTATTACCTTGGAGAATCCTGGAGGATATAATTAGGTCATCATATAAATATGAAAGATATGGTCTGACCAGCATGCTTCAAGATATGTATAATTATACTTTAAAAATCTAATCATGTGCCATAGATTAAAAGCAAATCATTCATTTATACATTAAGCCAATTAAGTGTCAAAACATTTAACAAAAGCCATAATGGTGCATACAAATGCATCTTTGATGCTTTTGACCAGTGGTACCATGAGAAAAACAAAGATGGGCCCAATTATAGCCAGTCTACCTCAACAAAGGCATCCATCATGACCTTAGTCATCTATGCCTCTCCATGATGCCCTGCTGTAGGATTGCCCCGCTGTCTCTCTGAGGTTTCTCCAGCTCCCTCTCGTTTCGGTGTGTCTTGCTGCTGCCACTGGCTAGGTCTATGAGGCCTGCCTGTAGCATAGCTACCTGTAGTATGCACCTGGGTAGTATATGCAGAACATGATGATCTCCACTGCATACCTTTGATTTCCCCCTCAACCTTGGCCAGAGCTTTCTCAAGTCCTGACCTCTCCCTTTGCCATGCCTCTCGCTCCTTTCGCCATGCCTCCTGCTCAGCATCCCTCTCCTTCTGCCATGCAGCCCTCTCGTCCATTCTCTCTTGTTGCCACTCCAAAGTGGCCTTGATATGGGCCAAGTTTGCTGCTGCCTGGTGTGTCTGCAAAAGTATGCCTGCATGGTGTGCTGCTGCAAACACATCACTATGCCGCCCTGCAGACTCGGGTAATCCAGGATCCCTGAGATTATCCACTGACCTCCCTAGGTAGGGACCCACAGTATCACGTAGTACCCTACAAATGAGATCCCTCCATCCATCCACTGTATCTGCATGCACAAAACACAAAATCATTTGCAACCTAAGCATAAAATAGCTTAAAATACCTCCACCTAAACTGAAAACATGCTAAACCTTAATCTGTGTCACACCTGGATCTCCTCTCACCCATGAGGGGTCTACTGGCACAACTCCGACTAAGGCCAGACTACAAACAGATAAATCTCCTGTGCCTAGATCAGCAGTAATACTGCCACACCTCTCCGACCTAAACTTCCTCCCTGTCCGTTTTTCCTCCACCAGTGTACTCACTAGTGAGGATGTACCCCCTATCCCCTTTCCCTGATCACCACCTCCACTAACCTTTTGGGGTTTCAGATCTCTCAAAGACTTTGGTTCATCATGTTGTGATGTAGAAGACACCCTCTGCTTTTTAGTTGATCCTAACTGTTTCACTTTAGACACTGTCTGTGCATATACCTGATTTCTGGTAGGACTAAGCCTTCTGTTACCCTCAAACTCATCAGGGAAATCATTCCCACCTATACCCTCATCCTGTGGGCTCTCATCCTCCTCATCTTTAACCCCTATATTCACATCCTCATCCATCTCCCCATCTCCAGAGTCTACATCCCACCTACCATCCTCAAGTCGCCTCCATTTTGGAGGTCTTGACAAACCCTGCACGCAGGCTGACCGTTCTCTATCATCACGCCACCTCCGTTTTGGCATTAAAACACAAGGCTGCTCCTGCCCAAACTGACGTCGAACTCTGTCTAGGGGATGCCTCTCTGTGTACGATGGCCGGCGTCCTAGCAACTCAGAAACCTGTAACGCTTCTGTAAGTTGTGCATCACCAGGCCACGTGAGATCTCGATATGGCTCCCATACCACATCTACCTCCACCAAGGTGTTTCTACCTCGCTCCTCCGCTCGGGCCTGAGGGAACGGTAGTCTACTTGCAGCCCACCTCATAATCCGAGGGCAATCTGATGTGACATTCACTGGACCTCCATATGGGCGGTATGGGATAAGTCTCTCCCATATCCATACCTGCAACAATGCAATGTGACCAATCTGTGCACCTTCGGACAACCCCAAGACATATAGATCACGATACAAACGATTCAGGACTTCCTGACCCCAGTTGAACTTCTTGCAATTGTCAACTGCATCATGAACTAGGTGTGCCTCAGAAAAGGGAAAGATATTAGTCCCCTTGTCTACTAGAACCTTACTTGCCAAAATCCCAATCACTGCCTTCCTCAATAATGGAATTCTTGATGTGCCCACAACTGAAAGACTTACTCCATTCTTGCCGGCCTCAAATGATCTCTGACCTGATAGATACTCTGCTATGCATGGTTTATCATCCCGCGTATATTGACCTGCTACAATCCTGGCCCCAGTTACAGGAACCCCAAGGATACGATATACATCCTCCAGGGTAATGGTCATCTCCCCAGTCCTGAACCAGAAGGTGTTGCTGTATGGGTTCCACAGCCCCAGCACATCCCGCAAGCCCTCAGTATGAGGCTGGATAAATGGCATTTGTGCAACCCGGTTCAACCCTATGCGGTCTAAGTGGGTCTTGTCCTCATCAGTCAACTGTGCCAACACACCATCCAACCAGTCCAACTGATTCACATGACCAAGCCTGTCATCTGAACAGGCATGAAAATCTGTCTGGGCCCGCTGGCCACCCATGCCTTGTCGTCTTTGCTCACCATACTGACAACCTCCCATGTATCTTAGATGCATGGCTGGAGGTAAAGGGGATTGTGCTACTTCACTTCTCTGAGCCTGCACCTGCAAAACCACCCACACACTTTATCTCAAACTCAGAATACTAAAAAAAGGCCTATTTGCAATTTTTCATTAATATGTACAGTATAATTTGATCCCTAAATTCTTCTCTAGCTCAAAACTACAGTCATCTTTAAATTCAAGCCCTAATAAAACAACACCACCACTGCTAGTTTTTAAAAAAAATCTGCTCCGTGGATCTACATTTATATCAGATTTCCAATCAAAAGTTACAAGACACGAATCGTTAACTCTTACAGCAATTTGTATCGATGTTATGCAATTTCAGTCATTTTTGCTATGTTAGTTGGTATAGACCAGATAAAACTCAGTCCAGCATTCTAAATCACTCAAAACATGAACATGACACTATTGACAAAGTGAAAAAAATAATCTGAAAAATCTCGAGTCCTCAAAGAAAATCTCATCTATATCAAGACTTATGTAACCAAAAGAATTCAGCCGTGTAGGTAATGTGGCCATTATAACAGTCATTTCAATTACCATGACTGTCCTTTATCAAGCTTCTAAAATGCTAAACTAATAGAGATGGTGCTTGTAGTGGGAAAATAATAAGTTTAGCTTTTAAAATATGGTGCAACCATCTATGAAAATTATAAAGAATGGCCCACAAGCAATATGTTGGAACATAAGAATTCAGATAAAAAATGAGATTTGCAAATGAGTTGAAGACTAACTAGAAAATTATCAAAAACGCATGAACACTCCAAATAAACTGTTTCCCTTGCAACTCATTCAAAACTTATCTCTCAGGTGTTATATGGATTAGCATAAGATTGTCAGTTAGGCATGGATACAAATCACATAACATCAGTTCTAGAAAATTAAAACAGATACAAACAAAGACACAACCTTCCCTTGTAACTTATTTACCTGCATATCATTGGCTCCCATCTGCACTTCCTTTTTGTCAGCCTTTGGCTCCAAATTAGATGGGTAACAAATGTTTTCTGTTCGGAAGCTATCTGTTTCATCATGTTCGTCTTCTGAAGAAACATATTCTTCATCTAGGGTAAGAACCACATTGTCCAATGCCAGAGCTGCTCTAGGGCGTGCAATAACCTCCCCATTGGCATTACTCAAGGTAGAATTGCTCGGATCAGGTGGAGTATCAACTCTTTCTAAAGAAGATCGTACCCCGGCTTCTGCAGAGGCATCTTCGTTCCAATCCTCTTCCTTAAAAGGAGCACCATAGTGTTCCCCATTTTTGGGACCAGGACCACTTTTTTGAAAGACCCGGCAAATTACACAGGAATCCTACAGCAATAAAAAGGGTAAAAATTAGCTATTTAATTGATATAGTCACTACTGTTTGATGGCAAAATTGAAGCATCAGCATTGACAATACACAATAGAAAAATTGCATGTTTCCTGGGTTAAATTATGCACTTTTGGGGCATGAATGCTTAGCATTTGAAACTCAATGCACAGCCAGCTAACAATATGTACTACAGCTCCCATACGGAGCATGGAGAGATGAGACTATTTCTTCGTCATGCATCCAATTGAATATAAAACTGGGACCTTATGGATAGCTGGGGAAAAGTAGCAACCATCGGTAATCAGAAAACTAAAACAATACAAACTTTGGGAAGAAGTACCAAAGATGTGGCAGAAGGGAGGGGCAAACCAATCTACCAAAAGATTTTCCCTGAATATTTCATCATGGACTTTTTAGTTGAGGCTGATTCTGAGATCCCTATCAACCTTCTAACTGCATGTGATACTTCGGTCAGCCATCCTTGAAGTCTCTGCATGACTGCAGCAAAGACTCTGAGCTTTTTTCATCTCAATTCTATAAATTTCTATTTAAATCCTTTACGGTTGACCATAGAAGTATCACAGGCACCAACATCTTTACAAAGTTGCAATCTATTTCAATCTTAGAGAGATCAATATCTTGGCAGCATTGCAATCCTAATCCTTGACCAAACAATAAACAACCATACATAGGTCCTAGATGCTATCAATATTGATGCCCCAAATTCTGAACAGAACCATACTGGTTAGACTCGTGACCTGGATGAACGACTCACAAAGTTGTTGATCAAAGTTGCAAATATGCTAATGATATTTGAAAGATACAATTTTTTTAACAGATTATGCTGCTTAGACACCAGTGGAAACACAGAAGAATTATGTTTCTCAGACTCAAAATTAAGATTTATCAGAAAAGTCAAAGGCAAGATGCTATTGATTGTGTGCTCAGCAGACCCTAACAACATGAGGAGGTCAAATAGGATATGAAAGCTCATTAGCTTGAAGATAAAAGCTAACACATAAAATTAGAAGTCAATTAAGGTCAGAAAAGTAAAAGCTGTGGTCTAATTTCACATCCATTTTCGAAATTTAAAACCTCATTAATCCCAATTACTTGGACATTATTTGAGACATTCAATTCCTTGTCTTCGAGTCTATATTCATGCATCACCCAATTGGTCCGTTCTCCACGGGGAGCTCGTCCAGCATGATATACTAAGGTCTTTTTCATCCCAACGGTTCGAGATGCTGAACATACTGGCTTTTCCTTTCCAGTGGCTTTCCAGTAACCAGCTTCTGTGGCTCGATTTGTTTGAGATCCATTGGGATATTTTTTATCCCTAGAGCTGAAAAAGTACCATTGCAAATCTCTACTCTGTAGGCAAGACTTGCCTGCATCCAACATTATAAGAGTAAGTCCAAGCCAACAATGTTTAAACTGGTTATTATAAGTCCAAATAACTCGCAGAAAGAAAAATGACTATAAGATTTTTCAGTAAATAACGTCCAAACAGAGAAAATATATTTCTGAACTGCACTTCAGCATATATAGTTAATTCCATTTTCAACTTTAATCAACCAATTCTTATCAATCACCAGCATACAAATAGTAAGATATTATTGTCTCTTAAACACAATAACTGTTAAAAGTTTTCCTGGGTTACAAATTATAGTTCAATTACAATGAAACATCAATGTCTTGCCTGGTAAATCCCAAGGCTCATACTTGTATAGATCGATCTCTGAGATCACATCGAACCGTAGTCTTTTTCCGCACACTTTTCTCTTCAAGTAGTAGCTAACAAGCTCTTCATCAGTTGGGTGAAATCGGAAACCGTGAGGTAATGAAATTCTACCCATTCAAGTAAATCCTTCAAAACCTCCACTCGTCTAGCAATTCAAAGTCAGTTTCCCAAGTCTTTCAATGAAGTGGCAACTACGCTAGAGCTAATAAGTAAAAATTAGCAGTATAACAAAATACTGTGGCTCAGACAGTTCTGCAAACTGGATATTTTGAGATGCTCAGGCTCGAGCCTGAAACATTGAAAGATGATAATTAGCCTCCCCGAGCTCAAAGCTTGACTGTTGATAATAATGCAGAAGGCATCAGCTTCCAAAAACCGGCAAGCTCATGTTCGGGGGACTTAACCTAATAATGGGAGGAATCACCCCAGCTCTTCAAATGTTAAAAGTCCAATAGTTTACACAGCTAAATAAAACATATTCCCTCGTGGAGGTATCATTTCCGGTTCTTTCTACAACGTGTTAACTGCCCTACACCAAGCCTTCCGACCAGAAAAGTAAAACACATCTCTGCTCATTAATCAGAGCCTCGTGTATTCACCTCTCTGTTTCCTCCACCGTATGCCTCTTTCAAATTCCTGCCATTATACGCAGAAACATCAAAACGACTTGTCCAACTTCGACAAAAATCTTCTACAAAAACCCTATGAAAAGAATCTCCTGGTGGATAAAACCAATAAGACTAGATCCTAGTGTAAACTAGAAATTGTCATCAAGCGCTACAAATGCGTTTCAACCACAGCACACCAAAATCTACAGGGAAATGCCGTAAAGAACAAGCAAAATCCAATTTCGCCACCGACCGACATGATGAAAAGTTGAAAAATGATGGACTGAGAAGAGTACCTTCAAAAAATGATATTCCTTTTGATAAATCTGCGAAAAGTTCAGGTACACTCGTCCCTGCCTTACCCTGTTTGTTATCTCTGTATTTTTAAGTGATCCAGTTGAGTATGATTAACGGAAGCA
Organism: Cupressus sempervirens; assembly: GCA_028749045.1. Lineage (NCBI taxonomy): Eukaryota > Viridiplantae > Streptophyta > Pinopsida > Cupressales > Cupressaceae > Cupressus > Cupressus sempervirens. The sequence goes on from CM053793.1 coordinate 704,626,918, forward strand.
AAATCAATCGTACGATTCAGTAGCATTCAAGGAAACGTCAAATTTACAATTTCAGTCATCTTTGCGCTGATCACCCTTGTCAAAATTGTGGGGACCTAACATAGAAATGCTTATCTTGAGTTGGCCCAGTTGGGGATGCTCTTAAGCCTTGCATCCATTGAACTGCACGAGTTGAAGGGAAAGAAATTTTAGGTTTTAATTAGTATCGGTCCCAATTTAATTGTATGAATAATCAATTTGAAAATGTGTAAGTATTCATCTTTATCAAAATTTATTTCAGTCTTGTTTTTTATCATATGAATCATCCATTTTAAAATTTATTAGTATTGGTTTCTTTTGCTTTGTTAGGGTTATATGCATTTTTTGAATTTCCTTGTGTACAGCGCTCTGTCTGAGCTCTCCTTTTGTGTTTACCACTTGTCAAGCCGTATTTAGTGCGAGAGTTTTTCAGGCTAGTTTATAATGGCCCTAGCCAATGGTGACCCAGTTGTTGATACTGGTGTTCACACTGCTACTTTGAAAAGTCATGGCGCCTCCATTGAACAAACGTCTTCACAAATTTGTCCTAAAGGTCTTTCACGAGGTAATCCTGATATCATCCTTCATTTGCAAGAATTTGATGTTGCTTGTGATTGGTTAGAACAACATACCTTGATAATGTATTTTGTAGGTAGGACTCCTCCTGAAACTATGCTCCAAGAATGGGTAAACAAGAGTTGGACTCCTCATAGAGTTCGACTTGACACTCTGCAAAACCTTACCAAAAGTTTTTTTTTATTTCGTTTTGCCAACCCATCTCAAGCAAACGCAATTTTTAACAATGGTCCTTGGTCAATGTGTTCTTCCCTGCTAGTTTTTCAAAGATGATCAAGAGACTTCATTGTCTTTGACAACAAAAAGCGTAGGTTTCCTATGTGGGTCGAGCTCCCAGGAACATGAAAAGTTTTTCAATGCTCATCCTCAGAAATGCATGTGCATTGAGGTATCTTTAATGATCTCAAGGATTCTATGGAGATTCAGATTGGTTCTCAAACTTTCTCTCACAAGGTGCTCTATTTGAACGTGCCCAACACCTATTATAGGTGTCAATCAACGGAACACAAAATTAGGGATTGCCCTTTAGCTGTGCCCAGGGTTAAACCTATGCCTAAGGAGGCCCTTGCCAAACCAGCAGAAGGGAAATAAAAAGAAGAATGGACTATTGTTGGACATAAGGGCAAGACTCCCTCGGCTCCTAAACAATCATATGGGGTTGTCATTTCGGATCCTCCTATTTCCATAGGAGTGCAAACCCCAGCCATTGTACGATCAACAACGATTTTTCTAGATTCAAACCCTGGAAGTTCACAGGGGATCAAGGCGGCCGCCAAGGCTACCACTTATGTTGTGGTTCACACTTCACTTGCTACATCCTCCATTACGACTCAGAATGTGTGGCATTCTCGCAATCCTTTGGGACGTGCTAAGAAACCAGAGGAGAAAAGAGGGCTATCAGTCCAAAGGAGTTTCCTTCTGGCTTCAACCAAGTTTCAACTTTCTTGCAAAATAGTTACTCCTCTCTCGAGGACAAGGAAGATATGGAAGATTTTTCATGAATTTTTTTATCATGGAGCGTGCAAGGTCTTACAGACCTCTCCAGAAAGTACTATGTCAGGGACACCCATCATAGACTTGGTAATTTAGATTTTCTTTGCATGTAAGAGGTTAGAATTTCTAGTTTCAAGCTTTCATCTACATTTCGCATCATTTAGTCAAATGGCATTATATTTTCCTCTCAGCATGAAATTGGTAGAGGTGGTGTAGTTTCTCTTCTGTCACCTCATCTTCATTTTGCTATTATTTCACATGGTTCTAATCCCATGCACAAAATAATTTTGCTTTTGCTTTCTATCAACAATCATTTCTTTGGAGTAGTTAATGTTTATGCTTCCAATGATGTTGTGGAAAGATCTCAATTGTGGGGCTAGATGGCTGACAACTTGCCTTCGGCTACTTGGGTTATGTGTGGTGATTTTAATATGGTTGAGTTGCCCTCTGACAAAAATGACATTTTGCCTTTTCATTGGACAATTGGGGAAAGGGAAGCCTAGTACTACATGTGCAATAAATTTGGCCTTTTTATCCCAATACTAGCTATCGCTAACATAGTGGGGTCTGGCACACTTGGTCCAACTTTCGAGCTAGCTTTGACCACATTTTAAAATGTCTCGATCGTGCCATGATTAGTGCACAATCTTTTTCCTCCTATTCTGAGGATTGAGATTTACCTATCATTCCCCTGCTAGATGTGATGTTATCAAACTATTGTCCTATTTACTTTTCCATTTATTGGCACACAGTTATCCAACGAGTTGTCTGGACACAGTTTTTCCTCAATATGTCGATGTTGACGCATGCTTCCACTATTGCTCATATCCTATGTGTTTGGAATTTGGAGCCACTTTCACATTCTCGGATAGATTGGATTCAATGGTGGAATGATGCTATTATGAAAACTGCTAGATTTTTGCGCATCTATGGGTGATGGTGATTTTTAGATGACGGTTTTATGAATCCACTACCACAAATCTCAAGAAAGCCTCTGAAGCTCTCACCCTTAACCCTTTTGATGTTGATTTGCAAATTCAGCTTGCTAAGCTTCATTATGACAAGCAAGTTGTGGATAACTATGCTACTCGAGGGGCCCAAATCAAAGCTTGCCTCCATTGGTTAGAGGTTGGCAATAAGGCTTCTAAAGAATTCTTCCAAGCTCTTGGAGCCTGTCATACCAATTTTGGATTAAAAAGATCAAATAGGGAAATTCTATTCTCTCTAGTCTCCCTAACATTTTGCAAGCTTTTGTTCACCACTATGAAAATGTTTTTGCTTCGCAAAGAAATTCGATTGCTCAGGAGAAAGCCCTTAGAAAGTGTATTTCTGCTACTCCAAATTGCCTAGTGATCGAGTAACGTGCTTTCTATGAGTAATTTCTCACCATCTAAGACCTCAAGGAGGCGATCTTTTCCATGGTTGATGACAAATCCCTTGGGTGTGATGGGTTTCCCTATGAATTTTACAAACACCTTTAGGAGTATGTTGATCCTGACCTGCACAGAGTTTATCTTGAAGCCTATCATTCTAAGAGTCTAGGAGCTATTATCAACAAAGGAAATATCAAATTCATATCTAAAGCTGGTAATCCTAAGGATATCTGTAACTAGCGGCCCATTACCTTGCTTAATGTGTTTTATAAGATTATTGCTAAGGCAATATCTCTTAAAATTTGCCATCTCCTGTCTTTAATTGTGCGGCCAGAGAAAAATGGCTTTATTAAGTCCAGGTATATTCTTGAGAACATCATTACTGTCTGGGAAGGCATGGAGTGGGCTCACAATTCCAATCAACTGTCTGTGTTTTTGAAAATTGATTTTGCTAAAGCTTATGATCAGATTGAATGGCCTTTCATCTTGGCTATGCTTCAAGCTCTTGGTTTTAGTCCCAAATTTCTTTAGTCTGTGGAGATGATTTTTGGAGATGTTAATGCTTGTATTACTATCAATAGCTCTCAATCTGAAGCCTTTAGGCTTTTTCACTCCATCTGGCAAGGTTGCCCTCTAGCTCTAACTTTATATGTTCTTGCTACTAAAGGGTTTGGTTATTTGCTAGCCCACTTCATTTCTTCTGGTTTGGTTTGTGGCATCTCCTTACCAGATTCCTCTTCTCAGTTAGGTAATGGTCACTTTGCTGATGATTCCTTTCTTGTTCTTTTGGAGGATGAGGAAAACATCATTAATGCCTTGCAATGCCTAGACACCTTTTGTCAAGCCTCTGATTCTACTATTCAATGGCACAAAATGCTCTGTTATAGGAAATCTTTTCTTCCAACTCTACCCTAGCTTAATTAGTTTGAATGGAAATGGGTCGGTCATAGGGAGATCTTTCACTTTCTAGGCATTCCCTTTGCCTTTTAAGTTTCGCTAGTCGAGTTGTGGAACATTGTGCTTGTCAAGATTAAAAGAAGCTTGACTATTGGTTTACTAAACCCCTTTCTCTGGCGGGGAAATTTTAGATCTGTTCAAAGGTCCTAGCGGCTACGCATGTTTATTATTCTTCTTGTTGGGCTCCTTCTAAAGCCTCTTATCTAAAATTAGAGAGATTGCTCTATGATTTTCTTTGGGCTTCTAGTTATGACCATCATGGCTTTCGCAAAGTAGCTTGGGATTTTTTTTGTCTCCCCAAAGAGTCTGGAGGCCTTGGCCTTCTTTCCACACAGAAGCAAGGCCTCACTATTTGTGCCAAATGGATTATATGTGTAATGCAGGAGTATCCTAGACTTTCTTGTGATCCTGCATGTTGGGGTTATTTGGCTTTAAAGTTGTGGACTCGGTCATCAAAGGAGTGGTGCCTAGTTGTTGTTAAAAGCATTGTTAGCTGGGGTACTTGGTCATTGAAGGGGCTCGATCACTGAAGAGCTCGGCAGATACTATTGCTCAACACTCATTGTTGTGCTTGGCATGTGTTGGTTACTCAACAATGCTTGGAAGTTTGCTGACACTCAACAATGTGTTGGTGTCGACTAGAGTTCTTGGTGCATTTAGCATGTGATTGTGACGTGGATCGATTTGAGATTTTGTGTGGACCTATGAGCGGCCTTGGTTATCTCTTCTATGTACATTAAATCTATGTTGTAAACTTGGGGCTTGCCCTAAGTTTTTTCATGCGATTATCGTGTGTTAACTATGGGTTAACATTTTATATTTAATGTTTGTTCTAAGCTGACTTGTGGCTTAAATATGTATTTAATGCAAGTGGTTTTATTTAATTTGTAATTGCTAGGTCGATCTATGGCTTAGAAGGGTATAAGTAAGGAGTCTTGCAGAGTTTTTAGATATGATCATCCAACTTGGAGAAGGAGATGAAGTGGAGGGAACTTTGAAGAGTTATTAACTATGGCTTGGAAAACAAGGAGATTGCTTGGTGGGTTTGTAAGCACAAGTTGAGATCTTCCTTGGAGGTTTCTACTAGAGTGTAGATCTCGACTAGATGGGATTAGTGTTGTGAGTTGGATCTTGTGGGATCTCATAGAATTGTTATTGTATTTGGCCCTAACCCAAAAGGCCTTATAGCCAGGCATATTCCATGTAAATGGTTATTTTATAAATAAAAAGTTATGATTTGGTATCAAATCTTGCATTATTGTTATCTCGTGTTGTGTTTCCACTATGTGGTTATTGTTGGGGGCTAGGACATCTCCTTTAGGGATTCTCTTGCCTTGCCTTGCTATGTCTTTTAAGAACATGTTGTCTACAACACAGTCATCTTCTACACACATATGACACTTTGTCATTCTTATCCATTCATCTAGAATGTTGGATAAGGTGCTTAGTTGTCTTATCTCCTAGTTGTTTCTAGAGACATTCTAGGTGCTTCCTAAGATGCCTTTATATACAGGCACTCCTAGTGTACTCTTAAGCTGGCATATTGAATGAATATCGTCATTCTGATCATACTCTATCTATTTTAGTCTATTGTGTGCTTGTGTTGAGTTCTTTAGTTCTTGGGTGAATTCTGACCTAAGATTGGTGACTATACCTACATAATCCTACATTTTACAACTTCAAACGCTCTGAACAGACACATTTGGAGTCGAAAATAGGTTTCATTTTTTTTGAAAGTGTGTTATTTTTCGTCTACTTTCCAGATCTACTATCAGATTGTAGGGTTGTGTGGACAAAAGTGTCACTTTCAGCAATATGACCTTTTTTTCTTTGTAATGCTTCAAAATTGTAGCACATTGTAAAGTTCCAGATAGGCAATGGAACATTATGTTTCTTCATGATGTTGGTCAACTCATCAATCTTCAATCAATAAGCTTCATCCTTAATTCATTCATGTTGATGATGAAATCTTGTATTGAGTCATATGACTTAGGATCTAAGGAAACAGGCTCATCTTCAATTTTGAACACATCCTCTTAAGACACTTTACCATAAAGGCTTTTGAGGGTATCCCAAGCTTCCATGGATGTAGAACACTTCTTGATTTGATACATGATCTTATCATCTACCCTCAAACATATATCACCTAGAGCTTTCCTATCCATTGTTACTCAAGCTGAAATATCACTATCTGAAACTTTATCACCTTTCGGTTTAGGAAGAGTACCATCTACATATTGTGAAACTCCATTATGCATTAAGTGATACCACATTTTTATGGACCATGAAGCATAACTATGAAACATTTATGTTTAAATATTAATATACTGCATTAACCTAAGTAAACTTAAGTAAGTGTAATAAGTAAATACTTATTTACACCAACAAGTCTTCCTATTGGGCTCTTTCCAAAGCCTCTTATTTGAAATTAGAGAGATTGTTCTATGATTTTCTTTAGGCTTTTGGTTCTGACCATCATGGCTTTCACAAAGTGGCTTAGGATTTTTGTTGTCTCTCCAAAGAGTCTAGAGCCCTTGGCCTTCTTTCCACATAGAAGCAAGGTCTCGCTCTTTGTGCAAATGGATTATATGTGCCATTACTAGAGATGAAGCTTGGAATGTTTTGGTTTGACATTGCATTTCTTTTGGGTTTCCTATTAATAGGCCTACATGGAAGGGGATTGGCCTTCAAACCCTTATTATCATGTGAGAACCTATACACATACAAGACTCTTTTGTTATCAAGAGCATATGGAAATCTTGGGAAGCTATGAAGCCTTGGCTTCACTGGTCTAGTGATGGGTTCCATGATGGGCACTCTTTGAATCAATAGAACATTTGGTGGTCTCCAACATTTTCCATCTAGGGTGTTCCTCTGGCCAAGACTCAAGGTGCTAGTCCTCTGTGTTTTTTCAAACATGGCATCAAGACACCTAAGGACCTCTTTTCCAAGGTTTCTATGAGCATCAGATTTTGGGAAGATATGCAAGTCTAGTTTCGTCTTACCCATTCAAATTGACAAACTTTTGATCTATTGCTTTCTACAATTCCAGATCACTCAATTCACAAGGTGGGTATTCAGTCTGTTCGACCTTAGTGGATAGATTGGAAGTGGTATCCTGTCACTCCCTTCACCAGTTACAAACCAAGTTTGGGGTATCAATGGCTTTCTCCCCATTTTTCGATGGTGGATATCCTCAACCAACACTGGCATCTATAGTCTTCCCTTTCTCAGTGGAGAAAGTGTTTCGACACCATGTAGAGTGTCATTACTAAGCCCAAAATTGCACATTTTTCTTGGTTCTTGATGTTTCAAGGTCTTCCTCTTGGGCCTCAAATCAAGCATATTGGGGTTCTGGATCCTCGGTCCTTTTTGTGGGTAGCCAGAGTCTTTTTTGCATATTTTTTTGTTTTGTAGACATGCCCAAAATTATTGGCATTGAATTCATGATTTCTTTAAGCCATTTAGGCCAAAACCTTTTTCCTAGTATATGATTTTGTTGAGTGGCTCTCACAGATTCCCTAAGCAATTCACCCAGATCTGGCATACCTTTAGGATGGAGATTTTGTTTACTTTGTGGAAAGATAGAAATGTTGTTCTTTTCACTCACAATTTTCTTGACATAAATGCTGCTATGTACACTAAAGTTGCATTGGTAACAATGTAATGATGCAGATTCAGGTCTAGGCCAATAAGATGGCTCTAGAGGTGGCCCACCTCTAGGAGCTACTCAATCATTGGGGTAATGCTCCCTTTATGGTTTCTAGAGTGCCTCCTAACATCTCAGTTGATCACACTCTGCCCAAGGGCTACCACCAAGGGCATAGCTCTTCTACCCACCACTCCCACACACCTCGTTTGTAGGCTTCTCGCCACCACTATCCTAGTGGTGGCGATGGTGGTTGGTGTAACCACTTGGCTTCTCTGCTCACTGTGGTTTCGAGTGGTCCCTAGGTTTGGTGGCTTCCCCTCCTAGTCCTCCTCATGTGGTTTTTGGGAAATGGCCTTTTTTCATGGAGTTGGCTATTTCTCCCTTGTGAGTTAATATGAAGGTTGATGACCAAGCCCCTGATGATGCTGCTGATGATTGGATTGTTCCTAGCCTGCCTACCAATCCCAAGGATGATCAGGGAATTCATGATCGAGATGAACCACCCCCCTCATCTGGCATTGCTTTGGCAGCCTGAGGGGTTGCTTAATGTTTTTTTCTTATGAATAGTTGTTGATTCCGGCCTCAGCTATATGAACTTTTGCAAGGTGATCCTATATCCCCTGGCCCTTTTTGTGAATTGTAACTAATGTATTATTTATTAATAGAAAAGGACTATTCATAAAAAGAAAAAATTAGTATTCATTTTATCAAAATTTATTTTAGTCTTTTTTTAGCTAATTATATGTGGGATTCCCGTATATTTACTTTTTTTGCTAGAAAATTCTAGCCCTTTTCTGACTGATTTTCATTTCATTCCACTTTTAACTCTTATTTTTTCTAATTATTTAATTTAATTAATTAGTTATCAATGTTACCTATTTGTTTTCCCCTTTTTTTAACTTATAAATTATAACTAAACATAATAAGATATGATACATTATTTAAATATTTCTATTTATTTAGATTAATTAGCTATTATCTCTAATGTTGAGTCTTATTTTTTATTTATTTTTTAACTTAATTAATTATTATTGATTTTTTTATAATAAATAAATAAATTATATTAATTAAAATTTATTTATAATTTAATTTACTAAGATGAGATTTTGTTTAATTTTTAATTTTTAATTTATTTCCAATTTTAACTCTCTTTTCCTATTTATTTATAAACTTATTTAGTTGTTATCTCCACTTTTAACTCATGTTTTTCTTCTTTTTATTTAACTTTTGATTTTTAAAATTGGTTGAAGTTTTAGTTTTAAAATTAATTTAATTTAATTTTTAAATTAGTTTAGCTAAAGGATATTTGTTGGAGGAGTTGCTATTTTTTTAATATCTTTTTATATTTCTCATGTTAATTTTTCATAATAAATTACTTGATGAAGATTTTTTTAAAATGATTATTAATTTATTTATTTAAATTAAATTAATTTAGTTTTTAGTTTTTATAATTATTTTAATTTATTTTCTACTATTAACTTTATACGTGTTATTTTTTAGATGATAATTTATTAATATATGATAAATTAAATAATATTTATTTAATTTATTTATTTATGATAAAAAAATATTTAAAAAAAAAATAATAATAATAATAATAATTTAGTTTATGCACATTAAATTATAGTTTTAAAAAATATTAGTAAACATCTATCAACTAATATGTAAGATGTCGAAGCCAAGATTCATTATTATGTGTTATGATGAATTATTGTTAATTATTAAGGGCAAATGTGAGTAGATTCGAACCCAAGACCTATTCAATAAGAGGCTCACAATTTACCATTGTGTTGTAGGCTCTTGCCTCTTATATAATTGAATGTTGCTTAAGACATAAAACATATAATTAGTACATAAAATGATATTATATTATATTACTTATTGAATAATGCAATGCTTTTAGAATTACACATTTTTAGTGGAACAATATACAGGGTCATTTATATTTGAAAGTAGCTGCTATCCAAATATATATATATATTTGTTTTCTAATAAAAGTTTTGAAATTACTCTTTCCCTTCTAATATAATTTTTGAAATCTCCTTCAATTCACATGGTATCTAAGAATGTATCCTGAACAACCAAGAAAATTTCAAATTTGATAGTGAAATAACACAAATATACATAAGATAAATCTTGAAAAATCTCTTTCCATTTAATAGAACTTTTTTTGTTAAATGTGATGTCATTTTTATTATATATATAGCTTTAGTCCTTGCCTATTGCTAGAGCAAAGTATATTTATAATATCTAATGAGTTATAATATCTAGTTGTGCCATACCCTGAATGTCTATCAAAGTTGTTCTTATGCTAGCCTCTTCTCTTCACAATTATGCCTATAGATCTATCAAAAATTTGAGATTTGCAAAACGAGTTGAACTAGAACTCGGGTTAAGTGCCAACTGACTAGCACTAGCCTTCAAGTCTGTATCAATCTTAACTAGTTTATCCTTGATTTCTTTGGCGAAATTGTTGAATCACTCAATTTTACAAACAATGATACAACATTATTTACAACATTCTCCACTGTAGTCACAAGAGTAGAAAGCTTAACTTGGTCAATGAAAATTTTCTATGCTACATTTTCTAGAACTTTTCTTTCAAACTTCCTTTTAGCCTTTTCCAAAAGTGTGTCCTATCCATCTACATCTTTATTGAACTTATGCACAATTTCAACTAGTTGTTCAATGATAGGAACTTTTTTGTTTACCTCTACCGACAGTGCATCCAAAAATATGTCTTTGATATCCTCAAGGACTTTGCTTTTGTCCCTTTCTACCCTTAGCATCTGCTGCTTGGCTCTTTTCTTCCAGGGTTCTCCCAATATGTCCATTTGTTCGGCAGATAGATTAGATTGGTTCTAGTTTGGAATCAAAATGTATTCATCTAGGTCAATAACATCAACAATCTTTCCCTTACCTTTTACCTTTGTAGCTAATGAAGATATAATTTCTTTCCCTTTATCTCCATCACTCTTTTCTTCAAGGCTCGGTTGAAGCTTGACTTCCTTATCTCTTTACTCAATTAGGCTTGCCCCTGGAGAAGTCAAATCTTGTTGCTCGGTTACCACTAGGGTGGATGAAAGATTTTCTTTTTTCTTTTTATTACTTAGTTGAACTATGTTCATCTCTTTTGACTCCAGCTCGTGCACTACCTTGTTTAACTCGGATCTTGATGGAGTGGGTGGTTAACTTAGAGAGGTTGGAAGAGATGCCATGACCTCTGTTGTAATTTTCTCAAGATTAAACTCTTTAGTAGTATGAACCTCTGGTAGGTCTCCCTCTTCTTTTAGGTCAAAAATATTTTTCCACATATTAATTGTGGATTATACAACAACTTCAATTTTATTAGATAAAATCTTAAAGGTTTTGAATCTAGGAGTCTGATTATTTTCATATTTAGACACTTCCTCCTTTATTTCCTTCTCTAAGAAGTTTTGTATTTGCTTCCTTAAAGTATGTTCTATAATGTCCTTCTTTGTCTTGACTCCATTATCCCAATAGCGAGAAACAACTTTTAGTAAGGTTTCAGGACCATGCCCTTTTAGTTCAGTGGGGTCATACTTCTGGATCTAGCCATTTTCTATACTAATGCTTCTTCATTTTTTTTTGCTCCTCTTTATTTAGAGAATCATATTTGAAAAATTTGAATCCTATCATTCTACTCCCTTACATTATTTATTTTAGTTGTTGCTCAAAAGTAGGTGGGTGTCTCTTCAGAGAGCTAATTGGAGTGTTATCTTCATCTTCATCATCATCATCAAGCCTCAATTTATTTCTTGGCTTTTTAGGCTTGGAGGCAGTTATCATAGGTGTAGAAGACCTTGTTGATTTCCTTAATAGAGTCTTTTCCTTCTTCTTTGGAGTTTCCTCTACCTCTTCTTCTTCATGATCACCTTCTTCTTCTTCCTCTTCTAAATCATCAACTTTCCCCTCAGTAACCATGAGAGGGGGATTAGATTTGGAAATTTTTTTTCTCAAGTTTTTCTAACCTTTTCTTTACTCTCTTCAAGATTTGAGGAATCTAAATCTCAAGTGAGATTCTAGTTTTTGCTTCCTCATAAGTTTCAAAATAGGTAGCTTTAGGATCTATAGGCTGATTGATGAGAGCCTCAATAATATCTTTGGTTTCATCAATGTTCACCTCATATGCCAGAGGTTTCACCCATGCAATCCTAGTTTTAACTTCCTAAATATGCACTTTATCACAGTCAACCATGAAAAAAATATCTTTCTCATAATCATCAACCAACTGCTTAGGGATCCTAAACCTACTATACATCCTTTCTTAAAAAATTTTAAAATATGCATCCATTATTCCACTAGAATTTTCACCCATTTCATCAATGAAACCATTGATCTGATATAGGGTAGGTGTGTCCTTCTATACAACATTCCCTTTTGATGGAAATAATTTTTGCACATAAAAGAATAAATAGACCAAGAGTGAATCGAGCTTGCATGGATTTTTCTTTGATGCTTGGATGCTCTCCATATTCTTTCTCAATTGGATGAGTTGCAACTCAGTAAGGTCAAATGATAGATTATTCTTGACCACTTTGAATGCCAAGTCCACTGCCTCACAGGGACACTATATGGTTGGCTTGAATTGTAAATTTTGTGTGCAATGACATGAATACTAAACTTGATCTCCATGTATGTGACATTGTTTAGCTTCATTCTTCATCCATCCCACTCAGCTAGGTTCTTCTTTTCTAGCTCACCTCGGACTAGATTTTGGTAGTCTTAGGTCTATCAAGCATAAGATACCCAATAACTTTGTGTACCATTTTCATTGTTTTCTCCACTAGTTTCTCAAACTAGAAATGCATGTCATGTACACAACTCAAAATATACCTAGTCCATCTTATTTGAAAATTATTTGGCATGTGGAGAATGTGGGTCAAACCCTTGACTTCTAGATGTTTGTGCTTGGGTTTTAGGTTTCCATTCTCATATAGCACTCCATACACCCAGATCAGCTCAAATGTGCCCAATTCTTGAATAGAATAGTGATAAAATATGTAGATACCATGAATCAAGAGTACCTTTGGAGGAATTTGTGAGTGTGCTCCCATTGGATCCTTTTCTTCAGTGATTGTAAGGTATAACTTGAACTAAGGTGCTTTACAAACCACAATCTTCACCAACATTTTTGAACCTTTCTTAACCTTTGTGCTCAATTAAGTAGAGATAATGCTTTGTTGAAGAATATGAACTTTGCTACAACTTACCTTCAATAAAAAATTTACTCTGAATTGCTTAGAAAACTGAAATTCATGGTGAATAATACCTTTAATTTCACCTTTTATGAATTTTTTCCTTTGAGTCACCATAAATGTATCGTATAAAAGTAGTTGTCATAGCTCGATTATTTCTTCAAACTTTCTTAGCATGAACTATGAAAGGGAAGCTTGACTAAAACTAACTTTTCTTCATTAAGACCAATCAACCCAACTTAACTCAATAAAGCCTAAGTAACTTAGTTGAATCCTAATTTGTCCCAATGTATTTGATATGCAGATCTAGACTTTCTTACATAGCTGGAACTAATGTATGATAGCTTGTATACCTAGTTCTAGTTGTCTCCTTGCATGTTTTATTCAGAGATCATTATTCCACCCAACTGACCATTTTGGGTGCTAGATTATTCATTAATATGACTTGAGCTTTCAAGAGTCTTCATTACCCATTTTTTATTCATCTAAGTTTTGATTTCAAAAACCTTTTCCTTTCTTTTATCAAAACTAGTATCTACTCTCTTCATATAGTTCTTTCTTCAATGACCAAGTTGCTCACACATATAACATCTCTTGGTAGGGTTTCTTTTCTTGAAGTGAGTCCTTATAGTGTTTTATCCAATGTGTCCATACTCACCACATAGATAACATATGTACCATGTGTTGTAATCCCAACCAAAGATTTCTTTAGCAAGCTATTCAGTAGGATTCCATTTCTTGAATCTACACTCTAAAGATTTATGACATTGTTTGTTATAGGTGAAGCATTTTCCTTCAAACTTACTTTTCTATGTTCATTCACTTGCTCTATGTCCATGGTTGTTACAAATGTAATATTTTCCATTAGACTTTGACTTTCCATTACTCCAAAATTTGTTTGATGTATTTCCCTAACCTTCCATAATGATTACATGTAGGTATTTTGCTGTTTTGAGCTCCTTGTTGTGACGACTCTCCTTGTTCAGTGTAGCCCAATCTTTCTTTCCCTTTGTGTCTTTTCTAAGATAATTCAGCCAATTGATCCATGCTTTATTGTAATCTCATCATTCTTTCATTGGTTTCTTTTTTCTATTCTAAGACCATTCTTGAGTCTATCATTTTCTGACCTTAAATTGATGACTTCTTGATTTTCACTATTGAACTAATTTATCATATCTATCTAATATAGTTAAAGCTAGTGGATTTCATTAGCCATTTCTTCTAATATGGTGTTGAGTAATAGTTTTTCTTTATCCACCATCTCTTTATCATTTTTAGTTTTTTCTTTTGTTCCGTAACTTCACATATCCTGACTAAATGGATCTCCTGTTCTTTTTTCAATCTTTTGACTTCTTGTTGTAGAATGAGGTTCCTTCCAAGTAAATCTTCAATAGCTACATTTGTTTCATCTAAACTTCTTTCTCTAAAAATATTTTCAATTATTTCTTCTATGAATAGATTGTCATTTAGATGTACCACTAACTCTTTTCTTCTTCTCAGGGATTGAGAGAGTTGATTCTTTAGTTTCTTGATTTGTTCCATGCCCACATGTAGTTCCATCTTTTCATTTTCAATATCCTTCTCTAGCTTTTACACTTCCATTATCTTTGATATTTTCTCTCAAGCTACTAAAATTATGATAAGAGAACCTTGCTCTAATATCGATTGTTGGAAATGTAATGATGATCGAGTGTTTGGGAGAGGGGGGGGGGTGGGGTTGTGAATCAAGAACCACTTAAAAATTCTTTCACTTAATCTAACTTTATTAGATTATCTAATCTACTTGCATGTATTTAACATGAAGAAATAAAGTAAAAACACCATAACACTTTAACACAGCATTTGGTAACCTTGAGACCCTCCAAATAGAAGGTAATCTAGGGTGGGGATGACACCCATAATGTTTCAATCTACTTGGTTAAGAGTAAGTAGGACTACTAGGTCCACCTTGTGAAAGGATTTATATAGTACAACTAAGTATATACTCTGTTAGGATTTTCTGCAAAGGACTATTAGGTCCACCTTGTTAGAGGATTTGACTGATGCACCTGTTAGGATGAGTTAGTGGATAGATCTTTGTTGTGCAAGTTGATTTTTTGAATAAGATCCTTTGATGTAGACTGATCATCTGATTATGATAAATGAGTCTCTGCCTTTCCTATAAACTTCTTGTAGCCTTCTAATTGCTCTTTTCTTTCATATTCACTTCTATGCAATTTTCTTCAATTCATTCTTCCTTTTTTTTGATAAACAAAGTAACTTATATTTATATCCATCCAAAATTATGGCATTAACAAGTTAGCTACATAATAGTTTCAAACAATAATTTACCAAGTCAGCTCAATGTTGACACTCAGATCCAATTATTCACTCGAGTGATATGCTGACACTCGGGTAACACAGTGGAACTTGACAATTGTGACATTTTGTTAACACTATGCACTTGGTTCACATTGATCACTCAGCGAGTGAAGATGACTCAGTTAACATAGGTAGCTCAGTAGACACTGCTTGAAGTCAAATGCTCAATTGACACTACAACTTGGTAGATACTGTCAAGTCAATTAACACTACAACTCGAGTGATATTGTCAACTCAGTCAACACTACTCATTGCTTGCTTGGTTAACACTATTAATATGTTTTACTCGGTTCTGCTTGGTAACAGTATAAGTATACAAAATGACTAAGTTTTTTGGCACTAATTGATAATATGTCTTACCATAAGGTCTACAAAAGACTCAAGGATGACTCAATAAATTATTTTGAGGACTTGGTATAAATGAAAGTTTCCTTGTGACTCAGAGATGAAAGTGTTGTTTTGAAATAGAAATAGAATTGTAAGTGTGAGTTACATGCAAGTGAGTGATTTAAGGGATTACTATGATGCAAGGTGTCGAAGAATTCAAAAATATCCACATAATTTCATCTTCTATCTTGGATCCACTACAACTTTTAATTCTAACAACAATCTTTGATATTTGAGCAAAATAACCTCTTATAGATTAATTTGCATGCATTTTAGCATCTTGAAACATACATATCCAACTTTTTAATATAGCCTTCTTAGCATGTTTATCTCCTTTAAATATTTTTTGTAAAGAAATCCAAATTTCATTTTCAAGTCATGAAGATTTTACCTCTCAATATTCTATTTTAGGAAGACCTGGCAATAGTGTTTCCCTAGCAAGCATATTTTGCATGAATATATCTCTTTCACTTTCTTCATATTCATTGAGCTTATCTTCTTGTACTCACCTCCTTCGCAGTCATTGTCACTAACCAATATTTGAGACCCATACATAGTAGGTGAGTCTTCATCATTTCCTTCCATGTGTCATAATTGATTCTATCAAACTTTGGACATTATTTTCAAAACTAAAAATCCAAGGATCTCTTCAAGTTGTTAAACTTTTCCTTCAAGCTACCATTTTTTAGAAAGTAAAGCCCACCAAGATAACTGAGAAGTTGAGGGGGAATCAATCTTGCATTTAAAACAACTCTTATAGATTTATTAATTCTAAAATATGGAAATAATAGATCTAGCAACCATAGAAACATAACTATACACAATAATGCTAGATATGTTAATTAGGGAAATCCTTGATCAGAGGAAAAATCCCAATGAGAATGATTCCCACAAGTTGATGTACTAATATAAAAGTTCCTTGTGAAAGGATAGACCATGTTAAGACTTAATGAAATACAATCAATACATAGGGTCCTGCTAGGACATTCCAACCTTGTTAGGAGCTATGTTAACCCTATAGGAGTTGAAAGGAGAGGAACTAAACTCATTGTCAAAATAGCATCAAAACAGTCTTCACTAGAGACAATCTTCTATATAAGCATATCGAAGATCTTTGAATTGACTAAAAGCTAACTCCTTTGTCAATATAGTTATCTTAAATCTCACACTACATAAATCCACATCAATATCTACTTAATCAAAAGATATTTGCATTCAAGTTTTCATAACTAAACATTACAATTTATATGTCTACATATGATGATTACAACAAAGGAAAGAATCTTTCCTTAATACCAAGTCCTAAAAATAAGTATTGAGTTAGTCCAAATAGTTTCTCAATTTAAAATAATAATATAGGATATCAATATCATATTACACTACACATTTAGGAAAGAGCCTACAACACATTGGTAAATTGTGAGCCTCTCACCAAAGAGGTCTTGGGTTTGAATCTACTCACGATTAACACACAATAATAATTAATCTTAATAATAATAATAACCTAGGATTTGGCTGTTTAACTATAAAAATAAAAATAAAAATATTACACTACACATTTCATCATAATTAAACTATTTCCTTAATGATATCAACAATAGTTGGCTCATGGGAAATGATACTCTGAAAAGTCTTCAATAAGTCAGCTCAAACTGCATATCTAGTTTTTCTAACTTAAACATAACATCTTCAATATGTCTCTAACCTTTCTCCAAGATTGCTTATCCAGATTCAATTTCTGTCAAAAGATACAATTGACTCTGAAGGTTCACTTTAGAAAACATAGTATAACTCTATCATGTCTTCATCTTTCCTTATGTGCACTTAACTCTAGCATGCTTAAACATCACTCAACATATATCTAGGAGCAAAAATAATAATTCTTTGACTATTGAATGTGCCAAATAAATCTTCCTTTATAACTCTGGTAATATTCATAGAATAACACATATGTTGACATTACTGACAAACTCTATCATGAATGAAACACATAACAACTAAATCATGTCTCCAACAATGCTAATATACTCTCCCATAGGAATACCATCATCATTCATGCTAAAATTTTTATGGAAAAGCAACAAGGAACAAGTGAACCTAGTGATAACTATGTGGAACAACTCTAGCAAGGTCACTATGTTCTAGGTGCACTATAATAAAGTCAAACCAAGTTATTGTTGACATGAAAGTTTGTCTAAAGTTTTTACCTAAAGGCAACCTCGTGTAACATGGAAACAATCTCAAAAGTGTGGGAATTTACAATTAGAGATTGAGTCTCCAGAGAAGGTTAGTTTCCTTACTATTAGGGTGCACCTAACTATTTGTTGAGAGGAAAAAAGGAGAAGGAATGCATGAGAGCAAACTACCTATTTTAATCTAAAGAGGGATGATACACCAAATAGTATTGGTCAATCTTATCCTAGCCCAAGGAAGCACAATTCATCAATATTGTCCTTAGATACATAGATTCTATCTTAGTGAATAGAAAGAAAATGGAAACCCTCTTCACAACCCTAATTTTCAAAAGGAATGATCCAAATTGATTAAACACAAGAAGGTGTTCAATGCAGAATGGATCAAGTGATGAAAAATGGGGAGAAGGGGGGGGGGGGGGGGGGGGTTATGTGTGATCTTTCTATTATGGGAGAGTATGTTCTTAAATCGTGAAATAGATAAAAGACATATACTAACCTTGAATTTAGAAAATGCTGATTTTTGATGTCTATATGTAGTTTTTGAAAAATTTGCAACTGATTTTGGACTAGAAATGTCGATACAAAGAAAACCCAGAAATATTTTGTCTTCCTGAAGGGAGGTCGACCTTGAACTTGTTGGTAGGGCACAATCTTACCCTAGGGCATAATTGTACCCAAAAAATTGACCTTGACCTACATTGCTTTGACAAAATTTCTATTCATAGATCTCTCAAGTTCCACAAAAAAGGTATCTAAATCTAGTCTCTGATTCATTTTTCCACACCCTTTCCTTAGTCAAACTCTAGTTTGGTATTAACCTTGAAATATAATTGAAAAAATATATGCATAAACAAAGTAAATGGAACTATTCACCTTGCTTATGTGGAAATCCTTGTGGAGGATTCAAATCCTTTAATCCATAAGTATGAATGCTCCAAATGTATGTAAAATGTATGTAGGATGTCTCAAATCAATATCACTAGATCTTCAACACCAATCTTGAATGTATCTTTGCATAGAAGAAGGCTTGGATGAATTTGGATGAAATCTTCAACAAGAGGGCTCCATAGAGAATGAACCCTTCAATGGCTAGCAATGGATCTCCTTGATGAATTAGATGCTTGAACACTTGAATGCTTGAAAGAACTTCACTTCACGAAATAATGGATGTAGAAAGGTAGTAGTTTACTCGATATCACAATGCATCTTCTTGCTTAGAGAAAAATGAGAGGAGGAGGCTTCCTTATATAGAGATCTAGAATACTAACTCCTAGAGAAGGTTGACATAGGAACATTAAATCCCATTTACCTTAACCCCTAAGAATAGACCTAGATTAAATGTAATTTAAAAGTCTACCATACCAAAGCTTGAAACAACTGACCCGAAAGTGAGAAAAGAAACTTTATGAAGCTGAAGATCCCAAAACTCCTAGAACTTAAAAATAGGACCTAGGGTCAGGAACAAGGTCAACCCTACCCTAGGTTAGGGTCAAGTTCATCCTTGATCTAGGTTAGGTTCAAGCCTGACCTTGATCCATAAGGTCTTCCTTGACCCAGAGGCCAAAGTCCTCAATTTCATAGAGAAAAATATCAAAAATAGGCTAGAAATAGAGAGAGAAAAGCAGAAATAAAGAGCTAGTCAAGGCACTTGCCATGACCCTAGACCACTTGATCAAAGAGCTAAAAACTCTTAACATGGAAGTGCTTCCATTTTAAGTCCATGCATTAAGCCCCCACTTTAGCAAGATTATGGATTCGATGCAAACTCTTGGTAAAGTAGATCATAATGAAAACATTATCTTATTAAAATCAAAGGTACAAAGAAATCCTCAAGCTCCCAGAGACTTAAGCCTTCATTAACTCCAAGATTGCAATAAGAGATACATTTCTAGAAAAAGAGAAAGAAGAAAAAGAGTGTTATTATCTCACCCAATGAGAACTTATGCCCCATTGTGAACCACACAAGGAAACTACACAACTGGAAAGATGGAATTGAACTACCTAGTGAATGTGGCTACTCACTAGTCCACCCATCAAGGATTCACTCTTAAAAATATTCTATTCTATAATAATAAAACCAAAAATAAAAAGAGATCCAATCTTAAGGACACCTTCAACTTTAAGAGATCAACAATATTTGAAATTGGAGGGATCAAGAGATCCTAAAATATAAATTCATGCTTTAAGGATTAGTCACTAATTTTAAAAGAGAGAAAAGTTATCTTGAAAAATAATATATATGTATTCAAGAGTGCATGTGTGCAATAAGTGAGCAGAGCATAAGCCCCCACATGAAAGTCATTGCTAACACTTTAACAGGAGCAATGACTTTGACAAAAACAAGTCCATTAATTACATTTCCACTACAAGATGCCCCCAAACAAAGGAAACTTAAGAGAAATACCACATAAACATACAAAGAACATAGAAGGGATCTACCTACTATGGGGTCATTATGATCTATATATATATATATATATATATATATATATATATATATATATATATATATATATATTATTGCAAATGAATTGACATAATTCCCCAAAGAAAGTAGAACTACACTCATAAAGGAGAAAATATCACATACGAAATACAAAGATGAATATTTTCAGACCATGACCTAGAGACCAAAAAGACTCAGTGCTACCAAGTTGCAAATCCAAGCAGGTTACATAAGAAAACATGTATGGACAATAGAACAAATACAACATAACATGAAACAACATATGGAATAATAGAGATACATATAGAACAGGTTTGATTCTTTTATCACCTTGCACCAAAGAAGCAACATCATATAAAATAATCTAACATTTAGCAAACATGTTATAAGAGAAGCACAATACAAAAAATAAACACACAAAAAAGACTACCATGAAGAACTAGCCAATCAAGCATGCTGCCTATTCTCCCCATTTCATTTTTTATTATTTAGGGAAGGTGGGTAACTCGCAAGAGGGACTATATCCAACATAGTAGGAATGATAGCCAGTTCCAAACAAGGATCCTCTTGAGATTCACAATGTTCAATACTAGGTATAAGTGTTAACTATGAGGAAATCAGATTAGGTAAATCAACATCAATGTCAATAGTTTCATATTCATCATTAACATCATCAGTATCATCAAGAGTATCTTCATCATCTAAATTAATCAAAATAGGATCTAAGATATGAATAGAATCATTATAATCATGTAACTTATTATTAGCAACAACTTCTTCTAACACATCATGCATAGTTGTATCTAAAGAAGATAAAGATTTTTGAATACTAGAATTATGAGCTTTAGCTTGACCGCTACACTTCTTATGACATTCCTTAGCAGATTGGTTATGTTTTTCTTTACTTGAAATTTGCTGAGAACTAGTAGGAACAATTACCAAATCCTTCATAGGTTCTATAGGAGGATTAATAGGATTACTAGCAGATTGACAAGCAATGAGAGAAGCTTGATTAATAGTTGTAGAAGCCATAGATAAAGGAGGTATAGAAGGTGTAGACAAAAGGCCATGGTTAAGATCCTTAATAGGTAAGATTAACTCAAGAGTCTCCCACTACTTATAGACTTGATGTGAATGGAAAAGATGATCAAGTCAAGTAGGACATGAATTAGGTAAAGAAGGCCAAAAGAAATCAATTGTAGCAGCATCCTTGTGCCTAAAAGTATGATATAAGATATGATTTAACTATCTTCACTTAATCATCATAAACAAACTCAAGACATTTATGAATAGGTGAAGCAACAACATGCATGGCATTTAACCATGGTAAACCAAGCTTAACTTGAAATTGATCAAAAGTAGGAACAACAACAAAGGTGGTGCTCACAATCTTTCCACAAAGCTAAGTTGGTAAATCAATAGAACCAAATGATGGATAAAGAAAACCATTACAAGTTTGAATCCATACATCCGATTTATCATAAAAATCATGTTGCAAACTTCTCATAAAAAGATTCTCTTCTATAATAACATTGACTAAGGAGGTAGGATCAACAAGACAACCACAAGTAGGTATCTCAAAAATCCTAGCATAAAATATAAAGGGGACCATCAGGAGCGTTAATAGTCTCAAAATCATCAAAGGTAATCAAAAGTTCCTGAGGTTTTTTCTTCTTAGTTTGTTTTCAAGGTTTAGGTTGAGGTTGCAATTTAGGCTTATGTTTCAGTTGAGGTATAGTCGAAACTTGAGATTGAAGCAAAGTTTGAGATTGAGGTGGAGATGTGGATTCAACTACATGCTCCACTTGATTAACCACATGATTAAGATCATCCATCTTTGAATCATACACAATATCCATAGATGGATGAGCAATATTATTAGTATCACGTGTAGGTAAATGATTTGTATATATTTGAAAATTTTGATTAGGAGGAGAAATAAATTTATCCCCACTACCATCAAAATTATCAATCGATAAAGCATTAGAATCAATAAGTCCTGAAACTTATGTTTTAAAGAATAACATTTCACAGTATCATGACCATCCTAGCGATGATATTGACAAAAAGATTTTAGATCAAAAGATTTAGCTAGCATTGTACTAGGTAAAAGAGGATGAATAGGAGGTACACTAATCATATTAGCAATTAACAACCTATTCATAATAAAATGTAAAGATTCAGAGAGAGGAGTAAATGTACAATTCAATCAAAAAGCAGCAGATGGAGAAGTAGCATTGTCAGATGCAATAACAACTTGATCAACAACTACATTTTCTTGATTATTTATCTTAACACAGTTGTTAAATTTTTTAACTTTATTTGGATTAAGAGCAACATCACTTTTATTAATAGGAATAAGAGCCATTGGAGGGGTGCTCTCAAATTGACTCACTTGTGATTGATAATGATGAAGAGCTACACAAAGTTGTTGAAAAGAAGTAAATTCAGTAAGAAGAATCTTATCTCTAATATGTTTTTGCAAATTTGAAATAAACATACATTGAATATCAATATTAGTATACATGATAAGAAATTTGAGAATGCAAATGCTTAAATCTACCAATAAACTTAATCAAATTTTCTTTAGATTTTCATTTACAATGCATAAAATCATTCAAAGACACTTGTGAGCCAATGTTGTTTTGAAATTTTTGAATAAAAGCATTATCAAGTTGAGGAAATGAATGAACAGAATAAGGAGTCAAAGAACAAAACCATTCTAAGGTCTTGTCACAAAATGTTTTTGCAAACAATTTTGCTAAAATCCTATGATCATAAGAATAATCACTACGAAGGATTTGAAATGTTTTAACATGATGATAGGGTTTCCCTTAGTCATTATAATTCTCAAGACAAGACATATTGACTTGTTGAGGAATGCCAGTATGAATAATATCATGAGACAATGGACTTCCCATATCACAAGTAAGATACTAAACTTGTTTTGATTCAAGGATGCAAGTTGTTATTGTAAAGATGACACAGTTTGAGCCAAATTTATAACTATAGAATCATGAGAAGAAATAAGAGGAATAGCAACATTAGATACATTAGGTAAAGTGTAAGAAGCTGCAAGAATAGAAGACACAATTGGAGGAACACTAGAAACTATAGTTGACAAAGGAGTAGAATAGGTAAAAGGAACATTATGATAAGAAGGTAGTGAAATAGGAAGGGACAAAGGAGGAACAATAATAGGAATAGAGGGAACCATCATAGTCACCAAGGAAGGAGTGTAAGTAGGAACACTAGGAAGAGGAACAAAAGAAGGTTTGACACTAGTGACAGGAAGAAACAACCCTAAATTTTGAGCTTCTTGAGCTAAAGATTTAACATTGGAATGCACAAGGGAAGTAATACCATGTAAGATATTAACACCTTGGTCACTATCACAAAGAACTTTTTAAAGAGCTTCTATAGCTTGAATATAATCTTGATTATGGTTTTCTTGAAGAAGCCAATTACCCATTTTATCAAGTTCATTTGAAAGTTTTTGGACTTGTTTAGGAGGAACTCTTAAAGCATCATCCTCATCATGAGATGAGTGAAAAGATTTTTTCTCCATAAGAGGATTAGAATTAGGAAGAATCAAAGTTTCATCCAAAATCCTTAGGAAAGGAGAAGAAGACTCAGGCTCAAAGGTACCCCATAAGTCTACAACTGCATCTAACACTAAGATTAGAAGTACGACTAGAAGTAATAAAGCTCATAAACCAATGCAAAGTGAATGAACTAAACTATAAAAAAATAATATTTATTTTGTATTTTGAAAGAGATTTGGCAATTTTTTTTTTGTATTTTAAAATTTAAAATGTGAGAGCATAAACTAAATCTAATCTTAATGCAAAGAAATACCTAATGAAATGAAAGGAAATATAAAACCACAAAGCACAATAGGGCATCATCTAATTCCACAAAAGAAATGATGGAAATTCTATTGGGTTCACTAAAATGAATAGAAAGAAAATGGAAACCCTCTTTGTAACCCTAATTTTTGAAAGGAATGATCAAAATTGATTAAACACAAGAAAGTGTCCAAATGCAAAAGTGGATCAAGTGACGAAAAATAGGGAGAAAGAGGGGGGTTATGTGTGATATTTATATAATGGGAAAGTATGTGCTTAAATCCTGAAATAGATAAAAGACAAACACTAACCTTGAATATGGAAAATGCTGATTTCTAATGTCTATATGTAGTTTCCCAAAAATCTACAACTGGTTTTAGACTAGAAATGTTGAGACAGAGAAAACCTAGAAATATTTTGTCTTTCTAAAGGGAGGTTAACCTTGAACCTATTAGTGGGGCACAATCTTACCCTGGGGCACAATTGTACCCTAAAAAGTTGACCTTGACCTACACTACTCCAAAAAAATTTATGTTCGTAGATCTCACAAGTTCGACAAAAAGGTTATCCAAATTTGCTCTCTAATTTGTTGTTCCAGACCTGTATCTGCAAGAAAAATGATTTTTTTGTTGGATGGGGTGTTTGCCTCAGTCAAACCCTAGTTTAGAATTAACCTTGAAATATAATTAAAAAAATATATATGCATAAAAAAAGTAAATGGAACTATTGACCTTACTTATGTTGAAATCCTTATGGAGGATTTGTACCCTTAAATTCAAAAGTACAAATGCTCCAAATGTATGTAGAATGTGTGTAGGATGTTTCAAATCAATGTCACTAGATCTTCAACACCAATCTTGAATGTATCTTTACATAGAAGAAAGGTTGGATGAATGTGGATGAAATCTTCAACAGAAGGGATCCATAGAGATTGAACCCTTCAATGGCTAGTAATGGATCTCCTTGATGAATTGGATGCTTGAACACTTGAATGCTCAATATAAATTCACTTCATGGAATAATGAATGTAGATAGGTAGTAGTTTTCTTGATATCACAATGCATCTTCTTGCTTAGAGAAAAATGAGAGGAGGAGGCTTCCTTATATAGAAATCTAGGGTATTAACTCCTAGAGAAGGCCGACATAGGAACATTAAATCCCATTTAACCTTAACCCCTAGGAATGGACCTATATTAAATGTAATTTAAAAGTCTACTATTATAAAACCCGAAACAATTGACCCAAAAGTGGGAAAAGAAACTTTTTGAAGCATGAGATCCCAAAACTCCCAGAAATTGAAAATAGGACCTAGGGTCATGGATGAGGTTGAGCCTACTCTAGGTTAGGGTTGAGGTCATCCTTGACCTAGGTCAGGGTTAAGGTCGACCTTGACCCAGAAGGTCTCCCTTGACCCAAAGGCCAAAGTCCTCAATTTCACATAGCAGATTGTTAGTAATAGGCTGGAAATACAGAGAGAAAATAAGAACAAGGAGAAAACTACCAGATTCATGCAAAGACCCATTTAAGGTGCTTGACATGACCCTAGACCACTTACTTGGAGGGCTAAACACTCTTAACATGGAAGTGCTTCAATTTTAAGATGATACACTTAGATTTGACCCAAAAACCATGTACAAATTAGAAATCAATGAAATGGTATAAGGAAGGAACTTCTTCTATATCATTCAAAGACAATGAACACAACATATAACTAAAGAATGAAAGGAAACCATCAATATAAGGAAAAATATGTTGCACAATATATTAATGGAAGAAGGAGATATAATTGAGAATTATATTCATTCATAGGCAAAAAGGGAATTATAGTAAAGAGCATAGAATACTACTACCATAGAATCAAAGAAAAGACCAACCCTTGGAGAGTTTAGAAAACTTGCTTTTATAGTTCAAACATAACTAAGAAACTTCTACCTTAAGCTAAAGTTTAACTACTACCATTAAATTCACAGAGAATAATCACTAATGATATAAAGAGATTTGGTTGAGTGCATGCCCATATGCCAAAAATCATATCTTTCATATAATTTTTGACCTCAAAGAGATAGAAATGACATTCATAACTACATGGTTAAATAAGTAGACAACCTAGAGCAATGATTAACTATCCTTGCTATCAAAAAGGCATGGAGCTCATCAAAAAGTAGTTGTAGACACTTTAGAAATTAGTTCACCATTAAATAACTGCATTAGATAGTGTGTTTTATGCCAAATTAGCCATATGATTAGTCAACTGAAGTCAATCACCAAATCCTGCCACATGGCCTAATGCCCATTAAATATCTTGCCATCTTTTTTTTCTTTCTATTTGTTGAGCTAGGACTACCTTCATTCATGGCTTCATAGCTTGATTTTCAACTTAACCATCTAGCCTTGCAAAATCATGACTATATTCATCTCAGTTTGATTGCTACATTGCAACCAACTTTCCTCTTTAGCATTTAGACCTAGTGACCAAGGCATTTAACTACAACACTCTCCACTTCTCCTTTCACAACATATTTTTACATTACTCCCTTAAC
Organism: Cupressus sempervirens; assembly: GCA_028749045.1. NCBI lineage: Eukaryota > Viridiplantae > Streptophyta > Pinopsida > Cupressales > Cupressaceae > Cupressus > Cupressus sempervirens. The sequence continues at coordinate 704,653,483 of CM053793.1, forward strand.
CACAATGCCCAAATGAATACCATAATTATCACTTTGCAATCGAATTCTTGGCTAACAACAAATTCCTACAACCCTATGGACAAGGGGAAAAACTGATCACTTCACCTAGTTGTGACAATTTTTAACCTTCCAGTCTTTAAGTCCCTAACTGTGAGATCACAATACTTTGGAACATATTTTATTAGGTGATTGTTCAACTAAGGGCATGCTGAAATTTTTTCTTAGTCACAATATAGAAAGCATTCATGTTTAACTACCACAACTCAGTAAACAAAAGGGAAACTGGTCTCTTCACTAGATCATAGCATAAGACGTTGCAATTCAAAAGAATGGCATGACTGTGTGACCAATATGAATTTGACCCTTCACTTAGTCGTGACAAGAAATCTAAACCTTAGTGCTAACCTTGTGATCAAAGCAATCATTGGGTCATGACTTTAACCATGATCTACTCTTGACTACATGTGATTAGGTGAACAAGGTAGAGGTAAACCACTAGAATTTGATTTTCAAGGTTGTAGCCTGAATATGTTTGAACCTAAAGGTGTTCACAATTAGGCGATTAGCTCTTGAGGTAACTGTTTCACACCATCATAGGAAAAATGATGGTAAAGGCCTAAACCATAGTGACCAAGTGATAAGTTAGTCACAAGGGCATGATTTAAAACTTCAAAATATTATATTGTGAAAACATAAAAGTTTTGAAGGTCTAGGGACTTAAGGATATAAAAGATATGGCTAAGATTTTTGCATAAAAATTCAAAAAAAAAATTTGAGGGGGGGGGTAAAAATGGTGAACATTTATGACAACTTAGGGGATGCTTTCCTACTGAGCATAGACTAGTGATCTTTGAGCAATTCATTGGGCTGGAGTCACCAAAAAATGAACCTTTACACTATCTATATTCTCACAAAAGCTGCCTATTCTTTGCAATTGCAAAAGCTTGAAAACTTAAATCTCTCCTATAGAGAAGGTTGTGCACTTATTGAAAATAGGGAAAATAATGTACTATATATATAAAACCTTAACCTTTTCTAGAAGCAAAGCTATAGGTGAATTCCACTGACTAGAATTGGCATAATATCACCACTAGGCTTGGATAGCTAAAAATCATTGGCTTATTTACAACTGGTGATAACATAAGGTCCACTCCATCTAGCATAAAATTTGGAGTGTCTATATAGTTTATCTCTATCTGCATCCCAGTTGAGAACAAGGTCTCCTTCTCTGAAAACTCTAGTTGTAGCCTTCTTGTCAAAACTTCTTTTGACCTATTATTGACGAGCCTCAAGTGTAAGCATAGCCTACTATCTCTTTTCTTCTTAGTTCTACTAACTTGATTATCATGGGATCATTTTCCTTTAGCTCCAATTGATGAGCCAACTTAAGAGAGGGCAAATCAAGTGAAATAGAGAGCCTAGCTTCCCTTCCATATACTAACATGAAAGGTGAGTTCCCAATTGCTCTATTAGGTGTAATTCTATTAGCCCAAAGGGCAGTTCTTAGCTTTGAATGCCAACACCTCTAATTATCTTCAATTTTCTTCTTCATAATTCTAATGAGCTTCTTGTTGGAGGAATCAACCAAGCCATTCCCTTGGGGATAGTAGTTTGAGGAAATGCTCAACTATATCCTATGTTCTAAAGCTCAAGAGCATATATAAACTCCAACAAAAGATTCAACATTATCAGATATGATAGTTAATGGAACATCACATTTGGTCACAATTCCATCAAGGAATTCAACCACTAAGGCCTTTGGTTCATCCCTCAAAGCTACTACCTTTGTCCATCTTGAAAAGTAATCCATGGTTACCAAAATACACTTGTGACCAACACTAGAGGGTGGATTTATTGGGCCAATAAAATCTAAAACCCATTGAGAAAGGGTTGGTCAACTTGGATGGGATGCAAAGGAAGGGCATCCAATCTTTTCTTTCTTGAGAAGAAAGCACATTTCTCACATTCCCTCACCCACTTGTGACAATCATTAAATAAGGTTGGCCAATAATAGCCAACCCTCATTATTCTCATTGCAGTAACTCTGGCTGAGAAGTGACCACTAGCAAGGCCATCATGAAACTCTTTCAGAAACTTGCTAACTTGATTAGTCTATACACATCTTAGTAGGACTCCATCAGAATCCTTCCTGAATAATATTCCATCCACCAAGACATAGGGAATAACCTATAATCTAAATTATCTTCTCTTAGATCTGTTTAGGCCTTGTGGGTATCATCTTTGTATCAAGAAGGTAGTCATGTCATGCAACTAATCAATCTGATCCTCATTCTACATTGGTTTCTCACCTTGAATTAAGAGGGCATCCTCTTCACATGTTTCAAAAGATGAATCTATCTTCTCACACAACCCCTTGCCTCTAACAAGCTTGGTGATCTTAATATCAATGTCATATTGATGTAGGAGCATCAAGCTTGGATTTTGATGAAGTTATGATTTTCATGGTTAGGGATGTGTTGGAGACACATTGGAGAACCTTTCCTCATGATCACATAGAGATTGGATGGATTGAGTTGAAGTTTGAGACATTTTACCTTGCTGCTAGAACTGTGTTTTCTGGTTTCTGGGTGCCTTTTGTGAGTTGTGTAACTAATTTTGTACAATGAGTTAGACAATGTAAAGTTCAATAATTGAAGAGGACATAGAGAAATATCTCTAGTTAAGGTCACAAGTCCTAACACATTATAAGTTGGGAGATATGACAATTCTCCTAGAGTATTGATTTTTGGCAGTTTGTGTGATGGGTTTCTGTGCGTAACTTCAAAGATGAATTTGAAGATATCATTAATGAATCAGCCTTAGTGAGTTTAAGGGGTTGTAGAGGACCTAAATTACTACCTTTAGTTCGAAGCACAATCTCTAATTCAATCAAATCTAGGAGATATCAAAATTTTTCTTGGGTATTGATTTTTGGACATTTAATTGTTATTGGAGGTTGACTTGTGGCTCTTCAAGTATTTAATGTTAGGCTTATTTTCGTGATGGGTATTTAATATTTGTTGGGAGACAACTTGTGGCTTTTATATGTTCTAGAATATTTTTAAAGCCATTTTGGAAAGTATTTAAAGGGATCTTGGGTAGAGTCTTAAGTAGATAATTTGGTAGAGGTGTCTTAGGTGGAGCAGCTTGGAGGTAGAACTTTGTATCTGAGTTTGGAGATCTATTCTTCTTTGAAAGATGTATTCTTCTTTGTAATGGACATAATCCAAAATGCCATACAATTGGGCATGTTGGATGTAAACTTATTGATTTGAATATATGAAAAATTGTCTCTCTGGATCTGAATCTCGCTCCACTTGATCATTTTTTGCTATGTTTGTTTTCCAATTTCTAGATCACCTCATTTTGGGGTACATCCAGATTAGTGTCACATCACATATTCCACAACTCTAGTAATCCATCTTGCTCTCTTTTCATCGATATCTATGTTTACTAAGAACTTTTTCACACTATTATGTGGGACTAAAAGCTCAATCTTTTTATGAGACAAGAGATGTCTAAACTTTTTTAGAGCCCTTACAATAGCAAGGACCTATTTCTCTACATATTTTTATCTACCTTCATAATCCTTAAGCCCCTTACTACAGAAAGCAATAGGATTCTCCAAATTCTCATCATTTAGCTATGTGAGGGTAGCTAAAATGCTTGATTCTCCTCCAAGAGAGTAGAGGATGAAATCTTTGTCAAAATTGGGGTTGAAAGGAGCGAGGGCTGATGCAATTGATTTCTTGATCTCTTCAAAACCAGCCTTCCCTTCTTTAGTCTAGGTGAAAATTAGATTCTTCTTCAACATAGCTATGAGAGGTTTCACCATAGAAGAAAGCTCAGGGATGAACCTTCTTACAAAATTGATCCTACCAAGAAAGCTCTACAATAGTTTCTTATGGATTGGAAGTGGGAGAGAAAGAATTTCTTCTACCCTCTCTAGTGTTCGAATTGCAATAGGAAAGGTAAAATTTTTTTTTGGGGTGGGGGGGAGGGGGGAATCAATACTTTAAACTTTGACCCATAAAATATTCACCACACATCCATAACAAGTTACAAACTAAAATGCCATGCAAAACATATACATCTAAAACATGTAAACAAGTAAGCATTCACACATATGACACACAATATGATTAACCAGAAACCCTCCAATGAGAATGTAAAATTGGGGTGGGGATGACACCCAAAAATCTTCACTATTGCAGTAATAAAGTGTATCTAATAAAAGTTAAAATGTTTGACAATGAAACATGATCTACCATATGAAAGGTCTATCCTGTTAAAGGATTACAAAGACTATTAGTTCTTACCCTATTAAAATATTTCAACACCCTATTAGAAGTGTACCTTGTTAAAGGACTTCAACTTTCAATTAAGTAAGGACCTTATTAGAGGATTTCAATATAGCTTCTTAGGACTACTCAGTTAAGAGATTTAACTAACTCACCTATTAGAACGTCTCATCATTGATCCTGTGATTGGCACTCTTATGCTTGATGACAGATCACCTCTATCTTACTATGTACTTGATCCTTCTTGATCAGATGTCTCTTTACTATTCACTATTTCCTTCCTCTATTCTCCTTTAACTAATTCTGCAATACAATTCAGATCATGATACCTTGGTCACCGTGAATGTCCTCATTTGCACATACAAAGATCTCCTTGATCATTCATTCATTCCCTTTCACACTCATAAATTTTTTAGGGTTTGTCTTCCTTAAGAAGACCTAGGTGATTTAGGGTTAGGTATGAATTAATAGTTGTGGATCATCTGCATTACTACTTAAACCTCCCCTTTACCTGACTAGGTGTATGTAAAGCATAGGGATTCCAACTTAATATTCATCCTTATCACCAAAATATCATAATCTAATCTTTAAGTTGGCTCAAAAATGGTTTTTGACAAAATTGTATTACTTAGAAACTAAAGTCCTTGGTGCTCAACACATACTTACTTCAATACTATCACTCGACATCTAAATGACTTGACATATACTACTTACTTGGTTCCTAAATCATTTGGCACATATTGTTTACTTGGAACTTTGAGTGACTTGACACGAGTGACTTGACATGAGTGACTTGACACTTATTGTTTACTTGGCATGATCTAACTTATATGTTGTGCTCAACATATGTTACTTGTTCGACATGAACTAAGTAAATGACTTAAGTGTATAGACACTCACTAGTCAAAACCATTCTGAGATCAACAATCTCCCCCTTTGACATGAGTGTCAAAAATACTTTGTCATGTATGAATACTTTTATTCTTACTAGCATAACATAACTGACTATTTAGCTTCTATACAAAATATCAAAATATCAAAATTTTACAACTTATACCTCAAAAATCTCATAAATCCCCTTGAGTTTTTTGATCTATTGTGTTCTGTATTCTGTATCAAAATATCTCTTGCTAAGGAGATTTTCCTAAAATGATACTCTTTCACTTGCTTTCTGCTCTTACTCTCCATTAGTACTCTTACTCTCCCATTCTTGCTCTCTCAACTCCCCCATAGCTCTTACTCTCCCTTTTTGACACTGATGTCAATGGGTCATACACTGATAGTGTATTTGTCCAAAAAGAATTTATGAACGTAAGAACAATCTTAAGAGCGACATCCCAATTGTCACAAGCTACCTCCAAAGAATTAATTTGGATGGTCAGCTTAGCAAAAAGGTGTACTAGGCCATCTAATGTAGAAATATTGGGGTCTTTCTTCATAAGAGTTTCTAAATAGCCTAACTCCTTGTATAGAATCTCCATATGAGGAGTCAATGTAGTCTAGATGCTTATCAGTTTAGCCCTTATGTTGGCTTCATCTGTAGATAGTGTTGCTAATTGACTTTGGGTTTACAACAGGGTCCTAAAGTGTTACTCACTTTGAGCTAGAGTCATGGGCAATTTAGCTCCGAATGACTGCATTTGAATTTCCAAGCTCAAGATGTGATTCCTTATTTCCCATGTGAAGAGTGTAGCATTACATAGTTTGGTGTATAGAGAGAAGATGTTCTCTAGTACCTTCTTCACACTTTCTATCTTAGTTGCCAATGCAACTTGTGTAAGTGCTATTTCACTAGATATCTTCTCATTTACTTTATTGTGAAACTTCTTCTCAGACTATTCTAATAATTTTGCATTAGCATCAAGGTCTGTATCACTTACTCTTTCCACTATGTTGGTCAATTGTTCAATGATTGGCTTTGTTTCATCTAGAGTAGGTAGACTAGTTGCATCTAAGAAGATGTCTTTGATATCAAGATAAGCTTGCTTTTACCTATGCTCCCTTCTGAGCAATTTTTGATGTTTCTTTCTTGCTAGGGCTTCTTGAAGTATACCCATTTGCTCACTTGTTATTGTTGCAAGATCAAACTTGAGCAATATAATTTCTTCATCTAGGCTAACATCTCCATAGGTTATTACCTCTTCTACCTTGGATGAACTAGGACTTGACACTGAGAATTACAAAGGTGTTGCATCTATGCTCAACCTTTGAAGAGTTTGACTAGAAGGAGTGTCAAATTCTAGTAAAGTTACAAGTGCTTGAATTGCTGCTAGCTCCTTTGGGTTGGGTGTCAAATTAGTCTCTTTAGGCTTGTTCTTTTCTGCCTCATTGATTTGAATTACACCTTGTTCTTGTGCTAGAGGTGAAGGTGAATCTACCTAACTTGTTTGACTCTGTGTCTCATTAGTGACTTGTGTTTCCACCTTATCCTCTTCAATTGTTTCAACCCTATCTATTGCAACTTCTGGTGCATTTTATGTGACTAGAGTGCCATCTGTGTGTGTACTAATAGTGCATTCTATTATCTCCTTCCTTTGATATACAACCAAGGGTTGTGAAGTTGTACATTAGTGACTTAAGGAGTGATTGTAGGTAGTTCTTGTATCTTCACCTCCTCCCTTGTAGTTATAGTCACTAATTTTTGAATTTCATCTACACTTGCCAATATAGGGTTGTCACATAATTTGGCTTGTAGTGTGGATTGGTCAAGTATATTTTTTAGATCTTCCTCTATTAAGGAATTGATGTTTTGAGTAGTAGGATTAGAAACATCCTTTAATATAATAGTTTCAGTACTTACACTTATTATCTACAGAGGGTTGACACTCACCATTTGTGTATCTTGTACACTCTATTCTTGTTACTGATCTTTTTCAGCTATTGCCTGCTTATCTGTATTCATATCATTGCCTCCCTCAATTGGGCCTTCTTCATTGTCATTATCTTTGACCTCAATAGGTTCTTGTTCACCTCCTTTGACTATGGATAGTCCATATGTAATCTTCTACTTTTTTTTGGACTTCTTTACAACATCCTCTATGTTGTTCTATAGTATGCTAAATGCCTTATACTTAGGAATAAATCTAACAACATATTTCTTTATGGCTTTGGATGTTTGTGCCTTGCTAAGTTCTAGCATAACTTGAGTGAGGGCTATCTCCCTAATTTGTCTTTCTATATCTAAACAATAGTGCAATTTTTCTCAACTCTTTCATATAGACTTTTAGGTATGGAGTTGGAAATTTCTAGAGGAGCCTTCTTAAAAGCAGCCATCGTGGTATTTATTGCCTCCTCCACTTGATTCTTCTCAACTTTTCCAAGATTTTAAAAATCAATGTGAGAGAAACATGATAAATCAACATTTTATCTAACATTCTCACATAAGTTATCTATATCTAAAGATGGATTATGAATCACCACTTAGAATTGGTTGTTTTCATCAGATTTAGTCCTTTCCTCATCAGATTCAACATAAGCAACATATTTTCTTCTAGGTCTTTTCTATGCTTCACCTTCCTACTCCCTAGGCTTGGCTTTCTCTTTAACCTTTTGTGCAATGACTTGTATATTGGCCCTTGTGGTCGGTGCTATTGGTTTGGGTTGGCTTGTCTTAGCAACCTTTTTAGATCTTGTCATTGCTTGTGCCTTGGCCTTTCTCTTCTTCTTATCAGTAGGAATAGGTGATTCCTTGGTTTCTTCTTCCTTAGCACCTTCTATAGTCTTTATTTCTTCCTCTTTCTGATCCTCACCCTAACCTTGTGTCAATGCTAGTGGTGCTTGACTATCTTCTTCCTCTTCTTCCTCTTCCCCTTGTTTGTCCTCCTTGACACCTTCACCAAATTTTTCTTTTAGTTTCTTCACCATTTTATCATTCTTCCTAATTACTTAAGTAGTTTTCAACTCCATAGTGATTTTAAATTTGGCCAATTCATATTTACCAAAAGCTTTAGCACCTTTGTCCACTACTTTTGTAAGTAATGTTTTGATTTCTAAACATTAATCTCATAACCTAATGGCCTTAGCCATCTCACTCTAAGAATTGTTGCTTGAAAAAATGTGTGATCAACATCAACTAGGAAACAAACATCATTATAATATTTTTCCACTAATGACACTAGAATTCTTAATCTCTTCTTCATGGATTGTTTGAAATCCTCAAAATAACTATTCATTATTGACTCAAAGTTATCACTTAACTATTTAATGAACTCTCCTATTTTAACTAAAACAAACTATTTATCTTCCATGCAACATTACCAAATGTAGGAATTGTGATCTATACATAAAACAGGATACGTACCAAAATAGATCCAAATTTATACTGAGCACTCTTTATTTTCCTTATTGCTCCCAAATTTTCAATCAATTGTTATAGCTATAGCACAAAAAGATCATATGTATGATCCTTCTTCACAATCTTGTAGCCCATACCCACTACAATGTAGGATACACTATTCAATTTACTTGATTGAGAAAACTTATGTGCAATTACCCTCACTGCAAAAGCTATTAGCAGATCTATGATTAAGTCTATGGTCATTCCTCTCTTGTTCCACAAAACACCTGTATTCTTTTCAATAACTTCTTTGGACTCACTTTTCATAGTTTTTGGCCGATCTAGGGTTGGATACCCTATTACCTTATGAATTATCCTCTTTGTGACTTTGATTGGTCCATTATCTAACCACATTGAGCTATCATGAATTCTACTCAAAATAATCTTGATACAATCAGTTTTGAAAATATTTGGGAAATCTAGGGCACAAGTTAACCCTTTCTTTTCTACAATCTTGAATTCTTCCCTCAATGCACCATTTTCACATAATTTTCAATACTTATCTTTGATTTCCATGTCGCTAATACTCCCAATCTTATAATTATAACACTTTTTGACATCTTGAATCATTAAAACTTGTGGTGGTATCATAGATAATGCACCAAAGGGATCTTATTTGTATGCTATGTCTAGAATAACCTTGAAAATAGGTAGTTTTATCTTATTGCTAACTAACTGAACATTTAAAACCTCTTTTTGCTCTACACCTTTCATTTTGGAAGAGCTAGACACCATTATATAAATCTAGGGTTTACAAAATTTGAGACAATGTAGCTCAACACATGTTAAATACCTTGTAAATCCTAATGAAATGATGTTGAACAACTACTCAAATCTCTTGCAATTGCTTTAGATGAAATTTCCAAATTACCTTTAACTCTTCTTTCTCTCTTTGATTTGAATGATGTTAAATGAGCTGAAATCAATCAAATAGCCCTTTAAAATACTATAATTAATGCTTAGTGCTTACAAAACTATAAGCTCATCACCCACTTGTCTTTCCATTCATTCATCAACCATTATGAGCTTGGCATCCACTAGCATTTCACTTGGCAACCATAGGAAAATTTTCATGCTTTGACAGTAACATGAAAAACTGACAAAACTTAAAGATTTTTTTTGATTCCTAATAACACTTTGCATCCTTATTCATACTTATGTAATCTTTTTGAAACTAAATCCTTGTAATTGATGTATGATGATACCTTTTGATTGCTTAGTTTGATGACGTGTGATTACTTGACCCATTCGGTGAAGTAATTTCTTTTCCACTTGATGTGTTGCAATCCTCCTTTCTTTTCCATGTCTTGTTCATTTCATTTCTGACATTTTCAATATATGCCTTGCCTTTGCCTTTATTGAACTCACAACTTGGTGCCTTTGACCTTGTTGGACAATATCAACTGATGTGACTAGTCTTCAAACAACTAAAACATGTAGTTTGACTCAACCACCTTTTGTAGTCACTCTTAAAATGTATTCTAATACAATTCTTAGGAACATATCCATACTATTGATAGTAGTGACAATTATACTTTGTATTATAATCCCAATTATAAAAGTTGCCATTGTTCTTTACCTTTGTTTTCTTGTTTGATGACCACATTGGGTTGGATTTGTACTGAAAAGCTCTATGTCCATACTTCCGATAGTTATAACAATATCCTTCAAATCTTTGAGTGTGCATGGTCTTAATTCTCCATTCATGTACCTAATGACCTTGTTTGTTGCACATAAAGTAGTGACCCATGCTCTTTTGCTTAACATTTTGATTTACAATCTTGCTTTAGCACACATTAGTAGTATGTCCTTTCTTACCACAATTATGACAAGTAGGTTTGGAATTATTAGCTTTGTTACTCCTTTCTTCAGCACTATTAGATGATTCTCCTTTTTCAGTACTTGTGTATCCCAGTCCAGATGTATCATTGTTAGATCTAGGGGATCTCATCAATTGTTCAATGTACTTGATGGCTTCCTTAGGTTTATTGAAACTTTTAGTGAACTCCTTTTCCCTTTTTAGATTATTGCTCAATTGTTCATTTTGCAACTTTAGTGTTGTTATCTCAATGTCCTTGGCATTTAGTTCATGATCTGTAACCATTATTTGACCCAAAGTTTCTAATTTCATGTTAGCAATCTTGGTTACCTTTGACGATTTCTCTTCAAGTCTGCTGGTCAAAACTCTTTTGTTATCTTCCATCATGGGTTTTTCTTCCACTACTTTCTTTTTCTATTCCATCACCTCACATAGTAATATGGCTTGTGATTCTTGCTCTAACTTAAGATTGCTGATTTCTTTAGCTTGAATTCTATTCTTTTCCATTAAATCTGCAATTGTTGCATCAAATTCATTGGAGTCTCCATTTATAATAGCTTAGTAGTGTCCTTCTCTCTGTATTATGTGTCATTTTTCTCAATAGAAATTTCCTTCCTTCTCTTCAATAATTTCTTTAGATCATCTCTTGCTTCATCCAACTAATGTAGAATGAGCTATATTTCAATTCCCTAGTTCTCAATAATCTTTCCTAACTTGTAGACTTCCATTTCCAATATCTTTCCTCAAAGCTACAAAGCTTCTATTTCAAAGAACTAGGCTTTGATACCAATTGTTGGAATTACAATAGGAAAGGTAAACTTCTTGTGGGGGGGAGGGGGGTGGGGGGGAGGGGGGGGTGGTGTGGTAATTAGTTCTTTAATCTTTGAGCCATAAAATATTCACCACACATCCATAACAAGTAAACCAAAATACCATACAAAACATATACATCTAAAGCATTTAAACAAGTAAGCATTCACACATATGACACAAGATATGATTACTCAAAAACCCTCAAATGAGAAGGTATAAGTAGGGTGCGGATGAAACCCACAAATCTTCACTACTGTAGTAATAAAGTGTATCCAATGAAGGTTACAATGTTTGACCATGAAACATGATCTACCATATGAAAGGTATACCCTATTAAAGGCTTACAAAGATTGTTAGGTCTTACCCTGCTAAAAGATTTCAACACCTTGTTAGAAATGTGCCTTGTTAAAGGAGTTCAACTCATAATTAAGTAAGAACCTTGTTAGAGGATTTTAGTACAACCTTTTAGGACTACTCTGTTAAGAGATTTAACTGATTCACCTATTAGAATGTCTCAACGTTGATCCTATGATTATCACTCTTATGCTTATTGATAGATGACATTTATCTTATTGTGTACTTGATCCTTCTTGATCAGATTTCTCTTTGATGTTCACTATTTCCTTCCTTTATTCTCCTTTAGCTTATTCTACAATATAATTCAGATCATGATACCTTGGTCACCATGAATGTCTTGGTTTGTGCATGTAAAAATCTCCTTGATAATTCATTCATTCCCTTCTATGCTCATAGAAAGTTTAGGGTTTGTCTTCCTTAAGAAGACCTAGGTGACTTAGGGTTAGGTGTGAATCAACAATTGTGATTCATCCATATTGTTGCTTAAATCTTCCTTTTACCTGATTAGGTGCATGTAATGCATATGGATTCCAACTTAAGATTCATCCTTATCACCAAAATATTGTTATTCAATCTTTAAGTTGGCTAAAAGATGGATTACATAATAGTTTGTGCCAATACAATTAACTATGCCAAAACTATATTACTCAAAAACTAAAGTCCCTTGTGCTTGGCACACACTGACCTTAATACTCTCACTTGACATCTAAATGACTCAACATGCACTACTTGCTCAGTTCTTGGATCACTTGGAACATACTGTATGTTGTGCACTTTGAGTGACTTGGCACATGAGTGACTTGGCACTCACTATTTACTCAACATTCTCTAACTTATATGTTGTGCTCAACATATGTTACTTGTTCGGTATGAACTCAGTAAATGACTTAAGTGTATAAACACTCACTAGTCAAAACCATTCTAAGATCAACATCTATATCTATTTTTAGCCCATTTCTTGACACAAAGTGCCCTAGGAGCTTTTCTTGGTCAATGTAAAACACACACTTCTTGGGATTTAGGGACACATCATACTCTCTGCATTTGATGAATACCTATCTCAAATGATCTACTACATGTTTTGAGAAGACAATTATATCATCAAGGTAAACCAACACAAAATCTTCTAGCACACCCCTAAAGACCATCTCCATTGCCTTCTAAAATGTGGCATCTTCATTATTTAGTCCAAATTGCATCTTAAAATAAGCATAGGTACCCCATTTGGTAGTGAATGTTGTCTTGTATCCAACTAACTACTAGAGTAACACCTGATTGTAGCTTGAAAATCCATCTAAGAAAGAAAATATTTTTGAACCACTAACCCTAGATAAAATTTGTTCCATAGAAGGAAGGGGATGGTGATCTTTAAGAGAAGCCTTATTAAGGTCCCTAAAATCTACACATAATCTAATTTTTCCACTTTTATTCCTAACAAGAACAAGATTAGCCACCCATGAGGAGTGCTTGATAGGGAAAATAGTGTTAGCCTCTATGAGCTTTGATAGTTCTTTTCTCATTAATGGTTCAACCTTGGAGTTAACTGGCCTTTGTTTCTATCTAATAGGATTAGCATCATGGTTTAAATCTATGGTATGCTGAAATAAACTTGGGTCAAAACCGTTAAGTCTTCATATGTCCAAGCAATAACATGATTAAATTATTGACATAATTTAATGAAGACTTCTTGTTCAATATTAGTGCATACCTTTCCTAAGTTGAGAGTATTTCCATTGACAATGGTGATAGGTGTGTAATCATCCCTCTTTGTAGTCAGGTTTGAACCTTTTCCTCTTTCTTGATCATAAAAGTTGAAAATTCCTTCCAAGGTAACAATACCTTTATGCAATTTGTTGGAGTTTAGGCTCATGATGTGGTCTTCATACTGTAGACACCAAAAAACCTTTAGAAAATAAAGTATTTTTATTTTCTGAAAAAGTCCTGATGACATCATCATTTATTAATTAATTAATTATTTAATTAATTAATTAATTTTCATGCCATTAAATCCCTTTATCTTAATTAAAAATATTTAATTAAGGAATCCCTCCCAAAAATGTTTAAATCTTATTTAAACATTATTTCCTTATTTATTAATTATTTAATTAATAAATTGACCAAAAATCCTAAAATAAATAAAAAATTTATTTTTTTCCCAAAACTTGGTCAATTTCCTTATGACCAAAAACCTCTTCCAAAATCTTCTAATCCTTCTTTAATTTTGATTAAAGGCTAATCCCATCATTTCCTACCCCTAATCCCAACTCAAAATATTTAATTAAAATTAAATATTAATCCTCATGTTTATTAAAAAAGTTTTAATAAATATCTCCTCAACCCAAACCCTTGAAATAAATAAAACTTTATTTATTTCCTAAAAATCTAATTTATCCTCATCCTAAGAAGTTCTAGAATCTTCTAGAAAGTCTTCATCCTCATCCTAGGAAATTCTAGACTATTCTAGAAAGTCTTTATCCTCATCCAAAATCTAGACTCTTCTAGAAGATGTCTTTAAACCTAATCCTAATCCCCTCCTAACCTTGTCACATTCCCTAAACATGGGTTAAAACTTACTAACACAAGCCAAAGTTAACAAATATCTCCTCCTTCACCCACCCTCATTAAATGCCATCCACTTGCCTATCCCTAAGCTAATCCTAAACCATCCTAATCCATCCTCTAATCATTTGCACAAGCCTAAACAAGCTTAAAACTTTCCTAATCAAGTCCAAGTCGAAATTGCTCTCATCACCCTCAAAATATCTCAACCATAAAACTTTATGAAGTCCACTAGGTCATAAATGACTCTTACAAGCCCTTTTATTGCTCTTACAAGTCATTATGAGGGTCTTTATGAAGATTTTATCTCTTGAGCCTCCTTTGTTGACTCATCCTTGCCCTTTCCTCCATCCTCTCACCATGTGACATGTGTCACTCCTTGATTGGCTATAAAGAAGCACAATCCATGTGCTCTCCTCTCATGCAATCTGAGCCTTCCATAAGCTTTTTCCCATCCTTGCATCTTAGCCCTCAATCCCTCAAGCCTCTTGCCTATAAATTGGATCCTTCCCCTTTACAAAATAACACAATCCATGAAGTAAAGTTATAATGCTATTTTGAGAGCCAAATCCATACTAAAGCCATCTATCCACACCAAAAATCCACAATCATCCATTGAAGCCTTTGGAAGCATATTGAGCATACATCCTATCTATTTAGACAAAGCTACTCAACAAGAGAGCTTCTCATTGAGAGAGCCCATTAATGGCTCATATTCTCAATTGAGAGCTCATCTTAGTCTATCTTAAAGTTTATGAATTTTTTTTAGTTTGTAGAAGCTTTATTTAAATTTGGTTTCTATTAGCATACTAACATTGCTCATATACACATACTAGCTTTGCAGCTTGGACTAGTTTCTAGCAGAGAATTCTGCTTCATTTTGCAAGAAATTTACAATTTGCACATCTAAATAAAACACTTGCCAATTTTTGCAATTGTCTAGGACAACATGCCTTACAAAAATTCTAATTTATTGCTTCCTTTGATCAACAACATTCTCTGGTATATCATAATGAGCACCAATGGTTGCAAACCTATTAGTATGTTTATTTTTACTTCTAGGGATACTCTGAATACTGAAAGCCTAAATACCTTCAAGAAAATCCCACATTCTATGCTTGTGTTATTTGAGAAGGTTATTCTTTGTGATATTCTAATTTTTGATTTGATTAAAAACCAACTCACTATCCCCAAATTCCTTCAAGAGCTTAATACCTCTCCTTTGTGCAAGTTGGAGATCTTGGATGAGAGCTTCATACTTTACCACATTATTGGTGTAGTTGACTTGGAGTCTATGAGAAAAGTAATATTTCTCCAATCCAAGGGAAACAAGCATGACACCAACACCTGAACCATTTTTATTGCTTGAGCCATCAAAGAACATATTCCATAATCCACTTGTATTTTCTTTTGTTTTCATAAGATTGGGAATAGGAACATTCTCCTCAAATATGTAATAGGTTCCAAGACCTGTCTCCCTAACTTCTTGTATTGGGTCAAATTGATAAGCAGTGGCCCACTCATCCAAAAGATAATTAGACACTTCTGCCAATGAAGTAATAGGCTCCTATGCTATGTCTTCATGATCAATGTCATGAATTGTGCAATTCATGTTTATGGGACTAGGAGTGTAAGTCTCTATATTATTGAGGGCTAGAGGCTCTACCAATATGGAAGCTTTTGTTCCATATCTTGTTCTAAAAAACATGTAATACTAGTTAGATGCAATATAGCCACCTATTTGTGTAGATAAGTCCCTAGAAAGATAGATGTAAAAATGTGGCTTGACCTTAGCTACTAATATGTCTTGTGTAACAGTATAACTAGGGCATGCATGCAATTCCATTTCCACATTTTTAAAATCTTCCTTCTATTTTGACAAAGCTACCATCTAACTAGAGCACATTCCTAACCATTGGCTCATATTTAATACCAATCAGATCAACTATACACCTAGGCAGTACAAAGATACTAGCCCCTTAATCAATCATCCAATTATAGACTAGCTTGTACCTTATGATTAAAGAGACATAAAAATGAGGAGCTCTATTTGTCTTACTTGTTTCTCCTTTTCTTGGCTACACCAATATTGTTATAATTTTCTCTTTGGCTGACTGATCTTCCATTCCTATGCCTTTTAACTCTTGTTGTAGTAGTTTCTTCTATGATGGCATAGCAAAAACACCATCCCATATGGAGATATTAACAATAGTCCTCTTCATTTGATCTACAAGACTGAGAGGGGTACTTACTTCTTTGAGTAGAGCCTTAGGAGCTATAAGTACTAGTGATCAAATTTGAGTAGCTTGAAGTTTAGTAAACTCTTTGTTTCTTATATCTTGCCTATATTAGGGAACAACATTTGGTTGTGCATTCGTCATAGGTATGTGAGAGACAATATTAGAAGTTGAAGCTTGATTTGGTGAGGGAGGTATAGCATCCTTAGTAGCTCTTCGTTTGCTTCTAGTATTGTGATTTATAAAATCATGATTGGTATGAAAATTCTCCTATGGTTGATGGTTCATAAAGGAATAATCACCTTGTTACTGTATATGAGAAGCATTAGTAGATTTATGAGCATTGCATTGTTATTCTACTACTTGATCCTATGTGACCAATCCCTAAGATAATTCTTCTCTTTGGAACATATATATCCATTGAGTAGTTGCAAGAAGGATGAAAGTCTTGCTCTTGATCAAGGTTGTTCTAAGAAACTAATGCCCTATTTGAATTTTTATTTGCATTTTTAGTAGGGGCATTTCCTAGGGATCTATTTTGATTGAATGGAGCATAATCCTATCCTTGATTTGGTGGTCTATTAAATGTGGGGTTTTGATAATGAGGTTGGGGAGGCCTATTGATTTGAGCTTATTGTCTCTTAATGGTTACCAACTCATTGCTCATCTTTTGCACCACCGAGAAGTTGCCCTCCATCTTCTTTTCCTAATTTTGCAAATTTCTTGTCTAAATTCTGCATCATCATTTGTATCATGGCATTAATCTTATCTACTCCATTAGAATATGTGGAAGCTATTGGGGATACAACAAGAGATTGAATTGCAAAGGTGGTATGGATAAAGGTAACTGTAGGTTGATGATTATGTATGTCTAGGAAGAAAGGCATTGGAGGTCTTAGAGCTAATTTACCTCTTTGAATAAGGATATTCTCTGCCATTATGGAAATTTCATATGCATCAGGCAAGATGTTCCCACCCATGGATTGTAAAGTGGTAGCAATATAACTATCAAAGGTCTAAGGTAATACAAAAAGGCATTACCAGGAGTAGGTTTCACTATATCAGGTATCATATCCCATGTCTTCTAAAATCTATAATTGAAGTTTGTCATGTATTCATGGAGTGCCCTTTTAATGGTGGTTAGCTGCTATAAGAGTGATAGATGATCACATTTATCCTCAAAATGCTTACAAAGCCTTTCACCTAAGTCATCCTAGTTAGTGATTGAATTATGAGGTAATCCCCTATACCGCTATAAGGCCTTTCCTTTTAGAGATGAAGCTAATAGTCCAACAATAATATCATCTTTTGTAATACCATAGATATTACAAATATTTGAAATTTCTTGAATGTTCACTAAGGGAGATATGGAGGTTTCACCAGTTGAGTTTAGTAGACTTTGAAGAGCAACAACTGAAATATCATGTCTCTAGGCTAGAATAAGAGGATTTCCACCATTAAAGGTAGCAAAATTAGGGTTTTTGATGGATTAGGTAGGATACAGTGTATCTACTCCATATCTTGTCTTTTCTAGAAACTTCTCCTATAATCCATTTAAATTCTCCTCCAAAATGGTTTACATAATATTCTGTGTGACCAACTCATCAATATTATCTTCCTCCTAATTCACAAGTTCCAAGAAAATAAATTTGTCAGCTTTGATTTAGTGAATCTTTGATCTTTTTCATAATTGAGTAGCTCGAAATTATCAATTTACCAATGCTAGGCACATACTGTGTTACTTGGCATCAACTAGATTTTATTGGTGCTTGGCATCAACTGAAAATTACTTGGCATCAACTAACTTGCTTGGCATCTATTAAATTGCTTGGTGTCCACTAGAATTTTCTTTCACTCGGCTCCAACTGACTTTTTTCTTGGCTTGCACTAACTTTTTCTCGACACCTTCTATCAACTTGGTCAAGCTTGACAAATGAACTTTGTTCAACCTTATTCTTCTTAACTTTCTAAGTGTAGCTAGTCAATTTGTAACCTCAAGTAGATCATCAATACATTATGTTATCACTATCTTAACTGGTTCTTGCACTTCAATACATAATCATAACTCAACCTTTCCTCTAGGCACTTTTCTTACATATTTTTGATCAAATCCTCCTCATCAATCAACTAAGTGATAGTGCTTGAAACATATAAGAAATGGTCTTACTAGCATGTAGCAGGTTTGACATCAGTGATAAAATAATGATTGAAACACACAGTCTTTTTCAACAATATTTCTACTCAAATGATCTTTTCAATCATATATCAATAATCTCCCTCTTTGGCATTGATGGAAAACCAAACTGATCAACTGGTTAAAAAAATGATAAATATCTTGTTCCATCAAACTAACTAGGTCAAAATAGTAAGGTAATACAAAAAAAAAATTGTGATTGAAACTTCTCCTTCTATCACCAACTCCCTCTTTTGATTAGGTTAAAAAATAAAAGTCCCTCTTCTTGTTTGGATCCTTCCTCTGATTGCTTTCTACTTTCTCCCTCTTTCTTTCTTACCAAACTAATCATCTGATGTAATTTCTCCCTTGATAATCTCCCTTGATCATTTTGCTGATTCTCCCTTGATCAGTTTAATGTAATTCCTCCCTCTTTGACAACAATACCAAAGACATATACTCAACACTTGATATCTTTGATATATGCAGACATAGAATTTTGCAGGCTCTTCACTTTTCTCCCTCTGTCACCTTGCTTGTGACTGATTTGTAATTCTAGCTCTGTAATTACTTTAGGTAGTTCCGAAAGTAAGATCCACTACATCAATTTGTATGAAATGAATGTCATCTTGTTTGATATAGGGTGCTCCCTCTATCTTTTACATAGCCTTTGATAGGGGTATCACCCCTAGTTTACCTCTCAGATACTCATAAGCATCCTTAGATCATGCTTTTGTGAAGATATCAACAATCTGCTCCTTTGTGTTGATATATTCCGTCTTCACCTCTTTGTCTTGAACCAATTCCCTTACATAATGATACTTTATTGCAATGTGCTTTGTCTTTGTATGCATTATAGGATTCTTTGATATATTTATAGCACTTTTATTATCACAATAAAGTGTCATTGGTTCAATGATTTCTTCGTTCATTCCCTTAAGTAGCTATTTGATCCATACAATGTTTGTGCAGTTAATAGTAGCAGCAACATACTCTACTTCAACAGTAGATTCAAAAGTGCAACTATGCTTCTTGCTAGTCCATGTGACAAGTGTTCTACATAAGAAGAATGTTCCTCCATTGGTGCTCTTTCTGTCATCAATATTTCTACCCTAATCAACATTAGCATAGGCTTTTAGTTCAAACTTTTCATTCTTCTTATAGTATAAACCATACTCTTCTATTCCTTTCAAGTATCTCATTATCCTTTTTATAGCCATCACATAATTCTCTCTAGGATTAGTAGAGAATCTTGTAACTATCCCCATAGTTAATACAATATTAGGTCTATTGTGTACTACATATTATAATTTCCCAATCATGGATCTGTATAATGTTTGATTTACCTTGGCCGAATCATCATTCTTTGATAGCTTGAGTGCTATTACCATAGGTGTACTTACTGGTTTTGAATCCTCAAGTCCAAATGTCTTCAATATCTCTTTGACATATTTTGCCTGAGTGATATATACACCATATTTCATTTGATAGACTTCTAATCCCACAAAGAATTTGATCTCAAAAACATTGACATTTGAAACTCTTGCTTCATCTGATTTGCAAAATATTTACACAAGGCATCTTGTCCTCCAAATATAATGTCATCAACAAATATTTTAGATAACAATATACCTTTCTTTTTATCTATCTTCATGTACAAGTTGCTGTTATCATCTATCCTTTCAAATACAATCTTAACAAGATAAGTATGAAGTCTCTCATACCATGCTCTTGATGCTTGTTTCAATCCATATAGGGCTTTATGTAGTCTACATACCATGTTCTTATTATTCTTATCAACAAAACCTTTTGGCTGTTCTATGTAGACTTCTTCTTCTAATATGCCATTCAAAAATACAAACTTAACATCCATGTGATAAACATTGAAACCTTTATAAGTAGCATAACCAAGCAGAATTCTTACTCCTTCAATTCATGCAATAGGGGATAATATTTCACTATATTCAATTCCTTCTTCTTGTGCATTCCCTTTGCAAACTAGTCTTTCTTTGTTTATTGTCACTTCATCATTCTCATCTAACTTGGTTTTGAATACCCATTTTGTGCCAATCACATTCTTGTCTTCTGGTTTAGGAACTAGACTCTAAGTCTTGTTCTTTCTATATGTTGAATTTCTTCTTCCATAGCCTTATACCAATCATCATCCTCCAATGCCTCTCTTACTATCTTAGGTTCTTTCATGCTTAACAAACATGATTCTCCTCTCAACCTATTTCTTATCATTGGCCTTGTATCTTTGTCTATAATGATTTGATTTGCAAGATGCTATCTCTTAACATATTTAGATAGTCTAGGATCAGTTCTTGTGGTTGCATTCTGTCTCTTAGCTTCAGTATCACTATGCGCATCTTTGTTAGGTATTTCAACATCTTTTTCATGTGTGCTAATCTTAGAGTCAAATTATGCATTCTCCTCATTCTACAACTTGACATCTGAATGAAACTCGACATTCACAGGATGTGACTCAACAGTTGTTGAGACTTGCTGTTGGTTTTCTATATGATTTGTAGCATCTTTTTCAACAGTCATTCCTTCATAATAGTATACAAATGATTTGTATGCTTCTGGTTCTTTTGTAGATACAACCTTATGTGCTTCTGTAAACTCATCAAAATTCACATTTGTACTTTCCACAATTTTGTTAGTGTTAGTATTTAAACACTTGTAAGCTTTACTTCTTGTGGAGTAACCAAGGAATATACCTTCTTTTCTCTTTGCATCAAACATTCCACTCATAACATCTGTAAGAATATAGAATTTGCTTCCAAATACCTTAAAATATTTCACATTAGGTGGATGATCATACCATAGTTCAAAAGGTGTTGAGTGAGTACATTTCTTTAATTGCACATGGTTCAAGGTGTATACAACAGTACATACCGATTCTCTCCAATATTTTAGAGCAACATTTTTCTCCATCATGAGTGTCTTGGCACAATCCATTATAGACCCATTTCTTCTTTCAGCAATTCCATTTTGTAGAGGGGTCCTAGGTGTAGATGTCTGTCTCTCGATTCCTCTGTCATTACAGAACATCTCAAACTCATGTGAAGTGAATTCACCTCCTTCGTCTTATTTCAAGAACTTCTAACTCTTACTTGTTTCTTTTTCAACTCTTTCCAAGTACCATTTAAACATTTTAAAAGCATTTGATTTTTGTTTTAGAAACATGACTTTCATCATTCTAGAGTAATTATCGACAGATAACATTATATACTTATCTCCTTTGTAGCTTTTCACTTCAATAGTTCCACAAAAGTCAGTATGAACAATTTCAAGTATTTATTTAGAGGTATAATCTTTACTCTTAAAGCTTGACTTTTTCATCTTGCCTAGCTGACATTGTTTGCACATTATGTTTTCTAGTTTCTTCAACTTAGAAAAACCTCTAACTCTTTTCATGTTGCTGATATTAATCAGATTATAAAAATTTACATGGCATAACCTCTTGTGCCAAAGCCATGCATCATCAAATTTTGCAATAAGAAAAGTAGCATCTTCTACATCCAAATAGAATAGATTACTTCTAGTTTGATCACATTTACCAATCAAGTTTCCATTTGTATCATATATCTTGACTAATTTAGTTTCAAACTCAACTTTGCATTCCAAATTGTTCAATTGTGACACACTTAACAAGTTATAATTCAATCCTTGAACATAATAAGCATTGTCACATGAGATCTTGTCTATGAGCTTGATAGACCCTTTTCCTTTTGTTAAACATGGTGCATCATTACCAAATCTTACACTATTTCCATCATAACAAAGTTAAGATAATGAACTTACTTTTGTCTCCAGTCATGTGATGTGAGCATCCATTGTCAATGATCCATTTGTGATTCTTATTCACACAAGTCATAAGTGCAGTTGCCTCATCCTCATCTGATTCATCCTTCATTGCAACATATATCACTTCATCATCATTTTCATCAGAGTCATGTTCATCAGCAATGTAGCATGACTTCTTGCCTTCGTCTTTGTAGTCTCTTCCATCATCTTCTCTTCTATTATTGAGCTTGTTCTCTTCTCTGAATTTCTTCTTTTGTGTACATCTTGCTGCAATATGACCAACTTCATTACAATTGAAACAAATGATAGGTAGCATGCATGCATAAATAACATCAACCCAAGAAACACCAGATTTAATGTGGAAACCCAATATGGGAAAAACCACCAAGTAACTAGCTACCAATTTTCACTCTTCTGAAGTGAGCCCTGTTAGGAGCCAACCCTATTAGGAGCAATATGACCAACTTACTTTTGTCTCCAATAATGTGATGTGAGCATCCATTGTCAATGATCCATTTGTGATTTTTGTTCACACAAGTCATAAGTGTAGTTGCATCATCCTCATCTGATTCATCCTTCATTGCAACATATATCACTTCATCATTATTTTCATCAGAGTCATGTTCATCAGAAATGTAGCATTTTTTATTGCCTTTGTCTCTATAGTCTCTTCCATCATCTTCTCTTCTATTTTTTGCTTGTTCCCTTCTTTGAAGTTCTTCTTTTGTGTACATCTTACTACAATATGACCAACTTCATTGCAATTGAAACAAAGATTTAACATGCATGCATAGATAACATCAACCCAAGAGACACCAGATTTAATGTGGAAACCCAATATGGGAAAAACCACCAAGTAACTAGCTACCAATTTTCACTCTTTTGAAGTGAGCCCTATTAGGAGCCAACCTTGTTAAAGGTTACAAAACACACTATGAGGTATGACCTTGTTAAAGGATTTAAACACCCTGCTAGGAGTGGCCTTGCTAGAGGACTTTAGAACAATTCAATAGAACTATCCACCTTGTTAGAGGATTTACAAAAATGGTCGTTAAATCAACTCTATTAAGAGATTTAGAAATCACTACTACAATGATGAAAAAGTAACAATGAAGTGACCTGAATGAGATGCAACTGATCTTTCTATTATAGATCTCTGTTTTGCTTCACTAGATCCTCTCTAATTGAATACACCTTTGTTGCTCCCCAAAAATATCTGATCCTTCTTCAAAAAAATTTCATTGCATGCTCACTCATTTATTCATCCATTCATCATACTTTTGAATTCACAATTTGACCATTTATTTATACCATACAAATTATCAAGTTGGCCAGGGTAAACTTTAAGAAAGCTGCCTCCAAATAAAGAAATAAAATATTGGCGAATCTTTCATTATTTTGTAAAAACAAAGTTATTTCTATTGGCGAATCTCTCAGTTTTTTATTCTAAATATGATTAATAGTGGTGATTATTTTTGAATCATAACTTTTTTTGTATAAAATATTGATGAATCTCAATAATAATAGGAAGTTCATTAATCACCATGGAGTATTACAAATCAAAATTGAACATTTTTTTACCTCGTGGAATATTATAAGAATCATTACATATGCTTTAAATCAATAGTGAAAAATAAATATTTGTGATATTTCCCTAAAGTAACTAATAATTATGATAATTATTGGTTAGTTCAATTTAATTTCTCCAATAACATATTATATTTAGGTAACTCAAATCTATTCATGTAATGAATATTGTGGCGAATATTTGCATTTAAATTTTTTAATAAAATAAATTATTGAGTGATTTTAAATATTCTATAACTGAATTTTATAAAACTATGGCGATTTAGGTTGTATCAAATCTTAAATTATTAGCAAAATTTCTAGCCAAAAAATTCTAAAATTAGCCAATTTATGAATATTAGCCACTAGCTTATACCCTAAAGTTGGCTCATTTATAAGTTACATTTACCAATAATCATTACATCAGTTGGCTACAAACTTTACATGAAACAATTAAAATTTATTTCTCAAAACAATTAATTCCTTCATTAGCTAAACCTACTCGGTAAACACTTCTTCAGAAATCATTTCCAATGTTAACCAACTGAAGCTTGGTAAACACTACAAATTCTGCAAAATCCTTTGGAGACTAAGTGAACTTGGTAGACACTAACTTTCCTTTCGTTAACCTTGCGAGCTTGGTAGAAATTGACTTCATAGAATCCTTTGATGCCTGAGTGAGCTTGGTAGAAATTGTTTCCATAGAGTATATTTGAGAACGCTTAGTAGACTCTGTAATTTACTTTGCTAACCATCTGAGCTTAGTAGACTTTGAGAATTGCCTTGCTGACCAACTGAGCTCAATTGATTCTATCTGATAACTGATATGACATTTGTGTAACATCAAAGACAACACACAATTAAACAATTGTATCCAACAATCTCCCCCTTTGGCATTGATGACAACACAACATGTCATAATAGATGAAATTTGAAAACAAGTCTTTTTCTATCAAAATATTTCTCCCTCTTGGATTTTATGCCACAAATTTTTCAAATGCTGTAATCTCCCACTGTGAAGGAATTACATAGCTTCTTGTCAAATAGTAGATTCTCTACAATCAATTCAAATTTCAGAAAGATATGACAGTATACTCTCCCTCTTTGATAACACATGCCAAAGAAAACACAACATAAACCAAATGAGTATCAATGTATCTTGAGTACTAATTCATATGCAATGTTCCCTTGATTATACTACATCAATTGATAGATCTTCAACTTGGTACCTATTGATGCACTAAAACTTCATTTTAGTAAGCCTCAGATAGGGGAATGATCCCTAACTTACCTCTTAGATACAAGAATGTATCCTTATGTAATGGCTTGGTTAACATGTTAGCAATTTGTTCTTTTGTATGGACATATTCCAATCTGATTTCCTTATCCTACACCAATTCTTTGATAAAGTGATACTTTATTGCAATGTACTTGGTTTTTGAATGCATCACTGAATTTTTAGATATGTTGATTGCACTTGTATTGTCATAGGACATAACAATAGGTTCTTTGATTTCCACCTTGATACCTTCCAATAATTATTTGAACCAAACAATATTTGAACAGTATACTACTGGTACAATGTACTCTTCTTCTGCTATAGATTGAGATGTGCAATTTTTTTTTTACTTATCCAAGAAACTAACGTCTTTCTAAGAAAGAATGCTCCTCCACTTGTACTCTTTTTGTTATTAATGTTTCTTGCCCAATCTACATTAGTAAACACTTTCAAATCCATATTACCTCCAAATTCATACCATAATCCATAATCTTTAGTGCCTTTAAAGTATCTCATGATCCTTTTGATTGCCATCATGTGATTTTCTCTTGGGTTTTCTGAAAATCTTGCAACTATACCAACTGCAAGAGCAATATCTTGCCTTGTATGAACTACATGCTTCAAGTTTCCAATCATTGATCTATATAATGTCTGATCTACCTCCTTTGATTCATCATCCTTGGTAAGCTTTAGTCTAGAGCACATAGGAGTTCCAATTGGTTTACAATCTTTCATGCCAAACTTTTTGAGTATCTCCTTGATGTATTTAGATTCAGTGATGTAGATACCATTCTCACTCTACTAAATTTGAAGACCAAAAAAGAATTTAATTTCACCAAACATTGACATTTCAAATTTCTTGTTCATTTTCTCTAAAAATTCTTTGCATAGATCATCATTTCCTATAAATAGAGTATCATACACACATATTTTTGCCAAATCAATCTTGTTATCTAATCCTTCCTTGATATACAAGCTACTATTATCATTAGTTCTTTGAAAACCAATCTAAATAAGATAGTTATGTAATTTTTTATACCATGCTCTAGGAGCTTGTTTTAGACCATACAATGCTTTGTGTAATTTGCAGATCATATCCTTCTTCTCTAGATCAACATAACCTTTAGGCTGTTTAATGTAGACTTCTTCATCTAGTATTCCATTGAGAAATGCAAATTTGACATCCATCTAATAAACCTTAAATCCTTTGTATGCAACATATGCAAGTAAGGTCCTAACACCTTCCAATCTTGTAATAGGAGCAAAAGTCACTCCATAGTCTATTCCTTCTTATTGAGAGTATCCTTTACATACTAGTCTAGCTTTTTTCCTTGACACCTTACCATCTTCATTCAACTTATTTTTGAATACCCAATTAGTTCCAATCACATTTTTATCTTTAGGCCTAGGTACAAGAGTTCATCTTTTATTTTTCTCTATTTTCTCTATCTCCTCATTCATAGCCTCAGTCCAACTTTCATTTTCTAATGCATCTTTGACATTTCTAGGTTCAAAATCAGCAAGCAAACAAGTACCTTTTAGCTTACTTCTTGTCATAGTACCTTCAAATTTGTCTCCAATGATCTGATCTGGCACATGATGTCTCCTAGCATACTTGGCTAATATAGGTTCTTTGCCTTTTGAATGAATTGCATTGTCATTCTTTTGTATTTCAACTTCAGGTTTTGGCTATTCTATCTATTGCTCAGGTTCTTTAGACTCGGTAGGCATTGGCTCGGTAGCATATAAATGTGACTCAGGTTCCTTTAGCTTGGTTTGAACTTCTTGTAACTCGGTGACTGAAGACTCGAGAGTGGAAGTTCCTTGATTGATTGATGTATCTGGCACAGTATTAGGTTCAATGAAAACAAATCTCCTATAATCTTCTGGTTCCTTTTTGCTTTCTTCTTCAATCCTTTCTACAAACTCATCAACTTTCACATGTGCACTTTCTATGACTTTGTGAGTAGACAAATTCAAACATCTATATGCTTTACTCTTGCAAGAATATCCCAAAAATATTCTTTCATCACCCTTCACATCAAATTTACCTTTTCAAGATTCTTTTAGAATATAACATTTACTTCCAAATACTTTTAGGTAACTTAGGTTAGGTTCATAGCCATACCATAACTCATAGGGGGTTATGAATGAGTCCTTCAACTTTACTCAATTCAAGGTATGAACTGCAGTGTTGATAGCTTCCTTCCAGTATTTGATAGCAATGTTCTTTTCAATCATTAAGGTTCTTACACAATCCATGATAGATATGTTCCTCCTTTCAGCTATTCCATTTTGCTCAGGAGTTCCAAGTGCTAATACCTATCTTTTGATTCTCCTTTCAATGCAAAAGTTATTGAACTCAAGGGAGATGAATTCACCACCTCTGTCTCACCTCAAGCATTTCAGTCTTTTCCCTGTTTCCTTCTCTACTTTGTCCAAATACCATTTTAACTTTTCAAATATTCTAATTTCTCTCTTAAATACATGATAGTCATCATTCTAGAGTAATCATCAACAAAAAGAATGAAGAACTTTTCTCCAGGATAGCTTTCAATTCTAATGGGTCCACACAAATAAGTATACACAATTTCCAAAACTTCTCCAGATTGATAGTTCTTACTTTTAAAGCTAGTCTTTCCCATCTTACCAATCTAACAATTCTTGCATAGACCAACATTAGGTTTCTTTATACTAGGAATGCCTCTCACTTTCCTGAATTTTCTTATTTTCACTAGATTATCAAAGTTCACATGACATAACCTTCTGTACCATAACCAACTTTCTTCAACTTGAGCAATAAAGCATGAACATTCACCAAGTTCAGGATAGAACAAGTTACCTTTAGTTTGTATGCTTGATCCAATCGACTTTCCTTTGTCATCCAACAATCTTGCTTTTCCATGCATGAATTCCACTTTGAATTCTATATTGAGTAGCTATGCCACAATCAAAAAATTGTGTTTTAGACCTTCAAACCAATAGGCATTATCACATACAAGTTCTTTGGTTAGTGAGATTCTTCCTCTTCCTTTTATGCAACAAGGTTCATTGTTACTAAATCTCACACTACCACCATCATAGTCTTCAAATTGTTCAAACTTAGTTTTTTCACCAGTCATATGATGAGAGCAACCACTATCTATGATCCATGTATCATTTTTTCTCACATGAGAGATAAGTTCCATTTTATCTTCCTCATCATTATCAAATTCATCTATCATAGCAATGTAAACAATTTCATCTTCACAATCATCAGAATCATTAGAATCCTTAGCCATGAGACATGTTTTCTTACCTTTGTCCTTGAATAATTTGAAATCTTTCTTGCCATTTCACTTGTGACCTTTCTTCTCATCCTTGTTTTGCTTACTTGGGCACCTAGTAGCAATATGTCCAATTTCCTCACATGAAAAATAGATCAAAGAAACCTTACCTTTGTATTTCCCTTTGCCTCTAGAATATTTTCTTGCTAGTAGAGCTTCAACCACCTCAAGATCACTGCCAGAACTCTGTTTTGATTCTTCTTCACTTTTTGACTAAGATTCTGATATCTTTTTGCCCTTCTCTTTGACTAAAATCTTGGCTTCAAATGCTGATTCAATGTTCTTGGAAGTTGGAACATAGTTGTCATAGTTATCTAGCTCAAATGCAATCAATCTTCTTACTATTGCTTCTAAATTTATCTTATGATTTGCTTCACATCTTATTTCTTGAATTGTAGAAAGTCTAATTGCATAAATGGGAAGTAATGTTCTAAGAACTTTACTTACAACTATTTCCTCCTCAGTGTCTCCTTCAGAAGCCTTGATTGCACTAATGACTATTTTGACTCTTTCAACATATTTTGTAATGTTTTTATCCTCTCTCATCCTCATCTAATCAAATTGTCCTCTTAGAGTTTCTATTTTGTCTCTTCTCACATTATCATCACCTCCATACTCATCTTTAAGCTTGTTCCACATTTCAAAGGCAATTTTGTAGTTCTTGACATCATAAAATTCTTCATAGCTTAGGGCAAATGCAATGTCTATCATCATGGTGTTATGAGTCTTCTTCCCAACAATGTCATTAGCAGATAGTGTACTAGAAGGAGTTATATATGCTTCATCAAGATTTTTCAATCCTGTATCTCCAATGGAAGCCATATAGAGTCTCATGAGACCTTGCCATGCTGAAAAGTTATCCTTGTTAAGCCTTGGAATTTCCCTTTTGTAAGACATTCTGATCTTTAGCTTAGACCCTTGAAATCCTTCTTGCAAGCACCAAAAGCTCTAATACCAATTGTTGGACATATAGATGGAGTAACAGAGAGGGGGGTGAATCAGTTACCAGAAAAATAATTCCATAGATCCCTTAAATGTCTTATAAACTTAGTTCCTACTGCCACTCGATATCGACACAGAAAAATGCTATAACTCAGTAGATGTATGTTAGCTTATTAAGCATTCACAAAGATTTAACATGCATGCATAAATAACATCAACACGAGACACCAAATTTAACATGGAAACCCAATATGGGATAAACCACCAAGTAACTAGCTACCAATTTTCACTCTTCTGAAGTGAGTCCTATTAGGAGAAAACCCTATTAAAGGTTAAAAAATACACTATGAGGTTTGACCTTGTTAAGGGATTTAAAAACCTTGCTAGGAGTGGCCTTGCTAGAGGACTTTAGAACAATTCAATATAATTTTCCACCTTGTTAGAGGATTTACAAAAATGGTTGTTAAACCAACTCTGTTAAGAGATTTAGGAATCATTGTTACAATGATGAAAAAGTAACAATGAAGTGACTTGAATGAGATGCAACTGATCTTTGCTATTACAGATCTCTTTTCTGCTTCACTAGATCCTCTCTGATCGAATACACCTTTGCTACTCCCCAAGGATATCTGATCCTTCTTCAAAATTTTCTCACACCTTCCTCAATATTCTTGCATGCTCACTCATTCATTCATCCATTCACCATACTTTTTAATTCACAACTTGACCTTTTATTTATACTATACAAATTATCAAGTTGGCTCATTTATAAGTTACATTTAACAATAATCATTACATCAGTTGGCTACAAACTTTATATGAAATAATTAAACTTTATTTCTCAAAACAATGAAATCCTTCATTGGCCAACCCTACTCAGTAAAAATTGCTTCATAAATGATTTCTAGTGTTAACCAATTGAAGCTAGATAAACATTTCCAATTCCACAAAATCCTTTGGAGACTGAGTGAACTCAGAAAACACTACTTTCCTTTCGTTGACCTTGTGAGCTCGGTAGAAACTGACTTCTATCACAGAATCCTTTGATGCCTGATTGAGCTCGGTAGCAACTGTTTCCATAGAGTATATTCAGGAACACTTGGTAGACACTATATTTCATTTTGCTGACCATCTAACCTAGGTAGACTCTAAGAATTGTCTTGCTAACCAAATGAGCTTGGTAGACTTTATCTGATAATTGATATGACATTTTTGTAACATCAAAGAAAACACAAAATTGAACAATTGTATCCGACAAAATGTAACGCTATTAAGGAATTCAATCACCCTATTAAAAGTGAGCCTTATTAGAGGAATTTAGGCCATTCACTTGGAATGCCACCCTATTAAAGGATTTTCCAATGACTGTTAATTCAACCTTACTCCAAAGGATATACCCTAATCTGATATAGTTGTTAGAAAGTAATAGTAGAGCTTTGATTTGATACAACTTACAACCTTGCTTGCAGATTACAAATCACTATTCATTCCTCAACTTTGCTTGGCTTTCCATCTTTGTAGCTCTAACAGTTTGTTCACCCTTCAAGCATTCATCTTCTTTAAGCCTTCTTTCTTAGTATACCATTACAGAATTCTTCTCTTAGGTCACTTGATGAAGCAAACCCCTTCCTTCTCTTTATCAGCTTTTCACATCAAAACTCTCTAACCTCTTTGCTTCATGACTAGACATCCCTACATATAGGAAATTAGAATACTTTTCTCACTCATTATCCATCACCAAAATTAGGGTTTTTGAGTGATTAGGTAGGATATAATGTATCTACCCCATATCTTGTCTTTTCTAGAAACTTCTCCTAGAATCCATTTGAATTCACCTCCAAAATGGTTTACATAAGATTCTGTGCCACTAGCTCATCAATCTTATCTTCCTCTAGATTCACAAGTTCTAAGAAAAAAACTTATCGTCTTTGATGTGGTGAATCTTTGATCTTTTTCATAATGCAAAAACTTGGCATTATCAATTTACTAATGCTCGACACATACTATTTTACTTGGCATCCATTGTAAAATCACTTGGCATTAACTAAATTTTACTAGTGTTTGGCATCAACTAAAAATTACTTAGTATCAAGTAACTTGCTCGACATCTACTAACTTACTCAACATCCACTAGAATTTGCTTACACTTAGCTCCAACTAACTTTTTTCTCAGCTTGCACTAACTTTTCTTAGCACCTTCTATTAACTTGGTCAAGCTTGGGAAATAAACTTTGTTCAACCTTATTCTTCTTAACTTTCTAATTGTAGCTAGTCATTTTGTAACCTCATGTAGATCATCAATACATTATGCTATCACTGTCTTAACTGATTCTTGCACTTCAATACATAATCATAACTCAACCTTTCTTCTAGATACTTTTGTTACATCTTGTTGATCAAATCCTCCTCATCAATCAACTAAGTGATAGTGCTTGAATCATATAAGCAATTGTCTTACCAACATGTAGCAAGTTTGACATTAGTGACAAAATAATGATTGAAACACATAGTCTTCTTCAATAGTCTTTCTACTCAAATGATCTTTTCAATCATATATCAACATTTCTAACCTTGAAGAGATTGAAACGATGCTCATTGGTGCATGCTTAGATAAATGGATAATGTGGAGCAATGATTAAATGTCCTTGGTATCAAACATGCACAAAGATAATCAAAAAGTAGTTGGATATGGTTCATAAATTAGTTCATCATTAAAGAACTACATTAGATAGTGTGTTTTATGCCAAATCATCCATATCATTAGTCAACTAAAGTCAATCTTCGAGTCCTACCATGTGGTCCAATGCCCATCAAATATCTCACCATATTTTATTTCTTTCTATTTATTGACCCTAGTTTGCCTTCATTTGTAGCTTTGCAACTTTCTTTTCAACTTAACCATCTAGCCTTGTGAAACAAGGACTATTTCCCTCTCATCTTGATCACTGTATCATAGCCAAATTTTCTCTTTAGCATTTAAACCTAGTGACTAAGCGACCAAGGCATTTAACTACAACACTTTCTAGTTCACCATTTTGTAGCATATTTTTACATAACTCCCTTAACCATAGTGACCTAGAAACTACCATAATCAGCACTTTGCAGTCAAATTCTTGGCTAACAAAATATTCCTATGACCTTGCAAACAAGGGTTGTGCTGGGAAAAATTGATCACTTCATTTATTCGTGATGATTTTTAACCTTCTAGTATTTAAGACTTTGACTGTGTAATCACAATACTTTGGAACATCTTTTATTAGGCATCTGTGCAACTAAGGGCACATTGATAGAGTCACTTATCATAATATAGAAAGCATTTAGGTTTTAACTGCAACAACTCAATGAACAAAAGGGAAACTAGTCTCTTCATTGGGTCGTAGTATAAGACATTGCAGTTGGAAGAATGCATCAACTATGTGACCAACATGAATTTGACCCTTTTCTCAGTTGTGACATGAAATCTAAACCCTAGTGTGAACCCCATGATTGAGCAATCAAAGAAATCACTAAGTCATGGCTTTAACCATTATCTACTCTTGACTACCTGAGACTAGGCGAACAAGGTCGAGATAGACTACTGGAGTTTGATTTGTAAGGTCAAAACCTAAAGGTGTTCATGATCATGCTATTGGCTGTTGAGGTAACTATTTCACACTGTCACAGGAAAAATGATGGTTAATGCCTAAATCACAACAACCTGACAATAAGGTAGTCACATGAGCACAACTTAAAAATTCAAGAGGTTATATCATGACAACATTAAAGTTTTGAAGGCTTAGGGACTTGAGGATATAAAAGATATGGCTAATATTTTTACGTATCCTCCTAATTTTGCGAGGCGATAAATGAATGGGTAAAAACATGGACATGATTTCCACTCTAAAAACTCAATTTTTTTGAAGTGGGGGCAATGGTGAATAGTTATCTCAAGATCTCTTATTAAGTAGTTTCAAGATATGCAATTCCCAAGTTGATATATTGTAACTATATGATAGATCTAGTGTGTGTGGGTGTTTATAAAGAAGTTTTCCCTAGTCAACCCCCTACTGTGGTGATTTCCACCTCCATGAATAATCATTTAGAAATACATTGTGTGTATGTAGTTTATGTGTATCCTATATTTATAAATCTAGAATGTACATAAGCTAGAATTCTAAGAATCCACTTTATGAGTAAACCCTAGCATGTAAGTGCGAAATATATTTAATTGTGTAAAAATGTATGCAGGTACAAAGACTCAAATCTAAATACAATGTAGAAATCATACTAAGACCCCACAAATAAATTACTCTAACCATTTTCAAGATCCCCTTGCATATTGATGATAATATGTTGTGTTTGAGTGCTTGATGTAGAATGATAATCTCACTTTGCAATGAAGAATAAGAAGCCAACCCTTTGCATCCACCTTGTACTTTCTCTATATCAGATTGGGATTTCCATGCATACTTTCTTCTTGCTTTCCTTCTTCATTCATATGAAATATAAGGATTTTGATGTCCCTTTATAGTCAGAAATTTGAAACTCCATGGGAGCTAACTAAAATGAGCAATGCTTTACTAGGAGAGTAAAATAACACTAGAGCTGACACCATGGGAATCTCTTGGAATAGGTTGACCTAGCTAGAAGAGGTTAACCCATGTTGACCTAGTCTAGAAAATTGTTAGTGAATATTTGTTTCCTTTGAAGATTTTAATTAATTATTGATTCTATTCCTAATTTGAGAAAAAAGAAACACCAACAAATGATTTTTTTTAATAGAAAACTTTCTGCATTTAAAAAGTGTAGTTTGCTAACTTGAAAATTTTCACAATTGAATCTTATTTTAAGAGAATAATTTCTGAAAATACTTTTAATTGGAAAGCATAAGGTAAAAACATTTAGTCCATAACTATGAAAATAATGTGCAAGTTGAAGATCAATTCAAATCTCACAATAATAATGAGCCACATGACTTTTTACTACATGAAACAATCTAAGACTAAATAATACAAATGAAGGCTACTCTACTATTTTAGACACAAGAACAATATATAGTACAAAAGATGAGTTGACTCTACATAGAATCCATTCGCACAAGATAATGAGCAATATGCTTTAATAACCATAAGATTTACCAACCAAACATTCATATACAAAACCTTAACATTTTATACATCTATTGCATTGCATATTTAAGTATTACAAATCAGAAGCAAGAAAATCAAAACAAAAGTATTTTTAGTATCCAAAGAGCCAACCTCTCAAAATCATAAAGTCATAGTAATATAGCCATGTAGGGTTTCTAGAATTCAATTCTTAAAAATTAATCCCATCAGAGTTGATAAATAGACACACAATTTAAGAAAACTAACTAAAAATAGGAATGTATGCTAATGACTAACAACTTCTAAGTTCTATATGACTTCTAGCTATGGCTATGGGATCAACTTGGTGGTTTGATTTTATTGGAAGTCCGCCACCTACTTCTTTCCTCTTTTTGTATATGGCTACAAACTTGATCACTTCTTTCTAATATGGTACCCCAATGTGCTCCAACCTTAATTTCCATATCCTCTCAATCATGTGAATATAATCAATCTTTTCCTCATGTGCCTTTAGGTGGTTTTTGCAAGTGAACATTATGGAACTAGCTTAGGAAGTGGTGGTGAAATATTTAAATATAAGTTCCCTCATTTCCTTCATGATCTTCCTCTTATCTTGCAAGGATTTCATTACTTCTTGTGTTCCTCTTTCAAGCTTATCTTAATTCTCCATATTTTGATACATTTGATGTCATTTTCTTGGATCTACTTAAGGCATTCCATCTCCATTAAGAGTTTAGAATTTTCATATAAGCCCTATTCAATGACTATGGTCCTGTAGATTAGACCTTGCAATAAATAATAAACCATCATCAATGGTTGCATTAGGTATGTCTCTTAAGAATGAAGAAATACTACAAGTTTGAACCTTAGTAATATGGATGATATATACATCCCATCTAACCTTTTCTACCTCCCATGCATGCAGTTTAGATTCCAACTCATTGATTACTTTGTTTGCCCATATTTTAATTGTAGTAAACTTAAAAATATATTTTACCCCACTAGCCATCATTTTAGCTACCCAATCATTACAAAGCTTATAAGTAAATCTATCTCTTTTTATTTAATCTAAAGACTTCTAGTTGGTAGGAGATGAGACATCTACCACATAAGTATTCCCTAGTATAGCTAGTGCATCAGGATTCTAGAGGGCATAAATCTATGCAACCATCAATTTTATGGTCTTCTAAAGTCTCTTTTTTCTTTTCAATCTTTTTAGATCATATGCTCAATCTTATTTTTGTTGGCATTAAATATTTTCATATTTTTTGTTCTAGTAGCTAGCCCTAGATCTATTATTTCCACCATAAAATCCTATGGCATAACTTTATCTTGATTTTTATCATTGATAGGCTTATAAATATCTAATACCTTTTGTCCTATTTTATCATCTAATTCAAGCATGGCCTCTACTTTTGGCTTCTTGACTTTTGTTTTGTTTTACCATGGTATTTACCAACCATGTCCTATACTAGAATAGTTACAAGTATTATAATTGTCTTTTTATTGATAGAAAGGTCAAACTAATTTAGAGTAGAGGGGTTACCTTGTGTTTGAGGAGTTTGGTACCCTAAAATATTCCCAATAGCCAATGTATCTAAACTTACTATATTAGCACCATTAACTATTTATTTATTCTTTTGATCCATGACTTCTATAAGGATTTCTATGAAAAATTTGGCTACTAGTTTCCCTTCACTAGCTTCCTTATCCAGAACCACTATGACCTCATCTTGATTCTTTCTCCTCTGGCCCTAAGAATGAGTAATATCTTGTGATGAATGAATCTAAACCTAAAATAGCTCTTTTTTAGGAGGTTCAACTTCTTATTTTAGACCTTGAAAACCTCTAGAGGAACATAGTGAAACCTTATCATTATGTGGGGAAGGCAATAAACTAGAACTATTTGTTAGGGATGCTTTGTTCCTTTTGGCTTCAAATATCTTTTCATTCTAAGACATTCTTTTGTTCAGTCAATTATAAAGATAATCCTTCGATGAAGATTTTCCTATTCTATATTATCCCAATCTAATTTGGATATGAAAATAGTTTCAACTTGTTCTATAAACATTGCATCTAAAACCTCTTCATTCTCAGCTTCTTCAATTCCAAAAAAAATCATTGGGAATCTAAACTCTCTTATTTGATTCATAGTAAACCTAGACCACAACCTTTTTCTCACTTCAAAATCATTTATTCAATCTTCCTAGTAATATTCTACATGAGGTTCATGGACGAATGAATGGTCAGGTTCAAACTGAGATTTGGAAAAGTTCTTACTATCAAATCTAGGTCTAGCAGAGTGGGGTCACATATTCATAGTATTGAATTCCTCTTTCAGATTGAAAGCATCTTGGATGCTTTTGCAATGGAAATGACCCAACTCAATAGGAAAGACATGGCTGAAACTTTTTCTAGTTTACAATTCCAGTCTACCTTATTAACGTGGCAACATACTTTAATTAACACATATGTGTCTAGACTATACCTTGGTAGTTTCAATTGTTTCCTTTGAAACCCCCCAAACATTAGGTAAGTGAATTTAGGAAATTGTATAAAGAAGCTACCATATATCAAGATTAACTACATAGCCTCTTCATATTATCTTTTTTTCCCCTTCCCTTGTAGCTCAAATACTAACTTAGTTACAAATGTATCTTGTATCCTCTGAAAATTTTTACATTTTATTTTATTTTGCAACAGTGGGTAATAATCATATATAGTGTGTTATTAACCCAAATTTGGTGTGGTAAGCCTTCCCATTATCTATAACAAGAACATAAAACAAAAATAAGACAACATGTAGAAACCTAGAGTTTCTGATACTTGTGGAAGCACTTCATGGAGCCTTTTTGTGATAAATTTTCCCCAATAAATTAACTTCCCCTCTTCAAGAATAGATTGGATGAAGAAACACATCTAGTTATCCTATAAGAAGGCCCATTCATTCCCCTTTATCTTGTTCAAGAAGATAAAGACATTCCTAATTTCTAGTATCATGTGTTTCTTTGTTAGGGGTCTTGACAAGTGAGAACCACCCTTCTCTAGCTTCAATAACCAATTATTAGCAATGGTGATGTTGAAATATTTTGAAATAGTCATAAATTAGGAATAAGATGGGCTAATGGTCCAATCTTTATACCCTTTTTTGGGTGGAATTTGTTGGGCTCCAATGACTATGATAGTGTTTACATACACTAAGACTTCACTTTATGATCCTCAATACATCTTTTAGCAACATCATACTTATAACTACATTCTAGCACCACTCTAGGGAAAGGGGTGACTTTAGAAAATCTCTCATCTTGACCTAAGCCACTCATAGACAATCTTTCAACTATGGGCCTAGGTCATGTGTTCTCAAATCTACACACTATCTTTTCAATCTCTTCATCAACAAGAGTTATATCCCCTAGTTTTGTATGAAATTGTTGGAAAGGCCAAGGCTATTGTTGGACCAAAAAATAGACCTATCAATGCCAAATACAACCAAGAGTCTTATATAACTACAGGAGGTTGTTAAGCCTATTAGAAAGGCTAGAATTGTCATTGGACCAAAAGGTCAACCTATTACTGCCTGATACAACCAATAGTCTTATAGATCCATAGGAGGAAGTTAATCCATATAACAAATCCTATGAGGAATAATGGCCTATGACCAATAATCCCCTTCTTAGAATCACTTGTTGTGGCCTACATGATTCAAAAATGTGACCAACCTCGATTACCAATTGTTAGAAAGGAAAAAATTGTCATTGCATCAAAAGATCAACTTGCTAAAGTCAGATACAACCAATAGTCTTATAGAGCCATAGTAGGTGGTTAAGCCATATTGTGAACCCTATGAGGGATGCTGGCCCATTGGCAACAAAGCCATGTCATAAATCCTATGAGGGACACTAGCCCATTGCCAACAATCCCCCTCCCAATGTCACTTGTCATGGCCTATGAGATTCAAACATGTAACTAGGCTCTGATACCAATTGTTAGAAAGGAAAGGATTTTCAATGCACCAAAAGATAGAACTATCAATTCCTAATACAACCAATAGTCTTATAGAACCATAGGAGATGGTTAAGCCATATTGTGAATCCTATAAGGGACATTGGCCCACTACCAACAAAAACTCATTAAAGGTCTAGGTTTCTATAAGGCCCCTTCCCTAGTACCCTATTATGAATCTTAATAACCCAAATATGGTTAGAGCTAGGAAGCATAAGATGATGAGATTTCAGGTTTTTTCTTTGGTGTATTGAATGAGAATCATATACTATTACCATACACCTTAAAATAGAGCAATGGTAAGAAGGTTCTAGGATCTAATTATGCCATGACTAGCATTTTCCTTATCAAAATGAACTAGAGATCTTATTGAGACTGATTTAGTTATAGTTGTGCTAGGTATCCTATTCAAAATTACATTAGGTTGATAAACTAAGACCCTATGGAATAAAAGCTCAAGATGTCATAACTTAGTAACTACATCGATGAGTTTGTGATATTTTATGGCCTATTAGGATAATAAAATTAGATGGCTATTATGGAAAGATGAATCAACACCCACTCTTGTGAATAATATTAATAGCCATAAGATGAAATTTGTTATCAAATTTGGATAAAGATCTACATAGAAGAACTTGATATGAAGTTATGTGATAAGTCCATTAGGTGGATATCTTGGTATTTATAAGGAAAGATTTTATGAACCAATAAAATATAACCAGTTTATTCTATGATTGGATTTTGAAACTATGTGTTATGACTATGCAAACGTCCTGGTCTACCTAAAATAATTGATACACTTTATAATTATCTCACTATGATAACATGATATTGTAAGCAACCAAATGATATTTAATTGAATCAAAGGATATTAGTTGAGATGTTTTCATTTTGATGATTTTGACCTAAAATATGTATTTGGAACTAATTTTCATGTTGGTTGAATTAATAGTATAGATACAACATTTCATCAATATGATTTAAAATGGATTATGATGTGGTTCAATGTGTTAGTTGGATCATTTGACTAAATAGTGATATTGATATGCAGATTCTGATATTTTATTATTTTAGATACTCTATATGAAAATGATTAGAAAATAAAGTTGATTAGGATAATTGGGTATGTTAATGCAAATTATTCAATATTAATGTCATGAACCTATATACATGTATTTTATATGATTTTTCATTGGGCTACTGATGTTCAAATTTAGTGTGTAGGCAATTGAACCATGTAATTTTATTGGGGAAACAAGGTCCAATCCCATGTAAACACAGTTTAACCAAGGCAAATCTTTGGAAGATTCAAAAGCCTCATTGTGATGTATTTTATTTTGTAAATGTAAGCTTTCTTGTGTGTATGGAAATTTTAATCTCAAAGATGCATTAGAGACATGTCATGATGATGTGTAATGTGGTTTAATGTGTCACTTGACACTTGTAGATTTTTGTGTGTTAATGACATGTCACCTAGGGTTTTGGTCATGATAGCATTTTACCTTTAAACTAATTACCCTATTATAGATTAAGTAAACCCACTTGGCAAGGGATAGGATGGGTCATTATCAAAAGAAAATTCAAATTTAGACTTGACTAGGGTTTTGAAGGGTCATTAGGTGGTCCTAGAGTGTTCTTGGTGTAAAAATAAGCTACCCATATGATCGTATATCATGTTAGGGGCCTAATTTAAACCATATTAATGCCTAGATAGCATAGGGGTCCCCTTTACCAATGCATTCTTCTACCAATTCGAAAATGGAGCTGTCACATGAGTTCTTCCCTATGTTTCCCCTAACTCAAAAATAAAAAACTTAGGGGGGAAGTTTGTAAGAGGGAGTGGCTTGTCGTTTTTTCCAAAATAGATAAAGGGAAGACTTTTTAGGGAGACTTGGACAAACTAGTGGGGTGTTCACCCACTTTCTAAGTTTAGAGACAATTAGGGGTTTAAAGGAGGGAGGAATAAGGAAAGGGAGATCTGTAACAAATTTCATTGTTTCCTTAAGCTTGGACCAAGGTTGGTGCCCATGCCATAACTATCATTGCACTTTCTCAAGGATATTTTTCTTGTTCATTTTATGTCAAAATTCATGTATTGTGGTTGTATTGAGATTGTGAGTATGTGCCATTGGTTGTGATGGATTTCTCTTGAAATTTTTCTTTGTCTTTGAGTGTTGATTGTAAATGGGTGTGAACGGTTCACTCACCCTTGGGAGGGAAGAGATGTCTTAGGTGAAGGGGTTAGTTGGGCTCAAAATTGAAGTTGAGAGATTTTTCCTCTTCAAGAGGGTATGTTGTTTATAGAGTACAAGCTCCATTGAAGCTATATGCCTTTTGGTTATTGTGGGAGGTATAAGTGTATGGATGTGATGAGAAGGATGTATCTTGATAGCCTTGAGGAGGCATTATACAATTGCAAATGAATATGTATATTTGGATATGCCATTCTCCTCTTTGAAGAACCCACCTTCACCCATTATTTTCATGATTCCAATGGAGAATCATTGTATTAAACCTTGAGGTGAGTTTCATATGTGTTGTAATGTTATGCATTGATATTGCTTGAGTGAAAACTATTTGATCCTTGTTTCCCCCATCTCGCTGGGTGGCTTCATAGAAGTCTAGGATGGGAGGAGAGCCTCCATGGTTCTTGGTTTTGTGTTCTTTTTTTTGTAGGTTGTGAGAAAGGGATCTATGAAAAGTTAGTGTTTTACCCTTGACATTGTTAAATAATCAAGTGTTGTAATGTATCATGTATTTGAAGGAATCAATGCTTCCCATGTCATTGTGTAATGTATATCAAAGGACGAAATACTCATGATGTGATTACATATTGTATTGTAAAAATGGAACCCTTAACTTGTGCCTTTTGTGTATAGTATTGTGAAAGTAAGATTTTCATTTTGTGTTCATTGTGGTAAAGAATTAATCCATGAAAGAAATGAAGAGTTGGGGTACGGTCATATGTAATGGCATTGTAATATTCTAGATTCTTGTATTTAGATGTAATGCCAAAGGAGGGATCGTTGTTTCATACCATGGGTATGGAAAGAATTCATTTCAAGAATAACCATTTATTTTGATATTTTAGAAATAGAAATGTATTGTTGCATGTTTTCCATTTGAATCAAAGACCAATTTAGGATAATGCATTTAAAAAAAAGTTGATTATGCTTGGAAAACTTCACTATGTATTAATTCAAGGAGAGATATCATTTTTAGTTCCATTATTGAAAAGAAAAGATCAACCTATAGGTTCCATATTTGACCTTGTTTCAAATGCATTTTATGTGTTGAGTAATCATTCAAATGATCTCCAAATAGAATCATTAACATTAGATTTGTACTTGGAATATGAAAGTAACATCAAATCACTACCAAACCAATAGACATAGCATCATAGTTTAGTAGAGGAGAGAAAACAAATAGATAAAATAGCATAAACTATCATAAGAAAATAGACCTATACATGGACATTTAGCTCTTTTGAATTTGTATGGGAATTGGAAAAATATCCCACTCCC
This sequence comes from Cupressus sempervirens, assembly GCA_028749045.1. NCBI lineage: Eukaryota > Viridiplantae > Streptophyta > Pinopsida > Cupressales > Cupressaceae > Cupressus > Cupressus sempervirens. The sequence goes on from CM053793.1 coordinate 704,695,617, forward strand.
AATTATAGTCTAATAAATTTTTTTAGAGAATATGCCATAGAATCCCGAGGCAAGAAAATAACAAGGATTATAATAAATAAATCTAATAGAAGCTATACATAGAATCTGATAGAGGGACTCATAAGTCATGTGACACCTATGTCACCTTTTCCTAAATTTAAAAATAAAATATAGTAATAACAAGGATACATGTACCATAGACTAGGTGTGTATCCTTCAAAAGTAAAATATACCTATGTAAAAATAATCTTACTCAAGGAATAGAGAAATAAAACATTTCAAAGGACTTCCTTCCCATCCATTACCTCTCCCTAATCCACCATGTCACATAAAGGAAGTGAGAATAGTTTTTTAAAACAAACACACACACACACACACACACACAAACACAGATATATATATATATATATATATATATATATATCACCATGCCCAAGGTAGTGGGTGACAAGATGGGTACAATCCTACCCCAATTAATACCCATGTACCTATACAATCTAGTCACCACCCGATCATGTCTCTATCAATCCCTTTCCTAGGTTTGGTGAGCACTTCCCAAGGTGGTAACACTTGTCTTGGAGGCACCAAGTATAAAGATGCTTGGGAGTTGGGGTGGACCCCACCTAGTAAAGGAACCTCTACCTTCTAGGAAAAGTGCACTCTCCCAATATGGTTCATCCCACATCTACACCTTTTCAAGCCATGTGGATGCATTAAGCCATAGGGGGAATCACATGAGGGTTTGGGAGATTAGGATTTAAAGGCAGTAGTTATAGCAAGGGGTTGTATCTCAGGTAGAAGTAAGCTTAGGGAATGGTACTATTATGTAAGGCACATGATTGATGTTTGAATAAACTTAGAAGTGTTAGGGAATGCCATTAGGAATAGGAAATGAAGTTAGTGCTATTCATGGATTGATTGGAAGTATAGTTAGTATTATAATTTTATTAATTAGAAGTGGTGGTTAGTAATAACATATTTGGTTGTTAATTTTGAAATATATCCTATCACATGTTACTTTCTTTGACAATTCATAGCTATGTACTTATCAAACAAAGAGTATTAAAATGTATGATACATATTAAATGATATATCTATTAAATGAAATTTTCTATATATCTTATTAATTCACCCATCTAGCTATTGTCGATGTGTTAGTGTGTGTGTGTGTGTGTGTGTGGACTTAGCCATATCAAGAAATTGGTTATATATATCTTACTACTTGCTAAATTCTTTTTCATATACTTAGAATTTCACATCAATAAAAAAAGAAATAAATTTCATGAGACTAGATCATATGGGATTTAGTAATGTTCCCCTTACTATTTGGATACCTTTAAGTCATCCATTTGGGTGCAAGATTACTTTTCTAGTAGGTTGTCTATTTCACTTATATGGTTTTGATTAACTTTGATTTGGATCTTACTTGGAATGTTATAATGATCTTTATCTTTATTTATTTATTTATTACATTGGCCACCTAACATTCCTTATGAGAGCAATCACCATTATTAATTCTTAATGCATTATTATATCTTAGGCTAGTCAATTAGGCTAGTTTCACTCAAACCTTAGAATATCGCCCATGTCAAGGTATGGATACCCTTGTGATAATGTTACTATCAAAATAGGAACATGCTTCTAGATATGCCAATTCTAGGATCATCTCACCTAGTGAGGCATTTGTTAGGTGGAACACTTGTAGTAATGATCTTCATTATAATCTAACCTTTAAGGTGTTACCTTTAAAATTGGATATTATTATTAGTGTAGTGAGTTAGCCCAAAAGTTTAAACTGGTATTCATCTAATCCTTAGACCCTAACAACAAATTGACTTGTGTGAAGCAACCCAAAATGTGTAGGATTTAACTTGTAGAACTAGACAAGGTATTGAAAGAAACTAGATGATCTCTAAACATATTGAAAGAAAACAAAAAATAGAGAATTTGAATAAGAAATGCAAACTCACTATGCTTAAATTCACAAAATTCCTCTAAAAAGACACTACTTTTTATCCACTTTCAACCCCAAGTAGACACATTAGGCTTAGTTCATTCATAAAATTATGGCACTTACTAGAAAAGGGGATTTTATGATAGCTCAATTGAATGAAATGCATGTTGAAAGATAGGCGAAGGTATCGATTTGATAGGATGTCATAGTCTCTTAACGAGGAAATTAAATTTGCATATACCAAATCTCCTTCCACCATCACCTTTTCTAATGATCATTAAACATACATATTTTTACTTTTACTATGAGAATAAAGTATTTTAGTATGCCACATGTCTATGGGTGGTAAGTGATAAGCCTATGAGCCTTAAATTATTGAAATATGAAATAGTAGGTTCAAAGTTCAAGTTATAACCTCCAATAATGTTAGGAAATAACACTCAATAGACCCAACTCATGACCTTTAACAGAGATAAATTTTTTTTGAACTTCAAAATTTGAACTATCAAAATCCCAAGCTACAAGTTCAATCATATTCAAGAGCACCAATAGCCACAAGAAAATAAAAGACTTCATGTTGAAAATATAAAATATGCAACCTTGAATTGTTGAACCTTGAACCTTACAGTTCATGTTTCAAGTTCAAAACTTGGGAATGTAATAAAATGAAAACAATGCAAAAATCCTTGAAATAAAGCATAGAAGACTTTGAACCTTTGAATTATGGAACCACTTGTTTTAGATTCAATGTTCAGGACTCACTTAGGGGTCTATTATGTGAAATAAGATTATTATATAAGGTCATAGTAAAAATGTGAGCAAATGTTGGCTATGACTGGGGATTAAGACTAATAAGGAACTCATAATCTCTAGTTTTTTCACTAACCTATAAACTAAAGACTAAAAGTTAAAGAAACTAAATAAATAAACTAGAATATGACACAAAAAAAGAATATGACACAAAAAAAAGGTTATATAAATTAAATACATAGAGAAGGAAGAATGCATTATAGTTGGTAAAGTTTAAGATCTTTCCCATTATAGGATAGAGGAATATATTGATATTTCATCCTAAAGGAATTGGGCTTGATGACTTTGCTGATCTCTAAGGGGCCTTCCCAGAGTGATTCAAACTTTTTATGGGCTCAATGTGGCTCCTTTTTCTTATCCTAAAGAAGCAATTTATCATTCTCCATGAGTTTATGGGTCTAACCTTGTGATTAAAAATATGCTTAACCTGTTGACTAAGGGAGATATAAATAGGTTAACAAGATATTGAGGTTGGGGGGGGGGTGAATTAGAATCTTAAGAACTTTTTATTTTCACCAATTAATTCACACATTCACTAGTTAACTTATGCATGTAAAACTTATAATGATAAACTTGCTAAAATATGCAAATTTGATCCATCACATACATGAATATTTAACACATAACACAATATTTGTTACGCAGAAACCCTCCAAGGTGAAGGTAAACCTAGGGTATGGATGACACCCACAAATCTTCACTACTATAGTAGTAAAGTTAACCTATTATAGTTATAATGTTTGATCATAAAATATGATCTACCCTATGAGGGGCCTGCTCCGTTAAAAGCTTAAGAGACTAGTACATCTCACCTTGTTAGAGGATTTAACACTTACAATAAAGTAAGGACTCTATTAGGAGATTTACAAAGATTTGTTAAGACCACTCTATTAAGAGATTTACCCTAATTCAAGTTAGTTAGAATTGATTCAATACCTAACTCTTGGTATGCTCTATAAGATGATTTTGAGACTTCTCCTTTCAAATTGATCATTTTCTTTGATATGATAATACTTGTCTTCCCCTTTCACTTCACATCTTTGAATAGGTCACTTGCTCTGTTAAGGGATAACATAACACTTTCATTGACTTTTGATATGATGTTGATCTTTTACTTTTCTATTTGCATATTACTCCTTGTTCACATGCATACACTTTGTTAAGAGGGAGATTGTTTAAAATAGATTGATACAAGTATGATAAATGTGTTTCAATCATATTTTTTTTCACTAGTGTCAAACCTCCTATTTTGCTAGAAAGACAACTGCTTATATGATTTAAGTACTATCACTTATTTGATTGATGAAGAGGATTTTATCAAATAATGTAACAATAACACCTAGAGGAAAGGTTGAGTTACGATATGAAAATAAGTACACGAATTAGCTAAGATAGTGATATCATAGTGCATTTATAATATACTTAAGGTTGCAAAGGTTGGTTACACTAAGCAAGTTTAGAAGAACAAGTTAGAATATAATTATCTACCAAGCTTGACTAAATGTACAACAGGTGTCGAGAAAAGTTAGTGCAAGCCGAGCAGAAAATTAGTTGGAGCTAGGTAAAAGTTTATTTTAGTGTATGTTGAGAAAAATAGTTGATGTCAAGTAAAGTTTAGTTGATGCCAAGTACCAACGAACTTTAGTTCATGCTGAGTGATTTTTTAGAGGGTGCTGAGCAACACAATATGTCATGAGCATCTGAAGCAAGTTAGTGCCAAGTGTCTCCATTATTAAAAAGATCATGAATTCAATGGATTAGAGCCAACAAGTTTGTTTTCATTTATTGTGTGAACTAGGTGGAAGATAAGATTGATGAGCTGGTGGCATAGAATTTATGGTAAACCATTTTGAGGTGAATTCAAAGAGGATTGAAGGAGAAGTTTCTAGAAATGAAATCAAATGAGGGGTAGATTCATTGAATCCTACTTAATCTATCCTAACCCTAAATTGGATGATGGTGAATGAATGACAAAATATCTTAATTCTCTATTTATAGGGATGGCTAGTTAGAAGCAAGGGTTGTCATGTACAAGAACCTAAGGAAGACATGGGTTCTAGGGTATTGCTTCTTCAAGTGACCTAAGTAAAGAGTCTGTATTAGCAAGTTAAGCAAGAAGGCTTAAGGGTATGAATTCTTGAAGGGTTAACATGCTATCAGAGTTGAAATGTGTGAAAGCCAAGAAGAAGAGAGGACTGAAATAGAGATTTTTAATCTACAAATGGGGTTGCAAGTTGTTATTAGATCAAGTCTTACTATTACTCTCTAATAATTGTATCCATCTAGGGTAAATCCTTTGGATTAAGGTTGACCTAATAGTCATTTATAAATCTTTTAACCAAGTGAAATTCCAAGTGATCTAAAGTCCTCTAACAAGGCTCACTCTTAATAGGGTGATTGAAATCCTTTAATAGGATCACATTTAAAAATGTGCATTGTAACCTTTAATAGGGTTAGCCTTTCATAGTGCATCACTTGAGAAGAGTGATAAAGAGTAGCATGTTACTGGTGGTTATTCCCAAATTGGGTTTCCACATAAATCATCGTGTCAAGTGTGTTGTTGAATTTGTTTTGTTTCATGTTTACATTTTTGCAAATTGATTTGATAGTAACCTACAAGTTTGAAGTGATTGCATAATTTTATGGATGCATGCGTGATGATAAATATTTTATGGGTTAACTAATCCATGGAAAGTTTTATTTATACATCTGGACCATGGATAACTAATTCACCCCCCAGTTATTTTAAAGAATTTCAACAATTGGTATTAGATCCATCTATTTTAGGGGATTAGTTTGAAGGTACTAGAAATACAAAGATCAAGATGTCATAAAGAAAAGTACCTAAGCTTAATGAAGCTAACTTTCTTGCATGGAAAATTCTAATGAAGCTACACCTTGGAGGACATGAAGATCATGTACAATCTACCATTACTACTGAGCATGTTGATCCTATTGGAGCCTTAACTACTAAGGATCTGAAAAAGAAGAAAGAACACAACTAGGCAATGTTGGAGATTTCTTATGCCCTAAGATATGTTGAGTTTGATGATATCAAAAGTATGGATAGTGAAAAGAAAATGTGAGATGCTTTAAACACCATCTATGGAGGAGACAAGAATGTTCTATGAGCCAAATTTAAGAGTCTTAGAGGTAAGTTTGATGATATGAGAATGCAAGAAGGTAAAAATATTGCTCAATATTGCTCAAGAATAAAATATGTTGTTAGTGAAATAAGAGGAGCTACTAGTAAAATAGATGATAATACTATACTAAGCAATTTTTTAAGAACACTATTGCCTATATATGCTATTAGAGTTTTTTTAATATAAGAATCAAGATGTATACCAAGGAATGATCTAACTCTTTAAGTTCTAGTAGGTAGTCTCACTACTTTTGAGCTATCTAACTTTGATAATTACAAACCTAAAAATATTGAATCTATTTTTAAAGTTAAGCCATCATTAAAGGAGCCCGATGAGAAGAAGAAAAAAAAAGAGACAAAATATGTGTCCAATGATAGTGATATAGATGAGGAAGATGTAGATCAACTTGAAGCACTACTAGGAAGGAGATTTTGCAAAGGTAAAGGCAAGTTTAAAGGTAAACTATCCATGATTTGTTTCAATTGTAATGAGGTTGGTCATATTGCCACTAGATGACCAGAGAAGAAGAACTAAAGAGGAGGTGACAAGGATAAAAGTAGAAGAGATGAAGACAAAAAAGATTACAAAGATAAAAGCAAGAAGTCTTGCTATATTACTGAAGAAGAAACAAGAGATGAATCTGATGAAGATGATGATGAAGTGGTGTATATTGCAATGAAGGATGAATCTGATGAAGATGAGGGAACTACACTTGTGTCTTGCATGAACAAGAATGAAAGATGGATCATTGATAGTGGATATTCACATCACATGACTAGAGATAAAAGTAAGTTCATTACCTTAAATTGTTATGATAGAAATAGTGTAAGATTTGGTAATGATGCACCATGTTTGATAAAAGGAAAAGGTTCTATCAAACTCATAGAAAATATTTTATGTGACAACTCTTACTATGTTGAAGGACTTAACTATAATCTATTGAGTATGTCACAACCAAATAATTTAGGATGTAAAGTTGAGTTTGAAAACAAGATTGCTAAGATATATGATACTGAATAAAGACTAATTGGAAAGGGTGATCAAACTAGGAGTAATCTATTCTACCTTGATATAGAGGATGCTATTTGTTTAATTGTAAAATTTTATAATGTTTGGCTAGGAACAAGATGTTATGTCATGTTAATTTTGATAACTTGGTCAGTATTAATAACGTGACAAAAGTTAGAGGTTTTCCTAAGTTGAAGAAGCCCTATAATATAATGTGCAAACATTGTTAGTTAGGCAAATTGACAAAGTCAAGTTTTAAGAGTAAATATCATACCTCTAAAGGAACACAAGAGATTGTTCATACTAACTTATGTGGACCAATTGAAGTGCAAAGCTACAAAGGAGATAAGTACACTATGTTACTTGTTGATGATTATTCTAGAATGATGATAGTTATGTTTCTAAAATAGAAATCTGATGCTTTCCAAATGTTTAAGTGGTACTTAGAGTTGAGAAGGAAACATGTAAAAAATCTAAATTTTTAAAGATTTGATAGAGGTGAATTTACATCAAATGAGTTTGAGATATTCTATAATGATAGATGAATAAAAGGAAAATAATTTTTTCTTAGAATCCCTCCACAAAATGGAATTTCTAAAAGAAGGAATATGTATATAATAAACTATGCTAAGACACTCATCATGGAGAAAAATGTTGTTTTAAAATACTGGAGAGAAGCTATAAGTACAACTATCTATACCTTGAATCATGTACAAGTCAAGAAAGGTACTCATTCAACACCTTTTGAACTATGGTATGAATACTCACCCAATGTAAAATATTTTAAGGTATTTGGAAGAAAATACTTTATTTTCAAAGATTTCAAGAATGCTAAACTACATGCAAAAAGTGAAGAAGGTATGTTCCGAGGTTATTCCACAAGAAGCAAAGCTTATAAGTGTTTAAATACTAACACTAACAAAGTCGTGGAAAGTGCAAATGTGAAATTTGATGAATATATAGAAGTATATGAAGCTGAACCTATGAAGGAACCAAAAGAATACAAATCATTTGTATACTTTTATGAAGGTATGCCTACTGAAGAAAATGTTGCAAATCAAGTTACAAATCGACATCAAGTTTTAGTGATAACCGAGTCACATACCATGAATGTCATATTACATTCAAGAACCAAGCTGCATTCTAGAGCCAAGTTATAGAATGAAGTTGAGGCATATTTTGATTCTAAGGTTAGTATACATGAGAGAGATGCTGAAATACCTAACAGAGATGTATGCAGTAACTCTAAAGATGAAAGACCAAATGAAGAAACTAGAGCTAAATCAAGATTATCTAAATATATCAAGAGACATCATCCTATGCAAAAAACATTGGAGATAAAGATTCTATACCAATGACAAGGAATAAGTTGAGAAATGATACATGTTTGCTAAGCATGAAAGAACCCAAAATAGTGAAACATGCCTTAGAAGATGTGGACTTGAGTAAAGTCATGGAAGAAGAGATTAAACAAATTGAGAAAAAAAAAAAATGGACTCTAGTTCCTAGATCAAAAGGCAAAAATGTGATTGGAACCAAGTGGGTGTACAAAAACAAGCTAGATGAAAATGGTGAAGTCACAAGGAATAAGGCAAGATTAGTATGCAAAGGATATGCACAAGAAGAAGGAATTGACTATGGAGAAACATTCGCTCCTATTGCTAGATTGGAAGGAGTAAGAAATCTGCTTTCTTATTTTGCATACAAAGGTTTCAAAGCTTATCAAATGGATGTTAAATCTACATTTCTAAATGGTATATTAGAGGAAGAAGTTTATATAGAACAACCTATTGGTGTTTTAAAATGTTATGGGTTTCAAATTACCCCAATGAGAATAAGACACATCTAGAGGCATCTACCTCTGATCTTCAACATTCCATTTTAGACACTGAGCCAACTATGAGGCTTGACCCTTCTTCTACTTCAAGCTTTACAAAACCTAGGTGGGTGGACCTTAGATTCAATTAATATGGTACCAGTGCAAAAACATACTCTTGAATCTAATAAGTAGATAAAACCCTTATTTCTCCTATAAACTCATGCAATGACATAAATCTGTCATAGCTAAAAGCAAGATAATGAAATTCATAAGTTGAGTGAGGGCATCCTTTTCATCTCTTCAACATGAAAGGGGTAAAATATTTGATTAATGATGTTGATTCTCAGCAAAACACTCCAAATATTCAACAACATGAATAAGTGATTCTATAGCTGATTACTGCCTTATCTATTGGGCAATTCCATGAATTGAGCACATACATATGGATGCCTGATACCTATTCTTATATTTAGATATTTGATCTATCCATTCACCTTGTAAATAGACATTTTTGTTCAATATAAATCTCATTCTTACTTGATATCCTCCTCAATAAACCTACAACCCTATTGATTTCCCTTAAGAATTTACATAAATTCTTTAATTATAAGCAACAATGAAACAATATATAGCCACAAGGGACTGCAACTATGACCTAGGCTCTTTGTTCAAAGATCATAAAACATTGAAAATTACTGAAAAATGACAAGATTTAAAATGAAAATCAACACCTTCTATTCTTTGTATTGATTTCCTTGAAACAATACATTTCATATGCATGAAATCAAAACATAGAAACACCTAGTAGATCTGAAATTTCTATATTATCTTTCTTATTGCTATTTATACAAGAGAAATTGTCGAAGAAAATTTGGTGTCATAGTATTTGGAATATATCAAAACTGGAACCAAAACATGGTATCATAGCAGTGAATAGTTTTTCTCCAAAAAATTGGAACCCTTACAATGGATGAAAGAAAGAAAGATATAGAATACGATGAATTCCTAGATCTAATTTGAAGATGACATGTGTCCACTTGAAAAACTACCTCAAGAAGTTTAAAAGCATCTCTCTAATCTCTCTCTGTAACTAAAAAATCAAATCTTCATCATTTTGGCTCTCAAAAGCACAAAATATTTGAGATATTTGATGGAAACATAATTGATTGCAAAAGAAAAAGAATTCTGAGAAATTCCATCAAAATCAAGCAAATTATGAAATACTTGTAGCAAAACACATCATTATGCATTAAATTTTGAGAAACTAAGCCAACAAAGAAAATCAAATGCACCCCAACCGAATTTTGATGCTCCATGATGAAAACTGCCCGTTATGCTAAGAATACCTTGGAAATAACAAATTTGTTTATAACTCAAACTAGTGAGCACCTGTGCAACAATTAACCCCATATTTGGAAAGTTCATTTCCTCCCAGTTGCAATGGTATATTGGAGTGCCTATTTTGGTGAAAAACTCCCCCAGTTAGGCCCCTTTGAAATTTAGGTTCCCATTCATGACCTTCATAACATTATATTGCATAAATTTATCCTTTTATAAAGTTTGAACTATATGATAAATCAAAACTTTATTTAAAAGCAACCTGCATGTGATTTAGGGAAGACATAATAACATATTGAAATTTTTACTTTTTTCAAAAATTTTCACCACACTCCTCTAGGTCAAACCTATTGACCAACCCTCACCACATGTCAACATGTGATTAGCTAACTACTATTTACACCTATCATCTGGATGCCATGTGGAATCATCTAATTGGTCCTCTATTTCTCCTTGTCACTATGCCATGTCATCATTCCACATCATTGGTCATTATGTTTCTATCCCAGTCAACATTTTGCCACATCATCTGTGACATAGTGATAGAGTAACATGTGTTACCTACAGCCACCTCAACACCTTAGGAATCATGCCACATCTAGAGCCTTTGGTATATGTCACCATCAGACTCATCCACCTCATGACCATTTTAGTGTCATGTGTCAACTTTCTATTGGGTCACCATCTCCCTATGTTAACTAGCGTGCAACTTTGTCTTGGCGACATGGTGACCACCGTTGGATCCACCACGTGTCACAATCTAGTGTGTCAGAGATATCTGCTTGCCATAGTGCCACTTGTCCTTTTGTGATTTTTTATTAGAATGCCACATCGCCTAGATCAGACCCATGACCTTCTTTGCCAAATTTCAAGATTTTTTGGTAGGTCGCTATGTTGCTATTGGAAAACCTCACCTTTTTTTGGTGGCAACATAGCACCTTACCAAATTTTCAAATTTTCGATGAGATTCCACATCTATGCTTGGTCAAAATTTATTGGTTTTAGCACCTAACTGGCCGTCCTCATCAAGTGGGACCCTCCTTGTAGGGCTATGGCTTTCAAAAGCCTTGTGTCTTTTAAGACATCTTACAAAGTGTATGTTTTGATATTTAAATGTTTAAAAACCTCTAGCATATGCAATGTGGGACTAATCATTTTAATTGTTCATCTACTCATCCCTATGACTAAACTCCTTCCTACCAATTTACTCTCATTAGGTGACCAAATCCATTTGCACGAATTATCCAATGTAGCAATTGAGTTAAATCTTCCAGAGCAAGCTAACTCTCCTCTTCTTGATCAGTCTCCTTGGTTATCTTGTAATCACAAACTTTGCATCTTGGTAAACAGGGCCAAAAAAGAGCCTGGCAGTAGGGACATTTTGTATTGAGGGAAATCTCCGCTTGGATTATGAAGTGATACCTTCTATTGTAGACAAGGTTCCCATTCCAACTTGCAAGTTGACAGTGACTACAATGGAGATCCTGATCCTAGTGATCTTCTTGTTGCTCTTCTCCTACAACTCTCTCTTCCACAACATTCAGTACAACAAAAATCTTATCACTACCTAATCAAAACCCAATTCTCCATCTTTGCACAAGTGGAGGAGATCTTGAGTGCTAAAGTACCCTCTACAAACCATTTAAAAAATGATTCTTATATTAGAGTGAAAGGGGCCTTGAAAATGGTCCCTATCTCCATTGCCAAAATTGTGAAAGGAAAAAAGAAGTTAAGAATCAGAGTCTGTGTCTACCTCAACCACTACCCTTTTCAGTTGCTTCATAGGCCTACTCATGACCATTCCATTCTTTTGGTTGCTGTATGGGAACTGCATAGCTTCCTCCTTTTTTGTGCCATGGGCTTCTCTTAAGATGCCTCCCTATCCCCTGCAGAGTAACACGATTTGACTTATCATTTTGTCTTGTGGTTAGATCAACAACATCATCATCAAAGTCATCCAATGTATTGAGAAGCCCATTTCTTGAATGCTTTAGATGTTTGCAATCCTTTTTTCCATGTTTTTGAAGAATTATACTAAGTCCTTCCTTCAATTTTTTCATGTAAGCTTCAAGCTTTACTCTTTCTCTAGGGATTTCTTTACTTTCAGCTACAAATGTTTCCTTTGCCTCTTTTTTCACATTGCTTGTGATCTTCATGTTATTAGTCATTGGTGTTAGACCATTTAATAATTCACTCTCATCTTCATGACCCTGCATTTGAATAGTTTCATCTACATTTTGCCTTCAATTGGTGGATTGACAATAATTTTTATAGAACCTGGTCTCATAGTGCCCTCCTCAAACTGAGTTCCACTTGACTAATAACATTATGGCTTTTGATTCGTTCAACCTCAAACTCACTCACATGTGCATACCCAACATACTCATTTGATACTAAGAAAGTCATGTGTTCACCCTAAAGCTCTTAATGATAATAATAATTATAACCCATTCATGGAAAGTTTTAATCTCAATGTCTTATTAGTCTGATGCAATTAGTCAAGCCCCAAAGTAGGTTCAGCTAAAAAAAAATTCATTTTCAAACAACCAAAGTACCAAACTGATCCATAGAACATCTAGCACTAATTTGAATTAAAATCCATCATTGAAACATCGTTAAAAATCATTTTATCACTTATTTGCAAACTGTGACTTTAAGCTAATAGGGCCTATCAACTGGCTTTAAAAATTGACCTGAACATCTAACTGGGCTCTAAAACTAGACACACTAATTTTCTATTCTACATACTTGCACCCTGTTGAATCTCATCTCTTGAAACTTTCTCTGTCAAAAGATATTGACTGCCAAAGTTGCTTTCTCAAAATTACCTGCATGAAAACATGTCAAAAAATAACAAATCATGTTCGAATTCGGCTTTGAAAACTAGTTAAATTGACACTTGGAGGTACAAAAATTGGGGCATTGGTTCACTATCATGAGGAGAGTATAAATCTATGATTTGGGCTCATGATGCATAATAAGATGCATTTGGAAAGCGGTCAAAGTGGGCTACTCAGAAATTGTAGATCAAAAGCATTAGCAAAAAAGCATTTTTTGCAAATGGAATTGACCTAGGAAAGTCTGCAAACAGATTCATCAAGATTTGAAAATTGGCACACTTAAAGTATTTTAGAGTACAACATAGTGGCATAATCTTTCAATCTCACCTATCACAAATTTCAAGTTATGATGTCATGAACAGGGATATTGACAAATTTGCACTTCTTGACACCAGTTAAAAGTTACAAGTTGCATTTGGAATCGCATTTGAAAACTGATCAAATGGATTCGTCAAAAGATCAAAATTGAAATATAGTAAGTCTCTAACCTCCAAAATTCAATGCAAAAGTAATTTTCTCATTTTTGTTAACTGGGTCAAAGTTATAATAGGTCAAACAGGGCTTGCTAGAATTTAGAACAATTCACATTAGCATGACAACAACAAATGACCAACTTAGAGGGATTTGAAACCTAGCCAAATAGACTCAAAATGACTTGAAATCTAAAACATAGGATCTCTAGTATGGACATTATACATTCTCAAAGTGGTAAGTCATGAAACATTACTAGGTGTGAGATATTTAGTTGCAAACACAACCTCCTATCACTATTTGACATAGGTGAAAATGCATATTTGACAATTGGTCAAAACGAGGCTTCACAAAATGGCTCAAAATGAAAATTTAACTTCATGAAACACAGAGGCATACTAAATGAAATGTGTTAGAAACATTAAACACCTCATAAGCTTCTCAAGTACAATCGGGTACATATGCATTTAAAAGCATTTATAAGATTTATTTTTCTCAATGGTATTCAAATCAGGGCTTCAATTTTGAGTCCCAACACAACCAAAAGGATTTGTTGATGTTAATAATTAAAACATGGTATGTAGATTACACAAAGCTTTATATTATTTTAAACAAGCAGCAAGAGCATGGTATGAGAGACTTCATAATTATCTTGTGAAGATTGGATTTGAAAGGATTGATGATAACAACAATCTATACTTGAAGGAAGAGAAAGGAAAAGGTATTTTGTTATTTGAAATTTTTGTTGATGATATCATATTTGGAGGTCAAGATGCTTTATGTAAGACTTCTACAAATAAAATGAAGAAAGAATTTAAGTTGTCTATGTTTGGAGAGATCAAGTTCTTTGTGGGTTTACAAGTGCACCAGATGAAATATGGTATATACATCACTCAATCAAAGTATGCCAAGGAGATACTAAAACTTTTGGACTAGAAGATTCCAAACCAATAAGTACACCTATGGTGATAGGACATAAATTTTCAAAGAATGATGATTTAGCTAAGGTGAATCAAACATTATATAGGTCTATGATTGACAAATTATAATATGTAGTACATAACAGAACTGATATTGCATTATCTATAGGGATAGTTGCAAGATTGTTTGCTAATCCTAGGGAAAATCATTTGATGGCCATAAAGAGAATAATGAGATATCTAAAAGGAATAGAGGAATATGATCTATAATACAAGAAAAATGAGAAATTTGAATTAAGAGCCTATACGGATGTTGATGGGATAGAAACATTGATGATAGAAAGAGCACCAATGGAGAAGCATTTTTCTTAGGCAAGAGGTTGGTTACATGGACTAGTAAGAAAAAAAATTGCTCTTCACCATCTACTGCTGAAGGTGAATATGTTGCTACTATTTTAAATTGTACAAGCATTGTATGGATCAAACAACTACTCAAATGTATGAAGGAAGAGATCACTAATCTATTGATACTTCATTGTGATAATACAAGTGCCATAAATATATGTAAGAATCCTCTAATGTACAAAAAGACTAAGCACATTACAATCAAGTATTATTACTTGAGAAAGTTAGTTCAAAATAAAGAGGTGAAGATGGAATATGTTAACACAAAAAAGAAAATTGCTAATATCTTCACAAAAGCATTACCTAAGGGTGCTCATGAGTATCTAAGAGGTAAACTAGGGGTGGTACCACTATCAAAGGCTATCTAATAAACAAGAGGAGTGCTTTGCATCAAACAAGTTGATTGACATATGCTACATATTGATGTAGTGGATCTTACTTTAAGAGATGCCTAAAGTAATTAAAGAACTAAAATGAGAAATTACTCACAAGAAAGGTGACTAAAAGAGAAAACTAAAGAAGTTCATATCTGTATATTAAGATGACAAGTCTTTGGCATTGTTGTCAAAGAGGGAGATAGTAACTGATCAATAGATATATAGAGGATAAGGGAGATTGGAATTGATCAGAAGAGATGTCAAACAAATATATTATTATTAGCACATAAATGTACTGAACAAAGAGGGAGAAATCTTAATACACAATATGAGGGAGAAATTATGGCTGCTGAAAAAGTAAGTGTATCTACTGATTACATCTAATTAGTAAGAGGAAGATAATATAGAGGGAAATATAAGAGGTAATTAAGAGGAGTCATAAGGATGACACAATAGAGTTTTGTAACCTATTCAAAAGATGAAAGTTGTTGGTAAGTTGGTGATAGAGGGAGAGATTTCAATACAAGGAATTATTTTCTTTTTGGTATTGCATTGGTCTTAATGTTTTAACCAAGATAGTTTGGTTGATTAGTTTGATTTGCCATC
Source organism: Cupressus sempervirens (assembly GCA_028749045.1). Lineage (NCBI taxonomy): Eukaryota > Viridiplantae > Streptophyta > Pinopsida > Cupressales > Cupressaceae > Cupressus > Cupressus sempervirens. The sequence goes on from CM053793.1 coordinate 704,711,311, forward strand.
AATTTCAAAGAGGGAGATTATTAAGAGGGAGATTGTTGAAAATAGATTGATACATGCATGATAAATATTTTTAATCATTGTTTTGTCACTAATGTCAAATTTGCTATTTTGCTGGTAAGACAACTGCTTATATGATTTAAGTACTATCACTTATTTGATTGATGAAGAGGATTTGATCAAATGATGTAACAATATAACCTAGAGGAAAGGTTGAGTTATGATATGAAAAGAAGTACAAGAATTAGCTAAGACAATGATAACATAATGCATTGATAATCTACTTAAGGTTTCAAAGGTTGGTTACACTAAGCAAGTTCAATAGAATAAGTTAAACAATATTTGTTTTCCAAGGTTGACTAGTTGATAGTAGGTGCCAAGAAAAGTTAGTGCAAGATGAGCATAAAATTAGTTGGAGTTGAGTAAATGTCTATTTTAGTGTATGCTAAGAAAAGTAGTTGATGTCGAGTAAAGTTTAGTTGATACTGAGCACCAGTATAATTTAGTTCATGGTGAGTGATTTTTTAGAGGATGCTGAGTAATGTAGTATGTGTTGAGCATCAAAAGCAAGTTAATTTTGAGTGTCAACATTATTAGGAAGATCATGAATTGGATGGATTTAAGCTAACAAGTTTGTTTTCTTGTATTGTGTGAACTAGGTGGAAGATAAGATTGATGAATTGGTTGCAAATAATTCATGGTAAACCATTTTGAGGTGAATTCAAAGAGAATTGAAGGAGAATTTTCTAGAAATGAAATGGAATGAGGGGTAGGATCTAACCCTAAATTGGATGATGGAGAGTGAAGGGAAAAATATCTTAATTCTTTATTTATAAGGATGACTAGTTAGAAGCAAGGGTTATCATGTGCAAGGACCTAAGGAAGACAAGGAGTCTAGGGTATTGCTTTATCAAATGACCTAAGTGAAGAGTCTATATTGGCAAGTTAAGCAAGAATGCTTAAGGGTATGAATGCTTGAAGGGTGAACAAGCTATCAAAGCTGAAATATGTGAAATCCAATCAGAATGGAGGAATGAAACACATATTTGTAATCTTCAAATGGAGTTGTAAGTTGTTATTAGATCAAGCCTTACTATTACTCTCTAATAATTGTATCAGTGTAGGATAAATCATTTGGATTAAGGTTGACCTAATAGTCATTTGTGAATCCTTGAACTAGGTGACATTCCAAGTGAATGGTCTACATTCCTCTAACAACGCTCACTCCTAACAAGGTTATTGAAATCCTTTAACAAGGTCACATTTAAAAGTGTGCATTGTAACCTTTAACAGGGTTGGCCTTTCCTAGGGCATCACTTGAGAAGAGTGAGAAACAATAGCATGTTACTAGTGGCTTTTTCCAAATTGGGTTTCTATGTAAATCATTATGTCAAGTTTTTTGTTGAATCTGTTATGTTTCATGCTAAATTTCTGCAAATTGATTTGATAGTAACCTACAAGTTTTAAGTGATTGCATAATCTTATGGATGCATGCATGATGATAAATGTTTTATGGGTTCACTAATCTATGAATTTTTTTATTTATACATCTGGACCTTGGATAACTAATTCACCCCCCTCTTAGTTATTCTAAAGAATTCCAACACACTTCTCTTCTCCATGTCAAAACAACCTCTCCATCTAAATCATTGATCACAAAACATAAGGATCTATAATCTATGTCATTAATGCATAAAACTCTCTATAACAACCTCTACATATATTAAATGTTTCTTCCATGTTAGCTTGAATTTTTTTACCTCAAAATCTATTCCATTTCTTACTTTCATATAGATTCTGCATTACTTGACCTTTATTATTTTCTAACACCTAAAATTTTTGTTGCTCGATGTGTATAGTGCTCAACACATACTATGTAACTTGGCACTTATATGCTTAAAAATGTTCAATTGATGTTGAGCTTGGTGGTTCAATGGTACCCTGACATCTCACCACATTTTCATAATTATTTGACATTAATTCATCTCAAGTTGTATTAACCAACATCTCACCACATTTTTCATAATTGGCCATTAAGTCATCTCAAAATTGTATTGAAATCTAACTGAATGAGAATTGGAATGATCTTGGGTTAGTTGAATGGTTTGTAACCATTAAGATACAATTTTAAATAGACACCACATATTGTAATAGGGATATAGAGGGGGTTATGAGAGTTATTCTTCTTGGTGTGCAAGTAAAAAAAGTAGAGAAATCAGCTCTTTGGCCTTTAGCCAGAGCCCCATGCATGCTATGTATACATTATGGATTGAGCATTAGGAATTAATAAAATTAGTGTATTAGTTTTTGAACTAACTTTATATCTCTCTATGTGAGTTTGATGCCATGTCATTACTATTGAGGAAGATTATTTCTTTATATCAATCTCGATTGGGATGATGGAGCAAACATGTAAGGGTTTGTTGTTTTCCTTCGTATTCCTCATAACTATAAGCTTCTATTGTAGTTTGAAGGAAGAAGAATTGGTTAAGGGAATTGATGGAAAGTTCTTGATTTTCAAATTAATAATTTGATGGAAAACTCGATTACTATCTAACAGTTGAAAAAATAGTTTATTTTTGAAAAGGTGGCAACTCCTTAACTAGTTTGATATGTAAGATGCAGCGTCAAGGAGACCCGATAGCATTAAGGGAAGAAACTCATTGTTTCTTTATTGAATTGTGAATGCATCTTATGTTTGTAAAAAGTTGATGGCAGTTTGTGAATATCTCACATTTGCACAACATGATCCCAATGCAAGGAGATCGAGTACGCAACCTGATGATCCTATGGAGTATAGGTTCAAAGTAAAGTGAAGAAATAATTGGTGATGGAGATTTATAGATTGAGGGTTACCATCATAGTGTTCATTTTTTGTGAAGAATGGTGGAAGAATAAAATGTCAACACTTTTGACATTCAACATTAAAGAGGTGTAAACCTAACAACAAGGTATGAAAAGATTTTAATGTTTTGTGTTCACATTTGGTGTTGATAAGGCATGAAGATGGATCCAAATTGGCCTATGGGATATGTATGATTAGGTCTTGATAAATCCAAGATGTCAATGAAGTTGGTTATGCCCTGAGAAACCATGCCTTATTAGTTAGGAAGGGAGGTCTTGTACAGTGGTGTTTGTGATTGCAAATTGGTGAGTTTGATTTAGTGAGAGTAACAAAAGGTAATATGAAGCTAATATTGTTATATTGAGTTGAGACTACTATTTTTTTGGGTTATCAAATGTATTTTGGCTATTGGGTCAGGGCCTCTAATCATTGTTTAGAGATAGATATGAGGGGATATGCAGATTTGTAGACCATATTAGTTTTCTTTGCATTAGATTGTTTGTAGAGCTCAAAATATTTTAAGCATGTAGTTTGGAACTACACTAGGTGGCATTATCATTATTGTTTAGGTTCTTGTTAAAAAATTTATGGCTACAGATTTGGTGCCAGTTCATTCAACTGTGAGTGGTGGACAAGAAGGTCTAACAAAGACTATGGGATGGTCTTGTGTGTCACCAATAGACTAGAGAGAGAGGAATGAGGGACTCCTAGGTGAGGGATAGTGGTTGTGATGCAACACAAAGGAGTGAACTATGAAAAGGTAAAGCACCATGGAGGAAACAATTTAAACTCCATTGATAGGAAAGAGAAAGCACAATAGATGCATTGATGTAGTGATAAGGATGTCAAGGTGAAGAATTGTCTTCAAACTCATATCCATGGGACATAGAAATATTTTTAAGTTTAGGAGTTAGGTGCAAGGGTACCTTGGAATCTCACTAAACTTTCATAATTATTTGATATTAAGTCATCTAAAGTTGTACTAACTAACATCTCATTGCACTTTTCATAATTGGCCATTAAAGTCATCTAAAAATTGTATTGCAATGTGACTGAATCAGAATCATAATGATCTTATGGTAATTGAATGTTTTGTAACCATTAAGATGATATTTAAATAGACACCACATATTGTAATAGGGTTATAGAGGGAGTTATAAAGAGTTATTCTTCTTGGTGTGTAAGTAAAGAAAGTAGAGAAATCAAATCTTTTGCCTTTATCTAGAGATCCATGCATGATATGTAATCATTTTGGATTGAACATTAGGAATTAATGGAATTAGTGTTTTGGTTTCAGAACTAACTTTCTATCTCTCTATGTGAATTCAATGTCATGTCATTACTATTGGGGAAGCTTTTTTCTTTATATCAATCCTGATTAGGATGATAGAGCGAACATGTATGGGTTTGTGATTTTCCTTTGTATTCTCAATAACTATAGGCTTCTATAGCAATTTTTAAGGAAGAAGAATCTGTTAAGGGAACCAATGGAAAGTTATTGGTTTGCAAATCTACAATGTGAAGGGAAATTTGATTACTGTTCGAGGGTTGAAAAAATAGTTTGTTTGTAAAAAGGTGGCAGTTCCTTAACTAGTTCGATATGTAAGATGCAGAGTCAAAGAGACCCGATAGCATTGAGGGAAGAAACTCATTGTTTCTTTTTTGAATTGTGAATGTGTCTTGTGTTTGTACAAAGGTGATGGTAGCTTGTGAATATCTCACATCTACATAACCCGATCCCAATGCAAGGAGATTGAGTATGCAACTTGATGATCCAATGGAGTGTGGGCTCACTGTAAAGTGAAGAATGAATTGGTGATGGAGATTTCTATAAAGAAACTTGCAACAAAGAATATAATCATTTCCACATAACCCATAATAAATTTGAAACAAATATGCAATTGAAATCCACATGCAAGAGAATAGATAACATACCCTCAAAAATGTGACACAAGATATACCCTGAGAAACCCTTATTAAGGAAAAAGCCTAGCCTCCAAAAGCATCCATCACCATGTGTTATTCAAAAAAAATACCATCGCAATACAACTATGGAAGCCTTCAAAGCCATAGCCACAACTGAGCAATCCATGTGACCAAGCATGAACCCACACATCCCAAGCCATGCTTCCAACCTTCACAAATGCTCTCTTGGCTAACCTGTCAAGCATTGTCTTTCTTGACTCTTGCCTTTTGCCTTCTCCTCTTCTCACTTACTTTTACAACTACCCTTGTGGCTTCTTATATTGCAGAAAGTCTCACAAAAACACCAAGTGGTATTACATAAACCATGTGCTACCTAATCCATTGACCCCAAATTTAATATTGGAAATTTAACTCTTTTTCCCCAATATTAGAAATTACATGAAATATTATCACAATGTTACAATACAACTCATCAAGTATATCCCATGTGAATCTTTACATATTGCACATCCATCTAGGTGCAACATTACATAATAAAATAAAGTAATACAATATAATAATATTATGTAATGTGTGCAACATCCATTATCTCCACAATCCTCCACTTGTTGTATACATTGCATAGGGTCAATTTTAAGACACATAAATTAACAAGGAAACAATCCCTTCCAACACATCCACCATTATGGATCAAAGTAGACCAAGTGCCCCATTTTGGCACCTACAACAAAATCAAAGTATCCAACATCTCAATCACAAATGATCTCGCCTCCTATTATGCCATTGCCACTGAACATACATAGAAGCCATCCAAAGAGAAAGCCACATAACCTATCACATTAGAAGATCATAAAGTCTTTTACCAACTAAAAATTCCAAGCACAACAACCTAATCCAAAGTTAATCACATCTATCTATTGTTGTCAAAATATCCATAGTTGAAATAGCACCCACAACAAGTGCCAATCTGATCCAACTATCCATATCTCCAAAGGTATACCAAGTGAATTTCACATCATCATGATATCTAATTTGTAACTTTCAATCACAAGCCTCAAGAGAAATATCTACCACACATGTACCAAGAAGCTCCCATTGTAAAATATAATGTCAAATCTATAACCAATCCACTCACAACATCTCAAAGAAGTGAATCCATGCAGTCTCAAGAACATCCACAACACATAAACCAATAATCTACAAGAACAACTCTCATAACAAGTCTCTAACACTCTCCTAGGTTCTCCATAACCAATAAAGGAAAGAGATAATTTTAATAACCATGTCATCTCTCACATGACATGCATGAACACAAACTAGTTATCACAATCTCTAACCAATATCAAATCCAATGTAAGAAAAATTAAACATCTAGGAAGATAACCAAGACCAAAGAGAAAACATGCAAATCATAATGGGTATCATGTATTTCTACAAAAATAAAATTCCAACAAGAAGTATCAACAACACCCAAACCATATTATATAACTAATCATGGATGTGAGCCTCTCATAAGAAGATAACACTCATAAACAATTCCTAATTCAAGGAATATGCCAAAAATAAAACTATCTCCCAAAGTCAAAAAACATAACAACATATGCAAATGGAGATAACTAATGCCAAAACATCTCTCAAATGAACCCTCTAGAACTAACTAATGTACCATAGCTCAAGATCCATGTCAATGAAAGAGAAGCATAAATATAATCCACCTGAGAGAAATAATGAGCTATACCTCTCAAGTAGCAAAACCACCAAGTAGACCAAGAGTGGGGAATGAGAATTCTAATCAAGATATCCAAGTCTCCAACCATGAATAATCTAAAAAAATCTCCTCTTAGGTCCATATTAGGTGAATGCCCCTAAGACTTCCTGCTAAAACCATCAACTGTCTCAACAAACACATCCCTAATCTAAGAGAAATCAACATCACCATTGTCTCTAAGTATCCATGAGCACCTATAACCAGTCAATCCATGTTAACTCCAAATGCAACATAGAAATATCTTGAAGTATCTAGATTATGATCAATGCACTCAATACCAAGAAAATAAACTAAGATCAATGTCAAAGTTCCAACCATGACCTCAAGAACATAAACATGACAACACGATCTTATGATCTCATAAGTGACAACATGCTCAATATGAGTACACCATAACATGTTACAACTCTTAACATGTATCAAGAGTATATCATGAAATAATAATGAAACCATCCTAACACCAAGGATAACAAGTCAAATGAAAGCATAAACCACACCTTTACCAAGAACCCCATTAGTCCTCAAGATGCAACTATCTCCACACACCATGAAGAAAACCATCTCCACATACCATGAAGAACCATCTCCACACACCATGAAGAAAACCATCTCCACATACCATGAAGAACTATATCCACAAACCATGAAGATAACCAAGAACCCCATGAGTCCTCAAGATCTAACCATCTTCACACACCATAAAGATAACAAGTGCACCATGCAAATGTTAAAGATGCTTCTATAGAAATAGGATCTAAGACAAACCCTCAACATTTACAAACACTCAATAAATATATCAGTGCCAAGAACTTCCACTCAACTATGGTACCAAGTCACCTATGGCATCATAAAATCCATCTCCTACATGAAGATCCTCCAAGTATACACACACACAACGAAAGTGTTAGTACCAAGTGAAACCAAGATCTGCAAACCAAGAAGATACAAACCAAACTAGGAACTAACCCTATACTATCACCTCATTACTGTCACAAGCTCTCACTAAACTATATATGTAAGCTATCTATGAAATTGTGATGTAAAAACCATCCTCTAACCATTAGAATCAACCAAGGTATCAAAACATTAAATAACTCAAAGTGCACATCATGAGCTCCTCAAAAGAAACCAAATAACCATGATCCTCAACTAAGAAGATATACCACCATAACCAAATCAGAAATCCAAACTACTGAACATCAAAGATGTACCTATATATCCAATCATTTCATGCCAAAATCTATTCCACCATGATCACATCCATAAATCAAACATCTGACTCTCAAAGTGTCCAACCTATTAGCATAAAATAGTCAACCACAATCCTCCACCATGATTTTACTTGGTGACAACATCTCATCCCTCCTACATAAAGAAAAAAATAGAAAATCATGTGACCTAGGGCATAAACAACCCAAATACAATCCACCAATCTGAATATGCATCAATAATGAAAGATCAATGAGCAAAGACAACCCATAACCAAGCAATAAATGCAACCTATAAGTATAGACTACTGACAACACTGCACAACTTGTAGACCCAACATGTCATCATACATATCAAAACTAAATATTTATAACCATACCATCATGAGACCAATCTAAAATATTAATTGAGTATACAATGAGATCAAATCCAAATCTCCAAAAGATACAATGCCATAAACTCATAATGTTACCATAGTCAATATATACCATAAACTGTTCAAATTAATATACCATGAGATAAACGATGTCAATCCTATACCAAATCTAAACCAATGTGTAGAGATCTCTAAGAGCTTTCCATTGACCACTCAAAGTCCAAAATCTTACTTTGTACACCCAAGTTATGCTCTAATCTATGTTCAAAATAAATAAAATCTAAATTTTGGGCTCTGAAAACCTAACAAAATTTTAAAATCATGAAACCAAACCTATATTAGGTTATAATGCTCTAAATTATCTTTCTAATGCTTATAAGAAGTCTAAAATTTGATATCCCAAGAGAAAGTTATGGCCATTTTACTAAGATAGTATTTTTATCATTTTCATTATGATTTTTCTTTGACAAAAATTGTGACAAGATTAAATTTGACAGCCATCACAAGATGAAATAAAAAAAATTCTTTCATTTCCTATGAACATGACCAAACTAAGGAATATTATATATCAAAATTTATGGAAACATCGGCTGAGATCCAATGGTGAGGTTTGTTATTACCTAGGAGGTGATTTCTGCAAGCTCTCCCTAAAACCCTCATTTTAATGAAACATAAAAAAAATACATATATCCAACAATTTCACATGCAACATCCCATCATAACAAAAAACCCATAACTCTCAGATCTACAATAAAAACTCATATATCTTTCCCTTTCTTTTATCCTCTCATGCAGTTGCATGGATCCAATTTAAGGTTACAACAATACAACCATAGCTCTGATACCACTTGTAACAAAACTTGCAAAAAAGAATATAACCATTTCGACATGAGCCATAATAGATTTGAAAGAAATATGCAATTAAAATCCATATGCAAGAGAATAGACAACACACCCACAAAAATGTGACACAAGATATACCCTAGGAAACCCTTATTCAGGGAAAAACCCAGCCTCCAAAAGCATCCATCACCATGTATTATTTAGCAAAAATACCATTGTAATACAATGATAGAAGCCTTCAAAGCCATAACCACAACCAAGAAATCCATGTGAAAAACCATGAATACACATCCCATGCCATGCTTCCAACCTTCACAAATGCTCCCTTGGCTAACCTTCAAGCATTGTCTTGCTCAATTCTTGCCTTTTTGCCTTCTCCTCTTCTCACTTACTTTTACAACTACCCTTGTGGTTGCTTATATAGTAGAAAGTCCCACAAAACCACCAAGTGGTATTACATAAATCATGTACTAAAACCATGTGCTACCTAACCTATTGACCCCACATTTAATATTGAAAATTTAACTCTTTTTCCTCAATATTAAAAATTACATGAAATATTATCATAATGTTACAATACAACTCATCAAGTATATCCCATGGGAATCTTTACATATTGTACATCCATCTAGGTGAAAAATTAGAAATAAAATAAAATAATACAATATAACAATATTATGCAATGTGTGCAACACCCATTATCTCAATAATTTCTAGATTGTGGGTTGCCATCATAGTGTTCAATTTTTGTGAAGAAAGGTGGTAGAATAAGATGGCGACACTTTTTGAATTCAAGATAAAAGATGTAGAAACCAAGAAGCAAGGTATGAAAAGATTTTAATGTTTTGGGTTTGCATTTGGTGTTGATAAGGTACAAATATGGATCCAAACCCGCCTGTGGAATATGTATGATCAGCTCTTGATAAATCCAAGATGTCAATGTAGTTGGTTATGCCTCAAGAAACTATGCCTTATTAGTCAATGAAGGAGATCTTGTGCAGTGATGTTTGTGATTACAAATTGGTGAGTTTGATTCAGTGGGAGTAACAGAATGTAATATGAAGGTGATATTATTATATTGAGTTGAGACTACTATTTTTTTTGGATTATTGAATGTATTTTGTCCATTGGGCTAGGGCCTCTAATCATTTTTTAGAGACATATATGTGGGGATATGTAGATTTCTAGACCATATCAATTTTCTCTGCATCACTTGGTTCATATAGAAAATACTTGGTGATTATACACTTACTCAGCTCCTATAGAGCTTGATACATACTTTATTATGTACATGAATTGACCTATATAGAGTAGCTTAGTCATAGTGATGACCATTTGACTCTACCTTTTAAATGACTAAGTGTTTGAAACTAATAGAAAACAATAATTAGAGATACCAAAAATATGCCCCTTTGACATTAGTGGAAAAAACACTTTGTCATATTTACATCATTACAAATAAAATATGATACAAACTCTTTCCCTAAGTCTTATGACTTATGCTAAAAATGAATAATGAATAAACAATGTAAAACAAATAAGATAAAAAATTCATTTCCCCCTTTCAAGTGTTTTCCCCCCTTATTTTTGAACACTTCTATCATGGCTACTGAGGTTGAATGGGTGGAAGAAATCCATATTTATCAGTGAATGTCTTATGAACTTGGGTGATTGTGGTCATTGCATGATCCCATGTGGTTCTTGCTACTTCTAGAATATGATTTTGTAACTGTAGTCTTGTAACTAAATCAATTAAGTTGTTAGCCATTGAAAGATTGTGATCTTCTTTGGTAAGATCTTTGGCTAATTGTGGCTCCTTTTGCATGACCCCAAAATTATGTATCATCATTGATTGAATAGATCCTACTTTAGATCTCATGTTGTTGTCATCTATCTAAAGCTCAACAAATGTGGCTTGATCATTCAGTAAATTATTGTAATGATCAATACTAGATCCTGCTAACTATGAAATAATATTGCTAGATCTCTTCATCTCATCTTGAATGTGGTTTATTTGTTCCTAGAGATCACTTGTGAATCTTGGCACATTTGACAAAATATTGTGCAAGTGTTGTACCTTGTGTATGAGTTATGTCATAATATGTATTCCCTCTTGCGATTGTAGTTTATATTCAATAATGGCTATGGAAACTTTTTCCACAACATTGTTTTCAAATTTTCTTGGAAATCAATCTATCAATTTCTCATTTGACTTCATATTACCAATAGTGAACTGTTCAACAATATTTACAATCTAGGTAACGATTGGAGCTTTATCAAAATTTGTATATCAAAAGCATCAAAAAAATTATTTTTCACATCATACAATACATAATTTTTGTTTTGTTCTCTCCTTATCTCTAATTGTCATTTCTTCTTTTAAAAAACCTCTTGTAGAAAAATTATTTTCTCCAAGGTGAGATTTTCCAAGTCTAATTGTGGATCTCAATTATTTCATGCAGATTTACTTCAATATCTAGTGAAGTATCCTTTATTGATTTTCCTCTTCTACTTGGTGAAGGAGTGTTGTTGCTCAACACTACTTTAAGAGTTGGTGAAGGAGTTTCACCACTTGATCATATTGGTGCACCAGTGCTTGAGAAAAATAATGGTCACACTCAGTTCAAATCTACTTATTTCTTTTTTTCCTTAATATGAAGTTGTTAAATGGTCTAAATATCTACATTTGTTTATTTTACCTTAGTTCCTACCTCTATATTTATGAGCCTCAATTTCTTAGCCTTTGGAATGTTAAGGGCATCGTCATGTACTGGTGACATGCCACCTTGCAAACTCAACCACCTAAACTTTCTCCACTACTATAATCATCTTCGATGTTTATAGTTTCTTTCTCTATATCTATTGCCTTGGTTGATAATCTAGAAATTATTTCCTAAATTAGTTCATCATGTTTTGCTACAACTTCTATTTCATTCTATAATATCAAAAAAATTCTATACTTAGGAACGAATCTACTCCTAGACTTTACCAAAAATATTTTTTGTTTCTCTTGGGATAGATCAGGCATTACTTTGACTAATGTGCCAGTCCTTATCATTTTCTCTTCTTTTTCTTCCTATTTCCATCTTCTTTCTAAGATCTCACATAAGTCCTGAGGTATTTTCTTATCAATTTCACAAGGATCTAGCTTATGATTAGCAATCATAACCACCATAACCTCCTCAAATTTGGTTTGGTCAACATTATCCAATGTATCATACTTTACAAATCTAAAGTTTTACAATCCTAAGGATCTTCATAGATCTACAATTACCTCTTAAATAAACTTAGATAGCCCTTTAGATGGTCCTTTGACCAATATCCTTCTCTTTTTTTTTGGGGAATTGGGCTATGTAGTCCTTGCTAGTCTTTGTTTTTTAGTTTGCTCAACACTAGTAGTTGCCTTGGTTCTTAGCTTGTTTGGTGGTGGAGGAGAAAGGAGTGTCACTATAGGTTTCTTCTTGGTTGTTGATCCTTCTTTCTTAGTGGAGTGACAAAAACTAAGACATTACCCTTGTCTCCTTCTCCTTCTCCCTTTTCCTCATCACCACTGTCTTTTTCTTTATCCTCTCCAAGACATTGTGTTAGCTATAGTGGTTCCTTTCCCTTGCCTAGGGTGCCCAATTTTGCTTCTAGGTCTTCGATCATTATTTTCCTTTTCTTTTCCTTAGAAGCTATTTTAATTTATAGTTATTCTTGCTTTAGCTTTCTCATATTTCCCAAAAGGTTCACCCTCAATGTCTATCTCTTCATTGAATAGTGTAACAATATTTGCACTCACTAGATCACTGTCTATTTCATAGTTAAAATTTTGTAACCAAGCCTTCCTCAACTTTACTACTTACATGAATGTGTTGTCTATATCTATAGGTGTGCACACCAAGTTGGTGTACAAAAAAGTGGACACCCAACGATAAAACACAAAAAATCTCAATATCCCAATCAAGTTTTCAATAACATGATCGAGTTATTTAATTGTGAAATGAGAGCTTGGCTTGGTATCTAAGCTTGGCCATTATAATTTAAAAAACCCAATCTAGTAATTACATAAACCATATTGGGTTATTTAAAATTATGTTTCTTAAAACATGATCGAATTTCTTAAAACATAAATATTTTTATGCTACTTGCATTTGAGGATAGTTTTCTACCCTCAAACGATAACAACAAAATGGAGTGAAAATGTGAAAGACAAAACCTGATTGAGTTTGAGAGGAAAAGAGGTTTTTTCTTGAATTTTCATCCATGACACCCCAAAAACAAGGTAGGTCTTCATTCTTTTCATTATTTATATATTATTCCATCAAATTTTGTAATTTGGTTTTGTAATTTATAAGTTTTGTAATTTTTTTCATAATTTGTAATTTTTTAATTTTTAATTTTTAATGTAGATGCATCAATGAATCCAAGAAAATGAGGGAGAGGCAAAAGACCATCTTCTACACAATCAAAACCTCCACCCATCATGACACAACCACAAAACACTCCACCCATTGTGACAAAAACACAAAACCCTCCACCTATAGTGATATAACTACAAAAATCTCCACTTAATGTTCCCGTTCAACAACCACCACTTCCTATAAACCCTCTATACATACCATTACATCATTTAACTACTACACAAGAGGACCTCATAAACTACCTTACACAAAATAGTGCTAACATTATGCAAATGGTCAATAGGTTGTGGTCATCTACACTTTTTGACCACTCAACCTAGCGAATACACTTAAACAAATGGCCCAAAATGTGAATAAGGTGTCTAGGGAAGTTATAAAATGGGGCACATGGAGGGATAGATGTCATGGGTTTTATGCTTATGGGTTACCATATCATCAAGTGAAATATAAGGATATAAAGAAAAGTAATATATGTTCTCTTTTCACCAATCCTATATCTAGCAACTCCCAATTACACACAACTAAATTTTTTCCTATTCATTGGTGCACTCATACTAGGATGAGAACATGTTTTTGGTATAGGTGGTATATGATATTTAACCTACCACCATGTAATAATTATAAGGTGCCTCTATATTTTTTGATAATTCTATATTGAGTTCATTCTTGGTGAGAAGCCAAATTACTTTGACATCTATAAGTTCTAGGATAGAGGGAGAGGCTCTACACAGGATAGACCTAGGGCTTTTAGGGTGGTACCACAACATGAGAGGAGATGTATAGCATAAAAAACCATGCCTCATGTTGTAATCCCATAAATTATAAAGGATTCTATTTATTTACAAACTCTTCATGCAACTACATCATTGCTATATGTTATCATTGAGCATGGCTCATGGTTAGGTGGTTTTCCTTCAACCATTACACCTCGACTATCATTAGATGCACCTTTAGGGTCATCATAAACTATAACAACTCCATCATCATCACATATCACTACAACAATTAGGCTCAAATTGTGACAATAATTTGTGATGACGATGTAATTTGTGGGCATTTTCATGTTTTTTTTCAATTATCCTTGATGCTATCACAATATTGACTTTGATTTCATAATTGTGATGCTCATGTGAGAATAAACAAAAGAAAGAAAAGAAAAATGATATAAATCATTCCCCAATTCTTTTGATTGTGGAGAGCTACATGTGAAAGAGGTGGAGAGCTTTGAATGAGGGTGGAGAGTTACGAACATTGTCGTGCCCTTGTGATCAGTGCATTTTGTTGTTGTGCCCTTGTGATCTCTGCATTTCATTATCGTGTCCTTGTAGCTCTACAATTTTATTTCCATGATGTGCCCTTGTGATCTGCATGCCCTTTCTCTATGATTTTGTTCAAGGGTGAGAAGAGGTACCTATTTAAATATTCTTTTCTTTTCCTTCTAAACATGCATGTTTTTATATTTCCTTCTAAACATGTATCTCTTTATATATTCAAAGAGATATTTTTAAGGTTCTTATTATATATTAGCTCACAACAAAAAAATTGATCTAGCTACATATATATTCTAGAATCCAAATAATAAACAATAAAACTCACTCAACCAATGCTAAATGACTTACCTCAACATTCTGCATGGAAATAATGTAGACCACAAAAAATGGGCAAATTTTTGCGATAAATTTTACAAAAATATATCATCACAGATATTTTTAGAAAGAAACAAGCCATAAGCTAGTCTTTATATATAAAAGATATTTTTTTAAGGTTCTTATTACATATTAGTACAATAAAAAAATTGATCTAGCTGCACACATATTCTAGAATCCACATAGTAAAACAATAAAACTCACTCAACCCATGCTAAGTGACTTAACTCAAGATTCTACACAAACATAATGTAGACCATGAAAAATGGGTAGAGTTCATAGGAAATTTTACAAAAATATATGATGGAGACCAACCAAAGACCAAAATGAACACATAGGAAAAGGGAAATATTATTATCAATGAAAAATGCCCTATGGGCTTACAACAGTATGATTCCGGAGAAAGAAATCCTCCACATAGTAGCTTCTCTCTAACTCCACTAAGAGCTACCTTTATAATGCCAGAAATGTTCTTAAATAAGGCCCAAATGGTTTAAGGTTAGGAATAGATTCTAGAATATGCCAATTGGCATCCATCACCAAAATAGAAGGTTCTAGAAATCATGTTAGAAGTTGGTGTAAAATTAGAAGAATCCAGAAATGGTAGTCCAACTTCTGGGAGGCATAACTTTTGAACCGTAATTTTGATTGATGAACTGTTTACATTTTTGAAAAGCTCTCAAAGTGCTCTAGGGCCCTATGGACTAGATTCAATGATCCCCCATTTTTTGGCCCTGTACGAGGCCATTTAGTGCCCTATATCTGACTTTGAAGTGCTCTTAGGAGGTCTCTAGGAAAATTAAAACTACAATACCTTTCTAACTGTAAAGCCTTTTTACCTAATTCTTTTTCTCAAGTATTTTAAATTACAAGTACAATCATCCCTCCAAATTACACCATCTAACTCATCATAATTTTGGCTCAATTACAATATAAATCATTTTCTACATTTGCACATCCCAAGGTGCTTAAAAACTAATAAAACTCTAACCCAAAAAACTAATAGTGGAACTATGAGAGTTGGAACCTTTATTTGACCCAAATGGGTATCCAAAAATGAAAAAACATTAAACAAAAACTACCTCTAAGAATATTTTTGGGTGATACAGGATTGCCCTTACACCACTGGATGCTCCTACATTAGACACCTAGGGTAGATTGAAAAGTGACCCTGTCACTTTATGGTAGAGGAAAACCTGAATGGGCAACCTCTACTACTAATATTCAAGCTAAGTCCTCTATTGGTTGTCTTTTCCACTTCACTAGGTACTCTTCATACTACTTATTTTTGGTACTCCTACCAACATGACTATCTAGAATCTCTTCTATCTCCTCTTTAGAAGTAGGAATTGGACATGGCTCCAGCATCAACCCTTCATCTACACCATTATCTTGATATTATGTTAAGTTTTCAATGTTGAAGATAGGAGAAATGTGAATCCCATCTAGCAACTCAACCTCATATGCATTTCCTAAGTCATGTTGCTTCAAAATTTTGCAGGGGCCAAATTTCTTCTTCTTCAGCTTGCTGTAAGTACCCACTAGAAACCATTCCTTTCATAAGTTTACCATAACTAGATCCCTACTTGGAATTCCTTATGTCTCCTCCTTTGATCTACCCTAGCTTTATACTATTGATTCATCTTGGTAATGTGTGCATGGACCTCCTCATGTAGGCTCTTGACATGTTCAAAAAATTCTTCTACCTCGACACTTGTCCTCTCCCCTTGCTCCATCTTCCTTAATTCTAGTGCAGTCATTAGGCTACTAGCATATACAATTTGGAATGGTGATCTACTAGTACTCTGATTTATAGAATTATTGTAAGAAAATTCTGCCTATGGTAGAATCAAATCCCATCCCTTAGGCTTATCTCCAAGTAAACACCTCAAAAAATTGCCCAGACTTCTATTTACCACTTCTAGCTATCCATCAGTCTATGAATGATGTGTAGAACTAAACTTAAATTCCATCCTCAACTTCCTCCATAAAGTCCTCTAGAAATACCCCACAAATTTAGTATCTCTATCAGAAACAATACTCTTTGGGAGACCATGTAGTCTCACCACCTCTTTGAAAAACAAATCTGCAATATGTATAGCATCATGAGTCTTGTGGCATGGAATGAAATGTGCCATCTTGGAGAACCTATCAACCACCGTAAATACGAGTCATTACCCCTTTGTGTCCTTGGCAATCCAAGAAAAAAATCCATACTTATGTCCTCCCATGGTTTTAGTGGAACAGGAAATGGTTAATAGAGTCTAGTATTGTGACTAAATCCCTTGGCTATTTGACATACTTGACAACTCTATACAAACTTCTTCACATCTTGTGACATTTGAGGCCAAAAATAATGTTCTCTAAGAATAGAAATGGTCTTATCTCAACCAGAGTGTCCTACCATCCCCCCACTTTGCTTCTCCTTGATCAATTTTTCCCTCATGGAACTCCTTAGAATGCATAACTGACTGCCCTTGAACAACATACCATCCTGAATCAAATAATCTAGCCACCTAGTCCTATCTATAGTAACAAGTTCTTTACAAGCCTTCCATGCTTTAGCAAAATGAGGATCCTCAAGGTATAGATTCTTGAGTTCATCAAACCAGACCACTTCAACCTGCATTATTGCTAGCAACAATAGTCTCCTACTTAATGCATCAACACCCCTATTAGACCTTCCACTCATGTGTTTCAACATAAATGTATAGCTCTGCATGAACTCTACCCACTTCAAATGTCTCTGGTTCAATCTACCTTGGCTATTTAGATAATACAAAGCCCGATGATCAATATACAAGACAAATTATTTTTGCAATAAATGATGCCTCCATTTCTTTAAGTCCTAAATGATTGCATAGAAATCATGATCATAAACATAATACTTTTTCTTTGCATAATTCATTTTTTCACTAAAATATGTAACAGGCTTACCTTCTTGGCTCAATACAACCCCTATAACACTACCGGTAGCATTACAATCTATCTGGAACACTTTACTCAAATTGGGAAGTGCTAACACTAGTTATTCTATCACATTCTTTTTAAACAATTCGAAACTCCTCGTAGCTACTGTAGTCCACTTGAACTCTTTCCAATCCCCCCTTATTGTTTTAGTCAGGGGTGCACATATGCCACTGAAATTCTTAATGAACTTTCTATAAAAACTAATCAGACCATGAAATGATCTCAGCTCAGTAGAAAACCTTGGAGTAGGCCATTCCAAGATGGCTTTTACCTTCTCTGGATCTATTTTGAGACCCTTAGATGATACGAAAAATCCCAAGTAGACTAACTCCTTTTTTACAAAGCAACACTTCTTCAAATTAATCAACATTTTCTCTTCCCTCAACCTTTCAAGGACTCCACAAATGTGCAATAAATGTTCATCCAAAGTCTTGCTGAAAATTAAAATATTATCCAAATAGACACTAACAAAATTTCCCAAGAATTTCTTTAGTACCTCATTCATAAGCTGCATGAAGGTGCTTGGCATGTTGATTAGTCCAAAAAGCATGACTAACCACTCATATAGACCCTCCTTGGTCTTGAATGTAGTCTTCCACTCATCTCCCTCTCATATCTATATCTTGTGATAGCCACTCTTGAGATCTATCTTTGTGAAGTACTGAGCCCCACTCAAGCAATCCATAAGATCAGCCATTCTTGGCAAAGGGAATTGATACTTGATGGTTATTCTATTTATATCTTGAGAGTCTGTGCATATTCTCCACTCTCCATCCTTCTTTCATGCTAGTACTGCAGGTACTGCACATGGAATCAAGCTCTCTCAAATCAACCCCTTCCTCAATAGCTCTTGAACTTATCTATCTAGCTCCTTAGTTTCAATAAGAGTCATCCTATGAGTAGCCTTATTAGGCAAACTAGCTCTAGGGATTAAATCTATCTGATGACTAATTTGCCTTACTAGTGGCAACCATTTTGGAACATTATTAGAGATGAAATATCCATACTCACTTAATAGGCCTAAAACTTCACCTGGAATTTCACTACTACCTTCCTTATCTTTTCTAGGAATCAAAGCATAACACATACGCTGATGTTTCATACCATCCAAAAAATTTCTTCCATCAACAAAAAATATCCTAACATTACTATATACCTTTTCACCTTCTTTTATCAAGGGCCTTAGTTTGTGGTGAACTCCATCCATTGTCAAAGAGTATGTATTTGCATGACCATCATGTACAACATGTCTATCAAATTGCCATAGTTTTCCCAAAAATAAATGGCAGACATCCATTGGATTAATGTCATAGAGAACTTTATCATGGTAACTCCCAATCTTCAACTTCACCAACCAATTTTTACTAACCAAGACCTTATGATCATCCTTCATCCAAGAAATTTGATAGGTTTGGGGGTGTTCCTCCCTCTTAAACTTGAGCTTAGTGACCATCTCCTCAGACACCAAGTTGTCAGTGCTGCCACCATACACAATCACATCACAACACTTATCCTCACACTTGCACCTGGTATGAAATAAAATCCTCCTTTGTCTATGTTCAGTATCACCACTTAGTAATACTTGTTCATTTACAAGAACCTCTCCTCTTTTTGCATGCTCAAAATGTGATGACTGTGCATCCTCATCCACATGAGCAACCCTTGCTTGACCATCAACTCTCCTATCTATCCTTCCTTGTCATTGAGGGAATTCAAAGGCACAATGACCTTCTTCATTGCAATGAAAATAGGTACCATGGAAGCCTCCTCTTCTTAATCCTTTTCCATGTCCTCTACCTCTTCCGCTCTGATCTCCAAAGTTTTGATCACGAGAGCTGTTGAAACCTTCATTTCTTTGGTTTCTACTAGTACCCACATCTTCATTTTTCTTTTGGGTCTCATTTTGGCCTCTAGATGACCTACTACCACCCTTTCCTCCTTGACCACACCCTCTTTTCCTTCCTTCAAACCTTTTATTTAGCTTCTCTTCAACTCATAGGGAAAACTAGTATGCCTCTTCAATGCTAGTCATTCTAACTAGACTTAACTCCTCCTGAATGCTAGGTCATAACCCACTCAGGTAACGAGCAACCTTCTCCTTATTTTCTTTTACATGTCCTAACCTAATAAGAAGTTGGTAAAATTCCTCCACATATTCCTAGATAGATTTTCTTGCTTGCTTTAATGCTTACATTTTCTTGAACAAATCAAGCTCGTAGTCAATAGGAATGAATTGCTTCTTTAGTTTGTCCACCATGCAATCCCATCTTGTGATTTTCTCATTTCCTCTTCTATTTCTTAGCTAAATCTCTTGCTACTAGATTTTGACATGGTCTTTCATTTTTGCCTTACAAAATTAACCCTATCTAGATCCTTAATATCCTCATACTCAAAATACTCCTCTAGTTCATTGATCTAGTCAATCAACTCATTCAAGTTTAGATTTCTTAAAAAAAATATCCAAATCAATTTTAGGTATTTTTCCAAGCTTAGATATGTCCCTAAAAAGCCTCTCCTTTTCCTAATTTAGGACTTCGCCTTATTCTTCCCCTTCCTATCCAATATTTTCTTCTTCATTTTCTTCCTCACTTTCATTGCATATGACAACATTTAGTATTCTATGGATGTCCTCCTGCAATGCTTGAACTTGTCTCTAGAGGGCTCTAACCTCATGAGTAACAACTCCAGCCCTTCCACCACATTCCCTTCATGGAGGCATCTTCTTGTCTCAAACCCACAACCACACAGTCCTGGTGCAATCTACCTCACAGTTAGCACTCTATCTACACACTTAGGAAAATTGGCTGTAATACTGCTTGATGGAGACCAACCAAAGACTAGAATGAACACATAGGAAAAAGAAAATATTATTATCAATGAAACATGCCCTATGGTTTTACAATAGTATGATTCTAGAGAAATAAATCCTCCACATAGTAGCTTCTCTCTAACTCCACTAAGAGCTGCCTTTACAATGCCAAAAATATTCTTAAATTAGTCTCAAATGGCTTAGGGTTAGAAATAAATTATAGAATATACCATTTGGCATCCACCACCAAAACAAAAGGTTCCAAAAATCATGTTAGAAGTTAGTGTAAAATTAGAAAAATATAGAAACGGTAGTCCACTTCTAGGAGGCATAACTTTTGAACTGTAACTCTAATTGATGAATCATTTACATTTCTAGAAAGTTCTCAAAGTGCTCTACAACCCTATGGAATAGCTTCACTCATCTCCCATTTTTTGGCCTTGTACAAGGCCATTTAGTGTCCCATATCTAACTTTGAAGCGCTCTTACGAGGTCTCCAAGAAAATTAAAACTCTAATAACTTTCTAACCATAAAGCCTTTTGACCTAATTCTTTTTTTACAGTGTTTTAAATTAAAAGTACAATCAGCCCTCCAAATTACACACTCTAACTCATCATAATTTTCTCTCAATTAAAAAATAAATTATTTTTTACATTTACACATATCCCAAGGTTCTTAAAAACTAATAAAACCCTAACCCAAAAACTAATAGTGGAATTGTGAGAGTTGGAACCTTTATTTGACCCAAATGGGTATCCAAAAATGAAAACACATTAAATAGAAACTACATCTAAGCATATTTTTGGGTGATACATGATTGCCCTTACACCAGTGGATGCTCTTGCATCAACATATCATAGAAAATATTTTAAGAAAGAAACAAGCCATAACATAGTTAAATTGGTCTAGTTTATGATTAGCTAGGTTGATTAAAAATTTGTGTATAACTATCATTAGATTAGGTATAATAAAATGAACAATCAACTGTTCCTAGCTAGCAGGATCAAATACAATTTTTCAAAATGATAAAATTTCATATGAAGATGCATCACTTGCATGCTAGGCATGAAGTGCATTCCCTAACTTATAATGAATGGTTGGATATAAAGGCTCCATATGCTATCCCAACAATGAAAGCCAAGGATGTAACCATGCATGTATTGGCATAGTCTCCCTAGGAGAATCCCAAGTATCTATTGTTATTATTAATTTGGGCATCCTATATGATCTCAAATGTTATGAAGTACTAATTCTGGTACTAACTTCTCCCATGTTTCCATAGAATATATTATAGGTATAGGGTTCCTTGGCTCCTTGAAATTTATAGTATCTATACTCACTACTAGAAGAATAACTTTACTGAAGAGTTGAGTGAAAGGAATTGAAGAAGCAAGTTCTACTTATGTGTAAATGTCATAATCATGACACTCATTTCCTTATAGAAGCCTCTTCCATTATTACATTACCTCTAAAACATGCAAAGGATGTTGAAGTGGTTCCCAACCTTGAAACACTCTTATAAGCAATGGCAAAGCAAATGCAAATGCAATACATGACAAATTCCAAGGTGATCATATGCTAATTCCAAGGTGATCATGAAAAATCCTAATATCTTAATATCTTAAATGCAATAAATTGGATGGCAAGAATCTTGTGAGAAGTGTGTTTTCTTTAAAGATCCCATGCCAAATCTAAGAAAGAGCATTGTTTGACTGCAAATAATTAGAGAACAAGTACAAGCTCAAAAATTTCAATAGTATGTTGACAATTAGTATGAATGAAAGTAGCAGTCAACTATACAAGAAAATCATATAGTTGAGTTACTATACCCTCCAATTTATTGCATTTAAGATATTAGGATATGTTGGTTTAAAGAAATGTAGATTTTATTTTGAAGGTGATCATGGTAGAACAAGAAAGAATGTAATATTTGCTATAGATTGGTCAAACAAAGATGAAGTTTTGACACAATAATGATTCATGCTTATCACCATTGACTCATACATGGATAAACCAATAGATGGCTAAGTTGAAGGAAAAGAAAATTCCATTGAAATATGAACTAATGAAAGATGTATAAGAACCAAATGAGGAATCATGTGAGAAACTCCCTAAATGTTCAAGAAAACAAGAAGGCCAAAAAAAGAAGAAGAATGAAGGGAGTGACAAGGAGTTACAAAAAAGAGGAATGGAGAGAAAGGAGATAGAGGAAAAGGGGTCACCTTAAAAGAAGCAAAGGTCACCCTTATGTCCAAGTAAGAAAGAGATAGATTCCCCCTCTAATGAAAGTAAAGAACAACATATTGAGAGACATTTTGTGGTTGACTTTGAAGCCCTTTCAAATGATGATCAAATAGGGCCCTGAGGTGAAAATGGCTTGGATATTAATTTGAGCACCAGAGATCATGATTAAGGAATTAAAATTCTTTAGGATGAACTAAGTGAGATCACCTCCCTAACATGGCTATCAAAATGAATGTGATGTGGAAAAATAATAATAAGCCAACCAATTGGGAGTTAACAAGGTAGATCTAATATTTACCATTGGATTTGGTTTTCTTCATGCAATCTTATTTATTGTAATACTTTCCTAGATTTTATCTAGTGCTCCCATAATATCCTCTATGTTTTCTAGCTATTGTTTGTGTCATGCAATCTCTTTTTGAAGCCCCTCCTTCTTCTTCTAGTATATTGTCACAAACTCTCTCTCATGTCTTAAATTTAGATCAAAATTTTGAATATCTTCCTCTACCATATCTAAAATTAGATTCACATTGTCTTGTAACTTTGGCATAGGTATTTGATCCTCGATATCTTTCATTTCAACATTCAAGTTTTCAAGATTGATCAGCACCTTCACTTGTGAACCTCTCATGTCAAGAAGTTTTTATACTAGTTCAACACTATGTTCTTGCTTTTGAGCTAATAGTTCTTCATATGCATTTTCTTATAAAATATTAATTTTGTTGAACAATTGTAAACTCTTACAAAACACTTTTTTTTTCTATTACCATTGATGGGTTTCCCTTGAACAAAATTAAAATTAAGAGGCATAAATACACCAAATTTTTTCTTTCAAAACCATATGTGGAAATATAAATATTAAGTACAACATGTCCAATATTTTTTTAGATATAAAAATTAATTACACCAAACCTTTCTTTCAAAACCATATGTGCATATATAAATATTAAGTACAACATGTCTAATATTTTTGCAGATAGACACATTAATTACAACATATTTTTCTTTCAAAACCACGAGTACAGATATAAACATTAAGTACAACATGTCCAATATTTATTCAGATATACACATTAATTACACCAAATTTTTCTTTCATGACCATATGTGTAGATATAAACATTAAGTACAACATGTCCAATATTTTGCAAATATACACAACCAACTCAATAATGGTGCAAGAATAAGTTATTCCTGTGAAGAAGGATCATGTCAAATAATGTAAGGGAATTTGATCAAAATAGGGTACTAGTGAATAGGTATTTGTTAGATTTCTCTTCCTCAAGCGAGGAAAATGTAGGAATAGAAGAAGAAAGTGAGACATTTAGTATGTCTAAATCAAGGAGATCAACTTGAGGTCAAAATATTAGAAATAAATTCAATAAGCGCATGAAATTTTTCCTTGCTCAAGGGGGGTCATGTTCTTATGGTGATAAGAGTGAAGGAAAATTTGATGTGCCCTTTAGGTACAAACATCTACAGAAATAATGGGTCCCCAATGAACTTCCTCCAATAAACATTGATTTTTGTGTTGGAGAGAGGATATAGTGCATAACACCATCCTCATTGCATGGTGTGGGCCTATTTTCCATGGATGACATAAAGGTGTTTTACAAAATAGTTGTTGAAGTGATAGAGTATGTTGTACCTTGTTATGATTATAATAGTTGGATGCAAATTTTTAGATAAAAAAACTATGTGTAGGTATGCACTTGCGACAAATTATATACTATATGCACCCTAAAATGGTTGCCTAGACTATGGGCTCCCATTATTTGATTTATCAAATTTCCTCAATCAATGGTTTGCAATATTTTATTAAATCAAATCAAATCAATTTCTTTGATCAAATCGTAATTAATTTAATTATTTCAATATTTCCTAAAGGTTTGATCATTTTATCCTAAATTTTATTTAATTAAAAGAAAACCTCTCTTTTAATTAAATAATTAATCCATATTTAATTAATTAAGATAAAAATCCCTCTTTTAATTTAATTAAAGATTTCCTATTTAATTAAAAGAACTTGCCCCCTTTTAATTAAATAGAATCTCACGTGAAAAAGGAAATGAAATAAAGGAAAATGAAATAAACTTTTTTTCTTCCCTCATTTAATTTTCCTCCTCTTTTCTCATTAGTGGAATTTTGTCTGACATGGATCAAACTCTATTATTCCATATTGGTTTTGAGAAGCCTCCCACCACCACATTCTTCTTTATAAGGGAGAGCCCTCTCCACATTTTTGACATCCATGATTATGCTATTGTTAGGGTATAGGTTTGGAGAGTGATTTTTGGATGAGTTTGAGCATTAAAGCTTTTTGTGGAGAAATTCTATCTTCTTGTCTTCTTCTCTCATGCATCCATGGCTTCCATCATTATGATCCATCCTTGAATTTTCATATTATCTTAGATCCATATTTGTTTTCATAAATTAATATTGCATTGTTATTTCCTTTCATAGATTAGATTTCCTTTCTTGCATTGCTTTGCATTGTTATCATTTAGATTATTTTGCATTGTCATTTGCATTCATATTCTAATATTTGAATCTCTTATTTTATGGTGTACTTGCATGGGCACAAACTAGGTCAAACTGAGGGCCTCCATCACAAACCCTTGCACTCCATCAATAGAGAGCTATGAGCCACCATTCAAGACCTCATTCTTGAGCAATCTTGGATATAATGACTCATAGAAGTGTGCTCACATTTTAGCACACACATCTTTTGGTGCCCACCATGAGGCAACTCGTCTTTACTTGTTGGTTTTAGATATTTTAAGAGTTAACCCCCTTGTGTGGATTTGTTTGGAGACTAAAAACCCTAGATCTAAAAGATTTGGTGATATCTCCCAAATGGCTTGGTATTTTGATATGAATTTTTTTTACAAGATGGTGACATATCGGACAAGCTTCAATCCAATTTTTAGATTTTTTAGAAGTATTTTACATTTTTAAATTTTTTTCTTGAATTTTCATGAAAAATCATTTTAGGGCACAAATTAGAGAATTTTTTAAAAAAGTCTATATTTTTGGAAAGATCTCTGAATTCATAATAGATTTAGTTCTTTGTATTTTAATTTTAGAGATCATATTAGGGATCAATAATTTGATTTGCAAAAACTAGTCTATATTGACAAAATGGCTTTCTAGGGCACAAGTGAAAATATCTTTTCAAAATTATTATATTTTTGGAAATCTCTTTGATTTTTGATAGGGGTCCCTTTTCTACATTTAGGGTTTTGGATCAGAATTCATATCATATAAGTCCGATCTTGTTGACTAGGTTATGTAAGTAGCAGATTCAAAGTACTTGAGCATGAGAGAAAAGCCCTTCTAGAAGAAAAAGATAAGAAGGAAGAACAATTTAGATGCCTAGAGGAGGAAAGGAAAGTTATTATTGAGATAGAAAGGAAATCCTACCAAGAAGCACAATACCTTCTCTTATGGCTTCACAACTTGACAATCAATTCAACAATGTGCACATTGGTGGTGGAAAAAACTCTCCTCCATCCACCCCTCCTAAGACTTCATGAAGTGGAAGAAACTCAAGAACTTCTTCATGATATCCTAGCCCTAGAGGAAGGAAATCTTTAAGACATGATTATTGTAAGAATTTGGTTTAACTATGATACCATGAAAGAATTTTCGTAAGGCAAGAATGAAATGCTAAGATCTAGAAGCTCAAGAGATAGCACAAGAGAGACAAGATATGGTCAAGTGAGAATGGATTGATCAGATAATTGGATATTAAATAATTGAATGAATACATCAAAGAACTACCTTGTATATAAGGCAAATTGATATGACTAGGAGTCAACAAAGAGATGAGCATAACAACTAAGCACATGTCCCCCAAGAGTGGATTATCCTCCATTATGCATGAATGTATGTGAAACAATGAGAGGATAAGAATGTAAAGGTGTATCTCATAAAGAGATGTAGTAGACAAAATGTGCTCAATTGGAGTGCAAACTACTATATTGTCAACATGACAACTCATATGAACATGTAAAATCCTAGGTGTCTACATGACAAGTAATGTGAAAATGCATTATCTTATGTAAACTTAAGTAAAGTGTAAATAGTAAATACTTATTTACACCAACACCCCCCCCTTAATTACAACTTAGGGAAATGTACTTAAGCTCACAAAAGAAAGAGAATAATGCAAGATGGGTCCTGGCTACTGGACCATGCTAGGTACCCATATACAAACTGCAAATGCAAAAAAAAAATGCAATGTAATCTCTCATAAAGAAGAGAAAGAGGGAAAACCACATGGGAAAAACCCCCCTCCAAAAAGAGAGTTAAGTACAATAAAATAAAATGAGAGAGAATAAAACCTAATGCTAGGAAGAGATCCCTCCCATAATAAAGAAGAGAGAAGTCAAGTGACTCCCCTTACTAAAATATCATGCACCCCCAAGAGATCTTGTAAATGGATATACTTGACCTTAGCGAAGGGTTTGGTGAAGAAGTCTACAACTTGCTCTACTATAGGAAAAATCGATGGCCTACTCATGTATCAACTCTTTAATGTAGTGCATATGAACCTCAATGTGTTTGGTCTGCTGATGTTGAACTAGATGTCTTGAGATCTCAATAGCACTTTGATTATCACAAAGAATGACTGTAGACTTTGGAAAGTTGAACCCAAAATCCTTTAGGATATGTTGTAGCCATATAGCCTATGTAGCTATAGTAACAACCCCTTGGTACTCAACCTCAGTTGAAGAAAGATAGAAAGTATTTTTCTTCTTACTCTATCAACAAATGGGGCTAGAACCAAGATGAAACATGTAACCTAAAGTAGACTTGTGGGAATCAAGATCTCTTGCATAAGTTGAGTTTGTGTATCCAACCAACTAAATTCCAATACCTATTGCATAGAGTATCCCATCTATATGTGTACCCTATATGTAGTGTAAGTTGCATTTGGTGGCCTTCCAATGAAGCTCATGTGTCTCTTGCATGAAGTGAGAAACCATGCCAACAAAAAAAGCTATGTCAGGGAATGTATGTGTCAAGTAAATGAGACTCCCAACCAGCTATCTATATAATATATCATCAACAAGTGGAGTGGAACACTTGGCCTCTAACTTAACACCTGCAAGAAAGGAAGTAGGTGTAGGATTACAATTACTCATGAAAAAGTGAGAAATTAAATCAAGAGCATACTTGTGTTGAGAAACTGTGATCCCAGCTAAAGACTGTGTGATCTCAATATTGAGGAAATATTGAAGTAAACCCAAGTCTGACATAGCAAATCTATCCTGGAAAGAAGTTTTGATGCTTGAAATGATGGATGAAGTACTTCTTATAATGATCAAGTCATCTACATAAAGCATGAGTGTCAAGTGTGAGTCATCCCTCCAAAGAATGTAGACACTTTAATCTAAATGACACCTGGTGAATCCCACTGAGAGTAGGAAGGAATCCATCTTGGCATACTAAGCCATAGGATCCTGCTTAAGGCCATAGATAGAGTTCTTCAACCTGAAAACATAAGTAGAATCTTGTATGAATCCCTAAGATTGCTCCATATAGATCTCTTCATGAAGATCCCCATTAAGGAAAGCACTCTTCACATCCATCTGATGTACAATCCAACCATGAGCTACAACAATAACTAGTGTCAAATGAATGGAGTTCATCTTAGCTACCAGTGCAAAGGTATCAGTATATTAAATACTAGGAAATCATGAGAAACCTTTGGCAACAAGTCTAGTCTTATACATATCCACACTTCCATTTGCTACAAACTTGGTCTGATAGATCCACTTACACTGAACCAACTTTCTTCCCTTAGGAAGATGAACTAAGTCCCAAGTGTTGTTTTTCATTATATATTTATATTCTTTCTCCATGGCCTTGTCCCATTCAAGAACCCATGATTCTTCCTTAAATGAATGTGGATCAGAAGCAATGACAATATGTGCATGCAGAAATGACTTGTGTTGTGCCCTTGTCCTCCTAGTATCTGAAGGATTCCCGACCAATGAACCTAATGAATCAAGCATTTGTTGTTCCCAACAAGGTCTAGTGGAAGAAGAAGGAATATCCTCAACTTTTTGTGGACCCTATGAAGTTGGTGTCTTGTGAGTCAAAGTTGAAGGAATATCATCTTCCAAGTCACTATCATCACTATTATCACTTTCCATGAAGGAGGAAGGATGAGTTGAAGGAGCCAAACTTGGACACATTTCTTCAAAGTGAACACTCCTCTCAAAGAAAATTTCGTGTGTCTCTGGATCCATGAGTTTGTATGCCTTAAGATGATCAAGATATCCAACAAATATACAAGGTTTACTTTAAGGTTCCAATGCCTTCCTTTTTTTGTGGAGGTATCCTTGCCCATGCTGGACAACCAAAAAATTTAAAGTGTTTTACACTTGGTTTTCTTCCACAACAAGCCTCAAAAGGTGTAATTCCATACAAGGCCTTATGGATACTTCTATTTTGGATATAACTGGCATTACACATAGCTTTAGCCCAAAAAAATTGATCTAGAGACTTATGTTGTAGCATACAAGTGGTCATTTCCTTAAGGGTTCTATTCTTCCTTTTAGCAACACCATTTTATTGTGGAGTGTATGTAATTGAATGTTAAAGATCAATACCCTCATGAGTACAAGAGTCTATAAGCCTTAAGTTCACATACTCCCTTCCATTATTTGTTCAAAGTCTTGATGGCTTTCCCTAATTTCCTCTCAACTTGAGCTTTGAAGGTGATAAACTTATCAAACACTTCACTCTTATGAGCAAGAAAGAAGAGCCAAGTGTATCATGAGAAGTCATAAATGAAGGTGAGAACATAGAAATCCTTTCTAAATGATGACACTAGAAATGGGACAAGTACATCACTATGAACCAATTCAAGAAAAATAGTAGCTCTCCAAGACTTCCACTTGTCAAACTTCTCTTCGGGATGCTTGCCTACTTCACAACCTGTACATACAACCTCTAAATACTTGACTTGAGGTATACCTATGACCATATCCTTATTTTCTAAGTTATTGAAGGTAGTGGTAATTGACATGTCCAAACCTCTCATGCCATAGTTTACTTTGTGAATTTGAGAGGGTCAACAAGGAATGTGAAGTGGACTTAGTCAAAAAATGAGAAAAAAGAATAAAGTCTTGTATCATGATTAGCCTTTCCAATTGCCACCATAGAATCATCCTTTATATTTTTCACCACAATTGAATCAAGAAGGAAATCCACTTTGTTGCCACATCCATAGTGAGTTATTTGGTAGATTGAAAGGAGGTTGGTGCTAAGGTTGGGAACATCTTGGAAAACTTCATTGTCTAACTCAACATTCCTTTTTCCTTCAACTTCCACTTGTGTGTCATTTACCACATAGATGTAAGGTACATGTGATGGTTTCAAAGAGGAAAAACGCTCCCTTGAAGCATCGATATGATGTGTAGCTCCTAAATCAAGAACCCATTCCTGAGAATTGTTTGTACTTGCTACCAAAGCTTGTCCCTTACCTTTTGAAGTGGATGAAGATCCCTTATCCTTATAGGAATTTGGCACATCAATTTTATGTTTCCTCATTATGTTTAGAAACTCATCAATTTTCTTATCCTTACACTCATGTCTATCATGACCATTCTTCTTACAATAGGCACACATTTTCTTCTTGATTTTGTTGAAGTTGTTCCCCTTCTTATTATTTTTGGAAAATGACTTTCCTTGTTGTGAGGAAAATTGTTGTGTGGAGGAAGATTGATGTGAGGAAAGAGATTAATGTGTAGAGGAAGATTTTTGTGTGTCATCTTGTGGCTTAGCCTTCCACTAGTTTTGCTTCTTGTTGGAATTTTTACCACCTTGATTCCCTTTATTAGCTACCAAGGCTTTGGACTTGGAAGACTAGAGAATTTCCATACTCACTAACTTTTCATGTTCTAAGACCAACATTCCTAAAAATGACTCCATTATTAACTTGCGAGTATTATAACTTGAAACAAAAGTCACATATTTAGGAGGAAGATAAGTCATCACATGGTTGACCAACTTTCCATCCTTGATGGGTTCATCACAATCCTTAAGTTGTGCCCTATACATGTCTACTTGGGTAAGATAATCTCTTATGGTGTCAAAATTCCTAGGATCCAATTTGAGAAGATTGTCCTCAATGATGTAGGCCATATCTTCATCTACTATCCCATACAATGCTTCAAGTTTATTCCAAAATTCTATTGGATTGATAATGCTCCTGATGTGATATTTGATAGGTTCTGAGATATTCTTTAGGAAGGTTCCTAAGGCCATTTCTTGTTTTGATGCCTAGACTTACGAGACTCATCAACATCATCATCTAGTTTCTTTGTTGCACTAGTTATATAATGTAGTAAACCTTTTTCAACTAATGGTTTCTTTATATTTTCTTCCCAAGTAACATAATTATGTGGTGTTAGAAAAAGAACCCATAATGCAAAAGAAAGAGAAAAATATCAAGGTCATGGAAGAACACAAGACACCCCCACCCTTTTCACTCAATCAAATAATCCCTACCCCAAAACTGATGCTTGTGGCGCTTTATATGTAGTATGTTTACAGTTGGCCACTTGTCTAAGTGAACCAAAGTTGACTTATAATTTTGATGATTACAACAAAAAATATGAAGCTATATTAGACTCAACAAGATAAGACACAAGACCTCTCAAGGATCTAATTAATTACAATTACCAATAGGCCAAATTAGACCAAAATTTGAAAGTACTATGTCTACTTAGAATTACTCCAAATTAATACCAAATCTGGAAAGTAGACAAAAGATCATGCACATTCAAAAAAAAAAAGCACCTGAGTATGTGTCTAGATGAGCTTGAACTAAGCCTTTGAAGTTGCAAAAATTGGGATTTGTGATTTTCAAAAAAATTCAGGAATAGGGATTGCAAACAACATCTCCTATTATTTTTCCTAAATTGCCACTGTCACACCTCTAAAATCAAATGACTCTATATTTCACCTTAGATGTTTGATTTTGATTAAAAAAAGCCAATTTAGGGGTTTTTAGACCTTCTAAATGTGATGGGAACATTTGAATTGCACCAGCAAGCTCCAATCTTGACCTACAAAAAAAATCTCTCCAATGGCTATGCAATGAAACTCCAATGGCTTTGATATCATGTAATAATTTTGTATAGCTATGATACCATGAAAATTTTTTCCTAAGGCAAGAATGAAATTCCAATATCTAAAAGCTTAAGAGATAGCACAAGAGAGACACGATATGATCAAATGAGAATGGATTGATCAGATAATTGGATATCAAATAATTGAATGAATACATCAAAGAACTACCTTGTACATAAAGAAAATTGATATTATTAGGAGTCAACAAAGAGATAAGCATAACAACTAAGCACATGTCCACCAAGAGTGTATTATCCTCCATTGTGCATGAATGTATGTGCAACAATGAGAGGATAAGAATGCAAAGGTGTATCTCATAAAGAGATGTAGTAGACAACATGTGCTCAATTGGAGTGCAAACTACTATTTTGTCGACATGACAACTCATATGGATATGCAAACTCCTAGGTGTCTACATGACAACTAATATGAAAATGCCTTATCCTAGGTAAACTTAAGTAAAATGTAAATAGTAAATAATTATTTACACCAACAATTATTATAGGAGACCAAGATCTTCAAGACATGATTATTATAGGATACCAACACCTGCTAGAGTTTCAAGACAACCTTCACAAAAAGCTCATCATGGTTCACAATATGGAGGTAGTAGCTCAAACTTTGACTGTAATGCTTATGATTTCATGGCTATGCAACCAGACCCACATTTTTAGCAACATATGGAAGTTTATATGTACCAAAATAGAGATGCATGCTTTAAATGAAGAAAAAGCTAAAGAAAATATCAGCACCCAAGAATTCATTTTTAGTTGATTCAATTTGTCCTAATCTTTTTGATAAGAGTGTTGACATGAAAGATTTTCCTAGAAAAATTTGGATCCCCCAATATGACAAATATGATGGAAATGGGGGTCCAAATGATCATGCGTGTCAGTTCTATACTATGAATTTTGAGTTTCATCATGAGGACTCATATCTTATGAGATTATTTCCAAGGAGTCTTAAGGGTCAAGTAATGGAATGGTTTACCAATATAACTCCTCCTGTTAAGATGTTCTTTGAGTTAATTCAGAGATTTGTTCAACACTTTACATATAATCTTTCACAATCTGTCTCACTAGTGGACTTATGTCACACAAAGAAAAATCAAGGAGAATCCTTTATTACTTTCTTACAAAGATGGAGATGACAGTGCTCTCACTATTCTAGGACTATTCCTAAGAAAAAAGACTGAAATCCTCATTAGTAACATGGTTCCTTAGATGAAGTGTGAAGTTAAGAAGATGGTTTTTGAGTCTTTGAATACCATGGCTGAAGCTACATTTAGAATTGAGGATGTTTTGAGAGAGCAAGGTATTTTTACAATAAATGGAAACAACAACAACAATGGTTAGAACAACAACAATAACAAAGATAAAGGAAAGAACACATATTGGAATAAGAAAAAACAAGTTGTTAATGATGGAGTTGATGATTCATATAAGTCTAAAGATCAAGCTATTCTCCATTTGGCTAGTGCCAATCAACACAGTAACAAGCTAAGATATCAAGAAAGGCTTAAAGGAGATAAACATAACTTTACACAATTAGTTGAGTCATATGAAGAGATATTTACGAAGCTCCTTTCTCATAATATTGTGCACCCTTATGATGCCAAAAAGTTCTACATACCTAAAGTTAAGCCATGGTGGTGGGATGAGAAGGTCTATTACAAGCTTCACAATGGCATTGGACACAATATTGAAAATTGTGGGAGAATTATGCATATTTTTTAAGATCTTATTGAGAATGGAAAACTTGAAATAGATGGATTAAATACCAATAATGATCACACAAAATTCAAAGAGCCTTTTCCCAAATATGAGAAATAGGAAGCTTCCCAACCTAAGAATGGCAAGGCTGCAAGTAGTTACACTTATGCAAATACAAAAAATGTTGTCAATATGCTTGAGGTTGTAGAAGAAAGTGCCAAAATGATGGAAGATAAAAATCCTAGTGGTTGTGATTTAAATTTGAGCTCTCCTATCCTTGGTGAAAAACTAAGGGGTGCTCACTCTAGAGATTCATCTCAAGGTCCCCTTGTCATTAGAGGACCCAATTCAAACCCATCAAGTAAACCTAAGCAAGTGTCTTCCCAAAGTCTCAATGCTATTATGCAAAGTCAAGGTCCCCTTTTTGTCAAAGGACCTAGTTCAAACCAACCAGGTAAGTCAAAACAAGTGCAATCCAAGTATGTTCCTTCAAAACTAGTGGTCAATCCTAGGTCAAATTATAATCTTGTTCATCAATTACAAAGAACCCCACTCAAATTTTGATCTTTGGACTTTTAGAGTTGTCTCCAAGACACAAACAAGTCCTTGATGATGCTTTGTGCATGGTGAATATCCCCAACAATTTAGATGTCATTTAATTCTAGAACATAGTTAAGAATATTGCTAGCCCTCATTACCTTTCCTTTTTAGAGGAAGATGATAAATCTTTGAGCCATCCACACAATCTTTCCCTTCATATTGAGGTCATGATCCATAGAACCCGTGTTAGGTGTGTGTTGATAGATTGGGTGCTGGGCTTGATATTTGTTCTTCAAGTATTTTAAAGACATTAGGTTATTCTAAACAAGTATTGATACTAGAAGGAAGATTATTATCAAAGCCTATGATGAGGCAGAGAGAAATTCAGAGGGGTTGGTCATCCTTCCTATTAGGGTTGGCCCTATTGAAAAATATATTTTATTCCAAATAGTTGATGCTGGACCCCTTGAATAAAATATTTTACTTGGTAGATCATGGATCCATGATATGCAAGTAGTGCCATCTCCCTAACATCAGTGTGTTAAGTTCCTTTACAATGGAATAGATATTTGTATACTTGGGGATAATAATTTTTCTATTAATTAAATTTTAGAAAGTACTCATGTTCCCCTCGATAGAGAAGTACATGATTTTGATGCAACTTTAGCTAAATGTAGAGACAAGTTCAAATCCATAGACCTTGGCATGGGGGGATATCAACTCAACTCCCTTGCAACATTACTACTTTCTCCTAGGTCTTATGGTAAACCTTTATAAGAGATGAAACCTTCATCTTTAACTATGACATTATTTGATACATTTTTATAGTCATCGGTTCCTATTCAAGATGAGAAAGAAGATGTGGCTATTAGAGATTGGATTTATAGAAAAGAGAAGTATATGCAAAATGAAACTTTACTCCCTCTCCCAAATCTTGTGGAAGATGGTATACTTTTTTCAAGAAGATGGGGTATCTTGGACATGCCCCTCTTAGTAATAGATTGGATGTTAGAGCCAAACCTCTTGATCATGGTCTTTTCGGATGCAAGTCTAAGAAGCTAGTTGGTCTAAGATATGAAAATCATTATAAAGTTTCTCCTAACCTTGATATGTCAGATAGTGAAGAAGAACAAGAGTACATAATTTAGAAAATCAACAAGATATGTGTGAAGATTGGGTCCCTTCTACTGATCTCCTTTAGGGAGATTTAGATAGTCCAGTATCTCATGAGATAGTTGTGAATTTAGAACAAGAGAGTGTGAACCTTGATGATATTGAGGCTTCCACATCTAGGTGTCCCAAGCCTTCATGTTATAAGCATCCTAGTTGAGATTCAAAAATAGATTCCAATGAGTATGAATGGTATTCCCTCTCAAAGCCTTTTATAGTTGATATGGACATTGACGTTGTTCATACATATAGTTCTCAACTTGAGATAGTTGACAATGCATATGTAGGATCAGATGATTTGAACTCACATGTTACCTTAGAGAATGATTCTTTTCTTGTTAGGATGAATCACAATTTGGGTAGTATAGGAAGTTACTTGATAGACTCTAAATCTTTGGTCACTAGAGATATTATTCATATTCATAACCTTGAACTAGTCATTGATTTACCCCTTTTTCATCCTGATTTGATTGATTGGTCCCAATGCAATCACAAACCTAAGCTTTTAATGTTTCAAAATGATTATGAGATAGACTGTTATTTGAATGCCATTGAGCCCATAGTCTCTTCCACAAGTGAACCACCTACCAACATGATAGAGCCAAACATCAAGTACCTTAGTCACAAAATAAAAAGAAAATAAAATAAAAAGAATAGGAGTTCTGATGACAAAAACCACTATGTGGTGGTGTCAAAACCAAAAAAAGTAAAAGGAAAGGATGTATTCAAGGGTGAAAACCTCTTTGAGGTGCCTAAGGATGAGGTACTTGATCATCTCCCTAGTTATTTTCAAGATAGATCTTCAATGATTATCAAACCAACACAAGCAGTCAATTTGGGTATAGATGAAGCTCCACAAATGGTACATTTGGCTCAATCTTTTTCATTGTAAGAAAAATAATCCTACACTAAGTTCTTACAAGAAAAGAAGGCCAATTTTTCATGGACTTATTCAAATATGCTAGGGTTGGACACTAATCTATTATGCATCACTTATCCATAGCTCTAGGTGTTAAACTAGTTAAACAAGTTGTCTCATTTCAACAAATATGTAGAGTAGAAAACAAAGCAACTAATGCTATGACTACACTTGCTTCAGTTCTTCAATTAGAGAAACATGAATCAAGATTTGAATTCTTGGTAGAAAAGCTACATCACCCTATCTATGATTCCCAAGATTGGTCATGAGTCATTCCATTACGGTGCCATTTATTCATACCTTCATGATGGCATTACACCTAGCACCTTTAATGGATTTTTATGCAGAAACCTTATTCAAAATGCCTCTCACCATTACCTTATCTCTGTTGATTTGTATAGGAGGGGTCTAGATGGAACAATTGTCAAAAGCTTAGAAAAGGAAGAATCTAATCAAGTGTTAGTTGACATCCATGAGGGCATCTATGGGGGATATTCCAATGATCTTTCTATGGCTCAAAGGTTGCTTAGGGTGGGGTACTATTGGCCCACAATGCAGATTAATGCAATAGATTTTGCAAAGCCATGTGAAAAGTATCAAAAAAATGGTAAACTAATACATGCACTAAGAAAGGAACTCATTCCTTCTATCTCTCATTAGCCATTTCAGCATTGGCCTTTGATCTTGTTGGGTAGATTAATCCTAACTTGTTATGTGCACACAAGTTTATTATCACTGTTACTGATTACTTCACTAAATGGGTAGAAGTTGTCCCACTTTCTGTTGCCTTGGGAAATATAGTTTCTTTATTTATTCTAAATCATATTTTCTATAGATATGGATTTCCTTTCGAGATTATCACTAATAACATAGGCCAACTTAAAAATAAGGACCTTAAACAACTTTGTAAAAAAGATAAAACAACATTGGTCCTCCATTTACTTCCCGCAAGGAAATGGTCAAGCAAAAGCATCAAATAAAACCATTCTCAAAATCTTACATAGAATAGTTCATAAGAATGGTAGGGATTGGCACTTACAAATAAATTTGGCTTTGTGGGCCTATAGAACAAGTATTCATGCTCCCATTGGGGCTACTACTTTTTCCCTTACATATGGTGCTGAAGCAGTGTTACCTTTAGAAGTCGAGATTTGTTAACTTAGAATTTCCCTAAAAGGTCTAGTTATAGATGAAGACTACTATGCTATGATACTTTAAGAGTTATAACTTCTAGATGAGAAACTCAAAGCATCATTTGACCATATGAGGGTCTATCAAAAGCACATGCCAAAAGCATTCAACAAAAAGGTTCACCCTAGAAAATTCTAGGTGGGAGATCTTGTCTTACAAGAAAATCCTAACAATCAATAGAATAGAGATCAAAATGGTAAATTTGAACCTAATTGGCTTGGATCTTACATTATTACAACAACTTTTAGGTCTAGTGCCTATCTACTATCTATAGCAGAGGGAGAGTAGCTCCTAATCCTATCAATGTCTTGTACCTAAAGAAGTTCTATCCATGATGCATGTTTTGTCTAGGGGCATCTTTGTACATATTTATCGATCCTAAAAAAATACAAAAAAAATGATATATTTCAAAAATCCAAAAAAGTGATATACTATCAAAATTCTAAAAATTGGAAAGTGTCCTAAAAAAATGATCATCTTAGTAATAAGCACTTTGATGTATCTCCAAAAAAATTATATATTCAAAAAAAGATAAAAAGTAAAAAAAAAAATCCAAGTGGTGAAAAACCTGGAAATGGGCACTGCTTGAGGACTTTGCACCCCTATTTCTTAGCATATATTTCTTCAACACTTGGCCTTTCTCCATCATGCCTTGTCCTTCTTTCCTTGGTTTGGAATTGGTCTTTGTCTAGGGGGCATAAGTGTGTTAGCTTTGGTCTCTTAGCTACATTAGTCTTTAGGAGACCTTGCAAATGGTGTTTTTCAACACCACCCCAATTGTATTTTTCAATACAACCCCTAACATCGAGTGTTTTTCAACACTTAATTGGTTTGGTCTTACCCAATTTGGTCCTGTGGTCTTACCTACTTGTAAGAATTTGATCCTTATACTTGAAACTCAGTATCAGTTAAAAAAATTAAATTTTTAAACACAAATACTTGACTTATGTCTTGATCTTTTCTTTGTGTACTGACTGTTATTAATTTTTGTTGAGTGTCCTTGTCTGATAAGTCTCTCTGGGATGCATAGCTAGAGGAATTGGGGCATGGGGCATGTTTTTATTTGTTTTCTACTTGTGGGTGTGGTCTTGAAACTCTAGAGTGTCTCTTGTTGTCCCCTAGAAACACTTAGGAGATTTCATGCATCATCCTTGACTATTTTTGCACAACTATTCTTAAGGTCATCCTAGCATCTATGCCTTGATGCAAGCATGGTTTTGCTACATTAAATTGGGTAAGCTAATATTGAAGTCATCTTGACCTTTATGTCTTTCATGCTTATGTTAGAATCTTTCCACATTCTAATTTGATATAAATCACATTCATATATTTATAGTTGTGCTTGTGACTAGAGATGATTGTGTGATTTTTTGTTGTCTATTAATAATGGCCCAATGATGAAGATAAGTTCTTTAACATTCTCTAATGAATGATGAACACACAATCCTATGTTACAGTTGCTCTTTTGCAAGTACACCTTTGCATTTTCATGTAGCTTGCATTATTAGACTTCATGTTAGTTTTCATTTTTAGGTTGCATTATGAATTTGAGAGGGTTTTTCTTTCATCTTTATTTTGGACTTTTAATCAACTATGGTCATGTTTTGACCTTCATTTCCTTATCTCCTTTCATAATCTCAATCAAAATTCCTATCTTAAATAGTTGATTGATTTGGGGCATTTCTTTTCTTCTTTCTATTTCTTTCCATATCTTCCAAACTTCTATCTTCCATTTTCTTTTACCGCACTTCTTTTGTTCCAATTCAACTTTGGGGCATAATATTTCATGCTTGATGATCTACCTTGGTTCATTGATTCTTATATCTTTCATCTTACATCAAGAACTTTATACTTTTTTTGATTTGATCATATTTATTAATTTGTTTTTTCTCCTCTATCTCATTTCAATTTTGATCACGAGGGGGTAGTAGCTATCAACTTCAATCCTTGATTCAATTTTATTAATTTTATCCTCAACTTTTTTAAGTCAAAATTTATTTGTATTCTTTGTCCTAATGTGTTCTCAAATCAACCACACATCTGGGTTGTTCTGTGATCCCAAATCGATCTCACACTTCAATTTCTTTCTTTGACATGTGTTCCCAAATCAATCACACATTAGTCAAAGAAGGGAAAATGTATTCATGCTAAAATTGTCACCTAGACTATGGGCCCCCATTATTCAATTTATCAAGTTTCCTGAATGAATGGTTTGCAATATTTTATTAAATTAATTCAAATTAATTTCTTTGATTTAACGGTAATTAATTTAATTATTTAAATATTTCTTAAAGGTTTGATCATTTTATCCTAAGTCTTATTTAATTAAAACAAAACCTCTCTTTTAATTAAATAATTAATCCATATTTAATTAACTAAGAGAAAAACCCCTCTTCTAATTTAATTAAATATTTTCTATTTAATTAAAAGAACTTGCTCCCTTTTAATTAAGTAAAATACCACATGAAAAAGGAAATGAAATAAATGAAAATTAAATAAATTCTTTTTTTCTTCCCTCGTTTAATTTTCCTCCTCTTTTCTGTTTGGTGGAATTTTGTCTCATATGGATCAAACTATATTATCCCATATTGGTTGTGAGAAGCCTCCTACCACCATATTCTTCTTTATAAGGGAGAGCCCTCTCCTCATTTTTCACATCCTTGATTATGCTATTTTTATGCTACAAGTTTGGAGAGTAATTTTAGGAGGAGTTTGAGCATTAAAGCTTTTTGTGGACAACTTGGAGAACTTCTATCTTCTTGTATTCTTCTCTCATGCATCCATGGCTTCCATCATCATGATCCATCCTTTCTTATACATATTAGCTTAGATCCATATTTGTTTTCATAGATTAATATTGTATTTTTATTTCCTTTCATAGATTAGATTTCTTTTCTTTCATTTCTTTGCATTGACATCATTTAGAAAGTTTGCATCTTCATTTGCATTCTTATTTTGATCTTTGAATCTCTCATTTTATGGTGTACTTGCATGGGCACAAACTAGGTCAAACAAAGGGCCTCCATTACAAATCCTTGCACTCCATGAATAGAGAGCTATGAACCACCATTCAAGATCTAATTCCTGAGAACTCTTGGGTATAATGACTCATAGAAGTGTGCTCACATTGTAGGCATACATATGCAACAAAAAGTTAGTGAACAAAGTAAAATAGTATCCATCTACATTGACAAAAGGTCAAAAGCATAAGGGAATATTTTCTTCTTCTATTCTTTGGTCAAGAACACACCATAGAAGAATTAGAAACAAACAAGTTCTTTGAAAATCACCTACAAGGGAGCTAGCCTTTAGAATAGTAGGGGTCTGGGTCCACTGATTGTGCCCCAACTAAATTGTAGGCATAGAATAGTAGGGGCACCTGTGGGCATGTGTAGTATAGAATATGGCGACCTTACAAATAGTAGGGGTTATTTTATATGTAACACTCGAACCCCCTTAGAATAGTAGGGGGCCTCTATCTATAGTTGCCCAACTGAATGTTATGTATAGAAGGACTTATCGCCCTTGAAAATTAGTTATCAAGTAGATTTTTCTCAACTATTGTATTGTTCTTCAAACATTTGAGCATTTTGAGAGCTATTAAAAAAATAACAATTTTTTTACCAACATGATGGTAATATGTTTGGTAGGATTGGAAGTAGCCTAGTTATAGAGTTTGGTAATAAGAATGTATTAAAACATCCTCCTTGCATCAAATGTGAAGGTAGGTTAAAAAGTGGTTACCAAAAAAAATGTCAGTTTAAGAGATTGTAACTTTACTTTCCAAGTCTTGAGTTTGCAAATTTTTAGGGTCGCCATCTCCAAGAGTGCAATACAAGACATTGTCACTAAGTTCCTTAATTCAATTAATTAAAAGAAAGAATTATAGCTACAATGCTTATTAGTTAGCTTCCTACCTCTCACAAGGATCAAAATATTAAAATTTTGTGCTTGGGAAAAAAGAGATTTCTCAACATTAATAAAAATCTTACCAGAGTTTTCTTGTATATATGAAACTAGCATAGAAGCCAATACATTGTATAGACAACCTCAATCCACTGATAGAAAATGCTCACCCAATTCCCTACAAGAAGGCTTGTATAAGCATGTGTTGGACATGATTTTATTTTTTAACAAAAATATTTAGAGTTTAAATTTAATGTTATAATGAATTCAAATTTGTAATATAGGTGGTGAATTCAATGCTATAATGAATCCTAGAGAAAAATAGTGGAGAATCACCAAAGAATCTCAGTAATAATTAATTTCAATATACCATCTCAGCCCATATCCTCCCTCATTCTAGTTCAAACCACTTTGTAGTTTAGCTGAATATCATTGAGCATTTACTTCCAAAATAGTGACCTTTCAAGTTTGAAAAAATGTAGGTGAGGGATGAAAACCTAATGAATACAATAGAATAATAGTTGAAGGTGTTGAAACTAGAGCCCAAAAATCCATGAAAATAACTAGACATAAGAAAGAGACAAAAAATAAAATAGAGAACACTAGAAATATCCTAGGAAAACCATTTGAGAATGAAGGGAAAAACCTAGCCACACAACACAAAAATATCTTTATTGATAACACAAATGTTCAAGTGTATAATGTTTATCGTATGATACAAATATATAACAATAGAAGAGACTCTTCATATTCTAACTGAAGATCTCTTGAGTTTCTCATAACTTCTATAATTAAATATGACTCTTCGAATATTCATGGCTCAATGCATGAGAATGCCACATCATTTACATTTATAATATTACAAATTAAACTTTAAGTGTCCTTTTTAGCTAAAGATAACAATAACTGTAATAAGGTTCATATTTCTACAGATAAAGATCTCTATCACAACTACCATCTTCAACACTCCCTCTTAGCTAGAGAGACATCTTTAGCTAAACAATCACACAAGACTACAACCAAAATGTTAATGATAAAATCTCATCTCATATATTCTATGAAAACATAAAACAATCAGTCATATTCATGGAATCACTCAATATGAAAACCTATAACAATAAATTATATTCATGGAATCACTCAATATGAAAACTTGTAACAATCAATTATATTCATGGAATTAATTAACATGAAAACTTGTAATAATTACTCATTCATGGAATCACTCAACATGAAAAGATTTGCAAGACTCACAACTAAGCCTTTTTTCACAGACTCTCTCAATGTGAACTATCATGGAATCTCTCAACATGACATCTAATCCCATCATGGAATCTCTCAATGTGATGACATCCTGGACTCTCTCAACATGATGTTCACTATCACATAGTGAAAGAGTTATCATAGCTGATCTTACAATCTCATTTTATTTACGCAAGAATAGAAATAGGCATAATAAAAGCAAGACTTGGTTCCATTTAAATCTCAAACTTTACAGAACCACAAACATCACAATAATAAATTTTAAGCACTCTTTCTATGAAGCCTCCCTCTAAAGCTAAAATCTCCCTTTAAAGTTAAGATCTCCCTCTAGAGCTATAATCCTTATCTTATTGCATTTTGCAACCAAGAGAGATTATCAACTATTAATGCCAAAAATAATCTCTTTCAAGCAATATAACCATAAATATTCACATCTTTGTGGTCTAATTTCACACATACACAAATAAGTTCATAATAATTCCCATAATCTCATAGTATCAATATATTTATAAGAATATAATACCAACATCACAATAATATTAAAGTCATTATAAAGATAAAAAAAAAAAACCTCCCTCAAAAATCATAAGCTCCCTCTAAGACTTATATTTGTAGCAGATGTAAGTTCTAGTTGCTTTCATAGAAGCACTACATGAAATAAACCAAGCATATTGTTCAACAACCTAAAAGGACTCCCTCTAGAGCTGAAAAGGCTACCTCTAAATATGATCTTCCCTTTTTTAATAAAGATATGCCAACTTAATTTCAACATAACTGAAGTTGTGCTGGAAAGAGACAAGAATAGAAATATATAAAACTGACGAAGACAATCATCATAAGAAATTCCAATCTATTAGAAAATTTCAGCAATCTTCAAAGTGATGTTTTTTCTTGAAACTCATGCAAAAAAGTCACAGTGAATTTAGTAGGTGAAAGATCAGATGAGAAATATTATGAAAAATATACAATAAGCATATCTTACCTTTGAAATTGTCAATCCCTATTTCTCTGTCAAATCAATCAAAGAATAGGAAAAAAAAAAAAAAAAAAACTTATCTCTAACATGTCTCCATCATGTCACCCATCTAACCATGAGAGCTAAAACAAGCAATGGTTAAGAAGAATATAACAATGGTAAGCATAGACATGATACCAAGCACCTCCTTGTCACCGTATGTTCTGTTTAACACTACCAAGGGCCTGGTCCTGAATAGATAAAGAAAGATCCACCCATAGAATGTGCATTTGAATTTCTAGCTTGACCAGTCAAAGCTTTGATAAAAAATCCCATCATTAGAGTCATCACTAGTAGCTCCCAACCCTAGTGAGTCAAATAATAAAAATGATACAATAGATGATATATGTTAAACACCCTTCATCGA
The DNA here is from genome assembly GCA_028749045.1 of Cupressus sempervirens. Lineage (NCBI taxonomy): Eukaryota > Viridiplantae > Streptophyta > Pinopsida > Cupressales > Cupressaceae > Cupressus > Cupressus sempervirens. The sequence goes on from CM053793.1 coordinate 704,755,581, forward strand.
TAAATGCTAAAACAAATTGACCATAGTAAGACTGTGAATATAGAGGAAGACACCTAGAATTATCTTGAAAAAATAGATTCAAGAATTTCATTCTCCAATTGTGCTCTACTATATGATAACTGTTGACCCTTAAGGACCTTCAATACAAAGAAAATAAGGATGTCGATAGTCATCTATAATAATTGCTGATCCTTCCTTGAGTTTGGTCGCTCAATTAGAAAATAGAATGAGTAAAGACCTACAAGATGATGTCAATCAACCATGCAATTGTACTCAGTCTTTACTACTACTACAACACGATTTCTTTAGTGTAATAGGTGGAAAATGTAACAGAGGCCTTAACTGACCATTATGGAGGACATATTGTATTCAATGGGAGAACAATGAGAAGAAAACTTTGAGCAAAATGCCATGAAACCAATTGCACAAAAATAATAAAGAAGTGAAATAAGATGAAGTGGTGTGATATATATATATAGCAAGACCAACTCAAGTGATTTTGCATAGATATCTCTGTGACTATCATATGTAGAGATTTAAAATTCAAAACAATAAAAGTAGAACTTACCTACAAAATAATTCATGTTGAGTGTATCTATATGAGAGAAACTTGAAAAGTCCATTGGGAAGCTTCAATTTGGGAAAAGAACTCCAAACATCTATACCTTATTGATAATTTAGTATTTACTCAACTCTATGACAATTTTAATCGCTTAAACCTCCTTGCATTTGCATGATAATTGGAAAATCGTGCAAAAATAAACCCTCTTTTAATTTGACATTATACAACAATGGCTAAATAACAATAGAACCCATGAGAATTATTAAATTCTAATCTTCAAATAAGAGAAATTTAGCCAAAAGGTGAAATGAGAATATGATAAGTGTTAAGGATGAGATGGGGTCAGCAGACCAACTTAAATATGATTGATTCCATTGCTTGGAAGAATTGATGAAACATATTGGAGAAAAATGAATGCACATAGTGAGAAACCAGCACACCTCAACCATAAAAGGTTTTAATATCAAAGGAGAATGACATAAATTATTACCATAAGACTACTGGCTCTGATACCATGTTGAAACTAGTACCTAGAAATCCATGAAGATAACCAGACATAAGAAAGAGACAAAAAATGAAATAGAGAACACCAAAAATATCCTGGAAAAACCTTTCAAGAATGAAGGGAAAAACCTAGCCACACAACACAAAAATATCTTTATTGATAGCACAAATGTTTAAGTGTACAATGCTTATCATATGATATAAATATATAATAATAGAAGAGACTCTTCATATTCTAATTGAAGATCTCTTGAGTTTCTCATAACTCTTCTAATTAAATATGACTCTTTGAATATTCATGCCTCAATGCATGAGAATGACACATGTCAGTTACATATATAATATTACAAATTAAACTTTAAGTGTCCTTTTCAGCTGAAGATAACAATAACTATAATAAAATTCATATTTCTAGAGATAAAGATCTCTATCATAGCTACCATCTTTAATAGAAGGAAGCAAAGGTATCGAGATCAAAATTATATTGTCTATTAAGATGATCAAGACTAAATTAATACTTTGGTAATAGTTTTGAAGAAAAAGAAATAATAGTGTAGGAAATTGAGGAGCCTAAAAGGGTACTAATTGATAAAGGAATGGACATGGAACTCTATCTCAAAGAAAAGAAACTATTAGCTAGTTAGGAAGATATCCTTGGTATGTTAGTTTGAGCTTCACTTGGTTTTGGGAATACTTTAATATTTTCTACTTAACAAGGTGAACCACGTGAAGGTGGAAGCTCATCTAGCCTCACCCGCATCCCCCTAACATTAATCTAATTTCACAATTATCATCAAATTACATAATTACTTCATTCATCCATTTATGAACCATAACATTCAATCAATACAATTACATAACATTCAGTAATATGATATAAAACTCATTAATACACAATACTAATCAAGACATCAGTAACCCATAACAATATTCATTAGCATGAAATAAAAATCAATATTAATGCACACCATTCATGAATAATTACTTAAAACAATGTCCTTTCATTATCCAACAAAGTTTATCAAACAATGTTCATCAAAGAGCATTTTAAAAAAACCATTTCTTCTTTTTGTTTTTCCTAGCTCTCTTAAGAAAAAGGTTGATAGGAGAATCAATATCTTCCTCATTCTCCTCCTCTTGTGGCACATGTAATGTCAAACTATGATGCCTAATCTTGTTTTGAGGAGTAGGAAGCTGCTACACTAAAGGGGGTTCTATTGCAAGAACAAGTAAATGGGTTAAATTAGCATACTCTTTTTCATTTTTTAACTGTTACAAGTATTTAATTAACTAGTACAACATAACATGCATTATTCTTACCTAAAATTGCCACATCATATACATTAACATTTTGATCTGCCACCATGTCAATATGCTGAACACTTGGAATATGCTTCACTCCTTCACCATGATGTTCAACATGCTCTAAAATATTCAAAAAAAGGTTACATGTCAAATTGAAATTGAAGACGTTAAATTGTATTCATAATTGTGTGATTAATTTTTAATAGAAAATTAATACCTCCACCACTATGATGCACATCATGGCCTTCATCACACACAAGTTCTATGATAGGATATGAAGGCTACAGTGAAATGTTATGTGCATTATTATGTAGTCAATCTATGTTTGAAACCAACACCAAAAAATAAATTTCTCAACTATTGAATTTGATTTACTTTTTATTTGACCAATTTACTTGTGTTTCATTTGATGCACCATATTCTTGGGTATGGCTTTCAAATTCTTGGCGCAGGCATGCAGTTGTGACTTATAGCCTTCCTTCAAGGCAATTTTTTTAATCTTCATCCATGGGCTCTACATTGAATTCTATGCCCTGTATTTTTTTAATATCATCAGTTTTGCATGTATAATTTGATTAAACAAAATTCTTTGCAATATTATATAATTTTTTATATGAAATTCCATTTCTATTACTTACAAGTTGAGACTAAAGATTTATATAGCCACCAGAGCCAAGTTTTTGTTGGCCAACCCTTCCTACTCTTTCTTTTGTAGCCATTGATGTGTTCTACAGTTTATGACAAATTTGAAACATGTTAGATTATATATTTACAAAGATCACTGATTAGTGCATGATTACATTCTACTTAATAATATCATGACAAACCTTCTTTTGTCTTCTTCTAATTCATTTCCTTTATCACGTAGCCTTTTCTCTTTTGCACCTTCTATTATTTCATTCCATTCCATTGGTGGAATCATAGCAGAATTGTCATACTTTGGGTTCTTCTTTAGACCCCTTCTATATTGGTCCCTCATAGTTACTATATGTTTTGATGCTCTTTTGAGAAATAGGGCAACGTCAAAAATATTTTTTCCAAAGGGTCCTCAGAAGATGTAATGAGCTGATTTTTTAATTCAACACCCTGGTCATTCCACCTTTAAAAATAAAATAAAATTGTTTGATCATAAACTTTAATATAGTAGAATAAATGGAATAAAAGAAAAATATTGTAGAAATGATATGAAACTACGTACCTTTTACATATGATGGGTGTAAATAGCATCAATGTCATATCAAGAAGATGATCATAGAAAACATTATTTCCTACAAAAACATCATGGGATTATTAGTCCAAAACAAGTTATATGTAAGTAAACTAAAATTACACTATAAATAATAAATTTTAAAGCACCTGGAAGGTTTCATAATTTTAACAGAAATATATTTTTCTTGTTCAACAATAATGTCCCTACAAATGAACCAATGCTAGTCACACGAGCTGCTCCAAGAAATAGATTAGCTTTAGTAGTACTTATCTTTCTTTCTCTAATAACTGAAGGTCTATCTATTAGTGCACAAAATTGGTACATGACTATGAAATCCACCCCCCAAAAAAGAACAATGTATGATTAGCACATTACAAAAAAACATATAGCAAAACAATGTTTTACTAGTTGTACTTAGCATAGTTGAGGATGTTTGCATGCTCTTTGTTGCTGACAATGCACTTGGCAATATCAAAGTGATGATTGAAGGAGGCATCTACACTTCATCATGAGCTAAAGAATACAATATTATTAGCAAAGACATTTGCAATGGATAATGATTAAATGAGATACTAGCTAGAAGCATCAAAAAATAAAAGGTAAGTGTTATAATGTTGATGAAAACAAACAATGTTGCACCAATTTCACTTTCAAGATTAGATTTCCTATTTTAACATTCAGTAGAATGGGCTAAAAAATCAAATAAATATACCCATAATAGTCATAAGGTTACTAACACAAACACAAGGACCAAGTTAGGTAAGATGACCAAGTGAAATCCATGTCATTCTTCTCTACATACCTTTCATTTGTGAAATGGTTGTAAATTTCTTACACACTTAATTTAAATATTTCTTGTATATGCTTAGTACATAAAAAATGTATAATTAGTGCTTCTGGATTTGATTGTGTCAAAATTTTTTAGCATCAACGTTTCGGATCACACTCTGTGATCCATCATCAGGATGAGAGAATGCCAGAATGAAAAAGTGAGCAGATCTAGCCAGTTCAGGGGTTAATAAAGGGAAAAAGAGGAGGGGGGCGGAAAGTGAGGTGGCTAGAGGAGAAAAAGAATAAACATAAAAATAATGAAAAATAAAAAATAAAAATAAAAATAAAAAAGGGGTGGGGGGGGGGGGGGGGGGGGGTTGGACCTAAGAAAGAGAAAAAAAGAGTAAATAAGAAAAAGGAAAGAAGGACACTATCCCTAGGGATTACATAACTCAAAAGAATAATTGATCAAGGAGAAACAAATTAAAAAATAATAATTAATAATACAAAAGAACAAAGCCGGGAGAAAGTGGGTGGTGGTCAAGACACCCCAACCATTGGGAAAAAGGGGGGGAGAATATAAAGAAAGAGAGAAAGAATATAAGGGGGAGGCTGAAAAATAAAAATAAAAATAATAAAAATTAAAAATTAAATAAAAATGAAAATAAAACATAACACTAAAAATAAGAATAACAAGAATAAGAACACCCCCGAAAGAATACGAAGTTATATATATATATATATATATATATATATATATATATATATATATATATATATATATATATATATATATATATATATATATATATATATATATATATATATATATACACATATATATATTTGCGCGAGAGTAAGATTATAGAAAATAGAACTCTATAAACCAAATGGAGGCATATATATGTATAAAACCGCGTGTCTATATACATAAAGAAATATAATAGTCCTAAGCTATAAAAATAAAAAAATATAATTAAAAATTAAAAACTAAAAAACAAAGCGCTCTAGAATAAAAAACTAAAAAACACACACACACACACAAAATGGAGTAGAGCTAAGCAGAAAGAAGTTTGTTCATCAAGAAAACAGCTAACAAAGATGAAAAAAGAAGAAAAAAGAGCGAGAAAGGAAGACGAAACCAAGGAACCAAGAAAGGAAAGGAAACACGAGAGGCCTAGGAGCGAGCAAGACCAAGGACGAAGAGGAGGGAGAGGAAAAAGGACGGGGAGGGGGAAGCTCAAGGACGGTGATCACTCTCCAATGAACATAATAATGGTTGCCAAGACTGGCTCAAGGACCACCCATCGTCTCGATTGAGATTAAGGGGATGGTGGTTTATTTCGATGGCTTCCATTAACTTCCTCTTGAAATAGTTATCTTCCTTGACAAGGATTTGGGTGCTCTCCAGACAGATTTGGGAGCACCCAAATCCTTGTCAAGGAAGATAACTATTTCAAGAGGAAGTTAATGGAAGCCATCGAAATAAACCACCATCCCCTTAATCTCAATCGAGACGATGGGTGGTCCTTGAGCCAGTCTTGGCAACCATTATTATGTTCATTGGAGAGTGATCACCGTCCTTGAGCTTCCCCCTCCCCGTCCTTTTTCCTCTCCATCCTCTTCGTCCTTGGTCTTGCTCGCTCCTAGGCCTCTCGTGTTTCATTTCCTTTCTTGGTTCCTTGGTTTCGTCTTCCTTTCTCGCTCTTTTTTCTTCTTTTTTCGTCTTTGTTAGCTGTTTTCTTGATGAACAAACTTCTTTCTGCTTAGCTCTACTCCATTTTGTGTGTGTGTGTGTGTTTTTTAGTTTTTTATTCTAGAGCGCTTTGTTTTTTAGTTTTTAATTTTTAATTATATTTTTTTATTTTTATAGCTTAGGACTATTATATTTCTTTATGTATATAGACACGCGGTTTTATACATATATATGCCTCCATTTGGTTTATAGAGTTCTATTTTCTATAATCTTACTCTCGCGCAAATATATATATGTGTATATATATATATATATATATATATATATAACTTCGTATTCTTTCGGGGGTGTTCTTATTCTTGTTATTCTTATTTTTAGTGTTATGTTTTATTTTCATTTTTATTTAATTTTTAATTTTTATTATTTTTATTTTTATTTTTCAGCCTCCCCCTTATATTCTTTCTCTCTTTCTTTATATTCTCCCCCCCTTTTTCCCAATGGTTGGGGTGTCTTGACCACCACCCACTTTCTCCCGGCTTTGTTCTTTTGTATTATTAATTATTATTTTTTAATTTGTTTCTCCTTGATCAATTATTCTTTTGAGTTATGTAATCCCTAGGGATAGTGTCCTTCTTTCCTTTTTCTTATTTACTCTTTTTTTCTCTTTCTTAGGTCCAACCCCCCCCCCCCCCCCCCCCCCACCCCCTTTTTTATTTTTATTTTTATTTTTTATTTTTCATTATTTTTATGTTTATTCTTTTTCTCCTCTAGCCACCTCGCTTTCCGCCCCCCTCCTCTTTTTCCCTTTATTAACCCCTGAACTGGCTAGATCTGCTCACTTTTTCATTCTGGCATTCTCTCATCCTGATGATGGATCACAGAGTGTGATCCGAAACGTTGATGCTAAAAAATTTTGACACAATCAAATCCAGAAGCACTAATTATACTCCAATGGATTGTGGAAATCTAATAAGAATGACATAAAAAATGCTTAAGTGAATGATAAATTAGTGATAACCCAATATTATAAGATTCAATTTTAATAATCATATTTCATTTGAATATAGTAAGCATAGAATTAATAATATATTTAAATAGGATGGAGAAGGAAAAATAGGTTAACCTACAGTATAATCTTGTTGTTAATTTGTCAAAAAAGGCATTGAATGTACTACTTACCAGTAGAGGAAACATAAAGTTAACATCAATTTGTTTTCCACTACATTCAAAATGGTCCACCAACTAATGCCAATACACATAATTGACCTTTCTCATGTACCTAACTTTTGAAACACATTAGTGCATTAAATAACTTTTGTTGGTCTTAATATATTGCTGGTACCTACCTCTAATATTACTTTTATATTAGAGTTTTAAAATTTTATAAGAGATCTTATACCACTAATATTACTTCTATATTAGAATTATAAACTTTTATGAGACATCTTAAACCTCTATTTCTTTACTTATTGTCACTTACAATATTGTTAAAACCATATTAGATATATTCAAATTCTAAGGAATTCAAATTTAGGTCACTTGGTTGACTCTATTAATGTTAACTCTCAATGAATTATTTTATTAAAATTAATAGAATAGGTGAAGTGGTATTTTTAAAAAAAGAAAAATATTGATTGTTCTTGCAACAACAATATAGATGTATCTAGAATTGGTTAAGATGTATACATTATTCTTGTGAATTTTGAAGAATATTCTAAAGAGGGTTGAAAGAAGATAATATGTGATATGATATGAATTTCACTAGTCTAACATCTATTTTAAAATAGTGGGAGTTTTCAATTAGTGAATTCTAAATTAAGATAATTATATTGTTTCAAAAAAGGAGGATTTAGATAGTGATGCTTTAACCCTCTTTTTATCCCATTTGAATCTTGTTTTGTCGCATTTTAAGAAATCAAATATATCATGAATCAATAGCCATGAATGTCTAATTAAATACCAGACTTTGCTGAGGAACTAGAATGTTCAAGGCATAATAAAATTCCCGAAAACCTTATGTCTAATTTAGTAGATTACTATTGATTTAACTAGTGCAATCTTTCTGTTACATGGATTTGTTAATAGTAAATAAGTTCTTGCGTGAACTCAGTGGTCATAACACTCTCACCTTTTGCTATGCCCTTAATATTATTGTATATAGGGTTATGAATAGTAAACTTGTGGCTATCTTAATCCTTAATTAAGTAATGCTATCATTATTATATTATCATTTAGTTAGGTAGGTTGGCCTAGGTGCTATGAAGGATTGTGTTTATTCAACCTAAGCATAATTAGGTATATATAGAAGGTTGTGATTCTTATTTCATCATTATATTGTAAAGTGTGTTCTTATTGGAGATATTTGGAGGTTTCCCCCTCAAAGTGGCCTATTAATCTTAGCTATTATCAAGTATCTATATGGTATTTCATATTATTTCTTCTATTGTGCAAGTTATTTCATTACAAGTGGTATTAGAGCATGATCTTGGCACCATAGGGGCATGATTTTTTCTCAACATTTGGGCGATTTTGTGAAGAGCATAACTTTAAGATTTTAGCAAATTTTTCAAATATTTTTAAAGGGTTATTGAAGACCATATTAAAGAAGCTATAGTCCAAAATTTAGAGGAATTGGAGAAAATTTGAGGAAATTATTGTAGAATTACTATTTCTAAAAAAAATTTTGAGATCTTCCTATCTCTCACATTTTTTTGAATTGGAGTATAACTTGTATTGGATTTTCAACATATAGTAAAGGAGCCTAAATTAAAATCTTGGAGAAATTGAAAAACAAAATAAGCAAGATATTGTAAAATTGGGAAAATTCTCTCTCAAGGTAGCGAATTTGCTAATTTTTCTTGGGGGATATTTTCAGAGTAAGGATTTCTTTTCCTAAGGAAGTTATAGTAAAAATAAATAAATCAGAGAATAAGGATTTCTTTTCCCAAGGAAGTTATAGTAAAAATAAATAAATCAGAGAATTTAATTCCATTTGCATGATTTATTTCAAAAACATTGGTTTCCATCATGGCGGGTCTTCTAACAAGGGGGAAAATAAATTCTACCATACCAAGGAAATCCCCTGATCAAGATTCGGAAGTAACAGAGGATAGTGATCCGAATGAGAACTTAGTAAGATCAAGGAAGAGGTTGAGAAGGATATGTGTGACCTATGAGGAGATACATTGGATATACAAATCATGTTAAGAACCTATATGAATGAAACAAGGAAGGAGCTCTCAAGCCATCGAGGTGAAACCCTCAAGCTCACTAATGATGACACAAATTTTATTAATCATACAAGATCTATGATTTTTTTCCAAAGGTAGATATGTGCAAATTTGATGGCAAGGATCCTCTAACATGGATAAATCAAATGGAGAACTTTTTGAAGTACATAAAATCCCATATGGACAAAAGGTTACAATAGCTTCCTTATATCTTGAACTAGATCAATTCATTTGGTATCATTGGATTTTTACTCATAGGAGAAAAAAGGGTCTCATTGTATCATGGTCAATTTTTGTAAAAGAACTCCAAGCACAATATAGCAATAGTGTGACAGAAAACTTCTTTAGCCAACTTGTTAAGCTTCTAAAAATAGGATCAGTTAAGGATTATATTCAACAATTCCAAAATCTATCCTTAAGAGTCGATACAATTATAGAGGAGAAATTGAATGATTTATTCTTGGGTGGTCTCAAGGATCACATTCAACATGAGGTATCCATGTTTTTTCCTAGTTTAGTAAATGAATGTTTTATATTGGCACACACGGTAGAGGAGAAGTTCTTGATTCCTAGAAAGGAAGGGGATAATGTGATAAGAGATAAAGGATATTCAACACCTTATATTACTTAACCTACTAGGTTGACTCCACAACAAATTAAGGAGAAAAGAGCAAAAGGGTTGTATTTCAATTGTGATAGGAAATATAGTCGAGGACATAAATATAGTGAAAAGAAATTATTTTATATTAAATGTCTAAGTGAGGAAGAAGAAGATGAGCCCATATTAGAGGAGGATAGGGAGTTAGGTGAGGAATCATGTGATTCCCAACCAATCATTTCTTGTCATGCGCTTCTAGGTTTCAGTGCACCACAAACTCTCAAGGTAGTGGGTTTCTTAAAGAAGCAAAAAATAATAGTGTTGATCAACAAAGGAAGTACTCATAATTTCATCAAAAAAAAGTTGGTAACTCTTCTAAATTGTTTTATATATCCAGACACAGAGTTTTAGGTTTTGATTGTAGATGAGGGGATAGTTAGTTGTTCAGGGAAGTGTCATAGCATCAAATTATCTATGGGAGATTATCAACTTAATACCCCAATGTATGCAATATCCATGGGTGTAGAAGATATTATTTTCACAGTACAATGGCTTACTACATTGGGAACAATTGAGATGAACTTCCAAGAACTATTCAAGAAATTTCAATCACAAGGAAAGGTAGTGGAGCTAAGGGGATTGAAGGAAAAATCCCCATAGATGGTAAGCTCTCATCAAATGCAAAAACTTCTTAAGAAAGGTGTGGATGGATTTGTGGTCTAGCTATGTTCATTAGAAGTATCTCAATATAATGCTCTTACTCATCCATATTTACAAGAAATAATTGATTGTCACTCAGTGATTCTTGGAGATATGCCTAAAGGACTTCCTCCTAAGAGGGATCATGACCATGCCATACAACTAGTTCCAGGGAGTCAGCCACCAAACATTAGGCCTTATAGGTATGCACACATAAAAAAAAAGCGAGATAGAAAAAAATTGTTGTGAAAATGCTAAAGGCCACATGGGAGGATGAGGAGTTCATTCAAAAGAATTCACACTTGGTTAGCATTGAGGACAATGCTTCTTTCAAGAGAGGGGGCATGCTATGCCCTTAATATTATTGTATATAGGGTTATGAATAGTCAACTTGTGGCTATCCTAATCCTTAATTGAGTCATGCTATCATTATTATATTATAATTTAGGTGGGTAGGTTGGCCTAGGTGCTATTAAGGGTTGTATTTATTCAACCTAAGCATAATTAGGTATATATAGGATGTTGTGAGTCTTATTTCATCATCATATTGTGAAGTGTTTTCTCATTGGAGATATTTGGAGGTTGCCCATTCAAAGTGGCCTATTACACTCAACTATTATCAAGTATTTATATAATATTTTATATTATTTCTTATATTATGCAAGTTATTTCATTACACCTTTCATAGTCAAACACAACCTAAACTAGTTCAAATAGAGATCCAAGTATGGAATAGCACTTAGTCATAACTGAATCTACCTTAAATAAACTCAATAGTGTAATAATGCTATAATTTTTAGCAATGTTACAGAGAGAAAGTGTTACTTACACAAAGGTTGTGTCCTATAACTGTCACCATGTTCATGATGTAGTCTCACATGTGTCACAAATTACTGTACAAGAAAAATAATATTTTAGATCATGATCCATAAGATACTATAAAATATAAACATCTATTGAACTTCTATTATTTCTTTAGATTAATTACTTTTTTCCTTCAAAGATTTGACTCTATGTATCAATTCTTTCTCAGTGCCTCTATCTCCTCACATGTGACACTTTTGAGCATAATATTAAGAATTTCAACATTGTATCTTTGTATGGGTTGGTGGGCCATGAATGTGGGGTCAATACTAAGGGTGATGTCATCTAGAAATGGTGCCCATGTTTTAGATCACATTTGATCTGTTTTCATTTTACCATTTCCCTATTAATAAGTATCAAGTTGTGACATCAATATCAGTAAAATTCCATCAAAATAACTCCAAAGCCATATAGAAAAGAACATATTAGTACAACATTTATTTCTATATAATTTGAACAATTACAATTGTTCAGGTTTACCTTTGTTGAAGAGGGTGTGTGAGATGGTGCATCCTTGCCCATGGTTGGTGCTCTATCCATGTGGTCCTATGAAAAATATTAGTATTTCTTAGAAATTAGTAGTGAAATGAAAGTAATAGACTTACCAGTTTTTTTTAAATAAAATAGTAGATTGTGTATTGGAGTCAATATTAATTGGAGGTAATTGGTTTAAATGTTATACTTACCAATCCCATGATAGGGAATTTTTTTAATAGCTACATGATTCAAATTTTAATCTATCAGAAGCTCTTCCCCTACACTTATTGATCTTATCACACATACAAAAACATGATTTTTCTCACATACCTCAAATATACAATTCAACCATTTATTAGTTAACACAGGTCAAGAATTATTTACAAATCCTACAATATTCCCTATTCCTTTTGGCCTTCCATCAATATACATAGCAAACCTTTTACTTTGATCATTTGCTTTACATTGTATATAATTTGGTGACAATGTATATCTACACATACTTTTTAATATATTACACAATCAAAATCCAATTGTTCTAATTGTAACAAAGTCCTACATACTCCATCAATTCAACAACTTTATTGTAACAAACTTTTATGCCATCCATGGAAAATAGACCCAAACCATTTAATGAAGATGGAGTTATGCAATATATCCTTTCACTAACAAAAAAATTAGTGTTACCTAGAGGTAGTTCCTTGGGTACCCATTCTTTTTGAAGATGTGTGTACCTTAAGGGAACCTCCCTATCAACTTCACTCTCACTATCCTCATTATCATAAGAACATGACCCCCCTCAGCAAGAAAAAATTGCATTTGTTTATTGAATTTTCTTCTAGTCTTTTGACCTCTAGTTGATCTCCCTATTTTAGATCTACTAGATGTCTCTCTTTTGTCTTCTATTCCTGCATTTTCTTCACTCAAGGAAGAAAAATGAGACAAATACCTATTTGGTGATACCTGCAATCCATAAATGAGAGACATACTAGAACTAAAGTTGATGTTTATGGTAAAGAGAAGATATGCAAATAAAAAATTGTATCTATAGGGTCTATTGAATTATACCTATTGATCCATGTGAGTGTAAGATCTTGGTCAAATGCATTGAATAGCATGCACATGTAAATTATGTATCTTAATTTTGCTAGAAATTTAGTCTAATTAATGTGTTTATTTAAAAAATATTGGACATGTTCTTAATGTTTATATCTTCACATATGGTTTTGTAAGAAAAATTTGGTCACCTCACTCATCAAATTCACCCATATTATAATGAATGAAATGTTGTCTGCTTACAATGCTCTATATGCTACAAAATTATGTAGAAGACAAAAATTACATGCATTCATCAAAATTATTATATATTTTATATTTTCTCACCTCTACTTTATGTGTTGTAGCTATGAAATATCATTCTATATACTCCATGATAGTAGAGTTGAACACATACTAACTTAATTATAAAAGCATACAAGTCAAAAAAATTTCTATATAAAAATTGTGACCCCATCATACTTTGCATTGATCGTAGATCAATAGACATTTCATTGATCATCATCTTCATCCATGTCATCATCATCATCACTATCACCATCATCATACTTTTCACTTTGATCATCTTCATCACCACCACCATCTTCATCACCATCATCTTCATATTCATCACCATTATCATGACATCATCATGACCATCATCAACTTGATCATCACCATCTTCATCAGCATGATCATGATTGTAGTCATCATCATCGTCATCTTCTTCTTGATCATTGTGTAATAGTCAGTCATGATTATCATTTACTTCATCTTTTGATTCTTCAATATCTTTTTCTTCCATCACATTATAATTTACCGACCTTCCTCTTGTATCATGTCTAACAAAAATGACCAAACTAGTTTGTGTGGAATGCCAAAGTAAAATGTTTTCTTATATTGGCTCCAAAGAACGTAGGGCTCATCTCCAACTGGCTCAAATGACTTTGTATTAATCATTATAAATCCACTACCATGTTCAATAATAGTCTTATCAGTATCATTTCAATTCATCCATAGCTTGTACCATTTGATGACTAATTTGAATGAATTAAAGTTGCATTAAAGTATATCATCCAAAATGTCATAGTATCAATTTTTAGATTATTGAGGATGTATGCCATTTCTAGACAAAATATTGGTGACCTTGTGGACTACACTTACTCCATAACGACAAGTTTTCTTTGTTTCATCTAACTTTTTAATGTAAAATTTATGGCCATGGTAGTACATAGCTTTGTAGTGTTTGATATATAATTATTCAAACATGTCAAGGTTATTTGCATCAATCTGTGAGTTGATATTAAACTTATGGGTCATGATTAGTAATATTCTATGTACCTTTCCATCTCTTAAGTGATATTCTAGATCAAATACCATTGACATAACATTGAGATCTCCATTATGATGACCTTCTTTAAATAATGATGCAACACCATCTGATGTTAATGAGCAAACATTTTTTTGAGACTATTGAATCCATACCATTATCCAATCAAGATTGTTTGCAACATACAAATCTAGTGTATCCTACTCATGACTAACAATAAAGAAAATAACTAGACCAATTAGAAACAACTTATATTGATGATGGATAAGAATTAATTAACTACAATAAACATATTATAATTACCTCTCACTCTCCTCAATCTATCTTTCCCTATTAGGTAATTCCCTTTGAAATTGTTAATAGATTTGGGATCCCAAATGCAATCTACATGGATATTTGCTACAAACTTTAGAAGATATTCACTAATGCACACCATGGTCTAGTATATCATATATATTTGTATCATAGAACCCTCAAGATGTGCTCTTGTTGAACTAAACCTTTCATAAATTTAAAGTGCCTCTCAACCATCCACATTGACCTATTTTGTATAAGTCCACACAATTCAATCTCCTCAACTTGATGTATGAGATAGTGTTCTTGAGCATTGAAAAAAGTTGAAGGTAGAAACTTTTGCATTTCACACATAAGTTGTGAAATTTTTCTCTTCTAATATTTTATAGTATTTTTATCAATTTCTTTAGATGATAAGCACCTAAGAGAGATTCAACATGCAAGAACATATAAATTAAATTTTAGATAAAATTATACAATAGATATTGAAAATCTGATTGAAAAGCTCATTGTTGTTGAAGATTAAAGAGGGAGATTGTTGTAAAAGATTGTTTTCAATCATTGTTTTTCCATTGATGTAAAACCTACTATATGTAAGTTGATATTTTCTTATAAGATTCATGCACTATCACTTAGTTGATTGATGAAGAGGATTTGATCAACAAGATGTAACAAGAGCATCTAAAGAAAGGTTGAGTTATGATATTGTAATGAAGTGCAAGGATCAGTTAAGACAATGGTTAAGTAATGTATTGATGACATAATCAAAGATATAGAGGTTGGTCACACTTAGATATATTGGAAAATTGGATACATTGGAAGAAGAAGTTGTAACAAGGTTGACAAAAAAAGCTTTAACTTTGATCATATGAAGGTGTTGAGCAAGTCAGTTGAAGCCAAGAAAATTCTTAATAGAAGCTAAGTAACAAACATTTTAGTTAGTGCTGAGCATTAGGAAAAACCATAGTTGATGCCGAGTAACACAGTATGTGCCAAGCTGCTACATTATTTTAAATGATGAAGATTTGCCAAATTTGAGCTAACATAGTGGTTGCATTGAATTTTGTTAACAAGTTGGAAGATAAGGATGATAAGTTGTTGGCACAGAATCTTATGTAAACCATTTTTGGGCGAATTCTAAAGGATTATTCAAGAAGTTTCTAGAGGAAACAAAATATGGGTTAGATACAATATATCCTACCTAATCCATGCAAATTGAAATTGAAAAATAGAAGAATCAAGCAAGAAAAGGAACTCCAAGACTTCTATTTAAGAAGTCATAGACCAAGAAGCAATGAGCTGCTAATACTATTGTTGTAGAAGTGTCAAATCTATGAAGTGTTTGAAAGAGAGTCAAGAAGGAGAAGGAAGAGCATAGAGGCTCTGCTTCTACAATTGGTCATGAAGAGATGATTGCACTAGTACATTGAGTATGGAGACTCAAAAAGACAATGCTTGAAAGAAAAGACAAGCAGTTAAGAGTTGCAAAGATAGAAGACTAGGTAAGGATATGAGCAAAGAAGTGATCTAAAATCTACAAGATAAGTTGTATGTTTTAGTTTGGTCAAGATTTTCTAATACTCTCTAGCAATTGTATTAGATCTGAAAATCCTATGGACTTAGTTGCCCTAACAACCATTTGTAAATCCTTTAACAAGGTGGCATTCCAAGTGAATTTTCTAAAGTCTTTTTACTAGGCCCACTTCTAACAGGGTGGTTAAATCCTCTAACAAGGTTGCATTTAACAATGTGTTTTGTAAGCCTGTAACAGGGTAGGCCTTTCATAGGGCATCACTTTAGAAGGGTGAGAATTGAGTAGCATGTTACTGGTGGTTTTTCCCAAATAGAATTTCCACATAAATCAGTGTGTTATGTGTTGATTTCTTGTGTGTTATACTTACAAGTTGATTTACTATAACTTGCTAATTAGAGAAGTTAAAGTTTGAATAATGAATGATTGAATGGATTTATTACACTCAGTGAAAAAGTTTGAAAGAGACATCTAGACCTTGAATAACTAATTCACCCCCCCCCCCCAGTTATTCTAAAGCAATTCTAACAATTGGTATCAAAGTCTTCTATTGATATAGTTTCAAGGTACTAGAAGCAAGAAGTTCAAGATTTCCAAGAGAGAAGTTCCCAAGCTTAACATAGATAACTTTGCTGCATGGCAGAGTTTGATCAAATTGTACCTTGGATTAATAGGTGACTATGCATAAACTTCAATTAGAATAGAAAATGTAACTCCAATAGGACCTCTTACTGTAGATGATTTGAACAAAAAGAAGGAGCATAACCAAGCAATGTTGGAGATTGCCTCTACACTTAGCTATGCCAAATATGATTATGTCAAAGATTGTGACACTACATTCAAGATGTGGAAAAACCCTGTCAAAAAATCTATGGAGGAGATTAGAATGTCTAGAGAGCAAAGAGAGAAAGCCTAAGAGGGAAGTTTGATGACATGAAGATGGAGGAAGGTGAAAATGCTACTTAGTATGTTGCAAAAATAAAAGAAGTGATGAGTGCAATTAGAAGTCTAGGTGGTCAACTGGAAGAAGAAACATCTATCAGAAAATACTTGACAACTCTGCTCCTTATCTATGCTATAAGAGTTTCAGCCATTCAATAGTTGAGGTGTGTACAAGGAAACACACTAAATTTTGAAGGAATAGTTGGAAGATTGACTACATTTGAGCTATCCAATTTTGAAAATTACAAACCTAAGAACCTTGAATCTAATTTCAAGGCCAAAATGACAATAAAAGATACCGAGGAGAGCACATCAAGCAAAAGAAGTAAAAAAGGAAAACATGCATCTAGTGATAGCATCACA